>CM020216.1:96426982-98826982 GCA_009819775.1 Phoenicopterus ruber ruber
GTCATTGCTAGTATGAACATAAAATTGCTGACCATACCAGAAACTTTTTAAATGCTGAACTTTCAATCCCAAGACTACTTGGATGGATTTGTTTTTAAATCAGGTCTAAAATGGATAAGGATGATCTTCCATTTCTGATGTAGCTGGAAATCTTCTAACATGATGAAGCATCTCATGAAATTCTTTGATCGTTTCATGATTTGACTTCTAAAACATGGCCATCCTTTGTTCGCTTTTACTGCATAGCGCATATTTTTCAAGCAAAAGATGAAGGCGCATTCTAGAAACGTGGTGAATTCCGTATGTGTGTGCATGGCCATGAAAAACCATCTGTAACTTCATTCTTGAGTATTTCCTGCTCCTACTATAGAGATAATGGAAGCTGAATCTGTTTATTTTAGGATATATTCTCCAGTTATTCCATGGAAATATGAAATTATTTTAATCATCAGAAGGTTTTTGAGACATTTTTTGTAAGCAGCTGCTCAACAGATGGTAAAATATTAAACAATGTATTTCAGCATACAGATATCTTCTGTGGGTTTTGTTGTTCAACAGTTTTGAAGTAATTGTGTTTAAAGGATTTTTAGCGACTTGCAGTCTGACAGCTTTTCTCATGCTGGTGTTTGTTAAAAGTTGATTCACTAATTGGTTTCTGATAAGTCTTCTGTTGATGTGACTTATCCTGTGTTTTTACAAGAAAATATACTGGTTTTAATGCTTTAGATTGTAGTGAGCAGAAAGCCTCAAAAACATACTACCAGCTCAAGAGTGGATTGTAGTGTCCAAGAAAAAACAAATTAGCTTTTATTATTTGACCTCTTGGAAGATATAGTCCTATATTTGGGAAAATGGATGCCCTCCTTGCATCCTGCTGACTTAGTGAAGGCATACAAGCTTGAAGAGGGGGTTATGGATGTTTTGTGAGCAGCTGTGTCACCATTGCATATGGCAGCATTCTTACTGTGTAGCAATTTTCTTAAGATGAGTTGGAAAATTTCAAAGCCATTGCTTCTCCAGTAGAATAACATCTGTATTTAACCATGCCTCTCTGCGTAAGCCCAGTCTTGGACGATGATGTCTGTCCATGGCTCAGAAAATCTGTGTTTTGGGATCTCCATTACTGTCTGAACTGCATCTGGTTCCAAATAGTTTGATGTTTTTGCTGGAGAATGGAGAAATCATGGTGGAAACCACAGAGTCGGTTGGGATACGAGAAGGAGGATGTGTCAAGTTTTGGAATTTCGTGTCCTCTGAGTCAGTCTTTTGAGGTTAATAAGCACTCCTGCTGCTTGCTGTGGGATAGCTTTCTAATTCTTCCTTCTGTACTCTTTGTTGACCGCAGGAAAACATTGCCTGGAAATAAGGGAAAAAAAGAATTTTATTATTGGCTAATTGTAGAGTTAGGATACAGCTAAGGATGCAGTAAGTGGTCATGTTGATGCTATTTTCATAATTTATAGGCTATTTTTTCATTATTAATGTGTTTGTCTAAGAATGATGCTAAGTAGTCTGGTTTTTTTTATTGCTAGACTGTGGTATTATTTTCACAAATGTTTCAAATTTAGAGATTAGCACTTACATGGGCATAAGATGTATAAATTCATAAAGACGAGTACAGAACATTGATATACTAGATGGATAATTTAACCATTTTAAAAACCCCATTATCTACGTTCCTCAGAAGGGACTTTTCAAACAGTTTTCTGTGAGTGGCAGTCCAGCAACTGGAGAGACCTATCTATTTTGTTTAACTAAAAATGGTTTTAAAAGGCTAAGATTGCAGAAAACAAATTAAAATCAAGGACAATTTTAACATCAAACTCAATTTTCATGTCTTGGTAATTTGACATTGGCAGAATTGAAGAGCTTTTGGAAGGGCTGACAGCCCTTTTTGCCTCTGAAACTGCTCTTACCGTGAACTTCTCTGGTTTTGGCTTTGTGAATTTGCTGATCATCCGAGTCAGTCACAGGACAGCTGCCACACCGCTCCTCTGATTTGATTTATGTTAATATATTACATTAGGAGAAAGTCAAAGTGATTGTAAGGCCTTTCGACGATGTAATTGCAGGAAGGAAAGGTCGGGTTTGCACCTCAAGTGCTCATGAAGAAGAAAACCTAATGCAGACTAGGACTTTATAGAAGAGAGGATACTTCAGAAGTTGCAGAAGGCATAGCTAAGTCTGATGTATAGGCAGTAAGATTAGCTTTATAGACCGCAAGGAAACAGTAATAGATGTTCATGTTTAAGTTGCAACTTGAGATTTTTCTGCTTATTTTCTTTAGGGTCCTGGCAAAATAAGTATTTTACATAAATACTCGGCTTAAATTGTTTTACTTTATTCTCCTGTGGGTCTCGGAGTAGATACTTGAATTGAGCAAACTGTTTGGCATCTGAAGCTGCTATATGACAGACTGCTAACATATCTGCTAATCTGAAATACAGTAAGCATATAGCTGAAGTGTTTATTGCCATTACAAATATGTCCTTGAGTCTTTTTTTGGAAAGAATAACCCTTGGGTGATTGCAGTCTTTGTTTCTCTAAAGTTTTTGCTTTCCTTTTCTCTCCCTTTCCCCCTCCCCTCAAGATGCCTTACAATAAGGCTATACACGAATTCTTGCTTTGGCAGTGACTCGCCAGTTGTTCATCTTCACAGAATTGCATAGACACAGCAAAAAAATATTCAACTCCTACCAAGAGGGTTTGCAAGGAAACTTTTGGTCCTGGATTGCTCTCGAACTCCCTTGGGTGTTAGAGGAGAGGGCAGTACATTCCCTTGCTCCATTTCTTGTTGTGACCAGTGTCCTGGGTGGGAGCCTTGCTGCTTTGCAGCCACAGCCGCATTGCTGCATACAGCCTTTTGGGAAAGCTTACCTGATACAGCGTGCATAATAGCGTTGGTAACTGAGAGAGCATTATCCTTAAAGTTCCTAAAATAACTGCTGTCAATGCGTGTTGGGACATTGGTTTTATGTCGGGCTTTTAGTCACCTTAGGGGACGAATCGTTCAACTCTTCATTAACGGACCGTGGCTGTTCGGTTGCAGAGCCCTGCAGGTCTGTGTAATTGCTTCAGCAAGCTGGGCTTTGGCTCAGTAGTTCCTGTCCTGTATTTCTTGGTGGTTGAAATAGAATTGCCCAACAAGCAGCCAACTTTTACAACACAAGAGGATAGCTTGTGCACAAGGTTTTTGCAGTAAGTGTACATTTGTACAAGTTTTGTGGAGAGCTGTTAGTAAGCCTTGGAAACTCAAACTTTCAGAGTTTCTTATTGCTCTGTCCATATCTCACCCCCACCACTCACTGTTTTGTCCGTCAGTCTCGCGTCAGCCAGTTCTTAGCTGGAGTTCCCTTAGTCTAGATCACAATGGTAATTTTTATACACTTTTAAGTCTTTTTTTCTGGTTCACAAAGTCTGCCTTATATCCTCTTTCATATGAGAACAACAGTGGTCTATTACATTAATTTTTACGTTGTAAGGGAATTATATTAACTCTTGCTCTTTGGCCTGGGCCCTCGTCCAAGCTTGAGAAATGAAGCCTCATACCCAAATATCAGTGCTTGCTTCTGTTTTTTTCCATGTATTTGCAGCCTAGGTCTTAGATCAGATGATACTCAGTAACTGCGTTTTTGGTGCTTAGTCTTCACCTACCATTGTCTTAATTTTTGCAGGAACCTAATCATCAGCATGTCCGGAAGCATATACATAGCATTTATGCAGGGAAACGCAAGTCACAGAATCCGAATGGTTGAGGTTGGAAGGGACGTCTGGAGGTCATCTGGTCCCACCCCCCTGCTCAAGCAGGGTCACCTAGAGCCACTTGTCCAGGACTGTGTCCAGAAGGCTTTTGAGCATCTCCAGGGATGGAGACTCCACAACCTTGCTGGGCAATCTGTGCCGGTGGTCAGTTACCATCACAGGTTCCTGATGTTCAGATGGTGCCCATTGCCTCTTACCCTGTCACTGACACCACTGAAAAGAGCCTGGCTAACGGAGGCTGATTAGCCTTCACGTATTCCATGATTCTCTTGAAGCAGTTTCCATCAGTGCTCCAAACACTACGCAGGTTATCAGCCTCTTCCCATTACAGCTCAAAACGCTGATTCTGATCTTTACAGTCCTGGGCCTGCAAGGTTTTTTTCTTTTCCTGTGTAGTATCAGTGCTGAAGCCACCCTTAAATGTGACAAGTATCCACCTGATTTTCAGGATAGAGGTGTCTCTGAAAAATGCTGATATCAACATGGCTATCCTCCATCTTAATCTGAGCAACTAAGCCACAGGTATGTAATATGAAGTGTGGCTTACAAGGAGCTTTGTGCCCTCCATCTCTTTTTGGTGGCTGAAATGGATTCCAGTGGATAGAGGGTACAATAGCCAAGCTTGGCCTAGGCAGTTCTCAAGTGCCTACCAAATTACCATCATGAGCCTTTACTGCTGTAAGTCAGTTTAGTCTTGGTTAAAATTTCACATAACTTTACTCCTAGACATTTAATCAGCTGTTGAAATATAAAAGAAACATTGAGATTATGCTTTTGTCCCACGGAATATGGTCTGTGAGTCTGTGGTTTGTCTCAGAGCAAATACAGCAACACTGCACAAAAGAGAAAAGATAATTTTACCATGTTTTGTCCATCACTATAGAGAAGTATTATTAAATTATAATTTTTCTGTTAACGTGAACCATAAATGGAGGAAAGGAGGTAAGGAAATAAACTCTCTGATCTTATTTTATTATAAGATTGTATTGGATTCTATCAAAAGTAATACAAAGGTGGACAACATACCAAATAAGACTGTCTATCTGGGCTTAATTTTCTTTGCAAGTGAGAATTTCCCAGTCTGTAACATAAAGATCTGAGATAAGTTTGCTGAGTTGGGATCAACAGACGTGGCCCTTTCTGTTACCGTTTGCAAGTCAGTGTGTCTTCCAGCAGTACAAAGAAAAATCTGATTTGTAAACTGAGCAGCATTCCTTGAATAAGCTCAGTTCTTCACGCTTTTCTGTAAGCATTGTTTTTCCTCGAAGATTCAAGTGCCAGAAAATTAGTTTAACAATAGTTGAAATGCAATTAGAAAATACACAGACACGTTCTTCACCTCTTTTCTTCCTTTTATGGTCTTTTTGCAGAACATCTGTGCTCAACTCCCTTGACGTGGAAGTAAAATGATTTTTTTTTTTTCTTTTAGCTGTAAGTCAGTGGGCTTGAGACTTTCTAAGGAGTCTTGAAAAACAGTGTTTCGTGAGAGCCAGAGGCAGAAAATAGAGATATGTCCCATACTCTGGTTTTTCGTTGTTGTTGACGTTTGGCAAAGTACTGTTTTTCTTGCAATTTAGCTTCTTTTCTTCACCTCAAAATACTCAGGTTCTTGCATTTACTTGTATTGCCGTCCTGTCTGATTTTTCAGAGTGAGAGCTCTGCTTGAGTGTTAGTGTTGTTAGAAAATAATTTGCTAACAGGAATTAACCACATGTATAATCTACTCAAGTTGGTGTTTGCTGTGGGAACGGAGCAGCCCGTTTCTCTCCGTCCGGCCGAGGCCTGAGAAGCCCTGCCTCTTAGCTGAGGGACTGCTGCTCAGGCAGCGGGTGGGTGGGTCTGTGTAAAGGGGTGGTAGAACAGGTGATTCGAGGTGCACCAGCCATTTTTTAGGATTCTTATTAATTTCTTGATCTTGGAAGGGGATGGCTTTTCTTGAATTTTGAAGTTGGGGAGTTTCAGGCACGTTCCTTACTTTCTTTGATGTTTGCTTAAAAATTATCTTGACTTAATTCTTTAGAGACAAACAAGAAAAAGAGAATACATGTAAATCTTATTACTCAAGAATATTTGTATTATTACTCTGTAGTCTTTGAGGCCATTTATTCACATAGTTTTAGTGAAACTGGATCATAAGTGCAAAACATAAATGTGAAACTATTTATGATTATTTTAATTATAATTATTAACAACCCCCCAAATTAGAATGTTGTCTGTTAGATACTAAGAGGCTTTTTCTGTGTCATTTCCACTTTTTGTGTAATGGTAATCTGTATGAACTGCATTTGTTTTCTGCGCGATATCTTCTTCTCCCCCCCCCCGATTGCAAAGCGACTGTCCGTCTCCACCCTGCACCTGTAGTCTCTATGTTGACCTGTGTAGCTTCTGGGGAGGGCTGTGGGGACCGTGTCCCCTTCCTGACTAAAGAATTTTGTTTATTGTTTTGTCTCCATCTGTACTATATGATCTCTTGTGGTAGGTAACACAAACATGTTTCAGAAACTCCTTGAAAAACTTGTTATTGTTTGTTTCAACTGTCTAGTGTCACAGAAGAAGCACTTTCTAGAACAGCAATGCAGAAGAGCTTGGGTTTGGGTAGTGTACGCTCAAATTACCGGGCTTAATAATGTCTCTGGAGCACAGTGTGATGTACTGGAGGTCCCGCGTCCAGCAGGAGGGAGTGTGGAAGCTTATCCCGGGGGCTGGGTCCAGCCTCAGGGGCGCCTACCTCAAGCAAAGGAGATGTTGCCTATACATGCCTTTCTCTCTCCTCCGACGCATCAATCAAAGCATCAATGAATTCGTGATGGTATTCCTGTCTGAAAGCAGTAATGTTGCACGAACGCAGGCATCTCCATTTCCCATTGCAGGCGTGCCCAAAGCTGGGATCGGCAAGCTTGGGCGCGGGCAGCGGTGCGTGGGTAGGCGTTGCGTGGCTCAGCTGATCCAGCGCTGCCCTGGGAGCCGGGGTGCGTAGCACCCGGAGAGAGGTGTCAGCCCCAGGAACTGACTCAGCTTCTGCTGAGTTCCTATCTGCATGCTCCATCACTAGCTTGGAAAAGAAAAATGATGTCTTTGATACTGCCGTTTAAGCGTTTATGATCCATATCCTAGATCACTTTTTCAGAATTTGACCCTGGCTGTTAAGTCACATTAGTGCTTTTGAAAGCTGTCCTGAAGCCTACAGCCAGGTTTTATTATACCACGTAACTTTGGTAAGTCCTGGAAATTGCAGGTCAACTGTCAGTTTTGCTTTTAATAGGTAATAGAAACAAGTAGGAGTTGGATAAGTACATGTAAGCATGTTTAAGACATGCATACCTATTTGAGCTTTTTATTAATTTGTTGGCAAATTTTGGAGAGTGGAAGTGCATAGGAAAAAGTAGTTTATAAGTAAAGATCTGTTTGAAAATTGGAGTAGCTTGTAATATTCCCGGATTTGTCAGCTCTGGAGAATGATGTGTTTGTCCCCAGAATATTGAATGCTGCGGGTCAGAAAGAGTCAGGATTCCCCAGGTCATCCTGGCAACGTGATTCGGCGGCCAGCTTTCAGCTCAGGAGGGGACTACTGGCCCTTGGTGTAGGCTCCATGGGTACTTCTTCTTCCATGGCCCGTATTCTGAGAGCACTAACCAGGTGGTTACTTCACGTCAGTTGTGGTAGTCATTTTGTTAGTAGGTGGTTGATCTGTGAAATAGCCCGTTCCCTTCAGTCCCTCCCGTCTGTGTTGGAGTTGGCACAAATAGCTCTTTACCCCATGGCCCTCTGGATAACATAGCTCCTTGTTCTTTTCTAGTAAGTTTGACACAAGATGTTGTTAATCTCGGAGCTAGAAAAGATGTGGGAAAGTAGAGTTGCAAGTATTTGTGTTTTTGTAAATCCCCCCACCCTCAGCCCCCCCGTTGGCTGTCTTCTCATTTCACGTTTTCATAGCGCCAGAGAAAGTATTGCCAGTTTGAAATGTTTTCCAAGGCTGTGCAAAATCTCTTTTCATAATTTATAGTCCTGAGGTAAAACTTTTCTCAGTGTATTCTCATATTTTACTAAATAAAAGAGATGTCTGGGTTTTATTTCCATGGCTGGAGAACACAGGAATATGATCAACATACACATCTTGGGATCCCTTCCACTTTACTGGTAGACGTATTTCAGTGAATTTTTCAGGCTGATGCTTTTTGGCGTTGTTAAGATGGTACGTTTTAATGATGGCTGCAAGACAGGTTTCTCCGAACAGCGAGCTGATTGTAGCAGCGGCTTTCCCCAGGTCCTCTTCTGGGGAAGGCTGCTGAACGGCGCGCGGGCTTTGTTCTGCTGCCGGCGGTGGAGAAGACAAAAGGTTGTGTGTAACTGAGGGCTGAAAGAAACGGGTCAGGAAGAAGGAGAAGATTGATTACCTTCCAGTAACTTTTTGTGCCTGGGTAGTTTCCCAGTATTTTCCTCTCAGTCCCTTGCATCTGAGGGGGGTCTCAGACCGTATTTCAAACCTAAGGCCAGTAACAGTTAGGCAATGATTTTAGAGATGACTATAACTGAAAATTGGATCTGGAGCTGCAAATAATTCTTGGAGCCTAAAAGGTGATGAGAACAAATCATATGCTTAGCCCTGCTGTGGAATTTGTCTAAAGAATATAGAATAAGCCAAGATTAAAGAAGGAACATCGAAGTGTTTGGTGCAATTTTATATTGAGTCTTCAGGCTGCAATTCTTGATCAAATTATTAAAAAAAAAAGAAAAATAAAAAGTTAAATTACATCTAGGATATTTGCCCAGAAAGATAGCGTTACACCCATAATATCTTTTGCCTGTTTGCACAGAATAGTATGTCTAGAAGAGCCTGTTTTGTGATCAGAAGCAACATTTATGAGGCATAGAAAGCACTGCCAACTGCCAAGCTATTCGTGGTACCGTGTTATGGCTAGCAGAGAACAGCGGGGTTGTGGTAAGACTCTCAACAGTTCTAAAAATGTCATTAGGGATATGCGCTGAATGCTGTCAGCCTTCGCAGAACTTCAGGCATGGGAACAGCACGCAGCGTTGCTCACATACGCACACAGTTACTTGGATATCAGCAGAAATGCAGGGGTAGATACAACGTGCGTCTCGCTGTCGGTGCGAAGAGCTGAATCACCTGAAGTTTCTGGGTGACCTTCGTAGCTCGCTACGGAGGCGCAGTTTAGGTCCCCGACTGCAGGATGCCCACGCTGCGGCAGCGTCCCTCTTGTTTTTGGGGCAAGTGTTGTGGCAGAGAGGAAGTTAAAACATTTGTGAAAACTTACTTTTGGTTTGGGGGAGCTTCACCTTTCAATCTGCATTATTGCTCTAAGTGCCGAGGTATTTAAAAACATTTTCCAAAATAGCTTCTGAACTCTTGGTATTAACTATGTGTTAATGTGTCATTGCTGTAGAAGTATGAAAGGACTCAGGGGAAAAAGGAAAAAAAAAAACCAACACACAAAAAAGTTGAAATAGTTCAAATTTACAGGATGAAGTGTGCAACTATGGGAAAAGCCATAGGCATCTGTAGTTATATGATTTTCTGCAAGTATATGATTTTCTGCAGGATTACAAAATGAAGCAACAGTTTCAACTGGTAAGCGTACACAAGCTATTTCAGAGTTGGGAAAGTTGTAATCCCAACTCATGTTGCCTTTATGGCAATAATATGGCAATAATTATAACTGTAAGACTTCAAGAGCTGGAATCAAACTGTTGTCATGATAAGCCATTGCAGGTTAATCTTGATTACCCACTTACTGGAGTATTTATATATATATGTCCTAATAAAGAAACGTCCTTTGAAGGATTTCAGATTCTCATGAAACATGAGAATTTCATAGACAAATTTTCATCAATGGAGTTTGAATAGTGGTTTGATCTGAAATTTGTAAGTCTTTGTAAGAGCTTGGTTATGGATAAGTTCTGATGTGAGCTGTTTATTTTATGACATTAAATCTTAACTGCTTAAATTGAAAAGATGTCATAAACGTAACAGGTCATGGTATTTACAAGGTTCTAAACTCAAATGTTTTACTTCAGCATGACTTCTGAGTATTTTTTTACTGTTAACATGGATCCAGATATGCCTACCCAGATAAAACAGAAATTTTCTTCATAGATTACTCTCAATTAAACGACATCCTTACTTACTGAAAAGGGGAGGTATCAGCTGCATGATGGGACCGATGGTTACGTATAAATATCCGAGTGCAGATAGTCACGTGTTTCTTCTTTTGTCCGTCCAAACTGCAACCTCACTGCGAGACACTTGATCTCCTCTTATCATGCCCCGAGAAGACCTTTCAAAAGTGGGCGTTTTAAATACATGACATTTTAAACAATAGCTAAATAGCAGCATTCCTTTTCAGTGCTTAATTATGGCTGAATGTACCCTTTCACCAAAGGTGTTACTGCAGCATTTCTGGTTTCACTTCATCTGGTGGTGCTTAGGATCCAATGTGACGTGACAACGTCGTTCACTGTTTTAGGCTCTGCAGGAGTGTCGGGTTATTTTTGTTGCACTGGCAGCTGTTTGATGGGGCTAAATCTGAGCGACCAGAGGCTTATTTTCTGTAAGGAATTGCACAATTGGCGTTTTGGTTTTGTGTGTGAAATATCCCGTCCCGCTGCCTGGAGACCACAGGAACCATAAGCGCAACAGGTGGACGTGGGCTTTCTGTTTCGGTAACCACCCATGCTGTTACACCCCCTGCTTGGAAGGCACCCCCCAGCCCTTCATGCCAGGATATATTCCCTGTGGCAAAGCAGCCCTTGGCTGAAGGTCTGTTGCTCTCATTAGAGCAGACATTTGAATGGTGAAAGAGACATCAGGAAATAAGTCTGGGCTGTGGTAGAGGGAACCATAGAGTTACTGTAATTACACGGTTTGTCTGAGGGGATACCTTAGGAAAGCATCTGTAGAGGGAAATCACAAAGTCTGGTTGGTGTAATAAGCAAGGAGTATAGATTACTTTATTTCCGTAAAGCTATTTTGAGATCCAAAGAGATGTACAGTTAACATAGTAATTGGCAATACAGTAATGAAATAACTACCAGGGTTCATGCAGAACTCAAATATTCTTATAGGACAGAGAGGGGGAAAACTTTAAAGCAAAAAAGTGTTTAAAGCAAATCAGATAGGCAGATCAGTAAAGCAAAACAGATATTCGTGGCCGTATAAAATCTTTTGGAGCAAATGCGAAGCCGTCCATTGCTTTTCAGTGAAGGCAGGACTACATCGCTCATTCTGCCATTTGCTCGGGCATTGCATGCCTACAGAAGGCCTGCGTGGAGCACGTCAAATGTGATTTGAATAAACTTTGCAAGCTGTTGGAGCTACTCACTTGACACGGCAATGTGAGCAAGCCCCTGAAGTCCCTACCTTCTGTAGCACTGAGAAGCACTGCCATTTTGAAACTGAAACTCATGCAGTGAGAAAGACCAGGAGATGAAATAGGAACCATTTATCTCTAAATTACCCTGTCTTTTAGTATTCAAATGCTTTCAAAGTCTGGAAACAAGAAAAGTTCAATCATTAATGATTTCTTGCTCTCCCTCCCCCCCCCCCCCCCCCCCCCCCCCCCCCCCTTTTTTTTTTTTACCCATAATTTGATCACTTCTACATTTATTCTCTTTTTTTTTTTTTTTGATTGCTTTCTGGTCAGCTCTCATTTGCAGCTCAAGTGAGATGATTCCTAGTGTATGTATTTTTTTGCCCCCCCTGTGTGAATTTGGGCACCCTTTTAACCACTCTCTCTAGTGTCCCTTAGCTTCTAAGCAGCGTATTTCTGAGTAGCCAGGCGGAGCTATTTCAGTGTAGGAGCCCAAGCAGTTTTAACAGCTGCAGATTCTTGGATGTAATGGATGTCTTTGGCTGGAAAAAACAGCCCTTGAATGATATGTCCCTTGCATTTGAGAGCCATTCAGTGGAAGAAAGAGGATCTGATAGTTTTCTTTAGGGCAATAGAGTCTTCACAATTAGATGTAGCCAAGTCTGGTCCTATTAAAAGGAAGGCTGGAATTGGGTGCCTTGGCGTTTTTCTGGGTTTATTGCCTACAGTGTGGCAGCCAGTTCACATGTAGATTTTCAGAGCCCTGCTTTGAGTTGGGGGTTGGACCGGGTGTCCTCAACTTCCCTTCCAACCTAAATTATTTTCGATTCTGTAATTTTACACAATTTTTTGATGAATTGATTGTAGAAGCATGTTTGCACCTTGATTGCTCATAGCAGGTATGATAAACCATGGCACTGTGTAATTACGGTAATTCAAGGTTTGTTCTAGAGTTGGATGATGCAACGATGATGATTAGAGGAGCTTTTGGCTGACACAGCTGATCCGTTGTTACAAGAGAGTCTCCGCTTCTCTCTGCACAGCATGAACGGAGATGCGCTTCTCCCTTGTTTTCCATCGCCCCGCAGCATCTGCAGCAGCACAGAACCAAACGCAAGAGACAAAACCTCTGCAAGGAACTGAGCTCTGGTTTCTCGGTTCTCAGTGCAGTTAGCCAGGTTAAAGTTGTCTTGTGATGTATACAAAGCTGGACTTGTGTTGGACACTTTTTAATCCTATGTTCTTCGCATTATGTATTCGTGGGATCGCACGAGAGTAGGTTCTCTGAACTAGGCCCTGTGACTGTGCTGCACAGCCATGTAACCAGTGTCACTCTTAATTTATTTTGCAATAAGGTTGGATCAGGGATCGGGAACCCTTTTTTGATATACCAAGAACAGTGTTTTGCACAGCTGAGTTCTGCACCCCTTATGCAGATACTGTAATTTTGGGAAATGTGTAAGAAGCTGTTTGGGGGACAAAGCTGCAGCACTGGACCAATACAGCCTGGGTGAGGAGCCCATATGTGGGGCAGATATCTTGAGTAATTGGAGAAAACTCAGGAAATATGAATTCTTCTGGTTCATTGATGGAAAAAGTAATTCCTTTACAATTTCTCCTTTCCAGTGACTGCACCCTGTAGACATCCTGCAGCTCATTTGAGGATTTGCTTATTCTTTTTTATGTTAGGCTTGCTGTATTTTTTGTATGGCTATAGACCAGAATGCTGATTACTGTCAATGTGTTTTACACAAAAAGGAGTTTACCACTGTCAAAAATTGTAATGTTAGTAATAAAGAAAAACTAACTTTTGATGGGATTGACTCTTATCACTACCAAAACAAGAAAGAGAAGCTAGTGAGTGCAGACTGAGGAAAAAAATCATTAGAGCGCACGTGAATGAGTGGCACAGCAGATGCTCTCTAGAATTGGTCTAGAAAGCTGTTATTTCATTTAAAAAGCAGTCTATTTTAATGGTCTCCCAAGAGTCAAGGCTGATGCTTTTTGGGAAACTTGGTCATCTGTTTCCACAGAATTAAACAATGAAAATTAAGCTTTGAATCAGATGGATTTTCAAACAGACATAGTGGAAAAACAGAGGTTGTGAATCCTGCCACCCACTTACAACTTCCACTGATACTAAATAAAGTTGTCCCATTTAGAGGGATTGAGCAGCGTGGCCCATCCTCCATTTAAATGCAGCAAAGTAGCCATTAGTGGCTATAGCAAGCTATGGTGCTGCCTTTTGTTTGCACTATCTTTGTATTGAGCTACCTGCCTCTTTCATTTATCAAGGAGGTAGATCCCTCAGTATTTTGAAGTTGCCTGGGGACGCTTTGAACTCATTTAGGCATCAGAATACCTTTGAAAAGCTGACATCTGCCTATAAATATTTATTGAGAAAACTAGATAAAATCACCTTGGCTTTGTTATCATAAGCAAATTAACAAGATTGTGTTACCAGCTTGGAGATCCCTAGGGCAGCTCGGTACAGGCTGGCTTCAGTCAAGTGGGGCACGGTAGCTCAGGCATCACACATCGCTGTCTTTTCTTGTTAACTTGACACTGAATGCAGTGGCGAGTGCAGTACAAAGTTGTCTGAGCTTGATTCCCTCAGATAAAACTCAGGAAAGCAGTAACATTATCCATATTTATTCTTTAACAAGAAAATCGGTGTTTCCCTTGTTCCATGCTAGGACAACTAGAAGTGGAGAGTTGACTCAAGCAAAATATGCTACTTAAACGCCAAATCCCAACTTCTGAGGTCTAACCCCCCTCCCCGCCCTAAAACTAAATACTAATAATGTTTGTGTTTAGTGCATGTGATTCACGTGTGTTTTGTGCATATGTAATTTTTTTTTTAATGGTGTCCCAAATTTTGCAAGCTATGGTTTTGAAAGGGGAATGTTTTGGGATTACATTTGGGGAAAGAATCACTGCAGGGCTGTGAAAATGTCTGTTTGTGATGTAAAACAGGGCTTGATAAAGTAGGGTAGTTGATCGGTTGTCAGTAATTTTATTATGCATTATGGGAGACGTTTATCCAACAGTTAATAAGAGACATTCCAACATATATGATATGCTGAAGACCAGACAAAAGACTTGGGATATCCTCCTGACCATCTCTTCCTGTCTTAATGGTGTTCTGGTAGTGCCCACAGGAGAGCAGTGTTCTCTTCACTGGTATTTGAATCCAGTCCAGGCTTAGAGTGGCTTATGCTCCAAGAAGATAAATGATGGGGGAAAGCTGAAAAGATTATTAAAAAAATCTTACTCAGTCAAAACATGTTATTCAAAATGTAACCTCCAAACCTGGACAGTATTAGTGAGCTAACTATTTTAGGCACCATAGCACAGTAGGGTTTTGGTGAGAGCGTCATTCCTTAGCTAGAAATATAATACAAGTCTTTTAAAGAATTCCTGGTCTGAGTAACAAAATGAGATACATTTTCATCACAGAGGGACACAAGGTGAAAAGTTCAGGCCTGGATCCGCTTTGGGTTTGGTCTATTTATATGGATAAATGTGATAAAATGCAGCTGCAAGCTTCAGATTCATGTTTTTCTAATGTTTAGGAGAACTCGGAGTCAGCTGGGTTTTGCACCTTCTGCAGTTTCCAAGCGTCTGCTGCCAGGGAAGGAGCGGTGCCACTGAACAGCAGAGCTCAACTTCTCACGCTGGACTCGTGCAGGAATCATGCTGTTTCAAAAGGAGATTGAAATCCTAGATCATAGACCATTGGAGCAAAAGCATCTTGACAACTCGCCCTGCACCACCCCCTTGCATACTCTAAAATTATTTTCGAGTCTAAAATCTGCTGAGTAATAAAGCAAGATGCCGTTCAGGTCTCTGATCTGTGTCTGAATAGCAAGAAAATTGCTGGCCGTGCAGCTAAGTCAAGTTCCAAGTGGAACAAAATTTGTGAAGTGATTCGACTCCCCTAACCAGCTGCTGAAAACCTAGGTGTAAGTGGTGCCTAGCAGCAAATCACATACCTCTCAGGCTGGAGATTGACATTTTACATAATTGTGTAGGATGCATCAGATTTGCCTCTTGCTCCCTTTAAATTAAAACTAATGAGTGCTGAATGTAACAAATGTTTGGTGCCGTCCTGCATTCATTAAGAAATCTATTTATGTTTGACTTGTGCTTATAAATCCATCATAAAATGACTTAATGTAGCCTGCTCCAAAGGCATATCTGAATTTCTATTAAGTATGAAAATACTATTCTGCCCATTTTAAATATGAGAAACCAAGCAAAAAATAGCTAAGCAAAGATTCTGCTGGACTGATACTTAATCTTTGCACACAAATAGTATTTTTGACTTCGGGGCTTCATTCAGAATTAACAAACGCTGAGGAATTTATTAGGTCAAGGCATAGCCTGCTTGCAGGAGTAGGATTGTGTTGGGGTTGTCCAAGGGCAAACCAGTTCTTCAGCTCTAAGATCACTTTCTGTGTTAATATTTCTGATCTGGGAGAAAGGATTGTGAAGATACTTATGGTATAAATGTAAGAGCCGGGCAGGTGGTAGTTGATACGTAAGGAGAAACAAAAAGAGGGACGTGTGCATGCAGGTGTATCTCTGCTTCTCTCACCTGAAAGCTTAAGCAGGTGCTTACCTTGACAGGATTAGCTTGCAGCTGGCAGAAGCTATCAGTTGGGATACTCAGTGGGAAGGTCTCGATGAGACTTAACAAGCACTTCAGTGTGAAATGGAAGCTTATCCAGAGTGTATTGGCATCCTTGGGAGTTGTCTCAGCCGCAGTTGCTGTCTTTTGTGGAGCGTTGTTTTGTCACGTGAAGCACAAGTGGCACCAGAATAGAGGAAATGTTCCTGACTGTAAATCCTCTGTTTTCCCATCTTTCCCGCACAAAAAGTGCGGTCTAGAGAGCTATGGTTAAATGTAATACCAGTAACGTGATACTTGCTACTTCGTATGGCACAGGCAGAAAAGTGGGATTATCAATTGAAGTACAACCTTGAGTTTGTATAGTCCCAACAGTTGCTTTGCATGAAGTTAAGAGAAGGGTGTGCTGGAGGAGATAAACCTTTGAGGCTGCTTATCAGTTTAGGGGCTGTTAGTGATAGTGAATTTGGCCTACCAAAAAGCTTGAGTTGACTCTAAGACCATTCGCAAATATCCTTAAGAAAAGCTCAGATCTTCTGGAGAAGTCTGCTAAGAAAAGACTATCACTGTACATATTTATTTGCAAAGTTGGCACTTTTTTGGTCTATTTGGGCTGGGGAGGGCAAGGAAAGAAGGTGGACAGACCCCTCCTGCACGTTACCCCTGTGCAGAAGTGGCATAGCTGCTGCTACCCTTGCCAGGGGAATTTGGTCCCAACAGGTCCCCAGTGTGCTGCAGAGCCTCCCAGAGCCCTGCTACCATGTGGGCCCTGGAAGGCCTAAGCCATGGTGGCGGCTGAGCAGGAACTAACTGTCCTGTTTGTCTCCCATCTTAGGGCTTGGATCCTGAGGCAGATGGGAAGGAGACCTGGCAAGCTGTCCATGCTGCAATGCAGCAAATGGACTGGGCAGTCCAGTTTGTTACCTCGTGTTTGATGAAAAACACACACGTTTTTGTAACACCTCAGGTCTCATTTGTAGGAAAGGTCAGGGATTTTATCTGATAATTTTATCTACTTTTATCATTCCTTGGTGAATGTATTGCAGTAGGCCATGCTGGGCATGAAATCAGCCTTGTAAAGACAACAGCTTGTTGCCATCATCACAGTAAATGACTACTAAAAATGGGCTTCTCTAGTTACAATGGCTGAATCCCAGCATTCCCCAAAGTTACACTCATCCAATAATAAGGAATTTCACATTTCTTCCTAGCATAGGAAATAGGCATGTGATTGGAAGGCAGGACCACAGAACTTGTTTTATCCCTGCTACACCTTCCCCTGCACCTGAGTCGCTGGCATCTGCATTGCAGTAATAGCAGTTGTTTATAAAATGTATTTTCTTCTAAGCTATCTCCTCAAGATTTTATTGTAACAATGCCAAATCCTAGACAGCATCACGTACCAAATCTTCTTTGTAAATTACCTCAACAGGAAAGTTTGACATGTTATACTCATCCTTATCTGATAGTCAAAATCTGTGCCTCCATCAGCATAGGATATTCAGATTCTGCTGTGCATGGATATATAATACAAATTTCTTGTGGATGTCTTGATCCCAGCTGATGAGTAATTCCGTTCCATTTAATGCACTGATGTTTGTGTGAGTTAGTAATTTAAAGCTGTACTTGCAATTTCAGGGAAATGCTTAGTCTGTAAATTGTACCCATGATTTTTCCAAGTGGCTTAGCAATTGTATTAGCACTAACAGGCCTTAGTTGTAACAGCAACTATGGAGCTGCTGGGAGATTGGGGTGCCCCAGCACTGGATTCAGCTCAGATGAAAGAAAAGCTGATGGTCAGAGTGGAGGGGTTTGGTGTCAGACAGAAGGCAATCAGTGAATCAGACCAATAAGCTAATCCATGCTGATCTGAAGGAGAAAAAACCAAAAATTAACTAGATGGCAGAAAGCAATTCAGAGGTTGAGGTTCCCCAGCCAGGTCTAGGTATCAGTGATCTGAATGTATCAATGAGTCGTTCTGAAGAGGTTTGTTTCTTCTTCCAGAAGTCCTTTTCTGCACTTTATAAAAGAAAGAAAACTACCTAGGGTGTCAGTTGTGTTGAATGACAGAGCTGTTTGCACTGTCTCCAGAAATACACTAAATAGAAGACAAATTCTGCTTTCTAAAATATATCAGAGACAGTGTAAAGGTTTTATGATAGATCCTGAAATCACATTAAGTGCTAGGAAAACCTCATTTTTGTTTCTTACCAAGATATGCAACCAGCTGCACACTTTTCAGTTGAGGGAACGAGGATCCTGAAGGAAACCAGTGTTTTAGAGAACTGTTTTTACGATCACCAGATGGGGAAGGAGTCTACATTTTAATACTTGTGCACATCTAATCCCACCACTGTCAATGGGATTTAAAATGCCTACTAATCAACATGATACATATGGTAGATGTCACGGAGTGACTAATGCGATGTAATGCAGTAGCCACTGTATACAGAGAAGCCTCCCATGTGGCTGTAAACATCTGCTTTTGTTATCAGTGACTCTAGAGTCGTCATAGTTGGCAAAGGGGAAAAACAAAACAAAGGGAGGTTTGCAAGAGAGACTTCGAGCTTTCATCTACGTGGGGGCCCCTGAAGTGAAATGCCCTGTTGGGAGCAAACGGAGCCGTGTATGTCCTCTCTCTATAAGTATCGAGTAGCTCCCTCTGCCCCCACCAAATGGTTATTCTTAGTCAAAGGGTCTCAGCTTCTACACACAAATCACTCTGATGAAGAGGTGGTGAACAGCAAGTTTTTGTGCACGTGTGTGCGAGAGAGGAGAGATTTACAATACAAAGGTATCCTGATTGGCTTTAAACTAATGCTCCTGTCCATGTTAATGATATTACTTGTTGCTGGCCGCATGGATCCTCTGACCCAAAAACCACAGCTCAGTTAGGCTGTGGAGAGTGGTGGGTACATGTGGTGTGGGCTCATCAAGCTCCCAGTTCCAAGGGAGAGGCTCCTTGCGTTGTCTGGCACGTTGCAGCACAACCCGGAGTACCGTCTTTTCCAAGGGAGGTGTCGGGGTATTGACTTCAGCATCACTTGGATATAGGCCTTTATAGTCCTCACTTCTCATCTCAAATCTGCAATGCCCGTGTCCAAAAGGTGAACCAGCTCATCTCTGAGATGCTGATGAAACACCATTTTTAAGCACAGTGTGTGGACTGTGGTGCCTTGGTGGCCTTTCTGAAACAGCCAGTGAAATTTTCATCATCTTTCATTTGCAAAGTGGATCCTTCAGAGGGTGAGGTGGCTCCTTCCAGCTGTGTTGTATTGTCCCGTGCGATCCCAGGAGGGAGGGACAGGAATAAGCCCACGCTGATTTACTTCCTGATGGCCTTTTTGCTGGGGCAGGCGTAGGAAGATATTGCTGCTGTGTGTGAACACACTTGCTGGCTTTGCCAGATGGAACGGGAAGAGGAGAGAAGCTAGGCTTTGGGAAGTTAGAGCTCCCGGTACCTGAAAACCTGTCAAATGTTTTAAACTAACGCTGCAATGAAAATATTCACTTAGCATAAACTCCATTTGCAAGCTCAGGCACAGGCACTGAGAATTGTGGCAATCATTTGCCCCCATAATCTTCATCTGTTTCATTTCTGTTTATAAAATCAGACTTTCTGTTATTTTGATAATACACGCTGACAAGAATTGTGTGGGTGTGATATTTTAGTATGTTTGCTGCTTCTCGTTGCTTAAACAGCAAGATCACCCTGAATCCATTGCAACATGCACTGCAAGTATACAGATGGAAAGCATGATCTAAACTTTAGCTACCTCATCAACGTTTTCATTCACTAATGGTATGGGCCTTGTTATTCCAAGTTAGTTTGTAGACGCATGGGATGTCTTATTTGAATACAGGCATGTAATTAAAGTGACTCCCTTTTTGAGTGTTTTGCCCCGTTGCAAGCTCAAGTACCTATTCCCATTTTATATGGTATTGCTCAGATACTGTAATGCAGTCAGAAAGCTCTTAAATTACTTTCCATGTAAATGGTTGCAGCTGGAATTGGATAAAACATTCCTAAGTATCTTTTTTTTTTTTTTTTTACTGCATTATTACTCTTCTCCCCTGGCTTTCCCTGAACACACATGCATGCATGTCCTCTTCCTCATCTTCGTTTCTGTTGGATATAATTCTTTCCAGGTAAATCCTGTCTCTTGTGAACTTTTTTTGATATATAGGCTCTTTGTTTTAAGACAGCTGTAGTGTCAGGCCCACCCACACTGTGCTGTCCCCATTGCTTTGAAGCCAATATTTCAAACATAAAATAGCTGTCAAGTCCTTGTTTCGGTTCCGCTTGCTGCGGATGGCATGAAAACAAAAGTTTTATGTTCTGGGCTTTCATCTAAGTGAGCCAAATGAGTAGAAGATTCAAGGATTTTAACCAAGGGCTTGTCATGAAAGCTACTTTTGACTCAGAAGTTAGATAAAGAGAGGAAAGCGCAAACAGTGTGTGTGCATACCGTATCTCTGTAGCTTTACTAAATTCACGTTAGCTTTTCGGTGGGGTTTGTGCTTGTTTTGTAGGTGGGGGGAAAAAAAAGTCCATTTTTGCCCTCACTTAATCTCTTCAGATTTGGACGGAACTTTGTCTGTGGATTCTGCAGGCTTGGTGTATAGGAAAAGAGCGAGCAGTTCGCCTGCAGACGGCGCGAACTGGCGCGATGCGAGTTTCTGCTGCCGGACCAGCGCTGTGCTGCCCCGCCGGAGTGGTATGGAAATGCTGTCATGTGAAAGGATTCCCATGGCAAAACACTGACACAAATGTATTCGCAGTCTTTTGCTTTGCCCTTCAGAAAGCAATCTGAGAGAAGACAAAAATGTGACCGGGAGATGCACAAACATGTTTACCTAGCGGGAAAAGTTTTTGGTGGGCAGGTGGTGCAGTGATGCTCTGCAGGCTGTAGCCTGAGAAACAAATGTCCACCTACCTGCGAAAGATTTCTTTTACTTAGGATTTTCATAGGACAGCATCTCAAAAGGAAAAGGAAATACTCCTTGCAGTGTACTGATTTACTGTAGTTTTAACGCTAAGGAAGTAACTGCCAGGGAAAATTGAAGCCAGATACTAGGCAGCTAGCATTCCCGACTGATTTAACCTGCCTCCGACAGCACATGTAGCATGGCTAGAGTGCTCCAGCTTCAGGAATGCTGATTTCTTTAGGCAAGTTCTGATGTAATGACATAAAAATGGTGCTTGATTTTAATTGCATAATAAAGTCTCATTTGTTTTGATAGTCTGTAGAAAGAGCACGTTTACCACGTTCAAGCTCATCTACGAATCCAGGGCTCAGGGAGTAATTGAATGTGAAGTTCAGGTCCTGGGTTGCTTCTCACAGGAACTTTGATTTTTTTTTTTTTATTTTTTTTTTTTTTATTACTGTTTTCTAGCATCAGAGGTTTTGAAGTGAGCTGATTTTCTGATTGCATATAACTAGCCAACTTGTTTATCCAGGGTATTTTACTTATAATCTGTAAACTGTAATCTGTCTGTTGTCACGTCCATTTGTGCTGGGAAGAAGGCCAGCATGCCAAAGTAAAAGCAGTTGCAGTGGGTATTGCTTTGCATCTTTCAGGGCATGTAATTTTTCAGTGAAATGTCTCTTTTGGTATTCAAGTATTTTGTAAATTACCACCCATATTATTGATAGAGGAAAACAACTGTGTATTTTGATCAAAAGTGTAACTAAAATGAAGACACCAGAAAGATGCGAATGGCGCAATATACTTTGATTATTTGCGTGCGTTTGTATGTGTCCGTATGTTAAGCATTCCCCAAAAATTTCTTGTAAATTCGTCTTACATGATTGGTTAGTATTGACGATGGGCTTGATATAACAGAGCACAAATCTGTGTAGTTCCTGCCTATCCATAGCACTTGATGTCCTGAGGACTCCTGTAAGGTGTGTTACACCCTTGAAAGAAATGGGATGTATGGAAGTATTTAAAAATCTGACTATCTTTGGCAGCGTAAGCACTGTAACTAATTCAGTCCTACAGCAGCTAAAAGATCAATATAAAAACATACTGCTGGGCTACGGGAAGTGACCTTGTACAAGTGTCATCTGTAATTACGCTTCTTGTCCTTCATTAATTTCTAGGTTCGATCCGCTCTGCTCTCATTGGAGTGGGGTTTAGTTCTGGTTGTGCTTTGTTGCCTGTCTTGTCATGAACAAGCTTTGTTAAGGGTTGAAGAAGCACCCTAGAAACTGAAAGTATGAATGATTAGTAGCTAATAAATTAGCTAGTAAACAGTTTTTTGGATAGCACCTCAGAAACCAGTCTCTCCCCCTCTAAATTCCTGTCTGGCTCAATAGCAAGTCAGATATGATTCTCACTGGAAGAAAAGTGTGTTTTGGAATGAAGAGAATACCTATGAAATTCAGTGTTTTAGTAATGTTCTAGTTTTTTAACTTGTTTTTAATGTAGCCATTACTGCAAGCCATGCCAGCAGAAAGGATGAAGAAGCGCTGCAGGGTTTGCTTGTGGGCTTCTCTCCTCGCTGTGCTCCATCAGCACGGGCTGCTGTGCTGTGTCTGCAGGAGAAACAGTGGATTGCAGGAGCTAGCAACAGGTTTTTGCAACAAGCCTCGTGTTACGTCTCCACTCGGCCCAGGCCGGTGCGGGCGCCTTGAGGCAAGGCTTGCGGAGCGGGGTTTGCAGTGCCCACGTGCAAGCGCACGCTCCCAGAGCCACACATCCCCGCAGCCACGTCTTTTGCCCTGCATCGTTCCCAGCCGAACGTCCCAGGGGTACCTGGTGCAGAGCTGGCCCCCTCGGCCAGTGGGTGGTTGGTGGGTGTCTCGAAACAGCGCCGCATGGGGAAACAACTCAGTGTGGAGAACGCTGGTGCCATGCCCAGAGTGAAAACGAAGGGGAAGGGGAAGCTGCCGTGGGTGGTGCTGGCAGGGGGCACGTGTCAGTTCAGGGAGAATTGGGGGATTGCTAGTGAGGGCACCACCTGGAAAACCAGGGGCTCTCTTACAAGGAAGAGGCACTGAAGAAGAGTGGTGGGGAAGGGCTGCCCGAGCCAAGTGGAAACGGGCGTCCCTTTGGCATCAGCGTGTTTGCATGGTAGCGCTAACGCTTTGGGGCAGGACCCGACCCCCTGGCAGCCCGGCAGAGCTGTGCGGAGGCCAGGGGAGCGTTGCCTGCTTCTCTGCTGCCATTTCTGACCTGGGGCATTAAGTGGTGAGGGTAGCGCGGGGCTGACATCGAAAGCAGCGTGCTGGGTAGGGGCAGAGCTGCCTGCATGCAAGCTCCTTTTGTAGTCACCCTGCTCCAGTAGATGCTTGGCTGTCCCCTCCTGCCTTGGCAGCGCGAGGTGAGCAGATCCCCACGGGCAGCGGGACGTCTTTTCAGGCAGAGGGGCAAAAGGCAGGGAGGGGGCAAGCACCTCGCACAACATTACATGCTCTCTGAAACGTCCACCTGTTTGAAGGGTGCTAAGATGCCTGTCTAGGGCTAACGTCCGTGCTTTGTGAACGGGGCTGAAGAAGCAAGTGACTTTTACGGGCCTCTGACTATCTGAACGGTGGGGATTTGTTCTGACCAAAGTTAAAACCGCTTCGCTCTGCGGAGCACGCCTTGCTCGTAAGATGGAGAGAGACGTGCCAACTTGCTCCTCAGTTGTTATTTCTTAGCAGACTTTCCTGAAAAAAATGGATGGATGTTGTTATGTCACAGTTTTCTCCATATGATTTATTTGATTTAATTAGCTGTTTTCGCTGTTAATTAAACTATTAAATGCTCCAAGAGGGAGACTAGCCGACCTTCCAAGGCATGCACAAGGAAGTGGAAGGCAAAATAACTGTCCTCTACTGACTCATGGTCTCCGAAAGAATAGAGGAGAAGATATAAATAATGCAGATATGCTTTATAAAGACAGCAGTCAGAGTAAGCCAAAGTTGCCTCCCATATTTTTCTTTAATTGTGTTATAGGAAATGGTTTTGAATTGTTTTATTTCCTAATAGTCACATCCTTATTAGCCTCGTGTTTCTCCTTCCCATACCCCTCCTGTGGGCTGTATTGTACGTGGGAATTTCTAGCCTATAAAACATAAAAACTTGTGATAGAAAAACAGTTTATAATTTATAGAATCGTTAGTCTGTGTTCTTGCCTGCTCGTCTACGTGCACATGCTGAAGTATCCCGTGTTTTATTGTTGATGTGGACAATGTTAGAGAGGATTATGCAGACTTTTTAACTGGCTATTTATGATTTTATTGGTCTTCATAAATTAAATGCCCTCCTTATTTTAAGAAGGACATTTCAAAATGCCAGAACAAAGAGATTGAGGGGAAAATTCCATTGTTCCCTTCAGATGCAAATTCTTTTCTCCTTCTTTCTCCTCTGCCTCTGTGGGGTGAGTGGTGTAGCACAGCTTGCCTGAAGTTTGAGCCCCCTGTTGCAGGGATCCCTGTGATATTACCTTTGCAGTTAAACGTGCAAATTCCCTTTTTTCTTTTTGCCATTCTCAGTAACCGATGAAATCATAGAGGATTGTTCTCACTTGAACCCTGTTTTTGTTTTGGAGAAAAGACCGCTACTAATTTTTTTAGTTCCTCCATAACTGTATACGTTTTCAGTAAAAGCCATCATCTGTGTGCATTCAGAGATTATTTGTATTCATTTTTTTTCTCCATTTTATTGGTTTGATTCCTAAATGTTATCAGTGAGTTAGAGCTGAGCTCTTTTAATTCAAATGGCATGATGCCCAATCCTCTGAGATTAGCTGGCAGGCGATTCTGGGCATGATGCCACCTGGCATTTCTCAGAAAGGGGCTGCTAATAAAACACCGGAAAAAAATAAGATTGTTCCAGACATGCAAACCCTGAAGTTGCAGGGAGCGGGGAGTGACTGAGATTTCCGCAAACACACCCAATATTCTGTGGCACAGCTCAGAAACTGCTCAGGAAATACCATCCTAATACCTCTGCAGAAAAATGATATTGAAGTAAAGGTACTTTGAGTACAAATTAATTTTTCCTTTCTTAAATTTGTGGCTGAAATGCATGTTTCTCGTTTTTTCGGTACTTTGGTTCTGGGTTGAGCTGTCTGGGATTCCTGCAGCAGAGCTTGGACTCCGCGAGCTCTCAGCCTTTTAGGACCTGGAGTTTGTTCCCTTCAGATTTGCCTCACCATGGTGCAACCCCACAGCTTCCCACAAGACCATCTTATGGCTGAAGACCATATCTTTCCTGGGTCCCTAGCTATCATTAATCGAGGCAAACCTCATTGGGATCCTATCTTGGATCTAAAGAAAGTTTGTTGGCTGCGAGAGACTTTGAATGCAGTGTTTCCAACTTAGTGACTGACATTTTCTGATTGTAACTTTCGTTTCATCGGAAAACCTCCAAAAAAGCTCGATTCCTGGATAAAAAGGTCCCAAGACATTTAGGGCTTTATAGGTCTAGACTAACATCTTAAAACTAGCAGGCTGCCCAAGCAGATTATGCATCACGGATTTAATATGCTCATGAATTAAAATGCCACTTAACAAGCAAGTTGCCAAATCCTGCACCAGCTGAAGTTTTCTGTACACACTTGAG
Organism: Phoenicopterus ruber ruber; assembly: GCA_009819775.1. NCBI lineage: Eukaryota > Metazoa > Chordata > Aves > Phoenicopteriformes > Phoenicopteridae > Phoenicopterus > Phoenicopterus ruber. Next base: position 96,452,264 of record CM020216.1, read on the forward strand.
AGGTTGTCTCATACATGGCATATGGCAGTTGGCTGTAGGGCACTGATTTGCATAAAAACCCTAGCCAAGAGCAATAAAAAAGAAGTATACAGTAAGAAATAGTTCTTCAGTCCAAAGAAAAAAGATTTTTTTTTTTTTTTTTTCTTATGGTATTTTATCCCTGTAACTTCACTGTCTGCTTTCTGTGTGGAGGATTAGTACTGGTTGCAGACTAGGAGCGCCACTAAGGCAACCTTGAACAACCGGTTATTTCTTCATGGTTTTCCTTCTGTAGGCAGTAGTAATAATATGTCCTGTGTTTCTTCTAAGAAACCACATTTTCCTGTTTTCTGAATGTAATAGAATATAATCAGATGTACAAACCCTATTGTTTTCTTGCTGGAGCTGCCTTCTGTACTCATCCCCCGTCATCATCCTTGTTTTCCAGTGGCTCTGTATAGACTTTAGAAATAATGACAGGGTGGGAGGTGGAGGGAGGCAAAGGGGTCAGAATCCCTACTAGCCCTCGGAAGGTAAAGACTGTCAAAGGCAGCGGCAAAGATCCAGTTGACTTAAGAGAAACTGAGATTTTTCACTCTCAGTTTACTGCCCCAACTTCTCCCTAGGCCTCGCTCTCCCAGGACACTTCTGTCCTTGTGAGAGTCCCTTAAATTGTGTATAATTTGCTCTGTGTGTTTCTCAGCCACCAAGTAACATCAACACAGCGTAAACTTCCAACTGTAGAAAACTAAATCTTTTCTTTTGAGAAAAAGAGAAGTGATCCAGCATTCCTTTCAGATTCAGTCTGACAACAAATACATTTGTATAGGATTCCTGAAGTGGGAAAGGATAGGGAATTATTTATTTACTCTGAGGTCTGCACTAACCAACCTGTGCTGTCAAGTGAAAATGTGATGATGTAGTTCATAATGTTGTTCTACACAGTCCTTCAAGGGAAAAAAAAAGTAACATATGAGACAGCCAAACCATGCAGCAAACAGTTGTGGGTTTGTTAGGAACAGTGAATGGATCTTGAATTCTCATAGCACGTATGCCACTTTTTGAACTACATTTTTTTGAATCTGGAAAGCCTATTAGGAACCCTGAAGGGAGAATCTGGCCCTTTTAATGTTCTTGCAGATCCTAGCGGTTCACTTGCTTCTAGTTATGTGGTTATAGACTTGTGTCAGTATGATTAATGAGCAATGCAAAGTATGAAAAAAAAAATAAAAGAAACAATGAAAGATCTTCCTTCTGAAGGAGGCAAGAAGTAAAAAGGCAATACAGTACTTGTGCTCAGTAATCACAGAAAGCAGAACAGTTTTTACTTTTCAGTTGCAGGATCTGATTCCAAACTACATTGGCTTTAGTGCACATGATGCTTATATGAAGTGAATTTCTGAATTTATGGATTTTATGTTACTATATTTTCCCATGGCTGGGAATTTAAAAATTTCACATGAAGTAGCTGAATGTGTGTAGCATGTGTGCTGTAGCATGTGCATGCATCAGCTCTGTCAACTGGATGAGAAATATGCAGAACTGTTTGAAGACTGTTCACACAATCATTGAGGTTGGACCACACCACTGGAGATTGTCTTATCCAACTCCCCTGCTCCAAGCAGGGTCAGCCAGAGCAGGTTGCTCAAGGCTGTGTCCAGTCAGATATTGAGCACCTCTAAGCATAAAGACTCCAGAACTAGTTGATTGTTTTAATTTATATACAAAATATATCCTTATGTTTGGTTTAGCTGAGCTGATAGGCAACAGGAAAATTCCTTGCTAGCTGAGGAAAAGGAACAGTACCTTCATGCACACTGTTATCCTAAATCTGTTTACGTACAAGTCGTATTGAATCTGTCCAAGTATTTCCTCGCTGAAGTCATGAGGGCTACACAAATCCACGAGCACTTGCGAAGGGTGAACCCTGAGCGACTGGTGTTCAGGGTGACAACTACTCCCTGTGTGTTTTGCCAAGTCAGCTTTGTTGTTCAGCAATGGTTGCGTTCATACATGATTATGATAAGTAGATAAGGTTGTGTAATGCTGTGGCTACATAGGACCTGTAGTTTCATGACCTTAAGATGTAGCAGGGAACCGTTTAGTTTTGTAGCTAAGACAGGAGTGCCTGTTCTGTGCGACGGGACTGAATTTGGAGGGCCTGACCAGCAGGGATCAGTTAGGGTGACAATTTCCACATCTACTTGTTCTTGAGGGATGTTGGCTGGTTGCCTAGGATTGCAAATAAGGAAATCTAAGTATTCATCCAGCCGACAGAGCGAGTGGTTAACTTTTTTGATGTAACTTCTTGCAACAAGACCTATTCCTGCTACAGTAAATGGTAACACATTGCTGCTCATAGCTGTAAGCTTTTAGCCTACAGCAGGAAATTGGAAATTATTCATGTCTTAGCAGTGGGGCTACAAATATTCTGTGCTGGGAGACTGCCTTTTGCTTCACAGTAAGTTGCTGTCTTCATGGGGTTGTATCCCAAGAAAAACTGTTTATCGGTATCAGCAGATAGAAGGGGTAGAGAAGAGGCAGTGTCGTCATAGGTGAGTAATGCAAGATCAGTTGAATCAGTTGATGCAGCACATCAGGAAAGACTGAACAACATGCTGGTGTATGAATAACGTTTGCATAAGTGTCAGTGCTTGCCTATCTTTTTCTTGATGGACTTTACAGCCAGCCCTAATCATCATGTTTGTAGTCTTTGAGCTACCACATGCTTTGGACCATGGAAATGATGGTAGCTGTCGCTGAGAAGGATAGTAAAGTGGAAAGAGCAGGAGCACAAAACCTGGCATTTCTGAAAGAGTTAATTGTAGTTTTCACTTGCTTTTAACTTGTGTGAGATTTTTTGGGAAACTGGTATAACCCTAGATTAGGTTATTTTGAAAACAAATAGGAATAGGTGATCTGGACAAGTGTGTGTGTATAGATTTATGTATGCATATGTATATATATACTTAAAAAAAAGAAAAAAGTGGTGGGGGTGAAGCTGGAAGGATTTGGAATCAAACATCTAATCAGTCAGCCTTACATTTGATTCTGGTTTTGTTTGGTATTTTTGAGGCTCTGAAATGGAGATCAGCAAGTATTTGCTGTGGCAAACGGGAAGTTTAAGAGGAGGAAAAAGTGCAGTATTTTATTGAAGTATTAAATTAGTTTTAAATTTCCATTAGAAATCCCATTGCTGGGCAAAAGACTTGAGAAAAGGCCTGTCAAGTTTCTGATGGTCTTAAAACTGGGAACATCTGCAGGAGTGAGGGGCCGCTGGCTAGGTCTGGTCAGCCGCTGAAGAGACCGGGGCCGAGCAGTGCTGAGGCCAGTCCCGCGCAACATAACATGGTTTCAGGGGGAGGCAGGGCCAGGAAAGGATGGACCAAATTTTTTTTTTCAAATGAAACAGTTGAACGTGTTGGCTTTTAATAACACAAACCGTGGGGTGTTTTCGCTCTTCTCATGAGTAATCTTGACTTGCTCGTCACAGCAAGCAGAGCAGACGGCCCAGAGCTGTGGCTTCGAGGGCCACTGTGCTCCTCTGGTTCTCCATAAAGACGAGGGAAAGGGAGGCACCAGTGTGCAAGGACCTTACATTTTGCATAGCAGCTGGCTATATTTATATTGCAAAGGACAATTTCCAATCCATGTGGCAATTAAGCTTTTCTTATCGCATAGATCCTCCTAAAAAAGAAACTATTGCATTTATATGTGTATAATATGTATAAATAATATATATAACATATAAACATATATAATATTATGTATAACTAATGTGTGTATATATTATGTGTGTGTATATATAGTGTGTGTGTATAGTTGATATTCTCCTGATTAATTAGGTAAGTGGAGCTAGAGCTTTTCCAAGCCAGTGACTGAATTAATAACGAACAGAGAAAAATTTAGTATAGCTGAAGGCTTTTGTGTGGCTTTGGTTAAATTACTTAGAGGTGGAAATAATCAGCGGTTGAATTAAGTGAGATGCCTAATACATACTGGAAAACCTCCATCATCTGTCAGATGTTTTACAACTGTGATGAATGAGTTTGGATAAATAACGCGAGCATGTGTTAAACAAGTTCAGGCCAAGTGCCGCATGGTATGGTAAACAGAAATTGCACTTCAGGAATGTTTGAAAATATAAATGGATGGTAGGTGGTATGTGGAGAGCGCTGTGAGGATAGCCTTTCCTCTGGGGAGGGTAAAAGGAAAACTCTTCTTAGGTGCTTCAGAAATAGCTTTTTATTGTTGTTACCGTTTTTAACAAAGACAGATGTAGAGGTCTGCTGGTACTAAAAAGAATTGTTTGGGTTGTTCAGCTGTTAAGCTGCAAACATGGTATTTCGTGCCCCTTGCAAACTTGCGTGGAAACTGCCCCGAACCAGCACAGGGCTGAGCCGTACGGAAAGGAACCAAACAGCTTGAGTGACTTTTCATTTAAATTATATTTGTGAGAGAAACTGTTGTTGTAGAGGGGTTGGGGGGAAAACTTAAGCGGGAAATCAGTTTAAGTGAGGCTAGGAGTGTTCCAGGGTCTGTCTCGCCTCCGTCTCTGCAGACAGTGAGAGAGGTGAAGAGCTGGTGCCCCGATGGGCAGCGCACTGTTGCTTGGGGAGGCATTGGCCAGTTTTTGTTCCAGGAGAGAAAATCTGTTGCCAGAGTGATGGGTGGTTTTTGTGTATAAGCTTCTCTCGTGCTGCTACATCAGACCTGCGTGGCTGATGCGCTTAAGCAAACTCACTGATTTCCAAACGCATCTGAGAGAAGCATTTAGCACGCAGGTTTTAATTTTTTGTATTTGTTACAGTCATGGGACACATGAAAAATGCACCATTTTGGCAACTGAAAGGAAAAGCAAAGCCCAGGAATAAACTGCAACAGAACCACTAAGATCTTGAGCTAAATCCATGCCAATGCATGAATCTCATCTGATGTGGATGCCAGGTGAAGCAAGTCCCATGATCTGTTGAAAAGGTCTTTCTCCTCTTTACTCAAAATCAGTAAAGCCTCAGTTGAATTGCTGTGTCTGGGTTTGGGTGTTTAAAGATGTGAATTTGTTGTAGAGAGGATGTACGGAAGAACAAAAAGCACTATCAGAGGTTTAGGAAAGATGAGCTATAGGTAAAGTTGTTTAACATAAAGAAGAGGCTGTTACGTGGAGATGTTACAAGAGTGTTCAGACTGAGGACGTCTGAAGATTAAATTTAAATTAAAAAAAAAATGTTTTAGAAATCAGTATTACCATCAGTAAATTTAGTGAAATATTGAAATAAATATCCTGGAGATGCTGTGGAATTTCCATTGGAATTCTTTGCTTATTCTGTTTTTTAATTAATTTTGGGGAAAAAATCCCACAGATGAAGCTCTGCTGGATTCGGGTGCCCCCACTAGAAGCTTTCCAGAAGGGATCTTTATGACTGTGTGACTGGCACTTCTGGGTGATGCTGACGTACAAATAAATATTAATCCTTAATGTTTATTTTGCCTCTCAGTCACAGGCGCATGTATTGTTTTTTGTATGCCAAGATTTTGTGGTGGATACTTGGTCTTGGCCACTCCAAATGTTCAAAAAAAATTGAGTTGGAACCTGTTGGCCCTGGCTGCGAGACTGGAAAGTCACATATGCATGTAGGTAGTGCAGGCTCAGGTCTTTAAAGATGCACACCGCCATTGCAGTCACTAGCAGCGGTCTGAGAAGAAGCGGCTTTATCAGATTTTCACCATCAGCCACTGTTGATGCTTTTTTGCCTGATGCCTTGCTATCAGATGAGTGGTCCATACTTGCTGTCTAAATTTTTGAATGACCTCTGATGGGGTCGAACACGTGCAGTTGATGAGGAGACCACATCCTCTGAGGTCCGAAGGCTGGTAAACCCTGATGCGCTTCCTGAGGAAGGACTGGGGTCACTGGAACAGCCTAATCTTGGAGATACCCTCTGACATATTTTGGTGTGTCTTATGCAACAGTAAAACTTGGTCTGAACTTGAACAAGCTCAGGAGCTTGTTCACGTTCTTGGCACAAACCTGCGGTCTCTTTGCGCTCAGATGTTTTGCCTCTTGCCAGGCTGTCAGCACAGATAAGGCATCCATGATTCTAGGCATAGCAGGTGTACGTCTAAATATTTTGTCTTTTTATTTGGTAATTGGTTGCTATAATTTGCTTGTTGCTCTTTGTTTACTAATACTTATTGAGCATGCAGAGCAGCATGTTGGCACTGTGTTTAAAATGGAATAAAACCAGAAAACTCAAGTCATGACTAGCATGTTGTTATTAAGTACTTGTAATTCAAGAGGCACTGATGTGCTTGTTCAAGCACAAGCATAAAGGTCAGCAATTCAAAGACCTGGTTGTAAACTGAAACAAATGTTAAAGATTGGCCTCAACATACGGGTTTCTTATGATTATTTTTTAGCCTCAGACTGGTTACAGTAATCTCTAAAGAAAGCAGTAAGTTCTTCTATATTATTTTCTTTTCTAGCAATTTTCCCTGGCCCCATTCTCTTGAATCATATAACCTATATTTTAGTATAACAACTACTTTCCTATTGTATTACTCTCTAGGGAAAATTTTTGCATTAGTAGGGGGATGAACAAGATGACCTCTTAAGTTTTTTCCATCACCACTTGCTGTAATACGGTGCTGTAATATTTGACCTTGTTACACAGCCTTTTCCCTTCTGTAACCCCTTGACTTTTACAGAAGAGCAGTCACAGCATTTTTTGGACATGCAATAGTGCCCTCCTTTGAAGTTATCAGCCCGAAGTGCTGTTTCCTGCACTTCAGAACTAAAGAGCATATTAGTGCTTTTTGCATTCAAGTGGAGAGGACCTGTATAAATAAATCATTGCAGGGAAATACGCTACGGTGCCTGTTCCATAGCTGGAATGAATACGCTGAAGAGACAGAGGATCTTTATTTTGTTAATATGTTGGCAAGGCTGTAACTTTCGAATATGCCTGTCTAGTGTTGCTTTTTATTTCAAGGAAGGAAGGAAGACTGGGCTGCTTGAGCAATTTGTTCTAGGTCTGTACTTTGTCCGTGGACCTACACAATGTACTCCACTGCCGTTGTTTCAAACAACGGGCTTTTCCCGTGTATGCAAAGTTATCAGTAGGTATCAGGCTGGATGGGAAATGTAACTGTAAAGGGGAATTCTGTATTCTAGCTTGCAAAATCAGAAAGGGTACATGCGAGAGAAGTAATTTTGGAAATGGAAAGAAAAGCTGCGGTGATGTTAAAGTGATAAGTGGATTCAAAGATGCCTTGCTGTTCTGGTTTGCTCACAGCTTTCAGCTCGTAAACAAGCACAAAATGCTTTTTGTGGCATTAGCCTGGCAATAATTTCTCCAGCTCCAGCCTGACCACAAAAGACAGTTCTAAAAAAGATTTTTTGGCAATGGCCAGCTCCTGCATTTTCTTTACCTCTCCAGAGGCAATTAATTTATGAATCCTGTTTGGTGTGTTTGTTTTTTGTTTGGGTGTTTTTTTTTTTTTTTAATCACTGAAATGCTTGAGCTATTCAAGTGTCTTGGGGTTGTTGCTGCCGTTTTCGGTGCAGTTAAGTACGGTTCCTTGTTGACTCTGGGTTTTAATGTCCCATTCTAATTTTTAATTCATAATTTAAGTAAAACCTGCTGTTGTGCTTTTTTATTCCTTATGTCCTTTTTTTTCCACAGCAGCAGTAGAAGACAACTGAGACAGGTTTCTGCAGCACAGAGCTGGGAAAACAGTAGCGAGCACAGAGGTATAAAACTAAGGGAAATAGTACTAGCCCTTTCTGTCAGCCAGCTTCACCCTGCTCTCAGCCCACATCACCTTATACGTCCTGCTTTCACTTACTTGTAAGTAAGCTGGGCCTTAATACACTAAGTAAGTTAGACATGGAAGTAGCGACAGGAAGTTTTGACACCATCAGTTTTTAAGATCTTAGCATAACTGAGTGCAACATACAGAGTGAGTACTAGCTTCTACAGCTGTAACCCCCAGGATCCAGCAGATGAAAACTAAAGTTTCCTTTTGCACTTAACTATATAAACACTTGCTGCGTTTTAGCATCTCCCTTTAGTGTAAATCATTGGCATTTGTTTGCTATAGTATGTACAGATAGTGTGATAAATGTTCATCCTAGTTCTATGTGCATGTGGATGGGTCTACAGGAGCAAAGAGATAGTAATTTAGAGCTTTGTGAAGGAGAAACTCTGGCTAATGGTTTATCTGTGACACACAATTTGCTTGAAGCCGAGCAGAATAAACAGAAGTTTGGTAGAAATGGTCAAGAGGAGAGATCAGTTTATACCTGTTAGGCTCCCAGAGTGGAGTATGATGAAGACTGGAAAGTCCCTTCTACCAGCTATGTGTGGAAAATCCTCATTTTAAATCTCACTGAATTACTTAGATAGCACTGTAGTTTTTCTGTATGTTGGTAATGAATCTCAAGCGTTGTCTAAAACTTGGAATCAAGGGTGGGGGAGTCTCCAGGACATTGAGGAATGATGTGTTCAGAAAGAAAAGGACCTACCCCAAAGGGATGATTTCTTTCGATCTGTTTTACACGAATTATTGTTTTTCACTCAGTCTTTCCATGCTTCCTAATTCTTAAGTTTAGGTGTCTGTAAATGATCGTCCAACCATTACTGTTTTCTTCAGGCGTTAACTGTTTTCATATTAGTAGCACTCCAGACCTTCATCTCTCCTGCTGTCTGTTCTCCCTCTTACTGACTCTCCTCTGCTCTTCTGTACTTCTCTTTGCGTTGTTTCTCTGTTGTTCCATAGCTCCGATTCCTCATCCTCATGGTCATTGTTTTTCTCCGCAGTCCACTGGAGTTTTCTTATTGTTATTCCTTTCCCCCAGATGGTTGCATCTCATTTCATATCTCTGGGAAACAGAGGAGCAAGAATCAGGGTATGCTTCGTGTGGAGGACTCTGGCACCTGGAGGAGTGCATACATTTGTCACTGAATTCAAAATGTGTAATTGTTCTCGTGCTGATAGTTTTACGTTAATTCACTTGTGACAGAAGTTAGGATGTGTGGCGCTTCAGAGAAACATTCAAAAAAGGTTATCATAGAATGGTTTGGGTTGGAAGGGACCTTAAAGATTGTCTAGTTCCAACCTCACTGCCGTGGGCAGAGACACCTTCCACTAGACCGGGTTGCTCAAAGCCCCATCCAGCCTGGCCTTCAACACTTCCAAAGATGGGGCAGCCACAACTTCTCTGGGCAACCTCTTCCGGTGCCTCACCTCCCTCAGAGTGAATAATTTCTTCCTTAGATCTAATCTAAATCTACCCACTTTCAGTTTAAAGCCATTACACCTTGGCCTAGCACTACATGCCCTTGTCAAAAGCCCCTCTCCAGCTTTCTTGTAGGCCCCCTTTAGGTACTGGAAGGCTGTTCTAAGGTCTCCCCACAGCCTTCTCTTCTCCAGGCTGAACAAGCCCAGCTCTCTCAGCCCGTCTTCATAGGAGAGCTGCTCCAGCCCTCTGACCATCTTTGTGGCCCTCCTCTGGACTCTGTCCAACAGGTCCATGTCCTTTTTGTGTTGGGGGCCCCAGAGCTGAACGCAGGACTCCAGGTTGGGGTCTCACAAGAGCAGAGTAGAGGGGGAGAATCACCTCCCTTGACCTGCTGGTCACGCTTCTTTTGATGCAGCCCAGGATACAGTTGGCTCTCTGGGCTGCAAGTGCGCATTGCTGGGTCATGTTGAGCTTCTCACCAGCCAACATCCCCAAGTCCTTCTCCTCAGGGCTGCTCTTAATCCATTCTCTGCCCAGCCTGTATTTGTGCTTGCTATTGCCCCAACCCATGTGTAGGACCTTGCACTTGGCCTTACTGAACCTTATGAGATTTGCACAGACCCACATCTCAAGCCTGTCAAGGTCCCTCTGAATTACATCCCTTCCCTCCAGTGTGTCGATTTGCACCACTCAGCTTGGTGTCGTCAGCAAACTTGCTGAGGGTGCGCTCAATCCCACTGTCCATGTCGCTGACAAAGATGTTAAACAGCGATGGTCCCAATACCGACCCCTGAGGAACGTTTTAGCTCCAATCCTTCTTCCTGAAGTGGACTTTCTGCCCTGTGTGCTCTCCCTGTGGAAATCCAGGGGACTGTTTCTACCGGTTGCTCCTTGTGGTGGCAGGAAAGCAGACTTCTGCCCTTGAAGAGACAGGAAACTCCTTAAGCGTGAGCGCACAGAATTGCTCTGAAGTGCTGGCCGCATCGGGTATTTTTCATTCCCGGTGGAGATCCCGCCATGGAGTTCTCCCTCCTTGCCAGTCCAGACCCACGGGCTCCCCAGGGTTTGCAGATGCCTCCTCTCCGCAGGTGGCTCTTTGCACCCTCTGCTTTAAGCCGCTGTCAGTGTGGCGTTAGGGAATGGGGCAGGAAAGGATGTCGGAGGCTATTTTATGGCTTTCTCTCCTCCCGCTCCCCACCTGCGGGTCCTTTACAGAGAAAGGGAATAAGGATGCAGGCTCGCAGGGAGCTCTTCTCATATGCAGGCGTAATAGGATCCTCTCCCCACAAAGGATCCCCCTCTCCCAGGGGGGGTGAGGGACCCTGCTCGCTGAGGGGACGTGCTGTCCCAGATAATTAGCTAAGCAGCTGCTGTGTGTCTGAATGAAAAGGAGGGGAGGGAGGTTTTGCTCTGACGGGGAGCCGGGGCGGCATTCCTCGGAGGCAGCCTGCAGATTCCTCTGAAGCAGTCGGCGTGGATGGTGACGTGGGCTCGGCGTTGCACGGCCAGGCCTCCCGAAATTTGTACGCAGCCGCTTGCTTGGCGTCAGGTCCTTTATTGTGGGAAAACTCCTTTTCCTTGCTAAGTACTAATCGTTTATCCTTGGATCAGTGGGAGAATATATCGCTTGAGTTGACATGTGACATGTTACACTAATTAATACATAACAAAATATTGATAGAGAGAAAATAAGATCAGATTCGGAGAAGAAGCAAATATGCAAAACAAAGTAATCTCAGTGGAAGCAGCAATTATGTTAATGCAATAGTGGGCAATGTGCCTGTGAATGAATCCCCTCTCCATGTATTTTCTAGGGGGTCCGGGAGGAAAAGAAGAGTGCCTTGTCTGGCCAACACATTTATGACTAGCTTTTGTGGACAAAAGCAAAACTAAAAGGAGAGCCTCTTCTTGGCATAGGACCAGGTCTCGGAGGACTGCTCTAATTTGTTTGATGTACAGTGAAAGACTGGCACACTGCACTAATTAATTTTATATACAGTTGTTTTATAGATCTGCAGCCCTATATGCGCCCACGGGCCCACTCGAGTAACCCCGTGAAGCCTACCAGGCTGCTTCCTGAAGCCTCTTCACAGGATTGAACCCGTCTGCCTGACTTCTTGCTGTGCTGCTCAAGTTTTTACCCAGTTTTATAGTTGTGTAAATTCGTTCAGATAGAATAACAGTCATTTAAAATTGGAATAGTGTAGTAATAAATTTGGAAGTGTAGTACTTGGCATTTGCAGAAAGAGGGGTTTTTATTGTTATAAACATTCTTCTTTGTTCTTTAATTTTTTTCCCCCATCAGTGCTGACGGAAACCTAGACAGTTCATTTAAATTCTAAAAGACTGTTACTGTTACTTCTATCATTAATACTTCTTCCTAGTGAGCGCTTAAAATAATGTTTTATTCATTGTTGCAGGGACAAGAATTGAGTTTTTAGTTTCTAAGTACTACCCAGTTTGCAAGTGGCTAGTGGAATTCAGAGAATATTGCTACTTTGTCCCATGCAAGGACTTTAGAAATGAATGGCAGGAAATGTTTCAAATGTCGTTTAATTAGATGTGCACCAGGTACCCTGCTAATGTAATCAAATGTGGAGTTAATCTCCCTTTTATGTTTTTGTAGGGAAAGGAGCTTCATCTTGAAATTGTGATTTAAAGAAGAGAGGCAAGGATGGGAGACGTGGAAGTCATTCAGGCAGCAGCAAGGGAAGCAGAGCGACTCCCATTTGTGCTCAGCCAGATGTTCACGAGCCTTTGCCAATATCTCAAAAGGCTGATGCTACATAAATTACTATATCCCAGGGACTAATTCAGTGGGTGTGATGGAAGAGGAAGGGAGGAGGATGGTACCTTGTCGGTCAGAGGTCAGGTGTAACACATGGGACAGAACCAAGCAATGTTCAGCCAGTTCTGGTTTTTCTTTTATTATTGTGGATTGAAAACAGTCATTTTCCCATAGAAAGCAGAAGAAAAGTCAATACTTTCATTAAGAATATATAGGCCAATTATTATTTTCTTTAAAAAGTCACTTTTCCCGTGTAGTTGAAAGAGCTGAATATCCAATGAAATTTGAGCCTCTGACAGTCATCTTTGAAAATATAGAATCCCCTTTAAAGCTACCCATGATCCGATAAAATAAAGATCTTTAAGGGCTTCTCTTGCTTTCTGAAAAGATGCCAGTTGCAAACCAAACTGCCTCCCCTCCACCATTTATACCAGATTCATCTAGAGAAATCCCTTTTCACCTGGCATGAGTTGTTTTCTTTTCCTCTGTAGAGGAGTTATTTTTACAGAAGTAGAAGCAAACAAAAACCCAGAGTAATAAATAATGGTTTTCCTTTAGAGCATGAAGCCTTCTCTCGACCAAAGTGCTGTCATTGCAAGAAAATAGGCACTTGTAGGTTGCTACCTCTCATCTGTGTCTGTATCACAAGCTCGGTTATCTTTGACGTTCTGCCTGTAGGAAGAGCGTGAGCTAAGGGAATGTCTTCATCTTTCAAGGATATACACCTACCCAATATGATATGAAGGATAATTTAACAAATGTGACTCTTGCTCATTACAGAAAGGCAAATAAAACTCAAGCCCGTGCCAGTACCTGTTTTTCTGTCAGATAGTTTCAAAAGAGTTGATTCTGATTTCAGATGTTTGAGGTTGGCAGTGCTGATGCTTTTTAATTTCTCAGGATGTCCTACAGTCTACAGATAAAAAGTGGGGTTTCAAGGTTAATGAAGTACCAACGTAGCATCCCAAACAGTATTGCTCAATCAATGGGAAGCTGCCATGGAGGGACAGAGTGCCTTTTCTTCCATAACATAAAGAAATAAGCAGTGCCCTCTAGCGTTAGTTAACGTCAGAGGGAACAACCAGGAGAATTTGCTGTTCATCTAGGTATCTGCAGTTAAACCTATTTCACAGCTGCAGATGCAGCTCTTGATTTCTTGAAGAAAAGCAGTAAAAAAGAAATGCAATAGAATAGCTTATCAGGGCATAACTGTCAGAAATGCTGTCACTAGTAGGAAGATACAGTCAAGTATCTCACACTCCCTGACTTGTTTTATCTTCTGTAATCTTGAAACGTATGAGTGTAGTATGTCTCCAACCTCTACCTGACCTGGGGAAGGATGGGAGGTGTGTTTTACCAAAGGACCAGAAACTCGTGAAGTTTCAGGGAAAGGCGTAGCATCGAGTGTTCCTGCTTGAACTTCAGAGGTTCAATTTCTGGCATAAAGCAGTCCTCATGTACGTACTCAAACTTATCTAAAACATGTTATAACAAGGCAGTGAGCAGGTAGGTCTTTTGGTCTGTTCTTGCAGCTCCACAGAATTTTTTGTTTCTGGTGATAGTAACAGGTTGAGCTCCCACTTCAGACACGTAGGCATCATTTGTTTCAGTTAAAGACAACTCTGCCAGGGATGCGCCGTGGGAATTACAGTCACCTCTGTGCTTTAGTATGGAAGGCTATTTCTCAGTCTGTTTAAAAGAGGGCAATGCTTTAAATTGCTAATGTAAAACGGTGAGTGTTAAAAAGCATTTGCTATCTGGTTTCTGAATTGTCTTCAGTGTGAAAACATTTTAAGCAAATGTGCCTTTTCCTCTTTTTTAAATTTGATTTTCTACCGTAGAAAAAGAGCTTACTAGCGATTATTGCCTTTCAGTTTCTGCTGATGTATTTTCATAGCCTTGGTTGCAGTCTAGGGCTTTTGGGATGAGCCCCAAGGTCCCTGTGGTGTTAAAAGTTACTGTTGACAAATGGGAATCCTGTAAGGCCTTGAGAGCTTCTTACCGAGTGTCCCTGAGCTTTAATCTGGTGTATGCGTTTATCGCGTTCTGAAAAACAGCGCACAGAAACACAATAGAAGTACAAGCTTTTATAAGGTGACCCATGCAGTACCTTCACTTATGCAGGCTTTCCTGCCCTGGGTGAGGTTTGCCATGACTGCGGTTTTCTAAACCAAAACATCATCTGATGTAGGATGGCTCTGAATAGTGACCATCTCACTTACCTCCTTGGGTTATGCTCTGTGAATGTTCCTGATGGCTGCTAGCAGTGTAAGAAGCGGGTGCCAAGACTTACGTAGACAGTCAGTGTATTGCCTATGTGTAAGAATAGCAGGTGAAGAGGTTAGGAACTTGTATTTCTGAGCTGATTCAAGAAGATTAGCTCAATGCGAGGAGGGAACTGCAAACGTACGTTGTCTCTGCGTAGATTGCTGCACCTTGGTAGTAGTTGTCAGACATGAGATGACTTACCTGGACAGTTGCTCCTCTGAAGAGGTGTCAGAGCAGCTCAAGCATTTGCGATAGACGCTGCTGTCTTGGTGCCACTGCTGTTGCCAAACTTGATACTTCCTTAGTTACCGATTCTTCAGCTCTAATGATAGACCCCTTTTTGAGCTGCAGTTAGTAACTTCTGTCCTCTTCGCTACACGCGAGCAGGGAGAGCATTGTTTGTGCTGCTTGCCAAGGATGATGTTATGCTCTGTGAAAAGACCAAGAAGAAAAATGTTCGGCGTTGTTCCTCTGAGACGTACCAAAAATCTGCATGCACCAATGAAAGCAACTGGCGTCATGGTATCATAACAATGGTTCGTTAGGACTTTACCCCGGGCCGGGATGATGATTGTTCCTGTTTAAGACCAAGACCAACAGATGGCATTTGTTAGGACATTGATATTTACGTACGAAGTTGCCAGCGCTTTAAGAAGTGGTGCCGCTCTTAATTAAGATGATAATGTACTGCCTCGTTTGGAGAGACTCTGCTCGTAATGATGCTGGTGAATTATGAATAGAGGGAAATTAGTAATAACAAATGCCAGATGGAGGTATCTTTCAAAGAGGAATATTTTGTGTAATATGGCATGTAAAGTTGACAGACCGGCTCTTAAAAGACCTTTATTATTCTTTAAGCTTTCCTGACAAAATTACTCTTTATCCTGCCAAGAAATGTAGTTTCACATGCCAGTGCGTTTTTAAGCTAGAGTAATTAAAGTATGCCTCTAAGTTTATGGCTTGAAGTGAAATCTGTTCCTCCAGTGTTTTGTCAGGAATCTATAAACAGTGCAAAGAAGGAGACAACTTATAACAACAATAGTTTTGCCAATTCTACACATTCTGCCTTTGAAATCAGAGGCAATTAGGGATGAACAAAACTACTTTCAAAGTGTACCAAAAAAAAGTGAAAATTTTTCTGAAGTTTTACTTCACATTTTTCCTTTGGTTGAAGATGACTGTTGGGAGTAAAAAATGTTTTTTTAAAATTAAAACCTGCCTTCTTTGATTGAAGTAAAAAATGATTACCGAGTTATAAATACATTGAATCTTCAAATGTTAGGCCTTTTTTGTAACTTCCTGAGAGAGAAAAATAAAATTTAATTTGGTTTTGTAGTGTAAAGTAGTAATTAAAAGAGAAATAGACAAAGGAAAGTAAGAAAGAAAACTTTGGGGGTTGATACTTCATTTTCTCATAAGGATATTGTCACTCCATGGGCATTCCAACTTTAATCTAATGACCTGCTGGCTGCTGTCTGTTGCAGAGAAGGTCCTTTCGTGATGATCTGTGGGTGAGGCAAAGTGTGTCATGGCAGGTGACCGTAAAGATTTGATTTTCCTTTGTAATTTACCCCAGATTGCATTAGTGTAATAAAATTCAATTTAAAACTGTAGAAGTGTTGAAAGTAGTCTCTCTCTGTCAGATATGCCAAACGCAGTAGACCAGGAAGACTTGAAGAGCATACCTTCTGCTCCATCCACGCATAGAGTCATAAATCGCTTCCAAATACACAATAATAAACTTGAGATGTACAGTCCAACACTTCTTCCAAAGGCACAGCCATTGTGGCAGGGAGAGAAAGACAGCAGAGGAGTTAGTTTTTCCTACTTTAAATTATTTCTATGAGTATGCATTAGTAGGGGAATAAATGAAGTAATGTATTTCAGTATTGGATGATGAAAAGGAGGCTTCTGCTTCATTTACAAAAAGATCAAGATCAGTTTTCATGCGAATAAAACACTGTTTTGAATTATGCTTAGAACAGACTGTCCGACTATTTCTGGTATTAACGTTCATTGCCGTTGCAGAAAGGATTTAACAATAGAAAGATGAGAACATGAGAAAAGAATGTCTAGAGGGAAGGCAGTCAAGGATGGGATTCAGTGGCTCTAGCTTTGATAACAAAAGCAAAGAGTGCTCTCAGTTGAGTCTTTTAGGACTAATCTGGTACTTTAAATAAACCCTAAATTATCTTTAATGCAGAAAGAGCAGTATCTCTAAGCATTTTCAAAAACTGCTTAGAGCATTGTTTCTCACTGATCTTCTTGAAGCTGTTGTGAATTTACCTGGGAGATGCCACCTGAAGTTATGGACACCTAAACCCTGGTTTTACTTGCTCTTTTTTAATGAACGGGTCCTGTATATATAAAAAACAAAGTTGCTTTCTTTAACAGCAGTCTACCTAATGGGAAATGGGTGCTACGACTCTTCCACTCCAACTCTTTTGAAATCTGTACTTATTTTTTGCCATGTTGTCAGTTTTGTTTATGCTGAACTTCTTTCTCTTGTCTTTTTTTTTTTTTTTTAACCCCAGAAAAACTTTACAATTCCAATGGACGGGAGCTGAGACGGGCACTTTTCTCCTTGAAACAAATATTTCAGGTGAGTAAATAATGGCTGTCCATTCTGTGATTTGAACACCAATTGAATTTCTTTTTTTAATGTAGGGAATAATTTACAGTTTCTGGCAAAAGAGAATGTTAAGACTTCATTTGTAATATGCCGTTAGCCAGTTGCTTCTTAGGGTCTTTTCTCTTTATGGTCTGCAAGCCTGTTTCTTCAGTCTGTCAGAAGGCAGGACCAGATGTGGAGTAATGGCAGAGTTAGTGGTTGGAACCTGTCAGGAAAGGAGAGAAGAAAATTGAGTCTCTTAGATGGAAACTTAGGCAGCTTGTTAGACAGTAGCATAGTTCTGTATTGGGAAGACTGGGAGGATGTGAAAAGAGGAGCTAGGAAACCATGAGTTGGGGTGATGGCCCAACATTGGCCTAATAATTGACAAATAGACTAGGCTTTAGCCACATCAAAAAAGTGAAAAAGGATGTGAGAGACATGGGACAGATCTGATGAGGAACCAAGATGTAGTGGGAGAGCTCTGAAGGGTTTAGAATTTAGATTGATGTTAGAGGAAATGATTTACTGATCAGCTGAAAAGATACTTTATAGAGCTGAGGGGGGTATGGTAGTGACTGATCAGTTTAAGTTTAAGGAACGTCATGGATTTGAATGTGAGTGTTCGTTATGGAGGACACCTGAAATCGGCAGGATTTTGGGTCCTGTGGGGAAGTAGCCAATGTGATAGACAAGTGCTGTGGACGACAAGCAAGTGAATTGGATGAAAAACTTGGATTTCAGATTGGGTTTACTGGATAAGGAGAAGGACTCAGGAAAGTTGCAGGACTGGAAGGAAACTCGTTGGAGAGAGCAGGTCAGGAAAAGTGAAAAGAAAATGTCAGTTAGAACTAGAGCATACTGTCAGTGTGATCCTAAAATGGAATTCAGGATAACACATTCCATTTCTATGAGTAAATATAAATGAAATCAATAAGAAAAGCACCTCTCCTCCCTTAGTAATAGATCCAAATGGAGGATGTGACAACCCATAATGTTTTTTAGCTACAATAGGTAGGTGCAAGGGTTTCAAGCTGTTAGTTTAGCATTTTTTGCCTCATTTTAAATAGACATTTATTCTAAAAAGAATAACAATGTTTAACAATTCTGCAAGACTGCAGAATTGCAAATTTCCAAAACACACAATGCTTTTTTCAGGTTTCAAAGTTAAGCATTCAGAATTTAGAAAATGCCAGAATGAAGATTTTCTGAACAGTAAGAGTAAATGGTGAAGGGTGGTCCATTTCATGGAAAATTTTGGTAGTTGAAGATGATTTCTGGGTCAGAAAAAAAGTCCTTGAATTTTGAAATTTTTGGGCAAAGGAGGAGTTCCAGCTCAAAAACAGTCTGGTCACCTCATGGCCACAGATTGGGAAAACAATTGTTCTTCAAGGCATTCCCAGGAAAGACTGTTTGAGAGTCGCAATGATGCAAGTTAGGTTTCCCTGTGAGCTTGCCAAGTGGGTGGACTGTGTGATCCGAGGAAATTAGGCAGGTTTCCAAGAGTCTTCTCTGGTTTCTTCATTTTGTTTCCTTCATCTGTTTCTGGGAAGTATTTGTATTTCTCTGAATTTATGTATTCCACAGGTTAACCTGGCCACTCACACATATTTAGCAGTGAGTGCTAAGCCTCTCTTCCCATTCATCCCACACCTCCCGCATCATGACTTTTCCCAGTTTGGGTATTCATAAATATTCTCTTCCACGTAGGTTATTTGAAGTCTAGTAGGTATTTCTGAGCACATAGTGCTCAGTACTTTCAGTGAACACACCAGCAAGATATGTCTTCCAGCTGATCAGCTGTTTTCCTGGAAATCTTGTTTAAATACTTATCCTGATAAATTTAATTGGAGTTGACTAGGTTGAAGAGTAATGAGAGGGAAGGGAAAAGCAATGCATACAAACCCATACCTGCATATGAATTTAGTTCTTAACTGAAGCCTGTCTGACAGTTTAAGAACATAATTTTCCTTGAAGAATTCGGCTTCCTTAATGGTTGGACTCGATGATCTTGGAGGTCTCTTCCAACCTAAATGATTCCATGATTCTATGATTCCATGATTCCTTGCTTCCTAATGTATGTGATACAGAAAGGCATTTGGGAATTATCTGTTACCACTTTAAGTAGCTACTTCTGGTAGAACTGTGGCTGTTTGTCAAACAAACATACCCTTCAAAAAATCTTCGTATACACTCAAAATACAGGTTCTTATTAGTGGATAATTGAGGAGAAGTCTTCCTCAAGCTGGAGAGTATTCATATCATATGCTCAGGTACTTGAGGTAGTATGCTTCAAACTGAAAAATGAGACCCTGTATGATGTAAACTCCTGTTTACCTGTCAACTTCGCTGCCCTTAACAACAGTTACTGGCATTGCTAAGGGCATCTTTTGAGCATGATTTTAGTTTATCTCGTAATGAACCGTGAGAAAGTATGTAAGATAATTTTTATATCTGTTGTAGAAAGAAAAGTTATTTCAATTTTTTAGTGAAGAAAAATACAAGTTAATATTATAAGGTTATATTATAGACCAGACACTATTGTCCAAAAGGTCATACCTAACTTATTTTTAGTCTATGACGTTAAAGTATGTTAGCACTAGAAATCTATCATTAAGTTAAAAGTTTTTTAAAAAGTATATTTTTCAACATAAATCTCTGTTTGATTTTGTATCTCATTATATTTAGTATTTTAAATTCCTTAAGAGTATAATATATCGGAAATAAAATGTTGACTTCAAAACCAGTCTTTATTTTCATTTTAGCAAATTTTCAGAGTGTTATGGAGACTTCATCATGTCTTTAAGTGCCAAGACAGTTCGTAACACCATGTTTTTATAATCATTTCATCATAGCTGAGTTAATTTGGCACAGTTCTGTGTCAGTATCATTTTTAATTTAAAGAGTTTCAAGGTAACATGCAGACTCTTATTTGCATTAAGTGGGAACAAGCCCAAGTTTTACATCAAATATGAATTCCAAGTAGTTGGAGCTCTTGGTTTTTCACGCGAGGCCTCAATGAAGCTTAGCAATGTTTGGCAAAAGCAATGCCTTTGTTTTAAATTTTAAATGAAAGATTCATTTGGCAAGTACAAACTTGGAATTTCTCTTTGTTTTCTTCTGGTGGGCTGGTTTTGGCAAAATGATAAAGGTTATGTGGAGCATTTTTTTTGACAGTGATGCCATTCTGTTCCTGTCATTCATTCTGAAGGGTTAAGGTAGCCACACTCATCATCTTTTGCTGGACTGTACTGCAGTATTCTTCTTCTGATTTACCAGTATGCTTTTTGACGAACAAACTTAGAGAGTAAGGAAAGTAACGTTCAGACTAAAAGTATATGAACCACTTGACCTTAAAAGAGCTGAAAAAAGATACACAGATATAACTGACAACCTGTTGGAGTACAGTTTAGCTCCCTTTCAATGTAGTTTCTGACAGGCTTCTGTGTTGCCTGCTTCTCACGTTTATCAGAGATTTGTGAATTTTGTGCAAAGTGCTGAAACTCCCGAAGGCATCCAGGGGCAGAATCCAGCTGAACGTGGCACTTCTAAAATCAGAGTCAAAAAACATTCTTGCATTTCCTGATTGTGATATCATGAGAGAGACGAAAATACAGCTGCTTAAAACATTTAATTCAATATCAATCTTAAAAGCAGAAAAATTGGGTACGAGCACAGTAATATATGTAAATAGTGCTGCGCGATTTATGTGATATTAAAAAGGTTTATTTAACAAGACCTCTGATATGACTAGATGTAATATAAAGCAGGCATGTTTTAGAACCTATAAACAAAACTGTGCCTTGTAGTTACAAAGCATTACAAAGCATAGTTTCAAATCATGCTGATTGAATCATTTCAAAATATGAAATAACTGGATAAGAATATGGTGTTGTAAGAAAAATAAGAAAGCTATAAATCACGTTTCACGTCTGTTGATATCTATAATCACATGTAAATCTGCTTCTTAAAGTTTTGAAAATATTTTTTAATCAATCAATGAATTAAGTTTTCTGGCAAGCAGACCTAAAGGGTATAATTTAAAGTGTTAAGGAAAAAAAACACTTTTCTTTTCAGACTGTTTTCCCCACTAAGTGTCATTTGACAAATGCAGGAGATCTCCCACTGTTTTTCTTGAGGAGCCTAGATCCCCATTTGATGTTGTGGTCAGAATATCAGGCAACGCAGCTACAAAATTCTTTTACAGAATTCTCTTCTATTGTTGAGAAATTCATTAATCATTGAACAATTGAGCTTTGTGCAAAACGTCACAAAGAACAGCTATGTAGGGGCCCTGGAAACATTAACTAGAAGGTGTTTGGATAGACACAATCTTATCAGTGAGTGAAATCAAATGTCACACACTTCAGCTGCTAAGGAGTCATCAATCATCCTTAGGAGAGCAGAAGGAGTATTCTGTGTTTGCCTCATTGATCTCAAGGAAGGAGGCTGCTCCTTCCCCTGTTGCAAGCATGACTGATGACTCCTTAGGGTCTGAAGCTGTGTGACACTTGATTTAGGGGCTGCTGTCATCACTTGTGAGGCAGGCTGCCACCTCTCCCTTTTAAGAGCCCTCTTGGAAGGGTTCTTGATTGAGACATGAAAAACAGAGAAACCTTCATTTCCTTCCTAAATCGAATTCACCATAGTTCTGTGTAGCAGTTTGCATATCTGTTTAATCCTGTTTTACAAAAGATATGTCTCATTACTGTTTAGAGATTATAAATAAAATAGATATGACACATTAAATGTCAACATCAGTTTCTCAGTTTCATTGGCAAGTAGAGTGTCTTCTTCATGCCTAGACAATGTTACGGGCTCAGATCTAAACAGTTCTTAATGAGACTATAAAACGTGAACTACTTCCACCACAAGGATAGCCTAAAAACTTGGGAAGCCACCATTATTCATTCTCTAATTTGTGCGAATCTTTGAATTGAAACAGGAAAGCTTGTTTTGTATGGAGCCTATCTACTTTAGCTTCCTCCGGTGTGTAATACAACGCACGAAAGTCGTTTGATCTGTTGCTTAGCTGCCATGAAGAATGTCCCTGGTAGGGTCTGGTCCAGGCAACTTTTCTAGTAATTTTTAATTCTGCTATTAACTGGGAGGAAAAAACCCACAGTGTATCTGCTGTCTGCTCAAGGTGCAAAGGATAAAATTCCATCCCCATCAAGTCAATGGCATAAAATGTCTTTAGTTTCAGTGTTATTTTTACCTGCTGGTTGAGTGTATACAGGTAGATGGACTGTGGTAAACAGCCAGAGACAGTGACAGCAGGACTTTTTTTGTTCATTTCCTGCTAAATGCTTTGTCTTTATAGGAGGAGGCAACCAAAGCTTTTCTGGCTAATAATTGTATAGATCAATCTGATACTGAGGTGTGACTTATTTTTGCTTGCTTGCTTCTTACACTCACAGGGGAAAAAAGTTAACTGGGGAAAAAGATCCTGTAATTATCTGTGCCTTCATTAACTGAAATAATAAAAATAAAATACTGAAAGCAGAAAGTTACTTCCAAATGGTTCAATTTGCTGAAGTAGTAGTAGAGTTTCTTTTCCATGTTCTTTCTTTC
This sequence comes from Phoenicopterus ruber ruber, assembly GCA_009819775.1. Lineage (NCBI taxonomy): Eukaryota > Metazoa > Chordata > Aves > Phoenicopteriformes > Phoenicopteridae > Phoenicopterus > Phoenicopterus ruber. The sequence goes on from CM020216.1 coordinate 96,474,725, forward strand.
AACCTGTTTTAAGAATTGTAGTACAGTTCATTTCCCTCTCCTGAAAGACTGAATGCATCTGTTTATTGCTCTGTACAACCCAAAGAGGTAGCCCACCATTTTCAGTGGTAGAACTTAATGATAACTCTGGGATCTTTCTCAGGTGAACGTGGCATCATGTAAGTGCAAGGTTAAGTGCAGTGAGAGCACTAGAAGCAAGCATTATAGTGTTGCAGTCAGATGGCTTCCTACCTGCAGCTCCCTCATCTGATGCAGGAATCAGGCAGGTCATATGAAAGTAGTGAAGTTAATGACCAAAGTCACTGAAGAAGCAAAACACCATGTTTGGAGTAAAGGGGAAACCGAACTTTCTTGGAGAAGATGGTGGTTAAGATCAGGCAGGATCACAATAATTTGATCTTGGTAACTGAAGAAAGCAGACTTGAAGTAAGAACATAAGTGTGGCATGGGAGCAACTTTGCTGTGCAGGCTAGGCACCCTTCCCCCTCTAAATTTTAATGTCTTTAATCAACTTAAGAGATGAGTGATTCTTTGGGGATTCCAGTTACATCCACTGAAGATATCTTTGTTTTCTCCTTAGCAGTGCAAACTTTATTTCCTTCCCTACGTCTAAGTGCCAATATGTGTCTTTTACAGACTGATTATCTATCAGAAAAGGTTAAACATGAAAGACTGTAGGCTGATTTTTCTCCTTGGTCTTCTAAGAATTTGTTGTATGTATCCAAAAGGAAGAAAACTCTTTTTGAAGGGAAACCCAAAATCTTAAAGGACCAATTCTTCATTCACATACAAATGAGATGCATCTCACTAAGGAAGAAAAAGTAATAAATGAATAGGAAATGGGTGGTAATGATGATGTATTGGACCTTGATAAAATAATACAAATACGAACTGAAAGTTTTCAGATTTTAAATTTATCCTTTTTTTCATGGACACCCAATAGGAAAGAGCAATTATTCTAAGAAGTTACTTTAACTTCACTAGACAAGACTGCTTTTTCAAAAAAAGGAAAAAACAACAGATTGCTAAGAAAGTTTTACACTTTTAAATCTTTTCATAAATGTATGAAGTATTTGTTGTCTACCTCCTACCATACTTTTTCTTCTGTTTTTGTTGGCTGGAACTTGATGCTTTAAATACACCTTAACTGTGTCTAATAAACGCTGATTTGGCTCCAAGGAATCTCAACAAATCTAATAAAGCAGGATTTGATTCTTATCTATTACTTATTTCCTCCAGATTTTTTTTCATATGCTGCAGAACAGCTACTGCGTTAGCTACATGGCTAATGCTGGATGTCTTAGGTATCTGCAGACCTGTCATTTGAGGAATTTGAGAAGGACTTTGAGAAGGCTTTGCATTACTGAAAAGTTATTCATACAAATGTCTTGTTTCAAGTTTTATATATTTTTAAAAATTTGGACAGATGAAAAAAATCCAAAGATCTCTGAACCTCTTTTGCATTAGAGTACTTCCCAATATCCTCAAGCTTGAAGAAATTGTCTGTAAGAGAATTGCATATTTGTTTCAAAGTATAAAATATTGGGTATGTTTTCACACATTTTAATTTGGAAAGTAATATTAACTTTTAAAACCTATTTTGCCCCCATGTATTCTTTCAACTATCCAAAAGAAACTGCAGAAAGGCATACAATTTAAAATGTGTCCCTATGTAAAAGAGGTGTGAGTGTGTTGCAGCTTCTCTGCTTTGCTAACGGGAAACACCAGCAAATGCTGTATTTGTTTTGCTGGTATTTTTAGCGCAATACAAAACGTGATCTTGAGAAACAACAGAATATTTATTTTCTGGACTGAGGGTATTTCAAAAGGGAGACTACAAGGGATTAATGACTGTAAATCAAACACTTCACTTTTGGGTGAATTTCTGTATCTGTTTATTGGTGGCAAGGTAGAAGTCCATAATAAGCAATAGTGTGGTCTGTATTTGAAATGTTTTCATCTTGGAAAGAGTTAGCTGGCACAGATGTACTTAAAAGGCTGGCAAAAAAATTGCTGGCATTTGGTGGTTGCTACTTAGGCAACTGTTTCATGGCAGGGATATGCAATAGAATTGATACTTGAGGGTGAATTTTCATTGTAATGATCAGTAGAAGCCAAACTTTGCATTGCAGGTTGCTAAAATATATTACCCCACTGAAAGTAAAGGAGGGTGGTCATTTCTGTGCATGCTGTTGTAAAAAGTTGCTCCGTGTAAATAGATTGCGAGAATAGGAAAAAAGGGAACAGTGTAAATACACTGATGTCTTTATATCACATTATGGTCATGCTTCTACACAGATGTATGTGAAATGAGTTGGGAAGGTGTAAAGGCTGGGGGAGAGAAGAAAATAAGGAGTGTGGAGTCAGCGCGGAGGAGTGTAGGGAAGAGCTTGGAGGGCAGAGGAGTGGAAGCTGTGGCAGAGCCAGCGAGGGCAGTAAAGAGGCTGACGTGCATTTGCAATCAGCAGAGATACCAAGGGGAAGGAGCTTCCATTGAGGAACAAACTGGCTGCTTGGTCCCCATCAAACCCTTCACCGCTAAAATGCTTCTGCCACTGCCTCAGTTACCTCTAGCAGCTAACTGCAGTTTTGGGACATCCTAGTCCAGAGCACCCTTGTTCTCAAGGAGTTCTTCTTCTAGGTGTGCTGATGGGAGCGGGAGGGAAGGAAGACAGCAACTGAACTTGCCTAGCATCCTTATCTTGGGGTAGTTTCTGAGTTGCCAAGTATCAGGGAGTGAAAATACTTGTCTTGGAGAGATGGACTTTTTGTGACAGCAGAAGACTCTCCTCCTGCTACCCCTGAGAGTTGTGTTTCATTCATGTTCTAAAAGTAGTGTCCTGACTCAAAGTAGAGTAGAGGTTTCATGGGCAGAGAATGGATTGAGAGCAGCCCTGAGGAGAAAAACTTGGAGGTGTTGATTAACGAGTCTGTAATTCTAATACAAGACTTGCCTACTTAACCATCAGCTCATCTGGTCCATACATAGAATTGTTTTGTAGCTGCTTAAATAATTTAGGTTGAAATGGCAATACGGTCTTGAGGGACTCATAGGAATTAAGTTTATGTATGTATGTGTATATATATAGAATCATAGAATAGTTTGGGTTGGAAGAGACCTTTAAAGATCATCTAGTCCAACCCCCCTGCAATAAGCAGGGACATCCTCAACTAGATCAGGTTGCCCAGAGCCCCATCCAGCCTGACCTTGAATGTTTCCAGGGATGGGGCATCTACCACCTCTCTGGGCAACCTGTGCCAGTGCTTCACCACCCTCACTGTAAAAAATTTCTTCCTTAGAATATCTAGTCTAAATCTACCCTCTTTTAGTTTAAAACCATTACCCCTTGTCTTATTGCAACAGGACCTGCTAAAAAGTTTGTTCCCAGCTTTCTTGTAAGCCCCCTTTAGGTACTGAAAGGCTGCAATAAGGTCTCCCCGGAGCCTTCTCTTCTCCAGGCTGAACAACCCCAATTCTTTCAGCCTGTCTTCATAGGAGAGGTGCTCCAGCCTTCTGATCATTTTTGTGCATGTGTGTATGTTTTTGGGATGATTTCTTTCCAGATTTGTTTGCAATAGATGACTTGGCTCTTAAAATGGACTGAAATAAACAATGACAATTGAATTAGATAGTATCAGGCACTTCTGGATTGGCAATCTAGTATTTTAATTATATCAATAATTTTGGAGTCCAAAGAACAGAATTATAGTTTAAAGTGTGGGAAAGTAACTATAAATTATATCTTGGCGGTCCATGCTCCTTCAATCACTTCCTGACTATGTTTACTCAGTTTTCTAGCCAAAATGAGCTTTTCTAACTGCAAACATTGCAAGCCAATCTTGATCTATAAAATGCAACCTGTTGCTTAGCCAGTAAAAAAGCTGGACTCCAGAAATGGTGTGGGATTTCTGTTTCTAATAGAGCACAGCATAACTCTTTTATTACTACATCATTGTCGTCTTGTCAATGGGAGTAATTATTTTGCTGGTAACTTTAGCAGATGTGATGCATACTGAAGGCAGGTAGCAATAGTTAAAAATATTCTTGTGGAGGCTTTCTTGTGGTATATTTCTAATGTAGGCTCTGGAGTCGCGGAGCTAGGCAGCTGAAAGGAGGGCTGAGAGAAGCTGCCTGTTAATTTTCCATTGGTACTGGGGCAGAGCATCATATAAGGATTTGAAATTACATGGGGAACCTGTGGACACGAAGGCTCTCAGGTAATGGAAGTGCATTCTGGTCGTAGCCCTGCACTGCCACATTGCTGCTGCTGCCCAGAGCAGTCAGGTTAGGAGCAAGCTGTGGTGGTGTTCTGGGGTTTTTTTGTATATAAGAGGGTTTATCAGAGCCAGAGGAATACTTAGGACAGAAGATCAGTAAATTTCTGTTCTCCTTGCACTATTAGGAGTAGGAAGGGTGGAATAAGGATCCATTGATGCTATTGCTAGCAGAAACTCAGATTTTATCGTTCTGCCTTTATTTGCTTAGTAACAGAGGAGGCTTTTCGAGTATATTGGGCAATAGTACTGCATTTTGCTTTCTTGTGGTGGAGTGCCAGATGTATTGTCATTTGGGATTTATGTCCGCGAAAGCCTGCAGTCGTGCATGCTTTGCTCTTTGACCTGCCTCCTCCTTCCTCTCTTTCCTCAGCAGTCAGCTGCCGTCCCTCTGCCACTAATTTACATCCCCAAATGAATGAAGCTTAAGCTCTAAGCCTTAATCTTCCTAAAACCAGCTGAACTTTGTGATCCCATCTTGACTTTGCAGGAGATTTAAAAAAAAAAAGGGTGAAAAAATGTCTTTTCAGTTCTAAAGAGTGTGGCCACCATTTATATTTTTGGGGGGACTTTCTGCGAGTGCACTGGCATTTCAGCGATCCATGTATTTTTCCTTGTTGTTTTATTTTTTTCACATTGAACATAATCACCTGGGGTTTCTGTTCCAGTTCTGCCTCCTTGCCATGCAGCGTGTCCTCCTGGCAGGGGAATCTGAGGAAGAGGGGTTTCCAAGGAGACCTTGCTCTGCTGTATTAATGTGGAGTGGGGACAGAACACTTTGCCAGCATACTGTTTCACAGATGAGCATAGCAATGAGTGAAAATTTCCCTACCTCCCCATCTTAAAAAGTAGTGATTTTTAGTTTAGGAGCCTGGCAGTGTCTGAATGAGCCGTGCTCTTTCTACCTGTAGGACTCTGTGTTGGTATGCTGCCAGCACCTTGTCCCACAAAATTTCAGGCAGCAGAGGAGGATGCTGGTCCTCTTTGGATCTGGTAGGATTTACATTTCTCCTCTTACGCTATGTTGCACGTTGAATTGGCAATATTCATCTTGTCTTTTGCCTAGGTGAATTATCACGTTAAAATGGGAATGCGGTATATCTTGGTGAAGTTACCGGTTTTGGTGTACAGATGAAATCAGAGCTGGCCTGAGAATCAGGGTTTAAATCTCTCTTACTGGGAAGTTGTGGAGTGACAGAGCAGAGAGGGAAGCTCTCCCTCAGACAGAGGCTGAAGTGCCTCAACCGCCGGAGCTCAGCGTGAGTGCAGTCCCCTCCTGTAAACCCGCGGGCAAAGCTTAGCAAGAAGATTCTCGTGGCTACGGCTGGCACCCCGGCCGCCTGTGCTGCTCTCACTTCTAGGCTGGATTATTGCAACTTTTGCGTTTTGGAAAGTTTGGTTGGTACAGAATGTGATTGCTGGCTCACTCAGTAACGTGTCGTGTGGAGAGCACAGGCTGGGGAACCCTGTGGTTCCTTATTTAAAGACATGAACATTGTAAAATGTGCAATGTTTAACTTTGTAACAGAAACAGGAGAGAATTGTACAGCATAGGATTAAATATGGGAACGCTCAAGCAACCAGAAACAATGGGATAGCTTATAAAAGGAAAGGAAAAAACCATAAAAATTAGGTTCTCCTTGATGGAAATCTCATAGACAAGCATCTTGTTATGATTCCTTGGAAAGACAGTACTCTGCACAGCTGTTAGCCACGTAAGAGAGAAATATGTATGTGCATATCCAAATGTGAATATTCAGTTACTAATCCAGTTTCCCCAAATACTTGGAATGGAGCTTTCAGCAGTACTTGTTAGCTTAAAAAAAAAAAAAAAATCCCCTTGAGAAACTGTGTTCCAAAATCTTGATTCTTATTAGGAAATGAAGCAACTTTCTTGTGGCATAAAAATAGTCATGCTTTGGGTAAAAGTTTTCAAACATATGGCCCACAGAAATAGGAGGCTTCAGAAAGATTTATCTTTAACAGTGTGTAAACAACTTATCTTTGCACGTGAAAGCTGCACATCCGATAAGATGCATTCTTGCAAAGTGCCATTCCTTGAAAAAAGGTCTTCAGTCTCCACCTTCAGATAAGACCCCACAAAACTGCATTAGAGAATATATCAAATGGTACAGAGACAGGAGAATGGGTAGGAAAGAAAGGAATCCTGCTTATGCTTCTTGTTCTGCTAGTGGCACATGAGCATACTGTATAGACTGCTTGATCCCAGGGTTTGTGGGGTCTTTTCAATAGCTAGGCTGAGTTGTGCAGGTGAAAGCATGATTTGTGCATTTTGTCAACCACATAAGCAAGCTTTAAATTCACCAGTTTGAATATACTTAATGTCTTTTTCCTTATACAGTGGACAAAAATAGAGCTCTGTTACAAAGCGACATACGTTAGCTTGTTTTTTCTTCCTTCTGAGATGCCTAAAGAAAGGAGGAGACACAATCTCTTCCAAATGTGTGGATGAACACATAAAATATAGTTATCTGTCGAGGCCACCGGTATCTTTTCAGAAAGACTTTAAGTAGCCAGCCTTTGTGTCACTGCACAGTCTTTATGGTTGCAGGAGCTTCGCAGGAAGCTTAGAGAGCTTTGCCTGTGTTTTGCTGCTTTTCTCATCAGTGCCTTAATGCCTGCTGATTAAGGGGTCATAAATCTTTGTGATATTAGCAGAGGAGTCCATTTCCATAGCAAATGACAACCTTTCCCTGCCTCCTTTTAACTGTTATCACACACATGCGGCAGCTACTTGTACATATCGTTGTCACACAGGCCATATATTCCCTACAATGGATGCTCTCTTCCTGGAAACCTGAACCTCTTACACTGCTAGAGAGTAGCCTTTACTCTTGAGGTCACCCAACTTGGCAAGTCAGTGAGTTAATGGGTCTGAAAAGATTATCCTAGACCAAAATTGATGTAAACATTCTCCTTTCAATGTAGAACGCATGGGCTTGGATGCCTTTCATCTTTCTCTGCACATTCCAGATGTTTGCTTCTTTCCTCTCATCGTATATACATGATGGGATAGATAATGTACTGAGTTCAGATTTATGTCTAGAGTATGATGTGTTTGTACTCTGCTTCATTACACCTTCTTTTTCCCTTTTATTTGGGGAAGGAGAAGTACCTTAAAAGCCTTTTTTTTAATTCAGGTTTGATTTGTTTATTCAGTGCTTTCCAAAAGCAGTCTGGTTAGAGTCCCTCATCCCCTTCATTTCCTCTGCTGTTCTCCTGCAATATATCTCCTTTCAGTCAAGGATGACTCTGTGCTGCAGCGGTTTACTCCTTTGGCTGCTTTGAAAAAGTTCCAGAAGGCAGATCTCACAATTTGCTTTGTGAAAGTCCTTGCTTAAAAAAAGAAAAAAAAAGAAGTCACCAACATAAAACAGATCTTTAGCATGAGATATTTTGAGAATTAAATGCTATTTTTTACCCATGTGATATTCTAATGTGCATTCACTATTAAAGATTATGGAGAATACCTTAAAGTTATAATGAGTATTTCAGTTTTTATCTTTCACTGAATGTCAACAGCCCTTAATAGCTATGTGTTAGTAAAAATTTTCTTTCATTTTTGGGTTCGACCTGAAAGTCTCTCAAGCTGAACTACTGTTAACTTCTCCAGCATAGGGACAATTTTTTTTGTATCATCCGAACGTCTTTTAGTTTCCCGAACAGGCGTGTTAGATCTATTAACGAATGTCGGAACCCTCAGACCACAGTTATTCCTCCTTTTTCCTGTTTTTCCAGTCTTGCTTATTTGATTGTGAGTCAATGCAGAATAGATTTTTCTTTTTTTCTCAACTCAAGGATGATGCAAACACACTTTTCACAAGTTGATGCAAAATCAAAATGTCTACTAAACTATCAACAAAAGGTATTTAAAGAACAAGGAAGGGTGCTCTGAGCTAGGGTACCGTTACCAACTGAAATAACCATTGCAGTTATTTCACTCAATAGTTTATATGGTTATGTACCTTGTTTCTCCTAAATTAGACAACAGTATTGTCCAATAAAATATGTCACTATTTATCATCAGATTTGTAGAAAAACTGTTTTGGAGGATGTTTTCACCACAGCTCTCTTGATTCTGCACTATGTTACTGATTTCTGCTAGTTTTTCTAAATTCCGTGTACTCCTGTCCTTTCTATCCCTATCTTTGCTCCGACCACTGCCCACTCTGGGTACGGGAAATTTGGCGCCTTCTCTCTTTAGCAGCAGGGAATGTTTAACCATTGACCTTGGCGTATGGTGTAATTTACTTTCTAGGCCTGCAAACTCCTTTTGAATTACCGTGGCGTGTAGCCTTAGTTTACCAGAACCCTGAATATACTTTACTTTAAGCTTAGCTGAGAAATTCCGGGGATATGTTCCTCTCTCTTGAGTTTTAGGAGAAACAAGATTCAAAATTCTTGAAGAACAAGAGATTACTCAAGTTTCTTTGGGTTAAAAACTCTGTATACAAAGGGATGTATGGGAGGGAGCAGTTACCTGGCTCTGAGGGCTGGCCAGGGAGGAGACTCCTCTGGGGTCCCTGGGTATGGTTCTGCCTCCCTGCACTGTTGGAGGTGGCTCTCCATCCTACAACGTGAGCTTGTGAATGTTGCTTGCTGCCCGGTGTGATTTGGATCTGTGTATTGCATGCATACATATTTATTTATGTATGTATTTGTACTTGCTGGATTTAAAATCAAGTGCTTCAAGTTTGGAGAGGCGAACCTGAGATACGGCTTTGATCATCGGAAAGTGTTTTATCTTGAGTCCTTTTCGTATTTTTCCAGGACTCCAGTTCTTGTAAAATGTTCACCTTGTGAATTTTGGCATCACTTGCTGCACAAATTAACTTGAGACAAATCGCTTCAGAATTACGAGTTCGGTCCTCTCAGCAATGGCATTTGGGAAGGACTTTTCCAAAGGCCGCTGCTCGGGATGGGACAGGCAGAGGTCCACGTTCCCTGGCAGACCGTGCCCCTTCCTAGACCCCCTCCCACACATCAGGACATGCCCTTTAGGTTGGTGGCTTGGCCGAAGGTACAGCAGCCTCTGTGCCAGCCAAAGGTCCCCTGCTGTAAAGAGGTCCTTAGCCGCTCAATGTAAACGGCCACCTTAATTCTTCGGTTCTCTTCTGGACTGGCAAAGGGAATTCCCTGCTGGGCTGCAGCACAGGGGATCTGGGGATGCACCTTTAAAACATCATTACCTACCACAGAGGTAATCAGGATGTAATCAGTGCTGTCTGTATTAACAGGTAGATTTTCTGTGTACTCTTCCTCTACTCTACTAGTAATCCCGCTGTCTTTTGAGTATGGCAAATGGACAGAGGAAATTTGTCGTCTTCATAAAATTGGGTGCTCGCGTCTGTAGTGCCCTGCGCCGACATGGGAGTTTGTAAACTTTGTAGCTCTTCAGAAAACATTATCAAGGCTTTTATCTATCTAAAGAATAAAATAACAACCTCAAAAAATAAATCATTGAGACTAAGAAATAAATACCATTTTTAGCTCAAGTGTGCACAGTGGTGGATTTTATCTTACATATTTTGGGGTTTTACAATATACTTTTGCAAAGATGTGGGGAACGATTGTGTGCTTCCTCTTTCTATACTTTTTAAAGGATAAATCACCTTTATCGTGTGATAAATTTGTGTATCTATACATAGCTGTAAAATATGTATTTCAATTGTTTTAACAAATTTGACCTTCTCCTGAAATATTAAACAGATTTTTCTCATAATTTCTAAATTTCTCATGAATTGCTAGGTCACCTTACAATTTTAAATATCCCATTTGGTCAGCCTTTAAGAATTATGTAACTTAGCTCTAGTGAAAGGAGGAAATTCGTAAGAAATAAACTGTCCGGCTGAAAGAAATTAGCGGTAAGTGAATTGTCACACTTCATTCTGCTGCACTGAGTAAAAGACTGACGGTTAAAAAAAAGTGAGTCGCTTTAACAATTATAATCTCCCATGAAATACTAAGGAGTATTTTCTCTTATATTTGCTGTATTTTCCATCATAGTGTGGGAATATTGTCTACTAGTGTTCTTATATTCAACAGTATACTTTCCCATTCTAAATATAATGAATTCATATTATATTAAGATAATGAATATAATATTACGTTGCAATAAACACCAGTCTTGAAGTTTTGCTGTACACACTTAAAATACTGAAACTGGAATTATACTAAGGCATAGAGATGGACTTCTCGTGTTGATACTGATACTTTAAGGCTTTAAGGACATCTGTTTATGTGATATGATGAGATTATAGTATCGGGGAGAATGTCTGCAAGCCGTTAATGAAAAAATCAAAAGTCATGCTTTACTGATTTTAATCTTCTGTAGTTGACTTGAAGTTAGAAGCTTGTTTTTTCTTGCTTTGCATAGATGTATTTAATTCTGATTTTAAAATGTCTTCTGTATAATAATATATAATTCTTCATAATAATATATGCTCTTTCATATCAACTTGCTTAAATCATCTGAAAACGTAAAGTCAGTGTGGCAGGTGTACATTTGGGTTTATGTTATGATATAACCTGTTTCTTTGTCTTTTGAAATTGTAACACAGCTTTTCCTTTCTCCTGTGGCAGGATGACAAGGACTTGGTTCATGAGTTTGTTGTCGCTGAAGGTCTGACTTGCTTAATCAAAGTGGGAGCAGAGGCCGACCAGAATTACCAGAACTACATCCTGAGAGGTAAAGGAAATGCATCCCAAAGCTGGTTTTATTGCTCTGAAGCTCTCGCAGGTCTGCTGCAACTTGCCCCGTTAAGTGTCTTGAAACATGTTTCTCAGTTTGGTCCAGATTCTTGCATGTTATGCAGGAAAATTAAAGGGGGATTAACACTCACTCACTGCTGAGCAGGATGAATTGAAAATTCAGATATTGTCCATTGTCCAGTTTTTCTTGTAGATTATACTGCAAATCCATAATTCCAAGAAAGAAAAGTCATTCTGAAGCTTTCACTGGATAATTGTAAATGTCAGACGGCACAGAGCAAAATAACTTTTTGGAGTGGGATTAGTAGCTATGGAGTAAACAGTGAGATGGTCATATCTTAAGGTTTGTTGGCTGGAAACAATTTTAAGCTATCTGATATTTTGAAGTTAAACAGGTCAATCAGAGGTTTACATTGTGTTCTTTGCACTTAAAAGTAAACTGGCAAAGGTAGAGTTTGGAGAGTGATGCAGAAGAGGCGTGTTACTGAGTTAGGGATCTGATTTACTGTATTGACTGTGTGTGGTTTCCATCTAACCAGGAAACCCAGGCTGCAAATTGGGAGAGTTCCTTCAGTATTTTGAGGGGTTATGAGCCAGGGGAGAACAGTCACAACAAGGGATCTTTGCTGCTGGATGATCTCATAGTAGATAGAGAGCACTAACGAATGCATAGCTGTGGTGGATTGCTCATTTGAATTTTCTTAAACTGATGTATATAGCTGTCTTTAAAAATGTCACTTTGATGTATTTAGCTGCCAAAACTCAAACTGCAAATTGAGGAGTAAAAGAAATACAAAAATAAGGAGAAGGATTTTGTAAGAACCAGAAATGCAAAGTTATTGAAAGCAAGGATTCAAATAGTAAGTGTGGCTTCATGTGAAGGACTTGAAGATTAGACTGTCGAAATACCAGCTTTTAGAGGTGTGTAAGAAACCAAACCAGTACCACAGAAATTACGTTCTTTGTCAGTAGTTGTGCAGTGATATAAATGTACTTGAATAGTAGCTTGTATATACTCAGACTATTAACCACAATGAAACTAGACAACACAGAAACATGTGAAAGAAAAAAGATTTTCTTTGCAGGTGAAAGGAGAAGTTTCTGGGACAAAACTGGCCATAGATGCTCTGAGAAAATTCAGACTGGAAGCAAAATAAAGGTGCTGTGTGGGACAGTCAGGCCTTCAGTCTAGGGGTTTACTCCTTTATCAGCTCAGCATTGGCCAAGTGTGGCTGGATGATGTCTTTGCCCTTCAGCTGGGTTTTGCAGCCAAATATTGAAAATTCAAAACAAGGAAGCCTGAGAGGTGTTTACACTACCTGAGTGGTGTAAGTGGCCTCATAATCCAAACACTGGACAGCCCTGCAGCTCTTCCGCTCCAATGTCAGAGAAGGTCCAGGGCACGGAGCCTCACAGGTGACAGAACGATCTGCTGATACCAGAGAAGTGAGTCACAGCTGAGTGATCTCACCACAGCACTGCACGTACCTTCATCTTAATGAGATCTCATTTCACATCATCCAGGTATGGACTGAGAAGAACTGAAACTCCCTTCCACATTGATCGCTTTTTTCTCCTTCTTCCTTCTTCCTTCTTCCATTTTTAAACAGGAATGAAATGTTATCTATGTTACTAAGATATACCCTAATGCATCCAGAATTCAGGGAGATCACAGCAGTCTCTTTCTTGTTGTGGCTTCTCTAGCTCTCAAGAGCTTGGTGTCCATGTTCTGAAGTTAGAGATTTTCCACTGAATTTAATGAAAGATAAAACAGAGCCTTAGTACCAATATCCACAGCATCATACTAAGGAAACTGCAAACTCATCTTGTTGCATTGTTATTAATAAGTGATACAGCTTGTTCAAAATAAATACAAAACAACAACAACAAAAACTAACCATATAGAAGTGTGTCATAAAGCTAAAAACCTTATTTTAAGAAGATGCTTTTACGGATTGGCACCTTCCGAAATCAGGTCTTTTTTTCCCTTATTTAGCTGGTGCACGAAGCTGAAGTTTCTCTCTGGGTAGAGTGTCCTAGCATCTCTTACAATAATACGATTTTTCTGTGTGATGTGAGTTTTATTTCAGAAATTAAATTTGTCTTGATTGTCTTTCAGGAAGTTCAAAGCTTGTTCCAACTCTAAGATTATGTCAGCTGGTTTGCAGTTCCAGGAGCCAGCATGTACTTTCTGAATAGGTCTGCATGTGCAATGAGATAAAGATAGGTTTGGAAGTACAGTGTAGCCAGACAATCTTATCCAAACACATTGAGGAGGGTGATGAAAAGAAACATTAAATACGTCATGTAAGAGTGTTTTTCTGGTATATTATTTTTGGAAGACCATAGTGATTGGTTGGATTTTTTTGTGACAGTCGTGTGTATTATTGCAGTGCTGCATTTTGCTAAAAAAAAAAAAAGTTGTCTTTATTTAGAGTTTTAGTGCCTTACTGCTGTGGTGTCCTTGTTCCTGCAGATCCCTTTGGAGAGGAATATATCCTCTTTATTTTCACTGCATTTAACCTGAATCATAAAGGGATGGGATTTCTCCTTAGTTCCGTATTCTGGCTACATTTCTCCAGCACCTTTGGTGTAATTCACTGTTTTCCTTTTGTGATCCTAACCCAGCTTGCAGGGCTTGTGACAGTAAATGGCAGCCTCAGGCACTGCATTGCCTCTCCGCCCCCAGGGCTCGCCCATGCGGCGTTGCCCGTCGTCCTGACTGAGCGGTTTCCGAGTGTCTCCTGCGCGCTTGTTTGCCGGCACTCTTCAAGAAATAGCTTCGGACCTAGGAGGGAAAATAAGTTGGAAATACGTGTATACGCAAGGGTTGTAGGTGGTTCAGTGCGTTCCCAGGTACAAGTTATTTCTTGAGGACGTTGCTTTACTTTTTCCAAAGGTCTGTGTTGTTTCACTCTAATGTTTCCTGGTTGTGAATTTCTACTTAGCGGTTTTGACTTGGTTCAAGCCAGACCGAGCTGCCAAAAATATGACTAAATATGAGTCACAAAAGTTTTAGTTACTTTAATGGGTAAGTGAAGAGAAGATAAGTGTGGCTTTTACATACAATACTGAGAAATCCAGACAGTTTATTGTCGAGTGCTAAGGAGTGACTGTTTATTTCTGCTTGGGTCCCCTGAACTAGGGTTGCTTGAACCTTTCCAAAAGTCTTCTCTTTTGTCAATGTATAGCCTATAGGCTCTAAAGCAACAGTAGCCAGGGCTTCTCTCTCGAGTTACTCTGTTGAAATACTAGTTTAGAAAACAGCTTTTGTTCCTCCCTACTTATTAGTTCTTCAACCTAAATTTACTCTTTGACATTACAATTAATTATTACAGAGATGTAAAGAAAGTCTGTGTTTTGAGGGATTTTTTCCCCACAGAAACAGACTTGTTTCCTTTTTTTATTATTTTTTTTCTTCCCTTTTGTTTTTTTTTCCCTTTGGTGACAATTATCCATAAGAATGATGAATTTCACTCATAGCACTGAAGTTAAATATTTATGTCCTAGTTACAAGAATGCGGTGTGCTATGTGTTGCATAAATACTAAAAAAAATAAATGGAAATGGGTGAAAGATGAAAATGTCCACAGTTTATGAGGATTAAAATAAATCTTATTGTAATTTTGAAGATGCTTTGGATGTAATTTTGAAATCTTCTGTTTCTTGCACAGAATGAGAAAGCAACATACGAAATGCAATGGCTGAGCGCAGACTAATTAAGTAATAGGTAGAATTATAGCTGTCTTCATGTTTTCTGTTAATTTAGCCAGTGCTGTTGGGAAGGTGAGAAAGAAAAGCAGCTTGTGTAAAGCAAGGCTTAATTGTTTAAAAAATATACTGAAGAAGTGAGGTATGGGAGTTCAGGGGTGAGTCCTCTGACACCATGATGTGAGAAGCTCTGCCTGGTGGGCTCCTTTCCCATCTGTCCCTCACGTCCAATGAGGAGGTTGTCAGTGGGCCATCCAGCCTTTTTTTGCAGAGTGTATTTGGATACCTGGATCCCTGATTCCCTACTTGTGGATTCAGATCAGTAGTTAGTGGTGTCCATAATTAGATCAAAGCTAGAGTTTGTCTTGTGGTCTGAAAACACAAGCCAGGTGTCCAGTCCAAGCAGGAAGAGGCCTTGACCTTGCTACAGCACAAAATTTCAAAGAAGTAAGGCTGAGGAAGAAATGGGACATCAGTCCGTGCTCATACTAGACCATGTTTGAGTCAAATTCAGCTTTTGGATGCAGCTCTCTGATTTAGTGAGAGCTGTGTGCTTATATGGGGAATAAGAATTTGTGTTTAAAGTCTGGATGAGAGATGGTTTTAATTTGCTTCAGCGGGTTTGGATTTTTAGTCGATTTTTTTTTTAAGGAGAGATAAAGGAAAACAAGTGCTTGTAAGGAGCCTAAGGGTTATGATTTGAGGCAATATTTGTGCTTTAAGTTAACCCCTCTCCCCCAAAACCATTGTTATAATATAAAGTTAAAGATACATAGAATCATAGAATCATTTAGGTTGGAAAAGACCCTTAAGATCATCAAGTCCAACTGTTAACCTAACACTGCCAAGTCCACCACTACACCACATCCCTAAGCGCCACATCTACCTGTCTTTTAAATACCTCCAGGGATAGTATAGCCAAAAGTTCAATAATCTATACTTAATTCAATAATCTGGGCAGAAGGCTAGGTTGCAGCAGAACCAGTTGTGAGTTTTCCTATCACAGGCCCACTGCACTTCTGATAAAGTGATAAAGTCCTGTTGATCTCTACAGATACTGGTGCAAGCACAGAAGATGAAGGCAGTAGTCCTGAGACAGGGATCTGACATACTCTGAGGGATGATGTCATATCATTTAAGAGGATTAAATGTTCATAGGTTCGTACACAAAGTCAACAGCATCTTCAGTCTGATAGAAGAGCAGCTTTATTATTATACCCTACATTTTATTCCTTGTAAATATTAAATGTGGTTTGTTTTGGAACTGCATTTGTACAAGCATGCTTTTATCTTTGTGCAGATAGAATGAGTATGTAACAGTGATTTTATTTTCTCCCTTCATTTTGCAAGGCCTTTCAGGATTTTTAAATAATTTTATTTATGGGGGACTTTTACCAGAAAAGCCCTACGTGAGTTCTAAAATGTAAATAAGAAAGAACTAAGTATCTTAAAACACTGAAATCATGTGTAAAAAATAACTCCAAGGCACATTCTGATATTTGCTACATGTTTACATTATGTAGGGGTCCATTAAAACAATTCCCTTTGAGCCTGATATCTGCAATTTGCCAGTTGTGAACTGCCAGTGATGGAGAAGTTCCCGAGATGAGCGGCAGCTTCCCGAAGTACAGGAGTGGGAATTGAGGAGCCTGAAACTTTCCGATCCCACACTGGGGCATGAGGATGGGGGAACCTTTTGATTCCTCACCTTTCTAGTCGGTAAATGGGAGCCAGCCTTTGTAGAGGGATAGCTGGAGGGAAAGGATGTAGCTGCATCTGGGTAGTTACCCTTTTAGTAACCTCTGCTTCCTGCTGCAGCACGGTAATTCTAAATCTGTATTTTGCATGTGCTTTTAATTAATCAGTATAGCGTAGCTGACAACAACAAAAAGCGGCAAGAAATTGCTGTAAGAGCTACTGGTTGTAAAGCAGAAAGTGATTTTGCTGTTGGAATTGGGAGACGCTGAGCTGTTTGACAGGGTGGTCGAACACGCACAGGAGCCACCGGAGTCGGTCAGAATTGCTGATGAATGCCCAGGCAGAGCGTCAAGTTTTCTAAAGCAAGAGGCAAATGGCTCAATCACAGCCGTGTACCAAAGCCACCGACGGTTAGGCCTATTTATAAAGCCAGAGGCATGCGATCCCACCTGCACGCCAACTTTAGAATGAAGGGCTGTGCTGCATATTCTGGGAAATCAGATTAAATTCCTGAAACCACTCAGTGCTGGATGGTAAAAGACCATCTGGTTACTGTCTGTCACCGGGACGCTGTGTGCCCAAAGATGTCAAGGAGCTAGAGGAAATGGAAGGTGAGGGTGAGGTTTTGTAAGCGGGCAGTGGAAGCTGCTGCTGATAACCCTCTCGTTCTGAAAGCCAGACGTGAAGTTATCAGCGAGCCGGTGGCATTTCTGCGTCGAGCCAACTGCTACTAGGAACGCTTGGGGTTTATAAGTGTGTTCTCTGTAACGGGGGGGTGATCCATTTCCAGGAATTGACTGGCTGTTTGTATCAAAAAGACCCCTCGTTATTACAAGGGCACAGATGCTTTCAGTGCTCTTGAATTTTCCTCCCTCGCCCTGACAGATTATGTGGCTTTGGCCTTTTGCATTAAAGGTTAGGTATTACAAAGCATTTAGCATGGGGAAGCACATTCTTCTGCAGTAAATGGATGTGAAGCATTGTATCATCAGCAGGGTGTGTGTAAATATGAAAAGACTAGAAATAAGGTGTGTGAGAGGCTTTCTCTATCCTAAATAGATGTGTCTTCCTGGGTTGGTACTGCAGCGGTAAAACAGATGGTAGCATTCCAAGTTTAGTAGGGAAAATGGAGCTATTACTGTGTATCATGCATACCCTTGCGTTATTCCCGTTTCAGTGTGAACTGGACAACTGTTTAAAGTTTTCCAGCTGTAGAAAAGTATCCCAGCCCCAAGTAAATAGGAACAGACAGCGCACAATTAGGCTTACCATTGCATTTCTTTCTTTTCCTGAAGACAAGTATGAAAAGTTTCCTGACTTTCTTCCCTTAACCTGCAGTGTGCAGATATCCGTATGTGACTGTAAAGTTCTTGCACATATCTCTACATATTCAAGTTGACTTCTTATGTGCAGTCCTTTAAAATTATGTAAACTTCTCACCTGATCTCGAAGTAGCTGTAGTAACAGCGTGTGCTTTAAAGAGAAATCAAGTGCCTAAAGCTTGATTACTTAGGAGTGTTGCTTCTGAGAGGGACTTGCTGGTTCAGTCTCCCTGTAAATTCAGTTCTTTCATCTTTCTGCCCAGTCCTTCAGAAAGCATATCAGAGTTGGACACTTGTCCTGTGGGGATTTGAACATTCATATCATTCGTTTTATGCTGCGCATCAGAACGTAGCCCATTCCAACAGATGGCAACTCCACCTGGAAGCTATTATGCCCACGTAGTATGGGGCAGCTCCACATGGAGATACAACCTAGGTTCCCCACCACCACTACCAAGAAAACCCAAAACAAAACCCAGCAAACCAAACAAACCACAGCCGTGTTAGCAAATTAGTAGCAAATTAATGTACCTGTGCTAGTAAGACCTGTTAATGAGCAGCACTGCTGAGCTTAGAGACAGCGTCGCTGTGATGCAGCCATGCCATCTCCCTTTGTGAAATGGGCTATGCTGCCAGCTTTCCATCAGTGAGCTTTGTGGGTGCCATTTGTTGTAGTTCATATCAAAAATAACAGTCCCAGAAAAATCGGACCTATACCTGATGGCTTAGTACCTCTTCCTGCTACATGTGTGCGGAAAACCTCAAGATGTGCTGCTTTTTGTGTCTTGAAAAGCCATGGAATGACAAAATACGAATGGATTTGGCATCCTGATTCATGAACTTTTTAGATTAGAAATAATGAGATTACAACGCTCTTCATTGTACCAGAAAAAAGGGCACATTATGGGACCTCCATGATTAATAATATAAACACTAAACCTCCTTGGCTCAGTAGCTGAATCCTCTTTCACTTCTGCAAATATCTTTCTAAGACTAAATGCATTTGTTTAGTTGTACAAGGGTAATTGGGAGAGCTTGACCTTGGAAACCATGCAGTTTAAAAAGAGCGAAAACATTCTCTTTGCTTTCCTCTCCAAGCTTTTAGTGTTCCCTTTCTTCCTTTCTCATCTGCATATTTTAAAATGGTATTTATTAGACTCGCTCTATGCATGCATTACACTGAGTTTCCTACCGAACACGACCTTAAGCGTTCCTTAAGCGTTAGTTTGTGGAGCAAGCCCTGCCCTCTCCTTCCTCCGTTCTCCTCCTCCCTCCCTTCTCCCTGGATGTGATCCTGATCCGTGATCCATCTGGAAGCAGAGCCAGATGGTCCTCACACACAGCGTACAGTACAAGCCCTCCCAGTCTGGGATGGGAATTGGCACTGAAGCAAATTTGAGTTCAAAAGTTTAACCACCCTATAGTAATTTACACATCTACAAATAAACTGAGCTGTTCCTTGCTCTGTGCGTTATGTGAAATGGCCTTTCATGTTGGGACTGCTCGTGAGGAGGATATGGGGTTCTCATGGTCTACATGGAATTCAGCAATAACACCACCATAAAATTATGGATTTCCCTTGTTTTTAAAGCTGACACAGGCTGGGAGGCTTTGGGTTGCTTTCTGTCTCCATGAAAATGAATCTTCAGGTCAGGTTTTGTGTAATTTTTTTTTATGCTTTGTGAAATTCCCATGAAATGTGACACCTCAGGCTATGCAGACCCCGTGTAAAATGAGGAACTGAACCATGAAAAATGCACATCCTTAACTACTAAGCAAAGAATAAGTACTTGGGAAGTAGTCCCAGGGGCCTTTAAAGCCATTGTGGATGTTATATGATTTAACTACTCAAACTTCATGAACAAGCCTTGAAAACAATGTACCAATTCCAACTAGTAGGAGCATATTACGGAGTAATTCTGCCTTTGTGTAGTAATCTTTTAGCCTGAAGTATCCAAAAACTGACTCATTAGAGAAAGAGAAAAGCCGACACAAACATGTACAATTGCACAAAGTATGCAGCTGTTAGGGATTTCACTGTGAATTACTTGTATTGAATATATACACATAATACACTGTAAAATACAGTTGGGAAAATAACATTTGCTTATTCCGATTTCAAGATTAGGTGCTTCCACGGCTATTTGTACTGGCGGTTGCTAGGGTGCCACACAGAGTGCTCTATCCTAATACAGAAGCAGGGAAAATTAAGGACGTTAAAATGAGAAGTGGGGAGGAAGGGTCAGATGTGTCTTTTAAATGTAGGATAATTAGAAAGTGCTGACCGTTGTTCCACGAAGATGATTATTGTATGACATAAGGACGTGGCAAAAATGAGATTATTTGAATGTCTTCAGAGTTAATTTCCATATAAAGATATGTTTGAATTATTTTAAGTTACATCTCAGCCCTGTCTATCTGGATTTTTTGCAAATATGCATGCGTATGCATTTCTATTGATCGTGTTCTCATAGGTGAGATCAGAAAACTGGAGCAGTGGACTGTAAACTCCTAAAATTCTTATTTTCATTATCACGAGGTAGTGACCTGCGTTAAGCCTCTGATTGCTAGTGCATCATAATACTAAAAAACCATAGACGATTCAAGAATTTAAAAGCTAAGCCATAGGACTTGCATCTATCAGCACAGTATTAATTATTAACCTACCATATATACTGTGTTCATACATATGAAAAAAAGTACGGTATTCATAGGCTGATGACAGCGAGGGATAATCTTAGTGAGCATAGGGGAATATTAATGTTTCTGTTTGCTGCTGCGGAGGGTTTCTGCTTGCCTGTTCTTCTGCATAGCCCTGAGGAGCACAGGAGGAGCAGCACGTGCCCCTGGGGAAGGCAGAAGTAGCTAATAGCTGCGTGTTTACGCAGGTCGAATGAGAAAAGATGGAAACTCTTTCTGCTGCTTTGTAATGAAGTATAAGGACCAGTTTACCGTCCGCCAGTGCTACTTACCGCCCTCCTCCTCTCCCCCCGTTGCCACCTCCCATACGCAGGACCGGAGCCGCTGATGGTGGCGTTGGAGCGAAGAGAGGAGAACGCGGGCGGCATCCTCCCGCTCCCCGCCTGTAGGTGCGGGTTGTCAGTGGGTGCGCGGGCAGGGGGTGGGCAGCCCGGGAGAGGCAGCAAAGCCGAGGTGCCGTGGAAAGGCAGGCAGGTTTGTTGCCTCTTCCCTCTGGAAGCCAGAGGGAGAAGAGTTGTGGTTTGGGGTCCCTGCCTGCTAAAGCCGGAGAAAGCACAGGTTTATCCCGTTCCTCCGACTTTTACAAAAAGTGGGGATTGAAGACCACATTAAATTATGAATTTATTAATTATAACATGATTTCTTTCTCACCATATTTCTGTGCAAGAAGGAGTTTTTCCTGTTTTCAGTGTATGAGGCATTTCTAGTTTTTTCCATTTAAATTCCTGACGCTAAAGCCTGTGCTGTCAAGGCGGGAAAGGAGACTGTGCCCGCCTCCTGCCCTCTAGCGATACAGGAGCGCCGGCTTCCGCTAGCTGCTAAAAATACTGTACCTCTGCTGTTTAGGATGGGGTTTTCAATAATTTATCACTTTGTTTGAAGTTTCTTCCTAGAGATTTTAGCGAAGAGAGTTTCCTGATGTAGGTGTCATGCAAAATAAGTCATTTTTTCCTTTGCCTCTTTTAATTTGTTGACAGCAAGAGGACAAATATTCTGCCCTCTTCCAACTGTAAAATTACTTTGTTTTTTTTTCTCCTCACTCCTGGAGATGATGAAAGGGATGAAAGAAAAAAAGGAGGGGATATTCAGGGTGTGCAGGAGTGGGGAGGATTGTAGGCCTGTAGACTTAAGACCAAGGCAGGAATCTTTCAGTCCCACAGATTGGTGTTTCCAAAAAGCAATGGGTAAGTTACAGGAGTGGGGCAATGTATTAATGCTGAACTTGCCCAGTAATGTAAAATTTCTGGATAAAAGAGAATATAGAGAAGCGGAATTTAATGTTTGCACCTGAGTGGCTCCATGTCATATCAGGCCTGAAAGGACACATTAAAAGAAGGAAAATGGTATGTGAGCTACTGAGAGGGTCTCCATAAAGAAAGGTCTCCCTGCTGCCGGAAAGCCAAGGAGTGTTAACGACCCACAGGAAAGATTACTGTTTAAGGGCAGATCCTAAGGGTTACCTTTAATGAAAGGCTGGGATGGACAGACTTTCTTTCGGAGTTTACTATTTTTTCTTTTGACGTTTCACAATTCCCTGAAATAGAGAAACTTTAAAAATGCTGCTGTTTGCCGGGAGGAGTGCCGTCAGATGGTTCTGCTGTTACAGCTTAGTGACTTTAATCGCTGAAGTGCCTGCTACTCAGGATTTAGTATATCTATAGTGTGTTTTAAGTGGGTTTATTTAAATGATAGGTGGGGTCTTAAGGACTTCTGCCGATACTGGGTGATACCCTGTTTCCTGCTACTTAACTCCCTTCCTACCATTATCACCTGCCTAGAGAAGCATCTCGACTTCCTCTGTCCCCGTGTCTCCTGTCTCTGTCCCCATCCTGTCCCTGTTCCCTGATGCCCTGTCTTCCTAATTTTGTACTCCAAATCCCTGCTTCAAAACCAGCTCTGTCATTTTTAAAGTTACGCCCCAAATTGGCTTTGGGTGCAGCGGGATTGCCCAGCACTTACTCCTGACAAGCTTCAAGTACCTGGAGTAACAAGGGTCCCTGTCTGCAGACCTTCACCCTGGGTGCTCCGAATCTTGGTAGTCTGCGCCTATGTGCAGAAGAGCGGTCTCAGGGAGCAGACACAGAGCTTGTTTTCTCACCCAGGCACTACGGTGGGCAAAAGTTTTACTTTTAAGGCAGCAAATACAAGACATGGTTTCCAACTTCTCAAAATTCAGTAGTGGGTCACCATAAGCTTGCTTTTAGTATTTAGGTTAATATCTATGATAGAAACATTGATTGTGGTATTTATTAACCAGATATATTGGTTGCTAAGAATATTTTATATGTGCTTTTGATAAAGGTTTCTTATGTTCTCTAAGATGATTATGGACAAATGTACTAAGAATACTGCTAAGGTTGATTAATAAAACTCTTGAAAATTAAGAAATACCTGTATGATCTTACTTTGCAGGCATGCATGCCCCCTTTGTGTGGAAGCTGATCCAGTCTTTGATCGCACAGTGGTATGGCTTTTTCCACAGCTGCTCTGCTTCAGTTAGTGAGCACTATCGCACCTGGGCACTTAACGAACACCTTTTAAATAGCTCGTCTTATCATCAGTGCTTCCCAAGGCTTTGGGATTTATTTCGTGCTATGCAAACTCTGTTATAAAATGTTTGTTTTCCTTATGGATTTTTCTGTGCTTTATCACTAAATGTTATCCACGAGCTGAAAGGGCAGCATTATCTTTGTGTTGCAGATAAGGAAATGAGGCACTTGAGAACAGACATATTCTGGATTCAGTAAGCCTAAGTGCGGGTTTTGGGCTTGTCCTTGGGCTGGTTTTTCAAACTTGATATGGTGCTTTCTGTTTATGCCTTTTTAATCTTTACTCTTAGGGCTTCTTCTCCCATTTAGACTCTTGCCCAACCTAGTTTTCTTTCTGTGATCTGTCTATACATTTTCCCCTTCCCGCATCAGCTTCCTTTAACCTATATCAGTTTATCAGTTCATTTACATCGTCGATCCATTCATCAGTGTTCATCAATTCATTTACATTAATTTCTTCACCAGTTTAAGCTGGCTTAAACATCTTTTCTTCCTGTCATCTCTTCCCACCTCTGCACTGTCTGTCCTGGGTTCTGGCACCACAGCTGTGTTTGTGTGATGGTGTAATGAACTTGACAGAGGAATGTGTTCATCTGAAAAATGAGGATGAAAAGGTAGATATTTTGAGTGAGGAGAAAAGGTGAATATTTTGCTGTTGGTTTGGATTTTTTTTTTAGTACTGTTGAATTACCTAGTCCGGTTCTCTGTAGTGGGATACAAACCCCTGTGCCAGCAAAACCCTGAGTTTGGCCTGAGACAAACAAATAAGGGAGTGTTGTAGTTCCTCTATCAAGTATATAGTCACCGCTTTGGTCTCTTATCTCTTGTCCATTTCTTTCCTCAACATCGCCCACATCGGTCCTAATCCCTATGTTCCCTCCAGCCAAATAGCTTTTAGTCTTTCCCATTATTTCTCTCATTTGTCCCAGTCACTTCATTTCTTTTCATAACTCTCAGATGCTCATCAGGCTTTCTGTCAGAGTTCCTCCCTTAACTCTTTCATTTCATTGAATCCCTCTGGGTTTAAATTTTGTTTCCTTTGGCGTTCAGATCAGAATTCTCCTACCTACCATCTGAGTAACCAGGCAATTCATTTAAAACAAAACCAAAAACCCCTCACAAGCGGCCTGCTCTTATTTTGACTGTCATGTCCTTCCGTGGTGGGCAGCAGCTGGGAGCTTTTGAGCTCCAATGGTGGAGTATTCAGAGGTCTTAGCTGATTGCATATGTTCAGTAGAGACTATTGTAAGAGTCAAACAACAGTTATTTCAAAACCTTACAACTACACAAAGTTTGGACACATTTTAATGTAGTCTGTATGATCTTTTTCATTGACATGAGATTATAATTTTTCTGAGTTTTCTAAAGAGCTCAAAATCCAAAAATATTCCAATTGCCAAAAATACTATCAGCAGTATTTTTAATTCCAGTAAGATGTTCTCTTCCTTGTTCCGCCTCCTGCCTTCCACAAACCCACCCTTAATATAGTCAGTGTTAGAAATTTTCCATGAAAAAAGAAAGTGATGTATTTTGAACACCACACAGAGAAAGTTTCAGTCCAAACTCAAAACTTGAGATTATGGACAGCTAAACCCAGGAGTGTTTTCATGGGAACTATTGGGCAATTTTAGTAACAAGCAACAATACCTGTCCCATATATAATGAGCCTTCAATTTCAGTTTCATGAGGCTTATGGCTTACTTCAAACACTGAAAATACATAGGAAACTAGTGCTTTATTGGCTAGAAGTATAAGATGACTCTTATTGCTTTATGTGTTGCTTTATTCTGGTCTTTAGGTGTAGTAACGTGAGTTAATAGAGGTGACCTCTAAACCAGTTACACTACAAGTTTAGTTGTTTGATTTTTACATACAAAGAACTGACCTAAATATCTTGTGAATTTAAAGAAGTGTTCTAATGTAAAGTTCTCGTTTAACATCATCATCATGAATTAGCAGAGCAAGACCTGATTGAGAAGTAAATGTTTATCAGAAATGTCTGTTGGAATCTTGCCTTTATATCAGTCCTTTGGAGTACGTAAGGGCAGTTAAATATGTACTAAGTACGGTATCAAATAATTCCTTTCAGATGGATTACAGGGCAGGATTAATCTCACCTAATTCCCGTTGCCTTGTCTCAGGTAGTCAGCTAGACTCCTTAAGCAAGAGAGAACACAACACGCCTTTGTGACTGAACTGGATTTGCTCCCCGATTAGCAGTTTGTTTCATATCTGCTGTTATCTTTTGTTTCTCTCAGTTTTCCATATGAGGTCATGAGTGTGTGTCTGCACTTACAGTTTAACATAGAAGGGGTTTGAGTATTTGATGTAATTTAGTTCATTTTAATCTGAACTAGTTCCTCAAGAACAGTAGAGGGAACTCAGCAGAAACTACTTCAGATCTGTATGCTGTCTCAGTTATGACAAGAAAGTCATTGGTCATACAGAGTCTCAGTCTGAATATCCGTGGTCATTTCCCTCAGTTCAGTTTATTGAATCAGTGGTTGGAGAACAGTGAGTCTAGTTGTTTCTCTTTGAAGAGGTTGAATAAGCTGTTTTATAGTCAGCTTTATGAAAAGTATTTGTTCTTCAGTGCCTTTCGTTGCATTTGGTGTGTGTATGGAGGGGGATGAGATGAGGAAGGAGACAGAAACACACATCAACCTGCTCCTGAACTCAAGAGTCGGAGACAGTAAACATCTAGACTTCATGTTTTAAGGCTGGGGGAGTCCTAGTGATGTGACATGGTTATTGCTGTAGTTGATAGATATAGTCAATGCTTATTACAAAAAGCCATGGCAC
The DNA here is from genome assembly GCA_009819775.1 of Phoenicopterus ruber ruber. NCBI lineage: Eukaryota > Metazoa > Chordata > Aves > Phoenicopteriformes > Phoenicopteridae > Phoenicopterus > Phoenicopterus ruber. The sequence continues at coordinate 96,500,513 of CM020216.1, forward strand.
CTTTATGTGCTTAGTTGGTGTAATGGTTCCCTGAATCCTCTAGTAAAAGAGCAAGACTTTCTCTTTGATTTTAGGGGCATCTCAGGAAAACTAGGCTCCTATATTTGGTGTCTAAGGTTATGTACTGTGAATATGACCTTTTCCTGGACCTCTATAGACAAGTATGAAATGGAATACATGAAAGAACCTAGGATTAGGAGCCCATTTGGTAATGTTTTATACCCATAGGACATGTACTATATAAACTACAACCCCTGTGTAATACATACCTTTCAGCCATGCTGATTCTAAAAGAACAAGTTGGGAAGGACATTTGAACAACCTGTAAACTCAGAGAACTGGATCTCCTATGACTACCTAGGTATAACTGTCCTGGCATGCTTGGGACTGCCAGGCTGGTCAGGATGGGAGTCTGCCTGCCCCACAGGACTCAGTCAGGAAAAGACTCATGTTCTGTACTTGATTCCACTGGAACTGAATGACACCTAAGGGTGCTGTATTTTCAAAGGCTGGACTTAGTTGCTTTCCATGACTGGCATTCATGGATGGCAGAATTGTCATTTCAAGGGGTTTTAGACTCGTTGCCTCGGTTGAACAAAGACCTGAGTAGAAGAGTTGAGCTTTTCAAAATCAGGAAAGAAAGCCCGAATTCTATTCACTAATCCACACCAGCAAAGCCAGCTTTTGGCCAACAGAACTATAGTGCCTGTCCTTCCAAACCTGACGTGACAGCGGTGTGGTTGGATGTGCCACCTAGAGCCAAAGTCATTGCACGTGGTGGCCTGTGGTGGCCCGTGGGTGGTTGGCCAAGTACCATGGACAGGGGTGGCTCAGCCACAGCCTGCGCAGCGCTTGGCGCTCACCAGCGTTGTTGGAAAAGGTCTTGTAAGCCTGCACGGTTGGTGCCAAATCAGTAATTGTTAATTACATGTAAAATAGATAAGCCTTCCTAAGCTTTTTCTCGCAGGCATTCCAGATTCAGTCCTCCCGTGCACTTGTGTTTGGTCCAGAGCTATTCAAGGCCCTTAAAATGCTGTCTGATAGATAAAGAAAACCAATCCTGCCTGAAACTTTGAGAAGGCGCTGCAGGTGTTCATGAAGTCCTCTCTCAGAGTGTTTCCCACTTTGTGCTGAGAAAACCCTTTTGAATACCTCTTTGTGTCAAATGAATTTCAAGAAGTCATGGCCTGCGCTCTTTATATGATACTTCATTTGACCACAGTGATGCTGTGATCTTAAGCAGCCTTGTCCCCGAGTAGTGTTAGAACTTCATGTGAGCTAACTTGTAGCTGAAGCATTGACATGCTTCTTCCAGATGTGTATCAGAATATATTACTTGGTTACAGGCCGAGCATTCAGACTGCTGTTTGGCTGTGGTTACCCATAGATTGCTGTTCTTAGAAGCATGCCCTTGCAAAGGCTGTGGCATAAAAATAGGTTGGGGTTTTTGGTTTGTTTTGTTGGGTTTTTTTCCTATCCTAAAATATTTCACTAATGGCAGTTGGCATCTGCTTGCTTCAGACGAGACCAGGTACAAAGAAAAGAAAAAGATGATGTATTTGGGTCAGGAAAACAGTGTTAACTTGAGAGACTGAAGCTTCTTATTCCTATTAGACTATAAGGATACTGAAATGTACAATGCTACCCATGCTGAAGGTACTTGAAGAAGAACTAATGGTTACTCTCAAGAATCTGTAATTTCTTGGTATGTGGTCAGCGTGAATAAGGCAATGCGTGTTCTGTCCTTGATTTATGGGTTCTTCCCCCATTCTGCGCTTGTAATTGTCAGGGAGTCAGAGGAGTGTTGTGGCTGCTCTGTCCTTTGTGCATGGCATAGTGAAGAGCCACGCACCAAGTCACAGTGGATCCAGGGGGAATGATCCATACTTAAGCACAGCTTCAGCGCTGTGATCAGTGCATGGGCCCTGGCAGGGTGCCTGAAAATGTTATTTCTCCCTAAGCCTATGGAGGAGCATGACAATGATGATGTTGACCTTTGAATTAAACATATGTATGAATTAGGGTGAAAGTGAGTTCCTGGGAGACTTATTTATAGTTAGGTAGCTGGTTTTCCCTTCACTCTCAAGTCATGTTATTTTGCATTTACTGGAATAATTCAATTTACAATTTGAATTCTATAAATAAAGTTGATTTTTGAACTTTCTTATCTATGTATCAGTGCATTGCCCAGATGTTCAGGAATACATTGATTCAGCATGTGTTCTTAGCAGCAGTTTTTTGCCCACAAAACTGAGGGGAGAGCATGGCGAACACCAGTGCTCTGAAGTTGTAAGACAAGCTTAAATAACATTGAGTTATTGGAAATAAAACATACTGGATTCTTTGTATTTGCAGACTGATTTCTGCTTAAAAGGTATAATATTTTTAAGTTTTACTCTGCAGTCAAAAGACCAAGAAGCTTGGAGGAGATTCTCAGCTAATGACATCACTCCAGAGCTGAGGCTGTAGTTAAAACCTAAACAGGTTGCTGTGGAGTTACAGGAATGGCTCCTTATCAGGTGATGGTGCTAGAAATACTGTTCCTTCTGAATGCAGATGTCCCTTGGAACAGCAGCTGCTGCTGCATACAGGCACGATGTGTGTGCATCATGACCCAGCAGGCACAGTTCTGTCTTCAAACGTTGTGCACCAGAAGGGTTCTTACCAGCAGGAATTTACAGTTTCGTTTCAAACTAGGTTATGATATGATGGGCTTGATTGCGCTTTTGTTCATCCTACTGACACAAATGGGAGTAAACTCTTGACCTGTGTGTGAAACACACAAATTGGGTCCAGAGCTCTTAAATAATAGAAAACGTAGGAGTCTCTTTCACAGTTATTTGCCCATCACTTACAATGTTCAAGCAAACGAAAACACAGTAATCCGGAAAATTATGTTAATATTGAAAAAGTAATCTTTATTTTCCCTACATGGACATTTACTGGCCATTTTTCATTTCAAAGGCACCATGATCATTCCCTTGAAACACAAGAGCTTTTTTATGTAAATGCTCTGAAATCTTTGGAAAAGTTCATTAAAAGTAATCAGGGTAACACAGTGCTGCTTTAGCTGAAGAGCTATTTTTTCAATAATGTTCTTTCATGTTTATTTGTAAGTTAAAAAAAAAGTCTTAAGATTAAAACATCTGATTTCTGGATTATCCTGTGAGAACCACAAACATATTACTGTATATCATGAAATGCCAGTAGATGTCTTACTACATGCTTCATATAGATTACATAGGACTGTGGTTTCTCTAAATGTAGTGATTTTTTTTTTGGCATTTCTACTCTTCCCCCTACTGTTGTGTTCCACATTGCATTTGGGGGCTTTTTTATATGCTCTAATAACTTGAGAGAATTTTAAATCTATGTTCTTCTTGCTGCTAATGAAGAACATTGCGTGCTACGTTTTTGGAAATTATTTCCTTTTTGTCTTATTTTTCCCGTCAAATGAAATTCAGAGAGCTTTCAGTCAAAGGAAAGAATATTTCAATTTTTAATTTCTTCTCCTTGATGATTCACATCTTCTTTACACCACCATTACTGCCAGCAGCTAAGATCCCAGCAAATCAAAACTGTAAAGACAGCTTTGCTTTTACAAAGCAATATTCCCACTGTAACAGCTTTCCTTTGGCATCACTCTGCAACAGTGTAGGCTGTGATGTATGTATGTCAGTGAAAAGATAGCTTCCGCTACCTCTACTCTAGCTGGAAGAAGTTAGGGAAAGCATTACTTTCCTGTTGCAAAAAAGCAGAACAAGATGCCAGTCCCTCCCTGTGCTCCTACACTATTGCTGTTTGTTCCCATATCCAACACCATCCACTCTATTGGTCTGGAATGCGGAACTGGGCTGGGTTAAATTCACTGGTTACCTGTTTTTAGTGGGTCAATTGGACTGCTTTCAGTTCTTGATCCAGGTATTCTTGGGCATGTATAAACAGCTGCTGCAGCACGAGGGTAAGCAGCTCCCTTGCGCAGGAGAGGGCCATCATCTTCCAGTGGTGGTGTTGGCTTTTTCAAAGTGCGAGTGAAATTCTTGCTCCAGTGACTGAGATGTTACTGGCCTGTGGGTTGATCTTAAGCAAGGCAGGTTTGACTCCAGCTGTTTCAATTTGACCACCTGTATTTATATTTACTGGTTTTAAATATGGGGTTTTTAAGTTTGTGGGCAAAATTATATATTCACAGTGTTTTCTCAAACATGCATGGAGAAGACTTCAGGCTTCTCCCCGTTGTGATTGGAATTGGATTCTACTTGAGGGCAGAAGCACCAGGGCCCTTTCTGCTGCCGGAGGAGGAGGAGGAGGTGGCAGCAGTGGCACGAATGGGAAGGGCCGAGTTGGAGAGAGCTGGGAAGTGACCTGGAGAGCTCTATTTGCTGGTGCTCCAAAAGAGATGGAGGGGAGCAGCAGGTGGTTGCTACTGCTTAAACACATCTCCAGTAATAACTACCACCCTTTCAGCCTTCCCTCTTCATTTTGTTGCAACAGTCTGAACCAACCTGGCTTTTTTAGCACAGGGAAGCAACAAGCTGTGGCTGTTTGACTCCACTACTAGTTTGCTGCCTTAGGAAAGCGTTCATACTATGGGTGTATGCGCTATCACTATCTTTCTTATTTCTCAGAAGATGCCACTGCTTTTATTAGAGATTGGGCGGAGAAAGGGAAGATAGGAGAATGTCTAAGTTAATGTTTTTCTTCTCTTCTTTGGAAGAAAGCAGTAGAGATGAAGTATTCATGCTATTCAACATTACACACCTAACTCGGCTAAATGAAGAAGCTAATTTCCCGAGGGCCAGTGGGTGATTGAAAGAGACGGACTTCTCAAGAAAGCTCTGCAGAGCAAAGCCCAGTTTTTATTCATTCACTTTAGGAGACTAGCCAGATAATCACTTAGGTACCTAAAGCCAGCTGATACCTAAAGAGACAAGTGCTGGGAACGAAGTGTGGAATTCCTCTAAAGCATGCCAAAGAACCTGTAAATGCTTTCAAAATAATGGCACAATGCATAATAGGCATAATATTTGTATTAGAGTGCGTCAGAGAGAGGGTGGGGTGGATATCCACAGGAATTCATATACTTTTTTCTAAGTACTCCTATATGAGGCAGGATTAAGGTTGTTACAGGATTGCTTTCCTATATCAAACTAAAATGTAACAGTCCAAAAGGTTATTGGTGTGCGTTATGAGACACAGTGAGGTTCCATTTTGTTTGCCATTTAACTCTTCTCTATGTAATTTATTCAGAAGCAATGGTATTTGAATGTAATCTCATTGCTGAAGATAAAGGAAAATTTACACCCTTTCTTTGAATCCAGTTTTACTCAGGTGTTTGAGGTGCAAAATACAAGGAGAGTGAAGCTCTGTAATGCATTACAGATGTTGGCTGGGAAAGAAGGCAAAATTCTCTTCCTGCCATCCTGATTACCATGCTTAACCCATCCTGTCCCTTCAGACAGGTTCCACCTGTGCTCAGTTTGACTCCTAAGAAACAGAGGTTTTGTTGTCTCGTGGGAATTCCTAGTACAGTGGAGGGTCCATCGGTTCCTGCCTTTTTGCAGGGTGGTTTTGTTTAGGAGCATGGTGCAGCTAGCGCTGTACTGGCTGGAGAGTTGTGGAATATTTCTCCAAGGTTATGTGTATGATTGGTGTTCTCTGTGTCAGAATTACTGTATTTTAGGTCTCAAAATAAAGCTCTTACTCTAGCAATCTTTTTTTCCCTTAAGCAAAAGGTGACTTATAAAAATGGCAGCTGTCTACTTCAGACTTTTCTTTTGTATTGCACTTAAAAACAAAAGCCCCAGACTAAATTACCTTGAAATGAAAATTGTGTTTATTAGTGCTGTATTCATGTTACCCTCTATTCTGCCAGACCTCCCACTTCCAGTGAGACAGGTCATATAACACGAAATCCTGCTTTCCAGCACTGCACGCTGATAAGTCATGTAGACTGCAACAAGCAACCATCTCCTGATATCTCATGTTAGGAGATTAACAACAGATTCAAGTGGCATCTGGAGTACTTAAGTGAAAATCAGCCTTAATTAACTAGATTGTCCCTTTCATTAGTAAAAGCAACAAGTAGAAGAGGGCTGGTCTTTGCAAAGCTGTATTCTGAAATTAATGTTGATTGGAATTTTTCATTATAGTCTTGACCTCAAAACACACCAGGGCATCCTTACCAGGCCTGTGAAGGTGTGACAGTGCCCTTTTTGGTCAGTGCTGTCAGTGAAATTTATTTGCATGTACTTCGGTGAGGTTTCTTGCAATGACGGCCTCTTCTGGTGTTCTAGTTAATTTGTGTCCTTAGTCAATGAAGCTTCTGTCTCACGGATGGGCAGAGGTAATTTAGGACTCTGGCTGTGACTTTCAATGGAGGAACCTGCTTCCTTGATATGTGTGGAGGTTGGGGGGGGAGAAGTGGCCATAAGTTAATAACTGCTGGAAATTGTCCAAAGGAAAGGCCTGTCCCTCTTCAGCAGGAAATCTGTTTTCTGCTATACTAACAGAGACTGACATAACTTAGGTAAATTAGGTTGTCTATATAGCTCTGCTACTATAATTCTCTTTCCTGAAAATAAAACTTAATGAGAAGGTACTTCAAATTATTAGGAAGCAGTAGACTCATATTGTTTACACTTTTGACATTGCGTTTATGGCTTTTTATAGCTAGTCTGTAAGTCACTCAGAAGAAGTCAGGAACAGGGAGATGATGTGCATTACTTCAGTTTTCTGCTCACTGTTGTTTCCATAATGATTAATCCATTAATCAGATGTTTGCTTTAGCCAGCAGAATCAAACCTGCTCCTAAACTGATACCATCTTCTATAGAGTCTCTCCTCTCTCTGTATGCATGTACCTCTTACCAGTGGAAATACTCAGATTCCCAGTATCTCTTTTGTTCTTTGGTTTTCCTGCTCTTCAATTAGGCATATCATTCGTTCTGCTGCTTATGCGATCATTGCAAGCTGTGTTCTTCCTGCTTACAGAAAGAATTGTGTAGTAAAGTGCATCATTTAGGCCTATTTAAAGTAAGAAATCACAGGCGTTGCTCACATGTTTTCATATTCCTTCGTTTGGCTTCAGAAACTTCTTGTGACAGTTCCTCTTTTGTTTACTTTCTAAGAGTGACAACATTAGTTGTGACTTTGATAGGATTGACTTTTTGCTCTTCTAAATTCAGGCTATAAAGACACCTTGCATTGAAACTCTGAAAATGAAAGCAGCAGAACCATTGTTCTTTCACTAAATACTATTAAGTTGTCATAAACAGTGATTTAAAATTTAACTTTGATAAATTTTGTTGAAGTGGGAAGAAAAAAAGAGGAAAATTTTCTAGATTGGTGGGGAAAAGCTAGGTTTAGAAATCAAATTTTCTTGAGCTTTCTGGGATCACAGAATGGCAGGGGTTGGAAGGGACCTCTGGATGTCATCTAGTCCAACCCCCCTGCCAGAGCAGGGTCACCCAGAGCAGGCTGCACAGGACTGCGTCCAGGCGGGGTTTGAATATCTCCAGAGAAGGAGCCTCCACACCCTCCCTGGGCAGCCTGTGCCAGGGCTCTGTCACCCTCACAGGAAAGAAATTTTTCCTCGTGTTCAGGTGGAACTTCCCGTGTTCCAGTTTGTGCCCGTTGCCCCTTGTCCTGTCGCTGGGCACCACTGAAAAGAGATCTCCCTCTGCAGCCACTGAAATGACATTCTAGTAGGAATCAGTGATGAAAGTGGTGTGAAACATAAACTTTTCTCTCCACATATATTGTTATCTTGGACCCTAAACAAGGCGATGTCATCTGTTGTTTGTAGCATGCATTTTGTCGTAAAAATAGAATTCTGAAACCACTGTGAAGGTCTGGGCTTTGAAAACATGATTTGAAAGGTCTTGTACAAATAAACAGCAATCCTTTTTTAAACTAATTATACACACATGAAAGCATTTATCATGAAGTGGCCATGGTTTTTTTATGATAGTATAACACGAATTTTGAGAGAGGGACATGTAAATACAGATAAATATAGTTAGATGTGTTTGTCTGCAGATATGCATCTTTATATATGATGTATATTTATAAGCAAAAATATGTGCACAAATATACCCAAAACCAAGACGCAGGGAGAAAAAAAAAATTGCTGGACTGTAGAAACGACCTGGAAGAAGTAATTTACACCGCAGTAATGCATTTAATGTGCATTTGGAGATTTCCTAATCTTCTAGCTTTCTGAAATTTATTTACTTAATCATAATTGTAGGTGCTAATGTAGGTGGGTTTGGAAAACTAAAAGGAAAATATTATCATATTTGGAAGGCACAATTTGGAAGGTACAGGTCTTGACTGGCCTTGCTAGATCCAGAGTGTTTGTGCCTGGTTGTGCAAGGAAACATGCGGTAGAAAAGGTGCAAGAGGCAAACACCATGACAGCCCGTCACACAGAGCATGAAGTATAGCTAGCCTTTGAGTTCTTCAGCCTATAAACCCTATATTCTTCATGTAAATTAGATGAGGAATGTGTACGGTGTATGCTGTATACAGAAGGCTTGTTAAAGTTGGCAGTCTAGATTGAAGAAAAAAGGTGATGAAAGAAGACAGAGGAGGTAAATGCAGCAATATCTGATTTCAGCTTTGTAGTCTTCGAGGGCTCTGAGGGCAGGCAAGCTCGGTGTGACCTTGGAAATCCACCTGGGACTCCGGTACCTCGCTGTGTCTCTGTTTTACATTTTACTCTCCAGCTTTATGAAATGTCATGTAATCAAACCCTCAAAAAAGTGAAAGGTGACCATTGAATCTCGTGAGTTTAAACATGTCATTTTTTTTTTCCCCTTTTCCTTCAATTTCACTTTTTAGTGGTCAGAAGATAGAAAGACATAGAGGATCTGCAGCTTTTCCATGTGCATTTATGAAGAAGGATTTTTAAGGAGATGGTAAACACACCTCAGGTTGAACAGTTAGCTCTACAGGTGCTGTTTCCATGAAGCGGCCACTTTTCCTAGAGCATGTGAAGTGCATGGAAAGGTTTTGCTTGTTTTGTTAGTTGGATCATTTCCTTCAAGCACGTTCTTAAAGCTCTTTGACTAATGAGAAAACTATAAAGTGTTTCTTTTGGCAACAGATAAATAAAATATCATGCTGGAAATCATCCCAAAAAAAGAAGACATTCTCGGTGTTCAAGAAAATCCCATCTCTCACCTTCTGAAAATTGATGTTCAGAGAACAAGTAAAAACGCCTCCTTGTATTTCCTTCTACAAGGTGGGGGGAGAAAGGGAGGAAAGTGAAGCAAAAGGGCAGTATGCATGTGGTGAACCCCAAATTAATTGCTTTGCTAATGCTACCATTCCTCTTGAGTGACCTTCCCAAGGTGTTACCATGTTTACATTATAAGCTGGACCAGCTGCCTGAAATAGGTTGCATGGTGGTAAATGCCGTTCCCTCCCTCTGACCCCGCTCAAGAATTCAGGAAGGGAATAAGGGAATTAATTGGGTCTTTCTCAGAGGCGGCCGCAGCAGCAATGTGGGGTACCTTGTTGCTGTAGGGTTCATTGCGGGTTTGGGGGCTGGTTTCCATTCCCGTTTCACTTAATAAACACATTTCAAGGAGGAGACTCATTCTTCTAAGGGAAGATGTGGTAGGAAAAGTTTGATCAAAGCTTTGGTGGGATAAGATAGCTCTCTACTAGCCTTTCCTGCTGAAAAGCAGCATTAGGAAGAATTGGAAGGTTTTATGGGGACAGGGCCGGAGAGTTTGTCTAGAGATTTATGTAGTTTGGATAAGCATTTTGGCTCTGAGCCTTTCTGTATGTTAAACTTGAAATGAGATTAAGTAAGGCGGGAAAGAATAGACTTTATTTTTTTAATGCTCGTACCGGCAATGTTGATTCTTTCTCTCACCACTTCATATTTTATTTCTTTTTGTAAGGTCATTTGGATTGGATGCATTATAGGCAACTTATTTATGTAACCAAGTTAGAAGCTCTCTCACAAGTTGATATGCAAAAATGGAGCTCTCGGAGGTTCACATAGAGCGCTATTTTGGAGTCTCAACACTTTGTTGGGAAGATGTAAAACAGTTTAGTAACATTTATTACGCAATGGTTGTGAAATAATTTTTTACAGGTTTAAATCAGTTATAGTACTGCAGTGTTGATTTTGTAAAGCTCTTTGGGATCTTCTTACACAGTAGCAAGCAGCTGTCCTTATTTAACTGATAACTACTGTTTACATTTATTTTTTCTGCTATTTGACCGCAAAATGTGAATTACTGGCTTTCAAGCTTTTCTGTTGCTTTTGCACTTTGTGCTAAGATAAATGTCTTTGGATCAAGCAGTGAATCAAAATGAGTATATTTGAGTTCCACTTTATTTTCTTCACCAATAAAGCAACTCGGGTATTTTATTTAATTTTTAACTTTTCCATTATTTGTACTGTATGAAAAGTGAAAGACTACCCTTCCGCCTTGAGCAATCAGAAGGGATGAGATTAGTGAAAACTAATTCCCAGTTACAACTATGAAACAAAATTAATGGCCCTAGAGATAGTAGTGATCATTTTGTGAAGAGCAAGAACTCTTTCAGCTGAAGACAGCATACACCCACTTCATGGTTTAGTTTTATGTGGACACAAATAAATAATTAACCCCATTTTGTTTGACAACCTTTCATTTTACAAGCAGAAGTTGTTCTGGATGGCAACGATGATCAAAGTGTTAGCACTTGCTGCTTGCAGCATTCTCCCAGATGTAAGGATACCAGCCCCAAAACAAGGTGAGATGTTTGTTGAAGAGATGCATGGAGCTAAAGATGCCCTTCCAGAACAAGTGGGAGGCTATCAGAGCAGCAGCCTGGAGGAACAGTGGCCTGGAGCAGATCAGAGGTCCGTTGTCTCTCCTCATCTCATAATCTTCACTTGCCAGAGTCTGGTGTGAAGAGCAGCAGGATGCTCATCTTTCTCTAAGAATTCGGTAGGATAATGAGAAAGTTTTGGAGTTTGGTGACATTTTATCAGTGCTGCTATTGAGGAAACAGGGATAAAGAGAGGAGTTGTCCCAAAAATGGAGAATAGATTAGAGGAAGACCAAGCTGCGCATGATGGATGGTGGGTGGTGTTTTGTGGAATGTAGGAAGTAGCTCAGGATATCAAAACTCTTTGATCTGCAAAGTACCTCTAGATGTATCAACCTGAATTATTGTCCATCTGAAATACCTCTTGCTTCTTCAAACTCCAAGTATTGTTGCAATGATGGCCTGAACCTTTTAGATCATGTCTGGTGAACCGATTTCTGACAATGTGACCTCTATTATAAACCAGAGATGGTTTGTAGATTTGTTTGTTGTTTTGCTTTAGGGTATGTAAACAGTTAATAGGAGAAGTATTTATTCTGTTAAAGTAAATGGCAAAAAACAGTGTGATGAATCTAGCAGTTTCATTCCACTTGGGCATGACGTGGGATTTTTTTACACCACCACCACCCCCCCCCCTTTTTTTTTTAAATGTAACAAGGATACTAGCTCAAAAAAAAAACACCAAGAAAATTTAAGGTACATAATGTTTGTAAACTCAAGTTTTCCAGACACTGGAAATAAGGCTGCCAGTCCTCAAAGTTCAGGGGGAAAAAAGGATGGTGGTGTTAATCATTTTAAGGTTCCTGACATGGAAGGAGAGAGATTTTAACTGAACCGCTGCCGTAGTATTAGTATGTAATGTACTTGCTAGGCAAGTAATTCAAATTCAACTTGTAAGAAAGTATCATTATGTTCCCTGTTCACGGGTGTTCATTGTTTTCTGGGGGGGGCTAATCTGAGACCAATCTGAGACAGTACTGCACAGAGCTGAACCTAAACTCAGTTGCAGCTCTTCTGCGGATACTTGAAGTACTACTGTATCCAAAGGTATTCTCAAAAATCAGATTGTCGGGTGTCTCAGATGTGACATCCAGAGCTAGCGGAAGCTCCAACTTCTCTGCAGAACAGAACAGAATCGTTTCTTTACCTCGTCAGGGTGCTATGCAGAAAATGTATTCAGACCTGTGAAGCGCTCACTATACTGATGAACATTATAGAACCCTGCAGGAAATGAAATATTCTGTCTTCACAGGAGGTTTGCACTAAAAAAAATTGTAGGACCACACGCTGAGAAAGTGCTTTTTAGACAGTATTTTCCAGCACTTGCTTTAAATCATGTAGTACTCCAAAGCTCAAAAGTAATGTTTCTTGGAATTGATTTTGACGTAGTTAAGTTTGTGCACAAAGTAGGCTGAATGAAGTTTTCTACAGGAATCTTAATTCTGTCATTTCTTAAATTTCAAGTGCTTGAATTTTGTGCGCCTAATGTTCTTTTAACTTCTTTCTAAGTACCCAGAAACCATTAATTACCCACGGTGGATTTGTCTTCATCATGGACTAACTGTGCCATAGATGCATGGTCTTCTACGCTGGTTATGCACAGATGGTTTGGGTTCAGTCCGCATCGCTTACTGAAGGAGTGTTGCGTGGAAGTGTCCATGATACTTACAGGACTGGTTTGGGTCTGGAAGTAATTTAGCCGCTTCCATGCGGAGCCCGAGGTTATTGCTCACAGAGCAGACCTCGGCAGCCTTGCTCTGAACTGTCTGACACGAGGAGCTGTTAAACTCCTCCATCTCCAAATTGCCCCTGCACCATCTTCTTCAGTAGTGGTAGTGTTATCCCGGGGTCCCGGTCCTATGTAGCTCCTGCTAATGGGGTGCTGACCAGTAAGTAATACAGTCGTAGAAACATGCTTGCATTTATACTGAGGATTACCAATAATGCCATGGTCACTGAATTCTAATATTATCAACAAAGTGGAATAAAATCACCCAAAAATGTTTTTGGAAATAAAATGTGATTCTTCAGCTGTGTTTCTCATTTACATAGTTACTGGTAAATAAGAAATGTAGACCGTCAAACTTGAATAAATCCACCACCTTCATCTTCATGTTCAGCCAGTACGTGATTGTCTCTCCCTGCCACCACACAGGTGACAACTAGTCACCAATTGACAGACCTTACATTTTTAGGTCAAATGAAGCTTACGCCCCCAAATATTATTCTTTTGTTCTGAATCTATTTTATTCACTTTTTTATATGATCAGGCAATAAAGTGAAAAGCAGAGATTCTGTAAAACTGTCTTTCTGTCGATCAGAAATTAGGATTTAATACATTTTTTGTAAATGTATCTTTGCCTGAGAGTTTTGAGAAGGGGAAAAAATGGGATTGGTGTGCATTTTGCTTGGCTATTCACCTATCTAAGTTCAGTCAGAGAGGAGAAAAGTCTGAGCATGACACTGCTGAAGATGATTTCACTATGTTTCTCTTTAAGAATTGCTGTAATAAGATGGGATTCAGTATTCAAAGGAGTTCTCACTGTCACCGTGCTGAAGGGAAAAAAAAAAAAGAATAGAGGGATTAGAAGAGAATTACAGTTAATTTGAGAAGGAGTCTTTGCTCATTATCTGAGATCAATGAGCAGAGACACAAAACAGCATTTTCAATCAATATTTTGGAAGTGTGAGCTCTGTACTTCAAGGGATTTGTAATGATGTCTCTTCCCTGCATCTTTTTCTCATGGGAAGTCCACTTCAAATGGGAGAATGAACTTGTGACTTGAACACATTCTTTACCGTGAGATTTGAAAGGAGACTGTATAACCCTAAATTTCACATAGCAGCAGACATACTTGAAACAAAAAGAATAAAAAGCACATTTAATGAAGTGTTGTATCGGTTTGCTTTCTAGTGCTGACTTTGGCTTTGTTTAGCCAGTACTTAAAGAATAGAGTCTTTCATTAATTCGCCCTAACAAGCATAAATTCAGGAGATGAAAGTGAATTCTTTAATGGCATGCACATTACTGCAGGGTGGAGTCTATCCAAAATGTTACAGACAGGCTGAGCATGCTGAAGAGCAATAAATATCTGAAAAGTGTATCAGGAATTCAGTTTCCTCATCCGTCACGGTGTAATTACGATGAAGAAAATTAGAAGGATATACTCACTGTTGTTTTTTAAGGCGGCTCAATGAATAAAAAGTGACAGGTGCATTGTTTTCATAAAATCATTTGATGTTGGGATGCATCAGTGTAGTTCTTCCATGGTATTCCCCAAGCACACCTTACGCTACCAGCTAGAATAAAGTGTTTGAATTTTACTGAAAATTGGATGGCTACCTAAGTGTCACTTTTGGCAGCGCGCTTTGTTTCCTGCAAAACCCTCTGTGGGAAGAGATGTGAAACACCAATGGTAGGATTACTGCTTTCAGTGACTGACATTCATCTTTCTTTTGTTGCTTTTCTTTTCTTCAGGAATATAGTGTGTATCGTTTTTAGAAGTCCATGCTTATTGAGCATATGCCACAATACGTGAATTTTGGAGACTGGCTTTTGGCTTTTGAGTAGCAGAAGTAACTTTACATGCCTACTGAAATTGTTTTGACTCCCTGTAAACCTCCCTGCCAAAGTCTAGTTTAAAAGTATTTAGCTACCTTGCCAATTGCAATGCTGTTATTTCAGGATGCTAAACTGGGCCCGTGTTTACCTGCCCAGCGTAGCACCTTGGAGAATGAAGTTGAGCTTAAAAAACAAGGAACTGCTATCTTGGGAAATACTAGCACTCGTGATAGCAACAACACGTTAGTACATGACAACAAAAGGTCATTGATTAATGTTTGTGCTTTACAAAGGCTGTGCTGAAGTCTATGGGGTAGAGCAATGTTTGAAGTTTCAACTGGCACAGGAATTTATCTTTTTTTTTTTTTCCTTTTATTCCTCTTATATGCTGGGAATTCTTGTGTTTCCTCTTTTTGCTTCCTGAGAATCTTCCTTTTCGTTTAGGAAAAAATGCCAGTATTAGGAAATGTGGCTTTTTTTGCAAGAAAAACAGGAAAATAAAAAAAAAAAAGGCAGCAGTCGGTGAGAATCTATCATTTGTTCACTTCAAAACTGACAGGTTTCATCCTGGAAATTTTACTGTTGTACTAACAAGAAATACTGTTGATGACTAAAAATGCTTGGTATGTGAACACTTTTACCCTGCTGCATGTCCTTTTTCTTCTCTAGTGTTAGTCCATTTGTTAAACAGCCCAGCTGTGTTACCCCTTGATTCTTTCTGCTTTCCACACAGGGCAGGAACCCAAAGTCAGTGTGCCTTTTTTCATAATCACCGCAAAAGTGCCTGACTGCAGTCAACGAAGATCCTATTGGCATGTAATAGAAAAAAAAAAAAAATTGTTTCATGTATTTCCTCAGGGTTTTCTCTGCACCAGGTGCAAAGGCACACAGAGTCCAACAATCAAAATAACCTGGTTTTGCTAAGACTGAATCTCGATTGCATTTTCTTCCGAACTCAGACCTGACTCTACGGTGTTTCCCAGTCCGAATGCTGAGTTCATTCTCAAGGCTTAGCTTTTTGGCATTTAAAGGAGATGCTGGAATTCCAAACTGATGTGCTGTATGTAATTGATAATGATTGATAAAAGACAGCTAGCACCTGCGGGACCTTTCTTTGTGCAGGGTAAATAGGTGTCTGAGGAGTTCAAGAAAAGGAGCTGCAGAAATTATCTTTTCCATTCTGCAAAGGTTGGTTTGTGTTTCCCTCTTTGTACCTTCAAAGTCAGGATTAGTACTGTTTACATAGACAGAAGGCTTACGTTCATGATGATTAATGGAGAGGGAAAGGCCTTGAAATCCATCACATCTAGCGCATTGCCAGACTAAATTACTCAATCGGCTCCCAAGTAGAAGGGCTAAGGTATCGCTTCTTAACTTGGGAGTCTCGCTAAGTTTCCCTAGTTTAATCCTAAATTTAAGGTAAAGTTTCTTTTCTGGATTCTAGCTCAGTGTAGTGACTGTTTCTTGACTATGGATTAATCTTCAATTTAAATTCAGTTTAATTCAATTTAAGTATTATGGGAGGGACTAAAATATATGATTGGAGGGAGCGAAGAAGACAGAGCCAGACTTCAGTGGTGCGTAATGAAAGGACAAGAGGCAAGACGTGGGCTCTAGCTGAAATACAGGAAATTTGATTTAAACTTAAAAACCAAACCAAAAAACCTGCGAGGGTGATGGAGCACTGGCACGGGTTGCCCAGAGAGGTTGTGCAGTTTCCACCCCTGGAGATATATTCAACACCCAACTGGACAGAGTCCTGAACAAGCTGCTCTGGATTTCCCTGGTTTGAGCAGGGGGTTGGACTAGGCAGTCTCCAGAGGTGCCATCCAACCTCATCCAACCTGTGATCCTCTGATTCAATTTTACTGGATGGCACTTGGATGCCTAAGCATGATAAATCCATTATAAAAAGTTTAAAATACACTTAAAGATGAGTCTTCTCTGAAACTGATGTGTGAACTGTTTTGTTGGAGAGGAGAAGAGACACCTAATCCTTAAAAACAGATCTTAATTTCTGCCCTAAAAGCAAACCGCTTCTCTTTTGCTGCAGCATCAGTACTCAGTGCAAGAAGTCATAGCTGGGAGTTGGGTGAAAGCCCATTCGAGTTAATTCTTTAATATTTCCATGGGTAGTGTCCCGCACCGGCATGATGCTTTTGCAGAATACCTCACCTCACAAGAAAATCTCTCTGGCAATCTCACCGTTGCGTCCTGCTCCCTGAGAAATCAAGTTCTGTGGGCCAAGGTGGAAGTCTCCTCAGAAAATCCTTTAAAACTCTAGAAATCTAAATTCTTAAGAAAAATACGTAACTTCATACACACGTTGGAAGAATATTATTAAGTGTTACAGCCTATATTGATTCAGTTAAGAAGCAGCTGCTTTAATTTAGCTCTATATGTGCATACGTTATAACATGTCATCTTAATTCAGGACTACCGCACATTCCCTTTTTCCACAGGAGTTTTGCTTCATGAAGCACCAAGGATGAATGGTCATCTTTTAAAATCACCTAGTTAACCTTTTATTTTCTTTTGTCTTTTTCCCTTCTTCCTTTTGCCATTTTCCTTTATTCTTTCTTTCCTTTTTTTCTTTCTCTCCTTTTTTCTTCATACTTTGATGCTTTCAGTCAGCTTGCAAAATAGTGGTCTCATGCTGGAGCAGACTTGTTTGTTTATTAATAAGGTATTTTAATTACATATTTCTTTTTAACGAGGAAATGTTTTTACCTTTTGCTATATAAGCTTTACCCAGCTTATTGTACGTTGGTAAGTGTTATTAATCTTGTAAAGCACGCTGGAATATTACTACATTTAGAATGTGTGAGGGCTGCAACATAAAATAATGATTAAAACAATTATGACTAATCGTGCAAAGCTTTTATAACACATATGCGTAAGCCAGATTTCAGTTCATATAAAAAGGCATTCGGCAGGTTAGCTGCTGACAGAGTCAAGTGAGAGCCTATTCTTTCTTTGCCCTCAAGTAAATGGTAAGAAATATCACAAAAGAAATGTTGGAAGAGGAGCGATTCTGCTGTGCTCCTCCGGCTTCGGCGGGGCTGTGCGCTGCCGCAGGTGGTGTGTGGTATGTGTGAGGGACCGGCTGTTGCCGGAACGCTTGAGCTGATTAAAGCCGCCTTGTGGCCTTTGACCTTGCTGCGTGCTGTTCTTTAAAGGGAGAAGCACCACAGGAAAAAGGTGGCAGAGGAAACACGGAGAAAATTCCTCTCTAAGAGGTTTCTGTGGTCCTGGACCTGGCATGTGTTGGCCGTCTCTTGGGGAGGGGTGCGTTTCCCCTCACTTGAGGCCTGGGGACACTGAGAACCGTTGGGAAGGAGGCTTTGGGGAGGGGGGGGGGGGGGGGTGGGGTGAGAGGTTGAAATGGTAACCAGAGCCCTTCT
The DNA here is from genome assembly GCA_009819775.1 of Phoenicopterus ruber ruber. Classification (NCBI taxonomy): domain Eukaryota; kingdom Metazoa; phylum Chordata; class Aves; order Phoenicopteriformes; family Phoenicopteridae; genus Phoenicopterus; species Phoenicopterus ruber. The sequence continues at coordinate 96,518,314 of CM020216.1, forward strand.
AGTTAAGGAGCCTCAGACTAGGGAGTTATGGAGGCACCGACCACGCAGGTACCTTTCCCTGAAAAAGAGAAGGGGAGGGGACCCACTACCCACCTCCCCCCACTCCAAACCACAGTCACAACCTGCTTGCAAAGTGAATAATTAGGCTTGTAAATGCCCTGTGGTCCCTACGCCTGCTTTATTGCCGAGGTGTTATCAACAATCGGTTTCTGAGGACCGAAAATGTTTGTCTGTGTTCTTTGTGGGTGACTTCTGAGTACCTGCAGCACAAGTGACTGTAAATGTCATCAAGGCTTCCACACTTTGACACATTTTCCCAAACTCTTGGTCAATTGAAGCTCTGCTCCGAGTCCAGAGCTGGCAGCCTGTTCCCCTTCGATTTTCGTGTAGTAATCGGCAATGAAAGAGCATTCTTTGCTAGCAGCCCCTGGGGTTCACTAAAACTAAGCTTATTGTTAAAGACGGACAATTAGGTAGAATGGAATAATAATAATAATAACACAGATCTAAAGGTCTCTCCATTGTGCCAGGAATGTCAGAGTTATAAATCTCCTCCAGTCTTTCCTCTGGGCTTTTGTGGACAGTGGAAACTATTGCTAGGCTGTGCCATTTAAGAACCCAGTGTTAAGCATGGAGTTTTAAGAGACTGACTAAAATTATAAGTGTTAAAATACACATGTGCTGTCTCTTTAGAATTAAAATAACAGCAAAAACATGTTTTTAGCCATCAAGTAAAGAAAGGATTTTTGTTTCTTGGTGAGCTTGACCTTGATTTTTAAATAAGATGTGCTTTTAAGGGCAAGTTACAGCATGCCACTGTTGTACCCGTTCGGTTGTAACCACAGCCAGCACCGTACCTTGCAGGGCCCGAGCATGGTGCAGAAAGCTGTATTGATTGTACAGGAGAGTGGCGTGTCCAGCCTTCCTGGTTGGTTTGGCTCTGCCTAGGGGTGACCTCTGGACAGCAGCTTCCCTTGAGCCTGTAATCCAGGGGAAAATTCTGGTTGACGCTTTCATCGCTCATTTTCAGCATCAAAAACCAGATGAGTTTTATTGCATCTTTGTATATTTTACCATTAAGGTAGATGGAAAAAAAAAAATGAAGATTAAGTTTGATCTAGAAACTTCTTGTCTCTGCAAAAGATCTGAGCTTTGAATAATACTTTAGGTCTGAAACTAGCATGCAGAAGTTTCCAAATACTTGTGAGCTATTGAAGTACTGCATAAGACTAAAAGCTAGACTTTAAATAGTGTCAGCTAGCATAAGAACTTCTGATATACATTAGCAATGTAATACATTTACACCTGTACAGAACTGTCTTTGCAGTTTTAGTTTATAACATCAGTTCTGTGACGTGTTTTTTTGTGAGAAAGTTCAGTTCTTGGTTAATACAGTTAATACAAGTTCAGTACATGGTTAATGTGGGAGTTCTGAAGATTAATTTCTTAGCATATTTCAACCATGATGTGTGTGATAATGGAAAGAACAAATGAATAGAGGGTAAAAAGATTAAGAAAAGAGTTGAGATTTAAAGAAACTTTGATAAGAAACAAAATATTCATGCATTTGTGGCCAGGAATAAGATTGTTTTTGTCTTCCTAGATGACATTACAGATATCTTCAACAGGAGTAAAGAAATGGGAATAGGTGTATAAACAGCAGATTTTGCACTGAAGCTAAAACCAACCCATGTGAATAGTAACAGAGGAAAAAAACAAAACAAGCAAAACCCCAAATCTAAAAATTTTAGCTGGTTCTAGCCCTGTGGAATGAGGGTGAGTCATAAGGTTTGGCACAGTGCTGCTTTGTAAGATCATTTTCAGAAGCAGTGGAGAGGCCAGGTCATCTATTTTATCTGATGTCACCTCTTAGAAGCAAGGACCTCTGCTGCGATTTTGTTAATTTTCAAGTAGCTGGATGGTACAGAAGTTGTATTTAATAATGATTTCTCATCAGGGAAAATGCTATCTGGTATCCTTGGATATTATGGAGATGATAAGCTCTTCCCTGAAGGTGCGTGAGCAAGCACTGTCGATGGGAATGTGCTGCAAGCAAAAGCAGAAGCTCCCGACATCTAGCATGTCAGGGCTGAGCTGAGCTGGAGATTTTGTGTTTGGGCAGTCCCACTTGGTAGCTGAGCTCTTGCCTCTCTCTCTAGTGAGGAAACATGGAGAAAGAAGTTTGAGGTAATTTTTTTTTCTTCAGAATTATCATCTAGTGCTTTGTAATAGAATACTAGATAACTGTATTATCTCCCTCCTGGGATCCCTCACTAGACAGATACTGAAATTCTGTTCTTGATCGGGACGTTTACTTTGATGGAGTATGCCTTTTTGGTGCCCAGGGTAGCGTACATAAGCTAGTAATCTGTTTTCAAATGAAATGCAGGCAATCACACAGACCCTGACTTTCTCATTGATGACAGTAAAGTTTTTAACTAGCAGTGAGAAAGATGACTTTTAGCAGCTGGTTCTTCCCCATTAGTTTCATCACAATTCTGTCTGTCATTCCCGCTCGCCCGTTGTCGTATACAGAGTGTCACGTGCACCATGGCTGCTGGTTATGAAGTGCCTGATGAACTCGGGCCAGAAGCTTCCTCGGGAGCCGAAACCTGTGGCGACGGGGTCTGGCTTTGGCCTGCTTCACCCTGTACGTTTGCTCATTCTGATGGAAACAAATGCAATCACAAGATGCATCCCTGCCATAATTCCTGACGTGATGAATGGGGTTTTGACTCTCAGGAAACTGTAAGAAAAGAGTGTTTCTGCTCATTCAGTGCTGCTGTTTTCTCTAACAGTCTTGTGGTAAACTACGAAGCAGACAGAGCAGATTAGAGAAGCAGGTGTGTGGGCAAGAAGCAGCTCTGAAACTTTTGGCACTCTGGGTGGGAAAAATAGACTTTTACGTAAAGTGATGTTCATCGTGATGATGTTTTGTGCTAGAGTTTTTCCCCTTTGGTCCTGTTAACTTTATATAGGAAAGATCCCAGGAGAGTATCAGTGCCAATACTGGCAAGTTTTTAGAGGCTTTCTTAAACCTCTTATTTCACAGAAATCTATGAAGTTTCTGGCTGGTCTGTCCTTTTCTAGCCTAAGCCTTTCCTAAGAAATCCAGCAATTTTCCACTTGAAAATAGCTATGGGTAAAGTCACACACTACTTTCACATAAGATTAAGGGTTTGACAAGGGTAGTGGGAACAAAGAAATTCCAAATTAAGTCTGCTCCGTATTTAAACCCCCCCTCTCCCAGCCCCTTGTTGCACAATAGCAAGCTTTCCTAATGCAAGTAGGTTGTTGATATACTTCCAAAAAGAATTCCAGTTAGCTGAGAGATGGGATTAAATGGATTAAATAGCCTCCTCATTTTTCAGTGAAAAAAAAAGGAGTTTGGTTGAAGGCACGTACAAATGCAAACTTAAATGATTTTGGACTAGATTGGCCTTCTGAACAACCTCAGATTGCCTTGCAAATGAGCGTGCCCTTCCTTGGCGAGGCCCCACGTGTTGGTGGTGGTTGTGTGTGCACGCCAGCACACGCGTGCGGGCCGGTGGGCACGTGGAGTTTGCACCGTAGCCGCAGCCATTTCAGGAGACTACAATCGTGGGCCGGGAGGTAGGCTACCAGTTGGGAAGAAAAGCTGCAAAGAATATAAAACGGTGCAGAGTGCTCTGTGGCCAGTCTGTCTCCATTTATTGCAAAACTGGTGTGTCCTGCTCAGCCAGACCCGATCCCTGGGAGAGCCCAAGAACCTCCAGTCCACCGGTGTGCTCCTACACTAGAGTTTTTGGTGGCCTCTTCCATTTTGCCGCTGTGTTGTGTGGTTACTAGGTGTTACCTTTTCTTCCTCAGCACAGACGCTTGACATGGTATGAAAACCAACGTTCTCCTTCTTTTAGGTCTTCTCGTGGACTTCTTTTCCTAAGAATTTATAAGGCATCAGCTTTGTACGAGGTACATACAGATTCTCCCAACCTACTTTTCCTTATAATGAAAGCTGATTTCTCCTCAACCCTGCCTATCATGTCTTGCTTTCATTTTTCTGACCCCTGAAGACAGGAAATAGCAATATGAAGAAGCTCCATGCCAAGGTCTGTCAGCAGCTGATACCTTGATTTGTGGCAGATAATTACTGGAGTCATGATTTGTATGTGGACAGCATGACTCCATAGCAAATCCATCTTCACCTTGGTCATTTCATGGCATCCTTTATAATTCTTTGTCCTGTGAAACTTATTAGTCCCTTGTTCAAGCGGCAGCAGTAGTGTTTTTTTCACGTGTTAACTGATTTTTCACCTATATCCAAAAGACCCATTCTGTTGCTGGAAAGATACAGATACTGCCATATACTTAGGGTAGCATTGCTAATTAAAAAAAAAAAAAAAAAAAAAGGTGATGGAAGAGGTTGGGGGGCAAGATTAGTGGTAGCAGATTAAAATTGTCGGGAATCCCTAAAACTTTTTTTGGCTTCTTTCTAAGGTCTACTAATAGGCCTTAACCTATTGCTGTTATGAAGAGTCACATCTAAGAGGCTGAAGACTAATGCATCCCAGATCTCGCTTACACATCCAGTCTAACTGGTCTTAAGTATAAGCAGTGGAGTAATTTTGTATTGTGTGCATGTTTTCCCTTTAAAAGCAGACTTCTTGCTGTCTTTGATTTCTATATTAATTTGGAAAGCATGCACCAAGAGTAAAATTTGTTTCGCATTTGTTTCAAATTCAAATTAAATCCTTTCACCCCCAACCAAAGAATTTGCCGGAAAAAAAAAAAATGGGGTTGGTGACCTTATCTTGACTGGCTCTCATCCTGATCAAGGGCCAAACGTTTTTAGTATTGAAAGGAAGTAAAAACAAGAATGAAGAACTTTCTCTGATTACCACTGGGATAGCAGTGTTCTCCTCTTTCCTCTACCTGCAAGGAAATGCTTCAAAGCAGCCATTTATTCAGGCAGTGTAATCCTTATCTCTTTTTACTGACTGGCTTACATCTTTCGTTTTACCTTAACACTTGGGCCTGTGTCCCTCCCACCTGATTTCATTCACCTGAGACACATGTCTTTGGAGGGTGGTGAATGATTGCTGCCCGGAGAGGAGGAGCGGAGAGAGATGGGCATGCCCCAGCGGCAGCGCAGCCTGCCTAAGATACGAGTTCTCTCCTTGCCGAAGCCCTCTTCCCTCGCTTTTTCTCCGTCTTCATTGACCGTGTAGGGTGACTTTGCTTCTAGCTTGGTCTAACGGATTAGATAAGGAATATAAGTACTTAAAATTAGTACCTCAGGTTTTTTAACTGTAAGTCGACCAACTAGAGCGAAGGCAAAAGGAGGGGGCAATGTAAAAATGGAAGTTAGTTACTTAACTATAGGGGTCCTTAAGTGCTTGCCTAACGTTCATATCTTTGAAAATCAGCTCTCAAGGAAAATGATGCTGCACTGTGCGCAACCTGTGCAAAAGTTAGCAAACATTTGTAATGTGTTTGGAAGATTAATAACGTCGTAATTTTCCTCATCCTGTGGGTTTTTTTCTTTTCCCCCCCCCGCAAAGAGGTGTACTAGGGGCTCGTCAGGTTGTGCGTTAGATAATTGAGTTGTTATGCCAACAGGCCGTGCTGAAAGGTGTTACATCAGTGATTTCTTTTTCATCCCACTGTGCTTTGATCTCCTGCTATAAAGCAGAAGATCTAACAGTGGAAACTTTTGAAGATGATAGATGAATTTTGCTAATCCACTTTTCATAATCCTTATGAAAAATGTCTGTTCCTATCAGTCAGAAAAGATTTAATAGCTGTTGTCTCTAGAAAGTCTCATATTATCAGGATTGCAAACTATGGAATTACTGTTACGAAATATTTTACTAGCATGTTTTGAAATGTTGTTGTAAATGCTTTAGAATAAATGAATAAAGACGCTTCTTTGTTAACCACGCTTTGTTTGTTGTATTTTCTCACTAAAATGCAAAACTCATTTGCAAGAGAGCACTGTGCAATGGTGAATATTTGCTGTCCTTATTGATGTTAATTGCCCTGCTTCAATTTCATATTATTGGAATTCACTGAAACAGTCAACTTAATCCAAATATACTAATTCCAAACATTATATGGTGCTGAAACAAATGGTAAAAGTCTTGGATCACAACATGTAAAGCATTGTAGCTGATGGAACCGCTGTGACAGTAAGCAGCATGTAGAATACTGTTTGCAGATTTGGGGGCAATAAAATGTGGCATCTTCTAGGAAGGAGCAAGTGCCTGTGCTTGTCCCTGGATGAAATTCACACTTACATTATCCAGATGAAGTCAGTAAAGTTACTGCAGTTGCCCAGGATTTCGTCCAGCACGATCTTGCCCAATATATCTTTCGTTAGTTGAGCTCCCCATGTCTCTGGAAAACCCTGCTTATAGAAAATTGCCAGCAATGCTTAGGATTATAAAAATCATTCATCAGGTCTGATTATATTTTCTCTCTTTTCTTTACAATAGCTTTGGGCCAGATAATGCTCTATGTCGATGGCATGAATGGAGTAATAAATCATAATGAAACCATCCAATGGCTGTACACACTTATTGGGTCAAAGGTAAGACACTCTCCAAAATTCTCATTTTATATGTTTTTGGTGTTCTTTAAATGCATTTTATTTGCATTACGTATGCATTTAGGGTATAAACAGACTGCGTTTTGGGTTCTAAATGAGTACATAACACTCTGCATGGAAACTGAGCTGTTATTTCTTTTCCTCTGCTTTTATATTCTTCTGTGCTGTTGGCACATACTCTGCTTTTAAAAGCAAAGATACCAAAGATGCCCTCATTACTGTCTGTGCTGCCATGGGTTGACCCACTTTTTTGGGGTGGTTTTTTTTCCCCTTTCCATTCTATGAATGCAATTCCTTTTCTACAGTTTCACCATTCTACACTGTTCAACTTTGGTGAGCCCTGGGGGAGGTCAATTCAGAGTGACTTCCTTCTTAGAAAAGAACGGGATAGTTCATTTGGAAGGGACCTACAACGATCGTCGATTCCAACTGCCTGACCATGTTAGGGCTGACCAAAAGTTAAAGCATGTTGTTAAGGGCATTGTCCAAATGTCTCTTAAACACTGACAGGAATGGACATCAACCACCTCTCTAGGAAGCCTGTTCCAGTGTTTGACCACCCTCTCAGTAAAGAAATGCTTCCTAATGTCAAGTCTTCTTGCGCCTGAAGAGCCCTAGAAGACAAAGTCTGTTACCTACCTACAAGGGGATTCTTTGTTGGTCCCTACATACAAGGAGGCAAAAACTGAAGGCCACAATGTCTGCCGCTTGGGTTGGTCTTCTCCAGTGGACTAGTGATTTATATAGTACACAACCCACTTTTAAGGCCATCTTTACTGGAAGTTGAAAAGGAAGCATAACACAGGTTCTGCTGGTGCGCCATCCTGAAGGGCCGTAGGGTAGGTAAAACCACAAATACACCATTCTCCAGTCTGTTGGCTCTCCAGCTTTAGGAAGTTTATTAAGGCCTGCAGGGACTGCTGCTGCTCTTGCTATGTAGACCTGCTTGGGGTAGATCTGTATGATGCAGTAGCTGGAGCAGGGTATGTTACCTATTGTTAACAACTCAAAAGTTACCGCAATTGGTGGAGTTGAATCCATAGTTAGAATTACTAAGAAATTTCCAGGAACTTTTCCTCAGGCGGCTGAGTCGCAGAAAGTTGCTGTTGGATACTGTAGTGACATAGAAATGCTGCTGCTCTCCCCCTTTCCCAGATAGCTTTCATAACACAAGGAGAAAAAGAGCTTGGTGTCCCAGGGGCCTTTTTTAACTACTACAGCATTTTTTCTACAATGTGCAAACTTCGCTGCTGCAGCAGATTATCAAGTCAAAGAACAGATGCTGCAGTATTGAAAGAACTGATTTATCTTGGGTTGATGTACCTATATTGGTCGATACATAAAAGTAAGATAATTACAGTTATCAAATCTCAGGCTTGCAGGGCGTGGTTCATGATTGGGAGAAGACGAGGAGAAACTTTTCCCCCATGTAAAATGTTCCACTGTTGTCTGGGCATTACGCTGGGCAGTTTGCTCTCTTGAAACAGGGAGTGTTAGCCACAGTGGGAAAAGCAGTGCAAGACAAGAGAGATATGGTTTGCTTGGTATAGATCCTCTTTTTCTATGGAACAGATAAAAGAGACAAGCAAAAATAGGGAAAAAATATTGCTATGTCCATGATTATTTGAATTCTCTAATGCACCTAATGGGAGTGAGATGGGGGAGAAACATGACTGTATTGCTACCTTGCAGATTAAATTCTGTCTAGATTTTCTTGACTAGAGTATTTCAGCTCTCAGGTCCTTAAGCTCCTTTCTCCCTCCCCCATTGCCAGCCCAAATGATTATCTCCATGTCCTGGCTCGGTGCCTGCAGCTGAGGAATGCAGGCAATGTGCTTTGAATAGTTTGGTTTCAGGTAGCATCAAAGTTGCTTTTTCATTATTCTTTGACTGTCTTGGAAGAGATCTAAGTCCCTGTCTGTGTGCCAGAAGTTAACCAAAGGTATGGCAGGCTTACTGTCAGAGTGTGGTGGGACAGCTGCGTTATGCACTTAAAGATGGTTTTGCCTTTCTGTGAAAAATGAACCCCTGGAATTTGCAATGCACCTACAGTCTAATTTGCAGCCCTGCTATGCTGGTGCCTTCTCTGCAGCAAAGGCAGGAAAAAATATGTTAACACTGCTGAACAAAAAAGCAATAGTGAAATTGCCAATTAAGTCTTGGGACAAATCCCTTTAATAAGATGCAGGAGGAATACAGTCATTCAGCTGCCACAGCTGCGACACATGGTTTCTTGCTTTCTCAAAAGCTCTGGTCAGGTTTAATATACTCAGCAGTGGAGGTTGTTGAATCTTTTCCACCGTATTTTTTCTTTTTTTGGTCGAAGTCTATAATGGTTTTGACCCTTTACTGTAACTTGCTCTGCTCTGTTTGCGTAGGGCTGCTGGCTCTGTCACCCTGGCTCACTTGGAGTAGTGTGTTATTGCATGTGCTTGTCCACTGCAGCACACACGTTCAGCAGAGGACCTTAGGGTCTGGCACACTCAGCACTGCAACAGCTGTAACTTTGGCACCCAGCTCCAAGATCACTTTATGTGCCTAGCAATACTTCTGTACAGGAATAGGGGAAGGAGGTGGGAAATAAAGTTCCAAATTAGTGACAAAGAAGGACTATAAGCAATATTCTGAAAGCCTGTCTAGGTTGTTGCCATTATGTTCCTTACTATTTCTAGTTCTGCTGCAGTTTTACTCCACTGAGCATCAATGGGTGCTTATATAGATGGATTATCAGAAGTTACTGATAATTTTAGCACTGCTGTCTAAATTTGCACTGAATGAAGTTACTAGGGAGGTGGTTAAAATTCCAGCAGTGTGACTGCACTGGTGCTGCTGCCCTTATGCTGGGTAAGAGGCACCAGTGGTGTCAGGGTGAGGAACTGAAAAGCGGCAAGAAAGTTAATCTTAGATGACTCGTTTGTTAGTGGGCAGAAAGAGCCTTCTGTTTCAGGTTGATATTATATAGGCGCTAGACTGGAAATCTGAAGTCAGCAGTACCCTTCTTCTGCCATGTTATTTAAAGAGAAGAGCATTATCAGCACATCCCAGGCTCTCAGGGCCACTGCCGGTCCTCCGCAAGACACATCCAACCATGTGTGACCACATCAATGTGTGCCGCTGGCTTTTCACAGGCTGGCTGTAGGCTGCTTTCCAATCATCAATGGCTAATACATCCCTGGCATAAAACATATACAGCATAATCCCAATTTAAATGTACATTACTACTATTTCATCATTAGTTATATAGGCAGCAATTCATCGGTCTTTCCCTGTTTAACAAAGCATTCAAATATGTACTTAATTATAGGTGTATGGTTACATGCTGTTGGCTTCCACAGAACTTTAATACATAACTGAGGTCAGCAGTATACTGCTGTAGGAGTGCAAAAGAGGGCTATAGCAGGGCCAAGGCTCTGACCATCTTATATAAGCTACAAGTTACGTAAATAGGAAATATCTGTGTCAACCAAGTTTTCTTTTAGCATTCATTGGTAGCACGGAAAATTCATGCAAGACAGTTTGCTTTTTAAAAGGCAAAACTAGGAGTCAATGAATGTTAGTTAACAGTGCTTTCAGAATTGCTCCTTAATTTTTACTTTTTTTTTTTTAAAGTAGGTAAACTAACCTGTCAAGGATGTTGCCTTAACTGACCGTGTGCTGTAACACACGTGTTTCAACCTCACAGCATCTGGGAAATGATATTTCACCACTTTCTTGGTGTTTCTGCCAGCTATACGTTGCTGCTGCTGAAGTTGGAATTAAGTTTTTGCATTGTATAGCAAGTTATATTTAGCCTGGTTGTAAAGGGACCTGAGGCATTTGTCCATGCTGGCAGCTGGCACCCCAGAGCCCTGTGGAGCTCTGTGGTGGATCACCTGCAGGTAGAGTCTTGGTTTGATGGTGATGGCAAGGGCTGTTGGAAAATTTCTCTTACTCAAAACAAGGGACACCAGGTTAAAGACACATATGCACTAAGCCTTAAGTGCTTATAATGTATTTTTCATCTGTTAGCATATATGAGGTAATATATATGTATTATCTTTCATACGCATTGGTATTCCCTCCGACGTGGTAATAGAAAGTGTACAATACCGTATCAGTGCCTTACCCTCTCCAGGACTAGCTACCGAGTGTTTACAAAAAATACATTTCTGAACCAAACATCTTGGAAAAACCCCAGGTGTTTATATCGTCCACTAGAGAAGCACACGTTCCTTTGCATCACAAACCTACGGGCTTTTGCCACTCCACCTTGGTCTTCAAAGGCACGTCTAAGGCATTAAGTGGTCCAAAACCCGAGTCTGGGCTCACCTTTCTTTTCCCCCCATTTCTGACTGCTACTGATAATGATTATTTTTTCCCCATTTGATGATCCAGGCTGTTCTAATTTCCCCCAGGGGAGCTAAAGCCCCTTTTTGGCATTGTTTTCAGTGGAAAGTAATCCATTTTCAAAGTGGTGCTGCGTAACCTCAGAAGACAGGGTGGAATGCTGGGCCCAGGCTGATACAACAAGGTTGATTAAAGATTCCTATCTCACATCTTGTTTTAATTTTTTTTTTCTATTTTGCTTCTGTCTGGGTCCTAGATTGCAAGGCTAAATATGAGCTTTAACTAGCAAGTTGTTCCCTGTGCCTTGTGTGAATCTTTTGCTTCCCTTGGTATTGAAGTGATGACTTCTTGAATATTTTAAAATGTAATTCAATCCAAAAGAAGAAAAAAAACTATTTCAAAGCAAAAGGAAAAAACCCACAACATCCAAATAGAACGTAGTTGTAGTGGGTGAATTTGTTGATTTCAAAAGGAAAGTCCAGTAGGGCTGCCTTTCCTGCACGGTGCCAGTGACATGTTAAAACATGCACATGGTTGGTAAGTCATTTCATGAGAATTTTGAGAGAAATAATATTCTTAGTCACAAAAAGCACAAAAATTGTTTTTACAATTGTATCATTTAAGGTACGTAGAGGTGAATACTCAGTTTAAGAACTTGATTAAATCAGTCTCCATTTCACAAGTCATTTATGCATGTGCTCAACTGAAGTAATAAGCAGAGCAGAGAATACCATATAAATTGAATTTGTGCTTTTCTTTTCCTTGGGAGATTTCTTGTCAAATCTTATGCAAATGGATGTTAAAGTGGGTCTACAAATATAGACTGAAAGCTGGTTTGTAGTCATGGAGAAAGTTACAGATGTAAGGAGCTTAACAGATACAAATAGGAGGAAAACAGTAGCATTAGTAGTACTAAAGCCCAAAGCATGTTGAATTAAATCACCACCAAAACTGGTATACTCTCTTGTTGAGGGTCTTGGAAATACAGTGTATTTGCATCTCATTAATTCTTCTGGCAATATATTTTGAAAATCATTGTGCATATGGATGACCTATTCTGAGTTAACATTGCCTGGATGATGAGAATGAATATACATAGGAATATGCCTGATCTTTGTGAGAAGGAGTTGTGCTGTAGAACTGTCCTGCGCTTTATTCTTAACGTGTTTGGAAGGTGATCTAGAAAAGCCAGCCAGCTAAAAGAATTAAGCATGCAGGAAAAATTAGACAGCTTGGGGACCTACTGTGATTAATTTCACATGTTGTCTTCTTCCCAGTCTGCTGCCTTGATGGTTAACAAACTTTCCTGCAGCCTCTGAGAAATGAGACCAGCTAATGCACAAGCTATATAGATTGCATCATCCCTCCTACCCCCAGCCACAACTCTGATAAGCCTGTGGTTTTGTTCTGGTTTCAGCTCTAGGCCAGGTAGAAATGTCAGTTAGGTGTCAGTCTCACAGGCTTTCAGGCTCCTTTGCTTCCTGGGAAGGTGCAGAGCAAAGCTGAGGTCTTCCCTCGAGCCCTAAAATCTGCAGTCTCACCCCTGGGCTGCCCTGCGCTCCAGACCTTGAGCCGTGGTGAACAGGTACAACTGCTTTGAGTTCAGTGAAACTCTGAACATTCGTGTCAGCTTAGCAGCTGGCTCTTAAATTTAATCCGCTATACATTTGGCCATTGAACTATTGTTATGAAAATGGTTGTGTGAGGGAGAAACAGAATCCTGGATTTATAGGAACTTTCCTGCTTCCTGCCTCTCGAGGGCTTGAGCCAGCGCTCACCCGGGTCGGCGGGGAGCTTCCCTCCTCTTTCGCTCAGAAACCGTAACAGCACTGTTGCATGAACTGAGTTTATTTTGAATTGTATTTAATTAGTGCTTTGAAGATAAGAATCAGGATGTTGCAATAAACTTGGAATAGGATACGCCAGCCAGTGCAGTCTACATTATGCGCTCGCTTTGGTCTGTCCAACTCAGCAGACAGACTGCTATGAGTGCTGCTCTTCTTTACCAACCATATTTGTAGGTGAGTTTTGAAGTCCTTCCATCAAACATGAGAGTTTGCAGTAGTCCAGTCCTGAAGCAATAACTATTCCTGTAGCTCCGTCTGTTGCGTTCACTTCTGAGTATTTTGGAGGGATAAATACCCATTTTTCTGCGTTCAAAATGAACTCTTGTAGATTAAGGCGATAGTCGAAAACACACAGTTCCCCCACATCATATCAGAGATCTGATTTCAACTCGTTTGAAGTGGAGAATGAGAAAATGTAATGATTAACTGCCAACAACGTGGCAAATGTTCAGGCTCAACGTTTCACTCAGTCTCATCTGTTCAAATCTGTATGAGAAAATGTCTTGTTAGCGATGAGTGAAATATGTCCAAATATTTCCAGAAAATACCATGCATTTACGCAGATGTAAAGTTTTCTTGTTGTAAAGGAAAGGCATGAAGAAAGAAAAAAGCAAGTGTTATGCTAGAATTAGGTAGGGGGAAAAACTGAAAACCAACCTAAAAGTCAGCGCTAGCTTTTAGAATTACCCCAGTCTCTCTCACTACAATAGTTCAGCGTCACAGATCTGTTACCATTCACATTTGTGAGCAAATTATTGTACCTCAGGCCCTAGCTATTAGTATTTTCTATTAGCTACTAGTGTTTTCTAGCAGGCATTATGTCCAGCATTCCTGTGAAAGGAGAAGGTGCAGTTGGAAAGTTTGTCTGTATTGAGCGATGAGACTAAAGAAAATGGAGCCTACTTCTTCCAGCATGCTTGAAGCCGCCAGTGTGAAAGGTCTTTGACTATAAAATCAATTGCCTGAACAAGAAAAATAGATAAGTTTCAACTGTAAGTTGTCAGATGGAAAAGAGTGAAGAAATATGAAAGAGTTGCTCCAAGGATAAAAAGCAGCTGGTTATAATCCAAGCTTATAGTACACACCTGAGATTTTTATGCATATCTAAACACGGAAATCAAGTTGGCCAATATAAAACACATTGTGGTCATTATGCCAAACCTTTTGGGATAGCTAAGTTATCGTTATGCAGGGTAGAAATATCATTAGTCCTAAGTCAGGAGTTTAGTAAGCTGCATTTTAAGGAGTGTGTTAAAATTAAAATAAGCAGTTACATCTGAATCTTTTGTGGAAGCACTGTTTCATGAACTCGAATGCTTAATGCTTCAGTTTGCAGGGTTGGCTGTTTTCTGGTCTCTGTTGCTCTTAGGTGATACAGGGATGTATTTTTTCTGGCTGTGGCTATGGTGCTTGGCGGAGGGCATGTGGGCTATTAGAAAGTTTTGATGAAGAGCGGGAAAAGCTCTTCTGGCGCCTAGTCCATTATTGAAATGCCACCAAACTCAAATTTGTTAGCTCAGACCTTTAGCGAAGGTCAAGCGATGTAGTTTTTTAATCTATTTAATAGTTAAAATAAGTGTATGTGAAAAGTCCAGGTAATGCTTCACAATGAAGTACTTCCTCTGAATTTCCTCATGGTTTTTTTATCATAACCATTTCCCTTTGGCCTGGTTCACTCAGTCATGTTGATGTCCAGTTACGTGATGTTTTTAGCACAGTCGCAGAACTAGGATGCAGACTGCATGGGTAAGTGCCTCTTCGTGCAGGCACCTACATGTGGCCTTAAGTGTAGGCATCCTGGTGGAAAGCCACTTGGCCATCCTTCCTTGCTCCCCTGAGCCCTGTTCTCCAAGACCAATGCTTTGTGCTGCCAAACTCGACAGCTTCTGATGTTAGAAGATGATTTTGGGAGTCATTTTCAGTCTGATATGACGGCGCACATTATCAAATATAGCTGTACGTTAAACTAGCTGTTGTACCAGTCTATTGGATGACTGATTCTGGTTTATATATTTACACTCATTAGTAAATGGGTATCAAAAATCAAAGTCGTAGGCTCATGTCAGTAGCAAATATCCTTTGTACTCTGTCCTTGTATCCCCATTTCAGCAAGCCACTGGGCAAGTCCCTCTAGGTGTGATCAGTGGGTGTACTTGTATGCAATGAGGCCTTGAATCATGGGGAGTGGGGCCCATGTCTACGCCATGTGTGGTACGTCAGATAGATCAGTATGAAAAATAAGAAAATGCACCATAGTGAACAAGTATGTTTCCAGAAAGTGCCAAGTGCCAGTACCTTACCTGTACTTATTGCCAAATTGTTATATTGGTCCTCTTCCCTCTGCATAGTGAGACCAGTATAAGAAGCAAACCTGGCATCCAGATCTCCTGAGGCTTAATTAAGTGTCCTGAGTTTTAGACAGGGCTTTTGGTTGTTCTGCCAGCAGAAAGCACGGGGGGCAGGGGGGGACACGTGCTGAGATGACTCCTGCAGTTCTGTAGGAAGAAAGGAGGTGGGTCAACCTTTTGCATTCTTCAGTGTATATTAATGTTCTGGGATTTTATGACTGTTAAAGAGCATTATGGTTATTTTTTACTTATTCCCTCAGATTTGAAGAATGTAGCTTAACAGAGCTTTGGGCTAACCTTACGCATTTATCATAATACCCTATGATATTCATTCTGTGACAAGCATAGTTTAATTCATTTATAGGGTATGGGTAGGATGCTTTTGTTACTCACTTCAGTTTTCTCACTGTTTATAGTAAACTTTTGGAGACTCGGACTTTCTTGCCAAGTTGCTTCTTCCTCTCTATTTTGATGATTATTGAATTGTTATTAAAGATTTTGAGAAGAACTGCACTGTTGGTGTGGATCCTTTTTACAGGATTTTGCAGAAATGCAAGTACAGTTTGTGAGGAAACAGCAGCAGAAATTCCACACAAAGTCTATTCAAATTTTTGGCTATGCAAGGATCTCATGTTCCTCTAAAAGTATGAATTGAATCCACTGTGTACTCTGTGTCTGCTGATGTGAGGCATATAGGATCCATCTTTTTCTGCAGAGCTGTGCTGCTTAATCTTCCCTCTCATTTTTTTTTCTGAATGGTCTATCTTTTTGGAAACTCTTTGAGACAGAAACTGAATTATTCAATACTGCTTTGCCTTTATTTTTTCTTCTTAAATTCATCTTAATTTTCATCTTAAATTAGTCTCTGTCCTGGTTGCCATATATATAGTGCAGTAGTGGAACCCTGCCTGCAGGAAAGAAGGTGGTATCCAACATTTTTCGCAGCGTCATGTAAACCAGATCCGAGACAGTTCAGCCAACACAGCAGTTAATATACCAGTGTTTTGCTTGTAGCTTAGCCTGGAAGAATGGCCCAGCTAGGGAGGGAGTCCATACATTGGGAGACCCAGGCTGAATTCAGCTTCCAGGCACATTCTTGAACCAGTTTCCAAATCCCTTTGTGCCCTGGTCCCTCATCTGGAAAATTGGTATTTGGATTTTAGAGCCCTGGGGGAAGAACATGAGGGAGTGGAAGGACAGATTATATGTGTTGAAGACAGATACGTAGGTGAAAGTTGAACCTAATACTAATTGTTACCATATCTGTCCTTCTGGCATCACTCGAAAATGCTTGTCATTCCTTTATTTAGATATAGTTGTTCTTTAAAGCAACAGCTACTAGCTGAAGGTACTTGGATAACAGTAAAAAATATGCTGTATCAAAAATGGAAATCACCAAAACATATATGATGGCTTTATATTCAGCATGTAGTGCACCCCAAGGAACCTCCGAGTTGCACCAGCTCAGATCCCTCACCAGGTTATTGCCCTAGGACTCATCCTGGTTACCTCATAGATTTTATGTTGGTCTCCTCAGTTACAGGACTAGTCCTTAGGAAGGAAGATGTCTGGTAAAATGTGTGGACTTCAATTACTTTTCATAAGATCATGATCAAAAGAAAGGTTCTCCGATATGTTTTCTTTCTTTTTTTTTTTTTTTTCCTTCACAGTCCTCTAGTAGTTCTTTATGCCATATAAAGTCTTTTCAGAATAATTTCCAGCGTACCAGCAGGTTCTCTAGCTGGCTCCCGTGATACACTGAAATGAGTCTCATCTGGACATGCTGTGTACTCTCTTTCCGTATTCTGAGCCTCTTTGATCACAGCAATCGAACAAGCAGTTCAGATGCTTCCTGGTTTGCCCCCCTCTCTCTCTCTCTCTCCTATTTTCCTTTTTGAAGGCCACATTAATGAAAAACAAGAGTGCGGTGTTCAATATAAAAAATACTGTTAATACCTTAGCCAGCATGGAATTTTTATAGATTGGTCCCTTTTATTTTTGAATTTTCTCTTCTTATTAAAAGACACAGAACTGTAGTAAATGTATGCTTTGTCTTTTTCATTTCCAGCAGTGTGTAGCTGCTTGTTTCTTTAGTTTAGTAATAAAATTAAAGCATCCTTTCAGAAGCCATTTTTTTCTCGACTGCACTTTAAATTTCACTGTGTGGTTGTCTAAGCATCTTATTGTTATAATTTTGGAGGGAAATGCAACGCTTTGCTAACTCGCAGTTTGAATGCTTCCCCAGTCGAACTTTGCATATGACAGCCTTTCTTGCAGAATGTAAATGGAAAGAGTAAAATGGGACAAGAGACCCCTGCAGGTATCAATGTATAGAATTGCCTCAAAATTGTTAATCCCATGTTGGTTGAGTTTCTCTTCACCCTGTTTTCCTTTAAATAGAGAGAACAGAATTCCGCTTCTTCATGTTTTTTTCTTCTCTGCGTCACTACCACTCTCCGTGGTTTGCAGTGCTCCATGCTCAGGTTGCTGCTGCTTTTTATCTTCCTCACTGCAGTCTAGCTTCCCCATATACACACCCTCCTCGAATTTGATGTCTGTTGGGCCACTCTTCCATGCACGGGGGAACTGTAGAGCCCCTTGTAGTAAGGATTCTGCATGGCTGTAGGGGGAAAGATGTGATAGGCCACCTGAAGATAGGTTTGCTTCCAGATTTGCCCTGCCTGGTGATTTGCTTAGATGGACGTCTGTACTAGCTGTGGATCTGAGAGTGAGATTTGTGCCAAACTTGCTTAGAATCATGATATACTTCAACTTTCGTCACGGGCCTGCACGATGTCCCTACTTATTTCCTTGTCATCCCCTTCTGATGTGCGGATGCAACATGAATGCCCAAGTTCAGTTTCTGACAGTGGAAGATCGACATTCAGAGCAGAGCATCAGACAGATGCATTCAGAGCAGAGCATCAGACAGAAAATACCCATTCACTAAGTAGAAATTGCAGTATATATCAGAGAGGATAGCCTTGCCATTTACTAGGGCGGGTTTTGTATAGCAACAGCAAGTGCTCAGAGGGTGTCCCAAGGCGTTGGGCCATGGGACTGGATCTGAAAACTGAGAGCAAGATTTTCCTGACGTCATCACCTGATGTAGTAATACTGCAATTACTCATCTAGGGGGTTGTCTTGTTTTTCTTCCCTTTTGCTCAGAAGGGTGGGTTAGGATTATTCGTCATCTTTGGCTAAACCGACACGAAGTTATGTGGAACAGATGGACATCACCAGACTGCCTTTACCTACAGGTCGTTAGCACAACGTGTTTTGACAGGTCTGAATAGTTCACTCTCAGTCTGCACCAGTTGTGATACTATGGATGTTAAAGCACTGATAGCATCATGCCATTTCAGTTATTCTTTAGTTCCAGAACAAAATGAAGTCTAAAAAAGCATCCTTCCTATTACCTCCCCTTTCAGAGGGTTGCCTTCTAAAGTTTTTGCGGTAGGTTGCCTTTCCTCATGGAAATGAGTTGTGGTTTGAGAGGAAAAAGGGAGATATTTCACTCGTCGGAGCTTCAGGAGGTTTTAAACTTACCCTTTCCTTTAAAACCACTCTGTTAATTTGTGTGTCTGGTTTAATTTTAAATCCTGCTTTGTCAATAAAAATATTTTGCTTAAATGTTCTGTATCTTTAGAAACAAAAGAAAATTGAAAATTTGGAAATTTTTAGAGTAGATATTAATACCTCCTGCTTCCATCTGAGGTTCCTGCTTTCCTGCATGGGTATGGATGCATGCAGATGAGTGCTGACACACATGCATTTTCTCTGACTACTCTGGAGAAGCAGCATCATCAGCGGTAGCCACCGCATACCTGCAGCCGGTAAAGAACAAGAAAGGAGACCGGACAGGACACATCTTGTGCCACCAAGATGCAGAAAACACTGCAGCTGTTCTCATGTAGAAAAAGAAAAAAAATCAGTGAGGGGGAAAAAAAAAAGCAAGCTGCCTTTTCTGCCTTAGAAAAGCCATCCCACAGCACCACCTAGCAGACATGGATGGATATGAATAAACAGAATTATAGAATCATAGAATAGTTTGGGTTGGAAGGGACCTTTAAAGGCCATCTAGTCCAACCCCCCTGCAATTAGCAGGCACATCCTCAACTAGATCAGGTTGCCCGGAGCCCCATCCAGCCTGACCTGGAATGTTTCCAGGGATGGGGCTTCTACCACCTCTCTGGGCAACCTGTGCCAGTGTTTCACCACCCTCATTGTGAAAAACTTCTTATTTATATCTAGTCTAATTCTCCCCTCCTTTAGTGTAAAACCTTTACCCCTTGTCCAATCGCAACAGGCCCTCCTAAAAAGTTTTTCCCCATCATTCTTATAAGCCCCCTTCAAGTACTGAAAGGCTGCAATAAGGTCTCCCTGGAGCCTTCTCTTCTCCAGGCTGAACAAGCCCAACTCTCTCAGCCTGTCTTCATAGGAGAGGTGCTCCAGCCCTCTGGTCGTCTTTGTGGCCCTCCTCTGGACTTGCTCCAATAGGCCCATGTCCTTCTTGTGTTGGGGGCTCCAGAGCTGGACACAGGACTCAGCAGAGTAGAGGGGCAGAATCACCTCCCTCGACCTGCTGGCCACGCTGCTTTTGATGCAGCCAAGTTGCACAGTTGGCTTTCTGGGCTGCAAGCACACATTGCCTGCTCATGTCCAGCTTTTCATCCACCAGTACCCCCAAGTCCTTCTCGGCAGGGCTGCTCTTGATCCCTACATCCCCCAGCCTGTATTGATACTGGGGGTTGCTCTGACCCAGGTGCAGGAGCTTGCATTTGTCCTTGTTGAACCTCATGAGGTTCACACAGGCCCACTTCTCGAGCTGTCCAGGTCCCTCTGGATGGCATCCCGTCCCTCAGGCATGTCCAGCACACCACTCAGCTTGGTGTCATCTGCAAACTTGCTGAGGGTGCACTCGATCCCACTATGTCATTGATGAAGATATTAAAGAGTAGTGGTCCCAATATGGACCCCTGAGGGACACCACTTGTCACCAATCTCCATCTGGATGTTGAGCCATTTATGACAAGACTGGAGCAAAATGCTACTGAGAAAACATGATGTTGAGCAGGACTGTGTGCTTTAAAACAGCTGTTCCACCTAATACCTAGCACAAGTAATGGATATGAGCTGAGTTGTGCTGTCCTTCCCTCATGCAGCTGTTACGCTTTGGTATCAGATATTTGTAGCTTGATGCAGCTAATTAATCTCTCCGCATATCTGATGAAATACATCTTCAGTTTGAGGGGGTTTTTGACCTCTGGAGTTGTGCTCTTTGGCTCCATGTATTCTTTAACACGCCTAGCTTAATTGGAGTGATGGCATTAATTGCCTTGCAATTTATGTTCTTGTCTGCATTAGTCCAAGGTGCCAGGGGCAAAATCATCCAGCAGCCTGCTGAGGATTACTGCCAGAGCACGGATTTCGAAGAGCCCGGCGAGCACAGCCTGGTCCCACCCCTGTGGATGGGGAAGACGTGTTAGCAAATAGTTAAGCTGCAGCTGCTGGCCACCTCTGTTTTTAAAAGCAGTTGTTTTACATGTTTGCTTTTTTAGGGGGACCAGAACATGAGTTTGCTTTTGGGCTGCAAATGTGAAGTATTTATTTGTGAAACTGTAGCAGCCTGTTGCCTTTACTTTGTTCCTTGATTAATCTTGTTCATCTCCGTACCTTAAATTGCCTTTTAGCCTTCACCCTGCCATCCTAAACAGGTGGATCTGAAAGGCTTTGGCAATACCCACTTGTGGGAGGCTGTCTAGGAGCTCGAAGAAAACATTCAGGGCTGCAATTAAAGAGGCGATTTCAGAGCATAAGCTGTAGTTGGTTATGCTGAACTGGAGCAGCACTGGTCCTCCTATGAATTGTACTGTGGATATATGGGTTAGAAAAAACATGACTCAGTAACAGGAAGGAGTAGTAGGACTTCCAGCTTGCAAAGATTTTTAGTTTGGCATTATGCATGTAGGCAGATCCGCTATACTACTCAGAGGCAGTACAGAGAGATCGCTGGCAGCAAGACTGAAATCCAGTCCTTTCCAGGTTCTGAGATCTTATTTTCCTGGTTAAAGCGGGAGACTGGCTATCAAGACTCTTAATTTGCTCTGTAGCATTGAGAAAGCTTTTATTATTATTATTACTCATAGTAGTAGTAGTATTCAGAGCCAAGAACTATACAACTAAATCCATATGTGGACATCTAAAATATTCTTTCAGATATTGTGAGACATGTTACTTTTATGAAAGGAAATGTGCCTATGCAGCACCTTGGAAAATAAAAAAAAAAAACTTTTTTTTCTGGTATTTCCATGATCACTGTGGTAATATCTTTCATGCCCTTCACACAGTTGTTCCATGATACTTCTCATCTCTTTTGTGGAACTCTTTAGATGTTTAAGTATATGTTCCCTGTCAAGTGCTGTGAGAGCCTACCATGAAACATTTTCTAAAAGCAGGCAAAATAACACCAGAAGTAAGAGTTCAGTGTGACTTTAGTACTCTCAATAAAATCACCTCTTCAAAAATTGTACTCTACTGAGTTGAAAGGGTCAAATCTCAATTACATTTGCTTTTAGCTTAATCCATAGGAACCATTCCCGTCAGACATTACACAGCTACTGCAGTGCATTTCAGTTGAGCTTTCTGGGATACAAAGGATCATGTTCTACAGCAGTTTATTTTACTGCTTTTGTGAACTGCTGCCCCTCGTTAGGGCATCACTGTATTTACTGATTTTGCCTGCAGTTATTCTTGACTTCAGAAGAAAGTGGAAGTAATCTGTTGTGGTTACTTCAGGAAAAAGAAAGGCTGGGGGTTTTTTTGATTTTCCTCTCTCTCCCTCTTTCCGTCTGTACTGCTCCCAAAGAACTGAAACAACAGCCCAAAATTGATCTATGATGCAAGTCAAATCACTGCTGATTATGATCTCATGCTTCTGTGGGTTCAGCTCTTTGAATGACCGTGGCAATTACTTGGCTAAAAACTATACAAGTCCCAGATGCTGAATAATTCTCAAATACTACATCTCAAATATGTTTCATTCCGACAATAACGAAACTGAAATGTGCGTCAAATAATGCCACAATAAAGGCACATCTGACTGTGCAGGGGCTTGGTCAAATGCGTTTAGTCCTCAGGTTCGGAGTAGGGCACTGAGACGGGTGAAATGAAGAGAAATCTGGGCTCTGCTGCTCTGCTAGCTGCTCCCCTGTCCTGGTCACCACTGCTGCAAGCCTACCTGAGGCTTGGTAGCTGCAGCCTCCTAGGAATATACAGGCATATATTTGATTTCAGTTATCTTATTATGTTGCTGTCTGGTATTTTTAGACTTGTGGCAAGAATGGTCACATTTCAGGTGAGTTTGGAGGATACTCTGTGGTACTTCTGGGGCTCTGTTATCTCACCTGGGAGATAAGGAACCTAGTCCAGGCTCGTCTTTAAGCCACACGTGCAGATTTCCAGGGAAGTAGGCTGTAGGGAGACTTTTACACATACAGATGTGTGAGTTCAGAAGCCCTGCTGGACCTGTCAGTTTTGAAAATGAGTTTCCAAACCTTGAATGCTTGTCACAGCCATGTTCCGAGTCTGCTGTATAGAAAACATGTTTCTAACCCTTTCGATCTGCTGTCAAACTAGACTGAAACTAAGGATTGCTATCACTGTGGTACTGCTGAGGAACTGAAACACCAGTTCTGTGAGTCATAGGAGGTTGGTTAGCAAGCTGCTCACTATTCTCTTAAGTGCCTGGGAAAATTAAGTCACTTAAGCTACAATATCACAGACGTTTACTGTAATCCCAGACCACACCTGGTGTGCAGAGAGCTACTAGAATCTCATTGCATAAAAGGTCTTGTCTTCAGGTGATTTGTGAACTGAAAAGTACATTTTGGGCATCTGTATGGGCATCTGAATCTTAACATACGTAGAACTGCTCTGTTATACCGAAATTAGGTAGTCACTGTGATCTGGTAAAAATAACAAGTGTTATGGATCCTTTTGCACCCTCGTGTCCCTTTCAGTATATGTGTATTTCTGGGGTGGTACGGGTGTGTGAGAGAGATACAGAAAATAAGTTGTAGGTGCCAGGCTTCGAAAAATGAAGAGTGCTTTAAAATAAAAATCCAGGAGTCTACATTTTTTTATTCATGTTCTTGATATAGCTGTTATTATTTAGTCACATTTAATCATTTAGACACAGTCCTGGACAACTAGCTGTAGGTGGCTTTGCAGGGAGTTGGACAAGATGACCTCCAGAGAGGTCCCTTTCAACCTCAACCCTTCTGTGAATCACCCAAAGTTCCTTCTCCTTTTTCTGCTGTAGTGGTACCCACATACATATGCCTTATACTTGGAAGAAAACTAAAAGCCAGATCTTTTTTTTATGAGTTGTAACGAAGAAATTTGCTTTTAGTCAAACTAGAGTTGGGATCTGGACCCGGTGATGAATCTGAATATTAGAGTTCTCTCAAGGATGTTAATAAAGCTGAAGTTGACATTATCTAATCTGCAAACCTTTGGAATGCAAGTGAACATGAATGTGATTAGAGTTAACCCCAACTTGGGCTTGGGAACCATTTGCCACATTACCAGGAGGAGTGCTGTATAGAAACACTACCATTTTTATTATCCAAGCGCAAGAGCCTGAGGGGTCTCTTGGCACCTCATTCTCCTTTCTGTGATTCAAAACCAAGCCTACATCTTTTCAGTTTGTATGTTTGTTTGATTTGCTGTAAAATTGAGGGTGGGTGTGATGAGTTTGGTTGATACAAATCAGAGGAAGGAGGTAGCTTGAGACAGAGGAATTGCATTATCTCCGTGAACACTGAACTTTGTATCTCTTACAGAATAGTTAGTTATCACTGTGATATGTATGACAGTACTGTTGCCTACCATAATAACATCATATAATCTTGCCATTCTCCAGCTGTATGCAGAAGTTGCATACCTGCTAGCATTTATGAAACCCCAAATTTAAAATATCTCCATCTCTGTCCTCTTTCAATGAAGTAGGGAGTTAGAATAATGTGAAATTGCTAGGGCTGTGTAATTAAGCAGTGCCTTAGCTGATACGCAGTGACTTGCGCCCCCATAAATCAGATTTCTAAATGCTAGCTCTGTGGAAGATTCTGCCACTCAGGTCAGAAACCCACCAGACGGGAAGCTGGGAATCTGTCTGGGCTCAGTAACATTTTTGTTTTCGTCATGGAGTCAGTCCTGTGGATTTAGGAAAAAAGTCTCTGGACTGTGCTGATGATGTGAACTGGATTTAAGGCTAGCCACCTTTCCAGACTTAGGAAAGCTGTGACAAATAGACGGTTGCTGGAGAATTGTGGCTGCTTCTGTTATGTTTAGATGCTCCTCAGAAAGCAGCTTTATTCATTAACTTTATTTGGCAAGTTGTCCAAAGGTAAATAAATGAGTCTGGTTTGGCAGTCAAACCACTGCTTCTGAGTTCCTTTTTGTGCCTGATAATACTCAGAAGTTTGAGAACAGAGAAAAATCTTCAGTCTATACATACAGTGAAATACTAGTACTATTACCATTCCAGTAATAAGTGGAATATATACATATATATATCTTTCTCTAGTTTTACATTATTAGTTATTCTTTCAAGAGGAGTTTGTGGTGGATTTGTTCCATGGTTTTATGTATGATATTTGTTCTTTCAACAGTTTTATTATTTCAGTAGTTCCAACTCGGTATGTTGCTTTTTAGGGTGCCTAAAAAGGATAACCTGTGAACAATTATTTGCTTAAGAAAGATGTTGCAATAGATAATATATTATAGTTCGCACTCTTTTTTAACACACTATCTTCAACCACTTCCACACTTTTTATACATAAGTTGTTTTGATTTTGAGTTTTTGCTGTTGAAATGTTGTCTATGAGATTGTACAGTGTCAGGAAAGAACTGCCAACCATATCATTAAACTTACAGGGGGTTTCAGGTGAAGTTATTTAAACCCAGACATAGTTTTGATATTTAATATGAGTACTTTTTAATGGAACTGTTGAAAGAACAAATTTCACGTGCATAAAACCACAGAATAATAACAGAGTAGTTTTCCACTGTACTTGCAGACTCAAATAGTTTTTTCCCCTAGGGCCCTTGAACTCAACCTTGATATTATTTAAACAGGACATCGCCAAGGCCACTAACTCTAGCAAGTTGTTTTATGAGCAGTAGAACTAATGAAGCAATTTGTTATCTTTGTTCTCCTCCTTCCTTGCTTTTTCCTTCCCATCCCACACACTTTTGGTACCAGCAGTTCTGCCACGTGTCCCGTGCCTGCCCTTGGCACAACTGGCAGCCTGCAGTGCGGCTGGTGGAAGGCTACGTGAGGACTAATTTTCCAGCTGTCTCCCTTTCAAAATGGCTGGAAACTTCCTTTTCTCTTAGGAGTATGCTGACTTGGGGTCTTTTGTAATGCAGTTTTCAATTTGAGTAGGAACTTAGCTCAATTACTGTCAAATATGACTGAATGCAGTGGGCAGCTCACATAGTTACAGGGAAGAGTTAGGCTACAAGTGGACAGTGGGAGGAACAGCACAGCTGTCTAAGGAAACAAAGGTGAAAAGGGAGTGCTCCTCATGACTGTCGTGTGTTTGAGTGGATTTAATTTTGTAAGGAGGCTCTGAGAGAAGGTACTCTGATAGTTTCCTTATTTCATAGAATCGTAGAATCATAGAATAGTTTGGGTTGGAAGGGACCTTTAAAGGTCATCTAGTCCAACCCCCCTGCAATGAGCAGGGACATCCTCAACTAGATCAGGTTGCCCAGAGCCCCATCCAGCCTCACCTTGAATGTTTCCAGGGATGGGGCATCTACTACCTCTATGGGCAACCTGTGCCAGTGTTTCACTGCCCTCATTGTAAAAAACTTCTTCCTTATGTCTAACCTATATCCCGGCTCCTTTAGTTTAAAACCATTACCCCTTGTCCTATCACAACAGGCCCTCCTAAAAAGTTTTCCTCATCTTTCCTATAGGCCCCCTTTAAGTACTGAAAGGCTGCTGTAAGGTCTCCCCAGAGCCTTCTCTTCTCCAGGCTGAACAAGCCCAACTCTCTCAGCCTGTCTTCATAGGAGAGGTGCTCCAGCCCTCTCATCATTTTTGTGGCCCTCCTCTGGACCCGCTCCAACAGGCCCATGTCCGTCTTGTGTTGGGGCCTCCAGAACTGGATGCAGGACTCCAGGTGGCGTCTCACCAGGGTGGAGTAGAGGGGCAGAATTACCTCCTTTCTCTCTTTTCCTCTGACCATAATTCAGCAGAGCCACAGATTTTATTGGTGATGACTTTCACAAGCAGGGACAGGGTCACCTCTGAGCTCTGCCTGAGCCATTCTGTGCATTGGCCAGGAGGAAAACTAACTTCATGAAGATGCTGAAGTTTTGAGATGCTGCTTTGTAGACAGTTCCCATGTCAAACGTACTGCAGGTCTGAAGCTTGTAAAGCACTCTCTGCCAGTGTCATGAGGAAATTCTTTTTTTGCGTCACCTACAAGCCAGCCTGTATAAATCAGAAGTCTGGCTGTGATAGGAGGTGGGTCTCAGAAGCAAGTGGTTTGGTATGGAAAATTGATGTGGAGCAAGTGGACTTCCTTCTACATAGTTTCTAATTGCTCATGAAAATGATACAGTAGTGATTTAATCTTAAATCTAAAGCCTACATTTGGAATTTAAAATATTTGTGAAAACACACATTAGTCAGATATTTACATGGAGGCTTAAAAAAAGGAAATAAGATGTAATGTTACATCTTCTGTTTGCCTTTTAAGTTCACAGTACTTCAGCTTTCCCATATGTAGAATGTGATGAATTGTAGCATGCTTTATAGAACTGTTGCATGACTTGATTAACTGTAGATGGCTTTCAGATCCACAAATGCTTTGCATGAGATAAGTAACACATCAGTAACTTACCTTAGTAACAGGTTATCTAATCCCTTCTCTCTTTAAAATTGATTGCCTTTTGTCTTGAGTACAGTGACATTGTATTACATTAGATGCCTTCACAAACCAAGATGTCCCTCAGCTGCATAATGAAAGCTAAAATAGTGTGATATGAAGGGGATTTTGGAGAGGGAAGTGAAAATAAAGTCCCAGCTGCAATTAGATTCATAAAAACTCTTTTCCTCTCCCAGTTTTTTGGAACACAGCTAAGGAAATATCAACTTGGCCCTGCCCAAGGAAAAGAAGTTGCTGAAACTGCCCTTCTCCCAAACCTTTCCTGTTGCCAGAGGTTCAGCCCAGTGACCATCTGTTGAGGACAGCGTAGTTCAAGGCTAACATCATACATCAATATTGAGGGCTGGTGGGAAGGCTCAGCATGCAACTCTTCTATCGTTATAAGAAGAAAAAAAAAAGATGCCAAATGGCCTTAATCATATTTCTCCTATGTAGGCAGGCACACCCCGTTCTTGTGATTGATTTTCGTTTGCAAATTCATCTATTATGTGGAATTCTAATTCCCTGTGGTTTCATATCTTGTTGCTTATTATCTACTCATATTCCTGTTACCAAAACATGAAATGTCACTGTTATGTCTGTTGCTGAACAGATCATCAGGGTAGTGTTCAAGAGAAACAAGGTTATTTTTCATTCATTCTGCTCATCAGAAATGCACATTTTATTTAATAGACATATGACTAATTCCTATAGTCTCCTCTTGTTTGAACAGTGGGACATACTCTTAAACTACTTTGACTGTGACCCGTAGACCTTAGGGTCATGCATTTGCAGTAACTGCCGAAAAATCACCTAGTCAGACAGTATGTTTCCAGATGCTAAGTCGCATTAGAATGACATTATACACGTCATAGTATTTTTTTGTTTTTTTATAAGGCTAGTTTAGTATGTGCCCAGCCAAGGTTATGTTATCTAATGAAAGGAACAGACTTTACTAGGCAATCTTAGCCTATGATCCGTAACATGAAAATGCTAGAAAACCCTTGCTATATATAAGCAATTGGAGGTGCATGTTTGTAGAAGAAAGAAGAAAAAGGTCTGTTCCTTATCAAAAGCTGTTTGATAGCACATTAAATGCTAGCATGAGTTTTAGCAGCAATTGCTTCTCCTGTTACTGTAGTTTCTCTCAAGCTAAGTGTTTTGTACCTTATCTAAGATAATATAATCACAATCTTTACCCAGACACAGAAGGCAGGTCTAGGTGTACTGACGATGTTCATTTGGCTGGAGTCTTACAAGATATCAGCATTTGGGAAGGGCTAATAAAAGCATTAACACGTTGAATACGATGAAACTACACAATTTGAAGAGAGAAAGAAAAGAAAATCTTACTGTAAATCTTTACAAATGAAGCATAATTCCTGTTCTGGGCACAGGCTGATGGCAAATTTCTAGTGAAATATTTTTGTCTTGTGTTTTGCAATGGAAAAAGCTAAAAATTTAGTTGAAACCAAACCCTTCTGTTTCAGCAGTTTCTGAAAGAGCAAAAGAG
Organism: Phoenicopterus ruber ruber; assembly: GCA_009819775.1. NCBI lineage: Eukaryota > Metazoa > Chordata > Aves > Phoenicopteriformes > Phoenicopteridae > Phoenicopterus > Phoenicopterus ruber. Next base: position 96,546,879 of record CM020216.1, read on the forward strand.
AAAGGCACTCCAAAGTGGGGAATACCTAATAGGTCTGTGGTTGGGGCCCTTGACAAAGGTGTGATGACACCATCTCAAGAGTCACCTGAGACTAAAGAAGTTTGATCCTTTAATGTCCTATAATCTCCAGGTCCTATCCTGTCCTCCTTTCCGGCTGAATAATTACGTGTAATTTTCACACAATGAACAGTTCTCACAGGAAAAACCGAGGGGGTTGGTCTGGTTGTAGGGGAGGAAAACAAGACAAAACTGCTCTCACTTTGTGTTTTGTCCTGCGAAGCTGTGAATGGTCTCCCATTCATCCTGTCGTAAAACAAAGAAAAACGTCATTTTACACTATTTCATGGAATAAGAAAGTCACTTCCCCACCTCATATGAAGATAGTCATTGATATTCTAAAAGGAGGAGAGGGGAACACCCAAGAAACCCTGTTACATCTCCTGTCTCATTGCAGGCTCTGCAGCGCTTAGCTTTTTAAACAGTGCCTGCATGACGTGGTGACTGCTGCATGAGAAACGCAGCTACATCATTAGTTCATTACAAATGGCTTAACACAGGGCTCATTTCTACCCCCAACATATTCTTTTAAAGCTCCCATCAGAATTGCATGTATTTGTCTGAGAGCCACTTTGGCCTATAATATGCTTTGATTTCTTGTATGAATTGCCTGCTTCTGTGTACAGATTTTTTTCGTTTTTCCCCCTTCTGCTTCTGGACCATGACTGATGATGTAAATAATCATTTCCAGGCATGAGCCTCTTTTTTTGCTGTTGACCAGTCACTAATCACTACTTGCTCATCCCTGTATTTTGTTGGTAAGCCAGATGAATTTCTTTTTAATGGCCTTCTTTCTCTTCATGTCAGAAATCTCACCGCAGATAAATGACAGATACACACCACATATGTAACAGTGTACAGACCTTATAATCATTATCCAGTACGTTTAGAAAGTTCTGAGAAATTTCACTTTAAGAATAGTAAATGCATGCATTTCTCTGCCATTCCTAGCGTTACACATTCTGCAGAGAGAAAAGCTTAAAGGAACATTCAGAATTAAAAGGCTGTTATTTAACTGATAATTTTTGAGCATCTCACATCTAAGCATATAGGGTTTTTCCTCTCAATCTAACTCTCCTTTCTGCAATGTCCGTGCCTTCAGTCTCGAGCCTGCAAAGCACTTGACAACAGTTAATTTGCCTTATTTGAGCATCCCTCTTTGAAGATTTGAGCGAAAATGGCTGAATATTAAAATGGGGTCTAGCATTATTTTAATATACTCCAACTAATAAAAATCCCAACGCTTAAAATACAGTAATGGCATCACACACATTCTTATTTGTTCTGCTGGTATACCAGCCCACAGAAACATAGATTGTTTAATAGCTACAGCCCTAATGATATAAAATGCCCAAGTGTACACAATATTCAGTACCTAGAATGGGGTTGTTCACATACTTTATGCATGCTGTATTTAACTGTTGCTTCCCATGCATCTCGGCTTTGTGATACCTCCACGTGCCCTGCACACCCTGTGACTTGGGCAGTTGTTGCCTCTCTGATAAAGCAAGCGGAGGAACTGGCATGTTTTCACTGCGGCGTAGGAAGCAGCTTTTAAGGCCCCAGCGCATATGAACTCTTTCTCCCTTCTGGAGAAGGGTGATTACACTCATTTGAGAAGTTTTATGGTGTTCTGTAGGTTATTCTGAATTTTTCATCATTCTCCTTAAAAGGGGCTGCCTTAAAGTTTAGATGGAAAATTAAGCTGACTAGAAACACTGGGCTCAGGTGACACAGAAGGATCTCGTTCTTCTGATCATTCTTGCATTCAGTAGCTATGAATAGAAAGGAACTGGATTACTAAATAGAGTCGTCACCCTTTCTTGGAATGAAGTAATTGACCTCGGATGTCAGGTTTGGAGAAGAGAGTCAGAGAATAGAAAGAACGTGGTTTGTTTCTATGTTTTGTAAGGCATTTGCAAATCCTAGTGATAGGGGTTTCCAAATGTTTTACCCCCTAATGTCTTTCCCCTTGCTTGTTTGACACCCCCACAGCCCCATTCTGGTATATTTTTGTCTGGGTTATGTAAACACTCTGTACAACAGATTTACAGAGTCATTTGCTCTTGCTGTAGATGTTAGGTTCTTTCCCATATAGCCAGCCCTGCATACTTCTGAGATAGCTGGTCTTCAGTCATCGTCTCAGAGGCGGCTCTCCCTGCTTGTGCACCCAGGGCTGGAGTTCTCGGCTGGCTTTCTGCTGCGCAGATGTGGGGAGAAAGGTCCAGTAAGATGCTGGCTGCAGTGGAGACATCCTTGTTACATAAATACGGGTGAACAGCTTGCGAAATACTGAAATGGCATTGTTCTAGAGATTCAAGAAAATTAATATTTATCAGAAAATACTGGGATGTTGTAGGCGTCAGGTAAATTATGTTTCTGAAAGACTGACTACGGATATGCGTCCTTGGCAAAGGGCTTTCATATGTCATGCAGGCACACACCTGGCACTGACTACCTGCTTGAGAAATAAGATCAGCCTCCTTCTGCTTTATGCGCCTCCTGTTTTATGGGCTGTAAATACCTTAATTTCTACCAAAGCTATGCTATGCAAAGGGATGCCAACATAAGATTATCCAGTTGTCCTTCCTCATCATCATCTGTTTTCAGTATTAGATTTCTGATTTCAATCTGATTTCAAGATTAGATATTTCTCTGAGAACAAGGGCAGACATGTTCCAGGTGCATTTTTATCTTCCAGGAAAAGAAGGCAAACAAAGAAACTGGCACGGTTCTGGGAAATGCCGCAAAATACAGACATCTTATGCCAGAGTATTAGTACGATAAGATTGTGTTGTGTGGTCATTAGAGGCAAACCTTTCATGCAGACCAGACAGCTCTCATTGCCCATATCCAGTAGTGCTGAAGTTGAAGCACAACCCTGAGGCTTCTAGCACCATGTAAACCAATAGTAAAATAGTAAGCTGGTAGCAAACAAGTAGATAGAGAAAACAAGGTTTTCTTCTAGTACGTATATTCTTCTAATATATGTATTAGTCTCTTTGTATATGTGGAAGTGTGTCTGTATATATGTATCTGTAGTTTTACCAGGTGCTGAAGGAGCTTTTTGAACCGTTAGCAACAACAAATATGACAGGAAACCAAAGAGAATCATAGAATAGAATCATAGAATTGTTCTGGTTGGAAGAGACCTCCAAGATCATCGGGTCCAACCATTAACCTATCACTACCAAGTCCCCCACTAAATCATATCCCTAAGAGCTGGATACAAACTCTGGTTGAATCCCAAATTATAATTTGGAAATGGTAGAAGATGGTTTTCATCACTGCTTCGCTATAGAGCTTTTTTTTTTTTGCTTTTTTTTTTCAACTTTATCCTTGCCCATCTCATGAGATTCATGCAGAGATATGTAAGCCAAAGCCGTGCTTTGGTCTGACGCCCCTGGCTGAACAGGAGAGACAGCTTGGGAACAACAGATATAGAAATATATGGAATATGTAATGTTGTAAGAAATCGTAGGAGAATCTCAATGCTTTTTTGTTTATGCACATCTAACTTTTTGATAGATGAAGTAAACACGTCCTGTACTTATTTTTGATGGCCTTGGCAGTAATGCTGCAAGCTCAAGGTGAATGTTGTTAAGACTAAGTGTTCTCATGGCAGGTTTTAACTGGCACTTTTTGTACATCTTCCTTTTCTGCCTCTTTTCTTCATCTGCCAGTGGTTTTTCCTTGAAAATTACCCTTCAAGGGTACTGAGTCCTGGTGACTTTTCTTAAAAATCAGGGAAAACTACAGATGTTTCTTTTAGCATCACACCATTTAATTTGGTTTACTCATTCTGAATAAGAGAATATGAATTTGAACAAGAGTTGGTGGTGTGCCCTTGTGTGAAAGAAGGTCAAACACATCTGGGGCTGGGTTGGCGGGGGTGTAGCCACCAAGTTGGAGGAAGCGCCTCTCCCCGTTTGGTGCTGATAAGACTGCATCGGGAGTTCAGGGGTCCTGGTTTGGGCTCCTCAGTACGAGACAGGTATTTACCTGCTGGAGTGAGTCCAGCGGGGGCTCACCACGATGGTTAAGGGGGTAGAGCACGTGATATATGAGGAAGAAGAGGGAACTGGCTTTGTTCACCTAAGATGAGAAGGAAAGTGGTATTAGGTCCATTCCAACTTAAATTAGTCTAAGATTCTCTTGAGCTCAATATTTATGTTTCCTTTTCCTTGCTTACTACAAAGGAAAATAATATAATATTATTATGCTATATATTATAACATCTTATTATATATTTCTTTTATATATTGTATTTATTATTTATTATAACAAATATTGGTTTTATATACATACTATGTATTACATATTTTATTTAAAAAATATATACACATATACAATCTTCTATTCCAGGAAGATCTTTCCTCCTCTTGTGAAGAGAAGGGGGTTTTATCCCCTTGTGAAGCATGAAACTGAGCCACGTTGCAGGTGCTGGAGGGACACCAGTGGGCTGTTCCCGCAGCACTAGATCTGAAGTTGGGGGCATCTTTGCACCCCACAAGAAAGAAGGGTTTCAGCTTTCCTGTGCACCTCTCACTGGTGGGCTGGACACTGGTTGCACTGCATGTTTCTTCAGCTGCAGCTCTGCCTGGTTGTGTCGTATCAACAGGATGAGTACCTGGCCTACGAGGCCGTGTCCACGCTTGGATTAGGCCCTGGAGGATTTGGCCTTAGTAAGTCTTTAGTTAAAAATCCAATGCCCATTTCTCCTTTAAATTTGAATAGTGTAAATCCAAAGCAACTACATCACCCTGAGTGAAATATTAAGTTTTTACTCAATTCTGTTTTCACTTTCTTCCTTTAAAAAAAAAAAAATCCTGAATTTTTAAATCTGAACTTTGCAAATATTGCTTTGGTCTCCAAGTCAATGAACTTTCTGACAACATTCCTTGTAAAGGCTTAAGCCTTTCCTGGCAAGTGATTAACAAGTGGGACAAGCCCTTCCATGAGACATGAGTTTTGCAGCCTGTTGTGTGGTCTGTTTGGCTGGGTCTGTAACACATTTCCGATTGTCTAAATATAAGGAGATAAAAAGGAAAGGGACTGCCAAACTCCACTGTATAGCGTAAAGCGGGTCGGAGAGAGAAGGTTTATAATTTCTTCTTCCTTTTACATTGCTGGCTACATCTTATCTTTAGCCAGAAGATGCTAACATCATTTCCTCTCTAGAAATTGGCTCACACGTGATACAAAAGCACAATATGACTTTTTTTCTAACTTAATAAAAGTTTTGATACTTCAGTGCTATGAAATTCAAGAATCCTGATTTAATCTCACAACTGTTAGAACATCACTAAACTGAGCTAGTGGGTGTGTATATTGCCTCAATGAGCCATCTTTTTTAACTAAGCAGTGATATTTAGGGTGGAAATTGGGCATTAATCGCAACAACCTATGTTTGCAAAGTGATGATACCAGGGCTTTTTTTTTTTCTGAGCTACCACTAGCATTATTTCTACCTCTTTTAGTGCTCTTACGACATCTAGTCCTGTTTGAGCTAATAGTGTGATTGCCGTGTGGATTTTAACAGAACTGCATCTCTGTTGAAACCGATTCAGAAAGCAGTTGTGTCCATCTTCGCTACTGAACGAAAGCCCGGTAAATCCCAGAAACAGCCTTAAAAGCCTTCATGAAGTTTTTAACAGTGGCTCAAATGAATAGTGATTCATCTACTCGTGAATGAAATATGAAACTTGTTTCTATTGCTCCTATTGCTGTGCCATCCGAGTACATCATGTGAAATAAAACGATACCGGTGCCTGGCAAAAAATCCCGTGGCTTCACAAAGGGAAGCAAGAAGGTCGACTAACTGCTGCTCTTTTTTCCTGTTAAGCAATCTCCCAGTTTTGAGATTTACAGTTATTTTATTTGCAATGTAGCTGTCTACTATTTAAATCATTGAAAAGGCATGCCCTGCAAACACATTTTATAAGTCACTTACGAAGATATGAGGATCTCCCACTTTGACAGTCATAATAGTTAATCACAAATGGAAACTTTCTGAATAGCTCTGGTATTTTGAAAGTTGTGAAATAGTCATTCTTGGTCTTGGTTGAAACCCTTCCCGTTGCGATACCCAACACTTACTGTGTCAGCAGCAGCATGCGTGAGCTGCTACAGGCAGGTCAGGACCACAGCGGGTCATGAAGGGATCATTTAACAGGTAGGTCATCACGTTGGAGGCCACGTAGGAAAATACACCGTGCTTCACATGGGTCTTGGCAGCAAGTATCCCTGGAACAGACATTTCAGAGACTTCTCGGTGCCAGGGTGGATAATTAGAGTTGATTTTAGTGTGAGCATGTCAGGCTCTGGACTGTCCTTGTGTCTGGGCGTGACAGGCTACCGGATGTCTTGGAGGGGCTTTGGCTGGCTGAAGACTTCAGTTTCCAAGGGGCAGTGCAGCTGCTCGATGATTGCCTATTACTGTCAAGAAGCACTATTAAAGCAGTATTAAAAAGCCCCATTGTAGGATGTGTGCAAAGGTTGCATGGGTCACAGGTAGCTAGTAAGTCCCCAGTGTAGGCATTGTGTGGCTTAGTCCAGGACTGCAGTATTTTGGTTTTGTACTTGCCCAAGGTGTCCAAAGCAGCATGCAGGCTTAAAATGGTCACAGAGGTCTCAAATGCCATTTTCTATTGAGCAGGAAGCAGCGTGTTTTAAACACAGTTTTTCTCAAAGCTAGTGGCCGTGCTGACTACCGGTAGAAAGCTGCCGTGGTATGTACCTTCACCTACAGACACCTCCACTTCCCAGGACTGATGGACTATTTTGTGAGGAGTTGGATAAGCCCTGAAAATTTGCAGGTTGAGGAACAGCATCCTTCTCTAGCTAAATGGCAAGCAAAACGTAGCTTTTCTAACCACTCCTTTTCTCCAGGACTGCTTCTGGATGGTATTTATTCCTTACACTGTCATCTGTTAGCTTGTTAAGCACAGGAGGTTGACACCTGCAGACAGCACCCAGATCATGAGCTGGCTTGAGCCTTGGTCTGGTGCAACGGCAGCGGGCTGCCCTGAGGCTTTACAAGGTTTGCAGCATGGCAGATACAAGGCGCGTAGGGACTAGCTCCTTATTACAGCAGCTGCCGTGGCCAGCAGGCAACTGTTAGAGCAAAGGCATTGCAGAATGTCCTTCTTACTTTCTGGAAGAAGAAGAGATTTGCAAAAAATGGACATAAGCCCGGTATGTCCACGCTGATTGATGTCAAATGGAAACATATGGGAACTTTGCCACTGACTGCTTATGTGTAAATGCATCCCGTTGTCACCATGTGGCCAAGCCTTGAGGTTTTAAGGACCATCAAAAGTAATATCCAAATTTCCTTTCTAGGGAAAGGATCCCGATCAGATTAGTAGGTAATACACAGGTGGTTATCTGGGAAGTACGTTAATGCTAGAATTGTTTACAGTAATCTGGTAACTCCTGTTTTATGAAGTAACTTTACAAAACAAGTGGAAACGTTGGAAATTCTTACAATATGTCTATTAAACAATTGAACTTGATTGCTAAGGGAAATGTCATTGCAGAGCAGAAACAGTGTGGTATTGGCCTGCCAGGCAAATACACAGATGTCCAGGGCCGTCATGGGGAAGTGATTAGCTGGTGTATCAGCAGTGCCTTTCCAGGGAACGATTATGCTGTGTGTCATCGGATTTCAGTTTCCTTTAATTTGACTACCCCATGTGTCTATGAAGTATCACTGCAGCAGTACAACTGCAGATTAGGCTAACCAGGCCTCTTAAGGGACCTGGTCAGGTTTGTCACTGGGATTTCTTGGCTGTCAGCCCTAAAAGTAACTGATGCGATGATACATCAAGTCTGAAAGAGTCTAGATTCAACAACAGAAGATTTTGCGTTGCTAGTAGTAGCATTGCAGTGCATTAAGCTCAATTCGGCACGATTGGGTAAAACCCGAGAAGCTAGGGAAGTACCTGGGTCACTGTTCACGCGAACCTCCGCGTTTATAGCAGCAAGCTGCTGTTGCCTTAACAGGAGCTCTAGTACGTCTCTGTGAGTGGCAATGTGAACGCAGTAGCTTGAGTCTATGCCTGTTGCACTTGCAGTCTTTTTAGAGTATAGACACAGTCGCTGTCTTTGAGCGTATCTATGAAATGATGAATAGTGATTCGTTGCCTCTTAGGAGAGTTGTGTTGGGAGGACTTGAAAAAATGAGGGAATGGGAATAAGCTAATACTGACAGAAACTATATATATATATATATATCTCCCTGAAACAGTTTAGCAATAGAGTATAATGATTCCCCCCCCCCGCCCCGAGTGAGACATTTTAATGACCGGGTGGTTATGTTTCAGAGTGCCTACCTACTTAATGTAATGAGACAAAGACAGGGATTTTTTAGAGCGTGGCTTCTCTCTACATGAATGCATCCTAAAGTAGATTTAAAAATCTGTCAATGGCAAAGCAGAGAGTAACAACCATGTTACTATAGCTGTCTCATTAAAAATCTTACATGTTATTGGATAGATTTGTTGCAAAACAAGGTAGACAAATAATACAGTAAACTTACAAATACCTGTTTTTCTGGAGCTTGATTCAATTGCAGTAGATTGGGAATTGTGTTTCTGGGACCAATGGTGTATCACCTTTTATTTGGCTTTAAATCCTTGATTTAGATTGAGGATATAGCAGATTTGACCTAGAATCAATTCTCCTAGTAAAAGCCCTCTCAGCTGGGCATGTAGAGCCCTGCCTATTAAAAAGTCCACCTCTTTCACATGTCCTTTTATTAAAAACTCCAGATACTCCCTTAAGTGAAGAGTTGGTTTTTCACATACCTGATCATGCCAAGCAAGTCCCTGAAAATTCTTACTCAGTGCTTTGAAAATTATCTAATAGTCAAACGATCCTCTCTGGAAATGGGACATCTGTGATGAAACTGATAGAGTTTGGCTATTCATTTCCCGTAGGTCCATTTTACCAATGTTGAGTCTTTGCTGAACTGACACTCCTGGGGATGTACTAAAAACTGAGTTTGAAAACTTGCAGGCAGAATGCTCAGTTCCAGTAAATCACACATTTTGTGACAGGGTGGGATAGTCGGAGATTAAACACACTTTCTCCCAAGTTGTGTTAAATATTGAAGATCAATCTATTTAATAATTTAAGCATTAAATAGTAACATTATAAGAAAAGAAGAAAGCACGCAGAGAAAATCGTATTATAGAATCATAGAATGGTTTGGGTTGGAAGGGACCTTAAAGATCATCTAGTTCCACCCCCCCTGCCATGGACAGGGACACCTTCCACTAGACCAGGCTGCTCAAAGCCCCATCCAACCTGGCCTTGAACACTTCCAGGGAGGGGGCAGCCACAGCTTCTCTGGGCAGCCTGTGCCAGTGCCTCACCACCCACCGTCATAGTGAAGAATTTCTTCCTTGGATCTAATCTAAATCTACCCTCTCTCAGTTCCCATCATACAGCAATTTGACAGCATTAAAAGCTCACAGTGAAAGGGGAAAATGAATGTTGTGTTGAGAAACAGAGGAATATATGTGTTCTTAGCTCGGTAGATTCTGTGTACATCAGGCTTTGGACAACTATGCTGGGGGTATGCATAGGTATATCCATAGGTGAGGTGTTCAACCTTTTATTACCTGTGGCAGCGTTAAGCTTATGGTTGGATTCATCGACTATTGAGACTTCCCTAGGAGAGCACTGTCCGGTGAATGAAATTTTCAGCTAACTGGCTACCTTTCATCTTTCCGGTCCTGGCACAGCTTAATCTCTTCTGTTCCTGCGTTACTACCAGATCTGGATTGCTGCGCTTGCGTCTTGCCCAGAGTGTCATGTAGCACATCTGGAAATGTTGTGGTTTGCTGAATGACAAGTCGCACTCTTTCCTTCCAGTTCCGCCTGGTGGTAAAGACAGCGCTGAAGCTGCTGCTGGTGTTTGTGGAGTATACCGAATCCAACGCACCACTTTTAATCCAGGCAGTATCTACCGTTGATGAAAAGAGAGGTGAGTAGCCTTACTTGGGGGATGCAAAATCCCAGCACTGCTGAGATCAGGGTAGCGTTTCATTGTCGATTTCAGTGGTTCTAGGGTTGCTGTCGTGATGCCTGCTTTATGTGACATGCCCTTCATTTCCTGATTAAAAGCATATTTTAAGTATTCATACAATTTAAGATTGTTCTGAGGAATGAATTATAGTGGGAAAGTGAAGAGTGAAAAGACGAGGAACCCGGCTGCCTCCCTGTGTACCGCAGTCACTGTCCTGTCCCTGCACCCACGTGCAAAGTAAGCCCCGTTGCATCTTCCAGCCTTGGAGGCTCCTTCGGGCCAGGCCATCTTTCCACTTCCTTCTGAGAAGCAGCAGTCTGATTTAGAAGAGAAAATGATATCTAATCAGTGTAATCCCTTTGAAGAGAAAGACGAGGTCAGTAATAGTACAGGCTTTATAGTAAAAGCAAAACCATCTGTTGTTACATTAAAATAAAGCCCTCGAGCAGATATTATACTATGAAATCTGTTACCCTTCAGGCTCATGAAAAATACTTGAATATGTATACTGTATTTTTTACAAATAAATAGAACAAAAATGGTTCTTTCTTGTTCTTCCCACAAAGCCATTGCTAAGCTCCTGGGGCATTCTCTCTTGATGCAAAACATTCCTTTGCCTCAAGGAGAGTTTTTGAGGTTGGGAGAGCCATTGTTGTGGTCTCAGACACATGGAGGTTGAAAGCAAGATCCCCTCTGTGGAGCAACTGCCTCCATGCTGAACTTGTTTGAGCGACTTGATATGGTAAAAGTGAAACAAAAAAAGTTGGGGGATGGGGAGGAAGGTGGTGCCAGAAATAGGAGAAAGTAGCCAGATTTTGCTTTCAGCTATCAGAATGAGTCTGTTGAAAAGACCAAAAAGAAACCCAAATTGTCTCTTATGGCAGGGGAGCAGGCAGGGGCAATTCAAAACCAGTGTAACACTTTAAACTCTTCAGGTTGACTTTCTGTTTTGAATTAAATCCAATAAACCTTACAATGCCATAAGCAGAAATGTAATTACAGTATTCGTGTAATTGTGAGCACTGTGATTTATTTTTACAGTCATTCTTAGTATTTCCTCGGCTCTCTGAACTCACTGGTATTCTCAACATGTTCAAATTGCCATCTGTTCACATGCTAGTAAACCTCATTAAAGAAAAAAGGGAAAGAAAGGAGGACCCTAAACACACTACCATGTGCTGTGTATTCCCTTCTGTATCTGTAGAACAGCCTTAGGCAAACATTTACATGCCCCAAAGTAATAAAACAACTTAAGTAACAACATAAAACATGTGAAAAAAAAGTGATGCCGGCAGTTAGATGGATACATGTGAGGAGCATGAGGAGAGGGTTTATGGGAATTCTCATACCTGTGGGTTGGCAGATTGTCTCATGAACTCTTGCAAATAACTTAGCCCCAAATAGCCAGTTTTCTTTCCTTCCCCCCCCCCTTTTTTTTTTTTTTTTTTTAATTATTAAGCAGTTGCACTTAGCTACAAACGAGATTTTTTGCCTTGTTTTATATTTAGTTCCTTTTTTGGGTCACCAGTGTAATAGCCCTTCACTTTTAGCTGTGGATGTGCTATGTTTTAATTTATATTTTGGAATTAGTGGCTTATAACTGAGGAATACCTGCCTTTAATGACTGATTTATTGGAACAGAAACACAGAGGAAGAAAAAGCGATGTGCCTTTTCTTGAAACATTGTCATAAATCTTGCAGGTATATAATTAAGTTTAGCACTGCTTTGAAAAAAGTCCAATGTTTCATGTACATACAAGGTGATGAGATATGACATAATTCCTCAACATATGTACCACACATGATTAACATAAAGAACCCCATATTAACTGAGCCTGGTTTCAAAGCGATCCCATCTGTGGTTTCTATGGGAGAATACATCCATATGCAAACTGAAGTGCAGAGATCCACAGAAGAGCCGGCTTTGCTCTCCGATACAAGCAGACCGTAAGGGAATAACTGCATGGCCTTCATCATATAGGAAGTAGCTTCTACTTATACTTCCATCTAGCTCTCCCTTCCCCCCGCCCTTTCTTGTTTCAAAGCCCCAGAGGAATTTGATCTCTTTTCAGTTTAAGCATACCGGGACTGTGCGGGCTCTGGAAAGCGGGGCTGGTGTTGCACTCTGCTGTCTGGGGCTGCTTTATCGCAAGCATTTTTTAGGAGAGAGATTAAAGCCCTGTGACTGACCTGGACACCGTCACATACTGTTAGTGAATTCTGTTTCTGCTACCTGACTTGTTATATTGTTTGTAAATGGCCCGCATTATCAGTTCTCCGCTTTTCCTGCCATTTCACGCATAGTTAGATATCCACTAAATTAATGCCCATCCTTTAGGTATGATGGAGGGCTGTATGTTCACTCATATTTAAATAGCCAGGAGTACAAGGTGTTGAGGTCTTTCCAAAAGTATTACTACCTTTCCATCCCATGGCTACTAGGGGCAGGCACTCTATAAGTTGGTGGCAGTCCTCATGTATGGTTCTGGCCTGATGCAAGGTTTTTCATGCTTTATACATACTGTGCACATCCTGTGTAGTTGGGATGTCAAGATTTTGTGTAAGACATGAATGACAGCATTAAATTAAATACGTAAAAACATTGAAAGGGGACACTGAGAAAAGACTGAGACTTAAAACAATGGGCAACATTATTCAATAAATAGACTGTGTTAATTTAATATAGGCTTAATTGTTCTCCGTGTGTTTATGCACCATGTGTTACTACTCGGAGTGCTGTAAGCAGCATCAGGGTTGAGGCTCCAGCCTTCCTGTCGGAGTAGCCACAATAATGAGCTGTTACCAGTGAGAAGCCTGTGAAAGGCAGTCCAGCAGTTCTCGTTTCCCCCATTAGAAGGCAGGAGAACACACACGAAACTCAACTTCTGCTGGTTTACTTCAGTGAGCTTCTTTCATCGCTCCCATCAATTTTGCCGCGAGTCCTGCATGGAAGTCATAACCTTACGGGAACATCCCAGTCTGCTCCCAGAAGAATCGCTGGGATGCTACATTATCATTCTTTTACATCATCGTTCTTCTACATCATGATTGGGTGGAGGAGACAGGCAGGAAAGTAAACCTTTTTGAGAATTGGCAAGCGTAAATGATTACACTTACTATTTTTAAAAATAAACTCTGTAATATACAAATATTAAATGGATTTATGTTTTTTACTAGAAATACATATGCATTGCCAAACCTAGATTTGAACTTAGGTTTTTCAGGATTTGTTACATTCTGACCATTACACAGAAAATGAAAGCTATAGCTTTTAGCTCTGCATAATGGTTTCCTCAGAGGTTCTTCTCCATCTATAAATGGAGAGCTTTTAATATTGTCCACAATACAAATAGCCTTTTAAAGGAAAAAGGAAAATATGCATCATGTTTTTCATATCTCTTGTATGAGCATCATTGTTTTACTACAGCAACCAATGAGTTTAGAAAAGTCATCAATTTTTTTAGTGTATGATTTTCCAAGGTATTTTTCACAAAGTTTGTCTATGCAGCTTGAAAGGAGAAGAAGTTTTTTCACTGTCATCCTATCGTTACAAAAATACTACCTTGAAAATGAATTTTTTCATGTAGACTCCAGCCTCTGGTCTCATCTTTAAGTGGTGACTCTCCAGGAAGAACGTATTTGGAAATCCAAGCCCAGGGCATGAGAGTGGATGAGAGCAGACACCTGCTCTAGATCTGCCCATATCTCATGCTGTCCAGATGACAGGTTAGAAACGATAGGCTCTTATATATTAGCAAGGAATATTATCCCAAGTATAATAATGCAATAAGTTCATGGTGCAGCTTCCACAGCAGAGCTGCCTTGTCCTCGGGCATGTAGATGCCTTACGGCTATTTTCATGTTCAGTCCTTGGCTGTTCAGCTTGAGATCAGAATGAGGAAAATAGCATTGGAAAAGAAAGATTTAATCTGGTACAAATTGGAGTAGCTCTATCAAAGTCATTGATAGCACTGCCTCCTCTTGATTTTAGGTAGGGAATAGATGAATTTCAACTTTAAGGCTAGATTTTGGAAATTGCCTGAGTTTAATAGCAGCACCTTAATTAAAGCCTTTGAAAGATGGATGAGCTATTACAGGGCTGCCTTGCTAGTAAGTGTGCCTGATTAACAATTTAAAAAATTGTATTCTGAAGCAGAGGAGCAGGATGGGTAGAAGAAGAAAATTATATATCATCCTTGCAGGAAAACAGCAAGGTGATACTGCAAATATTCTTTTATGATAATGGAGAAGTATTGAGACATTCAGGCAAAAAAATCAAACACCAGGATGCTGTCTTTAAAAAACAAAACAGGATTGTTCCAATAAGAATAAAACCTGCCTGTAAAATAAAGGCATGTTTTCCTAGAAGGACTCTCACTGAATAACACAGTGGATTAAAGAATTAATTTTTTATGTTGTTGTCAACTCGCTTTTTTTCCAAATGGCATTGTTATAAGTCAGACTTGCATAGTTTCCCCATTTTGTTTCTCTTTCTTATTTTCTTCCATTTTTATTTTTCACTGGAAACCACAGGAAGACATTTTTGCAGTGAGGATATCATTCCTGCTGATCATATATCATTTGTGAGCCGAGTGAATTTGTTCCACATGTCTTTTGAACATGTACTGCACAAAATGTCTGGTAATATAGAGAATCTGGTAAAGAAGTGTCTAGTGTATTTTCTTTACAGCCATGTATTTGAATTAGTATTTAATTAGTAATGTGCATAAATTCATGTGGAGAGCTGAGAGTGAATCCCCCCTCCTTTGATTTTGCTCGAGATAAGGAAGCTCTGATTTATTATTCAGTAGTAAAGATCAGAGAATGTCTCAAAAAGAAGGGAAAAGAGAACAGGAGAAATATTGCTGCTTGTGTGTTCATTAATAGACAGGTTTTTTCCACGCAGTGCACTGCCATCACCTTGAAAATGGAGATCCTTGGTTAGCAGAGATTTGAAGTCTGTGTAGCAGGATGTATATATATAATACCAGCATAAATAAACAAGGGCCATTATCCCTGTGAGAGCAATGCAGAGTTTTAACATTGGGGTCACTGATCAGTCAGCAACAGGTTGTGGTGATGAAACATCTGCATTTTATTGCCTGATGACACTCAAACTATCGTCATCCCTATAGTGTTTAGGGGATGCGGGCTGTTGGAATACTCTGCATTTTCCCCTCTGAAATTCAAAGACTCTTGCAGTTATGCTCATGTAGTTGAATTGAGTATCTCTAAGTTGGGGGTAGCCTTCTGCTTCTCCTCCTCACCTTTAACTTTACTCCAAACAAAACACTGAATTATAGTCTTTCATTATTTACTTCAGTTTCCTAGATAAAATAGTTATGTGAGTTTTTTCTTTAGTGAATGCAACTATCTGCCTTGTAGCCAGATGAAATAGGATGGTTTTACAAGGTACTTTCCACACAAGAGGTTATCTTGAGTCTGACTGTCTGATGGTTTTTGCACAATAATTCACTAAGCCACTTGGGTTTAGGCATCAGATAATCATGTAAATGCAAATCAACATGCAAACCATGCAAATGTGTCATAACTAGAAGCACAAATTTTGTCCTTACTTAGTGGAAAAATGAGAGAACTGTATCTGAAAGTTCTGTAGAGGAGATTTTTGTTAAAATAATTTGAGTAAGAACCACAGCAAAAGTCTTCTCCCCTCACTGATCATTTCTTTTATCCAAGACACACAGCCTGTAATTTGAGAAAACTGTGTTTCTCTGCCACACTGTTCTGTTAACAGGATTTATCTTAATGCAGCGTAACTCAGTAATATCACTAGGAACGTAAGCAACAAATGCACTGAAAGCGTAGCATGTAGGGTTTTGTTGAAGATTTATCTAAGCCTATGTGAACCTATGATAAGTGGGATAAAATTCTTCCCACCTGAATTTTAGAAGTTCAGTTGTCAATTGAACTGGGCTGACAAAGCTTCTTTCATCATCAAGGGAGAGAAATTGGTACCTTTGGGGAAAGTCCACCTGGCATATTTTAGATCCCTGCATTAGGATGTGCTGTAGCTTTCACTGCCTGCATTAACTGCACTCTCTGGGAAGCAGGGAAGACTGTAGAGGAAGCTGGATCTTCCCACTTGATCTTCCACTCGGCCACATCATTCCACCTTGTGCTACCTCTTGGATAAATGTTGATGCAACAGCTTTCCATTTTGATCACCGTCACCAACGGTTTCTGCTTTTCCTACAGGAGCCAAGACGTGGTCCAACATCATGGAGATCCTGGAGGAGAAGGATGGGATTGATACTGAACTACTGGTTTACGCAATGACCTTGGTTAACAAGGTTTGTTTACTTTCTTAGCATAACTGGTGGAGGTAATGTTAGTATTTTCGATCGTATAGTGATCTTCCCTGTTGGGAACAAAGGAGACCTGTCCCAGAGAAGTTGCAGGACAAGCTGTAATCAACCCGCACGCTCTTGTTGCTTGTGTTGCAGTCACCCAGAGGCAGCAGCTGGGAGCAGAATTGCCATTTTGCTAGATGCTGTGAGGAAACGTGTTATGACATGGCTCCTCTCCCAACGCTGACAGCACAGTGCGAAACAAAACTCAACAAACTAGCTCAACACATTATCCAAGGGGAGAAAGAAAGCAAGTGCTGGTGAAAAAATCACATGCTCACAAAGGCTTGCATTGTGCACAATTTTCTAGTTCAGGTCATTTACATTTTTTTTTGCTGCAAACCAAATATGATGAATTTAACAGGTCTGAGTGCTAGTAAGAATGTTTCTGCTTAAAAAAATGAGGTTACGGTTTTTCCTCTTTCTTTATATTTTCTGGTGTCCTGTATTACAAGTAGTAGTTTTGCAGTAAAATCCAATGTTTTCCAAAGTACTCAGTTGTGCTATGAGGAGGAAGAAAGTGAAAGGCCCGTAAAAGTTAGAAATTTATTAGTGTAAATTCCTTAAAAATTAGCATCTAGTCCTAAACAAATCTTAGAGGGACTAAAATTAAAAATGGATCTTTTAAAGAGCACAGATCAACATACTACTAGCAAATCAAAATAACCATGTGTTTTATGATTATAGTTAATAGGCCAGAGTATTATAAAATATTAATATTCTTCATTATATTCAGTTAAAGATCCTCAGTTTGTCAGTGGAGGTAATAAATCAAGCTGCCAACTTACTGTGCTCATGGCTACGTTTGGGGCCGTGGGTTGCTTTGGTGGTGTTTTGATTAAAGAATTTCTTAATGGCAGGTATTGTCCAGCAAAGATGCTCAAGAGTGACTAAACTCTCCTGGTGACATCACTGATGTCACTGTACTTTTACTTAGAACCACCCTTACTCCTGCTTACGTGGTAGTAAGGATCCTCTTGACTTTAAAAGACCACCTTATCTTACTGATGCACTCTTTCTGAAGGGCATCACCTGCTTTTTATGCTTCTGTCCGTAGCTGCTATTAAAGCCAAGGCAACTAGTTTTTAACGTCTCCGTTTTACGCCTTGTTTCGTGTACCGATTCCTCTTTCTGAGGTAATTCTCGTCATCATTTGCTCAGTTGTAATCTACCTGGTGTCTGACTTCCTCAAAAATTTTGTTCTAGGTTGGCTGTTTTGTCATCCTATGGTTGATTCCTTTAGTCTGAGTTTTTCACTACATTTAAAGCTATTTTTAGGAGGAGGTAGTTCTTTAAAAACACACAAAAAGAAAAAGCATCTTGCAGTCAAAGGAGCAAGGCAGTTATGAAGATCAAGGAAGAGAGGAATCCCACAATGCCACACTTATAATTATGATCTGGCTTATGGACAGCTTTATGATGTTTTTAATGGGATTTTTTTCATGATTATAGAGAAAACAGCAAGCAGCATGTCACAGTTGTAATTTTTTTCCCCCACAGAGAATACAAAGAAGGCTCAGATGGTTTCAGCTTCTCTAGGCAAGGAAATGTCAAAGTTTTCAGTGCAGGCAGAGTCCTCACGAGGGATTTGTCTTAAGGAAGCATACTTCTACTACTTTTTCTTTCTCCCTGTATACATTTACAGACTGTTTTCCTTCCTGCTTGGGAGCAGAAGACCCATCTGCCCAGACATAAGAATTGCTCCAGTCATTTAATCCTCTCCCTGTTTTTTGTTGATGCTTAACCAATTTACTTATGCTAACATTTCATTAACTCTCTCTTCATTTGGGAGGATTTAGACATTAATGAATCTCTTAAATGAGATTGATCCCAATACAGATACTTCCAGTTATGTATAGTTCCAGTATAACCTGTGTTATCTTCCTTTGGTTTGTTCCTATGATCTGTTAGATCTTATTCTAATCTCTACTTTCTTCATTTTTATTACTGAGATCCAGATAGATTAATGCCTTTGTGTTTCTTTCATATATGAAAAAAAACCACTCATCAAATGCAGACAGAAAATTCTATATTGCGTTCAACTCACTTTATATTTGCTTGCTGTAAAACCTCTTCATTATTGAGATTACCCTGGAAGCTTTGTAGTTGTAAGATTACTGTTGATTTTCTTTTTACCTGTATTTAATATTGCTTATTCTCTCATATCATACAATGTATTTAAAAAAAAACCAGGTAGATAAAATAATTATGAGGTATATAAAAATTAATACATTTTGCTATAGTCAGATTAAGCACTGAATGTTTTTTAGCAGGTCCAGTATAGGACTAGAATTTAAGCACCAGCTTCCAGGGCAGTGGTTACGAGTGGGAGCTGCAAGTACCACCCACCAGCAGTCCATCAGCTGTAGCTGAAAAAATGCTCTTTTGGTCCAGTGTGGCATTGATACAGTAGCTGGCACATGGATTTTTGGTGATCTGCCTTAAGAACATCGTGACTGCCACACTGGAACAATGATCATCTTGCATCCTGTGTCTGACGTTGGCCGCATCAGATGTTTTACAAGAAGTTGCGGTTCCTGGGAAAACACATGCATGAGATGCTTCTTCCTACCCCAAAGCAACTGAAAACTTGGCTGATGCCCTTAAGCGTCTTTATTTACCGTGTAGTGCTTTTCACCTTAGCATGTAAGATTTCAATGATGTCTCTCTCCCTGGTGCGTGGGCCCTCTAGTGAAGCCCAGTCTGTTGGGTGTTTAGTAACCGGAGCAGCACTCTTGTATCACTTGGACTTGCGTGTGAAGCATTGCACGCCAGATGCATTTAGCTGGACTTTCTGTTGTCTGTATCCTCTCTGCACCACTGGTTTATACTGTGATTGTTTTGTAAATGACAAAAGGCACCATACTTATTAGTTTTACTAGCTAATATCAGCCAGGACTACACATGTTAAAAACTGCAAATAAAGAGCACCTTTTGGTCTGAAGCCAGGCATAGGCTAGCACTAATTTGTGTCAGGATTTGTTCAGAAATGTAACTGAGGATATGTAGTGATAATGTTATGCTGTTACCAGTTGAGTATGTTGTCTAATAGTTTTTATCATCTAGGAAAACATTTGGCTGTTATACTCCCATAAAACTCTTCTTTATCCCCGATACAACTTCGTCAGTTTTCTTGCCTTTCTTTCCATTGGGACTGTTACAGTTGGCAGTAGGTAAAATGTGTTGTTTAGGCTTTGGTAAAAATGTGGTTAAGAAGATATATCCAGCTCAATACTCTCAGGCTGGGGTTTTGGTTTTAGTTTAGTTCACCATTCCTAAAGCAGCCTCTTGAGAGGGAAGAACGTAAAGCTGCACAGGCTTTCCCACAAGGGCTTGAGAGCAACTTGTAAAATCACACAACAAACAAATAAAAATCTTAATTTAGGGACGTTTCCTCAAATCAAAACAGGTTAGAGGCATAGGAATGAGTCTTGACATTCATATTCATGCTTCCTTTGTACACCTGAGTTCCGAATGTAACAAAATTCAGCAAGCAAACCACAGAGTATGGTTTAAACACGCTTCTCCAAGTGGCTAAATTTTAATTCTCTAGCCAGGTTTTCATGTTGTAAAGTTCAGTCTTCAGAGCAGGAGGAAATATTTGGGACTTGTATGTATATTTTGATATTGCAGTATCATTTTGAACTTAACCAGGTACTCAGGAAGGAGCAGGGACCTTGGAAGGACCTGCCCGATTTATGACCTCTGCTCTGCTGATTGCAGCTTTTGTTTCCTTTATAAAGCCACCAGGAAAATGGAGGCCCACTCTTGTTTTCTAATATCACAAGCCAGAATTAATCAGTCATTTATGCAAGCACCTCATGTCCCTTGTGTTTAGTTACTGCAAATATCTTTCTCGTGGCCTAAACTGAACTGACCCTGTTGTGACACCAGAGGTGCCCTTTTACATCCCATTTTATAATGTTGGAAGTTGGATTTGATACGCATTAGGCTCCGAAAATGGATCTGTGAGTTTAATGACAAACCGTGCAAAGGAAAAAGATTTGACTTCTATACTTGGGAGTTGAATTGCCCAGCTCTGGCCAGTAGCATGCAGTGAAAATTGGATTTCCACTGCTGCATGATTTAAAATTGTATTAACTGATAAAAGGCTGCTGACAAAAGCAGGGTTGCTAGTAAATACTACCTTATGCTGCTGTTTTCCCTGTCTACAGCCTGCCTGACCTCAGATTTTAAGAAGAGCTATACTTGAAGGCAGGTGATCTGCATATCAACATTAAGACATCATTTCCTGGTATTCTAAGAAGTTAACGCTCAGAAGATCTGTGCAGAAGATCTGACTGTTTGTCCACCCTTTTGCACATAAGACATCACATCTTATTGTTCCTGAAGACACTTAGGTCAGCGTAGCCGCTGTCTACTTCTTTCATAAGCAAGAGAAAGCCTGATAGACATAGTTTTCTTTTATAGTATTTCCATATCCGTGTTAAAGCTCTGTTGAATTTACAGTGTGATAGTTTCAGTTGCTGGATCCTCAGGTTTCTACTCAATGCCAGGTGTCAGTTTAGGAAAGAACAAAATGTACATGGTATCTATTTTCAGCACTGTTCAGGAAAATTTAATTCCATGGTCTTCAGTGGGTTTTAAAAAGAGGCTTAAATACTGTCCTGGACAGAGGCAAATTCTTAATTAGAGCCTGAACATATAACCCTGAATGTATAACCCTAACACTTCATTGGTGTTTGTACTAAGCATTCCTGTTGCAGTGGACCTCACCAGACATTAGACAATAGTCCTGTAATAACTGAAGATGTTGCTGTGTCATGTTTAGTTTAAAAAAACATAAATTAAAAAGTAGCTTGGTGATGCACATTTTCCAGTGCCTCATTTCACGGGAAAGAGGTGCTTTAACAGGGCAGGGTATGACAGCTGTGTAGTCCTCTCTGTTGTTAGTCACATAATTCGGACCAGTTTTTCTGAACGTAAAGCTGCTCGGTGTAGGGAGGCAGCCCAGAGCGGCTGCTCTCTTCTGCTCTCTGCTGCTCAGAGCCACTCTGCAAAAGCCGTGCTCCAGAAAACTAGTGTTCTCAGAGCACAGTTCATCCCACCCTGGGCATGAGAAGATGAAACTTTCTGGGGAGGGACTGGTTTCTGCGTGTGCTGTCTCTCTCTTGTACTCTTTCTCTCCTCTACTGGGAGTATAGATAAGTTACCGAGCTAACTAAATAGGAGAGAGGAAACTACGTCAAGGTAAGCATCTCTCTGGTGAGCTAATCCAGAATAACTGTGTTCCTTCCAGTCTACGCTCTCACATACTGTGCAGAAATGGCTCTGTATAGACTGATTCTTGCAATGAGGTGTATGTTGCTCTGCAAGTAGGTTGCACAGTATGTCTAGTAATTTCTACTCGATGTGCACAGGATTACACTCATTTTCCTGCATCATCCGTAGGAAGCAGTAAAAAATCAGCACAAGCTGAGTAGAAATCAAAGGCAAACCAGAATAGTAGTGTTTTCTGTTGTCTTTGTGAACGTCTGCAGGACTCTGGTGGATGAAGTTCACTTGTGCTCTGACCAAAGTTGTCCAATGCCCGTGTCCTCTTCCCACGCATCACTCTGCAGTAAAGCTGTGGGTGGCTTGATTCAATCCTCTTGCTACGTACACTGCAGTGGCATACTATGGTATACGCGGTATACCGCAGAAGACCACCTTCCATTTCTCAGTTTTCTGAATTCACCAAAAGAATGGGAAATGACTACGGCAAGAAAAGTGCGCTCTCATGAACATAGAGCAGGTGCCATAGAAAGCTCTGAACTCAAACAGTTCATTTTCAATAGCTGGTATTATTGGCATTCTTTATTTTCTAGTGTGCAAAAGCTGCTCTCCAGTGTCACTGGTAACAACTTACCCCATAATCGGGAATTAGGAACTCTTTTAACGTTTTGTAGGAGTTGAGGAGTCAGTGTACCTTTAATAAGACTTTTCAGGTTGAAAGGGAGGAAGGGAGGAGAGGAGTCGATATCTCTGTAATATAAACCAATTTGTGTGCGGGGAGGATGGCCTCTGCTGCAGGTGCGGAGGACAGTAGGCACATGGTGCAGGATATTTCCTGCTGTCCTGACATCACACAGCTGTGCGTTGGACTTTCTCTTCTTAAGGCCAAACTGACAGGAATCAGTAGGAAATCAGCTTCCCTGGTTTTAGCTAAACCGTTTTTTTCTCTCTCTTTGCTTTTATCCCTGTGTTTGATGCTTTAACATTCTCTGTTCTTTAAATCTGTACTTGAATGAAGCCAGGAAGAATCCAACTGTGTATTTTAAGACCCACATTTTCCATACTTTTTTGTATGAAATAACAACATTGATTTGTTTTGCCAATTATTCATTTTTCTACACAGTGCACAGAGTTGTTTGTTAAAAGCCGTGCCACTTGTTTTTTATTTTCTAGCGGTGTCTCTAATCCCACATCATGGGTTTTACTTTATTGAAATCATACGTAGCACCACTTGCCACCCGCTTTTAAAAACCTTTGTTTAATTCTTTTCAAAACAAACAGATTTAAATGTTTTTCCTTTGATTCTTAGACGCTGTCGGGGTTGCCAGATCAAGACTCTTTCTACGACGTGGTGGACTGTCTGGAAGAGCTAGGCATTGAAGCTATTTCACAGAGACACTTGAACAAGAAAGGAACAGACTTGGACTTAGTTGAGCAATTTAACATTTATGAGGTAACATAACATGCCCTGTTTTATGCATCTTACAGCTTGTGCAAACTTCAAAGCCGAGAGGAGGGGGGGAATGTAACCTAGGTGAAATTTGGTTATCTATTTTATTTTAAAAGAAAAACATCTGGTTGCTAGAAGCATTGCACGCATTCGTGTATGTGACCAGCTACAATACATAGCTGCCTTTAATGCAAATGCATTTCATACTAAAGCCGGGGCATACTCCAAGGCAAACCAGCACATTTACTACCCTCCTTAGAGGCAGTTCTGCCTGCAATTAAAACTTTCTCAGACTGCTAGTTACACATCCTGGAGTAAGTAGAAGTTCTTTCCATGTGCAAAAGTATTCAGCTCATGAAAAGGGTTCGGCTGAGCTCAGCTTCACAAATACCACTTGTTCTGCAGCTGAATACCCAGCAAGTCCTTGTTTACGAGTTTACACTGGACCAGATCCTATACAGTTTGCAGCAATGGAGTAATGAGTGACTCCACATTCACCACCTAGGTATAAAATAACTACTTCTGAAGTATTTATAGGTAAGGGTAGGATATCCAGTTTCTTAATAATTAGCCTCTTTTCAGACTTCGGGAAGTGTTGGAGCAGGGAAGCTCAGGCTGAAGTTAATGTAATGTAAATGTGAATTCATGTTCTGGTGTGATGAAATTAAATGACTTTATCTCCATCTAAGTCCAGCAAAGGATTTGGTAGATTTGATTCTCCATTTTCTTCATCAGCTCGACACCCATGTCACTTTACTAACTTGAGCAGAGTTAAGTTTTATATACAGCAGTTTGCAGGAGAATCAGGCCAAAATAGGAACATGAGAATGAGAGGGCTCCATGTTCTTCTTTCTTTTTCTTTGTCAGAGGCATCAGCTCATAAAATCCTTTTTAAAAGGTGATCATTAATCTTAAAAGCAGGGGGTTTTACACATGCTGTGCCTACTGAAAGACTCGATTGCAAAATTAGCAGTTGGCTTAGGTGGGTACCTGCTTTCTCTAGATGACCAGACTAAATTTAGACATGCCTATGCACGTTATTTCTTTTTTCTGCCAATTTTGTTCTTTATCTGAAAAATCTTGTCTTCCCCACTGAAATAGATTTTATGCCCTAAGCAGAGATATCCCACTTCCCCCTGCCTTTGTTTTGTTAAACTCACTTCTGGTAAGAATTATCAGAGTAACTAGACTAATAGAAACAAGAAGATATGCATTCTTCTGATCCCCCACATCGCCCTCTTCTATACCTCTGCCTATTTGAATGGATCTTTCTCATCTTCTCATATAAGATTACTTAAATGTTACGCTGCATTTCAGATGAGATCCACCAGTAACTTTGTTGTGTCTGCCAGAGATATATCTCCTCACATACCCTAAGGTAGCACTTGCTTTGTTTCTGTTAGAGGTATATCACGTTGGCATGACAACAGCATGGTGTAGTCCAAGATACTAGGTGTTGCACCTGTATTTTAGTCCTCTACTATTTCCAACTGAGCCCCCAACCTGTGTCAGAAGTTTCTGTCAAATGTCACCGTGGCCACGCTGTTCTTGACATCATTCTTGCTATAATATGCATATATATGCTATAATATGCATATTATACATATGTTGCTCTGTATTGACAGTGCTTATGAACTGGCAGGAAATACTGAATTTTCCATTGAAGGCATACATGAAAGTAATTATGCTAACCTAAAAACTGGGAGCCTTGGAGGAGATGGGTGGTCTGCATTTTTTTCTTTTAATCCATTGTGGTACCAGTTCACAGAAATAGTTTTGTTTGTTAGGTTTTTTCCCTTTGTTTACTTTGCAGGGAGATCTGTCAAAATGGAGATTTTTTAAGAGGAATGCAGTTACATATACATCTGCTGATCTCTTCCTTGGCTGGGAAGAAATGATGGCACTATTCTAAAATACTTTCTAAAGTAGTAGACGGTAATTTCCACTCAATCATTACAAGTGTCATGTCTGAACAGGAGGAAGTGTTCGATCAGTCAGTGCACAAGAGTTTTTTCTGTCGATTTCACTAAAGCCAAGACTTCACCTAAGTATTTTGGAAGGAAGTAAAGAGAGCTAGGTGTCCAGCACTACTCAGCTTCCTTGAAAATTAAGTCCTACATAAAAAAAGAAACCAAACTAGGAGATATATAGATGTGTTACAGGTCCTGTAGTGTTCTATACAAGGTGTCAGTATATAATTCCATAATTAGAACTACTACACTGCACTAATGGATAGACAGCAACTTACAGGGATAGCTATAGAAATGGTGACGCTAATAGGAGTTAATCGTGTTGAGATCAGTTAATTTTTAAAGCCCAGGTGTGAAGACCTGTGGTACCTAAAGGAACCGTGTCAGAAGCCTCGCCTTTCTCCCTTTCTCTCTCAGATGACACTGAGACACGAGGATGGAGACGAGAGTGCTGACCCCCCTCCCAGCGGGCGCAAGGACCGGAGAAGGGCCAGTCTTGGTGCTAGTGAGCGAAGGGGGTTAGAGCGGCGACGGAGCCGCAGGCACTCGGTACAGAACATCAAAAGCACTTTATCAGCCCCTGCGAGTCCGTGCGGTCAGTCGAACCCTAGCTTCATGCTGGGCCACGGGCAGCACGTTGAAGATCTCGGTGAGAGGTAAGTGCATGGGCTGGGGAATACTCCTTTCTTTTCCCCTATTACTTTCTGTTATGTTCATTGCTCTTTATTAATCCGACAGACTTTTCTTTATTTCCCCCTTTCCATTGAATTTTGGAAAAAAAAAGCATATTTAGAGTTAAAACAAAAAACCCACCAACAACAAGAAGAAACGGATTTGTAGGCAACTTATCTACATAGCTAAGTTCTTTGGCGCCATCTACACTAAGTAAATGGACCCAAACCACATGAGGTAGAGCATTTGATATGGGAACTAACCAAGCCTAATTTCATCGCTTGACAGATTTATATTCAATATACCCACATAACAGAAGATTGTAACAAGGGCATAGTCACATTAATGCAGAGCTATTTGTCCTGTATATGTTACAGTTCATTCTTTTTTTTTTTTTCCTTTGCAATCAGCATTCCAGCATAAATATTTTCCTTTGAAGCTACACTGTAGTAGTGAATATATCTAATGTTTTATAATTAGTGAAAGAGAGACAGTAATGACTAGTTGAGCAGCAGTCTGCAACACTGGAGTCAGTCAAAGCTAGTGTCATTGCCAGTCCCATAACGGTTGACTTGGGCTATGCATGCTTAGGAGAAAAGGGAGCTGCAGATCCTCAGCATGTCTGACTACTGCATGAGAGGGCTGGAATTAATTTTGCCTAAGTTAGATGTCTGATCAACTCGCCTCCCTTTGATGTCAGTGGAGTGCAACAAGCACTGGTAGGCCTTCAGTTATCTAATGTATTCTACATGCCTGAAATTTCAACCAAGATGAATCATGCTCTGAAACTGGCTGTTTCTCTCTGTTGACTATAAAGGGAATCTGGCTGACTAGCTCAGGTGAAGATACATACGCTGCAGATAGCTAAAGCTGGACACTGTCATCCCGTGGCTGAAGGTGCAATTTGCAAAACTGAAGCATGCTCCATGAAGAGCGTATCTTGTGTTGATTATAACATTTGGGAAGTTCTTTGGAGGTTTTTGTTGGTTAGCACTGGATGTGAACTTAGATTCTTAAAATCCTGCGTTACATGTAAAGCAACCCTTCTTGCAGAGCAAATTGAGTTGACTAAAGTTTAATGGCTTCAGGCAATATGAAAATATAAGACTCCAGATAATTTAAACAGTAGTTGTGTGTTGTATACCACATAATGGCTTTTTTTTTGCTTTCTTTTTTTTCTTTCTTGCATTTGGCAACACATTCATGCTTGTTTTCCGTCACCTTCTATTGGCCGGGTGTTTAGTAGACTGGCAACTGAGAGCCTCATGATCTTACAGGCTGATGACAAGGATGACAGTGTGTATGAGGCTGAGTTTAAAGCATCTTCAGTGTGAGTACAGCTGGGGACTTCAGCTGCTCTGCATGGGATGCCTCGTGCATGATCTTGGGCCCTGCTTCATGACTTACCAATGTGACGGGGAATCTGTATCCATGGATGTGGAGCAGATATCAGTGATTTTTTTAAACTGATGAATTTGGACTGGAAATGAGGAGATGCTTCAATCTACATAAATTGTTGATTCTCTTACTGTAATTAAAGAAATACAAGTCATGCAGGACAACAACTTCTACCAATACGTTTTCTTACTATTAATGTTTGCTTATTAGCTTTATTTCGCAGTCTTCAGTAACTCCTAATGAATTTGTGTTTGAGCTGTGTTAGTATTGGGGGAGTAGAAACATGGCAGATTAGTTTCATAAGTTCTTTGAAATATTTTTTTATAGCATAATTTCAATAATTATCCTACTTTTTTGAAAAAAAATAGCCAGTTCTGCTCCACACCCTCTTTGACAGTTACATAATTTAAAGCATAATTTAAGTTTAAATCCAGGAAAGAAGTCTTCATTTAAGCAGTCAAATTTCATTTCATGTTGCAGTTGTCCTTGGAATCTTCTTTAGGAAAATGATTAAATTCTCTCCAGCTCCATCTGGCATTTCTAAGTTGCTCACCTGCCTCTGTAGGGAAAGAGGCATTCAGTTATGAATGTATGTAACACTGATCTTGACTTTGCATATTAGTTAAAGAAAAATCATTTTCCCCCTGCCATCCTCCAACCCTCTTAGCACGTAAAGACAGGGAGTATTACTTGTAGCTAGCAAATAATTTTTTTTCCCACTGGATATTACAGACCACAGAATATGTTTCGGTACCTGAAGATGCAAGTTCTATGCCCAGTGAAATTTTTAAAGTTGCCATAACAAGAAGCTAGTTGACTCTTGGCTCTTCTGTAAATCCCACTGGGTTTCTAGTAAACAAGCATTTCAGAAAAGCAGATTCTGTCCTTCACATTTTTAGTCTCATCATCTGCCCAAATCCGTAGTTGTGGTGGGAGGAGGAAAACCAGCCTTCCTGCTTTATCAAATCCCAGTGAGTCTCTCAACTTTCAGTGAAATAGTCCAGATGAATGCAACTATCTGTACACCCGATAGCTAAACTGGGACAAAAAATAACGTAAAAGCTTCATGGCTTCTAGTCATTAACATTTAAACAGAAAAGTAGTGAATTTGAACGACTCGCACAAAGTTTTTACACATTTATAAAGTTTGAATTAACCTTAAGTGGAAAGATGTTTTTCTCTCTGTATTGTTCCTACTGGATCAAGTTTTCAAATTTAAGAAGATGGTCTCTGATGCGACGTATTTATTGGTTTAAAGGATTTTAATAAAACATCGTAAGTTTAGACCTTGCTGCAATTTGTAATGAAATTTTAGAATGGTATGTTAAAATATGATGCAGGTATCACCTGGTTTTGTCAAAAGAAATGCTTGTTTTGTCCCTTCTGCTTCCATCGTTAAAGTTGTAGAGAGGAATCTGTACAAATGGATAAAACTTACTTATTACCTCTCTAAACCGAAAGTAACTTTTGTGCATCCAGGAAGGATCTGTCTTCTGCTAATGACCTTCTTTTGGTTCATAATCCTAGTCCCTCTCGAGGAAGGAAAAAAGTTCGCAATAAGTTTTTGCAGTGCTGTATTTTCTGAAAAATAGTCTGCAAAATAGGTTTCAGTCTCTTTATTCCTTCACTACGTTTTCTTTACCAATGGGAAACGTGTAACAATATTAATGATAATCTTACTGCGTTGCTCCTGCTGGTATCTAAACTTTGTGTGTGGTTGCAGATGTCTATGTCTGATTTTACAGTGGATTAGCACCATCAAGTTCAGTGGAATTGCTTCTGATGGACATGGTTAGAGATTAAAGTCACACTCTTACACTGTACTAAATTTTATTTTGGGCAGTATTCTTGGTTATTTTTGGACTTCACTACCAAAATCAGTAGAAGGTTGAAGTTCTTCCTCAGCATTCTCCTTCCCACAGTGTTCATGTTTCTTTTCTTTCTAACTCCATCAGCTGGTTTGGCAGTTACTTTGCTTTTGTTTACCACATCAAACAGGTTGTCCACAGTCATCTGCTTTGTGTCAACCGATAAGTCTTCCAAGAAGAGAAAAATCCATGGTGCCGGTAAAACAAAAAAAGACAATATTGGCCAAATTCTGTTCTGTCTCACAATGCTTTATATCCAGAAAAGCTGTCTGAAGTCAATGGAGTTGCTCTGATTTACGCCAGGCTAATTGAGAGCAGACTTTGGGTTTTGAGCTGGGAAAAGTTGACCGTAAATGCTAAGGGCAACCGAAAGGAAAACTTGCAGGCCTTTTTCATCCATTTGGCAACCTTCTTCCAAACTAAATGTATTGCTTTTTCGCTTGTGGTTCAAAACAAATAAAGACCCAAATCTGCTTTGTGTTAAAATAGTTTTCATGGAGAGTGAAACCCAGCCTAATGTGCCTGTTACTAAATAAATAAAGAAGTTGATAACGACCACTCACTAAGAAAGGCTGAAGGTTGGTTTAAGGGCATGTAGCTGCTGCAGTGTACTTTAAAATGCCAGTCCTGACCACCAGCAGGTTTGCTTTGCTCAAAACTTCTTTCTTTTACCACGATGGCATAGAGCACCAAAAAGCCTGGGGGGAACTTCAGTGCTGTTACCATGACGTTTTAAATGGTTCGCTGAGGGCACCTCCTAAGGTTTTCTGCCCTGGTCCAAATTGAGTGCTCTCAATCTGTGGTCTAGCATGCTGTTTCTTAAGCAGTAGACTTTAGACAAATTCTTCAATGGTTTTGGGTTGTTTTTTTTTTTCTTTTTAAAGTAAAGCCAGCTTTTTCCAACCACACAATGGATAGAGTCGGGGAAAAACGTAAGGAGTGGCATGGAACTTGCACTAGATTGATGTTGTTATTGTATGCCGTGATTTCTGGCTACATAAGCATTAAAAAACAAAAATTTCTGTCTGTCTGTCTGTCTTTCAGTCTTGTCGTGTCTGGCTTCGAGGGTGTAGAAGGCAGGTAGTTCATAAGTTCTCAGTGCTGTCTTGAGCACTGAACAGGTGCTCTGCAGGAGCCCTATACATAGAAACCAGAAACAAGTACTTCTCCTGGTTTTTCAAATTAACGTGTTTCACATTTTGCTGTGCATTTCCCTTTCTTCAGTACTGCACAGTGACCATCCCCATCTCTCTCACTGGGTGTCCCATCAGAGCTGTGCCAACCAGACTTAGCAAACGTACCCAAGGGACCTTCTATGAGATTTACACTGACACCTTGTACCAGCATTTGAGTGAATGGCTCTGTCAAAGCTTTGTGGAATTAGTTACAATCAAAGACTGAGGTTTATAAAATTGTGAATAGCTAGGATTAGGTATTTACCTCACTTTACTAGACTCTCTGCTCTCTTCTTTTTCATATCTTTGATTTGTTTTATATCATCAAAAATCACAAAAGAATTACTAAGATTGATCATAGAACACTATACATGTTCATCTAGAGATAACCAGGCCTTGGTAAGGACTTTCTTGTCAGTATTTCTGTGTTTGAAACCTAACAAGCAGAAGAGCTGACTACCATCTTAAGAACCCATCAGAGCAGAGCCTGCGTCCTGAATCAGTGACCGAAGTGGGATTTAACAAGCTCTCTTTTTTAGACCGTGAGGCTAAAAAGGTTATGAGGAAGACCAACTGTTCAAGTTCACCTCAGGCTTCCAGATTTCTCAATCTGAAGAAATTTGGCCTTCAGGAGAACTGTATTGATAAGGAAAGAACAGCAGAGGACCAAACCGGGAATTATGTACCTGCGAACTGTGCTTTTGTTAGGGTCCTGCCTGGAATGCTGTTATGACTCTTCCTCTGAGCAAAGAGTAGCACAGGGAATTCCAAAGTTTCCTGCAAATTTCTGGGCTAGCTGGACACCGCACCGTTGCATGGTGTGCGCTGGGCTGAAGGCCTTTCACGCCCTTTACAGTCTTAGAAAAAAATTGGGAAGTCGTTGTCTAAATAAAGGAAGGCTGTGCTGAGAAGTCATAAGGATCTGTTTGTTAGAAAATACATGTTTCTGATGCTTGAGGATGGCCGAGATGCAGGAAGAGATCGTGACGCTATTTTGGTTTTACCAGAAAACAATGAACACAGCTGAGCCTCTGATGCTAAGCATTTTTTCTGCTTAACTTCGGATTCCTGTCGAGTTTCTAACCAACGGCACAGACCTTAGTTTGGCTATTATGCCCCATTAACTGATTATTCAAATTGCTTCATGTAGAGCCAGGCCTGCAGGGGTGGTTTGTCCAAAATGCAGCTGAGACTTCTTTTTTTATTATTATTATGATTTTCCATGTTTTCAGACATCCTAAACCATGACTAATCTTTAATTTTTCTCTAGCATTTACTATGGCAAAATTCTAGTTTTTGTCATGATGTTTCAAGTTCTGGTGACTTTCCACTGCACTATGTGAAATGTTTTGATTATGTAAATACTTATGGCTATAAATCAAAGTGCTGGTTACAGTGGTGGGTGGGGTTTGTTTTATTTTATTTAGGATGGGTACATTCCACATCTCTCAGAGTTGGTGTCTGTGGCAAATACAATGAATAGTATGATAGTTATGAAACAGCAAAGTGGGGAGACTCAACATCAGCATCTAATGCAGGACTTGGGCTGTGATATGTATTATTAAAGGCCTAGAAGAGAAGAGAAATTAATTTATTTTTATTGCTTTAATAGAAGGAAACAAGTGTATTTTTTTCCTAGGCGTTTGTCTCTGGTTCCTGTTTTTGGATATTTAAAACAACTGAGACAGGAATCTAGAGAAAGCAAACATCTCCAGGATAAACACACAGCCGCACACCTGTGGATATGCTAAGGATCCCTTTAATACATATATGTATGTGGTCTGAGCTACTTGGCATTGTTGGTGGCTTTGAAATAGAATGGCATATGATCAGTTATGGGGGAGACGTTAACTTTTTTCACAGTTTGGTTGGTATGGGCAGAAATGGAAATGGGTTGTAAGAGCAGTGGTTTTGGAAAGGAGATTTGTCCATGAAATTGAAAGGCTTGGTAAGGTTCATAGCGTCAGACCTTTATTAGTCATTGGTAACAATGTACAAAATCTGATCCGTTAAGGTGCTACTATTTTAGTTTTGGGACAAGGAGGACACATTTATTTCTCTCGTGCAGGTAGGGTTATTTAAAGCATGAAGTCAAGCAGATTTGAAAGGAGGTGAATAAAAATGTGAAATTTGTGATCTTACTCTTTGTAAGAATATCTTGGAAGTGCCTGTAAGCAATGCAGTAGAGGAAGAGACATGAGACAGGTTAAGAAAAGTTTTCTTTCAAACCCATACCATAAACAAAAGACTCCATTTATGTATAGATAGGGATTGACCTATTAATGCATGGGTAATAATAAAAAAGTTAAAAAAAGTTACAGCTCGATGAGTATCTCATGTACTGGTCCTGTTGCTGTCTCAGTTTGATATCAGCACTTTTTATCTGAATTAAAATACCCCTCTGGAAATGTCAGGTTTTGTAGTAGAGGTACTGTTTGCTGTTTGTGGATCTTGCTGAAGGGCAATTTTTTATACTTGATATACAGGCAGAGTCCAGTTGACGGCACTGGACTTTGCTGTAAACGCAGTGGTAGATTGATTTTTTTTTTAGTTTGAACTGCAGTAGGAATGAAGAAAGCACTGAAACTTAGATGAGGTTATAGCTGCACGGCAAATGAAAGCACAGCGTGACTTAGCCTAATGTTTTGGGGTTTTTTTTCCACTGTGTATTTAGCTTTGGTGAACTACCTGAGGAAATGTAATGCCAAACCAGGATTTGAATATATTTCTTCAGAGGCCCATGGTAATGTCTTATGCACTGGCCTATACGTGCCTTAGAGGATTCACCTCCACAGTGTGTTCCCAATATTAGTAAACATGATCCTCTGAGGCCAGGAAAGTATTTTACACACATGATGCGATGGGAGGGAAAAAAGACAGCAGTTTGGCAGGATGGCATTTCCAGATCCCTCCCTTTGAAGTAAGGGGCAATAACTGTGACCTTCAAGTGTCAACCAATACGCAGTTCCAAGCTCTGAAAACACCGTTTCTTCTCTCTTTCTGTATATGTTCCAGTATTTATTGCTTCTAAAGTCTCTCTACATCGTGATTCTGTTTCTTTACCTCTTCTGCTCATACAGATGAAAAAACAGCAATGCTGTTTAGTGATCAGAGAGTTGGGACTCTTGAAGTCTTTGCACGGCCTTGCCAGTATCTTAAGCAGGACTCTGCTGTCTTGCTCTGCTTTGATGTGCCTTACATAAACCAACTGCAGCAATGAAAAAAGCGTGGAGGCATTACCTAGGTATTATTTAGGTGTGAAAAGTTGTTACTAATAATATTTTAGGGATAAGAAAATAATAGTAACCTATAGATAAAGAACAGCATAATATGAAGGTACACACTTACTTTACATTATTTGTCATTTCCTCAACTTCTTTTCTGAACAATTTTATTTAGGGCAGAAATACCAGGGTAATTTTCCTTTTCACCTTTGTAATTACGCACCTTAGTTTCCCTTCTGTGCAGAAGGCCAAATTTTGAGGCTTCGCAAGTAAGTTGTTATCCATATCATTTCATGTATTTTCATCTTCAATAATTGCACCAACTGCAGTGGTCTGTCACACGTAGCAGCGGAATGGAAATGGGATAGGGGGTTAATAGGTGGTTTCTTTAGTTTTGTTTTTAATGGAGGAGGAAAGTATATTGCCATATCTTTATACAGAGTAATAAATGATGAATTTAAATTATTACCACTTTCAGCTTTCACATAAAAGACTAGTTGAATCTGTTCTGGCAGCTAGTGTAGAAGAAAGGAAGAAGAAGCAGAAGTGTACCAAAGCATTTGTTTGTTTTACAAGGACTTAGGAATTTGGCTATGAATTGTGCTGTCTAACCTATGAAAGTGGAATTTCACTCATAAATTGAGGACAATGGCAAGCAATTGCAAAAGAAAATAAAATTACATCCACTGTGACTTATAAAGATCTTTCCTTGATGGAACATTTTTCATTTTCTATTTGTTCACCTGTGAGGGGTTCAGAGAAGCAGCTTTCCAAGTGCTGTGCAAGAGGTAAAACAGGTCAGAGGCTTGAAGGGGGGTGGGGAACAACCTTGAAAGAAAAATTTGAGATCAACTGTAGTATTTCATTTAGAATAATATTGTGGAATGGCTAATGGTGATCTTACTTCACTGAATGTGGCCTATACTCCTAATTGGGAGCCACTCCTCTGAAAGGCAGTGAAAGTTTAAATGAAAGTAATTTAAAGAAGCTAAACTGAAAAGCACTTGACTTAATTACAAAGAGAAAGAGAGAGAGAGAATATTCCTCATCAGTAATTAACAGCACATAGGGTGATTTTCAGAGAGTGTGGGAATAATGGCCGATAGCTTTACAATTCCCCAGTCCTTTCTTCTCTGGGTCGGTTCGTAACTCCAAGACCCCTTTTTTCACTGAAGTCCTGTGCTCGCATTTCTTGGGAATTCCTGTATAATTCTGTGGGTGGTTGCAAAAGGCTCAGAAGTACACTTAGGGCCGTGTCTAATAACCTGCAAAATTAAGAAGGAAATATTTAGTAAGACTTCAGTAAAAGTTAAATAAGCCCTACACAAACTGGAATCGTATACCAAAAGGGAGATATTTTAATGTGCTGTTATCTCATGAATTAACTTTTATGTGCATTGTATATGCAGACCAAAACATTGGTAGTCTAATTGTGGCAAGACCATCCTTTTTCCTATTGTTCTAAATTCAAACATTACTGGTCAAATTTTCTTCCTGAACTAAAATGATTTAAAGCATATCTTAGACAAAAAAATTTCCTTTGATACCAAGCAGAGCAGAATGTGTTTCTGTGCTTATGCTTATCTTCTGGTTTGGTTTCTTTTTTTTGGTTTTGGTGTTTTCTTTCCTTCAACACAACCTTTGATTTTTCTATTAGCTGTATCTTTGGAGGGGTTTTTTTTGGAGCGAGGGGAGTGAGAATCTTGTGTTTCTGGGCTACAAGCTAGAACAAAGAAAGCCTGAGTCTCTTCAAGCTGCATTCATCAAAATTCTGTGAAGGGAAGAGTTTGGGGGGAGCCCGGAGAGGACAGAGACAAGATAACCTTGTACACATTGTTCAGCTCTAGGGACCAGTAAGATGAAGAGTGTTCTTTGGTGCTTTGCGTTCTTGTGGAGTGAGAGTCGCTGTCTTCAGAGTGGTGCCTTAGTTTTAAAATCATGTCGCTGTGGCTAGGTTAGGTGTGTGTTAGGTGTGATGCCTAGCATCTCACAGACTTTGCCCCTGCCTTCAGCTAAACTTGTAGATGAGTCCCTTGATTATCATCTCCTTTCATCAATCTGTGTTTGTTAGTGTTTGTGTCTCTGCAACTTAGAGTAGCTACTTAACATCAGCAGGACAAGTTTGATTGGCACTCTTTTTATTTCTTTTTTTTTTATTTATTTAAAAAAAGGAGAAAGGTGAATCCATTAGTTCTAAAGCCTTTGCCTAGATTTCGTTTTGATGCCTCAGTGGTTCTCTGTCCATAAACTGCACTTTCATACCCTTTTTAAAAATACACATTTTTTTAAGGGGCTATAAATACTTGCATGTCAAGCTTTAGTTGAAACAACTGAGCAAAAACTGTGCTCTCATAGATGCTTGTTAGTTGCCATGGCTGATGATGTACTTCATAAAGATTTGTGGGGGGTTTGGTTTTTGTTTGTTTGTTTGGTGGGGGTGTCAGCCTGTAGCAGTAATCCATTTTAAAGATGAAAATAAACACAGTGATTGTTTCGAAATTTGTTCTCACTGCAACAAAGCTTTTGTTTAAATACTTCTAATCTGGTACTGTTATCATGGAACTGATGTAACCCAGCAATAGCCTTAAGGTTAGCTGAATATATCTGATCCTTCAGCGTTAGCTGAAGCCCTTCCTCCCTGCCGCAGGATAAATATTTGCCTTTTGCTGAACAGGATAGATTTCTCTGTGCCACTGAAAAACTTGCAGGCTTCTGCAACCTAGTTTAATTGAAAACCTCCCTATGAATCATTTTTCTTAGTTTAATTCTACTGTTGCATTGACACCAAATTTGCATGTGTATGTGGGAAGGAAAGTGAGCTTTTCCATATCACCCCTTCTCCCTTGCACACAAAAATGAACACATAACCCTGAAGGGTCCAGATGAATTCACAAATCTGCTGTTCTGTTTGAGCATCTGTCTGTATGACGTTCTTAGCTTTACAAGAATGTCATCTGTCTGTAGTTGGTGTTTTCCTGTTCTAATAAATATTCAAGTGGAAATTTTCATTTTCTGCCTTTTGGGAAAGATTTAGGTGGCAGGTGCTACCTGTTTTCATGGACAGAATATCTGTTCTCTAACAATACTGAGAAACAATTGCTTTGGTTGAAAGCAGAGCGTACTTGATTCCTGCCTGTGAGCTTAGCGGTCTTCTCTGATCAGAATCTGATCCACTTTCTTGGGATAGTCGAGAGGTCTGAAACGGTGAGTTTAATTGCTGAAAGAGGACTTTCCGAGCACTGAGTGTCTCTTCTAAGCACGTACTTATTTCCATGGTGCAAGTTTCCCCCAACTGAACCTGGCTCCCCCAGGCTGAGGAGCGTGCCCGCCTCTGTGTGCAACACCAGTCATCTCTGCAGCCGAATCAGGCAGAGCCAGCTCCTTCCTCTGGCTTTTCCACCCAATTTCTATGTACCTGCTCTCCTCCTAGAGGTAATATTAGCAGAGGAAGAGAGCTGCTTCTAAGCTTTTGATCTGGAAGTCAAGGAGACTTGAGGAAAGAGTCCTTGGCCTGACAGGAGAATTATCTGTCTGGAATCTCTTAAATTAATCTACCAATTGAGGTATGATGATGGGCCCACAGAGCTGCTTCACTGTTCCTAGACAGCTGGAGAGAAGCAAAGACATCAGTTAACTTCCAGCCTCTGTCATAAGAAAAGCTGAGTCAGGTGATTTTAGAGGTCCTCTTTTTGGGTCAGGAGTCAATAAACTTATTTTCATTATTTTGTCCATCTCAAATCTCGGCATCTGACTCTTGTGGAGCAGGCACTGCCGTCGGCTGTCAGCAGCCTTGGGAATGCCCGTCCACCAAGCCAGTTGCTGTAAGAGGCGTGTAACGCCTGCTTGCTGTACTCCGTGAGCTCTGAGCGGCTGGGGGGTGTGTATGATTTGCACAGGCTCACTTCTTAGAGCCCACCCAGTTAATTTAGTTTTCTTTTTTACTATCCACAGTTCAGATATATGTGCAAAAATCAGTAAGAGATTGACTTCCAACAAAATATTCAGCTTGGAAACAATACCCGTTAGGGCCATGTTAATGTCTGATTATAAACTGTAAAAATAAGCGTGCCATACAGGGTTTCTGTACATGCATAGTTCTTTTGAAATGTGATATTCTCAAATAATATACAAATTAAGGGGCTGTTACTCTTGATCTGCTCCTTTAGAGTACAGCAAGTCAAAACATCTGAGAAGCGGGATCTTGATTTTTTACTTCCTAAGACAAAATTGCAGATAAACATCACAGCAGACAGAAGTATTTCCTTCATGTGACATTATTAATAGTTCATGACCCATCATGAAGGAGGACAGGGGCTAAACTTTCCCTTCAGCTCTGTGTATTGTATCACCTCCTGGTCCAAGGTCTGTTTCTCGTTGTAGGCAGGGGTGTTTCTCGACCTGTGGACTGAACCCAAAACTTTACAGGTCCTGAACTGGTCTTTATGTGATAATGGTTTTCAGTTCCAGTAACTGACTTAAAAATTAAAGTACTTCCCTGTTTTATTCCTTAGCCTTCAGCACATGGATGTATTGCACATCTTACATGAAAGAAGGATGTATGTAAAAAGCTAAGGTCCTTTAAGCACCTCTATCTTGTATACATTCTGAAGAGCTACTTCTACTTTAATGGTATTTTTAAGGAAATGCTACTTCTTATGGAAAATATGTCATTGATGGCTCTAGAAATTGAGATATCATAGATCGATTTCCTGGTTTGTTTTTCAGTTGTTAACCTGAGCTTATATGGACATTTCTGTTGTAATTCTAAAAGCTGCTTGATTTTCAGGATTTTTTTGCAGACAACTAGTCCTTCCAGGGTAAGGTGCAGTAAATTTTTTGTGAGGCACTAGTCATATATCCTAATTTTATGAAGACTATCAGATATAGGCTTAATTTAGAGTGTTTTCATATTTATAACTAAGCTGATTGTATGGGAATCAGTTTTTCCCGATAATGGATTAGAATGATGCTTTGCAAAGCAGTAGGAAACCCAGAGGACTGTGTTTTAATTGATTACTGCTCACCTGTAGTATTTAATATATGGTTCACTTGATAGTTGTACACTTTCTACACAGAATCTCAGCATTTTCAAAAACGGGTGCCTAAAATTAGAATAGTAAGTCTCTATTTCGTTCCAAACTCAGCTGGCTCTAGGGAAATAGACTGTATGGTAAAAGTAGATTCAAGCCTTTAGGTACCAATTAAATATCCTAATCTGATAAATACTGACTACAAAAACTCTGAATGGTGGGGAAGGGAACAGCTTTCGCTGCTGGTGTATAGAACACTTGATATCAAGACTTTAGACTGTAGGTTCAGGGTTATAAACGCAAGATGTAAAAACAGGATGGTGAGATCTCAAGGAAAATACCCAGGACCTGTCACTCACCTGGCAAGTGTTAGTTTAGGGACCTGATGACCCTGTGTTATGAAGTGGTCCTTAACCCTCTCAGTTCTGGATGCTTTTTTCTTTTTAGATTCTCTTTCTGTTCAGTGCGACTATAACTTGGCAGTTCCCAGTTCAACCCGTATTGCATAAACCTCTGTCCTTACTACCATGCACTCGTGTGAATGAATAAACTCTCAAAGAACCCTTTCAAATTTATGAGATCCACCATATCAGATGAGTATTTCACTTACGATTTTGGGCATTTTGAGACAGTTGAGAAGAGCGAGGAATTTGATGTCATCGATCTGAAAACCTGGTGGGAGCTTAAAACACAGTAATAATGGGGCCGCTCTTGTTCATATTAGCAATAGCCGTGCTATCAGCGTTATAGGATGCATTGTGCTCTTATCAGAGAACCGTGATCCCACAGAGGTTCATGAGTTATTTTCCAAAAGTAATCGCTGTAGGACTGGCAGATGCAGACGTTTGCCCTTCACAGGAGATGATAGCTAGTCCTGAGCTGCTCACTAGTAAGGAGAACGGATGATGTGAGTGCTCCCTGGTCAACTCCTTTTTTGGTTTATTTTTTTTTTTAGTATACCAATGTATACATGTGTGGAAGTCAAGAGGTGTCTCTATAGGGGAGGTGTATGTTTGTGGAGAGGACAGGGAGATGGAGAGATGACAACTGAGACGGTTATGTCACTATGATACCTTAGGAATGGTTGAAAGTGTTTACCTTATAGATGTTTACCAGAGTATTGGAAAAGTTCCCGGTGCTGCCATTTTCCTGATTATTCTATAACTAACTCCATACAAATGCAACAAATTTTGGATTGACCCTTTGCATCGCACTAGATGAGTTCATGATCTCACATTGTAAATATTCGTTATTCTTATGACATGGAAACTAATTCTAAATGGAAAAAAATGCACAGAGCATCCCTTCAGAATTAGAGAAAAGAAAACCAGCTTTCAGGAAAATGCAAGCAATATGAGTGTCTTACAAACTTTATTACTGTTTGTATGTTTTACTTTTTGCATGGAACATAACCTAATGGTATTCATCATTAAATCAAGTGGAGAACTGGATCAACTGCAAATGCAAAAGAAGTCTGAAGAGAGAATATTTTCTAAATCTTCCATGAGTCTGTTGGTTTGGGGAGGAAAGGCATAAATGGGAGGGAGAGGAGGCAGACAATATAGCCTTTTTTGTTTTGTTTAATATAGTTTTCTTTTTTACTTATGTGGTTTGTAGGTTATGGAGGCTTTATGCATGACTTAAAATTCTCCTCTGCCAGAATTACTGCTGAATCGAAGCCTGCTTTGACCGTACTAATGACTCTTTACTGAAATAATTCATGTACTGGCATCCGATAACTTAAACATTGCTATTTGTAAATAGTCCTGAACTGATTTGGTCTCTCTGTTATTTCTAACTTAATGGTTCACCCTGCTCTGCTTTCCAGTTGAGCTATCGGCTGCTTAACAGGAATGTTTTATTTGTGTTAATTTAGAAAGTGTGATGTCCAGTGCCAGCTGTCCCATGCCAGCACAGCGTGTACTGTCCTTTAAGCCAAACAGACAGAGCTTAATCACTAATGAGTTGGTATTGTCATGAATGTTTTCCATTAACGCCTCTGCAGGTAGGGCAGCAGCAAATGGAAAGCCAAGCTCGAGAAAATAAAAGGCATCTTTGGGGTCTTAAAAATCAATAGTAAAAAAACTAAATAGGGGAGAGGATAAAATTTTTGTGTTAGTAGCTACCCTTGTGCCAACACATACTTAGCGGGAAGTTTTAGGTGGCTGTTTGTCTAACATAGGGGGTCCATAACTCCCCCCCCCCCCCCCCCCCCCCCCCGAGTGTTTTCCTTCCATTTCTAACTTCATTGCATTTCTTTTTCTGGGGACTCACGTCGTTTTCTCTTCCACCTTCTCTCTTTCCATCCCACTGCATGCCTCTTTCCTTGGTCTGACCTCAGAGAAGAGGAAGAGTATGAAGAGGAGGAAGAAGAACAGCCAGTCACAGAGCCCAATACTGAGGATGAGGGGGAGGAAGAGGCCAGTAGGCAGGTCAAAGCCAGGTACCGGGATTCAGCGCCGTCCCTCCACCTTTTCCTCGGGCTCTGGCATGAACTCACCGCCCCACCGTGCAGTAGCATCCACCTTTTCACTCGCATTCCTAGATCTCCTGTTAAAGGCACCCCTCAAGGAAACCTTTTTGCATTTAAAGGCTTTGTTGGGGGGGAGCGTGTGTTAATGGAAACACGTTTAATTATATAGGCTTAACGCACTAAGAACTGTCTGCGCTTACTGCCTTTGTACAAAATGAGTAACACTCACAAATCTTACAAGATTTAGCAGAAAACATAGCTTCTAAGCATGGCTTAGGTTTATCTTTTTAGTTAAGGCACTGGTGAAACATTGCAGCGCTTCGCTGAGGATGTTGCTTGGTTTCTTAGGTTTTAATCCCTATTTTCATGTTACAACCTTATTAGCAATATCTGTCACTATGAAGATCGACATTTTTTGAATGCTGCCTGGGATTTCTATCCATTTTGCTCATGTTTTAATAGGAAAAAACTACTTGGAGGCAAAGCTGACAGATTTATATCATTTTATACAGACATGCCCATCTGTGTATATATGGATATAAACAAACCACCTATCAAAACAATATT
This sequence comes from Phoenicopterus ruber ruber, assembly GCA_009819775.1. Lineage (NCBI taxonomy): Eukaryota > Metazoa > Chordata > Aves > Phoenicopteriformes > Phoenicopteridae > Phoenicopterus > Phoenicopterus ruber. Next base: position 96,588,402 of record CM020216.1, read on the forward strand.
CTCATGTAAAATTTTCCCCTTATTTCTGAGGGATATATGAATTTGGCATCTGGCAACTTTATCCTAATAAATTGGAAGAAAGAAAATATGTTCTTTCTTCCAGACAGCCATTTGATTTAGGTTAAATTGCTTGGCTTTGCAACTCGGCAAATGAGATTGGATTTTTCTTTTTTTTTTTTGAATAAACCACATTCATGCAGACACTATAGAGCACGGAAGGAAGAAATGAAACTGTTTAATGTGTGAATTCCAAAGAAAATACTGTACTGTTGTTATTAATATCTTCCAGTCTGCAAATCTTGCCAATGGCTGCCTGAAATTTCAAAATTAAGTGATAATTTCCTCAAATCCAATTCTTAAAAGTCAAAGCTAAGACACAAGTTATTAGTAAATTGCATGAATATACTAAAATACTGTTAAAAAAACAAAGAAAAGCCATGTAAAGGGCATGATGTGCCTTTAGGTCATCGGTGTTTTAAAATAATAGTCACTTTGAGAAAACTGGGTGATATTCCCATGACTTTTCTAAATACCCCCTTTCACTGTCACTGTAGCGTAACAAAAATGATCTGTACCCTGGCCGTTCGTATTAGATGCTGTCAGGAAGGGTGAGACTAGCCTGGCTTCAGTGACTCCTGTCATGCACAGTGAGTGCAATAGATGAAGGCTTCCAGATTGCCCACTGTGCTTCTGTTGTGAGAACGATTACCTGGTATATACCTGATGATTAACTTCATAATATCCTAACGTATTTTGTTAGGTGTTATGTTTTTGTTGCGTACTCTGTGCCAAACCCACACTCCTCAGATAAGGGCCATGCCTTGCATGCCTGTAGGTGGATTGCGGAGTTGATCTCAGGAGAATGAAATCAGCCACCTGGTGAGTGCTCCAGCCCAAAGCCCATGCACAGTGTTTATGCTGGAGATGCTACTGAAAGCAGATATCCCAGAGTGCGGATCTCGTGGCTTTTCACCTGCCTTGCTGCTTCTGCCATTCACCAACACCTGCCTTCACTAGAGCAAAGCAAATGTGTTTTCTGTTGCACTTGATGCAACTCTGCGAGTCACTATCTAACACCAACATGGGATGCTGACACTCAGAGAAATTAGTGCCTTCATATCTAGACAAATGATCCAATAAGGTGTTGCTTTTGAAATCATTCTGAGCCTTAATTTTGACAGAACAGTGCTGATTGAGTATTTTTTATTTTCATCTTTGGTGGATGAGCAGTTTTAGTAAAAACGTCAGATCACCAAGGAGGATGGTAACCGGGTATCTGGCCTTCAAGAGGCAGTCATACAGATTGCGTCTTGAAGCACCTGTACTCTGTGGACCACGTTATCCAGTGTGTTGAGACTGCTTTGTACTGCTCTGACAATGCTTACAACCTAACTTGACATACTTGAAAATTGTTCAGAAAATGGTTGTGAAAAGGTTCGTGAAAATTAGTTCTGAAGCCTGTGGGTTAAATCCCTTCCTTTCCTTTACGCCGAATCACTTCCATTCCTCAGTATTTCCAACCCCAAGAAGAATCCCACTGGGATACAAAGATGTGAGTTCTCTGACTTGATTTCAAAAGAGATGATGATTGTCTAAATTTGCGAAGCTTTTGTTTGTCTGACTCCCCTTGACTTATTTTTTTTTCCTCCAAGCAGTACTATCTATTGATCTCTCTTTTCCCCATTTTCCTTTCCTTCCCTTCCCTTTCTCGTGATGTTTTCCTCCTGCAGTGTGGTCCCAGGTGCGCGGGATGCTGTCAATGAAAACCTTTCACGGTGCTCTGATTCTTCAGCCATCTCCAGTGCCATCTCTCCAGCTGAGAGGCCTCTCTCCTGCTCTAGAGCAAAGAGCTCTTCTAGCAGCTCCTATTCTGTGCCTGACTCATCTGTCTCTCATCATAATTCTGTCCTTTCATCACCATCTTCACCTGCGGCAGCATTGCTAAGCTCTTCCCAAAATTCATCAGCATCCATTACTCCAAAGGCATCTCCAACGGTGGAGAAATTACCTTATGTACCACATACTCCTTTTCACCTCTTCTCGTACGACTTTGAAGAGTCTCCAGCATCTGTGAAAGAAAAGGAAGCGGAGGTGATGAGGGAAAACAGGTAGATTTTATACAGCTGACATTAATTTTTAGATAAATGAGTAACACCTTTCAAGAGTTTTATAGTGGTAATAATGCACTCTCTGTGTTGTATTATTTCCAGAACATACTGTATTAGTTTTAGTCCTGTAAGCCTGTATTTTGGTTTGATTGATATTCTCCCCTTGCCTTTGTTGCCTTCATTTCATCTTACTCCTCTTCAAGGTCTACAGTTAATAATAAGTATCCTGGCCTCCTCTACACAGCAGTAGATAAATAACCTGTGATTTGGGAGATCACAGAAAGGAGCACCATTTTGCTCTCATTTACAACAATGTAATTTGCAGACATGATTCCATGAAAATTAATGGAGCTCTTCTGCTATAAAACCAAGAGAGATCAGATCAGCCCTTGGAGTTCAGGGGTGAAATCCTGGCTTCAAAGACTGAACTGCCAAATCCCAAATTTGCTGTTAGATTACAGTGCATATCTCTGTCGTGTGCAATTTCAACTCATGCTTGTAATAAGAGAAGTAGATTAAACCCTTTAACGAGAATATAGCACTCAGAATAGACAGTTTTCCCTCCACAACATCTGGTCAGTTCAGTCGCTCCTCATGCATTTCTCTTAGTTTTTAATTTTAATTTTTAATTCCCTCATCCCACACATTTAAAAACAAAACTAAAGTGTTTTGTCTCAATCTGTTCTCAAGTAAAACAGATTGACAATAGGTAGCACTAAAAATAATGCTAGAGAATCACCTTGAAAAGAAGTTGATTTTTAGCTGTCTTTCCCAATGGTCAGTGTTCTTTGAATTAGGTGCTGAAAATGTACACGTATATTGTGAGCATCTTTATTTCTTCCTTTCTCCAGCAATCCTGAATTTCTGCATGTGAACAAATATTTTGATTCCTTTGATCCTTTTAATTTTCGATCTTTCTCTTCTAATAGGTGGGTGGTTTTGTTGCTTTTTCATTTCTCTGAAAAGCCTGTAAATCCAAGTAGCTGTTGACAAGGGACTTAGTTCGCGTCTTTCCTTACCTGCATCTTGAACACCGAGATTCCTCTAAATTTACATTTTCCTGCATAGATGCAATTTTCCCTTAGGCCTCTCACACTCATTTATTGCTCTCTCGTTGCTGCTGCTGTTAGAGTTATACTTTTTAGAGAGTAGATTCCCAAATACCTCCTGTTCCTGCAATATTTAATATTTCTGCAGTGATTTTTTTTTTCCGCTGACCATCCTTGTGCTTCTAGTTACAACATAGGATCAGGGGTGTGGTGTGGGGGAGGATTGCTGGGGTTTTTTTGAGAAAAAGGGGGGGCAAAGCTTGCACGATTTCGGCAGAACACTATGTGTTCATAAAAGAGGTAAATGTCTGGGGTTTCTTCAGAGTGCCTGCTTCTGGGACAAGGCCATTGCGTCTGCATTTGGTATACGAGACAGGAAGGGCAAGCGGAAGTAATAGCCGCCACCAGAGGAAGGTTAGAAAGATAAACATAGTGTACAGGATACAGACTTACCCTGGTGTGCTGGTTTCGCCTTGCTACTCTTCCAGCATCTCTGTCTCCCTCTAAATTTTATTTATAGGAATGCCGTGTCCAGGCCAGTCCCTCTGAATTAGATTTTGTTAATACTTGTAGGTCTGAGTCCGCAGAAGGTGCATTCTCTCCATTTTAATGAGAGTTATCTTTGGACTAATTGAAATTCCTTGGTCTGAAAAAGCATACTGCGCTGTGTCAGCTTTTTTGTGGGGCAGAGGAGAAGAAAAGCAAACGTAAAGGTCTGCTTTTCACTGAGTGAAATTACTGAGTGCTGATGCGTGTGGGAGAAGCAGCAGCACAGAAAAGATAGGGTGAAGGAGGGTATATTGTACATTATGAATTATAATAAGGAAAATAATGTTCCCTTTTTTCCCGAACTGAATTTTGTCATTTGGATGAGTTGGACTTGTGGATTACTAACCTATAGAGCATCATACGCTTTCCACGTGGGAAAATGGTATCGTCTGTGAACAGAAACGTTAACATTTTTCCAAATCGGGAATCTCTCCTTGACATGCTGTTTAAGTACGATGGTTAAAAGGCACAGCAAAGCAACACAACTGCCTTTTCTATTCAGTACGGGAGCCAGGATGAAAACATTGATATAAGGGACTCTGGGGAGTGGCCGTTCCAGAAGTCCTGGAAACAATTTCTCTTTGATCAGTGAGCTCACATTGAAGTCAAGCAGGTTTTGGGGTTTTTTTAATGGAGGGAATGGCTGGTAGAAATTCCTAAAGCCATGCTTCCGGAGACACGTCTTTTTAACCATGGTGATGATTTTTTACAGACATCGTAAGAAATGGCACATAAGCTATGACTTATGTTGGGGGAGGGGAAAGAAAATACCGTCCACTTTAATTGAGAAGAATGTGGATGCTTTTCATTTATAACGCAAACATTCACAAATCATGGATGTCCATGTTCAGATCATGTCTCGGGAATGCTGCTGTTTTCCCTAATTTCACTAGATATGAATATTGCTGACATGGGCTGGTTTGGTCCCTTTTCTAATGGCTGGGTATTGGCTCCCAAAACAGCTAATAAATTTGATTAACTGAGCAGTAATTTAAGTATTCTTGCTCTTGAGTTGTCACTTGGGGGGACCATTCTAACCTCTCATTATTTTCCATAGCAATAGCTCACTGTTGGAATCAAGTGTGTCCATGACATGGTTGATATTAAAATGAGATGACAGGTTGCATATTTTGAAGCTGGGATTAGAGCAATATTTTCAGAAGGTGGATGTTTGAGAACATGGGATCACTGCCACCCCCTAAACAAGAGGATTTACTGTTGCATGCTTGCTTGCTGATGGATTCTTTCTGTCTCTCCCTTTCTCCTACTTGCTTTTCCATTTCTGCAGATACAATAGCTACGGCAGCAGCTCTTACGCCTCTCCGCGACCTTACTCTGGTGTGAGTGCCCCTACAACACCCACTTCTCGTTATGGGACAACTCTCTCACCGCCTCAAGAGACCAAATCTGACAGGTTTGTAAATTAACCAGTGTTTTGACAACAGTTCCTTTATAGACAGGATGAAGGAGGTAAATGTAAGCTGTTCTGAATGGGTACTGGAAATATCTTCTAGGCAGATCTTTTCTAACGTTGGAAAGAAAATGGACAAAAATTTAGACATGTTCATTTCCCACTGCATTCTCAAGCCTTTCTCTGACTTGATGTGACAGGCTGGATGTACTTCCGTCCCACTTCTGCTTCTTCCACTTAAATGGATAAAACACAGTTGCTTCATGTGTATGCTATTCTAATTATTAAAAGGTGAATTAAAGCACATTTTATTTCTTTCCATTTTTTAAAATAAATTCAGACAGCCCTATTTTCACTTCTGTCATCTTAAATCAATTATAAAATCTTGGAAGTGTGCTTAGCTCAGAATTTCCTAGGCCATAATTTTGTCCTTCCTTGAAAATAAATGATATATCTCATTGTATTTCATCAAGGGCAAAACGTTTCTTGCTGTAGGTAAAGCAAATTCATAATAACCTACCAGTCATCAGTTCACCAAAAAAAAAAGGGGGGGGACCCCACACCAGCAACAAAAATGCAGTATTTTGAACAATCAAAATACTCTTTTGAATTATATAAGGTACTAGGGTAAGAAAAAAGATAGGAAAATGTTATGGATACATGAAAGAAATTCTTTTTGGCAAGAGATTTGGACCACCAGAAATTAGCTGACTGTTACAGCCTGAAAGTAAATGACAGCTTCGAAGGATGTCATGCAGAGTTTAAGCAGGAAAGGTAGAAGTTTTTAACTAATTTAATTAAATAATTTAATATAATAATTTAATTAAATAATTTCCAATTAGGCCAGATGGGCTTTGGATTGTTTGTTGCCAGATCGACCTATAACTTGTAAAAATTCCATCTCCCACACTTTTTTTGGACTGGAGGCTTTTTCAGGATCCTTTGTCTATATTCCAATTAGTTTTTATTAATGATTTTTTTAATATTTCTATATGCGTATAGAAATACATGTATATAGTGTATAGAAATAGATGTATATATGTTTGTGTGTGTATGTATATATGTTTGAACCTATCCAATGCCCCACATCCTTTCCGGTCTATTACTCAGAATGGTTCAAGTTAGGTTCTTCCAGCATGCATGTATTTCTAGCCATAAGGTCTTGATTTAATCCTTTTTTTCAAGTGAGTAATTACATTAAGTTTATCTCTGGAGAAAGGCATCGTTTTTCATTTGCTCATCTTCCCAGAGTAACTTGCCTCAATTTGTCTTTCCTGATCTGAATTGAATTATTGCCGAGTGAAACCATAATAAAAAACTCTAAACCAGCATTTTCACCCCCTTTTACCTCAGCAAGATAGATGCAAGATAAGCGAGAATCAAAGGTATCCCGCTGCTTTTGTAGTTTTAGATTTCCAGGCCCCTGCTCTTGGAAGCTTCCAGTTGCTACTGCAGCAAAGAAACCCCAAAGTGGTCAAACGCTGAGATTGCTAAAGATATTTGGGCCTGTCCTGCAAGAGGGTGATCACGCCGGCCCTGCTCTGGCAGAGGAAGCGAGCTTCCATTGCGGCACGCGCGCAAGTGCGTGGCTGGTTCGGAGCCACAACGCCTTGGCCCCGCAGGATGAAGCTGTAAAATTCGCAGATTCATGGAGAGTCAGGCCGGAGGGGAGCTCTGTAATCCTCTGTTCTGGCCTGTAATGGGTCTCACAGAAGCTAAACGAAAGCCCCCTGTACCTTCACGTGTTTTCAAGTGGCAGCGCATGGCTTCTCCTGGAAAACATTCCAGTATTTATCACTACGGCTGGGGAAGTATTTCATATTTTGGAGGCCGGTTTGCCTAGCAGCATCTTCCAGCCATTACACCTCGTTCTGCTTTTCTCTGTGAAAGTGCTCTGCCTTCCACTATCGGATCTCTCTTGCATCTCTTAAGTGTCTGAACACAGTGCTTGGAGTTGCATCTCTGTCTTTCCTTGAGGTTACATTTACTGCTTTCCACCTCACGTGATAAAAATCTCTCTGCTCTTGTTTAAATGTGCAGCTTGCTATTCTCAGTAGTTGAACTCACCAGGATTTCTGCATTCTTGTATTTGAGGGATGTTACAGCCTCATGCTTTTTGTGTATTAGTCTCTGAGAAGTGTCAAAAATGTGTGTATGCCACAGCTGCATGTTACCCGCAGAATAGATTTAGTTATTTCTTGGAAGATAATTAAATGTACAGGTTCAGATGCCATTTTGCATCGTCTTGTTCTTTTTGAGTGCGCTGCCATTGCAGATGTATAGTTCAGCAGGCTCTAATGGCGTGACTGCTTTGAATAAGGGCAGAAGCCTGCTTTTATTTCATTGTCCTGAAAGATGGGTTGCACAAATGCCCACGCAGAGATGGATGGATAGAAATTTCCTCAATGGAGAGTAGGCTGCGTAGTGCATGACGTAACGCTCAGCGCTAATTAGTAAGTGGAAAGTATTGTGGAAGTTTTCACAGTCTTCTATCAATGATGTTTGCCTTAGATTATGTAAACATCATTTCCTACCTCCTGATGGTAAAAATTTACACGGATTCAAACACAAAAAAAAGTTAAAAGATGAGGGAGGGAGAGGAAGACACTTGATAAGAAGCAGATGCGTATCTATGGCTAGCTCCAAGGTGAGTTTTCGTCTTTCAGCTTGTGATTACAGTTATCCAAGGCCTCCACAGAAAGATCCCTGTCTTTTATCATGCAGGGAAGAGCTTCAGATGCAGTTCCTGGTACTGTTTATCTGACCTTCGAGAATGAGGAGGAAGGAAGAAGCAGCATTTAGAGCAGTGCCCAGCGAAATGATTCATGCTCCATTCAGTTACCCTGACAGGTCTTTCAAACCCTTGGCTGCATTTTGCTTATGTAAACAAGAGCTACAACTTAGGTGGAAAGAAGCAGTGTGGTTGACGTTTTGACATTCATACTTTTAAAACCCTCTTTGGCCAAGATCAGTAGGGAATCCAAAAGAGCAATATAATTCAGTGCAAAAGTAACTAGATTTTGTTCTTTGAAATCCACATAATGTATATATTTCTGATTGTACAGCAGAAGAAAAGGCTTACTTGACTGTTTCTCGGTTTCTAAATTCAGCTGCAGCCTTTTGCCAACTTCTTGCAATACTGTTGTTCTCTCTCGTTTCCCTGGGTCCCCCGTGGAGAGCCATGTTTCTGAAGTGCATATTGCAGCCATGGGAATCCTGCTGAAGGAGGGCAGATTGCAGGGCACTTTCTGTTCAGCCCTTCGCTGGGAGAGAAGAAAGGGTATATTCATTCTCTGGTATCTCTCTGCTTGTGAAAGTTGCTCCTAATGCATAAGAAGTATAACCCAGTCCTCCTGTTTTCAACTGCCAAAGACTGCTTTGCTTCACGATTTAAATGACCAATTAACTCTCTCCCCAGTTCCTAAAGGAAAAAAAAAAAAATATCGATCTCAATTTCTTAACCTCATAAATTTTGGTAACAAAGGGGAGGAGCAAGACACGGCTGGAGAACACCAGGGAGAAAAGCATTTTTCTGTACCTCCTAGTTGCCACCTTGCCTGGGGGAAGAAGGTGTTGTAAGGCTCTTCTATATTTCCATGCCTTGTGCTCACACCTAGGATATTTCTGTTTAGCCAAAGACTGCCTTCTCACGCTCTGAATCTAAGACAGTCGCTCAAATTGGAGTGCTGCAGCCTGGAATCTGCAGCTGGACAGCAAACTCATTACTTGCAAAGCTTCACACCCCCTCAAAGTGTGCTTTTGGTGGTGAAGTGTACATGTTGTTGGTCATGGCCATAGTTAGAGGAGACCCTGAAGGAGTCTAAGTTCTAAGGTAAGAGCTCCTGAATTCGGCACCAGCTTTAATTCATTGCCAGAAAATATCCTTTGTTTCCTGCTGTTGCGTTTGCCAAGGTAGGTTTCTTCTGATGCATTTGCCAGGAGACAGTTCCCACTGGGCTTGATAGTCAAATAGTAGTGCAGTTAGCCTCGCTCGAAAAGCCTTCTTCTCAGGGCACCGTGTGGCGAGGGAGCAGGAGTTCATGGTCCCCATTCTCTTGCCTCTGTCTGTGAAATCAAATGCCAGAAAGCTTGCAGACCTCCACTCCTGGATCCTCTTGGCCAGTCAGTGTGAACTCAGTCTCCACCTCTGGCTGGTCCCTCTGAAGTTCCTCCAAATCTCCAAGCTTCGTAAGGGCCTGCTATGGTGTTTGCAAATTATTCCTGTTTGATGCACTCTCCAACTTTTTCAGACCATTAGAAAATAGACTTAAGAAAGAAAAAATGTATCACATCCCTTAACCTGTTTTACATCTTACTTGCTTTATGACCTACAGCAGTACGTTACCTTGGGCTCCCGTGATGCAGGGCCTTGAACATTGAGTGATCACCACCATGTTCTTATATATCTTTTAAAGGAAATGTACCTCCCAGTTTGTCCTTCAAGCACTTATTTCTACAAGTGCACACAGACACTGAGATTAGCTTGACTAGGTTATAGGTGATTTTTTCTCCACTGACTTTAAAAGCACTTTAAATGCCGTACTGGAAGCTTAAACATGAAGTGCAGCAAAATACTTTTCTTTCAGAAAATACTTTTCTTTTGAGTTTTATCCCCTCTCCAGGTGCCTGAAACAGTGATTTTCTGGCAATCTGGTGCTTTTTCAAATTTGTGTCTTTTAAAAGCAAAACAAAACAAAAAAACTGCCTCAGAATGCTAAACAGCTTTTCAGTTAGGCTTTCTACTAAAATTAAAGGTCCCTGTAATTGACTACACCAGGGAGGTGCTGCTGGATGAAGTTTCTTGGCAGGTTCTCTTTTTTTCTTTTTTTTTTCATTAGCCATCTATCACTAATCTGCACTCTGGAGTTACCTTACTCCAGCTGTTAAGCACTAAGGAAAAACAAGAAACCTATGAAACAAAACCCACCAGACAACCTACAAAGCTGCTGCTCTCCCAAGAACAGCTCCTCTTTCCTTGGCTTTCTATTCTTTCTGCTTCTACCGTCTTCTGTGTGTCTTAATACATACTTCTGGGCTCTCAGACCAGAGACCGTGGCTATTTTTTCTTGCGGTAAATGCCAAGCACATCTTTCACTCTGAATAACATAATGAGGAAGGGATAGCTTGGTAGTTGATAATAGTGGCCCAGGGCAAAAGCCTCAACTTTATTGCTGAGATTTTACTAGGAAAAGCGACATTAGGAGTTACTTGATGATTTACAATTTGGGAAGCAGCGGTGGCTTACACTGGCTTAGCCGCTTGTCGAACTACTGTGTAAGCAATATTTTTGATTGCAGCTTTGTAGGCTTCATGATAGGGCATATGTTTAAAGAGAAAGCGTGAGCCGGGTTACAGTTTCAGACTGCAGGGTGCTGCTGGCCAAACACGCGGCGCGCGTGGAGGGCTGCAGTCCCCCCCAGGTACCCGCTGTGCTGATGCTCAGGGGGCACCTACCTACCTTAGCCTGGATCTACAGGGAGCGGGGGGCTCTGCAGGCCACTTCCAGGCAATTTGTGACTCGCGTGGGGATGAGAAGCTGCAGGTTGGAGAAAGACAGAAACACAGCGTAAAACCTGTAAATCTCAGGCTGCGAGAGGAGCGTGTATGTGGAAAGTCCTCGTGCGTTGCCCTGGCTCTGCACAGCTCTGCCCCACTGTAGCTTTATTTTGTGTAGTCCCTCAGGCCAATTAAAAGTCTAACATTAATCAGTTCTTCTCTTGGTCATTCTCAAGTTTCTTTCTCAAAGGAAGCATTAGTCAGTAGCTTTATCTCTCAATTTTGTGTTTATTTTTGAGAGAAGTTTTGTAAAGATTCCTCAAGTAATGTTTAGTCTGTTTGCAAAATCTTATATCAACATGCTTTTGAATTTACTGTGTCATGTGGGGAGACATAACACACGGAGAGTTTCTTTAACTGTGAAAAGCAATATGGCTCTTGGCAGCTTCACCTCCTCTTTTGTCTCTTTCTAAGCTGGAAAGTGGATTTATTTTGTTAAAGCCAAGAGACATTTAGAGTTACTTAAGGCCTGAGTAGGAGCTGCCGACTGTTGTTCCCTCTGTGTAACATTCCCATGACTGCTGGAGCAGGAGCACTTTGGAAAAATGGGTAATTAGTGCTTGCTTATTAAGATTATTAATGATTCTGACCTTTGTTATATTAAAGAAAATCCTGAATATTAACCTTATGACCTAAAGGGATTTCCTCTAATAAGTCATCTGTTAATTTTTTTTAGCTCCTAAAAATATACATTTGTATTTTGTGTTCTTGCTATAGATACCCATTTACATTTAGCAAATTTTAAAAATTCAACTAACGGAGGAAAACGCAGCCACAAAAGAAGAGTATTTCAGAGTTGACGTGAATGAAGAACATTTGGAGTTGATAATTGCAATTTTGCTGTAACAAAGTGGCTTAGAGTAAGACAGAAATATTTTCTTCAATTTTCAACAAGATTATAGTCATTCAGGTCACATATTCCTTTTCACAATATATAGTCTGTGATGGAATATTGTCAGAAAAGTGCAAGTACTTGCAAAAAAGTGTGAGATATCATGTGTCTCCCCGAGCTTGTGTTTTTAATGGTGATTACTAATTCATGGCTGTGTTAAATGCAGTAGGTCAGGTTAGCTGAATTTTTATTCAGAAGAGTTTTGGCCTACAATCAATGTTTTGGCTTTGTATCCTCTGCCCTGGATATATTTTTGTTGCCTTCTTTTCCCTTTATTTTTTCTCCTATTTGCTTTTTCCTAACTTCTTCCACCAAGATAAGACTAATGACCTCTTTGTGCCCAGGTCCTAATGCCGTAGTGGGGAGCTATATTCACAAATCCCCAGACTTAGGCCTATTCTTACGGTGTGTTTTCTTTCTGGAATGAGTGTGTAATAACATAGCTTGTTTAGCTTTTGCTAGTTTTAACAGCAGGCAGAGGAAAGTTTTTCTTAATATTTTTATATTAACAGTCCTTTCTTTAATAGCCTTATGTTCTCTACAAGACTAGAAATAGTAGTCAGAGTAAGCATCCTTCTGGATTGTATTTGCAGAATTGAACAAATGGTTGATATTACCAGTTGGTAACATATGACACCAGCATTAAAATGCTGGCGTATATTAGCCAAAACCCCGGTTTGTGAGTGATCACTCTATTATGCTTTCATTGAGTATTCACATACTCTTTTCTGTTAAAATCTCTTACCACCTTTGATTCAATGCCAGATTTTTTTTTTTTAGCCTTTTTCTTGCTTACCCATTTTTAAAATGCAGCCTGAGGCCCGAAGGTGCTGTCACCCTTTGTCAAAGCACCAAAATCACCTGACGGCTCAGCCCAAGCCTTCCTGCCGGCTGCTCTGGCCAGTCCTGCTGTCATTTGCAATTCAAGTATGAGTTCAGCGAAAGAGAAGTTTTTGCTTTAAGCATTATTGCCAGGACGATACAGAGACAAAAAAACAGATTTACAGACAAACCAAACGTAGACAAATCCCTTTTCAAATTGTTTAAAATGTTTGAGGAATACCTCTTACCGCTTGCTTTTCCTTCTGGCTGTTTTACAAGTTCGTACACCCTGAAAGTAACACCTGTTTCCTCCAGGTTTAGTTTATGCACATGTAGAAAATGAAGGATAGGCTTGAAGTTTACTAGATACTAAAATCTGCTCATTTACAGTTGCAGTTCACATTAAAAAGAGGATTGATGCACCCAAATGCCAGCTCAGTTACAGCGTTTGATAGCAACAGTGAAGCTGTGAGTTTGTGAGGTTTCACAGGGCAAATGGTGTCAGCATTTGGTGTGAGGTGTGGTCTTCACGGAGGGGAGACGTGTGCGGTCCAGTGGGCTGGACAGTGCAGGATCTACCTGCTAACCAAGCGCTAACGCAGCAATATCACTGCTGTTCCGTTGCCTGTTGTTTTCTAAATGTGACTAAAACCCCAAAACCTATTTGTTTTTTGTAAGCAGTCAGTGCCACACAAGGAGTCAGCTGGCCATGTTTCTGTCTGTTTAATTATAACCTGTTTGAACAGAACCTTCTCGCAGCTTTGACTGTTAGTTTTGACCATTTCATGCAATAAGCTGTTGCACGCGGTGTGGCAGTCCAGAACGGACTGTGTTTGGGACAAATGAACTGACTCGGGTATGCGTGGGCACGCTATACTGCAGCTTGTAACTCAGCTGAAGTATGGACTCATAAAATAACCAGTGGGAAATACCAAGTTTTGGCTAATTATTATTGATTTCATTAGTTTCCAAGAGGTGGCAAACTAATACGGCACATGGTTGTCCAGCAGTTTCTTAGGCGTTAGCTTTTTTCCTGACTATATGGCTGTCGATCTTTTATTTAGATTGTGAGGCTGCTGTTCATACATCTGCAAATTTTAGCCAAGTGAGCAACGCTAGCCAAACTGTGCTAGATCAAACCTCCAAACAAGGTGTTTTAGCATGTGGAGACATTTTACTACCAGGGTCAGGTTAGAATCTCGTCTGCAGGACTAAGCTGCACATCTCCATGTGATTCCCCTGTAATCCCTTGGATAAGAATGTGTATTTACTGTGGAGCCCTAAAGAGCTTAGTCAGAGCTGAGGGTTTCCAACCTGCTGGATGCTGTGCAGACCTACAATCGCTCTTTTGGTCTCTCAGCATCACCCCATCCATCCCCTTAATTTTCTTTCAGGTTTTATTAAGTCATAACTTCCTTTGACTCCAAATGGAGTTTGCAGACTTCAGGGCAGCTGGATGGGATGGGACGGGATGGGACAGCAAGCTGAATACACCGAACAGATACGAGCACAGACATGATAGGTACCCTCTTTTTGCCATCTCTTCTAATTTATTTCCAGCTGTCTTCATGTGGAGGCACTGTCCAGTTTTCCTCTTCCGAGAGCAATTTCTGATGATATATCCAACCTTAATGCCATGGCTTTTCATGCTACTACAGGGATGGAGCTCTAGCTTTTGAATCTTAGTACAGTGGTGCTACTGTTTCTGCTGAGAGCTTTCTCTTGCAACATGCACTAAAAGGTCAAAGGTTAAAATAAATCTAAAGTATGTTCAAGGGAAAATTTGCCACACGTACTTGACTGTCAGGGTTTGAGGATTTTTTTCCCCTTTTCTTAGTGCTGAGGCATATTAGAGATTTTTATGGTTTTGAGCGTGATCCAGCATTGATACTGTAGCTCTGGAGGAGTGCCAGCAGGGAGGCTTACAGAATATCAAGTTTTATACCATCTTATGTAATGTTTATGCGGGTGGGATATGACATATTGAAATTCAATTTCTTGAAATTATTGAAATTATATTCATACCGCCCTGCTGCCAGTGGGGCTGAAACGGCTATGTTTTGTGGCGTTCCTGCTTGCACAGACATAGACACTCAGGGAAGATAGGTTTGCATTAATGTTTTTGTCTTCTCCTGCACCTATTTTCACTGGTAGACTGGTGCCTTTAGACTAAATGCCTACATTGTGCAGCCATAGGCATGTAAGTAAATAAGGGAAAGGGTCTGAGTTCTTAAACATAATGGAAATGTATTCAGGTTTGCATTGCTGGTTTAGGAACCTTCCTTTAGATGGCATTTAGTTTCTTTTCAGAAAAGGCAGTATCTATTTCTTTCGTTAATCCTTTCATTGCAAAACTCATGCTACAACAATGCACAGAAACTGCTCTACATGAGTTATGTCTTTTTGATTTTATCGGTCTAATTCAATCAGTGTGGATACATTTACATCTGTATAAAGCTACTCTGTACAATACAGATTTTTCCTGTCTAAGAGACAGAAAGACAGACATGTTTACGCTGAGGTCACTCTGTTGCCATGTGAGAGGTTGGTGGTACTAATGCCACCATTGGGGGGGAAGGATGTGTGAGAGGAACCACTCTTCTAGCCAAAGTAGTACTTGCAGTGAAAAAGATAAAAAATCTGTGTCAAGACCAAACTATAAGTGTATATAGATGTAGCTTTTTAAGTGTATTTGCTACTTGAAGCTATTTCATCTCAAAGAAAAAAATCATTTATATATTCAAGAAATCTTTACTGTAGAGGCTTCCAGCTCTGATGAAAAAGTCCCACTTTTTTGGCTGAGCATTTGCCATCTTATCTCATGCATCTTAACAGCCTCCAGAACAACAGCTAAAAGTTTGATATACGTTGCTTGTGGTGACATTGAGCCTTCCTCATTATAGTAACCTACCGTGGAGCGCCCAGTTCATAGTTATGGTCAGAGGACTGCAGAGAAAGTCCCCTTTCAGACTAATTCTTGCTTAGCCATAAAGCAGGTGGTAGCAAACTGTTCTTTTTGTTTACTGTGGACAGAACAAGAACGAATGGGTCTAAATGGCGCAAAAAACCCACCAAACAATTTAGGCTAGCCAGCAGAGGAGCCTTTGTTCCTGGCAGGCGTAGTTAAGCACTGAAATAGATGGGTGTGGTACGTCCATCATTAGTGATTTTTAAGGCAGGTCAGACAAACAGTTTGCAAGAATGATTTGAGAAGACTAAATCCTACCCTGGGCAAGGAGAGGAAAACGGGCCCTCCTTCAGCCCCATTTTCTGTGATTTTTTAATAGCAATTTTGATGCCACTTAATGGTTTTTATAACTAGTTGTGCTGTCCCTGTGCATTTTATTGATATGTTCCCATACGTGATTCATTTTGCTTTTGCAGCACGTGCAGCGAGGAAATCATAACTATTTGTTAATGTAGAAAGGAAAAATATACCCCTACTTAAGAGAGCACTGAAATTCTGAAGGGCAGTTCTTACCTCTTCTTTTACTTTTGTTTTTCTATATACAGGATGCTTAGGTGTTTCAGACACATCTGGTTTTAACATCCTTGCATAACATGTTTGGAAAATGCTGAAAAAATATTCCAGCTTTTTTTTTTTTCTTTAAAATTTCAAAAACCATTACAGGATTCAGCTTTTTGGTTAACAGGATTATACAGTAAAAAAAAATTATTTAGACACTATTGCAGTTGAAATAGACTGAAGAATTCTTACACGTACTTTATTTGTGCTTCAGAAATTTGGCAATTTAAGAAGCCTATCCTATCTGTCATTCTTAAGGTCATCACAGTATCTAAAATCAATTTAGCAAGAAGATACTTAGCCAGTGCTTTGAAGCATCCGTACATAAATATTGCCATGTCATCCTGTTGGTTGGGATTATGTTACTTGCTGAATGATTGCTACTCATTTTCTGCCAGTGTAATCAATAAAAGTGACACTGAGAACTCTGATCTTCCTTCTCTGCAGGCCGGCTTTGGGTGGTCTCCTTACATCATCTTTTCGGCAGCACCAGGAGTCCTTGGCAGCAGAAAGAGAAAGACGACGTCAGGAGAGAGAAGAAAGGTTGCAAAGGATAGAACGTGAAGAAAGAAACAAATTCAAGTAGGAACCAAATTTGCTCTCAGTCTGTTGCTTTAATGTGTGATGGATTTGTAAATCATTGAGACATTCAATTGCAAAATAATTGAATGGATGTGGATGAATAGTTTGTGTGTCTCTTTAGAAAACTTTCTTGAGCTAAGTTTCTTAAGAACTGATACATTAAACACATCATGATGAATAATCATTTAATAAGACAGCTATGTATTTGCCAGTTATACTGTCTGGGTATCTGCAGAGGCCAGGTTTTATTAGCTAATATACTCCTCAAAGTATAATGTCAGTGAGGCATAGGGTGTGGAGATGAAACAGTGGGAGGAAGGTATCAAGAAGGGAGGAGGGTACAGCACTGAGACATCTTTTTGCTTTTATGTTCTGCAAAGTAAAAGTGGTTTGCTGTCTCAGGATGTATAGTAGTGTTTTTAAACTGCTTTTTCCTGCTTTTCTGAACACTGTCTCTTCCTCCTGGAAACAGCAACTGACAGAAAGTAATTATCAAAATTATTGCTCAAACCGTGGCCAGACAGAGGCCCCAGCTGAATACAGAACTCTCCATTTTCATGTCTGAGAACATGTTGTGTGCTGTGGGATCCCAGAGTGTGCTGCCTGAGGATAGTAAGAGACAAGCCCTCTCCTCCTCTTAAATCCATGCCTGGAAATCCCAGCACAGGCATTAGCAAAGACTGCAGTGGGCTTAGGATAGATAAGGAGCCTATACCTGAAGTGGTTTACCTACTATCTGAAGAGTGTACACTAAGAAACCAATTTGTTTCCTCGTAAACAGGAGCGAAAAGTAAACATATTTTTACTAGTTAGAAGACAGAATGTAGTAATCTAAAGAATGGTAGGATAAATGTTTCATAGCCTTAGAGTTGGTATTTATGGAAAAGATGGCACTGGGTTTCATGTGAGCTTGTTTATTAGTATGCAGGATTGTTTTCACTGTAATCATCTCTTTAGTAAGAAGTGAAAATGGTCTGTGTCATAGTGAATTTGGAAAGAGGAGTAACTTACTAGTGGATGGTTGGTTGGTTGGTTGGTTGAAGGAGATATTCTCCTGGCTCCAGAAGATAGCTAGTTTAGAAGAAAATGAGAGGCGGAGGGAAGGTGGAAGAGCACCATAATAGGATCTTTGGCAGCCAACAGCTGCCCAAGTTCTCCTGAAACAGAAACAATCAGGTCTCAGTCTTCAAGCCTCGTCCAAAAACCCTCCCTCTAAGTGGTATCATCAGGCTGCAGCAGGCTGCCGTGGACAGCCAACATGATCTTTCAAAAAGGAAACTCCCAGACCAAAAAAGCCACCAGGACATTTGGCAGCTTGACCTGTTTGAATAACAGAACTGCACATTTCACTAGAGAGTGGCTACAGTAGTTGTTCTGTCACTAAAAGAGCATCCTTAAAGTCAGAAAACCAAATTTTTTAAAATATACATCCTCATCTCATTGCTCCAGAGTCAGAAACTGGTTAACTAAATGTCATGATTGTGTTGCATATTTAAGATGGCAATTTTTCAATGCCCAGTGTTTTCAACTTCTAGATTTGACTTCCCTGGTCACCCAAAAGTTATAACTTGGGTTTTGAGTAGAGGGTCTGCAAAGCCACCAACCTCCGCAGACAGACAGCATCCCACAGTTGATTAGACAGTCTGGCAGGAGGAGGACAAAGCCACAGCAAAGAGTCATGGGCAGTTTCGTAAGAGTTCTTGGGATTACATTATCGTATCATCAGTCTGGCTAGAAACCCAGTCTCTGAAGATGTATTTTTGATTAAAAATAGCACTTGCAATTCACAGCCTTTAAACTCGTGAGCAGTACTGGATTTACCATCATGACTCATTTGTTATCTCATTCTTTCCAACTCTGCCTCAAGAACATTGCACTAGGTTCTGGCACAATTATTGACAAATTGAGGATAATTTAAAGGAGAGCATCAGCAGTTGTGAAAGAGCTTGGTTTTAGGAGAGATGTTAAAAAGCTTCATAAGCTATTGCTAGCAAAAGGAATGCTTTACATAATGAACATTCTTCTCAGTAGAAGGACTTTTGTACCCGTTGCACGTATAGAACAATATGTCCTAAAATACAAGGGCTATTCTTCAGCTGTAAGGAAGGGTGAAAGTTGTCAGAGGGAAAAGAGTAACGTTAAAATTTGCCTGCTGAAAAATTCCTAGATTTTATTTTTTTTCCCTTGGAGTTATTCCCATAGCTATTGTAGTTTCAAAGAACACTCTGAAAATATGATAAAAATATAACCGGTTCAGGGATTCAAAGGATGTGGAGATAGCCTGAAACAGAAATGTGTGTTCCCTGTTAATGGATTTTTGAAGACCCCTTGCAGGCAGATGTTTGGTAGCTATTGGTATAGTAGATGATAAGTAATTCATTTCATGACACAATATAAACAGAAAAAATAGTGTTTTATTCATAAATAGAGTAGTTCTGAAAATCTGGTACTCACAGGTTACACTGTGGAAGGATCTAACAGATAAGGTGAAGGTCTTACCAGTTTTGTCCACCAGATTCAACAAAATATTAAAAATACATTGTAAGGAACTCTCTTGCTGGGCTATTGAGGCAGGCTGGACGTTCACTGGGTTCTGCTGTGCTCTGAGTTAAATTTGCCGCCACGTTTATGGACGTGACAGGCCTGCCTGCAATCACAGTGCTCAGGCGTCCAGCAGAGTTGACTTGGCAAAAGCCAAAGATACGAGTTACTGGAGGAGCTGTGGCAGGGGCAGCTGAGCTAGAGGGAGGTTTGTGTCTAAAACTCGGGGTGAAACGCAAGTGAAAGGTTGTTACCTGTGCGATGATCCTGCATGTGGCTTGTAAGAAGGAGGAATTGTCCTACTCGGTAATGCTAAGTCTGCTGTCCCGTTTCCGACCGTGGCAACTAAGACACGCTGAGGAAAGGTGTATGAGAAAGAGAGCCGATACGGTGTGCTCCCCGCCTCGGTCTGGCCTGCCGGGTGCTGCGGTCACTGTTTCGGGGCATTCTAGATGGAGCGAATGAGGAATGGTTTAATAGCCACTAATGTGACTGCTCGTTATGAAGGAGTCCGGTTCATTGTATCTAATTTCAGATACCAGGTTTCAAAATGTGCTTCAAGTTCTTCACTTTTGAGGATTTTTTTTTATAATTACTTGTAATGACCTTCCAAACTACGTATTTGGTGTACACATACCTGTGGTGTATGCATGGGTAGGTGTACACACACACTTTTCAGCCTGTTTCACAAAAACAAACTAATAATTTTTGTCGACAACAGCCTTCGTTGTCTCTGATCAGCTTGTTTGCATAGCTCTTGGTTTCTCCTACTGTACTTATACTTCTGTTACTTACCTTATTCTTCTGGTTTCCTCTGCAATTTACTGCAATTCTCTTTCTAGCCGTGATTATTTAGACAAAAGAGAAGAACTAAGACAAGCAAGAGAAGAGAGGTTTGTATATAATGCATCCATCCTTCCCTTTGGTTGTTTGCACTTCCTATATTCTTTACTGTGGAGCTGTCGTGTATTCACATTTTTAACTCTGCATGCACAGAGCACTTTTATTCCAAAAGACTTCTATAAGAAAGCGGTTGTTTCATTAAAGAGGAGAATGAAGTCCAGCTGTAAGCACAGCAATAAATGAAGAGCAGTGGGACTGGAATGCATAAGAATGATTGATGATCTATCTTTTATCTGTTTGTGTGGGAAATAAGCTTACTCCATTTGCCGCAGAAATTTGCCCGAATTTAGTATAGTTATAAATTGAATAAGCCTGTCTTTCTCACCCAGTGGGTCCCAAGCTTTCTGGAGGGTCGGAAAAGGCAACTGAGGATAAAGGAAACTGGGGTCACAAGCATTGCAAATCTGCCGTCACGGGCTGAGGGAAACGGTTCTGACCCACTCCCAGCGTATTTCTGTCTTTCGGGGCCAAGTTTTCTTTGCCCATCTCTCTCAACATCAGTGAGTAAATTACAAAGCTTAGCAGTGTTTATCATTGGGGCATTGTTTTAGTTTTATTTAAATAGCGTACTTAAAGGGACTGAGGGTTTGGGTTTTTTTTTCTTTTTTAAATTCAGTTAAATAGTTTAGAAACTCTGGGCTAGGCTAGGAGCTATGTGCTTATGAAAGCACATTTTTCAAGGAATACTCGACTAAAGACCTTTGCCTTTCAGTAGCTTCATCTCTACCTCCACTAGTAATTACACCCTGGAGGGAGCTCTTGTTTTTACCTGGAAAATATGCACGTTACTGAACAAACAGTAGATGAAAAATCATCCAGATTGCTTCAGTTCTGCTTTTATGGTCCTCTAGAGGTTACTCTCTGGAGATAGATTGTCAAGAATTGGAATTACATTATCAAAGTATGAGAGCAGCCATCTCAGAAATCATTGTGTTGCTGCATTTTGGTTTTGGGGTTTTTGTGGGTTTTTTTCACAAAATCGTCACACAGGAGGCAGTTCGTTTCTGCAGACTGAAGTCTGATCTATTGTGGCTGAAGTAGCTAATATTAAAAAATGATTTTGACATCTCTAAGAGTAAGAATAGGTGGATGGGCTTTTCTTTGTCCTTCCAGCCAAAACAATTCCAAATAATTTAAAGCATTTTCTGAAATGAAACGCATCTGAGCACATAAGCATCATACACTGATCTTCGCTGAGTAAAAGCTTTTACAGCAAGCGTGCTCGTCAGCGAGATTTGAAACAAATGAGAAGCGAGCTCTCCAGCACTTTCAAGTTGTAAGGGAACATGCCAAGTAAACTGGAGTATTTTTGGGGAAGTGTTCACCAGCAGGGCATCACTGCTGTGCAATCTGAGACAATTTCACTGGTCAATAGGAATGTGTCTTTATCCTTAGGGCTCTTCTGAACTGAAATGTTAAACTATCAGTTCTTCCTCATAAAGAGGAAAGACACATGTTTGCTTTGACAGCACATAAATATTGGAGAAATCTTCTGCAAGTGAAATTTTGCACCAGTAGTCCATTACATTGGCCTTCTATAACTATTTTTTTTAACAAACACCTTTGCACAAATGAAGTTTCATTTCCTATAGCAAGCTGCATGTTGACTTGTTTTAAGAGGATGCATGGACTGTAAGAAAATGCTATAGCCAAGGTGCTAAAATCCTACTTAAAATCTGGATTGTGTGTTTCCTCCGTATCAGTTTGGAAAAGTAGAAGGAGATAATACTGAGCACATAGGAAAGGCTCTGTTAAAAGCACTGGTTAGTTTAAATTCTGTCAACTCTTTGGAGCATTCTGCATGCTATTGCATCACCCTGGAGCTCCAGAATACAGGCACCCACTTTTCCTGTGGCTCTGGCTTGGCCTTGGTATGAGGGAGAAAGATTCCTGCAGTTTTAAGAGGTCTGAGTGTAACTCAGCACCGTTCATTTCACGTGTTCGTGCTGTTCGATGATTTGAGGCCTTTTTCACTTTGCTTGGTTGGGTGTTTAAACCCAAGAAAGGTGAGCTCCCAAGCCCTCTCTAGTGTGATTTACAGCTCAAATGCTCTCCACCCCGTGACTTTGTTGGTACATAAACATTTTAAGTCACCCTCAGGGCATTGCTCAGACACTTAGAGAACTCGCAATGGTATTTTCATCTACTTGAAGATGATAAGTGGAATGTCATGTTCATGAGGTGTACAAAATGGATAACCCACAGACTTTTGGCTCTTTGTCTATAGAGAAGAGTCGGCATAGGCGTGATGATGTCTGCAGGTTTCCATGATTTAAAGGAATGTGGCAGTATACAGAGGCAACGTGTCTAAGGAGGAACTAATTGCAGCAGAGGGATGGTAGCTCATCCTTTCAACTCCTGCAGATTTTGGTTTTCACGAGACCTTGTGTATTTGATGCTGGCTGGCATTCATTCATTGTTAAGACATTGGGCAGGAGCAAAAAATAACCTAAATAAATGTCAGTTATCAAGTGTGAAGTGCTAATAACTCATTTTTGAATGATTTTTATTTCTCGGTTAAATTGCTATATCTGCTTTTTAGGCTTCCCATTTGATAACTAGTTATGCTGATGTGCTGGCATGAGAGTTGCTGCTTTGGTTCCCTTTTTTCTTTCAGTACAATGAACAGACACATTTTGAGAAGACCCATCTTGATGATAGTCCGCTGCTTTGCTGGTTGGCTGTGCAGTGCACAGCTACAGAAGCTAAAACGTTAAACCAGTTGAAAAAGAGCCGAGGACAATAAAACATTGTAGCTCCCCTCATTGTAGAAGGATCCACCCAGGTCTTTGTTGTAGTCTGCTGGCAAACTGCAAAACCCTCCTTGGCGGCAGCCGGCTGGGCTGTACCTGTTGGAGCTCAGCGGTCAATCTGAATGGCTCTTTATGGGCCTGAAGTCCCATCTGCTCCACTTGTGAGGAGGCGGAAGGCGCAATACGTAAGTGACCAACATGAAAAGAAAGACTGGCTTCATGAGCTGTAACAAAACATTATGCTAATGCCAGCGAAAGGCTTTCTCCTCTATTGAAAAGGCAAAAATCATTCTCAAGAATTGGCTTCATGTTAGAACTGTAAACAGTTCCTATTTTATAACCATACAAGTATGTGGCTTGTTATATTTTCATCCAGAGTCTGTAGGGGTTCTTTTTCTTGCAGAATTTGTTCAAAGCCTGTGCATACCTCTGGAGGAATAAAAGAAAATGAGTTTGTTCTTCATTATTGCTGTTTGCAATAAAGCAAATTGCCTCTGAAAACACAAGGACTGCTCTTCAAAGACACGTTTCTATGCTTTATATGGATGTTTGCAAATGTGCATGCGTTTGTCGCTACCATATGTACTAAGCATGTTTGTTACCACATATGGCTGACTTCTTTACCCTGCCAGCTTTTAATGCACCCTCGCACACTAATTTGGGCTGTCAGTGAGGCAGAAGGGGGGAGGAGAGGTGTTCCCTGTTACAAAGTGTTTACAACGGTGGGTTACAAGAGGATGAACGCAGTGTTTCAGGGACGTAAGCAGTAGTCTTGATTAACCTGTTTAATAGTTCGCTTGTGGGTAAGACAAACAGTCTAAAGCCCGATCCAGCTGTATTCATGAATTTATTCCTTAGCAAATAATGGTGGATAAAATTAGCAGACATCTGGAAGAGGCACATATTTCAAAGTTATTTTGGTCGAAATGTATAAAGCACACTATGAAGAATATGATTGGTAGCTGGTCTTAATAAACAGTTAGTGAGTTCTGCCTGCCTAAAATGCAAAACAGATGTATCTTTGTTCTTTTAAAGTGACTTTGATGAATAAACTACATGTGACGTCAGGTCCAAGCTATTGGATGTCTGAGTCCGGCAGAGAAATTTTTTAGAATAAAAAAAAGAAAACTTTCCATTGTAGACTCTGGAGAGAACAAAGTGAATTCCAGTGCATTGCTCTCACAGCAAATAGAAGCAGGTTCAGAGACTTTAGATAGTCAATCCAAACATTTATTATTGGTATTATTTTCAGGGAGATCTGTTTTTGTCTGCTACACTGAACCATTTTCCTCTCCTTGCAGCAAGTCTCAGACTTTGGCTATTTGCATCAGTATTAAGGGGCTCTGGCTTTAGAGGGCTCTTTTTTTTTTTTTCTTTTGGTTTTCTTTCCCTCCCGTTTTAGTTTTGGGAGAGGGAGGGCTGGGAGGAGGAGGAGGAGGAGGAGGTGAAGGAGGAGGGTGAAAAGGAGGACAGACGAATGCTTCCAAGAGGAGAAGGACTATGCAGACACAATACTTTATCTAAAGACTCTTTAACTCTGCTGGTTTTTGCTTTTGTTTTGTCATGAGCAATTTAACTTTTTTCAGGGCAACAGTCTCTGCTTCAGTGTGCGTTTTTTGGCAGATTGAGCAGGCAGGCAGTTTAGTGCTGTACCCCTTGTGTCAGGAAGTCAGCTCATTCTCTGCAGGTGTTTCATCCATAAACAAGCATCAGCCACAGACTTCTTTTTCTCTACGGAAACCCTCTGGAATTTAACTTTCAGATACAAATACTTGGAGAGGTTGGCAGCGGAGGAGTATGAGAAAGAGCTGAAAAGTCGGAGCGTAAGCCGAGGCAGAAGTGAGCTGTCCTTGAACCTGAGATCTCCTTCAGCCCCATCCTCACCGGTACCCAAGTGCGTCAGCCCAGCATCCACAGAGTCCCAGGAAGAGCTGAAGACCCCTTCGACCCCTTGTGGGACCCCTCAGCCCTCAGAAGGTAAGTGAAAAGGAGGGCAGGGGAAAGAGCGGTGGTTTTAGCACAGTTTCTCTTGGGCTAGCAGTGATTTTTGATGCATGAGTGCAAGAATATAACCTCTGAGGTGCCACAGTAAACGGTCTTATTATATTGTTTCATGCTGTCTTCCTAAATTTCCTCTTTTTTTGCATAGATTTGGATGTCTTCTAGTCTATTCAAGCAAAGAATACACTGCTGATTGTTGCTGTGATTTATATTATCATTGTCTGTTGCTATTAGAATGGAATAATTGGAAAATACAGCATACAGAGGGTCTTAATTTTAGCATCGTGTTCCTTGTATATTAGAAGTTACTGAATACTAAACCAACAATATTCCTGCCAATAGATTTTGCTTATGTGGATTCTCTGAAAGAAATGCAACAGATGAACGCCAAGATTATAATAACCTTCCAGCAGAGCACAGGCTGAATGGGACGAACAGAAAAGGTCTTGAATTGGAGGCAGGGAGGATGTGTTGGTTATTTTTAACACCAACAAAAACTCTTAAAATTGTAGCACAAGTAGTAAAGGACTTAAAAGAGACCGCAGACAATTAGTAAAAAGGAAAGTATAATTAGTGTTTGCACGGTTGGTTTGCTGTCATATAATTTATTGGTGTACAGAGCAATATTTTTTGTGTGTGCACGTCATTCTGCCACTTGCATCATGTACCCCTCCTTCAGTCCTCAAAAAACACCCACCATACGGATTTGTATTTGCACCACATGATGTTCCATTAACATTGGGAGCTAGAATGCATGTTGAGGGTGAATTATCACCATCATTCATTTTTATTTTATTTGATTTCCTGCTACGTGCTATTGGTGATTAATGCATTTGTAACTTGCACTGCTTGGTTTTATTGAGTGTTATGGCTGGTAGCATGCTATAAAGCAAGGCGATTTAGGAAAAAAGTTACAAATACTGAATGTTGCATATGTTTATCCTCACCATGCTAAGTAGGTGAAGTTTATTTAATTTAGGTTTATATATTTTCCCAATCATATTCCCAGTTTTCTTGTCTGGCACCTTAAAAGTCTCAGTGGAATCACTTGAACTTAAAGAACAAGGATATTTTCCTGTAACACTGATACTCAGAAACATCCAGATGCCCATTTTTTTTGAGTGCAATATTGCTTTTAGAGCAAATAAGCTGGATTTTTCCACCATTAGGATTTCAGAGCTGGGTAGGGAGCAAGTATCTCTTTTATGATGATTATTTTAACATATTTCTCCTGGAAGCATTCAAAAAAAATTGTGGCATGAAAATTGTACGGCAGCACAATCCATTTGGTGAATACATTTAGAGCAGGTGTACAGGGCAACTTCAGGCAGCCAGAATATGGCAAAGCTATCAACACGTGGGTAGGCAGGACATCTCTACTAAAACTCCTGGCACTGTCAGTAGGCATCAGAGGGCAGCACCTGGAAGCCTGGCAAATGGACGGCAAGGAAAGAACATATGGATGGGTCAGGATAAGCCTCCAGCCAAGGGCAGCTGCAGGCAGATGGCCAGGACAGCACCAGAACAGGGGCCTGAAATCTGCATACGTCGGTGGGAGCTGAGCGTGAGGAAGGACCGACCGCTGTTTCGGGCCTACCAAAAGCATTGGAAAGGTCATATGAAGTAACGAGCATGTGGGCAGGGCAGGCTCTCTCATCTGGAGGTGGCCAGATTATTGGATATCAGCCAACAGCTGGCAGGTTTATTTATAGATCTTGTGCTGTGGCCTCTAGACTGTTATCTGAGTTCCTTATGCTCCATAATGAATTAAAATCTCAACTTTTACTGTCTTTAGGAAATGTTATGAATCCTACTTAATAGATAGAGAAACTGAGGCAATAACTTGCTTAAGCCAGTTGTAGGAAAACTGAAATAGAGCCGTGGACAGAACCCAGATTACTTGCACCCCAGCAGTTGCTTTGAGCGTGGGGATCACCATCTTCCCAAGCAAGGATGAAACTGAAGAAGGAAAACACTTCCTCGGTTCTGCGCGTAGGACCCTCCAAAGACTGCAAGAACGGTGTTAACGGATGTGTGATATTCATCTGCAGAATTCAGAACCTGAAGTCAAACAGGAACTGTGTTCCTCTACTAGCAAAACAATAAGTGATTTTTGGAGTCAGATTTATTTTATGCCGTTTGTGCTGAAGTGTCCTTTGGCCATCCAGTATCTATCGGGCTTAAGAAGGAAATGGATTTTGTCTGTGGAACTTTGTCCCACGCTGTGAAACGTCTCAGTATCGTTACCCAATATAAAAATCTAGATTTACTGAGCTGAAGTGCTTTCTCATATAAAACAATTGGTTCCACTAAAGTAATCAAGTCTTGTAAGACTTACTCTTGTAAAACTTGGGGTATGGCATTCAGAGGAAATGAAGGCAGTCCCATAACTGCAAAATGGAACTTAATATTTTTTTTCAGAGCAGCTACTTCCTCTTTTGTAATTTCATTGGAGAGTATTTTATGAAGTGCACATGTGCAGTAAAGGAGAGCAACAATAACCAAGACATCTCTGAAGTCAATCCACAAAGGAATTGGAGATGAACCCTTTTCTCAGAGGAGAAGCTTTTTTAGCACTTGAGGGAGTAAGCAGACCAACCCAAGTGCACATTGTTGACAGCAGGAAACTTTCTGAACAATTAGTAGCTTGGCAAGGTTCAAATACTACCTAAAGTATGACTGGTGAAAACATCTCGGTAGGTGGAGAAGCACCAGAGCATGAGGGCACAGTGAGGCCATTGCAGCCTCAGTTGTAGAGCCAAAGGAACCATGGTACAGAAAGTCAGAGGAGGAACTGGGGTGGGGAACAAAGAAAGATCATTTCTGACTTGATGAAGAGCCAGTTCCCTACTGGTGATCACTCTGTGCTAGTTTTTACCATCACAAAGAATGAGAAGAAAAGATTGGGGTGGGGGTGGAGAAAGAGAGAGAGTCCCTGCTGAATTCACAGCAAGAGGAATCCCGTGCTGGAGGAACTGAAGGGAGATAATAACCAAGACTTTAAGCAATGCCCGAACAGTTGAACCAAGAGGGCTTGGGTAGATATAGCCATCTTCAGACTTACTGTTTGCATCCTCAAGAGACACTTAGCGTATGTATCTCCCAGCTCCAAGTAGAGAGCAGAGAAAATAGATGAAGGTGCGGTTGCCTAATCTATTACCCCAGCAGGGGATTAGATGTGGGCCCGGGGGGGATGTTTGTTCTCTCTGAGGGCTTATGGGACTGGAGGGGTGAGGTCTTGTCAGTAGGTACTAAGGATACAACATCTTGTATGTACTTCAGAGTTCATTTATAGTTGAGTATCAAAAGAAAAGTCATTTCCCTCCATGTCCCTATATAGC
The DNA here is from genome assembly GCA_009819775.1 of Phoenicopterus ruber ruber. Classification (NCBI taxonomy): domain Eukaryota; kingdom Metazoa; phylum Chordata; class Aves; order Phoenicopteriformes; family Phoenicopteridae; genus Phoenicopterus; species Phoenicopterus ruber. The sequence continues at coordinate 96,616,436 of CM020216.1, forward strand.
ATTATAAGTTCGTAGCCATGTCTTCCAGAAGGGAGCAGCTTGCTGTCCTCTCTAACCTCTCACTTAAAAGAGGGCTATCACCAACATCTGATCAGATCATAGCAGATCAGGTTGCTAGGGCTTTACGTGACCGAGTCTTGAAAATGTCAGAAGATGCAGATTACACCATCTCTCAAAACGACAAAATCTTTACACATTCATTGAGGGACCCTGCTACCGTCTCTTTTAGTGATGAGGTTACACAGCTTCTTCGGGAGGTTTCATTCTTCTGAGAAGTCTTCAAATTTGTTTCCAGTAATACATTTTTACAGATTAAGTTCTGGCAGAAAAAAAGTCCTTAAAGCCACATTCAGTTTTCCTCCTCCTGACTAATCCAATTGCAAGTAAAACTTTGGCTAATTTAAAGACCTCAGCCCACTCATTTGTTTTAATGGGAGGGAGGGAAGCTAAGCCTTGAGAGAAGTGTGAAAAATAGCGTGTGCAAGTGAAAAGAGGTTACTCCTGCTACTGAATCTGGCAATCCCATTTTACATTTTAAGAACTGTATGTGTGTAAGAATTGGGTTTTAAAAAAAAAAAAAAAAATCTGTTGCTTATAATGGCATCACACTTCTTAATGTCTCAGCGACACTGCCTTTGCTGTTGATGCCTTTTGATATGACCATGTTTGCTTCCCTGAGTCTGTGCTCTCCACCAGCAGAAGTCTGAAGACAGGGGACAGAGCCCCATCTGTTACTTAACTCTGTTGCCACCTGCAAGGTTGCCACTTAGTGTTTTGTCTGGTGTGAAAATGGATCCAATAGATATGAGACAGAAAGTTCCAGCTCATTTCAAATAGGCCACCACCAAGCATTCACCAAGAATTGCATTTTTTAACATCTTTAGAAGTTCTCACCAATATCAGCACAGTGGATTACACAATGGAACTGCAAGAGATGGACACAGGTCTAGCTTGCTGACTTTGTTCTTCCTGCTAGTGTTTACTGACAGATTTGATTTTTGAACTGTTTTTTAAAGGAAGCACTACTGGATTTAGCTCACTATTTGTAAGTTTTTTGGGTTACAGGTGGTTTGTTTGATATTATCCCTGAAGAGAGAAAGACTGTCAAATGAGTGTCAACATATCCTTGTTTTGTCCTAGAAGTGCTTAGATTTTGATACTCCTTGAACTCAAAAGAGCAGCCTGTGTCACTATATTACTCTTTACTCTTTGTTATGTATTAGATTCTGCTAAGATACTGCATCTTTCTGGTATGTGTGGAATATTTCTTGTTCGAAGAGTATCCAGAATTCTTTTGAACATTCTCATTTTCTCAAGCATTTCTTATGTCTCCCCTGACTTTATTCTATTGAATCTTCAGTGTAGCGTCATGATGACAAAGGTGCCATAAGGATTAGCAGTCCTGGCCACCTTTTAGTCAGCTTCTTTCTCCACCTGAGCTGTTGGAGTTGACCGTTTTGGTTATTGCATGACAGCTTTTTTTTTTAGAGAGAAACATCTAAAATTCATACGAAACTATGATTATTCAAGGATGAATTGATGACATTTGTATATATGGACCATTGCAGCGTGGCAAGCTCAGAGTCTTTCATGCTACAGTACCATGTTGGTTCCAGGAACTCCTGAAGGATTCCTAAGCTTCCATCTTAGTTATATTCAAATCTTGGCTTGACTTTAAAATGCTCTTGTGCTATACCTACACACTGACAGCTGTGGTCAGAAACACACCACTGGGATTGAGAGCGTCTGCCAACTTCTTGCCAGCTCCCTATAATTTTGATTTTCTTGTACACAGTGTCCAGGGTACAGTCATAGGTAAGGTACATTTAGAGAGACAAGGCACGTGGAGAGCTCCTCGCATATCTAATATGAGACTTGTAGATGCTTTCTATGTAGAAGAGGGAGAAAGGTAAGCTTCTAATTGGGAGTGTTTTAAAACATCTTAGAGGGATTTGAGTGAGCATGGACTATATATTAAACATATTCTGGTGAGACCTTACCTGGAGTACTGCATCCAGCTCTGCAGCCCCCAACACAAGACGGACATGGACCTGCTGGAGCAGGTCCAGAGGAGGGCCACAAAAATGATGAGAGGGCTGGAGCACCTCTCCTGTGAAGACAGGCTGAGAGAGTTGGGCTTGTTCAGCCTGGAGAAGTGAAGGCTCTGGGGAAACCTTATTGCAGCCTTTCAGTACCTAAAGGGGGCTTATAGGAAAGATGGGGAAAAAATTTTAGCAGGGTCTGTTGTGATAGGACAAGGGGTAAAGGTTTTAAACTAAAGGAGGGATGATACAGGTTAGACATAAGAAGTTTTTTACAATGAGGGCAGTGAAACACTGTCACTGGTTGCCCAGAGAGGTGGTAGAAGCCCCATCCCTGGAAACATTCAAGGTCGGGCTGGACGGGGCTCTGAGCAACCTGATCTAGTTGAAGATGTCCCTGCTTATTGCAGAGGTGTTGGACTAGATGACCTTTAAAGGTCCCTCCCAACCTAAACCATTCTATGATTCTATGACTCTATTATATGAACATTTCTTTTATATAAATGTATTATATATGCATGTCTGCTTATTTAACTAACTACACGTTTAAAATCAATTGTGAAAGTGTAGAAGCTTAGCTCCAGTGAAATCAATGGCAAAAAAAATCATTTGCAGTTTTGTAAGCTTGAATTACATGAAATGAAGTGGAATGGTGTGGTACTGAAGAGGCATTACTGAAAGTTTAAAAACATATGTGTTATTATAAAGATGGGCACGGGCATTGTTAGAAATCATTATTCTTTGTGTGGCTGTCTCAGAAAATAGGATAGGCACGCAACATGAAACAGTCTTAGGAAAACATTGTGACTTTCATTATTTTGGCTTCTACTTTCTCAGGATAAATCTATTTACCTGCTCCCCAGAGGACTGAAATGTTTGGATTGCATTCCAGTGAGATACTTATTTTCCTTCAAAGGTTCATGTAGTTCTTGAAGAAAGTGTCATTGCGTATTGTGTGATCCAAAGACCATGACAAGTCCAGAAGGCTCTTTTGCAATATTGTAGTGAAAAAAAGTTAACAGAGGGGGAAAAAACAAGTATGACTTGGTCATTGTAGTTCAGCCACCCAAAACAAGATTTAGTACAGAGGGAATTTGGGAAGTATGTGGAGCTAACATGCATGCCCATTTTCATCACTCTTGCATGGCCATTTCAGTTTTCAGAAAATTGTGAGCTGCTTGATGTGAATATGTGTGGATGCTCTTCAGTTTCTTTGCAGCATGCAGAGAATATTTGCATGTGAAAATCTGCTGTTATAGCTAAAAACCCTAAAGGTGAATGAATTAATTTCACTGTCAGTGATAAAGCAGGGAAGAAGAAACCAAATGTACTATCAACAGTGTTTGCTGTGTGTCAACCGATAAAAAAGCTTACGTGTGCCATATGCCAACCAATTGGAAACTAAATTTGTGCCATATGCCAGGCAGTTGGAAACTGTTCAGTTTTGATGTGGCTATTCTGAAGTAAATGTGCATGAAAAAACATGGTTTTTTTCAGCCAAATGCGTGACAGTGCCATTTCCAGACTGTGCCATTCAACTGTGTTAATAAAACTAATATTTGTATTTTTTCGTTGAAGTGTTCCTCATCGGGTGAAAAAGAATTCTTCCAGAACCCAAAGAAAATTCAACCAAAAGCCACAATCTCCCTCCTTTTTGCTTTTTAAAAGATCTCTTCCTTCCTGGCTCTGTCTAGGCACTGAGTTGTCAATGTCATGCTCAGGTGGGATGCCCATTTTCTGCTGGTTCGTTCAAATCCGTATGAGAGTCCAACACTCCAGCTGTGGAAGTATGTATAAAAACAGTGGGCTGGCTCCAGACAGCAAGCGAGGGTGTTTGCCAGGCCACTCTCACGTGCAATGCTGTCGTCGCACAACATTCATCAGTCTGTTGCTCCTCATGTTCAGCATGCCGTGGACTTGCTTTTTATTTTCTTTCCATAAGGCACTTGTACAACTTTCACGTCGCTCTCATTTAGAGGGGTGAGCCTGAGACGACTCCGGTGTTAAGTGAATCTCTTTCTCCCGTTGTTCTCTCCGCCAGTGAGTGCCAGTGAACCCGAACCAGAGACAGAGACAGAACCAGAACCAGAGCAGGAGGCTGAGGCTGAGGCCGAGCAGGGAACGGAGACACCCAAGGAAATAGAGGCTACAGAGGTGGGACCAGAGAGTGAGGTGGAGCAAGGACCAGAGAGAGAGCCAGAAGAAAGTGCAATACTCAGTGAAAAAGAGAGGCAGAATGAGGAAGTGAATGAAAAAGACAACTGCTCTGCATCCAGCATATCCTCAGCAAGCAGCACTTTAGAGAGGGAAGAAAGAGAGGACAAGTTAACCAGTGACAATGAAACTGGTAAAGTGAAGCTTTTTCAATAATGAAGGGTTTCTGGTGGAAAAAAAATGTTAAATTAGCAGCTCTGTTGTTGTGTTAATTAGCTAACAAACCCTTTGCACCTATCTAAGACTTTCTTCACCATGGCCAAGTCTGGTCTACTCTCTGCTTGGAAATCCACAGACTTTGATGGGGTTTCTGTGTTTGAGGGACAGTAAGGCCTTGATGAAATGAGGTTTCCTTTGATTCGAGACCATTTTCTTCCCCTAAGATTAATATATTAACTCTTGAATCATCATGTTGCAGCGGCTTGCATCTCTAGCTCCCAGAGAACTTATTTGGGTTTTCTACACATAAAACAATGAGATGAGGAGCTGTGCTGACTTGATTTGTCATGACATTCCAGATACCTTTTCTCATCCTTTTAGTGGAAGAGGAAGAGCAATGAAGGCTGGGATGTCTGTTCCTTCCCTTCAGTTCTGCTGTCTTGGTTAGGATTCATAAAGCAGAGAGAGATACATAGGAGCTGCCGAAGATAGGTCTGGGCTGTGGCCATCTTTAGCTCATGTGGAGGAGGCACGTGAAATAGACCTTGTCTGGAAAAGACCAGTTCTGTAGTCAGATATGCCACCAGGCACCTGTAAAGGCCCAGCCTGGAAAACACCTTAAGAACCAGTTTTCTGCCTGGAGAGATAATGACAACCAGAGCTTGTCATGCAGCCCAGGCAGGGAGGGTGTAAAAGGCAGATTTTGACCTTTGCTAATTGATTACTCTTTTCCCCTTTTTACAGGGAGGTAAAGGAATGTAATGTAATTAGGGCATTTGATTACCAAGTTTTCTTAGGACTGAACAGTGGAGTGCGTTGTCCTAAGTTTTCTAAATTCTAGATAAGAAAACAAGAATTACTTCACAGTGTGAAATAGTCTTGCTCTTTCCTGAAAGAAGAGGGTTAACTCTGAATGGCAAGGATTATCTCACAGATACAAACTGTCAGATTGTACTGTTCATGTTTAAACCCTACCACTTTTTTTTTCTGGGAAGCACTAAATTAATTTTATTCTAAATTTAAGAGCTATCTTCTTTTCTACCAGCACCAAGATTGAGTTACTTAGAGTGCTATTGTACTCTTAAAGAATGTAGATGGATATATATGTAGGAAAGGGAGGGGGAAGGTATGACAGATGAAAGATGTCGTTACACTGTGGCATAGTCCAAGATAGTCCAAGTGCAAGTACGGGAGAAGAGGTTACAGGTTTTTTCCCGTCTTGGCTGTTACCAACCTGTTGCCACTCTAATTAGGTGCTTATGTACTTTCTGTTAAAAGCTAAGAAATGTACCCTCTTATCAAAAAATCAACATCTTAAAATTGACCTACATTACCAGCAGACCAAAGATTTATTAGGTTGTGTATGTAGGAGGTCTCATGTAGTGAGTTGTTTGCTCTCTAGTAGGTGAGAAGATTCAGAAAGCAAATGAGAGCACTTTCTCCAGCAGTTCTCACATTCCCAACAAGCAGTTTGCTATTTATGAGGTGGCCCGTTGGTTCTGCCCAGATGCATTAAGGACAAAGGAATAAAGCCTTTGGTCCTGACTCCCCCTTCATTAGCCATCTTGGTGAATTTGGCTTCCAACAAGTCGTGTTCCTCCGATGGTATTTCAAAGCTTTACCTGTGCAAGGGAGGGCAGAAGAGGCCACCAAGGTGTAGCAAGAGTCTTCACAGCAATAATCTTTGACCAGCTGGGACAGATGGAGGCACACTTGGGGAGCCCAAATTAGAGACTGTGTCTGAGGGAATCTTGATGAGCAGTTTTGCAAAGGGATTAAATCCTGGAGGATCCCAGCTGGTGAAACTGAGAGCGGGTAGGTCACGTGGGATTCGGAGGAGGGATCCTGGGAGCAATCTTGAACATCTTTGAAGCAAAGGCTGGGAGTAGAGGGAAATCCTCTGTGAGGGCTCAGCTGGGTAAAATCTATGGTGCGGGGAAGGAGTTGTCTAGTGAAACTACCTCAGAGACAAATCTAAGAGACTCCCTCAGGTGACAAATCTTGGTGGGAAAGCAATCCCATGGATAAAGTCTGAGGAGAAATAAACAGGTTATGGAAGCAGTCAAGCCTCCTGCAGGAAAGTAGAAAGAAACATTTTGGAGGTTGTATCCATCGCTGAAAAAAAGTCTTTCTTTTGTCTGGGGTTAAACCTCTGGACTCATTTTAAAATGTGGTTTAGAGGTTTTTATTCACCTCTGAATAGAGGTGAGAGGCATTGCTGTCGATATGCTTTGTGCTGTGAGACCCGTCCTACATTTTAACGTGGCGTTAATTTAAAGGGGCGAGGGGAAGTTGTGGGGCCCTGGATGTGGAACTCACTAAGGGGACACCTTCTCAGACCACAAGGCCAGATGTTGTGGTAAGAAAGCAACTCCATTGATGAAGGAAGCTGTAAAAGATGTTTAAAACTCTAAAGTATTGAAAAAGGTGGGAGCATAGGGGGAGAAGCAAAGATAAAATGGAAGTTTAAGAGAAAGGGCAACTGACAGGTATAAAAGAAAATCTTTAACTACAGAGGGCTAAAAGGAAGGCAGGCTAGCAATCAAAATAAAATGTATTTAAGAAATAGAATTTATAAAAATATATTAATAAAATATGTAAAACTATGGGGAACAGAAGGAGTCCTGTAGAGGAAATACAGTAAGTGTGAAGAATTATCTTTGTCCATGTTTAATCACTTCATCTGATGCCCACTGGAAAAAGAAGCACCATAATTTTTAGACACATTATCCACATTGGTTAGCAGTATTATATTCAGGGAAATGTAGTCAAAGAGACGCTTACATCATTTATTTTTACAATTTGACCACTAAAGTTTGTTATTTATGGTGCTGTCTCAAACATGGTATTTTGCAGATTATTGATGAGAAAAGCAGTAGTCAGAAAGATGAAGCTTCATTACAGTGACATGTTAAATGATTGTGATGTGGGAGGAAGGCCATTAGGCTTTCAATGCCGTCATACATTACAGGGAGGGTAACAGTGGTTGATGAACAGCATTTTCAAAAATCTTTTATAAAGGTGCTCATATTCCTAGAAATAACTTTAAAAATCTTGCTTATGCTTATACTCACTGACTTGCCCTGAGAGCTGTACCCTGGGTACGCAGCCTGCCCTGGGACTCAAACAGTCCGTGTTGTGAAGATGGCCCAGGTACCCAGCCAGGAGGTCTGAGGAACAGCCAGATGTGAAAGGTGTCCTCCCCTAGCCAGCAGGGAGGGAGGAGGAGGAGGAGCAGGAGGAGGAGGAGGCGTAAGCAGTTACACGTTGACCTTGACATCAGGCAGGGAAGATCTCTTTCATAAGGAAGTTTTTCTGGAGTGGTTCCAGTTTATGGCTAGATGAAAAGTATGACGATAACATATTTTGTGCCATTGTCATGATATTTAAGCACCATTCCAGATTACTAAAGGTTCTGAGCATTTATGCAGTGCATAAAATGAGCTGGGGTAGTAAGTACGAAGTGAAACCTGACAGATTTCAGCAGAAACTTGAACCTTGAAATCCTGACAGTTGTATAGTCCCTCCCGAGCTACACTGATTATTTTCTGCTCCCATTCCTTTTTTTGAGAATTACTCCCAGCCCGTCAAGATTGGGCCATATATCAGCACCGTCACTTATTTCAAAATTCTCAAAGCTACTGCTGGCCCAGTTTCAGACTAAGTGTGCATGTGTCCCCTAAATGTTTTCTGGTGGATTGAAGAGTGTTCTTGGTGCTCTGGCTCCCTCCCCTTGACTCTTCCCATCTGTGTGTGTGTGATTGCAGGTCCATGGTCGCAGACCGTTCAGGATGCTGGTGTGAATGAGCAGTGCAGCAACATCCTCAACAACAAGCGGTTTATGCTGGACATGTTGTATGCGCATAACAAAAAGCCCAAGGATGAAGAGGAGAAGGAGCTGGAGGCGAAGGAGGAAAAGAAGGAGACGGAGGAAAGCGAGGAGTCCCTCACTAGCCTAGCCAGTAGGATCTCTATCCTTCAGGCCACGAAGCAGGCCAAAGATGAAAGTGTCAAAAAGATGGAGATCGGAAATCTGGACAACCAAGGCAGCGTGAAAGCCTTTGCGGAAAAATTCAACAGCGGTGAGCTGGCCAAGGGGACAGCCATGCCTGAAGATGAAATCAGTGAACAGGTCCCTGAGAAAACACCAGCACAGCCAAAGAAGGAATCTGACTACATCTGGGATCAGCTCATGGCTAATCCTAGAGAACTCAAAATCAAAGACATGGATTTTACAGACTTGGGGGAGGAGGATGATGTAGATGTGTTGGACATGGATATGGGTCCTGGGGACTCCCTTGTTCCCCCTCCTCCACCTCCACCTTCTTTTCTGGGTTTGCCTCCTCCACCACCTCCCCCGCTGTTTGGATGCCCACCTCCACCTCCACCCTCTGCTAATTTATTGGCTCCTCCTCCACTGTTCAGCACTCCTCAGGGTTTAGGGTCACCCCAGGTTTCTAGGGGTCAGCCAGCATTTATAAAGAAGAAGAAAACCATCCGTCTGTTTTGGAACGAGGTACGGCCATTTGAGTGGCAGTGTAAAAACAACAAACGCTGCAGAGAATTCCTGTGGTCGAAACTGGAACCCATTAAGGTGGACACTTCCAAACTGGAGCATCTCTTTGAGTCTAAATCCAAGGAACTGCCTGTCACAAAGGTACAGCTCATATTCAGCTTGCTATTATTTTGCTATTGTATTGGTATTCATTCTGACTTAGATCTAAGTGATTTATGTTTTTTATATGAAAACAGTGGAAATTACTGGATGTGTTTCTAGCATGGCCTATGAGGGAAGATATTCCATGGCCTGATGAAACTAGGAGATGAGGCTAGGGTGGTCTATGTGCCAAGCTGCCCTCTTATCTCAGGTCTACTGGTTTTGGGATGTCACTTCAGGTGGGAAATACCAACAAATTTTGCATTAGGTTGTTCGTAGCTGAGCGCCAAACTAGCTATTGAAATCTGGAATATTTTCTGTTACGTTCATATAAAGGTCACAACGTGATGATTCATATCTGTGTATTTGACAGTTCTTCACTTGGTAATATTTTCCTAATCATTATGTGGAAAGGTTAGAATATCAAACTGCATCTGCTGCAAAGAGCCTACACGTGTGCTTGTTCTGAAGGATCGATTTATCAGCTGGACCAAGTTTACAGCTAAACTCTGCAGGGGTGTTGGGTTTTTGTTTTATACTGGTGAACAAGCCTATTTTAAATCCTTAATTTGTACAATGTGGCTATCCAAATTTTAGAATAGAAGCTGGCACAGGAAATACCTCTGTAGCTAGGATTCCCTCTTCCTTAGGAGCATTGTTATAAAATAAATTCACAAAGGCTGGTGACATGGCTGTTTAACATTAGGCTCAACAACGAAAGGAAGTCTTTTATAGTTACATTTAGTAGGAATTTGAAGTAGCATTAAAAAAGTTATTAGCTCAAACATTTGTTTTTCATGGCTACATAAACTCTTTTTCTTCTAAGCAGAATAAGCGGTATCAGGGAGACAATTTTTTTTTCCAGTTAAAGTGCTAGTGAAAGATGTCCATCTCTCTTACTTAAAATAAATAAATCACTTGTATGTTTTCTATGTATGCCTAGATGTTTTATAGTGACATAAAAAACAGTCAGTACCTTGCATATTTTACTTGCCTTTGGCTGGCAAAAGTTGTTATATATATTATGTATCATATATATATTATTGTTTGCTCTTAATCTGGGGAGACTGGATGTCTCACAGTAAAAGTTCTCCATGTCACTTTTCTGGGTTATTAACTCAAAATTTTCTAATAGTCATTCTTGATCTTCTTGGCCAAGTGGAAACATTGCACTTTGAACAATCAAGCCCCTCATTAAGTACCTAGCAAAAAACAGGTACATAAGTACATGGCTCACAGAATCACAGAATGGTTGAGGTTGGCAGGGACCTCTGGAGATCATCTGGTCCAAGCTCCCCGCTCAAGCAGGGCCACCTAGAGCAGGCTACTGACAACCACGTACAGATGGCTTTTGAGTATCTCCAAGGATGGAGACTCCACAATCTCTCTGGGCAACCTGTGCCAGTGCTTGGTCACCCTCACGGTAAAAAAGTGTCTCATAGATCCTGTCCTAGCTGTTCTTAGCTGAATTTTTTGACACAGATGCATGTAGATCTGAAACGCATGGCGTAGCAGCTCTAAAAGCACATTCAGCTGATCGTTCATTTGGCCGATGCCGAGATTAATTTGTCTAATTCCTTTTCTGCTGAGGAAGGAATGCTGGTGACGTCGTGGCGTCTTACTCCTCATCTTTCTCCCTGTAAATACAAATCTGCTACAGATGGTTCGTAGATGGAAGGAATGAGAGCATTTTCTTAGATCCATAAAACATTTAATTCCTTGAATTGAATGTGGAATTATGACATATTTGCCATTTCCAAACTTTAGCTTTGTGCTAAATGCCAGTATTGTAATGGGTCAGTCTGGCTGATTCTTAATCTTTTATTCTCACCCAAAATTTTTGATAAAATGTTAAATTGTTGGAATTTTGACTTGTTTACTTTTCCAGTCATTTACCGTGCACGTTCCCAAACTACCTTTGGCCATTTCCCCCGCCGCCTCCCTTCACGCTTGCTTCCCAAACCTGCCTGGGCTGCCTGATGCTTTGGCACAGCTTTTGGCTTCTGGCTGGAAGATGAGTGAGCAGGTTTCTTTGAAATTAGTGCAAGTCTGAGGAATGATTTAGGTGACTGCTTTCCTCTTGGAGACTAATAACTGCTCTCTGCATGAGACGTTATACTTTTGGCTCTCTTTCCACCCCGTCCCATAACACAGACATAGAAGTCTCATTGTGTCTGTAGAGAAGACAGTGGTGACCAAGGAGTACCGTAGTGGAGGTCTACTCGGACTTCTGAGACTCCTGCCTGGTTTTGGTGAATACCAGCAAATCTTCCAGGGGTAGGAATGGTGCTTAGATCAAGTGAGAGTGGGAATAATTAAGCAGACCTCTGAATCCGTAAAAGACTTGAGGTTTGGTATGAAGATTGCACTCAAATTAGGATAGCTCTCGCTTTTTCCAGACTGCTTGGTTTATTTCCAGGGAGTACATTCCCCGTTGTGTCTAGTTTCTCCTGTCCAATGGCTACAATCCAAAACAGGTTTATTCTATAATATCGTAAAGTCTGACTCACAGCTCAGTTGGTTCAGCTGAAAGAAAGAGCGCAGAGCAACAAATCAAAAGTCAAATCTCCAGATTTCATAGGAGTAGATGGAAGCAGGTGCATGGAAAAGGAACAGTCCAGAAGGATGAGAGGAAAAGCGAAGTCAGGGAGTGTAGGGGGGGGCTTGGCTCTATCTTGTGCATATGCTCTTTCATACAGCTGTAACCAATTTTACTCCAGTTTCTAATCTTTCACTGTGATTTCCACAACACACAGCTATAAACAGCTACTTCCTGGCGCATGAGAAGTTTTTCATTAAACACAATAGACTGCAATAAAATAAAGTGGATTTTAAATTGTAGGATATAATACGGGAGTTGGGGGGTGTGGGGCTGGGAGGGGAGATTCTTGATTTTAGGAAAACTTATGCCACACTGGACAACTTGCACATTGATTATAGTTAGTGGAGCACCTTTAGTTGCAGAGTGTTTATTTTCTGGAATAGAGGACCACAGCATTCTGTTTGCGAATAGAAAGAAAGTGATCAGGTATTCCCTCCAAGCCAGTCTAGAATTTCTTTCCTTCTCACTCCGCCAAACAAAGCAGGTATTTTGGCAAAGTACTTCAAAGTGTTTATTTTTCTGTGAAGAGAAATGAAAACACACAAACACTACTGAACAAAACAGTGGTGTTCAGCTCTTCTGCCATCCACTTGGTTCTGTGTGTCATTTGCTCATTCTTCTGTACCCTGTGGGATATAGCGATCCATCACGTGCCCACCGACACAAAAACTAGTCGGAGTGAAAAATTAAGGAATGTGTTTTCATGTACATGCCTATATACATGCCTAGACACATACTCCTTTTGAAAACGTTTGTTGCAATTTGAATAAATGCCAAGGCAAGTCATAAATGTGGACCAGAATTTCTGAAAAAGATGATATATGTGTATCCTGGACAAAGTCAGTGGCAGCTGAGTGATTTCATTTTAAATCCCCAGTGCTAAATCCTTGCTAATTGAGATAGAAATAAAAAAATTGCCACCTCGCTATTGAAGGATTGCCCATTTTTTTCTGTACTACTGGTGCAGATTGTTCTGCAAATTTAAATGCAGGAGATATTTCTGACTTGATGCTCATATATAATTACTTATTTATATGACCACTGGAAAAGTGATTTAAATTTTTCTGCTTCCTGTATTAATTAAAGCAAAGAGGCGTGTTTTAGACTATGTGCTTATCAGATCGCAAATCACCTTCTGTGGGATGGTAACAGTTTTTGAATAACCTATCTGGACTACCAGGCCTTCAATAGCGGCAACAGAATCTGGCCAATTAGATCTTGTAAAGATCTAAATTCACTATAATTGTTAATACATTGCAGGAACATTTGTTTCACACAAATTATACCACCTGGTGTAGTTGTATTTTACTTTTGTATTTACATTTAATAATATAATATCCAGAAGTTCAGGGCTTACGTTACATATGGCCCATTAAAATATAAAATCAAGTGCACTAGTGCACTGTTCCCTCAAGCATTTGAAGTCATTCTCTGTTAATGAACTTATAAAGCACAGTCTGAAGTCACCTAATATTGTAATAGAAATTAATAGTTGTAGCTTATTTTAACAGTCAGACACTTACACACGTGCAATTTCATTGCAGACAAAAAGGAATTCTTTCCCTAGCGGTAGGGTAATAAAGTTCATAGTAGTAAAATCTTTGTCTTTTCTTCATCCTTTTATTCATTTGGAAAGGATTTCTTTGTAAGTCAGCCCTCGTCCCCAGAATGGATTTAAAATCTCTTCTGCCCCTGTTTTTGAAAAGAGTTACTTACCCCGAATTTTTATACCCCGTATGCAGTTATAGCTCTGGAAAATACCTACGTGCTTACATCCCCTATACAGCTCATCTGTCTTTCATAACTCATTGCTAAGGAGCAAGCGCACTGTTGCAATCGCAGTCATCCCAGCGGTTAGCGTCGCATGTCCCTCAAATGAATATGTCTCTCTTGTCAAACTTAGGAGCTTAAAAACAGAGCTGCAGATCTGAGGCTTGCTTACCCATACCGCATGTGGGAAGCCTAAATTTAACTCCTTTCCCCAGGCCTTTTCCCTTCTGCATAAATTCTTTAGAGCTGTGTAATTCTGTGCTGCGAAGGACAGGGTAAAAAGGGGTGGTTTAAGAAAGGCTTGGTGCGATACGGACTCGGGAGGAAGCAGTCTCTGGTGAACCCCGCAGGTTTTTATGTGATCTTGGCCGCTAACTGTGGTCCTGAAAACGTGATTAATGGCCCGGGAAGTAAAAGTGACGGCTTTAAAGGAGAAGCTGCATCTCGGATCCTTCAGGTAGCTCCCCAAGAAAAAGAGGACTCTCTTACTCAAAGAAGGGAAAGTTCAAGAGGCTTCAGGGATGCTTTTAAGACATTAAGAAGAGAGCAGTTCTGACAGAACAGACACACAAAAATTGAAAACAAATGTTAGCTTTGCTCTCCTAAAATTTATCCTGTTTACTGCAAAAGTGTTGTTTCTTTTTAAGTTTAAAAAAAACCACCCTCTTATTACTTTCACAGATCATACACACGTGGTAGTCCCCAGCTCCTGTAAACTGCGCTTGCCTTCAGTCTCACCTGCCCACAGAAGCTGCCTCATACCACGTTAATCGTGGTGGTATGATGAAAGGGCTGTTGTGCCGCGCACGTGCTGGGCAGGCTGCCGGGACGGGTGGGCATACCTCCTCCTGCGCGGGCAAGGAGCCGAGCTGTGCCAGAAAAAGGCAGCTTTGTAGTGACACAACTGCATTCCCATTATGGGCTGACCCACAGCTGGAGGTACTTTGATAAAATCGGTTGGGGCTTTGAGTAACCTGGTCTAGTGGAAGGTGTCCCTGCCCATGGCAGGGGGGTTGGATCTAGATGATCTTTAAGGCCCCTTCCAACCCAAACCATTCTGTGATTCTATGAAAACTGTATTTACTGACTTAGACAGTTCTTCCAACACAGAAGCAGCGCGTAGACCTGGCAGTAGGGCATTTTTTGACTCAGTGGTGGCTGTGGTGCAGACCCAAAAGAAGTGCAGAACAAAGCTTTGTGGTCTAAAAAGTTATCTTGAGCACAGATGGAGACTGGGGCAGTAAGAGTCTCCTCCTGGGCTTTCCCCCAAATCCACAAGAGATGCAAGAGGCACTACTGCTGTAGGCAACACGGATGATTCCCAGTTCTGAACAGTTGTATGTGCTGCCACATTGCAGCCTGGAAAGAGGGATTGCTTAGTCTCTCTCTTTGCCCCTTTGGGGTGCGTCTGTGCTGAGGCTGCTGCTGCCAGAGCTGCTAGCCACAGTGCAGGTAACGGGCTCTACAGGGAGGTCACAGTCACGTCTCTGCAGCCGGTGCCTTGCTGAAACATGGGTTTATACACAGCGAAGCATGTCCGTGCTTGCTTGCATCAATGTGCTGGTCTTCTCCCTAGGCTCCTGTGCTTGACAGCATCCCTCATCCCATCTGTGATAGGGCAAAGGGAGGGGAAACAGAGAAAACATGGTTCCAAAGTTCATGTGTATGGAGAGGGAGGAAAAAAACCCTGTGTATGAGGAGCAGAGTCCTTTCCTCTTGCAGCTGCCTAGTGTATGACATATGTAGTTGCCAAAGAGACACCTTCTAGCACGGGACAGCAAGAGAATGAGAGGCATGCTGGGGCGTAAAAGCAAAGACCACATTCAGCACTGTATTATGCCATATAAATGGTTTGTGAGTCACCTTGCCTAGTTGTTTCACATTTTGCCACTATGAGGATGGGGGGAGAGAGAAAGAAATTTCTTGGGTCTTCTCTAGAATGGAATTTAAAGCGTATGTTGTTAGTTCTTTGTGCTTTCATTATTATTTACACTGTAGTTTATACTGGAGGTAAGAACCAAAGATTATGCCTAGTGTCAAATAAAACTTAAAAAAAGGCAGAAGGGTTGAAGTTGTTCTGCACCTGTGAAGGGCTTGATGGACGTATCATGAGCAGCAAGGTAGAATACCCTTCCTCTGGCAGCCAGAGGGCAGAAAACAATGCCAGTGTCTCCAGAAAGGCCTCTACAGCTCCTCTGCCAGTGCCCAAGGTGGATTTATAACACAGGAGAGTGCTGGCAGGCAGGTGGGAACCACCCTGTCTGTTTTGCAGCCAGCCACGCAGGCGAGAGAGGGTTGGTGGCCGCTCCGGGTTGATGCATCCAAGGGGGTGTTGAGCCCCGGAGCCCATCAGTCGCCCAACTGCTGCCCTGCCGGCCCTGTGCCAGCCGGTCCTGCTGCACGGCAGAGCTCTTGCCCGGCAGAGACAGCTTCAGCCTTTTCTCAGACCGACTCCTGCCCCGAACTGCAGTGTTCCCAGCCCTCACGGGGACTCCTGTGTCTCAGGCTAGCTCGGCTTTGCACGGCGTCTGAGACTGCGTTCAGCTCTCTGGTTAAATCCTGGCAGCTCAGGCCAATACCAGCAAGGATGTGGTAGAAGAATTCAGCTTTTTTGGATGACTATAAATGAATTAGATTTACATTCAGTGTCAGCACCCTTGAGTAGAGGAAGTCATTAGTGAAAGGAGTGACTTTTTCTTTATAAAACAGGCTGGAGGAATAATATTCTTGTTCTCTTCTTTACCAAGAAAACTGCTGCAGATGGGAAGCGACAGGAGATCATTGTATTAGACTCAAAACGAAGCAACGCTATTAATATTGGCTTGACTGTGTTGCCCCCTCCCCGGACTATCAAGACTGCTATTTTGAACTTTGACGAATATGCCTTAAACAAGGAAGGAATAGAGGTAAGAAAGAATCGTCGATGTCTTCAAGTCTGCATTTTCAATGTTTCCTTTTTTTTCGATGTTGCACGTGGTACAGGCCAGACTTTTCATGGAAGAGGCAAAAGGGAATGTATTATATCATGACTGAGTGTTGAAATTTGTCAGATCAATGCAGTGTACTCAGAAGCATGGAGTATTCACTTGAGGTTGGGCATGCTCAGCCAGCATGGATTCTCTGCTTTGTTTGTGTCTGAGTAACAATGGTGCTAATTCCTGTCCGGACTTTCAGAGTATTACCTGTTCCTCTGAAGCTTGACTGAAATATTGTGAGCAGCAAGAATAGGCAGTGAGTTACTAGGGCTGATGCAACTGGTACAGGGTTTAATAAAGTTCATGCCCAGCTAGCTGTTGGAGTCACTCTAGATTGTATATCTAATGGAACACAAATACACTGACTAGCTCTGCTCAAAATAGCATTTCTGTGTTACTGTTGTTTGAAGAAAAGCAGTTGGTATAAAGATTACAGATGATGTAATTTTTACCATTACATGTTTGACTTTGCAGATATTCCTACCGAGATCCAAGATGAGCTCTGTTTATTATTTTTTTTTATCAAAACATTTTTCTTCTATGAAGTATAAAAGAAGCCTGCTGCTCCCCCTGTTTTTTTTCATTGTGGTTGTATTCATTTCAAATCTTTTTTTTTGTTGTTTTTAATAAGCCTATATCATCTAATAAGAGTAATCTGCACAAATACAAATCTCAACCAGTGGCTGAGCTGCAGAGGTCGTGTATTGATTCACAGTCACCTTTCAGTGGTTTGGCGCTGTGTTTCATGATTTCCCCCTTTCCACCTTCACTGTGCTGACTACAGAAGAAAATGAGAAAAGCTGGCTGGAATGGAAATGGGGTTGCCAACAGTTACATGCAAAATAAATACTTAAGGCAAAAGATCGTTCTAGCTAGAGGCAAAGCCTGATTTATCCCTACTAGAATATAGTTTCTTCCCAAAGCTATATTACTTATTTGCTATATACATACCTTATTCATATTATGAAGGTGACAAATCAGGCTAAAAAAGTAATTTTTCATGACCCAGCCCATGTACCCGCCACTGCAGTTTGCAGTACTAAGCTTTAGAGTGTTGGAGAGAAGCACCCCTCCAGCCAAGCCCAACTCACGGACCGCCAGTTAGATCTCAGTGCTGCAGGCAGTGTTTCCGTACAAAGTCCAACATAAAACGGCTGATAAAGAAGGACACATCTTCGTTATCTTCCATGTATCATCTCCTTTGAATTGTGTCCTTCTCTGGCACGCCTAACAGAAGTTCAGCTGCTCTGCACAGCTCACCCTTTCCAGTGCCAACATCTGTCGCTGGGCTGCCCATCTGCCAACCACCTGGGTGTCCACAGCTGGGAGTGCCTTGTACCACCACACCCTCCTTTGGGTGGCCTTTCCATTAGCTGCCAGAAACCCGTAATTTCATTTAAAATAAATACGCAGGTAGCTTTCAAACTGAAGAATTCAGAAACCAGGAAATGATACACTTGCCCAGTGCTAAAGAAAATGGGATTTCTGAGTTCTGTGTCCACAGCTTGAAGCTAAGGATGTGAGTAATCCTGATGCGATCATTCAGATATTTAAAATCAAGAGAACGGGTAAGTGGAGCAGAGCCCAGATACTTTGCACCTTGAGGGATGAAGCCTTCATTGATTGGGAAGGATGATGTTCATGGAGAAAAGAGCTTTTTTTTCTGAGTGTTCCATATTTATTTCCTTCTTATCAAATAAAACCCTGCACTGAATTCAGATTCCCTTCCCCAGTCCCCAAGTTATAGATTCTTCTTATAGCACGTTGTTATAGAGTCAGACATACATTTATAGCGAGATAGAGGGCTGGATTAAGCTATGCAGAATTGGCCAAGAGGTGCACAGAGAGATACAGAAATGCATCATTGTGAGTCCCACTGTTTTCAGCAGAGCCCTGCCTTGGTTTTCCATACTGCCCCTTTGATCTACAGAGTAGGCAAGCTTTGTTTCCTGTTTCTCTTCTCCTCCGTATCCATCTGTTCGTTGGCTTTAGCCTTAGAGTTAGCTTAGAGCGAACAAGGGTTGTCTTTTCAGTCTAGATTTTTAGAAAGTCTTCTGGTTCTTATCCATGGTTCCTAAATACTAGGAAATAATGGGTAGCGATGATGAATGAATCAGTAATAGTGTAAGCATCAGCTTCATTTAGATAAAAACATAAAGAATAAAGCAAATTATTTGCTATGTAATATACTTTGCAGCTAATCTATGGGTTGAATGAGGCAGGACTGGTATGGAAAAAAATGTATGCAATTAGTCTAATTAAAAAACTGCACCACAGTGGGTGCTCAAAAGCCTTTCTGCATAGTTAATTATCTAGAAGAGATGTCACGGCTAGTAAGCAGAAGAGAGATGTAAGGAGAGCATGAGAAGAGATGCAATGTGTGCAGTGAGGACATAACATCCACTGCTAGAATTACAGAGAAGCTATAATTTAGGATCATCTTCAGCTTTTAGTGGATCCAACATGGAGCAGGGCACCAACAGGGTAAAAAGTCACCTGAGCCATCCTTTGCTTTGGCTGCGAGCTCTGTGCTCTGTCCTTCGCTGAGGACTGTCGTCACTGTCGTGTTAGTGTGCGCGTGGCTTTAGTTCTGCACCTTGGTGGATAAGTTCAGATTAAATGGTATCTTAAAACTGACCTTAGCGATTCCTTTAAGGACAGTGGACTAAAGTAGTGCTGACAGTAGTGCTAGCAATAAGGCAGTGATGCAGTGGGATGCAGGCTACAAGTTTGTGGTAGCCCAACTCATCATCAAGTTCATAGTGACCCAGTAAACCCTCTACTACTGCCCTACGTTCTGCTGAATGCTGCTTTGCTTGTGGTATTTAACTCTTGTTAGTAATCCATACTTTGCTTTTTAACTTCAAATATCTAACCAAGATAAAAAAAAAAAATCTCCAGGTATTTTAAAGCCCTCTATACTTAAGTATGTTGCATATTTTTAGGTCATGTGTTTGAAGTGGTTGGGTACCCCTGAGCTGTAAATAGGGGCAGAAAATGGGGGCATGGTGCTAGAAAGGCAGATGTAGTCCATTTAGTATGCAGAGCAGGCACTGTTAGAAACGTGTTTTCAAAGGAATGCACAATGTGTGTCTGCAAGCATGTGTCAATCCAACTAAAAAAATTTTTGCCACCTTACGTTTGCCAAAGTGGTTGTGTTTTCCTTTCTTTGAAAGCTTGGCATTCATTGTATTCAAACAACTTGGAGCTCGCTGCAGGATAAAGAATTGCCTACTTAGCATGGATGAGGGCTTTCTGTGAGCTAAGCAGGAGAGGCAAGCTTAAAATCCTGGCACCTAATTTTTGTGAAGTGTATCATGGGCAACTGCAAGAATAGAGTCCACCAAACCAGTCCTTGGTGCTTGTCTTTACTAAAGGAAATGAGTGGGTCCCTGTGTAAAGTATTACTCAGTAAGGGAATGTGGATCAAAACCAAATTATACCAAAGAGTATGATTAATTTAGCAGAGTAAAATTGGGGTAATGCTGTGCGGAAATTAAGGTGGGTTGCTACGTGCTTTACAATATAGCTTTGTGATGCTTCGCAATACTGATTGTGTCAGTAGGTATAGCTTTTAGTAAAACTATGTGAAATAAAAAAACTCTCCAGGTATGCTAGGCCCTCCATACCCACATCTGTTAAGAAATTTGAAGTCCAGGTGTCTGGAGTGGCTAGGTAGCCCTGAGATGTAAAAAGGGGTAAGAAATGAGAGCCTGGTGTTGAAAAGGCAGATGGTGACATGTATAAACAAAAAACAAAACTTGATTTTTGGAAACGATCGAAGTATTTAAGTTTTTGTTCTGATAGTTGCCGCAGTACATTGGCATTTGCAGTTTTCAATTTATTTAGCTAATGCTTTGTAAAAGTGTGATGGGACATTTCAAATTATGCTAGCTCGTGTGACCTGAAAGAACACCTCTTTTCACAAATTTTTAACAGTTGGACTCGATGATCTTAAAGTTTTCTTCCAACCTAAACGATTCTATGATTCTAAACTAGACAGAGAATGGACTCAACGGTGCCTTGCTGACTGTACACCCACGGTCAGCGTATCGCTGCCCTAACGAGTTTCAGACTTTATTTAAAGAAAAAAAGCTACACTTCCACTCCTTGCAGCAAACCAAAACATGTTCTGCAGTTTCTGTGACCAGCAACGGCATGTTCATGTATTTCAGTGGAGAGCTGAGGAAGCGGAGCGGTCTGACGGAGGCAACGGCTGTCAGCTCCCGATTTACAGAGATGGCTATCAGGCATATTAGATGTAGTCCCTTCTCAGAATTGGATCATTTATGGAAGAGTTGAAATAAAATTAGTGCAGGCAGTCTCACTTACTGCGGAGTCCTGACCTTCATATGCTTTTATACTTTTTCAGAGTTTCTGCAGGTAATGCAAACCACCGATGTGTCTTATTAACAGCTGCCTGGAAAGCTGAAGTGTGAGAGCCTTTTTGGAGCTGAAGCGTCTGCCGAGGCCTGTCAAATATCCAATGAAATACCCACTAATGTGTATTTGGTTATGCAGCTTACGAATTTGTGGGCCTCGAGCCACAGAAAGCTTTGGACCCAACAACAACCAGATACTTAGTTTACTAATTTTTTTTCAGGCTCCTGTTCTCCTGGTAAAATCAGCTGAAACTAAATATGAAAGCCAAGGCACCCCTGCAACCTCATCATCACCGAGAAGCCCCATTATCTCTTGAAAGAGATAACATAAGCACCTAATTTCCACAGAGGCTCGGGGCTATTCGCAGTCTCTGGTGAGGTGCTTCCTTGCGTCCCACACTGAGGCCCAGAACCCTCAGGCATATGGGGTTTATAAATTTTGCCCTGTGAGCCTTGTAAGGCTTTCCTCTTAGAAATTTTTGGAGATCGTACGTCAGGATGACTGAGTCCAGGAAATAAGCAGTTTGATCCCTTCGCTGAAAGTTCAAGCGAGTGGCTGGGTCCAGCAGTCCAGGAGCAGAATAATTAGGATCCATTATCTCATGCAAACAGGATCTCCAAAAATTACTTCTTTTTCTCCATGAAAAGATTTGTGCACTGGTTTTCCTCGGAATGTTAGTCTCTGGCCCAAACGGTTGTGTGAGAATGCATGCAGCTGAAATAGGTGTATCACACATATTAGAGGATATGAGCATAGGGTTTGCTGATAACCATTTCTTCTTTAATCGACCTGAAGAATGCCATACTGAGGAGAGCGTTATGAACTAATGATTAGATTCAAAGCTATTTGTGATTTAATGGTCACATCAAGTGCCAGTAACCTTCTGCCCTGCTGTGTTTTTGTGCTACTTTTACTGTCAGTAATGTTTAAAAAAATAATAAAAATAAAAATAATAATAAACTGGCAGATGGTGTACTCATCAGTTTCCAGTGCTGGACAAATGGTTTGAATTAGTCATAGAGTGGAAATCAAGAATAGGAGCATTTTATCGCTTGCTCAGGGGCACACCAAGGATGGTGACCAGCAGGATCAGAATTATTTGCCCGAGAAGACTAGAAGTGCCAGTGGTAGGTCGTTGTTAGGGGGGCAGTTGCACCCTGGATGGTGTGAGACCTGCCAGCAGCTCTGGTCCCATCGAGGCAGGGCTCTGGTCCCATCCCCGGCGGCTGGCACAAGTACAGGCTCTTTCGCTTGGCATTCTCTGTTTCACATACTACGGCACGCAGCGCAGCAGCCTTGCAGTACTTGGACTCGAATGTTTTTTGTCAGCTCCATCTGGCTTGTGGTGTTTACATAAAGCTCAAGGAGGAGGAGAGTCCCTTTGGAAATAAAGCTCACTGTTTCATTGCCCTCTTTAAAATGCCCGAAAGCAGTGCAAAATCTCCGGAGCGAAGGCCTTGCACCACCACAAAATACTTGTGGGATCCCTGAGTAGCTGCCAAAAGCCCTAGTTATTTGTAGGAGGCAATTGAGAATACTGCTGAAGTGTTAGCCTTCAAAAATGCATCAGAAGCATTTTTACATCCATCACATGGCTACTGCTAAACTCTCCACGTATGGATGTTCACATGATCCTATTTTCAAGCTGCCCTGGCTCAGCTGAGGGGGTGTTGGCTTCTTGTTGTTGTGGAAGAGAGGAGCAGGCACTAGGAGGCCTGACTTTTTCAAAGGACACTCTGCAAAACACCTCTTACGAGTTTCAGACTCAGTCTGTCGTCTTTATGAACTTCTTTAGACGAGTATCGGTTAAGCACTGAGAAATGCCCTGAAGCAGCTACTTATAAATCTCTAGTTTGATGTTAGGTATGACCTAAGTTACAGATTTCAGCATGTGTGGATGGATGGATGGATGGATGGATAGCACATCTCAAAATCAATACACAAATGCTATCAATCGGAACAGGTGTACATCAGAATATTTTCCAAACAGTCCTGGACAGGGAAAGAAAAAGCACCAGAGTGTACTGAGGGATTTTCCTCCTCTTCTTTTTTCCTTAGGATAGTAATCTATTAAGGTAGACGCTTGCGGTATCCAAGCAAGGAGGCTTTTTTTTTTTTTTTTTTTTTAACTGAAAGACAGAGCCAACATTAACAGAAAGAAATGCTGCTTTATTTCTGTTTGTGGAAGTCAGCATAAGAAGATGGACAGCAATACAAATGCTGTGGCTGAAATTAAATAAGTCCCAGTTCAACAAATTGAACATTATTTGCTTGCTTAACTCTTGTTCTTCACGTGATCGACCAGGAAAAGTCCCTTACTCTCCACGCTTAGCTCCAGCGCTGTGCAAGGAGCCAGATGAATTATCGGTACTGGAAGGGGGCAGTTGTGCTACTTTGATGAATTGGCTGTGTCCAGCACTGGAGCAAGGCTGTAGTTTGGAATGGCAGGTCTGATAGCTCTTTGGCTGTATTTTTATTATTCTCTCCTCCCCCCTGCCCCAAACAGCCTCTATTATTATAGAAGGCTACAGCAAAAACATGTCATTCCTCAGATGAATAAACATAAGTGATGTTGAAAATCTACTGCTTTGTTTTAATGAGGCATTGATCAGCAGGGTAAAGACCTCAATTTATCTGATGCTTTTATGTTGTTTTGCTTTTCTTTTTCATTTTAAAATGCATTTATGTTAAAAACTAATTAAGAAGCAATATCTTAGAGAGCAATACTTTGAGAAGGAAAGCTGCTGCATATGAACAAGCATATAAAATCCAAGAATTAAAGAGAAAATATAAATGTTTGAGCCATACCGACAGCAGAAACTGAAAATATTGAGATCCTTTTTCATCAATATTTTAGACTTTTCAGATCAAAAGAGAAAAAGGTCATATGTTATGCAATGCATAATACAACTCTAAATTCAGTACATGTTCCTTGGGAAGTTGTCCTCAGTTCAGGTGAAATTTTTGGGAGTGACCTGACCTCATAGGCTGCAACAGTTGTCATGGTTCATAAAAAAACCAAAACAGACTGAACAAAAATAATAAATTAGGAGAACAGCAAGGGAGTGGAGTCCTCAAGTTATTCCTGTATACCTACAAGTGCACTGAAAGATTCATGGATGTTGAGGCTAATAGGGACCTGCTATATAGTCTGACCTGCTGTAAATCACAGGCCAGAAGATTTCACTCATTCTACCCTCACTTCCATATGTAATTTTCAGAAAGGTGGCCAGTTTTGATTTAAAGACCTGAAAGCTGAGGAGAGCAGTCCTCACCAGACACCCTGTCTTTCTTCAGTGTTTGATCCCGTGATTAACCATGTCCACTGACTACAAATTTTAAAAAATGCATGTTAATACAGATGTGGTTTTCAACTGCAGATGTTCGAGATAGCAGACCTTGTTTTGCTCTCTTGTGGGGCGGGTTAGTGCTTGGTTACTACAGTGCTGTCCTAATTTACCAGCCAGTGACTAAGGACTTCTGCTGCTGCTGCTGAGAAGTTCCCCAGTGTCACAGGAGCTCAGGCAAAGTCCGAGGGAAGCTCGTTGCATGAGCCTGCGCTGCAGGAGCACCTGCCCCAGGAACGTCCCCGTGCCGCTACATCCAGCCCCCGTGCGCCTCTTGGCCCCGCCGCTGACCCCTGCCTTTTGTCTCCCTTCACAGAAAATCCTGACCATGATCCCGACCGAGGAGGAGAAGCAAAAGATCCAGGAGGCGCAGCTGGCGAACCCCGACGTCCCCCTGGGCAGCGCCGAGCAGTTCCTTCTCACCCTCTCCTCCATCAGCGAACTCTCCGCCAGGCTCCAGCTCTGGGCCTTCAAGATGGACTATGAGATAGTGGAAAAGGTGAGGGGAAGGCGGGGAGGCAGGGGTGGAGACTCTTCCGAGGCTTTGCTTAATCTTTCCCTGACCTTGTTATTATATGAGCGTATATTTTGAGGAAACGGTAAATGGGTCGCTTTTGTTTTAGTGGCCAACCAGGAAACAGCTAAAATGATCCTTCATAATCTGTTTCTTCTGTAAAAGAAAATTAGAGATCATGTCTTCCTTCCTTTAATTAGTCAGTAATGATATTGGAACAGAGAAGAGGGCTAAGTCCTTACCACATCTTCTCCAGATGTTGTTATTCAGGAAATTCTTACTTCAGAGTGGTAACAATTTTTCTTTGGATAAAGATTGAACGAGGACTACAGTGTTCAGCCTTACATCGTAAAATGAGAGTATTGATCTTACCTCCATTTGAACTAAGGAAAACACCATCCATTAAAGTTATTTCTGTTTATAGCTCTCTTTCAAAGTTATAAACAAGAGATAAGACATCCTTCAGGGGTGTTCTTTTCAGTTCAGTCACAGACAGTTGTTGCCACCTTCTTCATGGGCTGGAGTTTATTCAGAGAACACTGTAATTGGTTTGTCATGAACGATGACTCACAGACAAAAATTTCAACATGACAGCGTATAATTTCAGTGCCTAGGTGAATCAGAATGAAACTGCGTAGGCGATTTCAGCTACTTGCTGACTTTCACAAGCTCTTTCAGGAATCTCAGCGCAGGAATCTTCTTCTGGCTGCGCTTCTGGTGTGTACCCCACGCATTGCTCTTCAGGCAGCTCTCTCCTGTATATATTAATTTTGTATGCATATCTGTGCACATATGTGTATATTAAAAAATCAGTATAACTTTGTGTGATATGGATTCTGAGAAGTAGGACATCCTTCTGAAAATGCCTTATGTTTACCGAGCCATGGTTATTTAACAAGTTATACAACAGTGGATTGATCTGCAGATGGTGCTGTCAAGATTACTCAACCTCTGCTTAATTTTCTTAGATTTTAGGAAATGCAATCACGCTAATATTCAGGATTTTTTAATTGTGACATTTTAGTCTTAGACATTTACATTTCTGACTTGTAAAACATAAAATACTTGTATCTGGCCTGAATACTTTTTTGCTAGTTTTTTTTACGCTGGTACAGCTATTTATTCTGCTTTGAAGTTACCACAAGGCTAAATTGTTCCTTTCATGTGAGCTGGGTTAGCTGTAGCTGTTAATCTATGTGTATACCTAGAATTTCTAGCTTCCTCTCAATCAAAAAGTAACATTTGTAGCTCTGCTAAGAGCTAAAGAAATTCTGATAGTTCTCCTGCTGCTGATGGTATAATGTTTATGCCACAAAGTTAATGAATTGCCAGCTAAAATCCATGTAGAATGGATGCTAGTATAAAATGCCTCAAATACCTAAATGACTCAAAGAAGCAATAGCTGGAGTGAAGATAGGACCAATAATTTTATCCCTGTTGAAAGGTAGATAGGCCTACGTACAGTACTTACCATAAAATGGTACAGGAAATAACATACGATAGCTCTGATAAAATAAGAGGAGCATGTGCTAAGAAGCCTAGCAGACAAGCATAGGCATGACAGACAGCTTGGGTCTTAGCTGGGTGAAGAGGAAGATACGGGATCAGGCATCAGAGGTACAAGAGAGAGCGAGCAGTTGGGCCTCTCCAGTAACAAAAGGTTAAGGTCAGGGTTTAAGTTCCAGGTAACCAATAAACATGAGCGCTATTTAGACTGAGATAAGATACCATGAGCATATTCAATTAAAAAATTAAGTAGTTTGCATTAATGAAGATGATAATAAAAGAGTCCCATGACCTGCTAACCTTCTTCTGTTCTTGAAACTATGTTTTTGCAGAAGAACTATCTGCAAATGGGCAAACCCTTCGTGAAACTTAAGTGCCAAATCACTCACCTCCACAGGCCAGGCTTGATTAAATGCAAATATGGCCAATTACATTTTGGTCTCTCAGAGTTCCCATCCCAACCAAGTTTTTACCCCTCCCAGAAAAGCATGCACATGAACTTGTATAGGTGCAGTAAGCTACACTTGCTACCAGTATAGCAGGTTGGTAACAACGCATGTGCCAGATCAGCTGTACAAAACACGTGTGCTACGTTCTTCCTGTCCCAGGACCATTGAATTTGTTGCACACGTATAGTTGAGTTCATTTGCGCACACGGGTCAAACATTTATCTGGCATTATCAGATGTCTCGCAGCCAGAAATTCGGGACAAATCCTCAAGTTTCATTCAGGTGTAATTTCCAGATGAAAAATAAAAACATGGTAAATAAGGATACGTGGTAGCTAAGGATATGAGGTAGCTCTGCATTATGTATCTGCCCTCTCTAGGCAGATGGTGAGTTTTATAGGGAGCGAGGGTGTGTATTTTGTCTGTTGATACAGCATCTAGCACACTGGTTTCTATTGGGTTTTAATGCTACAATAAAATAAAAAATAAAGAGTAGTTATAAATGTGCACTACGTGCAAGAAAGTCTAGGCTTGGACAACTTGCATGTAAATAGCTAAATGAAGGGCTACAGTATGGCCTGCTTGGAAGCCTTTTATGCTACCTTTTTATTCACCTTCACAATGTTTTAAATTAACCTTTTAGGAATGATTTTTT
Organism: Phoenicopterus ruber ruber; assembly: GCA_009819775.1. Classification (NCBI taxonomy): domain Eukaryota; kingdom Metazoa; phylum Chordata; class Aves; order Phoenicopteriformes; family Phoenicopteridae; genus Phoenicopterus; species Phoenicopterus ruber. Next base: position 96,643,708 of record CM020216.1, read on the forward strand.
ATCAGGTTGCAGATTGATGCAAGTAAAATAGTTCAAAAGCCTGTGTTTACAGCAGATGCAGAGCAGTTTGATTCATGCCCATAATGCAACAAAACAAACTATATCAACCCTGACTTGTAAAGCAATTCAAAGAATTCTGTGCAGCAGTTTATTGATTTTAGTTTAACTTGATAAAGTCTTGGATTGTTTAGCACCTCTCCTCTGATGTATAAATTACTTTGCTCACTATGTCATCTCTTAATTTGTCTCAAATTTGCCATATTCTTTTCTTTTCAAGAGATGAATTGTTCTGTAGTGTCTAGAAATGTATGTTTCCTTCATCTTTGTGCTCTTATTTATGGTAAAATATCACTACAATTGTTGAATGGCCCATTGTATTTCTCCAAGAAAGTGAAATTCTGTTATTTTGCCTCTTGGTCTAAAATAACAGCTTCATTTTGGCTTCTTGGCTCATAAAGAGTACAGTAATTTGGGAAAAGAATGCTGCTCACGGTTGCTTAGGATGGCATTTGGAGACGGAAACAATGTGAACTGTTAGTGTGCATACAAAATAAATAGCCCTGGGCCTCACACAAAGACATAGAAATAAGCTCCGTCAACTCAATTACCCTCGCTCTCTTCCTTTGAACTCTCTGGTGAAGTTCACTTCCTGAGGTAATGGAAGAGAATTTATGTTTTCCAGCCTTATCAGTTTACATACCTATACTCAGATAACATGTGTGGATGGAAGATGCATTAGGTTAAAAGATTAAAATGAGAACACTTGTAAAGCTCGATGTTTGCAGTGGGGTTTTTTTCAGTTTTAAAGTCACACAAGCACAAAACCGTATCTAAAACTCGGAGGCGGCCATCATTTGAAGAAGGCTATAGGGTCAGGCTACAAATGTCAAGTCAGCCAGGGTTCAAACTTTTTTTTGTTTGTTTTTCAAAGATTAGAAAAAATAGTTATAAGAAGCTTTTTTATCAGTTGGGGCAGGGGGATGTTCATGCATCTAACTCAAATGCAGCAGCCCCTTCTCTGATTCTCTCTCTCTTGTTTGGAATCACAGAATAATCCCCAGGACAAGTAAGGCAATTGCATACATAAAGAAGCAACATTAGGAAAGTATTTTATGTATTTTTTTGCTGTCCTTGCATGTGATTTATTAGCTGGAACATGGAAGAAAGCCAGCACACATGGCCAGTTTGCACTCTGCAAGACGCCAGTTCAGGAACTTTTCACAGTAATTAATCTAAACCATAGAATTAAAAACTTAAAGCGGCTATAGCCAACTGCAACCTTCACTTTCTTCTTTCTGTTCTCATGGCAGGAAGTTGCAGAACCACTTCTAGACCTGAAGGAAGGAATGGACCAACTGGAGCACAATAAAACTTTGGGATTTATCCTTTCTACTCTGCTAGCCATTGGGAACTTTCTGAATGGAACCAACGTAAGCCTGATGTCCCAGCATTTCCCCTGCAGCTTTTTCCTTCAAAAAACAAAAGTCAAAACCACTATGACAGTTGCAACCTAGTATTTATTTTGTGCCAGAAAAATAATTTAGAAAACAGAACCTACTTTTTCCTTTTATTGTGTGTCAGGGTGCTCTTTGCCTCTTTCAGCATAACCTGAAGGAAATGTGGAGCTCGGCACTCTTCTGGTGTAACTCCCTTGAGTTTAGTGTTGATGCTCCCCATTCAAATTGTGAGAACTGTGCCATGAGTCATTTCACTGCAGATGGAGTGATTTTCAGCCTACTCTTCAGCAAGTTAAAAATCAATAAAAGCAATAAGTTTCTTCTGCTGTAGGATTATTCTTCTTTCCCCTCTGCCCCTACTTGGTAATCATTTATGTCTACTAACCTGCATGGGAAGGAGTAAACACTTTTAATTTCTTCCTTTTTTTCCCTCCTTACAGGCCAAAGCTTTTGAGTTGAGCTACCTCGAGAAGGTTCCAGAAGTCAAGGACACAGTGCATAAGCAGTCCCTCCTGCACCACGTCTGCACTATGGTGGTGGAAAAGTTCCCAGACAGCACTGATCTTTATTCAGAGATCGGGGCCATCACTAGGTCAGCCAAGGTACGTCTAGTGGGTAAATATATATACATGTTTTAAAAACCCTCTTTAAAGTGAAATATTTAAGATTTCATTTTATTCTTTCATTTTGTTCCTCCCTCATCACAGCACTTTTTATGAATGTGGATTCGTTGTGTCATTCCCACTGAATTTCCAAGATGCTCGTACTCTCTCTTCTGAGCTTTATCTCTGTCTGTCAGGTGGTTTCCTCATCAATGCACTAATAGGCAGCCACATTATGACAGCCATTTTAATGTTATATACATTATTAATGTATATAACTATTGGGAACTGTTTTCAGGTTAAAACTTTATTTGACCAGTATCTTCACATATATTTATTCTGTGGTTTGGGGGAATCTCTTTTTTAAGGCAGATGCTTCTCTGATTGTATTTTAAGGGCAATGGAAGGAATGAATTTTTTGGTAATAAAATTGTTTCCAGAATGAAAGTATCCTTGAAATATTTTGTTTAACTCCTTTTCTGTCCTCTTCCTGACAATAATTTTGGTGGTTAGGAGTTAGGGAAGATAGATAGAAATAAAGGAGACTTGTGACAGCACCTCTTTTTAAAAAGTAATAATCCTGTGGCTAATGCATAGGTTTGGTCAGTGGCTCAATTTGGTATGCAGATTATTTATTACTGCTGCTAGCAGGCATGACAGAAACACTATAACCTCACTCTTGGAGCTCTCAGAGTGTGAGATTTCATGGGTGACCCTTAAAAACAGTACATTACTTGATTAATGGAGTGAACATGACAGAATATCATCGGAGATAACAAACATGAAAATTCTGGTTTGGAATCATGTCTCATGTGAAAATGGAAATAATTACAGCAGACAATACTAGTATCCATCTAGTCCAGTGTCTTGATTCAGACAGTGGCCAATACCAGCTGCTTGAGAGAAGAGCACAAGAAGCTTTGAAGGAGGAGGAAGATCTCTCCTAGAAAAATTTTATTTCATGAGTCATAATACTCATTATATGCATCAAATGGAGGAATGATTTTTTTTCTAAAAGCCACCTTGTTTGGATATTTTTGGGGAGGAGGGGGAAACCCTGTATGGTACATGTTTTTAGAAACTGCAAAAATCAGACCTTATTTTGGCTCCTAGCACAGTTCTTGTGACAAGGAATTCATAATCTAATTTTGTCTGCTGTTGAATTTGCCAATTTCGGGATTTACTGTCTGTATATATTGAACAGTTGAAACTGTTTTTATCTCTATCTTTCGTAGAATAACTTAGGTTGGAAAGAACCTCTGAAGGTCATCTGGTCCATCACCCTTTTCAGTGCAAGACCAAATTAAACCAGGCTGCTAAGATCCTTGTCTAAGTCTCAAATAATCCTTCTACATCTTTTTTTTTGAGACCCATTTCCATATTTTGTCTCCATCTTACCTTTTAAAATGTGTTAAACAATAGCCAACACAGTATTCCAGCCTCTCCTTACAAATGTTACATGCTTACTATGTTTGTCCGTTCTGCTGCTGCTCTTTTGTTAGATGTCCTGAGGTTTTCTTTGTGGTTTTTGACTGTTGCTATCCTTTTGACACCAGTTGTCTTTGGGCAGTTCACAAGGACATCCAGGCAGTCTCCTGAGCTGATCGGGCAATTCGGAACTCAGCCCGATGCACAAAGGAGTCCGACACTGTCTGCAACGCTCACTTCATTGCGACCTGCAGTAATGACCATGATCTGCTGAAGCAGATTTACTGCTTATCTCTCAAACCCCTAATAATCTTAAATCGGGACTGATCTGAATAATTTCCTGCCATCTGTAGATTTTACCTTCTCAGCATGCTTCCTTGTTTCCAGATAATTTTGAAATACAAAGTACAAACCATGAGACACCTGCTGTTAACCCTGTCATCAGATGAGAATCAGTATGTATTCCTTCTTTTCTTTTGTTCTCTTAACCTCACACTTCATAGGTGGCCTCCCATGAGGGTCTTGTAAAGATTTTGAAAGTCTAATTTTCTTTACTTGCTACCTCGAGACTTATCTGTCCACTATTTTATAAACATATTCAGAATCTAGTGATTATTTCAATGTATTTAATTTCCTGTTATTCATCCTTTCAGCCAGGTTACCAGGTACAGTAATAAAGCTTGGATCTCTATGAGCTCCTGAATCAACCTTGCTGCTTTTGTAAAGACAGGTGAAACTTTTGCTATCCTCTGATTCTTTAAGTTACTAAGTGTAGTGAAAGCATACTCATTTTAGCCAGTGGCTCAATTTCTTTGATTGCTGTCAGAATTCTTGTCTTCTGCTTGTTTACTGCTTTGTAAGCTATCATCCTCCTCCAACACATTTGTTTCTGCTAGCAAGTGTTCGAACCTTGCTATTAGTTCATGTTTATTAAAAATAAAATACAGAAAAATAAAAGCAGGTACCAGAATAGGTTTCACCCCAACATCCTCTGTGGTGAAGCTGGATGAAAAGAAGTCATTTTACTTCCCTTCCCTAACTTTTGTCTTCCTCAGTTTCTTTCATCCCCAGTGATCCAGGACCTCCTACATATTTTTATTTTTTTGGATACCATAAAGGAATTTGTGGCTTTTATTTTATATCCTTAGATATTTGCTCTTTGGATTCCATCTCTGTTCTCCTAATTTTCCTCTTGTACAGCCTATGTTTAGGCTCTGTTGTATTGCCTTCACTGAGGTTGGTTTCTCATGTTTGGAAGGTTTTAATTTTTTTTACGTTTTTTTTCTTTGAGTGATTCTTCATCTCTTAACGTTTAGGTCTATTGGTTTTTCATTTCCTGCTTCTTCTCTTTGTTAAGAAGTTATTTCACTTTTTTTAGATTGAGATCAAGTTAATCACTAAAATGAAAATTACCATCAAAGAGAAGAGCCCTTATTTTCCAAAATCCACACCACCATGTACGGTGTACTCTCAAAGGAATCTTCTGTTGTTCCCTTTTAGAAAGTGGAAGATAGCTTAACCAATGTTGTCACTTTTAAAAAATTTTTAGGTCTAAGGGTGTACAAAATTGAGCACGGTCTTTCAGTCTGTGGTTTGCTGATCTAGTGGCCCTGCCCAAAGCGGACGGAATTCTGAAAAGGCCAGACAAAATCACATTAAAGAGAAATTATAGCCTTAACCTTCCCCATGACGCCCAAGGTCTCCCTCCTTGGGATGTTCCTGCATGTGTTATACCACTGATGGATTACTGTAACAAGCTCTATTCCCACTTCATCTTAGCTGCCACAAATCAAAGAGTTAGGACATGGAAGCCATCCAAGCTGCCCTCTTCAAGGGAATGTTCACAGACGAGGCGAAATCTTGGTTTAGGAAAGCTGACAGGAAAGGAGAACTAATATTTCACTGTGGATTAGCCTGTATTTTGAGCTCCATTTTGTCTACAAACATCTTTCAGAAGCCACAAAGGCTAAACAATTTCCATCCTGTAGATAAACAGAGATGCCCCTTCCCCTGAAATGCGCATCATATGAGAATTTCCTGAGCCTTAGTTCATGAAAAAAAAAAAAAACATAAAGAAAACAGTCTGGCTCACCAGAAAGGAGTTAGAAAGACCAGAAACAAAATGGTATAGTTATTGCAAAACTTGTGGCTTTTTGTTGAAGGACTGAAGTCATAAATGGTAAAAAAAAAGCAGAGACAAGTAAAAAAATGACCAAAAGATAGAATTCTAGATAAATAAAAGTATTCATAGTTGTATAAAAATATAAAAGGTCATGCAGGGCCACTGATTGTTTAGGATCCCATGGTTAAAAGCACTTACTTTTTTTTTTTTTTTTCCTTTTTTTTTTTAACATATTTTAAGTCTTTTTTTTTCACTGGAGTTGTACCAGAGCTGATGTACCTAATACTGAAGCAGCCCCTCAGATTTCTGCAGTTAAACTCAGTATTGTTCCTACAAGTTTCCTTACCAGTACGGCAAGGAGGGGTTGCATCAGCACTAGTATCTTCTCTGTTAGTGAATAAAAAAATGTATTCTTATTAAAAATGTTCGTCTTCTCTTTCGTCCCCATAAATACTTTTCCCCATGCATCTGAGAGCCGGCCAGCTCCATAGAGTAAACTAGTAATTGTCCTTTTCTCCCCCTAATTTTAATTCACTTACAAAATGCCAAACTTGGGGCTGGTTTTTAACCCCTGCAGCAAGACGCTTGAGTGAGTTGCGGATACTAGGCAAGGGAGAAGCAGGCAGCTTTTTAAAGTAAGCGATAGGAAATGTTAAACAACGCAGGGGAGGGGGCAAGGATTGCGGGTAGGAAAGAACTTAGGACGAGACTAAGACGTATGCAGGAAAGAAAGAAGCCTGCAGCTGCCCTCTGAGGTACTTGGCAGGGATGTGCGGGGAAAAAGGAGGTGTCTGAAACAGAAGTGCTGTTCTGGCGTGCTGTGGCTTCTGCTTGATAGGCTGGAAAGCAGAGAAAGGAGAAAAGAAAAAAAAAAAAGTAGGGAAGATCATGCTGCCTCCTGCACTCCTTCAGTGGGGTTTCTCTTGTCTCGCTTGACAGGAAGTATTTGTGTGCAATTATCGTTCAAGTATGCTTTCCCTATGTTATTTCAAACAAAAATAAATGCCAAAAGTCAAATTATTTTCCATGGAAAAAAGGGGTTGGGGGATGCAAGGTTTCTTACGGTTGTCTCATTCCTTGTGGCGGCGGCTGCAAGGGCTGCTGCGGCTGCCCCCGCTCCTGGCGCGGGCTGGCGGGAGCACGGGCGAGGACAGAGCAGGGTAGGGCAGAGGCTGCTGGTTGCAGGGCAGGCTGGGGCACGGGGGAAGGAGCTTCAGGGGCAAATGGGACTTCAAGGTTTTTTTCTGAAAAGAGAGCAAGTGAAGTTTAGCGGATGCGCCTGACAGCGTTGCAGTGTTTCAGTAACGTTGCAGGTGAAATGACCGCAAGTAGTGTTGCAGGTGCCGTACCACACACTGAAGTGACTTACTGGTATTGCTCCCCTTCATCCTAGACCGTGGGAACTGTCCTACAGCATCTGCGAAAAGATCCCATATTAGTGTGTTTATTGTAGATCGTTTGAGGAACTAAACTGCAGTGGAGATGTGTATATAATTGGATAGACTCATCTGGTCATACCTCAGTAAGCACCTCTGTCCTTTAATTTTTAATTAGTGGATTGATTCAAGTGTTCTCATTTCCCAAATTATTTTGGCAGGATGCCACCTCTTACCTTAGAATTAGAAATGTCTGGACAGAACCTCCTTTATATTTTGCTTGCTTTTGAGAGCTGGCACCTACTTCACTTAAAATGTGTGACCAACAGCGTGCAAGCCCGACTAACGTTGGTCTTAGGATAATTCTTGTGACATTCGGTGAAGCAAGCCACTGTGGAAACACTGGAGAAGGCAGAGTTTTGAATGTACGCTGCAGAAGGTCGCTGCACTCGGATGACAGCGTGTTTGCAAGGAGCAATTCTCAGAATTTCCTTTGGCGCTGAACCAGCTCAGGAAAAGAGGAAGATTTCGTGTTCCCTGCCAGAACGCATCCCTGTAATAATGTGAGAAAGAACGGTCTGACCCTAAATTATAAACAGCTCAGACTAGGCTGTGGTCTGCTGTAGAAACTGTCTTGAACTTTGAAGAGAGAAAGATTTTGTCTGTGATTATGTGTATCTTTCTATGATGTGAGATAAAATAGTTGTCCTTTTATTGTGAATTTAAGGCAACATTTGTCATTGTGAAAGTATCCATCTTCTATTTAATGCACCTTGTGGGTAGGATAAAAATGCAGAGATCCAGATCTTCCTTAGAAAATGTCTGGATTTGATATGTTCACCACTAAAAGAAACAAGCTGTAGCAATAAACAATAAATATAGTAGCAAGCAATAGAAAACTTATACAAGGATACTGAGGCTACATAACAAGTTATTCACTGGCCTTCAGAACAAAACTTTGGATAATTTACAGTGATTTTGAAAAGAAGTACTTTTCAAGCAGAAACCTCAGCTTCACCAGTTTCCCTTCATTTATTTGTTTTGCGTTTTTTTACTTCAGTCCAGTTGTGACATTTTTGACCCTTTTCAAGGGCTGAATGTAAACACAGGAGGCAAGAAACGTGCATGTAATCAGGTGTAGCATCTTTGATTTTAGGACAGTTTTGTGCTCTCAGTAAGCAGCAAACTTAGCCCAGAGACTAGAGGAGATTTGGCTGGAAGAGGAAAAGTCTGTGTAAAGCACATTCCAGATGAGGGAATGCTGAAGAAAAATAACCTGTTATCTCACAGTGGCTACAGTTGTTTGCCGTGCACGACAACGCGTACCTGGAATTGTATATGCTACCCTAGGGAATACATAGCGGAAGGCACTTCAGGTTTGAGCCAACCCGTTTAATGCCCAATGTCGCCTCAAAGCAGCCTGTCCAAGCAGCCCTTCCTTTCTCTCTCCCAACAAATAATGAGTCCAATTCCTATGTTGCCATGAGATGTTTGTGGCCAACAGCTGAGGGCACAGACAAGTAACATCCCAACCCAAAGACCAGAGGGGCTCCCTCATACGTGTCCTGCCTGAATGACTGGGGCATGGTCTAGCATGGCATGAATTAGAAAGCTTTGAACTTACATGCGCAGCAGGTGATACTGGATGTACAGCATGGAGCTGAACTTGAAAAAAATAGACTTTTTAAAGGACCAGTGTTCATGGAACCTGGATGGGGAAGGAAGTAAACGCTGAGCCATTTGATGGTGGTGGTAGTTTTTGAGTTAGGTGAAAACCAGCGAGAACAGAAGTCATTTGGGCAGTAGGTCTATCGTGCGATATTGAAGTCTCAGCCCGATGAAGTAAGAAACTTGGTAGAATTCTTTTTTGTGTTGTTGTTTATGGCAGTCATCTATTACTATGGTAGCAAGCAATAAATAATGATATAAGGGGATTAAAATGAGTGCTGGTGTTGCTGCCATGTGGTTGGAGGGTTTTATTCTTGGTCTGAGTGTCATGCGTGCAAAATATGGTGGTGCATTAAATTGAAAAATAGATTTTATTTTTTTAAGTTGCCCGTTAGTGACTTATGGCAATGGTTTCCTGAATGAGGCTGACCCTGCAGGGCTCGTGTCACATAAACTAGTCTTTAAATCCTATTTGGATAGACTGTCTCTGGCTACTCCACTCCGATGCAACAGTGTCTACAAAGGCACTTCTCAGAAGACTGAACAGCGAGCCTAGCAAGAGATTTCACAGATAAATAACAATTAGTTCTGACTATTTTTCAGCTAGTGTGGTTGTGAATGGAGAGGAACCTGGCCGGAGAGAGCAGGAACATATCAAATACATCCCAGGAGCGTTTAGAAAGTTGCTTTTTTTAAATTGGTTTACAAATGAAAATAAACATTACACAGTGTCTGAAAGGAAAGTCATTTTTATTTTGCATAACAGCCTAAGACCGATCTTTCTTTTGCCTGAGGGAAACAAAGAGATTTATTTTTAAAGTTGTAGCAGAAGGTAACAGTAAGCAGGACCAGCAAGCTGCATGTCTTTTGCACATACGTGTACTGAGTTGAGGAGAAAGAATACATTTTTCGACCCTCCTCCAAATCCTGGGGCCGGACACAACATCTGTATGCTGCTATCCAGGGAGAAAGCTGCGATGTCCATTTCAGATTACTGCTTCCTTTTATTCGGTGGAGCATAGTTACAAAATAATGCCACAGCAGTTCTTGTCCGAGCACCTCCTATGCTGAGGTCTCCTGGAGCCACAACTCATCTGAATTCCTTCTTAGTCCCAGCACGGCCTTCCAGCTGCGGGCAAGAATTGGTGCATCTTTCCTTTCAAGAAAGAAAGAACAACAACAAAAAAAGAATCGCATCTTTCTACCATTATGCGGCATTAATTCTTTTAGCAAAGTGGTGGAAATAAACACATAAAGAAAAAGGTGCAATCCGTGCTCCCTTGGGAATGCTGTGTGGACTGGCAGGGAGGTAGTATGGTATTATATATGCCTGTTCATGTTTCCTTTATGCATATTAGATTGAATAATTGTCATTGTTACTCCACACAAGTTCTTGTTCTCCTTGTCGTAGGGACACGTAGTTGGGGCATCATTTATCATCATTGTTACTGTTGTATTTGTATACAACGTTTTCAGTGTTAGAAGACATCCTAAACAGAACAACATAATAGCAAAAATGACCAAAAAAAAAGGAAATTACAAGGATACTGCTAAACAGTGTGACTACTTTTAAACACTTGTGCACAAATATTAGATCCAGGTTGGACCACTGTGCTCGTCTTTCATGGTTGGTTACCTCAGTTAAAGTGAGGCTAACTTGTTGCTTTTCAGATGGATTTGTATTTTACTTACATTTTCCACTGATGCAAGTGCCTGCTGGTTTATGATACAAATGTGCATAAAATGGAGAGGGTTGTTGGCCGCGTAGTCATTGAACTGCTGCTGCTTAGAATACTATAAAATACTACATGCTTCTTCATGTCCATGATGCATTTGGCTTCACAGTGAAGAGAGAAGAGGATCTGAGGATGTCAGATTCCTCAGGATCCTGCTTTTCAGTGGAATCTAGGGCTCATAATTAAGGGAATTAGCAGCTGTCTGTCTTGGTTAGTATTCCAACACATTGCAAGTCTTAGAAAATGTAACAATTTGCTGAATAAGAGCACATTACTTCAACATAATTTTGGTGTATTTTATCAGTTAAAAACACATACAGCTATTTCAGATAGCCATGGAAAGCCAGTCTCTGTGAGGCTTGATAGATACGCTTGAGATGCACTAATTGCTGGCGTGCAACCTGGGTATTATATTCCACCAGCCTAGGAAAAAAAGGTCACCTGGATCCTGTGTACAAGTGTCTGCAATTGCAGGAGAGTCCAGTTAGAAGATGTGGTCAGTGGATCTTTAACTTCAGAATTTCCCCTTTGAGCTGATCCAGCCCGAGCATTTAAATCTCACTTCTGCAAGACCTCGTAGGAAAAATCTTGTCAGCAGGCTGATAAATGCTAGTCTTTTTGGTGGGTTACTTGTTTTTTTTAGAAAGATCTGAAGACTTAGCTTTGTTACCTGGTGCTCTGTTGGGAGGCAGTTTCTACGCCTTGGATAGAGGAAAGGGATGTTGTATGGTATGTCACACATGAAGAAGCTTCACTTAACTCCTTGCACGTAAGACCTAGAGCAGACTGAAATGCAATGGATTCTGTGCCTACCTGCAAAATGTGCACTAGTGAAAGAGCACTTCCTGAAGTATCAGGTGGGGTACATGGTTGTCCCGGAAAAATTTTGACTCTTAATATTTCACATGTGGATATTTTTCTGTGTCTTCCTTTCTGTCCACAAACAAGTGACCAAAGTCTGTAGAGCTGGCAGCAAGAAGACCTTAGATTTCATGAAGATTTATCACATTCTTGCGGGCACAGGACAGTTTGCATGTGGGGAATTCACAGGCACATTATCCTATATGGGATTTCCTGCTTTACTCCTTCCAGGAGTTTACAATTTCTGCTCGAGCAGAGCCAGCTGTGCTCCACAGAGGTTTATTCCAGGGGAGCTCAGTGGCATTCTCCTTGCTGCAGGCTCCTCAGGATTTCCCCAGAGATCTGAATTTTTGTTTGAGCTCAAAAAATTCCTGTGCATCCCTCAGCCAGACCTGCCATCCCCCGTCCCCGCTGAAACTGCCCGCTCTTCTGAATGCACTGGCTGTTGGCAGATTTCAAGGGGCAGGGAATTTGCCACTTCTTTTCCCTGCAGATACGCTGTTCTCCAGAGGTACCTCTTGAACCCCTACAGGCTTCAACCTCAGAGCTTTTCGATAGATTAAAACTCATTCTGTTTTCAGTGAAAGCTGTCATAAAATGTCGTAAAATTAAATTTCTCTGCTGCAGCGGCTGAGAAACTTCCCCAGCCAGGTTGGATAATTCTTACTAGTAAGACCTAGAAATACCTCCTCTTGGCTTTTTTTTTCTTAATAGGAATGCTAGTATTTTTCCCCATGTGTGTTTTAGATCTACCATCTATGGAGAGCAGCAATGTGTTTATCATCAACAGTGCAAATACTGACCTGGAAAGGACTTTTTTTTTTTTTTTTTAAAAACATATGCATTGATATGGATATAAGGAAAACAAAAACCCCACAGCTGCTCCGCCTGCAGGGCTTTTCTGAATAGCAGAATGGATCAAAGGATGTTTTTATTTCCTTGTGAAGAGGAAAAATTCATCACTTTATAAATCACAGCAAAAACAAATCAAATCAATACCAGGAGCTTTTTAATAATAATGCATTTCTTATGGTTATCCTCAGTATAGGTCTCAGCGGTGGGTGCTGCACACAGCTAAAAAGAGTGAACTAAAACCTGTCTCTGACACTGGTTTTCATTTAGCATTAAGAAATTAACTGGAGTACCAGACTGTAACATCCCAAACACTGATATGTTTAGAATCTGAGAGCTAAGTCTGTATTTTATAGCTTGAGTTCATCAGAACTGTGAAGTGGTATTATAAAATAAGTTTTTCCTTTCTTCAGAATTCAAGAACATGTTGGGTAGCTTTTCTTTTTTCATCTGTTGTGTGCTGTGGCTGGGTCGTTAATGCACTTTGTCCAGTTGTTAGCAACGCATCCTGAATGTCTTTTGTAGTCCGTTGCGGTTTGAACACCTTTTTTGGTTGATGAGTAAAGGAGACGCTCTCTCTCACCTTCTGTGGAATGTGTTGGCTTCTGTCCTGATGGATGTTACTGTAGGATGCAGTCATTTATTTTAACTATGCTGAGAGACTTTCAAAGCCATTATATGATCCTGTTACAGGCCAGCAAATTCGTACTGTGTATCACGGGATGAAAGTTAGTGCTGAGATCACAAAATAGCACTTACTTTCAATAGAGCTTTAAAAAATTCTGGCCTGTGAATTTTGTGATTAGAAGTAGATCAACTATTAACAAGTCAGTGCATGGCTAGGGAATAGATCCAAGTGCTTCCTAAATTGGAGAAGTGTTGGCTGGGTACAACGGTGAGAGTAAGCAGGGTATAAAAAGCTATGAGTAGCAGAGAAAAGGATTAAGAAAAAGAGAAAGTTTTGTATTACCTCAGAAATAACTGAGTCATGCAATTGCCTGGTGTAGCCATGAACTTAATAGCAAGGGAAAAAACCCATCACAGTATTTTATTGTTCCTTCTTTAGGTGTTAGGCCTCCAAGACCAAAACCAAATATATATGTATATGGGTATTTCTTTGTTTTCAGTTTTCCTTTCATGTCTAGACAAAGTGCAACAGAGAAAGCTATTTCTTAATTATTTAGTAGCAATTAATAATGTGAATTAATGTTGTGCTGCTGCTACATTGACCCTTTCTTATACGTAAATTGCATTGTTCAGATAGCCAAGGGTACTACCGCAGTGTTTTCGATTAAAGTGGTACATTTTCTTTTCTTTTCTTTTCTTTTCAGGTTGACTTTGAACAACTCCAGGAAAACTTGTGTCAGATGGAAAGGCGGTGCAAGGCATCATGGGATCACCTTAAGGCTATAGCAAAGCATGAAATGAAGCCAACGCTAAAGCAAAAAATGTCCGAGTTCCTTAAAGACTGTGCAGAAAGAATCATAATCTTGAAGATTGTTCATAGAAGAATAATTAACAGGTACAGAATTAGATTGGTGACAGGAATATCTTGATAATAAATGACTTGCTAAAATTATAAATTATGACATCATAAATATGTTTTTTGTAAGTGTTTAATCCACATTCCAGCAAGTAATGTTACCAGGATGTAAGCGGTGCATACTTTGTTATAGATGCCATTTAAGAAAGATCCCCACTCCAGAAAGTTTCTATATTTTTCTGATGAAAAGAAGCAACGATCCAGGCAATCATTTATTCCCAAGATGCAATATTGGGTCTTTTACCTCCTAGCCCCAAAAAGCTGGCAGCTTTATGACTAAGTTACTATATTTTCTGTCCTTCCCTGAATACTTTTGAGGGGGGTTGGCTTACTGGCAAGACACAGGCTGTAGCAAAAAAATGAAGTTCTAATGACAAATTTGTCATATGCAGAAGTTGAAACACATCTTGTACCATGAGTTCTTCTATAGGCAGCAACCACTCCTATTTGCAAGATCTACGACTATGTGTTTTATGCCTACACAGCAGAAGACAAATTAAGATACCTCTCCTTAGGACTTGCAGTTGGATTTAGTTTCCTCCAATGGACTTTACAGTAACTATAGTGCTCTGAAGTGTACATATTGATGATAATTCCGCATTACACCTGAGCTTTTTTTTTTTTCAGATTCAGAAATGTAGCTGTATGAGTCTAAGTCACCTGAGTAATTTATCTGTGTTCCTGCTTATTAATGAAATTTTGTGAGACATTCCGCCTTCTGAATAATTTCCAAATTGCTGTGGTCAAAATTAGGATCTGGATTCCAAATGATCCTAAATTTGTGGATATACAAATGAGAAGTTAATTCAGCTCTTCCTTTGTTTCCATAATGACTTCTTTTTCATGCCACAAGTAAGCAGAAATCCCCATTGCAGTAGGAGGGAAGTGAATTCACCATTTTCCTGTTGTGTTTACTATATGCATTGGACAAACAAGAAAGATATTAACTTTTTCCGATTAGATGCTACAACTACTATTACAGGCTTCTCCAAAATTTTATCCATGTAATTGCATCTTTCTAGGATTGGGAAGACTTCTTATCATCAGGGATGTAGATGCAGTTAAAAGGAATTCACATACATTTTTAAACATGCCGTGTGCTATTGTAAATCATGCACTATAGAAGCAATAGTAAAAGTTGCAAATAGTGTGAAAGCTCTGAATGCCACAGAAGCAGTAAAACTGTGAATTGAGAGTATCCCAAACTAAAGTATTTGGTAGATAATATAATTTTATAGCCAGTTTTGTGAACCAGAAATTCTTTCCTTCTTGTGTTTGCTAGCCTGTAAATCTGCATTCTTCTTGTCTAGACTTTCCCCAACATCCTAACAGCCTCTTTGAAGTTGCTTAATACAAATAAATAGAATTGAAACTTAATAAATATTTTTTCTATAACTGAAATGAAATTGGTCATTCACATGCCAAATTAGTCATATAAAGTAGACGGAGTTCCATAAACATCTTATCTCCTGCATCAGCCTGGGAAAGTGGACTGGGATTAAGTTATCATAGACGAGACTTTCATGGTTTTAATTATAAACCATGCCAGTGTTATGCAAAACATCCGTGAAAATTCTGTAGTACAAAAGAAATGATGGGAGCTAATAAAGCAATAAATGGATTCACTGAAATGTCTTTTTTTTCCTAGAAACCATCAGTAAAGATTTTTTTCCCTTTGCATTTATGAACTCATTGTTTTCCAGGTTTCACTCATTTTTGTTATTTATGGGCCATCCTCCCTATGCAATACGTGAAGTCAACATCAATAAGTTCTGCAAAATTATTAGCGAATTTGCTCTGGAATACCGCACCACCAGGGAACGAGTTTTGCAGCAAAAACAGAAACGAGCTAACCACAGGGAAAGAAACAAGACCAGAGGGAAAATGATAACAGATGTAAGTGGCAAAATCTATCTCCCACAGCATGGATTTTTAAAACTTTCTTTCACTGAATGTCATATATGAAGTGGTGTTACTCTTTATTTTTACTCTTAAGAGGTTCTTCTGCTGTAAGTAATGAATTCTGTTCTCTTAGAAGACAAAACTTACAAGTCCTTGGTTGTGTGTATTTTTTGCTTCATGCCAATTTATAGAATGAGAACAAACTGAAATTAAGCATCCAAAAAGAGCATCTCTGTGTGTCGCACAGACAGTGCCCAAAATATCTAGAAGACACCAGGAGCTGTGTGTACCTGCCAAGAGTATGAAAAAGGAAAAAAAATCCCTAGAAATTAGACTCCTAATTGAGGACATGATTTAAATGATGAACCATTATAGCCATTTAAGTGGTTACAACCGAATGTAAATGGATTTTTTCCCTCCATCTTTGAATAGTCTAATATAGTCTTTAATCTTAATATTTTATCTATTTTTATGTGTATATATGTATGCACATGCACAGCAATTTTATTCTTAATTTTAAAGCACAGAACAGGCAATTTTACAGGAACAGACTACTTCGGGCTTCTGAAAGAACGGACAAATTTATGTTCACAGTAGATGAACTTTTTGAGTCTATGATTGCATACTGTTAGAATAAATCAAAATAAGATTAGTTTTCTCAGCATAGTAAGCTTTAAAATCCCCTTGATTATTTTCATCTTTTTTTTTTCTTTAATTTGATGTAGTTTGACTCAACCCAAATAAAGTTTTAAGAAGTGCCAGTAGTTAATAAAAGTTTCCAGCTGTCTCAAAATCCAGATCTGGAGTCTCAATTAGATGCAAGTGGTTTGTCACATATGAAGCTACCCCTGCCTTTGGCATGAAAAGCCCTAAGCTGATTACAGTTTTATGGCTCAGGCAACATGGGTCAAAATATATATATGTATTGAGACTGATACAAATTGAGATTGTATTTAAGTCATTGACTCACGATCATTTGTAGATCTTTCCTGGCAATATCCTCTTTAAATTTGGAAATCTGCCCCATCTAGAGAAAATGTTAAACCTGTATTATTATCTCAAAAGATTTTCCTTTTGGTCTAGCCTCAGGTTAAGGAAGAGGCTCTGATTTTATGCGAAGAGTATAATATAGCCGTACAAATTTTCAGAACTACCACTGGGGAACTGAGATTACTTTCTTCAATTGCTTGTTGATTTTCCTGGCATACTCTAGAGGAGCTAAAACATAGCATTAACCAAAGAGATTGGTAAATTAAAATGTTCATTTCCTCAGGTAGCTTCAATACTTTTTACTAGTTTAAACAATACTAAGACGTGAAGGAGTTACTGTTTGCCTAGTATATGACGTAGTGCTTCTGTATTATCTGCCCGGAAGAACTGGCTGTGGCAGGACAGGAAGCTTCTCTATGTCCTGTTCCTGCAGGAAACATGAGGGGAAAAGGAAATCTGATCACTGGCGGGTGGGTTCCGGAAGCCGAAAGAAGGGATCCTTTCAAACCAGAAAATGGCTCAGGGTTGACAGCTAGTCAGTGACGAGCGGAGCCAGGGACGATGGCCGTTTTCTGAAAATGTAAGAAAGGAGGCAGCTGGGCCTTTCCCGGAAAAACGTATTATCGGAAGAAAATGTCTTGTTCAGCTCAAGATAGTATTGAGATTTGACAAGAATTAAATGCCATCTGACAGCTAGTGTTCCACCTAAAAATGTCTTGCAGGTCTCCAGAAAGGGAGCATTTTTTGCCTATCACTAGTTTACAATTATACAACGGTCCTGTTAGCTTAAAAACCAAAAGCCTGCTGGAGTAAAAAACCACATTCTTTAAAACTCTCCTTATAGAGATGTTTTTTAAGGGAGTTACACATGTGGCCATATGGTTATTTCAGGACTTACTAAATCTCTTTAACTGTAGCCCAGTAATACGGCCTCATTTACCATTCATTTGATTGCAATACATGGTAAAACAGAATTAAAGTTGCATCAGACTATTTGCCACAGCTTCCTTTCACAACTTCAAAGTCAGATCTACCTCAAAACAAGTTTCCAAGTCAGCAGGATGGAAGATATTTATGTGTGAAGAACGATGAAAAAGGGGAGTTTTATTGTAGTCTGGTGTTGGCTGTGGTTTGTATCTGGTCTTGATTTTCTCAGTGTTTTATATTTGAAGAGATTGGAAAGGGAAGACATATCAGTAAAGCATTGACAGTATGTTCACCTAGTTACAAAACACTGATAGAAGAAAGAGTAGATCTTGACATTGGAAAAAAACTCTTTGTAGAAAGTAATTCTAATAAGAAGTAGTCATATGGAATTTTAATTTCTGCTTTTGGTGACCTAGAAGGATTGTGGGGTTATTTGATACTTACCTCCCTGTCCTTTTGAAAGTTTCCTCAGGATCTCATTTTTATCACCTTACAGTACATTGCTTTTAGGCAGAAGAAGAGGGATTTTAGCAAAAATGGGAAAGAAATAAGCCAGAACCATCCCAGTTCTTAACGAGAAGGCACGTATCTCTTAAACCTTGGTCCCCCCTGCAGACTTGGAAGGCAGAGAGGTGCTGGCTCTTTGCATGGAGAGAGTCTCCTGGCTCCTTGCGTGGAGAACTTGCATCAGCTTCAGCAACTGCTCACATGGACTAGGGCTGAGAAGCATGATGGGGAATATTTCCAGCCTGCCTTTCAGCCTTTTACCAAGATGTTTGTGTTTATATGTTATTAACAGCTGAAGTGGACTGGGCACTGTCAATTTAAATCCTGGTGAATGTTGTCTGCAAGAGAGAAAGACGGATGGAGGGGTAAGGGGAAAAAAAAAAAGGAAACCAGTGAGTTGCTTCAGTTTCACAGGGAAAATTGCCTAGTCTCTGTAACTTTATATCTGGCTTTATCCAATGATAGCAGTCACTCATTTCAGGCACAGTAAAAATAACAAGCAAGCAAAATGGGGAATAAATGCAATTACAGATAGAAGTCTGAGCTTTTTAATGATTCTTAATGATAGTAGGTAGTATAAGCATTTGTCTCCCAGATTTATGAAGCTCTGCTTTTTATGATACTTAAGAGTTTCAATTCCAAAATTACTGTGTAATAGAAATAATATTTTGAAATGGCAAATCCACCACATAGAAATGCTAGCCTAAAGGAAAAATGGGAGGGAGGGACACAGACAGTGATAGAGGGAGGGAAGGAGGGAGACCTCCTCAGATTGTCCTGCAACATCCAACATTTGATGATAGAGGAATTGAGCAGCCTTTTTTTCTTAAAATTAACATCTTCTTAGGAGGTGTTCAGTACAGCAATGTTCTTCCAGTGCTTTTTAGTAATATTACGTGTTAAAAATTTCCTAATTTATTAACATTTCTCAGTGTATTTATAATGATGAAAAGAAGAAGGAAAAAAAAGGCAGAATGCGCACACCTGGGTGAGAGCAGATTCCCTTCCTGAAACAAAAGTTTGATTTATTTACTTTGCTACTTTGACTCCTGTTGTCAGTATTTGCTGGGGGCAAATGTCTCTCCAGACATGGAAACACGAAGGGGATGGTGAACTGCTTCCTCCTGTGCGCTGGAGTAGCTTTGGGTGTAGAAGGACAGCGGTTCTAGGTGTGAGCCCCCTCCGCCCAGAGCAGGAGGAAGGGAAATGGTAATGCCCCGGGTGTTGGAGACGAGCCAAGTCAGAAAGGAGTACATGCCCTTAATATAAGTCCACAGCAAATCACTTTTAGCTAGATTAAATGGACAGGAGGGCCAGCAGCTGGGACTTTCCCTGTAAAAATCTAGCCTGATATAAAGTAATAATATAATACACTTTTGTTTGGAGCACGCTCTTTGTAATGTATATACTCTGCTCTTTCACCTTTCCTTCAGTGCCTTTTGCCTATTGTTTAGCTTAATTTGCTCTCCCCCTGCCTTTTATTTATTAGATAGATGCACATGTGGACTAGAATACAAGTATGTTCTTGATTCCCCTTCTTCTTCTGTCTGTTTCTTATTCATGCCAAAAAGCAAACAGTGGCCTTCAGAAGAATTGCTTTATGGTGTGACTCCCTGCCCCCCAGGGGATGGAAAAAAGCAAATGGATCTTTCCATAATGTAAAGGGAACATACCTGCCGAGGTCCCTCTGCAAAACATCTGACTGTTTCTGCCAGTGCCACTGTGTGCAAAGAAAAATAAGCATCTCAGTCTTTGAATAAAACATACCCTTAAAAAGTAATGTTAATGTGCTGCTCAGCACTCTCACAGCTAATCTTCTTATGGAGATTGTGCTGAAACTAAGCTGAGGGCCAAAGTAAATCAGGCTTTCATTTTTAATGATGAATGTTTCTGGAACAGAATATATCAATCCCAGACAGAAATCATAGCTGAGATGGAGATAAGGTCAAAAATATGTATTAGTAACACTAGGGAGGGGAATAGAATTGGTGGAATGCTTCTTCTAAAACCAAAACAAAACCCACAAATAAAAAAGATGCATTGAATTTCTAGGCTATGTTTGCACTTTATAAGCAATCAAAGTGAAAATTATGGAAACAAAGAGCCCAGATACTTGAGAAACTGTGTTTTACTTTGGGAACCTGCCACGTGGGGCATCTCTACAACCCGACAAAGAAGTCCCCAGGCATTTGGGAACACAGCTCTAAATATTTTGCCAATTCCCTGTAAATCCCCAAATTTAAGAACACTCCATACGCCATAATATTTTGATACACCCATTGCATTTAATGTACCGTAACTGTCAAGATAGTTTTACACGCCTGCTGTCGCAGAGGGTGAAAGCCCTGAATAACAAAGGATAATTGCATCTCTCTGATTTCCAGGATCTGATATCAGGCAGCTACTGAAGAACTTTAAGCATTTATTCAAAGGCTACTCGGCATTTGATTTCAGTGCTCTGTTAAATTGGAACTTGAAAAGCCCCAGCTTAAAAAAAGGAATTAAAACAAGCACTTAAGTGTAGAGGAAAAGAATTGCCAAGAAGCCGACCTCTGCACTGGGAGAAAGAGCAGCCAGGACCTCCCTGTGGTGAACAGAGCTGGGAAAAGGAGAGGTGCTAGTGCTCTCAGTTTCCACAGGGCAAAAAGTGGGCAAGCAACTGCATGACTCAAGGGAGAGACATAGGATGGGGTAGGGGTAGCTTCAGTTCATAATTTCTCTAAGAAAAATCGGGCAATTCTGATATACCCTACAGACCATGGCAGTCTGCAACTAAAAAAAAAAATCAAATTGATTGTCTAAGGAATTAATTCCTTAGACGCTTTGTATTTTTGTGTCCTATAATTGCATAAACAGTACCATGGTTACCTCTTACTCTGTTGTGGTTTGACCATACTGTCCTTCCTAAATCTTGCTGTTTGTCCTTCTCCACCCTGTCCTTTGTTTCCGGTGGCAGACTGATGAAGAAGAGGATGCTGAGGTATGGTACCCTGAAAAAGCATGTCATTCCCATGTCCCCCGTGTGCTGTGACATCTAATTTCTAACTCAGTATGGACCGCTCAACTCCATCCACTCAACTGGAACTATGAACCATGACATTTTTCTCATAGCTTTTTGGCACAATCATAAGAACGCATTTTTACAGTCAGCTTTAACCATATGCATACCTGCTCTCTCAAATAAGGATATCCTGATCTGAGGCCTTAGTAATTTTAAGTTTCCTCATTTCTTTTCCTTAATGTCTGTTTACTAAACTGCAAAGTATCCCCACTACCCAAAACATCAGTGATCTGAATGTTATGGGGAACATCAGTTACCTTGGGCTACGGATTACCATGATGATTTCATAGTCATTGTTAAGCTGTGTAAGTCCAAATGGTATTATTTTATAAAGTGTTCAAAAGCATCAGGATATAGGGATGCAAAGCAAATTGTAATGGTTCTCTTTGCTGTATGAATTGTGAATAAGATACTTCAGTCACCATAGAGGTGAGCCATGGAGTAGTTCATGTATTTATCATAAAGTGCTCCTGAAGGTGATGTTGAAAATAAATAAAGGAGTGAATAAATACTTTAAGAACTATAATGCGCTAGCTATATTCATAATAAAACAATTTATTTGTTTGAGGAGCATCTATTGTGCAATGCATTTTTTGTTCAGCATTAGCACTTTCTTCAATTTGCTGAACATAAACAGTGTGGCTTAATGCTCATTGTTTCATAATGGCAGGCATTTGCTCAAGAGGCGGGGGTTTGGCCATACAGCAACGTCTGAAAATTAAGGATGTGAAATAAAACTTCTGGCTATAGAGCTTCTCCCCCAGTGATGATTTGTGCTATATAGTTTGGGGCGCAGAAAAAAAATTACATGAATTAGCCTGTTTATGCCAACATTTAACTAACCTGTGTGAATAGTAATTAACAGTTACGTGAAGACTTTATCCTTTGTTTTTTCCTGGTATTGATTAGCTTTACGAGCTATTGTATATAAGAGAGTATTCTTAATGCAAAACCAGCATGCACTTTCATAGAAGTTTCTTTCTAATATTTTTCTGTCTTTTAATTTCACATGTGAAATGCTAGCACTTGCACACTTTCCACATCAAAATGTGGCAAGCTCATATTTTAACAAGAAAACAAACTTCTCACTATCAAAAATGAATCTCACACTGGTATATTTAGCTCAGTGCCTTGTAGGGATTATTGGTTTGCTACTTAGTTAACTTGCTGTCCTACCCCGAAAAGTCATTATGTTAAAATAGAATCATCCTGTCATTGATTTACAGATAAAATATTTTCAATTTGCAGTCTTGACAGCCCTAGGGACTTGATCAAAGCTCTGAAAGTAGAGCTCAGTCTTTTCTTCCAATTTACCGTTCTCTGACAGAATAGCTCTGCAGGCTTCTATCACTTTAACTGACTGGCTCAATACTGCCAAGTGAATAATTAATGTTGTTTATTATGCAAAGGAAGAAGAGAATGCAGCACACGTTCCTTCATCTGTGCTGAATCGGTAGGAGTAAGAAAGATTAAAAGGAAAAAGAAAACATATTTCAGGTTCTGATGCTGGACTGATATGACTGAAAATACCGAGAAGTAGTATTATCTGTTGATGCCTGTTTGCTGTTGACAAAGCCAGTATTTTCTGCAGCCAGGACTGAATTTTAAATGTGCTTCAAGCCCTTCTGCAGATAAGAGCAGTGGAGCGAATAGCAGCATCGCAGCCCTTCGCAGGCAGAGGCTGGGGAGGGAGAGCAGCCCAGCGATGCAAGCTCTTCTTCTCCTTAGAAAGTATCCGTTTCTGCTGGTTTCGTCCGTTTCTGGCTGGCTGTTTTCAGTGACCGGTGGAGCTGCTGCATCCACGCGCTACGCGTGCCCAGCTAATTTAGCCGCTGTTGTTAACGTAGTCGTGGTGACAGGGAAATCGGGGGGGGCTGGGGAAGCAGAGGGCAGATTCCTAAATCTCTTGTAAGGTTTTGTTTGTTCTTCTAACTGCTGACTGCAATTTTTGTGTTTTGGCCATGAAATAATTTGGCTGGGTGTTTTGGAACCGGGGATTTTTTCAGCGTTACTGGTAATGTATTTTAAGGTTACTTGTAGGTATTTGTGTTTTAGACCACTTTGAGAGTTTTGTGTGCAGTAATGCAGAGAGGCAAGAGGGAAAGGTCTCTCTTCCTAGACTACTCTCCCAGTTTTGCCTTGTTACTGAAAGGTGATAGTACAGGAAAAAGCAATTTCTTATTTCTGTCGGGTCTCATGCTGTCTCCCTCAGTGTCATACCTGACCCCAGATCAGGCCTGGCCTGGGTCAAAGGTTTCAAAGCAAGCTTTGTACCTTATACTCTCAGACAGAAGATCAAAATTATAAAGCTTGAGCTAATGCATCTGGTTTTCCTCTGATTTTGTCTGCTGCTCCCTGCTGTCGCCCTGTTCCCAGTTTATTTCTGCTCAGGGTGCATGCTCTGGGAGTGGAGCAGCTGTTGCCTGGCTCTTTTGGGAATATCTGCACTCCAAACCAGCCCGGGAGGACACTTTTCTCCTTACAGTTCCCAGTCTAGACACTGGCCTGTTCTCCGTGCTGTTTGCTGTTAAAACAACAAATCCGTTTTCCTCCTGCAGTCCGGCAAGTTCTCCAGCAGCTCGCCCCCCTGCCAGAGCCAGCCCCAGGGGCTGCAGTACGCCGAGGACGCTGCAGAGCACGAGAACATGAAGGCCGTGCTGAAGACCTCCTCCATCGGCGGGGAAAGCACCACGGCGCTCGGGGTCCGCACTCGAAGCCGGGCCAGCCGAGGTAAGTGCCGGCAGTTTCCTTCTGGCCACCTTTCTTGTGGCGCGGTAGCCACACGGTGGCCCAAACGCGAGTCGTGGCCCCCTTGCGTAGCGCTCGTGGCAGAAAGGGTTGAAGGGGAAGGAGAAGACCCCGGTAGTGTTTCCACACTGGCAGTGGTGATTTGGGGCACGGAGATGTAGGAGAATTTGCCTGAAGTTTTAACGCATGGATCACAGCCAAAGTAGTGCCCGGGCGTGTTAGGAGTACAAGCCTGCAGAAATTCGCAACTCCCACCACCCCCATGAATGTGGCTGCCCATCAACACCCCAATTTTTGATCCTGTTCTCATCATGAAGGCAAAGTGGGGGATCCATGATGTGGTCTTCTTTTCATTTTCAACAGAAGCATGTAGAAAGTAGCAATTCAAATTGAAGTGAAAGGACCTTGCAGCATTTTAGGAATGACTGAGGAGAGAAAAAAGGGTAGGAAAAAGATGATGAATCTTTTAACCACCTCCCTGCTTAACTGCAAAGGTAGTAGATTAAGTGGAGCCTAGGAGCATAAAAACCTGCTGTGGACAGCCCCACATCTCCTTGCTGTCCTGACAGATAGCTCTTTCTCTGTTCCCAAGTGTCAGCACGGGTGATTTCTGAAAGCTGACAGGGAGGAAATGAAAACCTGACCCAGCCCAGCGATTCCAACACCTGATACTCTGACAGAAGAGCTCACTGGTACAACCATTCTTGGCAATGAGATAGCCTTGCTTTTTGTCCAAGACATGATTCACTGGTACACCTCTTCTTTTAGGCAGCCACTAAACCACTTCCTTTATGCTAAATCATTTTACAGACACTGGGTTCACCAGTTTATTTTCTTTTGTCTTCCCCTCACCCCCTCCCATACATGTGATACCTGGAAGATGGTTTTGGAGTAAAGGTGATGCACCAAAATTCAAGTCCTCAGTTTTCTGTTCTGGTATTTCTTTTCCCTCACATCTGGATATCTTACACTTGCTTGATTCTTTTTTGATACCACTGACAGCACATCCAGAGCATCCACCACTAAGTCTGTGTGTGTGTGTGTAGTTTATTAAGGCTTGAGACCATGATCCTGTCTAATTTAGAGGTTTCGCAGCCCCAATTTAAGCAGCAAGTCAACTAGCTAAAGTACAAAGATGAAATAATTCAGGCTGCACTGCAACAAGCTGAATAGCTGCAGTAATCTATTGAATGCTAACGAGCAGTGTGTCCTGATAATGGGAGTCAGCTTGCGTTCCCCTGAAGAACAGCAGAGGCAGAGGACGGGTGAGCCAGACAGAAGCTTGTCAGGAGCACTATCGTAATACAACTGCTCTTGACGAGAGCCAGGAGAGAAGCAGCAGAGCAAAGTGCTAATCAAAGCTGTTGTTTATTGACATCGGGGACATGATATGGAGTGGCCTCGCCAGTGAATTTTTAGCTGCTTGCAATTCTACCACATCCACTCTTTTGCAAAGCTTGCTGTCAGTGTTCGCACTGCATGCTCGCCTTCAAATTATTTAAAAACAAAAAGCACACGGAACAGTAGCCTGTCGTGGAGGAACCCAAAGATGTGTCTGACACAGCTCTGTGGAGTAAGGAGTGCCAGAGCCTTGGGTTCGGAGACATGGCTCACTTGTTTGTTTGTGGTTTTAACCAAAATTGCTTATTTAGCTTTTCAGCTTGCCAGTGACTCTAGCTTTTCTGCTCATAACAGAGCATACGCAGTTGTGCCAGGACACATACAGCTTTACGATGAGAAGGTGAATTCTTCATTGTGAAAGGGACAGCGAGACATGTCGAACCACATTTTTTTCCCTTTTCACGTCTTGTTTGCACTAGGCTCTGATACAGGTGCTTGGAAATGGATCGTTTCTCTCTTTTGGTACAAAGGATCTGTCTTGCTGATTTGCGCCAGTTTCTAACACGTGCCATGACTTGTAGTCTCTGTAATAGGAGCAGGGGGAAACATGGTCACACAGCACTCCAGCGATCCTTGGCTCATAGACAGTCTCTAGCAGTTTGCCAGTTGTATGGTCAAGGATAAGACTCTGAGGCTGAAGGGAATAGAAAGTTATAATTGCATTTGAGCTCTCAGGTCTTTGCTGATACAGCAGAGAGTCTAGGGTATTATTTAGAAATATTCTCCATTAGGCAGAGTCTTCTACTTTGGCCAATTTGAAGTAGCGATGACTGAGCTGCCTGCTGTAATTCCCCAAAAAACTCAACTGCAAAACCAAAATGACGCAAGAGACTTCTGTCTTCTTTTCCCTCAATTCATTTGCTGGACTTTTCCAGGCCGTATCAGTTCGTGGAACGCTGGCAACGACGATTCACCTAATGCAACAGATGACGCAGCAGATGAGATCATGGATCGCATTGTCAAGTCTGCCACCCAAGTGCCAAGCCAGCGAGCAGTGCCTAGAGAGAGGAAGCGGTCACGAGCAAATAGGAAGTCATGTGAGTATATGGCTATTAAATTTCTCAAAATGAGCAAATGTGCAAATATTTACATACATCGGTGTAGGAACCAGGCCTTTGGTATGCAGACATGCATTGGTAGTTCATAGTAGCTTGAGCGTATACTTATGATTGGCATATATTCCTCTTACTACCATATAAATGATGTTTGCAGTGGATGACTCTGTCTTCTACAGAAGTTGAAATATCCTTAGCAGTCAGAGAAGAAGAATGTGTTACGGTGCTTTAGAGCTTCTCTGATGACAGTACTTATTCATAACTAGAGAAGTCAGATCAAAACCTCAGATGGAGACTGTGAAAGTACAGTGAACTGGCATGAAGATTAATAGTGGTATCTGTAGCTGAATTTATTCATAAAGCAAAAAGTAGTTTGAGAGATTTCACCTCTTAAAATCATTCTCTCTTGTGCTGTGTACACTCCTTCCACAGCCCTGAAAACAAAATGTCTACCGCTGCTTAGCTGCAAAGTGGTTACAGAGGAGCTTAACTTCCACTGGGAAGAAAAGGTAGCACATTTATAAGGTGGTCTTTCAACGGTGTAGAGTGGCTGCAGGGCTGAGCTGCGGCACCCATAGTAAATACAATCTTTAAGAGGTGATGACCTTTCTAGTTCTTTTTTTCCTTATGTGCAGAGACTACTACGATTACTGTGAGAAGGATAAGTACTCAAAGAACATAAGATTTTAGTGTTTAATGTCATTCACCATATGTGGCTTTTTGACTACCTTTCCATCCATCTTTTTAGCGTTTCTGGGAAGTTAGGACAAAGAGGAGACAACAACAGTGAGTGAAAAATCACACAGATTTTCGGGTTTTGTGGATTTGTTCTAACATAGTGGGTGATCAAAAACATTTGGTATAAGCAGTGATTGCTGTAAACTAGCATGTGCTGAAAGCATATTCACTTTCCCCAACATGCTAAGAAAGGGACTTCTGCATGTGGCAAGAGCAAAAGCAAAGTGGACACTCTGGTTAGATGAGCCAGACTCTAAGCAAAGAAAATGAGCTGACACTGGATTGTCTGTCTTACTTTCCATCATACACTGTGCCGTACCTCTTTGTGGCATCACCTGCTGCTGCTACCCACTTCCCCACGCGGTTCTGGTGTTCTGCACGTGCTGACCGCCCTAGTTGGCTTGTGCATATCAAATAAACCTCCTGTATGTTTGCCTATTTCCACTGGTTATCCCGTACTAAAATATTTCCTCAGTTAGCAACACTGCCGTCATGCATACACACCAAAAAGTCTTATTTCTGATTTTTACCAGGTGCCTTTTTCCCAAGGAAGCACTTGCTGCGGGGGGGGGGGGGGGGGGGGGGGGGGAAGATAATGATAATAAAAATACTATATATTTTTCCATGGACTTGGTTTTTATATTCAGTAAAAACATTAACAGGGATTAAACATTCAGTAAATGTTTAGGCTGGGACTGATTTCCATTGTAATTAATCATGATAGAATCCAGCTCTTTTGCTTGTTTGTTCTTCAAGATCTGAATGAGACTCTTAAGTGGATTAAAAGGCAGTTTCAAAACAAACATAAAGTTCAGTAGTTCAGCATCCCTTTCAGCTGACGTGCTGAAAGAAAGTACGAAAGGAGAATATCTTAACTGAACTGTTTCACTCTGGTAGATAGTCAATATACCTGGATGATGAATAAAAAAAGTAGTTTAGCTCTAAAACACACTCAGCTGGACTGATAATATGGCACCTCCAGGAAATGAGCAGAGACCAGCCCTTGTCAATGCACGATGTGAGTTAAATAAGCATAAAATCTTCCAGGTAGAAACATAACACAGGTCCTCCATGAGCGTATTAGAAAGTAGATCTTAGGCATACTTTAATGATTTAGATTAGCAGATGCTATGGTATTTGTTATCTGCAGAGCAAAGAGACCCTATTATCTGATGAGTTTGATTCACCACCTTCAATCTTCAGGCTCCCATACACATCCTTTGGCTTTTGCTGTGAGCTTGGTATTTAATCTATTCATGGACATCAAAGCGAAACTCGGTTGAAAGGAATGATTTTCACTGCGCATCATGTTGCATATGTCTCGTTGCTTTCAGTGCAGAACTGGAAATCTTGTCAGGCTTGCTTAGCATTCAGCAAAGTTTTTAGTGAACGTGAGCGGGGATCTGTGTTTTTAGCAAAATCAGAAACCCAAAAGATTTATATGCAGTTGCACTGTAAACATTTCCTGTGGTTCGGGTAGAAGGTTCTCATGGGTGAGGGATTTTCTTGCCATAAAAAAGGACAGAAAAATGTGAAGTAAAAAGCAAGTGATCTCAAGTCATTTATAACTTGGGGAAAACAGAAACAGGAATATGGAAAAGGTCAAGTTAAATTCAAGAAATCGTTGTAATGGGAAAATGAGACATTTTGACATGTTCATTTGAACCATTTTACCTTTTGTAATTGTTGAGCAGCGTGACTGTATCTGGTATGCAGAGAGCTTAGTTAGATCTTAATGACGTGGAAGAGTTTGAACTCTCAGAGCAATCAGCAGAACCATAAATTGGGAGGAGGAATAAGGCAGTGAGTCATCCAACAGGAGACAGATGGAAACGTCTGTATCTGTCGGTTGAAGATATGAAGGGTCACAGCTAAATCCAGATATGACTGAAGCCGACTGAGACCTAGTGGGAAGGAATTTGTTCAGTGGGAGCTGAAATGGACTACAGAAAGCTAAGGTACACGGTTAAGTGCATAACAACTGAGTTCCTGCGATGGTCTGCAGAGAGAGAACTTAATTCTGTGCTAGACCTTTACACAGTGGAGGTTTTTAAAGATAAAATTTGACATTTGGAAGTACAGTAACCAACTGGAAGTCATTGCCTTATGATGGGTGTTCAGTGACCTGCCTGCCAGACATACTGGAGTGGTGTTATATATGAGAAAACATTACAGTTGTATTCGTTCCTTAGAAGCCTCATCAGAAAGCCACAGGATTGAATGAGCCACAGAAACCGAAATTCTCCGTCGCCCCTTGAGGTGGTTGTTCAAAGGCAGCTTCAAAGCAAGTTGCCATGGGAAGCTTCTGCTGTATTTTTTCTTTCTGATGTCTTTATTCTGTGTGTAAATAGCAGATCCCAGCCTCTAGAGATGTCAGTCCAGCATATTTTAAAAGCATAAAAAAAAAATTAAGTTGAAAATGTACTGTTTCCATTCTTGAAGACTGAGGGCAGCTTTCTGTGAGAAAGGTTTTTATAAGATTATAGGGAGCTGTTCAACTTAGCAAAGAAACAAAAAATAATATAATTAGAATTGCCTGGTTCTCCCATAAGGTTAGGATGACCTTCACAGACGATGCCATAACAAATAATGAATGCAAAGGAAAATTGGGATAAGGACGTTTTAAGAATCACTCTATTTGATAGTCCAAATTCTAATGAATACGATTGCTAAAGTTAATTTTAGCAGCTTGCAGAACAGTATTACAGGCATTGCACCAGTGGATTTGGGGGAATAAAAATGAAACTCTATATGAGAGCACTGGCACAGGCTGCCCAGGGAGGTTGTGGAGTCTCCTTCTCTGGAGATATTCAAACCCGCCTGGACGCAGTCCTGTGCTGCCTGCTCTGGGTGACCCTGCTCTGGCAGGGGGGTTGGACTAGATGATCTCCAGAGGTCCCTTCCAACGCCCACCATTCTGTGATGAGGTACCACTGAGATTTCAGAAAACAGTCAAGAAAGGAGGTTATTTAATACAAAGGGAGATGAATTTAAAAAGAATAAATATAACGTAGATAAGCAGTTTGCTGTGAAGATTATAAGAAGTGAGGTAAGAGAAGAAATTATATGAAGAATAGTAGGGTTGCTTAGAAAATCATGTTACTAAATGAGAGTTTCACACCATGATGAACCAGCCTGTGCCAATTGCTTCCACGTGAGGGAGAAATAAAATAGGTCTTATAGCCATGGCAGCTTTGAGGCAACAGAAGACACTTAAAGACTAGCCATATCATCCAGGAGAGAAAAACTTTACTTAAGTACACTTAATTAAAAGAACCTCCTAAAATTCCATGAGAGACAAATAGGAAGTTAATGCTGTTTTCCTTCTTGTCCTGGCTGTTTATGTAAATCCATCCCCCAACATAAAATCGTTCCCTCAGGATTAGACTCTTACAGAGTTGCCATCTCTCTGTTGGTACCATTGAACTGAACGGATCTGTCTCAGGAGTATGATACAATTCCTATGAGTCAGTGTCACGAACATCATACTCCAGTCTAATAATCATGAATCGGTGTACAGAAGGTATTCGCACTAATGCTGGCATACTCAGAGCAATACTTGGCAATGTTGAGCCAAACAGCTGATTTCTGACCTCTCTGAATGACTGTGGCAGGGATCTGAAAAAGGACCAAGATAAAGTCCTAAGGATTCATTACCTTGTTCAAATGCTAATTAAGCCATAGGGTAGCAAAGCCAGACCAGCTGACTAGCAATTACCTTACGGCAATTAGGCCAAAACATGAACCTGCAAGTATCTTCCTCCTTCTTTATGAATTGTTAGTATTAACAACCTTCATGCTTGAAAAATGTGTCTCCTGGCTCCCTAAAGTCAAGACAGTGGCCAAAGAGTGGGGATCCCAACACGGTCTTGCCAACAAATAATTTCAGATAACTGCGCCAAGGAAATAGGTCTTTAAAGATGGCTTGACTATACAGCACTGTTTGCATCTGGATCTTCAGCTGACCCTGAATGGTAAACCATAATGTAGGGCCCAGGTGTGACTAACGTTTGATGGTGAGTAGCACAGGGGTGGTTGTATCGGATTCATCTGAAGGACATTGCACAGTGAGAGGCTTGTTTTCCCCTACATTGTTTTGTCTCGGAGCGTCTCTCTGTGTGTGCACTTTCATTTCTCTTAGCTTTTCTTAAAATTAAAAATCTGCTTTAGATTTGAGGGAGAGAAATGGGTTTGGAGCACCTAATAATTGTATCAGGATTTAATCCAATATTCTAATGAGATGACTTGATCAAAATTATTCGTGATGTTTAAAAAAGAGAGAGGAGAGACGTGATAATGCCTTGTTCTTTTATTGGGTTTTGGAATCACATGTTAGCCTAATAATATACCCTGTAACTGACCCCTGAGATATAGAAACATCTCATAAGGATTTATTGATCTATTTGCATAATGATTTGCAGGGAGTAAAAAATTCTTACAGTCATTATGCAGAAATGGATCTGAGGCACCACTCAATCTGTCAGACTCATACGAGTGAACTGTGGAGGAGATAGGAATTGAGTCAAGATTATCGGAATCCTAGATAAATAAACTCAGGGCTGGTGGATTAAACGTAACTACATAACATCCCAGGTCAGGTATTTTATACTAAATTCCACCTTCAGTAAAAGTGAAATAGGAGTTAGCACACTGTCATCAGGTGCCAAAACGTGGAAAGAGCTCTGCCAAAGGACCAGGCTTGGAGACAAGCTTTAGATAAGTTTTAGTAACATGTGCAGCGCTGCTTTGGAATCATAGACTAGTTTGGGTTGGAAGGGACCTTTAAAGGTCATCTAGTCCAACCCCCCTGCACTGAGCAGGGACACCCTTAACTAGATCAGGTTGCCCAGAGCCCCATCCAGCCTGACCTTGAATGTTTCCAGGGATGGGGCTTCTACCACCTCTCTGGGCAACCTGTGCCAGTGTTTCACCACCCTCATTGTGAAAAATTTCTTCCTTAGATCGAGTCTAAATCTCCCCTCTTTTAGTTTAAAACCATTACCCCTTGTCCTATCACAACAGGCCCTCCTAAAAAGTTTGTCTCCATCTTTCTTATAAGCCCCCTTTAAGTACTGAAAGACTGCAATAAGGTCTCCCTGGAGCCTTCTCTTCTCCAGGCTGAACAGCCCCAACTCTCAGTCTTTCTTCATAAGAGAGGTGCTCCATCCCTCTGATCATTTTTGTGGCATTCCTCTGGACCCGCTCCAACAGGTCCATGTCCTTCTTGTGCAGAGGGCTCCAGAGCTGGACGCAGGACTCCAGGTGGGGTCTCACCAGAGTGGAGTAGAGGGGCAGAATCACCTCCCTCGACCTGCTGGCCACCATTCTTTTGATGCAGCCCAGGATACGGTTGGCTTTCTGGGCTGCGAGTGCACATTGCCGGCTCATGTCCAGCTTTTCATCCACCAGTACCCCCAAGTCCTTCTCGGCAGGGCTGCTCTCGATCCCTTCATACCCCAGCCTGTATTGACACCGGGGTTTGCCCCGACCCAGGTGCACGACCCTGCACTTCCTCTTGTTGAACCTTGTGAGGTTCACATGGGCCCACTTCTTGAGTCTGTCCAGGTCCCTCTGGATGGCATCCCATCCCACTGGCATGTCAACCACACCACTCACCTTGGTGTCATCTGCAAACTTGCTGAGGGTGCACTCGATCCCACTGTCTATGTCATTGATGAAGATATTAAAGAGTAGTGGTCCCAATATGGACCCCTGAGGGACGCCACTTGTCACCAATCTCCATCTGGACCTTGAGCCATTGACCACTACCCTCTGGATGCAACCATCCAACCAATTCCTCATCCACCAAATAGTCCACCCATCAAATCCATCTCTCTCCAATTTAGAGAGAAGAGTGTTGTGGAGGACCATGTCAAAGGCCTTAGAGAAGTCCAAATAGATGACATCCGTAGCTCTTCCCTTGTCCACTGATGTAGTCAGTCCATCATAGAAGGCCACTAGGTTGGTCAGGCAGGACTTGCCCTTGGTGAAGCCATGCTGGCTGTCTCCAATCACCTCCCTGTCCTCCACTTGCCTTAGCATAGAGTCTAGGAGGATCTGTTCCGTGATCTTCCCAGGCACAGAGGTGAGGCATGTTTGTAAGCAAACAAAATAAAGATTGTGAGACTCTTTGAATCTAAAAGTGTGTAATTTTTGTTTGGCATTCATAGGGTGCTTCAGTTAACTTTTTCTTCTTCTTTTCTTTGTTTTTTCGTTATTTTTCATTTTCATGTCTCTCCACTTACTTTTTCTGGCTATGAAAAGATACAGAAGTGCCAAAATACCAGGAGAGAGACTGTTCTTCTGGTATTTATAGCCTGACTAAAAGCAGGAGTTAATGGAAATTATGCTTTAAAAAAAAAAAAATAAAAACCTTACAAGAAGAAAGTCTATATAAAATGCTTTAAAGGCAAGCAACTTCACTTAGAATTTGCAACTAATTATTTAGGATTTCAGTAACTGGATCCTATCAGGAGTTAGGGGAGGGGGCAGAGTAATCTAGTTAGTGATGCACATCTAGCAACAATTCTTTGCATTTAGAAAAACTGAATATATCACTGATGGTATTCACTATCAAAGTTTGTTTGTCCTCACGCAAAGTACTGAGCCTTCAGAAGGTCAATACCCAGCTAATAAAAATCTAATTATTGAATGAAAACAGAACGTGAGATAAAGCATTTAAAACTCTGGCAGCTGGAAGGTTATCTCCATTAGATGCCAAGATAGCTAGTGTCTTTTGGATGCCTTTTAAGTAGTACATTCTTTCATCCTTAGGATGGCAAGGTCTTTGCAAAAATGACAGAACTAAACTCCTTGATCGACAATAAATAAAAATACAAACAATAAATAAAAATTGTTAATAATAGTTAATGAATGAATAATAAATACAGTTGACCACAGTAAGCCGTATAAAGTGGTACACCCGATCAGGGTGAGGCCTGTGTAGTCCCCTGTCTCAGCTCTGCCAGAGGCCAGCATCAACAGCTGTAGCAGAACAAACAGGAGAGGCAGGATTAGCTGAGTAACCTATAGGTCTCATCACGGGGTTTAATAGTTGTACATCAGTGTATTTATTTGAAGCATGAAGCTGAATAGCTGGTTCCATATTTTCAGTTTTGTCAGTTGTAATTGATGACATACATAATTGTGATTGTTGATATTAATGCCATTTCTAAGTAGGGATGTGTTTATGAATGTTCAGTTTCTGCATTACAATCTGTAGTACATTTATATTTATAGCTTTATTTTAAAACAACTGATCTTGACAGACAGGGGTAGACATTCTGCTTTTTACCCGTTCAAATGTATAGTACCGATGTATTTTGTTGGCAGTCTCCATGAGTTTCAAACTGTATCTTTCACATCTCAAGTTTTGTTCAAGAGTATTTGCCTGGTCCAACCACTGCGAAAGTGAAATTGCCATCATTCTGTACAGTTCTACATCATGTCACCTTCAAAACAAAAGGTTTTTTGAAAGCCTGGTTTAAAAATCTAGTAAAAAAATTGCTTGTAAAAGAGGTTTAAATTTATTTTCCAGTCACTGTTTTAGAGGAATCTATGAGTCATTTTTATAATGAATTTTATTCTGATACAAATTATTTGTTTTGGGGCCTCTCAAACTCTCTGCTTGAAACAGCTTTATCTTTTTTATATAAGGAAAGTCAGATATAAGATTAACCCAGCCTGCACCATTAAGTACATTCCTTAACTTTGCATTGGGTTCCAGTACCGGTATTTAGAGATACCCTGGAATCTAGTATTTGCTCAAAATTGAGCAGCATTATTTTAATACAGCAACTGAAAAAAAAGGAGAGAAGTCACTGCATTAATCTGGGAAGTCAGAACTAAACACGCGATGTTTACAAGAAATACGTATCTTTTATCCCTGTTTATTTCAGTTCACAGGGAGAAGACAGAGATGTTGAACATTACACAGACATTCGCATGCACATGTATGTTATATTACCCGAGCACAGAGGACACTATATAGGTACAAGGAGAAAACTGCTGCTATAACGAGTTGTCCCTAGTGATTTTAGAGTGGCTGCCCACCTCATGGGATTAAATGCCCGCCCACACGTGCTGCTGTGTGGAGGAAGAGGTAGCCACTGCTCGGATTTTGGTCTCAGCAAAGAGTACAGCCTGGTAGCAGGTGAAGCCTGTGTCCCAGGAGGACCCTACAGCGTAGGGAGACCGTTGGCATGTCCTTGTGCTCTGTCTCCGGCACTGGGAGAACCAAAAAGAGGGAGTGCTCTGCAGCTTCCCATAGCCTTCTAGGCAAGGATTTACAAGTGTTGGAATCTCTCTGGCCATCTCTTCTTGGCCAAATGGCACTTTCTTTATTGAAGGAAAGAACAAGCTGAAGGTAATGTGGGAGAAATGGGCAGGAGTTGAACAGTTGGTAAAAAGCAAGTGATGTCAGTATCTGTAGGAAATAGAGCTGTTCACGTTCCCAGGTCACAGAAGATTGGTACTGACATTTTCTGTAGAAATACTTTTGTTATGGTATGCATTTTTGGTACTTTTTCAACTGTATTTCTGTAGAAAAAGCTAAAAAGCTAATTTTACCTCATCTTGTTTGCATCTTACAAGAGATACAAATAGTTGTTTTCACTTTTGCCAGTTTGTCATTCACTGTTTCAGTGAATTCATTTAAGTCACCCTCTGTTTTCTTTTTAGTTGGCATATTTTAAAGGTATATTTCAAGGCTTTTGAATTCTTGTCACAGAATTCATACCTAAAATTGGGATAGATACATTTTGAGTATTAAAAAAATAACGTATGGTTGAGTTGCGCACTGTCAGCCCTAAGTTGATAGGATATTTATTTTGCTTGGTTTCTTTCTGTATCGAAATGTCTTTCAAGTTTACTCCTGATTAGCAATTTATTCCCTATTTACATCATCCTTCCTTCCTGAAAGATGATGATTTTCAGCATCTGAGTAAGAAATCAGCAGCAGTGAGTTGCTGGCTGACAAGATCACAGAGTTGTTATGGAAAGCGCTCCATGTGAGAACGAGAAAAGACAGGGAAGTACAGGGTGGCTTTTCAAGTTGCCTTACAAAAGATGTGCAGTAACAAAAGCGATCTCCTCTGTGGCTTTCCAGAAGAGCATCGTGACACCACAGCTGCCAAAGAGAGCCCTCTGCTGCCATGAAGGAGTTTCACACGAGGATCTGCTAAGGCAGGAATTTGACTGCGCTTGAATGCGAGTGTCAAATGTGTTTGGAGGGAAGTCTCTCTTAGAAAATGAACAAAAATGGTTCACACAAAGCTGCTTCGAATTTATCTTGCGCCAGCAATATGTCAAAAAATAAGATATGTATATGGCTTTCTCTAGGCAGAATAACAGCACCTGATTCACATAATTACAAGATTGATTTTATCAGTTATTTTTAATCTGATGGGCTTGTAGAGATGATGCCTTTTACTGGGTTTTTTCCCAGTGCGGATTCCTAGCAGGGATAATTAATTTGCATTCCACAAAACCCGGGTGGTCAAACATGGTCACACTTCTCCGCCAAGACACTCTCCAACAGACAGCTCTGTGTTCACAAGCCTGAGCTACCGGCTTAGCGAAAGTCTATTATCTAATAATAGATCACTTAAAATAGACTTTAGGTCATTTTAAAATTTCAAATAGAACGTAAAGGCTGCATGCCCAAAACACTTGTGTTAGGTGGCTTACTTTCTGTATCCCACCTCCTGCCATTTTTTGTCCTATGCATTGTTAATGTGTAGTCTGGTCTTGAAAATAGTATGTAGTGCTTACATGCAGAGTCAGTTGTTGGTGAGCACTATGCTCTTGGTGCTTTACCTATTAGTAGTGGAATCACTTCTGACTGGTGAAGTTAAGTGGGAGAAATGATGAAAGAGATGGCAGCAGGATTGCTTTTAGTAGTAACTTTTTACAGTGGAATTCACAGAAGTCCTGAAAATTAGGGGCTTTTTGTCATAAAATGCTTTCAAGGAAGGAGTTAAATCTTCTTTTCTGCTTTACTGTTGGGACTATGTAAATGATGATCTGTGAAATAGATAAAGTTGGAAATTTCAACAGTTTCAACTACATGTTAAATATTACTTTAAAACCCATATGTTCTTCATGCAGCACAGGTTCTCTAAAGCAATGTTACTTTTTGTTCCCTATAACATAAGCCACCTGGAGATGAAACACAAGTTAAGCTTTCCTTACAAAATGCCACTTTGTCCTTTTCCACTGCTAGACTCCTCTTTATGTCA
Source organism: Phoenicopterus ruber ruber (assembly GCA_009819775.1). Lineage (NCBI taxonomy): Eukaryota > Metazoa > Chordata > Aves > Phoenicopteriformes > Phoenicopteridae > Phoenicopterus > Phoenicopterus ruber. Next base: position 96,680,920 of record CM020216.1, read on the forward strand.
CAGCCACCGTAAGTTACACCCGGAGATGGTTAGGAACTACAGAATTTCTTGTTAGGAGAGACTTGTGCCATCTATGAAGTGCTGACAGGACTCAAAGCAAAGCTGCAGGGCAATAATAATGCATAATAATACATTGTTTCCTGGAGCTTTCTATGTGGCTGACCCAGACAAAGACCACATTTCAGTTGGCTGTACTTGTTCAGAGGAGTGCGTGATAAAATCCAAAAATTTACCTACAAATCCCTCTAAGAAAATGTCTACACATAATGTTTTAGTATTTGTATTAAGCAATGATACATGCATAATTAAACATAAATTATATAGATAGTGACATAAAAATACACAAATGCAGAAAAGGATTAAAATAAGAGAATATGAGCAAGACCGTCTGGATTGAACTTTTCAGCTGCAAATTGCCATTGCTGGACTCATTGGAGTAAAGTCCAAGAGAATATGTTAAATGTAAAGATATGAGAAAACAGACTCTGAGTGTGCAAGCTGGGTGTGGATAGGTAACGGAAAATAAAACTAAGATACATGACATGAAATGAGATGACGGAGCTGGCCTGCGTTGCCTCTTATAATCTGCCCTTCCTGCTGTCCTCACTGTGCAATTTACAGCCACCTAGAATTTCTTTGTTCGAAACCAGCAACTGCATTACCTTTGCAGCTGGGACCAAAAGAAAGTTCTGTGGCTGCCACATTTTTTTTTTGTAGGAATCACACTAATTCTGTGACTCCTTGAGCAGGAGTATGGTCATATCTATACTACATTTCAAGTGACTTATCCATACAAGTCTAGACATACATGCCAAAAGCCATTGCAAATGCAAGAATAAATGGCGCCAGCCAGACTGATCTTTATTGTTCGTTGCATGTTAAAAAAGAAAAAAGGTAGGGGGAGGGGAAATTAGGAGTGCTATTTGCTCTTTAAAAAACAACCAACTCCTAGATAATTATATTCTCTGACAAAGCTACACTTAGGGAATTTTTTAAAACACTCTTTTTTAAAACATTCCCAGTGTACTGTGAGGGCTATGTATCTGTGTAGATTTTGACCCAACAGGCAGAGTCAAATTCATCGAGTTCATCATAAGCACACTGCATTCTGCTAGGATATCAGATAAAATTCTAGATTTCCTGATTAACAAAGAATATCATACCCTCTGACCCCAGAAAAACAACATTTAGTTTCTTGGTTATGGGATCTCAGCAGGCCTTGCTTGTGACAAGAGTAAAAGTTATTTTCTCTCCATGTTATGTTTCTTTAGCAAATGTTTTAAAAATTGCTTAAAGAACCTAAAAGGTCATTTGAAAGTCTTATTTTTATTGTCACTGCCTCCAAAATACATTCCATAACTCAGTTTAATGTGATCTCCAGCAGGCCAAGAGTTTTACAAGCCAAGATATTATGTCTAGTCCAGTTAGAGACACGACAGAGTTCAATGAAGAGGGGAGAGTGAAGATCTAGTTTGAGAAATGTAATTTTGCAATGCCTATAAAACATGGAAGGAAAATATCTCTCTGCATTCAATTTTGATGACTGAACGTGTTCATGACCTTTCCTAAGGTAGAGGAACCCTACCAAGAACTTTATGAGGAAATAGACAAATGTCTGAGGACATCTGTTTAACAGCATGTCAAGACAAGGTTCGCTCACCTCCCAGAGTAGTCCCTGCTCCTGTAGATAACTCAACTTTCTCCTGGCTTCATCACCCACAAGCCTCCATAGTCCACAAGCCAGTGCAGAGAATAGTGGGGCAGGAAACTGCTCGTGTGTTACTACTGATACTGCATCCATCCGTTGTATCTTCAGATGAGGAAGTGTACTGTGAGTAATTTGCATATATTAGATATCATTTTCATATAAAGAGACCCTTTATCAGGCCACTTTCATCCCCCTAAGTACAAAATACTTCAAACTACAAGTGGATTCATCTGTGTCAGACTGGCCTGTTGCATTGTAGGGCCAAGAATTCGCTCAAATGAGTCTGGACCATGATTCTGTCAGCTGTTATCCTTCCGGTTGCCTGTTGATGGTGAACAGCTTTAATCGTGACAGTAGTCACAGTACTTTGCAGTATTTGGCCCCACACGCTTAGTTTATACAAGTCAGCAGCCGTCAGTGCTTATGGGAACCGTTCCGTCATTGAAAAGATTCTTCGCATCTTTGCTTTTTATTAACCATTTTCTTGGCAAACTCATTATGACCGCCGAAGTCCTACATTGTTTGGAGCTCTTTTCTCCTAGCTGCTGGCCTTAAAAGCTGAGGTCACTGGAATATCTTAAATCCAAGTCATCTTTCTCTGTATTACAGGAGAGCTGAGACAAGTTAGAACAATCAACTGAGGGATGCAAAGAAGTTGTTTTGTTAATTACAGCTGCGTATGTCCCAGCAATTCTTTGAGTATTGTCATTCCTACTTGTTTTGCAGTGGCACAAAAAGTACAAACCCAGGGTTGGCCTCCGTTGTGTGAGTCATACAGCAAACCCAGAACAGGGCACTTGTCCTTGTCACATGCTGCATACAGTATTTCTTTTTTTCAGTCATCCAAGGATTAATACACGAGGTCCTCAGACTAAGACTTTATTATGTTTGATAGGTAGGCATCTGGAGATTCAGAGCAAAATCTTGCTTATGTAAAGAAGACTCCTTAGTTTTCTTCCTTGTTTTTCCATAAAGATGGTTTCTACCGTGGTATTTTAACTCCTGATTATGGCTTCTGAATATAAACTCCTGTAATTTTCTTCAAAGAGACCTATATGGTTTTGTAAATCCATTTGATTTTTCCTAGTAAACTAGTAATCCTGTCACTCAGGCTGATGGAGGAATTTAAACAACTGTATTCCGCTTGGTGGAAGTTACAGAGGCACACGTTTCCCTTTCAGTTGTTAGAGAGAGTCTCAGCCCAGTTATTTGTGCAGTAGTAATTGCACTGACCTAAAGAAGGTTGTTCCAGATTTACATTGTCATAAATAAGACCAGAATTTTGCTTATTCCAGTACATGACCAGCGTTAGTAGAGCACCTCAGTTCCTATTAAATGTTTACAAACAGGAATAATAATTGCTTGTTCTCTCACTCTTCCTATCTTACCACCTGACAAGAAAAATAGCTTTGTTTTACAGTGGTTATTGTGCTCAGTTTGCAAACGTGAGTGAGTGAGTGTGGTCTGAGAGAGTTGGGGTTACATCTGAGAACAGTCGTGAATATGTTTGGTTTGATACTTCTGCAAAAGTGTCTAAAATGTGGAAATTTGTTCTGCATTCAGTTTTCCAGTTCACTTTTGCCTTCAGTGGGAAGATGTAACATCATCTAGACAGTCATCCTGTGAAAGTTCTGTCTCCTGTACACATATTTTTTAACATGACTCTGCTATCTGGTGGCCAAGCTAGCCATGGTCTGCGTTTGGCTGCATGTTATAGAGGGTATAGAAAAAAAACATGTTCAAGGGAGAGGCAGTGCAGCTGGCTAAGCAGGTGAACTGCACAGAGAAGTCTTTGCTTTTAAGAAGACAGAAATGTTTTTACTGCAGCTTTCTTGGATTTCTTCTTTCACTCTTGATACAGTTCATTTTGCTACAGAAATAAGCATTGAGTGATTCACTGAGACCTTAAGACCTTAACGTATTTTATAGCTCATGTCTAGAAATTAACATTTGTCACCGTAGACACTTGGATATCAAATTTGAGAAGTATAAAAGAGTGCCAGTGATGAGGACTGATGCAAAAGTCCATGTTGGGTATTCTGCACCATGGAGACCAGAGCATTTTTTGATGTGCATTGCTCTTCCAGTAGTCTTTCTTAATCTTAGCTTTATCAGCTGCATTTAACCTTGTACTGCTTTAAGCTAAGCATTGTTAAACTTGGAAGATGTTGCTGATCAGTATTGTAGGAAGAAGTGGCTGTCATAAAAGGCTGCCATGCAGACTCCGAGGGGTGTTTAATAAGTGTGTAAATACTGTAGGAGAAAGGAGTGAGCCTTCAAGAAAAACTTTCAAGTTGATAATGGAGGAACAGTTACACATGTGGCACTCCCAGGTCATTTGATTAACCTCAGTAACTGATGAAAGCAGTTTGACTATCAAACATATATCACATTTGTCCTACCTGCATGGTATCAAATGTTTAAATATGCCGTATTTTCCCTTTCTGTTATCTCCTTGTTCTCTATACCGATCCATTCCTTCCTCTCACTCCGGCTAGACCCTTGAACGTGACCACCCAGTTTCAGTTACATGGATTGAATATCTCAATAAGTTAGAGGTCTTAATTGTGCTAGATGATAGCGATGCAGGAAGTCCTTAACCACTGTCTGCAATTGTTTTCTCTAAGAGTTTCCTCTAGACTTCATTATTTTGGGGCTCTGAACATAAAGCCATTGGTTTTGCTTTGCATGCAGCTTAAACTTCTGAATGTGCGTTTTGTACCTGAGGAACATCAAAGTGTGGAGTGAACACCCCATTTGTGTCTTGAAGTAAAGCCCATCCACCTGAAAATCCTGGCACCAGTAAAACTAGGGGGACACTAATGCTCAGTGTGTGCAGTCACATAGTCACGTGTTCCTGAATAAAAAAGGCAATCACAAATTTTAAAAGTTTTATGTCGGGGCTAGTGTTCAGAACACTTCATAGAAAATTAAGAAACAAGATTTTGGCCTAGATTTATCATTTAAATTCAACTAAAATGCTGCAGACTACTAATGGCAAAGATGACGCAAGTGGGGCTAGGACGGGGGAACCTGACAGAAGAAAGGGGAGCATGTATGAAGACAGTAGTTTTAATGGTTTGAATCAACTATAAAATAGTCACATTTTTAATCTTGGTTGGTTTTTTTATTCCTTTAAAGGGTCACATAGGATTTAATAGTGATAAATGAAATTGAGCCCTATAAAGATCCAAAAGCTCTTTTAAAAAATCTTTATGAAATTCTAAAACAATAGGGCAGATGATACTTTCTATGGACTGAAAATCAACTGATACAATTTCAGAGAAAAAAAAAATACTGTGGTATTTTTCCTTAAAAGTTTTTGTAGACTAAACGTCAAATGACAAATGTCTTTTTGCCTGACTGTTTGGAGTTACTGGGTACTTGACGCTCCCATGGATTTGGCATAGGGCATTACTCAGTATTTCTGAACTTGAGGCCCTGGGTACATAGCAACTTTTGATTTGACTGAACTTGCATGTTAACAGGGGTTTTTTTCAGCTGAAAGCCTTGTGTAATTATCGCTTCTAATTGTTTGCATTTTCTTTGGGTTTTTTTTTTTTTGCCCGCTTTTGGAATTTATGACCATCCAGTGAGAAGGACACTAAAGAGCGGACTGACACCAGAAGAAGCCAAAGCACTGGGCCTCATCAGCACCTCTGAGATGCAGGTTTGACGTCCCAGAGGTGGCCACAAGAAGAGCCATTCATCTGAAGCACACAGGCTGACAACCCTTTGGTGTGGCATTGACCTGCCAGCCTCCTCTGCTGCTCCCAACATCCCGTCCTCTCTTAGTTCGATTTTAATAAGCACCGAAAGCGGAACCCCGCAGCCAGGGCAGAAGAAGGGTGTGCCGCAGCTCAGCCCAACATCCGGACAGTAACCGAGGAAGCGTTTGAGTGCTTGTAGGTGAAAGCGTATGGCTGCTTCTTCTCTCATGGTGTGTTGATGTGGGTAGGAGGGGGCTCTCTCTGAGTTATCTGTCATGTGAGCTGTGTTTACGTTGGCTTTCCTTGTGCCCTGTTTTAGTCATTGTAAATGTATGGCATTTTGTCAATGCAAGGAACAGTCCTTAAAGAGGCAAAATAACTCCTGTTACAGCAACCCCAATTTTCCTGAAGCAGATTCATTGAGCAAAGATGCACAGTCTGTGCAACCCTGTGGTTTGGGGGTTTTTTTAATTACTATTTTGCCACCAAAGAATGTAAAAATGTATGTGTACCTTTGTATATGTACAGAATGAATGTGTGGACATGTATGTGTGTATCTATACACATACAGTCATGGTGTGAAATCATGCTCCTGCTGAAGCTAGCTGGACCATGATTTTCATTCTGGGGCCTTACCGTTCCACCTGCACAAGAGCAAAAGAATGTCTTTTTGTAGGAACTCCATGTTACTCAACGGGATTCACCCTGTGGGGCAGGAGGTGGCCTGCAATACAAGTGGAAAGTTTAGGATCCTGAATTCATGTGTATTAATACACACTCATACTGTACATAGCAGCATGCACACAGAGGAGAGGACACAGAATACCTGCCTCTCGTTGAGCTATGGCTGTACTGTGCATTTGTACAGTTTCAAAGAGATCTATGCCAACAATCTTACATACTCGATAAATGCATTCAGATGCTAAGATCAAGAAATCTTGTTCACTTGCCTGTGCCCTTCATGCTGCTTTTCTCTGCTGCAAGATAATGTGGTGGTGATTTTATTTCAAATTAATGGATCTGAATATGAAATGACCCTGCTAAAAGCCTGCTGTGTTTTTGCTGTTCTTTACTCTTTTTTTTTTTGTGATTATCCTTGATGCAAGTGGAGAGGGTACCACAGTGAACACTCCAATATGTTTGCCCTTATCTCGCTGTTTTATAACTGACTTTTATAACTGCCCTCAGCATGTGTGTTTGAAGAACCTTTAGTCAACTCATCTGCCTTTAAGCGAAGGACATATACAGGAGAGAAGATGAATTGAACACAGTCACCCTAGCCAGTGCTGAAGCATTTTGAAGAGAACTGCAAATAACAACAACATGAAAGGGAACTTTTTAAGCCAAAGTCTGTATATGACCAATTGATCCTCAAGGATGCACAAGATTGTCTCTTTCCGTTGCCTTAGCCTCTAAGATTAAGGGTGTGTCTGCACAGCAGTAACAGCTGAGGCTTCCTTCAAGGTAGTTAACTGGGGAACTGCAGCAATTTAGTCACAGTAACAGGGTTCGATTTTGGCTGCAAAACACTCTTGAAAAGTAGGGTTAATTAATAGTCTATGCTGGGCTCCTCATGCCATAGCTATGTTGCTCCTGGCACCCAAGCTAGGTCAGATACGTCAACAAGTTATTCTACTCTGCTCTCATTAAGGACAGGATAATCGCTGAAGATTGTTCAAGATAGTTGAACGAAACACAATAAACCTTTGAAACCTCGTTCATTCATCACATCGCATTGAGCACAGCATCCAAGTGATGAGAGAACCAGGTAGCTGACAACACTGCAATGACATCTATGGTAGAACATCCTATCTATGCTGTCCCTCTCTTGATCGTAACATTGCATTCTTTATTTGCCGTTGCCTTGGATCTTCACGTGTCAAAGTCCATGGGTAAAAAGTCACTAAAGAGCAACGGTTCTTAAGGATAGCATTGAGTTTGATCTGGTTTTCCCCTCAGCTTGTTAAAAAGTCAATTGTACAAGTAGGCAGAAGGAAGTAGTTGTGTAATTAATGAAATGTGTTGTGTATTTGAAAGCTATGAAAAGGAGGAAGCTGGTTAGGAAACAGAAAGAAGTGGCATATAATTAATTTCACTGTAAAGCAAGCAAGACCTACGAGCATCTGGATTTTAAAGTGGATCTTTATTTGCTGCTCACCATTATGGACTTTTTAAATCTCTCTTAAGGATGCTTAGAACAAAGAAATGAAGGTAATGGGGGTTTGTGGAGGTCTTTGAGGTCTGAAATAAGAGGAAGCCACCCTGAATGTAATGGTTATGTTGAACTGTGATACTTGCTAAGTGATAAAAGAAGCAAAAATGCAACAAAATGCAGTGGTCCTATATTTGATTGGAGGGAGAAAATCAAACAAGTTTTTAAAACTGAATATTTTAATTAAAATATGCTGAATGTGCAAAGTAGGTGGCTGTCGGTGACCACCTGCTAACAGGAAACAAATCTGTGTTTCATTTAGACATAGTACAGCATCTGTGTCTGAAACATAACCTAACTGGTGAATTACTAATAGTTGGGCATATGAATTTTCCAAGAATTGTGCAAAAATTGTGCAAAACTTCGTATGCTCCTTCTCGAGTAGAAAATTAAATATGGGGAGTGGGGCTAGAATAAGTTCAGGAAAGAAAGCTGGTTTCTTTCAGATTCTCTGGATGCCAGTGTCTTACATGTGAAGCATATTCTTCCTTGTTTATTTTTCCATTATGCTTGTTTTTCTGTATTTTTGCCTAAGTTCCTGCTCTCTATCTCTAACACCAATAGCAATTTTTCTGAAGGATAACTTGGTCTTGCTTATGCAGTAGCGTACAGTCAGATTAATTCCACTGTCCTCGCTGTTTACAAGATGATCGAGCACAGTAACAATGCAATAACTACAGAAAAGATTTCCATTTTGGTTCACAATAAAAATGGCCAGCAGCCCAGTGTGCTAATCTGTAAGGTGCAAAGGCAGTATTTCCTCCGGAGTCTGCTAGCATGTCCCGACTGTGGGAATAACATTTGTTCCCCTTCATCTAACTAGTGGATTCCAGATGAAATGGAGGAACTGCTTATATTTGCATGCCTTTGTCTGTCTGTCTAATCAGGTTGTAACCTTCAGGATTTGAGTTGCTGCCTGCCCCTCCATCATCAAAAGAGCTCACCGTAAGGATGTAACAGTTGTTTTAAAATGTATGTGAGATACAGATTGCTTTTGTGACAAATATAAAGGCCTTGGAAACACGATGTAGTAACACATGTTCCCATTTCTTACTTAGAGATCCATGAAGGCTGGTTTTAAACACTTGCAGCCATAATAACTACCTCTCTTCTCTTTTGCATAGAACCAGTCAGCTGCAAATGTAGTGCCCAGAGCTTTGTATCTCCACCAAGCTCTCAGAGTCGCTGCTGGTGTTCATTTCAGCACCCATCTGCTGCCAATAACTTGTCTGTCTGTCTGTCTACCACCGTAATGCCTTCCTGGTTTGGATGCTGAGGTAAACTTTAGCATATGAAATGGCCGCCAAAGGGAAGCTATCCTAATTTCCTTTCATCTCCCTTGGTGTTTAAAAGCAGACTGCATACAAATACTTTGTATTCCCTCGCTCCCAACTGAGGGATAACTTTCAGTAGCAGTTATGTGGCTGCGGTGAAGAAACACCCCCAGGGAAAGCTGTGTGCCACAATCGAGAATGAAAGATCCCTCACAAAAATTAAATTCATCACTCTTCACCTTTCAGTAAGGCCAGGCATCAGGCTCATGGATTCCAGATGTTTTATAGCCCCTTGGCTGCTGCGTGTGACCCTTCTGTTTGATAGATCCCTGTCCATAATCCAAAATCAACAAAAAAATGGTGTTTTAATGAGGGTCTTTCTTGCTCAGATAAATACTGGAAACAGCGTCAAAAGCGGTTTTCAAAACACATTTCTTTTTCTCTTTTGACCCCCTTTTATTGCAAATCTCTGTAGTGATTGACTCTGTCAGCAAAATAAGGCATCAGATTTATAGATAGACAAGACTTTGGCTTTAGCTTAATAGAAAGTCACATGTGAATATCTAGATAAGAGTTCATGCTCCGATTTAACAGAAATTTGGAGTCAGAGTCTTGATGTGACTGAACAGCAAGGGCCTCCTGCAAGGTGCTCCATTCCCCCTCAAGGTACTAGATAACGTGGCAGGACAGCACCTTAAACCCCCGGCGCGCTATGCTCTAAACGTACCCTGGCGATCGCTAAAAGCCATTGAAAAGTCGCAAGTGAGGACTGCCACATCTACTGCAAACCTGAAGGGCACGATGCCGCTGCAGTAAATGGTTCCTTTTGTCAGGCATCCGCTCTACACCGGCGTCCCCCATAGTGTAACGGCAAATAATAGTCTACCCAAAATGCTTCAGAAACCGTTAGACCGATGGTAGTAGTCTGGATTCAGGTGCGTGTACGCTGTGCGGTTATCGTTTTCACAATGCTTTGATTTCACTGGGATGAACCCGGGACCAGGCGGCAGCCTGCCAGTTTCACACCCTTTATCCTCCCGCTACACCTCGTAGGCAGGCGTAGACGCTGCCTGCCTTTCCCTGAAGGGTGTACAGGGACGCGGTGTCTGACAGAAGCACGAGCACGTTCCTCCCTCTTTTCCACCACTCCCATGTGCTGGCCGCACGCGTGCCGCTCCTCTCGCCGCCTTCGAGGCGGGTTGTGCGCGCGCGGGCAGAGCCTGACCCTGCGCCGAGCCCGGACGGCGGCTCTGCCGTTCCAGCATCGGGATGCAAGAAACACTCGTCTGAGCTGTGAGGGCTGTGACTGTTGATGTTTCTCTGCAGAGAAAACTGCCAGGTACTTACAGGCTCTGAAAGAAAACAAACCAAAGCATTTTTGCAAGAGAAAATGTTTGGTTATGGGCAACTGTTGGAAATGATTTGCAAACACGTGAACAACGTGTAAGGCCTACCTTCCTTTCCTTCAACTGGGGCAGCAACTGGCTCGATTGGCATTTCAGATGCGATCCCCACAGGTTTTTGGCAAGCAGTTTAATAGTTACATAGCAAGTAATTCCAGGAGTTTCAGAGATGTTGTATAGTTTTATGTTTACTCAAAAAATTAAAATTATTTCTAAGTAGTCCATTTCACATTGAGTGGCAGATAGAGATATATTTTGTTTAATCACTATCTAATACAGAGGCTTCTGTGAAAGAAAGGTTTATTTGTAGCATTGGGTGCATTTCTCCTTTTTAAAGACTGTCTTTGCGCGTATAGTGTCCTTTTTTTGTGAGCTGGGAATTGTAAAAAAATGTAAAGTAGAAAAGGACGTGTTTCTTAGACGAAGGAGAAATACTGTAAAATTGTGTAAATGTCACTACTCATGTTTTTTCGTGTTCTGTGTAGCATAGTGTAAAATAGGCTCTCCAGCAGTGTTATTCTGTGAATTGTAATTTAAAAACCAGGCCATGCATGGTCAGAGATGTTATCTACAGGTCCTTCTGTTTGGTTGAGTTTTTGGGTTTGTTTGTTGTTTTCTCATTTTAGGTAAATTTGTTTTATGTTAAATTTAATTGTCCATGAAACTGCATTTTTTGTTTCCGAGTTTTATCTCATAAAGAACTTGAATTACTCTTTAAGATTTTATTACACACGAAGCTCACCTGCCGTTTGTATTGATCCTTCAGTAGCTTTGTCACATTTAGTGGAAACCAGAGGGATTTTCATTTTAACACACCCCTCATCTGCCTCTTATTCCCTCACTTTCCTCACTTTACTGTCTGGAAAGATGCAATCACACTTTTTTTTTTTTTTTTTCTGTGCCATGCAGGGTCAATATGGAAAACTGACCGCAGACCTGTGTCCAAAATTTCTTGATATAAGTAGTTAAAAAGCTCACCTCTACAGCATTATGTAAACACATCTTGCAATAAAGCTTTATAAAGCACTGACTGGGCTGGTTCTGGTTTTGTTGACGAAGCCACTCGTGGGAGCTCGGGTGGGAAATGGGTGGGAAGGGGGGCCATGGGTTGTTTTTTTCATATCCTCTAAGTACCTGCAAAGCCACCATGTGGACAACAAAACGGCTGCCATTAAACCATCTGGGTGGTCTGATCATAAAGAGCTGATCTTTTTACCCCTTGTTTCACAGTTTGAGTCTAATTCCTAATCTTGAGTGAAGAAAATGAAAACGTGTCTCTGGTTCTCAAGGATTTCAGTAATCCAGCCCTACAAATCCTCACTAAACATACAGGGTTCTTGCTTGCTGCCAGTGGCTCGGAGTCGGTTCCTGTCTTAAAAATACTCTCTGCACGGAGCACATTGCATAAAGGTATGAGATTTATAGAAGCAAATATAAATAAAATGAAAGTCTACCTGAGCGCGAGGGAGCATTTCAGACTGCTTCTGCATCAAGACGTGAAACACGCGCCGTGTCTGCCAGTGCTTCAGAACTGTAAAAGTGGCCAGTAAACGAGACGTGCCTTTAACTTGGCTGAAATACATTTCATACATCACCATGGTATGTAACGTTCTGGTGGCCACCTATGAGTGTGCCCGGACAGGCAGTGGTCTTGCAATTTTCTCTATTTGCTGGTGTCTGATTCGTTCTTTTCTTGCGATTTCCCAGCAGTTGAGAGGGACTCTTGCAGCTTCAGTGACTACGATGAGGAGGGGGGTCAAAGTGACATGTAGAAACTCAAAGTGCTCAAATTTCCATTTCTAGTGCTGCAATGAGCTGCAAGTAATTGCTCTTTAGAGTTGCACATATAATGAGGTCAAAATACATTATTCAAAGACAGCTACGCATGTTTGTAGCAGCATCCTGGAAGGTAAAGTAGGTTAACTGAGAGTCCGAGAGAGAATTTTCACCTATGATTTCTGAGATTGTAGGAGCTGATATAAAATGCTAGGTATGTAAGCCTCCATAGGGAAAAACACCACCTTCCTCCTTTTTAATTAGTTTTTAAAGTTATTTCAAATTAAAAAAAGGTGCCTTTTGGGATATGGCTGCATCCCTGAAAGAGCTGCTTAGCATTCCAGATGCACTGGTGTAAAGTCTAGAGGATGAAAGGCCACTAGCCAGAAATGTGGTAATGCTTTTTAAAATAAATATATAAACCAAGTTTATTGGCCAGACACTTTTCTTTTCTATCACAGCATATCCATTAGCAATTCTAAATTCCAGATGTGCAATGACAATGCGTACATATATTTTTCAGACCTGGTGCCCAGTCAGAACTCATATGTTGTCACAGAGAAGCCTCTGGCCTGGAGTCAGGGAACGAGTAAGTATGCAGATTATCCATTGCACAGCTGCATGCCCTGGTTTATAGACCCTTCAGAACAGTTTGAGAACACACAACCAAAGAAAAAAAAATACATTTTTTTCCTATTATAACTTCTCCAAGTTTTCTGATGGGAATGCAGTTTGGAAAAGGGAGAGGGCTGTTATTGAAGCTTTACCTCTTGCGAGTTTCTTTGCAGGAAATGAAGAATGACAGCTGTACTCCATCAGTCAACTAGCTGATGAGACGGACCTCTGCTGGGAAATCCTGAAAGGAACACAGACTACGTGAGGTGTCATACCAATGAGGGCTTCTCCTCCCAGCTTTTCCTGAATAATTTTTGAGCAGGACTCATCCGTCTGCGGAGGTACTCTGCTGAATAATATCACTTTTCAGTTCCCGGGAGTCAGAGGGGGCTGTTCTCCTCCCCAGTGCCCACCACTCCACCAAACTCGCTCTCTTGCTTGACCCAAGTCAAGAGCCTTTCATTTATTGTTTATCTGGAGCTATCTGGAAAACACCATGGAGCATGTCAATGTACAGAAGACGTGTACCAGCACTGAGTGAGACACTTTTGGTGTCCCAAATGGGACTCTCAGGATCACCGGGCACAGCCTGCGCCATTAATTCTGTAATGATGACCAGAAATGCTCTAAGTGTATGTTAAAATCTTACAAATAAGTTTATAGCCCTCTCTTGGTGAGTATTTGGATCTCCCTGCCTAGACAAGAGATAAAATGACTAGTCTTAAGTTTTATAAATTTTCCTTTGTTTGATCCATGCTTAAGGTAATACAAGAAGAGCAGCAGTTAACAAGCAACAAAGAAAAAGAAAGTATCAGTGAAATCCAACGGCACTTGAAACTGGACAAACTTGAAGGCAAAGGTGAGGTCAAAGCCATGTCATAGCCTCCAGTAAACGTTGTACTGGATCTGTCTCAAGGCAACCTTAGCCAAGTCTGTCTTGGAAGAGCTCCGCTTTTGCATAACAGCGGTGGTTTGAAATCTTCTGCCTGGTACAGGGAGCACAAAGCCCTTCCAGAGCTGGGCAGGGCTCAGGTGAGGGGCCGACAGGTGGCAAAGGCTCTGGAGTGTATCCATCACCACAAAGGACCGGGAATTTATTTGGCATGTGCCATGACTGCATGTTGGATATAAAAGTTTGTACTAAAAACCTTGGAGGAACCTGTGAAAACACATTTCGTGCAGGTATCCAAAAGCTACAGCAGGGTGAAAATTCTCCTTTTTAATAAAGCAATGAAATATTCAGACTCTTGAACGAGAGCTCAAAAAAATGAATCCTCCTTCCATCCTTGTCCAAACTTCCTATAAATATGCACTGGGAGGCTTAAATAATCTTGGCAAGATATAGCAAAGGAAAATTATTGTTAAAAAGAGGCCCTGGATATCGTTTCAACAAACTTTTTCCCCACATAAACTTATGGAAAATTATTGACCTCATAGCAAAGTCAAGAAAGAAAGAAACCTCTTCTCGCAAAATGCCAAGATACCTATTTGAACACCAAGTAGCCTGCCTTCACATAGGTTTGTCTGGAACACCTCCCAAGTATGCTGTGTTAACTATAGGGAACAATAGTTGTGCAGGTTAATAAACAAAAATCTAAATAATCACAGTGTCAACAGTGATGATCTATATGAAGCTAGCTGTGAATATAATGATAATGAAAGTATATTGAATGTCAAGCAGTAGTGACCAAAGCCAAATGAAAAATCGATGCTTTTGGCTCTGTGAGCAGTGGAAAGAGCCTGGTGGACTTTAGTGAGGTTGAATCAAGCCCCCGAAGATAACTATTAGAATGTTAAACTTGATGGAAAATCGAATTGTTTCTCTGACAAAAGGTCCCTAAATCATTTTAACCTCACTAGTTTCACTGGGGAATTCTCTTTCAAGAACGGATAGCACACTATAGCCTGAAAACCAAGAGTGAATCCTTGTTTCCAGAGAAATTATCTTAAATGTGTTCAGATTACAAGCATGTGGAACGAAACACAGCTAGCATCCAAAATTATATAGTCTGGAAATTCTACGTCTTTTCAGAAGCCAAAACATTGCAAAGTCTGAAAACAAAACAACATGAAGCAGTCAATTGCAATATTATTTATTTTTTTTACTATGGAACATGACAACCATTAAATTTCCTCATAGGAAAATAAAATTTTAGTAGAAACTAACATTGTTACAAAATTCTTGACCACATCTTTACAGGCAAACACTGGTAGACTGGTTACTAGAAACTAGTAAGTTTAAGTTTAAGGCTGGTCTTAAGAACTACTGGTCTAAGAAGTTTCTTGCCATGCAATTTTACTTAATGTGCTAGTTCCTTCTCCAAACCTGCATCCTCCATGCAATGTTAATTTACATCCTCTTTAGGGTTTTTTTCTTTCCAATGGTGGGAATGAGTTGGTTGACATATAGAATGATGTGTCAATTGCTTATTATTCAATAATATCCTATAAATCTTTCTAAAAGTAATCAGGGTATTCATAAAGTTGTGATTACTTGATATTAGTTAATATGAGAGTGGGCTTTACATTAAGGTAAGTAAAAGCTAAATATTTGTATTTTCAAATACCTCTCAGCAACATTATATAAATGGTTTGCAGGGAGTGCATCTGTGTGCATATTTATGCCTATGGCACGTCACAAGTGGATTTTTGAATACGCAAGTGGATTTTGTAATCTGGTAACTTGTTGTTTTGACTTCTGAACAGACTTTTGCAATGTGGACAGGCAATGAGGTGGTTATATGAGTGGTTTAACTTGTGCAAAGTATTTATTGGGAAGGGAGATTGACAGTGTCAGAAAGTAGCGAGGCTTATTGCTCTTTGTGTCTTTCAGAGCATGAGCTCTCCAACCAACAAAGAGGCAGAAGACCTAGTACACCGGGATATGGATCTCCTGAAGAATGATCAGCGGTTTGTTACCTGTTTCTTACATGTTCTTAGCGTTCACTTCTACAATCACAACTTCTTACGTGTTTAGACATCATAAGCTCACGAGGTCCCAGTAAAGGGGAACACTGAGGCACATGTGAAAACTCAGACTGTCCAAGAGGGCTCCTCCCTGCAGAAAGGGCACTGGAGGAGAAGGAATGAACTAATACCGGTAACAAAAAGGAAAGCAACATCAACAGCCAAATCAGCAGTACAGGGTAAAAATAAGTGAGGGAAAGCCTTAATGACCAAGACAAGATTCTTATTTTGATATACAGGTGAACCCAGCAAAGAAAACAGAAGAGATCATTTTAGCAGCAACACTTCAAGCGTTGGACTAAGTGAAGCCCAGATGCAGTAGTAAGTTTGAAGGCTGGGAAGGGGATGTTTAGCTGAATGTGCAAGGTAGAAAGGCTAACTTTTAGAGAAGTTGTGTATTAATTAAACTACATGAAAACAAGAAAGGGATGGATTATGCCCTGTATGACTATAAGGAGAGGAGGGCAGTGTGTACACAGAGAAAGGGTAAGAAAGGGGACATCATACATTTCCCGAGCGTTAGGTGGATTTGCCTTAAACGGGCTATCTAAAATCTGTTTTAAAAGAATTTGATAATTTCTCAGATTTCTTTTTTGCCATGAGCACCAAAAATATAAATGCATCAGTAATGAGGCAAGGGTCACAGAAAAGAGCCATTCTGGGCCTTGCTGCCTTCAGACAATCACAAATTACTTCAGTGTGCGGCAGCCAGGGCATTGCCTCTTGTTGGGCTATAATAAAATCCTGACTGGGATACACAGGGTAAGCTGTGGTTCAGCTGGTGTTGCACCTCTGTCTTTGGCAGAAGGAGCTTGGATTCCTCAGCCTCTGGGAACAGTGTACAGGACTCTCGTTGGTGTGAGCATCATCAGCTTTGTGGCTTGTGACTCCCCTGTTCTCAACATCTATATTAAAGCAGCAGTGGGCACAGAAATGGCCAGCAATTCTCCTCAACAAAGGATACTCTTCCCTTTTCCTCACATAAAGTAGCCTTAGGGCTTCTTCAAGTAACATTCTGTACCCTTAGGATGGCTAAAAAAATTGATAAAATGCTGCTAGAATTGATGAGGGCAAGGACCAGATCAAGTTGAAGGCTGCAGACAAAATGCCAAAGAGCCTTTTAACTCCAGCAAGAAAGCGCAGAGACCCCTCTCATCTCAACAGGGGTTGAATATTGCGGAGATGGCTGCACTGTGCTTTATGTTGCACAAGACTTTGGTAAGAAGTATTTCAGCCATCAGCTGGGAGGATTTTGCAAATCCATGCTACTGAGATGCAGTGTATCTCCCCCAAGCAAGCAGAAATTAGAGTAGGATTCTGTTGGTGGTTCTGAACGCTCAATGAAACGTGCAGTTGGTCTCTCCCCTTGTAGTCAGGGATCTCACAAATATCACTGGAAGAACCTTTGGTTAAACTTGGGATTGTTTTCGCTTTGCCCACCCTGATGAAGTTATTCTCTCTTAATAAACTGTCTGGGTCAGCAGATACAGACGAAGTTTAATGCAACTCATCCCCAGCTGCCAAAACTGATCAGAGGAAATAGGAAGATGAGAGTCAAATAGCTCTGTGGTCTCCCCAGTCAGACGGTTAGCAGCTTAACTTTCTCCTTGGCAGTGAAAAGGGTGTAATTTTGGAGAGAAAGCTTGCTTACTGCAATGCAGAAAATGTGTATGTTTTCTGCATGTAAGGACCACAATTTGCAGGAAACTCTAAAAAAGCTTTAGAGAAGGTATATTGTTCCTGACAACATTGCCATCTTTATGGTGTTCAGAGGTAGTTTTCTTGCAAACTCAGAGTACGAAGAGAAAAAAAGCCCTTGAGAAATGTGTCTTACTCCAGGTAGGTAGTGGTTGGCTTTCTCTTCAATCACCGTAAAGGTTCCAGGTGCTCATTGTCCTATGTTTTTGTTTCTGGTAATTTTTCTTGGCACTGGGTTCCAGGAATTCATTGCACATGATCTATAAATTTCCTTGTGTGGTTTCTGACGCCAGAGTGCTGACCCAGAAGCAAGAGCAGACCCCTCGGAGCAGACCCCTGGTGACACGCGATTTCCCAACTAATATCACTGTGGTCCCTTTCTGTGCTTTCTTCCTGGGATCCAGAAATGAGTAATCCCATATAGGTTATTGGGTTGAAATACTCATTTTCTAATGTTAGCTTAATATCTAATACAGAAACTACTGCTAGCAAGCGAGGAAGATAAATAAGCTGATGCTCTTTGCTAGTTCATGCCGAAAATTTTTTTACTAGGTTCTATGGTTATGTCACAGACAAACGTAGGTACGTTGAAAAGGAGAACTTGAATGTAAGTCATCAGAAAACTCAGAACGTTAAAGGGCAGAAGATAAAAAATTGGGGAGAGGGAGTGTTATTATGGAATCCAGTCTGGGAATTCAAAGTAACTTGATGAGGAAACTAAAACCAGCACTGTTTGGAAAGGTAGTCAGTCTTGGTGACCCTCCTGCCAAAAAAAAAGAGAGATTTTTAAAAATCTGTTTCTAGGTTTTCCAACAAAATTTATTTTCTTAAAGTTCAAAACATAGATTAGTTCTGAAATGCTGATAAATATAAAAGAAATTGTTAAAAATCTGGAAAAAAAATCAAAATCCAGATTTTCATTTTCAAAAGGTTTGAAGCTTTTTACTTTCTTTGTACTAATTAAGACCCTGGGACCATTCTAATACCTCAAAGGTATTAATGGGACAGAAAATTCTCTTTCTGTCAAGTTATGGAGGTGATAAACTGGAAAGCCAAGCCAATCTAGATTTAAGGACATAATAGGATATGAATTGCTGATATAAAGGAATAATTACTTATGATCTACAGTTTGCTTATTGACATATCTTTACTGGAAATTCAAGACCTAGAAAAACTGAAGTTGGAAGAAAAAAGGTCAAATTTAGAAGTCTGTGTTCACTAGACTGCAGCTGTTGAAATCCAGCAGCAAAATAGTGAGCCAAAGACTTCCATAAGTCATCTCTTCATTTAGACTAATACAATATGGAAAATTATAGGGAACACTAGTGCTTCAAAAAGAGTGTAAGATGCTACTGCTGATATCCATACTCATGGTTAAGAGTTCAAGAACTCTCTCAGAAAAAGGGAGTTTAAAACAGATTGCTCTGCCATAATGTTTTTGGACTATGTAAATGGATGTATAATTTTTTGAATAGGTGATGGATTAAATTTTGTAGGCAATTAGACCTACTCAGCTCTGTTGACTTGGCGGATAAGCAGAAAACAGAGTTTGACTTTCAATTACTACCCCTTTATTCTGATATCATAAGATTCTCATACACTTTTATGAGCTACAGGTTTAAGTTGAAATTTGACCTCACAGCACAAACGGATGGAGAATTTCTTCCTTCTGCTTTGAAGCACATTAGACCTCTTTGCAATCTGTGTATTGGAGCTGTAAATGCATTTCAGAGCAGACTGTAGGACCATTAGATACAGAATTGTTTAAATAACACTTAGTCATGGTTACTTATCGAGAGCTCAGTGCTGAATCAGACTGAAGGATGCTTGCACTCAGGATGACTACGGTATAAAATGACGCTTTGCTACAGCAACAAGGAAAAGAGGCAATCTTTGCTTGCTCCCATTATAAAATGTGAATACAATCTTGAGTGCACCAATGTCAGAAAAATTCTGGCTGTCATTAAAGCCTACATTATTCTTAAGTGGATTTTCCACTATAGATCCTTTTCTGAAATGTTTTGACTTTGTAGCACATCGTAGCAAATGACTTCTTAAAAAATACATGATCCTTAAGAGCAGCCCTGTCAACATTTCAAATGTTGCAACCAACCAATTCACGTCTTTTAATTGAGAGGACTGTGGTTGCAGGATTAACTGCCTTGTGGCATGTGTTTTCAAAGTCTTTACTTATACTTGGCAGAAATGACATTATCCACAGCTTTAGAAAGAACTTTTGGCTGAAATTTCTGGCTGTGATAAACCTCATGAATATAGTTATGCCCAGAGGGTAACTGGAGTTGAAGCAGACCATGAGACTTTGGAGACCTTTTTTTTTTTAGAAATGATGATAGTATTCTCTATCTGTCACCTCTGAAGTTTTAAAGTTTGTGTATGAGGCTACAAAATATCCCTGCCATCTAAAATGTATGTCTTTTAGATTATAACAGATGGATTGCTGCTGACCTGTCAGTTGGAGTAGTCGCAACTGCTACAATTTCATTGTGTGTGTATACAAGGGGTTTAGTATTTAATTGTAGACCAGTTGCATCTCAATACAATATGCCAATGACCGAGGACATAACTGTTTGCCCAGATGTTCATACAGCACAGCTGAAATGAAAAAACAAACAAACCAAACCCAGACCGACCAAACTCAATAATTCTAGAAGAAGGTCCTGAAAACTCTCCCAGGGACTGCGGGTGATTTCACACCATAGTATACTGCACTTTAGATTAACTTCTCATCAAGGAGGCTTCTGAAAAGCAGAGCTGGTGTCACACCTCGCACAGGTCGCAGGACATCTCAGTTCATCCAGACATCACCCGGAGGAGCACCCAGTAGAGACAAGCTAGAGCGCTTAGGCAAGGTTTTATGAAGCTGAAAGGCAGCTGTCATTAAGTGAGTGGCACCCTCTCTGTTTATGCTGCAGATCATATTTTGGCCAGGGACAAGCAGGTGACCAAATTTTGTTCTGGGTATATGTGAGTAGCTCCCAAAAAAATGAGGAAAGCAGAGAATGCATGTCTGAAGGAAGGGCTTAACTATGGGCTTTAGAGCGTGACAAGTCCAGCTCAGAACAGGGGATCAATGCTGAGCATAAATGAATATTGATCTTTGCACCTGCTCAGCCTCTAAGATGTGCCAGCAGATGATCTGCATGCGAAAAAACACCTTTGTAAACAGGCATCAACGGCACGTGGGGCTTGGCACTGTATAGGTGAGTAAGGCAGAGATACTTCTTGCCTTGAGGAGTTAAAAAAATGTGATAATGCAATAGCCGAAAATCAAATAACTGCAGCCACCCTCGTTGTACCAGAAGAGCCTAGGAAAACAGTTATGGGATGTGGAGCAGTGATGGAATGGCTCAATCCACTTGCAGGTTACAACAGCACCTTGACCTGGTGTGGTAGGGAATATCGCAGGGTCCACGTGCAAAGTGGGTAGGATGGTGGCTCTAGATACCACTGGCCGCAGATACAGCTCTGCTATTTTAATGCTTTACTGTCACGTGTAGATCCACGTGTTCGCTTTACCACTAACGTGGCAATCACTGCTGCATTGATATTCTAGTCTGTTGGAATATGGCACGTCAGAAAGCCAGTTCGTAATGCATTTGAAGTGCTCTGTTGGTGCTTTATAGCATCCATTTGTATTAAAATGAAACGGAATGCATTTTAAAGAGTTAAATGCCTTCCAGAATGCCTAATATAGATTATATCTGCTTCGTTACTTTTATAATCCAATCTTGTTTTCTCATCAAGTAATGATCTGTAGTTTGTTTAAATGAACTTATTTCCTAGAAAAAAGCACACGTTAATTATATCACTGTCCTTGAATACCTCCTGTTCGGGCAATACAATATTAATTTTTCTATTTATTTTGGGGGGGATTAACAGGAGCCTGCTGTAGTCCACCAGGTTATCCCCCTCGCCCTCCCTCACTCCTACACAGTGTTTGCATTCTGGAATCCTGTTGGTATTCAAAGTATTATTAAAAGTTCATTCGTCTGGACTAAAGATCCCCCAGCAAAAACTTTCAGGACTTTTGCATTCAAGATATTCAGGCCGGATGATTTTTTCATAGTTTCTCCCTTACTAAGTACTGCTTAGCAGACTGGTTAAAAACTTACTTTTCTCTTACGAAATCACTATCTCGTTCTGCCTCTTTCCAAATGCAGAACAGAAATATTAAGGCCATCCTTCTGTCTTTTCTCCATCAGCATTCCCGCATTAACAGTTTTACTGCTAATGAGCTATCCTGTGCAAGGATTAATGTCTAGTATATGCAAATTTCTTCTTAACATCCGTAGCTCTGCCAGTCATCGTTTCTGTTTCTGCCATCATCTGCTTGTTCATTTGACATTTATCACCTTACAGATTTCACTTTACCACTAAAAAAATGATGGGCTTTTAGCCCAAGTTATCTCCTTTCCTCAGTGGAAAATCAGGAAACCTGATTATCTGATCAACAGCTCTCACAGAATTCAAAGTTTTCATTCACAATTTTCTCTCTAAATTTTCCGTGTCCCTTTTTTTCCTCTTTCAAATTTTTCAGAATTAAATACCAAAAATAATATTACATGGAGCTATTCTCCCTGCTTATATAAGCTGGTTATGATCACAGTGATTTAATATATTTTTATCTGTCATTAAAAGGTTCAAAAGTTAGAAACAAATGTTAGAAAGTGTTAGAGAGTTAAAGGGGCAAACAGGGATTCAGTTACAGTGAATATCAAAAAAAATCATGGTTGTAAATAATGAACATGGCAAGGTTCTTGAGCAAATTCCTGTACTTATCTACTACGAGATTTATTGGACAAAATGTAAAATTGTAAAAATGTCAGTAATCACAGTGCACTTTTTCTGAATATGGCTCCACATGCATACTGTCTATCATAAACGCTGTAACTACCCATTCTTCAGTCCAGGCAATTTGCAAGCCTGCCAGTTAGATTCATACATTTTGTGACCCTATTGACTTGAGGAGAAGGTGAATTAGAGAGAGAAGTAAAAGCTTAAAAGATGCAGGGAGTATCAGTGTGTCCTTGCAGAACAGCGTAATTGTTTTTAATGGTCCTTACCTGCTGACAGAAGAAGGCATGGTTAAAATCTTACAAGGATATTCCAAGCTAGTATATGGAATGAAGCTCGAGCCTTCTGTATCTACAAGCCTTGAGTAGTTGAGGGAAAAGCCTTTCATCTTGAAAGCTAGAGGGGCTAAATACATGTCTTTAAGCTACTTAATCAGCAGAGAGGGGATGTGGTGGATCACTGGGTTACACAGAACTGCGTCGCATTTGGAGGGGGCAGCTTTAGGACAGGAGTAAGTAATAGCAGTGTGCTCATGAATTGATGTTGAAACCAGATACAACTAAGATGATCTCCAGGGTATTCTTCCTGATCCTTTTTATTACTTTGTTGTTGAAATTGTTTTCTAATATTATTTATTGTCTCAAATATCACGTTCCCATCTCTTCAAGAAAAAAGGCTGCCCAGTCTTTCATCTTCTTCTGGTTGTATTTCTTTGTCTCATTACACATTTGTTTTTATGAAGTATTTGATCATATTTTCCAAAAATTATTTAAGCTTTGGGTATCTTTCTAAAAAATATTTTTTAGTTCAGCCAAGAAGTTATGGGCCTCAGGCAAGAACTATTAAATGAAATTCTGTCATCTCTACAGTGACAGAAATCAGACAAGTTAACTATTGTGATGGATGTTGAGTGGGCCATAATAATGTATAAATACACTGCTGACCTTGTTATAGGGTAGTCACTGTATGAGTACATTGATTAAGTCTAAAAAGAGGCTGTAAGGAAACAATGACTCAAGAAAAGCCATTCCACAGGAACAGGATAATAGGAGACCAACTGGCTCCGAGAGCACTGGCGTGATTTCCTGCTGAGACTATTGGACTGGTTTTGTCTTGAAGGGCAACAGCCCAAGAACTGACAAAAACAAAAGGACTCCCTCTTTGCAGAGAGGAGCTGGTGCTTGGAGAGGGAGATCATACTGATCCACACAGGACCTGCAAGGCCCCATATGTAGAAAGAAGGACTGTTATGAGCAGATGCACATGCACTTTTTGCCAGTTTTAAAACAATTTGTGAGGTTTCTTTTTATTCTGTCATGGCTAAGGGAGCTTCATGCAGGTCTCTCATTTGCTGTGACCTATAAGCACATTCTTTGTTTTACTACAATTTTCTACCCTCTCCTTTAGTAAATCTCGTTTGTAATGAAACCGCTGGGGTTATTATCTGCAGTGCACCAGCAAATGGAAGGAGTTTCTGGAACAGCAGCGCTGTGAAGTGACTCCCATGTGGTGATTTGTGGCCACGTTAGCTGCGTGATGTGCTTCCTCTCCTGTCACTGAAGAAGGTCTTTCCCAGGAAATTTGTCACCTCTCTTTCATGATTGCTTAGATATGCAAACTTAAAATTGTCCACATACACCATTTGTGAACTCACGTTTCCTGCATATTAGGGAACTCAACCCCCAAGGACCATGTGTTTCTGAACTGCGGTTGTCCCTTGAGTATGTTTGCATCAGCATTTAGTGGCGTAACAAGTGTGAGTTTTGAAAAAGCTCTGGTGGTATGAGTCACTTTTGGCCGTGCAGCCTGGAAGCTGTCACCTCAACCTCCTGCTAAACTCCACATAAAAGACAAGCCATTTCTATATATAAGATAAAAATTCGGAAGTTGAAATATTTTACCTATCATACAACCTTTTTGTACGGTAATTCCTCTATCAGGTTGCTTTAGTTACGGTAAAAAGTTATCCAGGTAACAGAAGTATTTAATTACACTTTCACTGTTAGTTATACATGGCATAATGACATTTTGGGCATATGTGCTCCTTGCATTAAAGCTTGACAACTGATAGCCTCCCCTACTATAGGTGTGTGTACATAGGTGTTGTTTACCTCATTAAAAGCTGTGGGGAAGACATTATCATGCTCATGAGGACGTCTAAAGGGGTCCTGAAGGTAGAACTACAGCCTGCATCTGCTTCTTTGACAAGCTGTCATCAGACTCAAAATCCAGAGTTGCTTCTTTTGCCCATTGATAGGAGAAAGGCCAGCCACTGGTCCCTGATCTACCCCATGCACATATCCTAAACTCATCTCAATTTTCACATCTGCAACCTCTCCTGCAACGCAATGCACCCGTTCCTGTAATAGCAATACAGAACACTGAAAAAATTCAGTCTGCACCTCAGAGCCCAGCTGGAGAGAAAAATGCCAAGCATCTCTGCAACAGGAATCACTGTGAAAGTGCATTGGGTTTGCACAGCAACATTTTGGAGCAGGGGGGCTACAAGGGTGGCTTCTGTGAGAAGCTGGAGCAGGTTTGCTGGCAGGACTTGTGACCCCGTGGGGGACCCACTCTGGAGCAGTCTGTTCCTGAAGGACTGCACCCCGTGGAAGGGACCCACGCTGGAGCAGTTCATGAAGAACTGCAGCCCGTGGGAAGGACTCACGTTTGGAGAAGTCCGTGGAGATCTTTCTCCCGTGGGAAGGACCCCATGCTGGAGCAGGGGAAGAGTGTGAGGAGTCCTCCCCCTGAGGAGGAAGGAGCGGCAGAGACAACGTATGATGAACTGACCACAACCCCCATTCCCCGTCCCCCTGCGCCGCTCGGGGGGAGTAGATAGAGAAAATCAGAAGTGAGGTTGAGCCTGGGAAGAAGGGAGGGGTGGGGGGAAGGTGTTTTTAAGATTTGTTTTTATCCTACTCTGTTTTATCCTACATTATCCTACTCTGATTTGATTGGCAATAAATTAAATTAATTTTTCCTCAAGTCAAGTCCGTTTTGCCCATGACGATAACTGGTGAGTGACCTCCCTTGTCCTTATCTCGACCCACGAGCCTTTCGTTATATCTTCTCTCCCCTGTCCAGCTGAGGAGGGGAGCGATGGAGCGGCTTTGGTGGGCACCTGGCGTTCGCCCAGGGTCAACCCACCACAGAAAGGAAGCCGGGGCTTCACAAAATGTCATTTTATTAGTTACTGTTCAGAGCAGAAAACAAGTGTGAGCCTCCCACTATCTTCTGGCTTTATGCTAGGGATATAGAGAACCTCGAGTGCCCGAAGTCTGGGGACTAGTACATGCCTGGGCGCTTTTCAGGAATCCTGCTTAATTACAGTTGTGTTGTGATAGTCTCTGACTGGGGATTGTTAATCTTCAGCAACCTCTATCCCACCCTTCTAATGCTATTATTAAAACTCTCACTCAAATAAAAATACCAAGGAAAAGAATGCTAAAATTCAGAGTGAGTATATACCTTTCCAAATGTACAGCTATATTGCAATGTTCTTTTTCTGCTATTTTGACAGCAACAGCAGAAAATGAACGTAAAAGTTGATTTAGCTTTCCGACATTTGCATAACTGCCCTGAAAAATGGCCTTGCAATTTCCTCAAAGAACAGATGGATGATCTCAGTGCAGTCTCCTCGGCAAGTAAACAGATACATGTCCTCTTAGTTATTCTGCTATAATCTGGCTTTTGTGAAACTGAACTGCCTAGACTAGACTTGCTCTTTTAGCTAGGGTTGTCCATAGTGCCAATGTCTAGTGTTAATTTAACTCTTTGGATGGCAGAGACTGTTGACAAACATACCAGTTGATTTTTGCTGTGTTAGTAGCTCTCAAGCGCCTATTTGTCTTCATAATACTGACACTGACGGCAGGCAGAAGCTCTGGAAGAAAGTACACTTGAGCCAAACCATCGAAGAAGACAGGGTGGCAGAGGTACGGCAAACGGATCCACAGATGATCCACCTTAATGCTACCTGTCATTTGTGTGAGGAAATTAATACATCATATAAAGTTAGTTGCTGTTCTGAGGTTGGAATGTAACTCCAGCAACAGAAGGGCAAGACCTTATTCCCTGACTACTGGCAAAACAGACCTGTATGAAACCTAGGATGCAAATGTGGACATGTGCCTGTTTTCTTGTGTTGGGCGCTACATGAGTCAGGTCCATAATTTCCCCTTACATCTTATAGTTCATCCACTTTAAATTATGATATTTTCTTTCGTTGCAGTAAGTAGATGGTGACACCATGTTATTTTCCAATGCATAGAATTTCTGTGACAAATCCGTATGCCTGATACTTTTCTCCAGTTCCACTTTAATCAAGCAGCTCTAGCATTGTGAGTAGAGAGCAGACTTTTGTTTAGAGCAGGTGCTTAAGCAAGTGTGCGTAGACACAAATATACACACACAAACATCAGTGTTATCAACTGATCCTGTTGTTGATGCAATGTCATTCCAGTGGGACGAATATTACAGGTTTTTTACTGCCAGACTTCTTCCCTGTTTCTACCATGACCAAATTGAGCCATGCAGCCCTTCGTCTGCCTTATGTTTTTATATTGTGCCTGTAATTAAGATGAAGGTTGGTCTGCTCCGTTTTTAAGATATCCCAAGAAAAACCATAAACCCATGTATCTGCATACCTGATACCATGTGCTATCCTCCAACTCCTCCACAAGAACCACACCAAATTCTGGCCTTTCCATACTTTTGTTTTATTCTAAAGCCTTCTTGCATGCAAAGGGGCCTTGCTATAGTTATTCTGTTCATGATAAGGTAGAAATGAGGGGCTCATATCATCAAACGTGTTTGTCAAACACCTTTCCACAATATGGCGCTTTCTCTTTTACCAAATGCCTGGGTCTTGCAGACCTCTAGGAAAAATTAATAGACACACCAACACACAGCATCTGGCTATGGTGCTCAAGGATTCCCAGCTACACGCGTGCAGTACGGAGAAATAGTCACCCCGTTCAAGCTATGTCAGGCGGTGCCAGGTGGGTAGCCAAGAATTCCTCAGAGCAAAAGCTCTTTCCATGCTCAGCACTTTAAAATTTTGCATAGACCAAAGATCTTCTGAACTCTTCTTGAATTCCCACACCAAGGTTCCCTACTGCGATATATCTTTCCCCTTAGCTTCACCTGCAGGATTCTTGAAGGCAAAGATGCATTTTATCAGGTATATAGTTTTCATGGTTGTCTTGCAAACCTGTGAACTAGAAACTTCAGCCAATCTGATTTCACCTGCTGGTGCCAGACCCTCTGTCCTCAATTCTAAAACATGGAGAGAAAGATGAGGCTGGTATCATAGAAACTTGTCATAAGACTTACTGAAGTTGGGCACCTTGTCATCCATCGTCCCACCACAAGGATGATATTTTTCTCTGAACAATTTCTAGATATTCTTGCAGAAATGTCCTTAATGTGTCCATGAACAATCCCAGTTCATCACCATCCTTTGGGTCTTTCTCTTACATGTATCTGCTTCAGCCACGTGCCAGCTTCATTCATTGATATCATTCAAGATACCCCTTTCCAGTTGACTTAGTTATCCTCTCTGGATTTCTCAGTTTCATTTTCTAGGAACTGCTCAACTTTTTATGCTTCTTTTTAGATGCTACAGATCTTTCTTTTTATTGCAGACGTACTTTGAAATTTCAGACTTATAATAATAACCTTAAGAAAGAGAAATTAAAATCGGGAAAAATTGAATTGCAGCAAACAAGTATGTTTTCCTAACACGCTGTGATAAACACTCCTTATAACTTGTCCAGGGTAAGGTATTCTTGGCTTAGTCATGGTGAATACCTGCTGTTTCTGAAAAGTCATCTCTCTGACCACCTCTGTCGGGCTTTTGTCTTCTACAAAACCCTTCTCAATTTTATATGCTGCATCATTGCTCTGGCAATTTTTGGGATTGTTAATAAATCATTAATTTACTTTAAACAAGCCCATATAACAGTGTTCAGGTAACTTGCATGTTTTCAATATTTTTTCTGTTAGGATTTGGTAATAAAATATGTTGCAGCACATATAAAAAATGCACACATCGAAGCTGATTTTTTACAGAATTCAGAGAATGAATCCTAATGTTGTAGGCAGATATTTCTGGAATCACAAGGGAGTTTTCATAGATTAATCAGTTCCATATTCACAGTAGCTAGTACGTCATGAAAAGTATCATCATAACATATTTAAAAGTAATTAGCATCATACGTGTTTGTATGTGACCATTTATGGATACTATGCTGTAGACATCATTTTTCTGTTTTTCTTTAGAAGGTGATGTTAAGAGGATAGTTGAAGCCAGATTTCAAACCTATCAGTCCTCTGCCTTTTTTGTGGCTGAAAAAGAAAGGAATATAACTACCTGTAAGTTTGCTGCATGGGTTGCAGAACATCTGGTGAACAGCTGCTTTCTAAAGACACAGTTATTCAGATAATCTCACTGAATAGCTTTAGGGTGCTGTCTAGCAACAAATGGCAGAAATGACCTTATTATGGCTCATACCTAATGATAGCCAAAATGTCTCTTTTTTTTTTTTAAGTACTTAACACCCAAAAATATGTAGCAGGGCATGTTTCCTGGGCATCTTCACAGCATTAACACTTGCAATCCTGCTGCCTGTAAAAGCTGCTCTGAAATCCATTTGCAAAATGGATTGTTTCTCATTAAGGACCTACATTCCCTTTGGTTGCTTGCCATGAAGGGAAACAGCAGGTCACAAGTTATGTGCAAAATTGGTAATAAGCCCATGCAAAGGAAATAAATACACCGCAGCATGTTGCCAGCAGTTTCTGGAACCCTGCTCAGCACTTGCACATCATATCTTCAAAGCTCTGAGGAAAAATCTTGGGGTGGGGGATGCTCAGGCATACCTCGGCACACTTGTTCTCTCTGTCATTTGCACCATTTCTTTAAAATGAATGAAAATCTGAAGAACACTCTTGAAACATCTCTCTCCCATTTGAACCTCCTGTGTGCTTGTGGTGGGTTGACCCAATACAGCGCTTTATCCTGAATTTGAAGACAGACAAGAGTTCTCTTTCCTAGAAAACTTTGGGATAGGAGACATAAGCACTTGGCAAGCTCTCACCTTGTTGATACTTTCATCGCAGGTCTAAGAGCAGCAGTAGTTGCATGTAACTGATAGTTGAAG
Source organism: Phoenicopterus ruber ruber (assembly GCA_009819775.1). NCBI lineage: Eukaryota > Metazoa > Chordata > Aves > Phoenicopteriformes > Phoenicopteridae > Phoenicopterus > Phoenicopterus ruber. Next base: position 96,710,264 of record CM020216.1, read on the forward strand.
TGGAGAGAAAAAAGGTGGAGGTGTAGTTTAAAGTGCACCTGAAGCACTTTTTTGTAGAAGTGAGACACCAGATGAGCAGTTGATTAGCAAAACAAATTTGTGAAGTTTCATCTCAATATTTTTTTTGTGTGTACCTTGTTCCAGGCAGGTGGTATGACGTAAATCAGGATGCAGCAGAAGTAACTCATACTTTCATGTTGCCATACAGAAAACTGATTAAGTTTATGGAAGCATGAGATGAAAAGTCTTAGAGAATAGGAAAAAGCCTCCAGGGCCATCGTGTCTAACCCTCTGCCCCACAGCAGGACCAATCTTTCCTGTACAACCCCTGGCAGAACTGCATCTAGCCTGGTCTCATGTCTCCAGAGATGCCACGGCCTCCCAAACAAGTCTTTCCAGAGCTTTGTTAGCCTCACTTGTAGGGTTGTGCCAATGACTAACTTACCTTGAGTCCTGCAAATTAAATACATTATTTTTATTTACTGTAGAGATGAAGATGGAGCATTCCCCTAAGTATCTGAAGACTACTCTCCTCAGACTAAGAAACCTCAATTTTTTTCTCATGGGCCATGTCATCAGGGAACAGCACCTAAGTAACAGGGTTGATGGAAGCTCTGGAAATCTATACTTCACAAAATGGGACCCTATTTTGTGCTGCAAATCAGCCACATGCTGCACTTGATGAGGTGAAGACCCATTTGAAGTCCATCTCACATACAATCTGGTATGTATTGGTGCTGCATGTAAACATCTCTTTAAACAGGCTCATATACTACTATACAGATGACCTATAGGTCTACAGTAGTTTTTGTTAGGATATGTTAAGAAAATGGGCAAACTTTGTCTTATAAAGTAAAAAAAAAAAAAAAAGTACGTATGGCTCTGTATGTGTCTCAAATCTCCACAGGTAGGGAAGTGTTGTAAATGCTTCACCGACTCTGTGCCAGATTCTTGTGTTGAATCTTCACTTGTGGAGCGACGTGATGACAGGTCCAAAAGAACCTCAGATTCAACTTTTCTCTTTTGAATGCTACCTTAAGAAACTAAGGCAATTAGACAACAGAAGAAACAATCAAATAATTGGAAGACTACAAAATGCACACACAAAAATCACAGTCCAATTTGATTAACTTCTAGATAGTGCTTCAATCAAGTGGATATTGTGAGCACATTCATCCTAAAGGACAAACTGCATGTGGAAGAACGAAGATCGCTTCTATAGAAGGCTATTGGTGCCAAATTACAATTGAAATTTGTCCCTATTTCTTTCGATATACTTAGGGCTAAAGAACTGATTTAAAGTCTCACCTCCAATTTTCTTTGCTTCTGTTAGGAATCAGACTCCATAGTAACACAACAAATGTTTTGCTTTTTCCAGTGGTTTAAATTCTTTTTTTACCTCTCTGGTGAGGGATTCTTGAAAACTAAGACATGCCAGTGCACATGAGTGATACAGATAAATAAGTCTTCCCTTCTGTATTACAGGCTATAGCTGAAGAGATTTGACAATAAATAACATGAGATACTAGGCAGGAAATTTAACTTTTTAAAAATGTTGCTCCTTTACTGTAACTCAAAGTGGATGTAACATCAAAAATATCTTCAGAGATAGATTACATCTTTATTTTTATTTTATAATAATCATTATACTTTTGTCTAAAGTAAATAGGGGATGTAGATCAGCACTGGAAACCACCTTAGTAGGCTACTAGACCAAGAAGAAGAAAGGTCCTACTGACTTCCAGCTTGGCCTTGGAGAATCGTATTTCAATTAGCATTAATTAAGAATGCACAGCAAAGCAATATTTTCATTCTGCTGAAGGGAAATTTTTCAAACACAGTAGCTTGCTTCAGCGCTCAACTATTTGCATGTACCGTCTCCTCTGCCATCTCGCTAGCAGCAGAGCTAGAATGACAACATTTGGAGTTCATAGCCACATATTTTTGTTGCTATGACAAACCCCATCTGGAAAGTCGGTTGCACAGCAACATAACGAAGGAAGTATTTGCAAGAAGTGTTCATCCAGAAGACAACTCATTTCAGAGCTACTTTGATCAACTTTCAGGCCGCAGGGCTGCTCCGCTTCCTCTGCTGCATTCAGTGAAGGCCGCCACAGACCATCCTACTCTGTCAGCAGGTAAAGAGTCTCATTTTAAAAGTGCTAAAAAAAATCCATCTACAAATCCCGATTTTAAGTGTTAAGAATAATGTGAGGAGAAAAAGAATATTGGTTGATTCTAATAAGCAGTTAAATTAATGTCCATAAAGGCTCATGTCCCTCAAGTGGCCCCGGTCACTTCCGTGACTGTACAGAAGTGGTGGGACAGATGCTCCCCACCACTCCATTGCATGCTGTTATCTTTATTAAGAACTTGCCATGATTGATAGGAAGAATTGTACTTCTATTTTGTTCACCCTAAACCTGTCATTCTTGCAGGGTTGACTTGTTTTTTATCAAAACAACATATTTTCTTTAAGATCATGCTTGCTTTGAAAATTATATGCTTTCTTCTGTGATTATTACATAGTATATTGTGAAAGACTTCTACAGTCGTCTTCATCAGCAGCTATACGTGTGAAAAAGGGGTGAAAAACACCAGCAGCCAGATAATCCCTGCCTATTTACATTCACTCACGGTGTATGAGAAGCTCAAGCATTCTCTGCTATTAGAGAGAAATATCGAAAGTCGTTATTCGCCATGAGTCACACCAGGTGCCACTCTCATCAACTTCTACCAGAGACTTGATTTTTTTTTCAATGATGATACAAAAAACAGTATTCAGTCTTTAAAATAAAAAAACCTTAAATGACGCTTATATTATTTGCTCCTTGTTTGAAATGAAAAGACTAGCATGACATAAAGAACAACTTTCCATACTTAGCTAAGTTCAGGGATGTTTTAATAGTTAAAGTTTTCAAACTTTTAAAGTTCAGTATGTAAGCCCTGACTCTACTGAAGAGGAGGAAAGGCTGGCTGATGGTAGGTCCTTCGTTTTCACCTACCTGCCTCCCTTCCCTGGGTACGTTTGGAAGGGCTGCTTTAACCTGATGCCACCGGTGTATTGCCTGTTGTATTGCTATACGCTTTTCCTTATTCCCTAGTTTGCCGTCCGTCTTCTCCCTATGGCCTTTCTGTTCATTATACGATGGAGGATGCACGGGTGAAAAGCAGATCAAATGCATGACATTCATTTACATGATTTACACTACCAGCTTCACTGCAATAGAGATGCAGACAGATACCTGTAGGAGGAAAGTGTCTACTCAGGTGCAACACAGATTTGTACGCCAGAAAGCTTGACCCAAGAACAGAGATAGATAGTCTTCATTTTGAAATGTGTCGAGGAGTGCATATTCCACATACTGTAAGTTTTCCATACCATGGAGTTTCTGGGGTGGGAAGGATAAATTTTCAATTCAGACTGAAATATGCAAAAGAAGTGTTGAATTAGAAAATGTCTGACATACTAAATGTATTCTTATCATTCAGTTTAAAGAACTATCCAAACAATTTTTTTCTCTGCCTCAGCTTCGAGTTGACCTTAGGCTAAGGTGGGAAATGAAAAAGCATTGTTCTCCTTGTGATGTGGGAGTCTTTTTCAGGTGAAACATTAAAAAAAATCCTGAATACACATGGTTTCTAGACATCCTGACCTTGTTTCAGTGTTAGAGATGTCTAGAACTGGGATTCAAAAGAGCGCAGTGAAAGGGCTTTGCAATTGCTCATCATAGTCTCTCTACAGAACAGGGCATCTGTCATGAAATGGGTATTTTCCAAGGTATCTCAGGCTCTACTGCCTTAGATGATATGCAGCTGAATTGATACTCTTGCTAGGAGGAGAAAATAAATGTTTCTTCAGGTCTGTTTAGACCCATACTTTTTGTCCACAGCAGACAAAAGTCTGGCATCTTGCTTGCGGTTAGAACATAAAACTTTTCCCATTACATTTTTGATAACATATCAAAAAAACACTTCTTCTTGTTACAAGGAATTCAGAGTTGTGACTTAAGCAAAATAAATGGGAATTAAATGAAACTCCCAAAAGTGCAAAACTAAAAATTATAAAACCACAGAGAACAGAACAAAAATTCTGAGAAACATAAATCTTCCTTAGGGACAGACACCAAGTGGGACAGGAGGTAGTGATATACTGTGCGCATACGTTTATTAAAAGATGCTTATCCCTTGACACAAGGAAGCAAGTTAGATTTATATTTGTTGGGTTGGGTTTTTTTTACTTTTAGCATTAATCTGCCTCACTCCTTTTCACCATAGTAAGACTTTTGGATAAATCATCTTTATTTTGCTCTGTTGATTTCAGCACTGTCGAGCCCACCATATTTCTCCCCTCTGTGTGGACTTCCAGGGCAAAAAATGGAACTGGAAAGCTACGGTCTTTTCTTTATTTCAAACACGTTTTTTTCCCTCTCTGGAAGAAACTGATTCAAGTTAAAGGAGACGCCTGCATTTACTGAATCCACTGAGTAGACACGTCTCTAGCAGTTCTTCTCCCTGCTTGAAGGTGAATTGGTGGGGCGATGGTAGGTCCAGGTCCAACGCGCTACTCTGCCCTGCCAGCCCCCGCAACTTTTGCCCTACACTGGCACAGGAGAGGGCCCCCAGATCTTCCCCAACAGCAAAGGCAGATGTAAGAGGCGCGAGCTGTTGCTACCCCTCGGTTGCACAGCCGGGAGCTGTACGGGCGGGCGAGCAGTGGGGCGAGGTAGACAAATGCGTTTCCCCAGGTAGCGATGCGTGCCACGGGACCCGCTTCAGAGGCTGCAGCTTATCTGTGTTTGCAACCATCTAAAGGTGGGCATAACCTTGGGGTTCTGTTAAAGGTCAGCTACGTTTTGTCAGTCTGTCTCCCTGCTCCTCATTTTTCCGATGGGTGATTTTTTTTTTTTTATATCTCACCACAATGACACACAGAAATATTTATCCTATTTTTCAACTCATGGTTAGAAAGTATGGAGTGTATTGGCTCCGTGCAACACATGACATTGGTGACAGAGCCAAGCATTCGATGCAGAAATCTGGAATCCCATGGCAGCCTTTAACCCACAAGGTCTTTGTTGCGCTTGGAAGGAGACCACAGAGCAAACACTGTCTCTGCTGCAGTATCACTGGGAATTATAGATAGCCATAACCTTTATCATTCATTAGCATAGCTGGATGTTGCTCTGAGTATGTGTGAAATGTGACATAGAATAAGAAATGCTACATGGAGAGAAGTTGTTTTTCTGCCATAATTCTGATCTATATTGCTTCATTGAAATATAAATAGCTGAAAATTCATGTTAACAATGCATTTCCATGTTTCCAATATACAGGCTTGCCATCGTTGTGATGATAGGATATTCCCACTTGTTACTAGAAGGTATAATTTAAACAGCTGAGATCCAGGAGTTTGTCCTTTAAAATAACTTTTTTACTACAGTAACCCTATAAACTATTCAATATGACATCATGCTCATTTCATTCCTAAAGCTGAGAACAATCCTGCAATATGACTTTGTATTTTTTCCCTCCCTCTTTGTGGCATTTCAGGATGATTTGAGATATACGTATATATATTTCCCCTCCCCTGGCATTTTATGTAGTCTTTGCAATAAAAGCCATAAGACTTTCAAAGTATTAAACAAAAAGACATTTGCAGAAAGAAGTTGACTTATGTCCTGTATTATATACTCTCACAATATTCTGCAGCAAGAAACTGATCTTTGATCATACTTCCAGATGAAATATTTTTGTTACTTTTTTTTTTTACCATATGAAGTATTAATTGAACAATGATGCTTTAAAAATGTGCATATGGAGACAGTTAGATCCACCCATGTTATTGTAAAGCAACTCGTTTGATGTTTCATATTGTTCAGCACAAGAACATCATTAGAATATCCTGTCTGGCAAGAGAGGCTGTCATTTTGAAAATGAACCTTTACCTCCGATTTAGACTGGTGTGGTTTTTTTTTTTATTTTCTATTTATTTTCAGTCTAAAGCTGAAACTCCTCCAATATGCTGCTGAACTGCGTGCATCAGGCTGGCTTCAGAGATCTCTGCTGCTTCATATGGACCAGACTGTGCCCAGAGGGCACCGCAGGCCCTACTGTCCCTGTCCCCGGGGCTCCCCCTCCCTGCCCACGGACCAGGACCCCGTTTCAGCCCCCTGCGGCGTCAGTCCTGCCCCAGTGATGCCGCAGCAGGGCCGGTCTCCAGCTCCCCACAGCCCTGCCCTGCCCAGGCCAACGGACAAATTGGTGGTGAAGAAACACGCAGCAAATTGTTATGGTATTGTGAATACCATAAAAATGACGAATAGGGCAGGTTCTGAGCCGGTATGAACAGCACAGCCTTGCTGCGCGCTAGCTGTGAATCCGCTTGGCACCGGCCAGCGGGTCCCACGCAGGTGCAGCTGAGATGCGGCAAGAGCCCTTACACATCCAGTAGGGAACACTGAGGCATTTCCAAAGCACCGTGAGTGGTTGGTATAATGCAGCATTGGCAAATGTGCCTTGCTAAGGCAGGCTGACTAAAAATCAGAAGGGAATTTACCAATTTAATATAGAGTTAGAGCAGGAAGCCCCCTTCTGCCACAGAATGACAAATCTGAATTGTAGCTACAAACACAAGGTGAGAAAAGTCGACGTTACTCCAGACATGCTGTGGATCGGCCACGTGGCCTTGGTCTGCACCTGCTAGTCCATGATGGTGGGCCAGCTCTGGGAAAGCTCACGTTGGCCCTACAAGTGATACTGCTGTGAGTGATGCAGAGATACGGGCCCGGCTCGCCTCCGTCCTTGGAGGTTTCCCACCTTGTGGTGGGGTAATGACTTCATTATAATGCCTATATGTCTGCTACTCCTTCTCAGAGGATATCACATTATACAGATGCTTTGAATGCCTCTCAGGCAGCAAGAAGCTACTATTCTGTTGACTTTTTAGCTGATTTGCCCGACACTGGCAAAAGTAATGGAAATTTATGTTGTAAAGTTTTATTTGTGGGGGTTTTTTTTCTGATTATTCAACATAATTTAGAAAAGGTGATCTATATCATCTGCATTGTATGCTTATTAACCATTTTTACCTGCAATGACCAGTTTACCGGGTGAGTTAATGCCAATATTCTGGCAGGAGATAAGTCTTATGGAAACACTTAGAAGTGGCATTAATGAACATAGCGCTATGCTCCATTTGCAAATCAGCTCCAGTGTTTTGGCATTAGCTTGCTGGGAACTGCACCATGTAAAACACTACATGATTTGTTATTCAAATGTGGAATCCCAATGGGAATTTTTTTTAAAGACAATTACTATTTTAAGGTTACATTACAATCTTTTTTACAAAGCAGGTTTCAGAAAAGGAAGGGGGAGGGATGGGAGGTTCAAGTCCACATTGGAGCTTTTCCAAATATTTTTATAGGCTTTGGTGGTTATCTCCTATTATAATTACTGCACTTGGGAAGGATATCTCAGATATTACTTGGATGAATCCAGTCTTTAATAAACTGAGGGTAGTCACTGAGATGGCTCAACAGCATACTTACCAATGGTGTTGGACAGACATCTTAATATTTACCCAGTTCCCTTGGTACATTGGTCTGTGTGCAGACCACATCCCAGCTGATGATGTTTTGGCTAGCTCATAATACTTTGGATGTGGACAATGCATATATTTATATGGTTTTCTTGAGAAACAGACTACTTTCTAGAAAGACAAGCTTCCAGATACGCATCTTTGCCACTAGCTGGCAACTGGGCCAATGCATGTGATATTAAAAAGCAGTCCGATGATTTCTCATATTAATGAAGTGGGCAGAGTCCAAATTGCCCCCATAAAAGCTTCTTAGCAGCCATGGAAATGAAAAGTCTGTGTTACCCTCCCTTGCAATCAGTGTTGACTCAAGAAATGGGTAGGGTAGAGTACTGCCTAGCACAGAAACCCACGGATCACTGCAGCCTACCTATGCTTCTAGCCCTAACGACCTGCTACTGGGTCCCCATAAAAGAAGGTGGCTCCATTTGCAGTAGCAGCAATTGCCCTTTCCTCTAACCTCACCAACAGCAGGAGAAGAATCTGCTTTATCTGGGGATTCCTGTCATTTCCCCAAACTTCGTGCTTTCCTTCACAGCTGCTATCACACAAAAGGGGCACTGGGTAGGAAGGAAGACAGAAGAGTCGCCTCTGGAGACTTTACAGAGTTGTTGGGGTGGGGGCTGAATCCTAAAAGTCGGTCAGGGTCCTTTTTACGGGGAGTAATAGAAAAGTGTTGAGCTGAGGGAAGAACAGAGAAAGCAAGAGAGTCCTGATTGTCACCCCCTATTTGTCACCGTCCTCTCCCGTCTCAGAGATACTCTCTCCCTTCAGATTTCACCACTCCTTTCCACTCACCTCATCTACTCATCCCACTGATGCTCCCCACCCACCTCTCTCTCTCCTCTCTCCTGAATGAGATCACAGGCTTTTACCACCACAAAACTGCGTTTTTCCCTTTCTGGCCTAGAAGCCCTCAGCCAGCTCCATCTTACACACTTTATCCATAAATCAATCAACATGCATACAGGATACACATCATCTTCTGATTTTATTTTAGCCGTAAACTTTCAGTCTGTTTTATCAGGTTCTACTGATTTTGACATTGACTGATACAACCTCTGATGATGCAGGAAGTTCATTTGAGCTCTTAGGAGCTTAGGGCTTCCGTTTCCCATCTTGTGTACTGAATTCTTGCATTCAGCCCTTCTGCCTTTGTTTCTTTAGTAGTTGCTGAAACGGATTAGGCATTAAAAACTTCTTTCTCATTTCAGGCCACCCTTGTACTCAAATTTCACTTTGCCCTTGTCAGTCATCAGTAAGAACAGCATGTAAATGCATGTCATCTCACATCTATTCTGATTAGGTGCAATATATAGTGCATGTAGCTCACTTTTATTTTCTCTGGTTAAGTAACTGAATCTGCAGTATCTTCTACTGGATCTGAACCAATTTAACGTTTCCTGTTTCCAAAGGCGACAGAACTGCAGGGCTCTAATTCTCAGGTAAGACTACAAACCATGTAAAGCAAAGTACCTTATTTCACTTCTCCTCCACCACAGACATGGCAAAGGATAAAAATTCACATACAGTTAAATGTATTCCAAAATTTTGTTAGACATAAAGTCACTCCCTCTTCTTTTCTTCTCCTTAATCATTTTGAATCAGACTGGAAACAAAGTCCTCCAACATCACTGAACAAATCATTCTCAATCTTCTTTTGGCATAAGTAGAACCTAGAAGCACCAAAATATTGTGATTTGCATGGTCAAGAACTAACTAGCCAAGATAACTTGCTAATTTTGGGGCACCTTTACTAAGCAAATCTCTGAATTTTTGAGAGATAAGTTATCCCTGAGAACTACATAATGCACATTGCATCTCCCTCCTGACTCCTTTAAACTCTTTAAGGTCTTCTGGAACATAAACATATACTTATTGTTTAATAATAGAATAATTTGTAATAATAGAAGGCTTGAGAGATTGCTATGATACTCCAACATTACATACTGCAGATCCGTTACAACTAGTTGGACCACAGAGCCATAAAGCTTGAATAAAATTGATGAGCTGTGCCCTAACTTTTTGTTCATTGAACTTTTAACAGAGATAATGTTCAGCTGCCAATTGTCTTTTAAAGCTGTGCTCAAACCTGAAGAGCAACCAGTAAAATAATATTACTCTCTCTCATAATTTATTATTTTAGGTATTCACAGAAGCAGCTACATTTTTTCAAATGGTTAAGTAATAGCGGATGGGGTTTCAGTCTTGTTAATCTGGCAAAAGTAATGCAGATTTGGGATTCTGAGTTAGAATATATCCGATTTTGCCTATCAGCAGCAGAAATATTGGCAACTGATGGTTAGTTACTGGTCACAGAATTTTTATTGTTGATGACGAATAGTGATGCTTGAATGTCACATTTTTCACTGGGCTTGTGCAGCTCTGTATATACCATCTTGATGGGGACTGTGAGGCTGGTTTAGCTCTCAGCTTGACGCAAGGCTCTGTGACAAAACCAAGAGAAATGTCTGTTTATCAAGGAAAAAGAACAGTAACTGGCACAGACCACAGAAATAGTTCTCCTATTACCGAGTTTGTGACAGACCTATTTCCTCTTTAAATGGGGGCGTTGTCTGGGAAGCTATATTTCATGATTGATGGTTAGAAGGTTGGTTAGAGCTTTGAGTAAGCAAATGGAAAATATGTGAATCAGAAGGAAATGAAGGGCAATAAAAAAGGAATCCCACCACATCTTTCAGCTGGGTAGCTGCTCACAGTAGAACCGTAAGTGAAGGAGACTCTCTTCCAACTGAAAAATCCAGTGTATTTCTTTCATAAAAGCCCTGATCCTTAATGAGGCCTTACCCTGGCCTCCTTTAGCGTAAGAACAGATATGGAAGTATAAACTGAAGGTGAAGGAAATCGCCTGGCGGGAAAGGAGGCATATTGCCTTGAAAGGCAGCATTAGCGTTGTCTTTTGAAGGCAAACAAGGCTGCCAGGTTGCCAACAAGATCACATTCGCATCACTTAACCAGTAGCTGTTGTCCCACACAGCCACACACGAAAGGCTGAAAGCCTTTATGTTTTTTCTAGCCATGCCTTATAGCCTACAAATATATTATCTTGCCCTACAAATCACTTTTAGATTCTTCAGTCATCGTTGTTACAATGGCACTGCTACTACAGCAGGGAATCACGCATACAGCTCCTGCTGGTTTTAAACTGGAATTTGGCGTCCAGCTCCTCATCCATCAGTTTAATAATTTACCATTTTTTGTCTTAAGATGTTCAATATATTTTTGGAATTAAAGAGATCATTTTCCAATAAGTTGGTAGGTGACTTGACAGACATTGGTGTTAATGTGAGCTACGTGGCTAAATGTTCTACCTACAGTTCTGTAAAGTTATCCCAGATCTTGGAACACTGCTGCCTAGATAATGCAAAGATGGTGAATTGTTTCCTTTGCACAGATACATTTCCAAATAAAAGTGGTGTTTTTTCCTCTTTTATAGTGGTTTTCAAAAACATCCTTTGATGCAAAATACAGTAGATACTACACATGATCTCAATAGACGGTTCTTGTTTAGAGACTTCCTTGAAGACTCTCAGTGGCCTCTTCTGATACTAAAGTATGCCACTAGGAATATTAAATTACCATCCCACCTATTTCCTATACTGTGTTATGTACTCTAAAACTCTGCCAGAAACATGAACAGTTATTCTGTTATCAATAAAAGGCCTTGAAATTACATTACATAGCATACACAGGTATTGTTTAGATACGTTTACAGATGCCTTTTTCTACACCATTATTAGAGATGTTTTGTTTGGCAAACTGTTAAGGGTAGTATAGCTGCATACACCTGTTTGTCACAAACAGGGAAAATATACACAGGTAAAAGTTATGGTATTTCTCTATAGCCTGTTCTTTGTTCTAGGTGAATGCTAAGTCTTCTCAGTAGGGAAGGGCAGCTTATTATAGTCACCACAGCCAAATTGTTTTCGTCAACATCATTTCAGGGGCAAATAGTTATTCGCTGGGTTAATCACCAAGTTCTGCCAAGTATTGTCTGGCTGTTTCCCAAATTGTTTAGTTAGACCTCTGAACATCCATAAGATCTAATCCACAGAGAAGTGAACACGATAACATCTAATCATGATACCAAACAGTATTTTCAATCAAGTCTTCGTAAACTATTTTCCGTTCTACAAGGAACAGGGCATGGGGCTGAGCTTTCAGCTGAGAACAAGTTTGCACCTCTAAACCTGGACAGAATCTGACTCAATACTTAATTTTCAGTGCTATTAACAAGGCAAACAGATGTATAGGGGAAAAAAAAAAACCAACAAAAGCAAAACAGAACTCACCCAATACACTTTCAGCTATCAAAGCAAGAATGTCAAAAGGAACCAGAATAAGTACTGCTGTTGCCATGGTACCACATGAATTGTAAAGAAATGGCTAGCCCTCTAAAAGCTTAAATGCATCCATATGCAACAGCTTACATGTACATATGTGATTTAAAGGATTCTTGGTCTTTTCTCTGGTGAAATTATATGTCTCCAATTGGAGGTCTTTTAGTATCTCTTAGTTTCTCTAATGGAAACCAAACATGCTAGAAAATGGCACATAAATTGCCCTCACCACATTGTACCACTAAGAAAAGTATAACTAGGTACTAATTTAGGTCACGTAAGGTAAAAGGGAGGCAGAAGTGATGTCTAGTCAGCTTTCCTGCAAATATTTTGCCTAGAGCAAAGACAGCCTGGGAAAATCTGTGTGGTGAGCAAGCAAGATATTTTACCAGATAAAGCTTGCCAGGCTCAAGAGCTTAGGGAATGAACCGCATCTCCAGAGAAAGCAGGAGAGAAGATAACACTTCATCAGAAACCAAGGAAAGGAGATAGAACAACAAGAAAAACAACACTTCTCTGATCGAACACACTGGCTGATCCCTCCATGGGTCATCTATTAGACAACCCAGCAAAGGAGCTAATCTACCTGGGACCTTCTTCAAAGGCAGAGTGGCAGTGGCCCATAGACAAACATGTACATTTGTTACGACGGTATCTAATTTTTAAATAACTGGAAAGAAAGGTTACTGAGAGAATTATTTTTTTTTTCCTACAAAGCAAAACCAGACTGTAAAAGTCCAATTCCACAGGAAGCTCTATTCTTGGTCCAAAACAGCTATTTCCTATATTTACCCTTTTCTGGGTCAGGAGTAGATTCTCTGAACTTTTCCACAGTTAGATTTTAACTAGCTGAAAATAAATGGGAGTAGATGCTATTTTCATTTTCTCATAACTTTTCAAAATGCCTGATGCTCTGTAGTTCTCATTACACAGCTCAAGTCTTTTCCACTCAATTCAGCATGGCCCGTCTGCGAGTCTGGATTCACTTAATGGTAATTACACAAGTAGTCAGGGGTGCTCGGCTGGGACAAATAGGCAGCAGGCTCACGGTAACGCGGAGGCACGCGGCGTATTGAAAGGCAGGCTGGGCACTCCGTGCCACAGCGGGCGCCCCGAGGTTGTGGAGATAAATGAAAAGTGTGTAAGCAGCCCTGGTTTGCGTTCCATGTCTGCGGCATGTTTCCTTTGCTGCATTTAGCTGAGAGAGTGGGTTATGGTGGTCATGGATATTGTACTTAACATTCCCTCCCACAGGTGTAGATTTCAAACTCTCCATCTTACATAGCTGTGAATTGGATGTATTGAAGTAGAAAATAAAATAAACTTTATTGACTAGTTCTTCATTTGCTGGAGAGGTTTGGAAGGTACACACCACAATATCATACAAAATATCATGTGTACCTTTCGAAGAGGATTTTGGCCTGGGTTTGCATCTTTCTTGTACTCACCAAAGACTGCCTTGCATTTTGTGGGTTTGTTGGGGTGTTTTTCTGGTTTTCTGCTGCACTGTTTTGAGAATCTACCATCGGCTCAAGACACCATGCTCCTTCCAGACCTCACCAACCAGGCTCAGTGGAGCATATGGTTCACCATTCTCCCCGTCTGTGCTTTTTGTCTTGTATTTTCAGGGTAGACTTTCCAGGGAAATACATATGATACCACTCATGTTATATTAATGATAATTAGCTAATTCTATAGCCATTTGCCATGCAATTGCATGGCTTGCCCTAGGAAAATAGCATGACTTGGTCTATCCTGCTCCATGCGTAGTTTCTGGAGTCTTTCACTTGCTGGTTGCAGTAGGTTCCGATTTTTTTTTTTTTTAATTGCATGGCTTCTGGTTGTAGCTGTGTACTTGTGCTGGTCTGTAAGCATCAAGCCATGCGCACGTCTTGACATGATGTGCTGTACCAGACTGCTGCTAATACCTTGGGAGGGAGCACTCCTCCACTCCGGAGAGGCTGCTGATACTTTTTTCTTCAGCACTCATTAACAGAATCGGAGCAATTGTAACTGTCTGTTCACCTTGGCCTTTTGCCTGGCTGTGTGTGTGTGGATGATGTGATGTGACTGAATTCCCATTCACAGGTAAACGGTACAAATTCACTGGAATTAAATTCCTCTGGGTCCTACTTTTTGGGCTATTTTAGCAGCGGAAAAGCTTTATTATTTTCTTCAGCGGTAGCTGCAGGAGTGTCTGACAGCTTGTCTGATTCCCCAAAGCTTGAATACATGCTTTCCATGTATGAGAAATTCCCGCTTTTCCTTCAAAGCTAGCTACGAGTGCTGTGTGTGCTGGGGAGAGGGAGGCTGGGTGTTCTGACGTGCTAGTCTGGATCTTCTCTGCCTCCTGTTGGCCTGCGTTGCCCCACAGAGCAACACTGGTCAGCCTTGATCACGTTTGGAGAGTAGGCAGTGCATCTGGCTTTTGTGAGAAACTCCCTTTTCTGAGCTGGCTTACAAGGATTTTTGTGATTAATTCCTCTTCCCAGTGATCTGGGTATGATTACTCAAGTGCTTGTATATATGATGCTATGTTGGACACTTCGTTTCTCTTGAGAGTCCAGTATCCTCAGGCAGTAGTTAGGGCTTCTCTCCTGCTGTCTGGCTGTTCTGGCAATATGATGGACATGAGCACTTGTAAACCTACTTTGCGTAGTTTGCTCTAACATTCCTGCTAGCCGCCGTGTAGAAACTGGCCTATATTGACGTTTGCTATGCACATTGTATTGCATGCTGATTTTACCGGATTGCAAGTCTCACTTTCCTTTCTTATCACCATATTTTCATGCCGCAAAGCTAATTGGATAAAACTTCATTTGCAAATTTTTCAGCTCCACGCTGCTCCGAACCCATGGCATTGCCATATCAAGGGACTGTAGTGAAGGTGTTTTGGGCAATTAGCAACGACTTCTGAACTATGCTCTCTTAACAATATACCATCTCTTCTTCTTTATATTGTTTCTTCTGCTTGAAGGGTTCCCGTCACGTTTTTCTTGTGTAAACACTATCTTGCAAAATAGTATTTTTCTAGTCTGGACATGCTGGTTGCACTCTGGGGAAAATTTTATACCTTAGCACTGATTTCTCCCAGGCATAGTGTCCTCATTTTTGTGTCTTCTTCCTTTGCTTCTGGTCCTGGTTTGTTTTAAAAACCACTTGGTTTTGCTGCTTTGCGCTGCACTCCTGCCAGTTGCAAGCAAAACGCCACCTTCACTCCTCAGTATCCTGCATTCTTCTCTTTTGGTGAGCTTTGACACAGTTTCTGTTGCCATAGTTACATGTCCTAAAAGCAAGGCATTTATCAATATCACTCTTTCTCTAAAAAACGTATAGGTCTTAGTTTTGTCTCTTTTTTCCTAATTGTTGATTTTGTTTCAGTATGCTTTTTCGTGTAATTTCATGCTTTTTCTGTGCTACTCGATGAATTCCAGCTGTATCTACTCCATTCATGGTTAGCCTTTAGATGTGTTTTGTTCATCGGCCTATCTCCACATCCCATGATATGTTTTCGATGGCTCTTTGAGTTTTCACATCTTTTGTCTTTATCTTCATAAATTAATTTCTCTGTCACTATTTGCTGAATTCACAAGACAGGCCTTGACCATTTAGCCTAGGGTGGCTGTTCTCTTGCTTTTCCAGATTTCTGAGCTTTAGTGCCTAAAGACTTTTTTCATTTCTTACACAAGTTGTTTCTTAGGAACATCATACATCATTACCTCAAGGATTTCACATGGCTTATCTATGGCTTCTCCAACATCTCTTGTCCATTACACATAATCCTGTCACTGTTGGTATTTTCATTTTTCTTCTTTTCTAAGCCTGTGTCAGAAATTCAGAATTCTTCCATCAGGATCTAAAAAATATCCAATTTATAAACCACAGTCCTCCATGAGATTTGGTTGTGGAGCTGGGATGTTACCATGACAACCTTTTCTCTCATTTATTTTACGAATGTTCTTTTGCAACATTCTTCTGTTCCTTCATTTCCGCAGCATTCCTACGTTCTGACTCCATCAACCCGCTGAGTTGGTTCACTTCTCCTGTCTTGCTCATTTTTCTAATATACAATGATAACAAAAGCCAAGGCAGTGGAATACTTGGGTTTGACTTCCTCTGTTATGCACAGCACTACTTATTCCCAAATCCCTGTTTTAAGTAGTAGTTTTAAATACTTAATTAGTCTTTTTAAAAAAATGCAAATAAGTCATCCCAGGAATAAAGTCTAGAAACTAAGCTAGCTTTGGTTCCCACATTGAACCCAGCAAGGTACATACCCTACACACCAGCCTAGAAAATAATTCCTTTGCTAAACCTTTGTCTGTGATACAGTTCAATTTATAATTTTTCCATTCATGTTGTAACATGAGGTGGTGCATTTTCCCATTGTATTGTGAAGGGAGGCAGTGCCTAGGTCAAGACTGTGAATTCTCTTGTGGGAGCAGGGGGCACAACGTTGTGGTTTCTCAACTTGTGGGTTCTTTAACAGGGCTTTTAGAATTAGAAAAGGCTGTATTTGGCAGTGTAGAAGCAAGCACATACTGGCTGCAAATTTTTACACTACACAGGGAGCTACAAATTGTCCTTAATTATTCAGTGCTTGGTTTTCCCACCTGGAAGAATGTCTACACCTACAGGTAATAATCACACCTTCTCCCCTCTCCCTACCTTGCAGCAATGACACTGCTGGGAGGGACGGCATGAAAAGAGATTAGTTGAAAGGGAATAACATATTTAAATCTGATAAACTCGGATTAGGCATTGCAATTTGTAGTGTCACAGTGCCTACGATCCTCTGTAGACAAAGGCTCACTTTTCTATTTAGTCTCATACTAAAGTGCCTTCTAATGGAAGGCTGATGGATTATAACTCTTTACATAATGCTCAACAGGAGTTTGAAACTAGTGGTGCACGACCAAAGGCCAAGTGCCTGTTGCCTGTCATATCCCACCCAAACCCCTCCTCTTTTCGCGGGACCACAAAGCATTGATGGTTGCACAGTCACCACACCTGTAAAGACAAAAACCTGTAACGTGTGAGCCCATTTTATCCGGGTTGTTCTTGTGCAACCCACCCACTCCACATGCGGAGGGAGGGCCCAAGCCAGGGCACTGCTCCCAGCCTCCCCCTACCAGCCCCTTCAACCTGATGCCGCGGCATCTGCTGCTTGCCCACGCAAGCACTGTTACAGCAGTCCTCTAGCTAAATCATTTGTCACTAAATAAGCTTGAAATGACAATACTTGAGGTGAGAAAAGATAGGCCAAGATGAGAACGGTTTTGCTGTCACGTAAGTTCTCACCAGGCCCGTGTGTAAGAGGAAAAGAATTTACAGTCATGAAATACCCTTGAGCTTTCACTTTGGAAGCAACCCATTTGGTCCTGAGTCATCTGCACTTGTCTGATTTGATGCTTTTCTTCAAGCTCCTTGGCGCCCAAAAGGAGAAAGATCATAATGGAAGACAGTATTGTAGAGGGTTGGTGTGTTTTAAATAGCTGCTTTAGAGGCAAAAAAATCCTTATTCTTTGCCTGGAGCTGGTGTGATTTTATTTAATGTTTTCAGCATAGTTTTAAGATTTGGGGTTTCATTTTGGTCTAGAGGGGTTTTTTCGTCTTTTCTTTTTATTTTTTTCTCGCTAGCTGTACAAGTGTCTTGTGATTTTTGGCAGGTGTTCTGGGCTTGTTCTTTAGCACAAACTCTGGACAATGAGCTCGTGAGTTCAGAAGCATTTGCTTGTCTGAGTTGGGATCTCTGGCTTGCACCTCATTCCAGCACTAGTTTTGGTGCCATACAAAACTTGCTGGCTGGTTCGAAATCATGACACAGACAACACTATGTGCTTAGAGGGGAGTCATTCCAACAGTCCAGGCAGGAAAATTAGGCCGCAGAACTGACAAAACCAGATCTAACCTGCAGCTGAATGCTCAGGGCCAGATCCTCAGATAGATTAAATCATCATTAGGTCATTCATGTTAATGGAAGGATGTGCTGATTTACCTCTGCTGAAGGTTTTAGCTGGCATGTGTATGTGCCTGTTGAAATGAAGAGGGCTTTCCAATAAGTGATGTGATTTTGAGTCATTTGTTTAGTACATTTTTTCTTTTATTTCATTTTTACTATCTGTCCTTCGCTTACCAGGGCACAGTCACCCCCGCTCTGGCCCACTTAAAGATTGTAACTCTCCCCTTTCCAGGTCTTGGATATTCAAGCATTAAACAATCACTGATACCAGGACAGTATACAGATTATTTAGTACCAAAAAGTAACCCTTTCTGGTGCAGCTCTTAGCGCTTTCCTGTAAAAAATGTGAAGTTTAAGTCCCTTTGTCCCAGCCACTGTCTGGGCAATTTACACAGAGCTTAGATCTTAACCACACAACAAGGTTTCAGCTGTAGAAGAGAATTAAGCATATTACTGCTATTCAGCATATTTGTTTTGGCTTCTCTTTGCAAACAAGTACGAAGATAAAAGAGCTCCAGTAGGTAATTGTTACAAACCGTTTAGAAAATAATGAATGCTCTTTGTACATTGGATGCCTCCAGCTTTCCTCTCTGTCATCGCAAGAACGTAAAGAAAGGCAATGAATGGGAAGGCAACACATTTACCCTTGACAAAAACCTCATCCTCTTCACAATGCCTGATTAACTTGTGGAAGAATTCACTGTCATAAGATACTACCGAGGCTTCAAGAAGTAGGATGGTTTCAGTCTTATAGCCAGACACGTACTGGAAGGAAAATACTCCATATTTCAGAAAACAGCAATGGAGCATTGAGCAGGCTTTTCTGCCCGCTGCATTTGAAATTTATTTCCGTCTAAAGTATTTGGTAGGGGCCTTCTCAAGAAATTAGTTTCATGCTATGATTCAGCCTGCCATAGAAAGTCTTATATTTCTATATTTTGATATGCTTATACAATATGCCTTTGCCAACTAAGTAGCAGAACAGTATTCAGTCTTTATATAAGACTTTCTATTCATATATCAAACTACTTTCCAAATAAAATTTATGGATATAGAAACTAAGACTTAAAGGAACAACTCAATTCTTTCGGTGTTATAGATCGCAAATAAAATACGAGTTTCTTAAATTAATCTAATGCCTTTTTCAATTCTTCCTGCTTGAAGATTGACTTGGAAAATTCATGCGTATTCTTAATTAACTTTGCTTTGAAAAGTCACATTATTTTTAATAAACTCAATTTAATATAGAATAAATTTTTCAAGAATAATTAATATTCTTACATGATGCTAATGGTAATGAATACATTATTACGTAACTGGAATGTCTTTTGGAAACATGAGTAGTTCCAACATAAAGGTCCAGTGATGTAATGATAAGAAGTCTCTTTGAGAAAATTGTATGGCAGACTAACAGGCTTTTTTCTAAGAGAGGCCCTAGGGACATTAGAAAGTAAAACCAGGGGTTAGTAGACTTCTGGGAATCCACAGACTAATAGTAATTAAGCCACAAGCTGTAACTAAGAACAATAAGCCTATTATCAGTAGGATTATATTTGCTACACAGCAAAATGCAGCTCCACTAGAAAATGTGTAAGGACCTGCAAATCAAACAGGACTGAAGGGTACTGCTCTAAACAGATAGCATGTTCCTGCTCCACAACCGGCACTGAACTTGAGAGAGCCATAACTTGCTCTTTTGTTGGTTTTGATTTTCAAAATCCAAATCCTGGCTGCCAAAGGCTGTATGAGTTCAAAAATGGAACTGAAGAAATTTGCGTTAGAAGATCCATCGAAGGCTATGAAGTACAAAGAAAGAGGCAGTCAGCCGCGAATCAGCGGGGCGGAGGCCGTGTGCTGGTGAGTAGCATCGCATGGTTGTCCTGCTCTTGTGCTCCTATCTCTAGGCATCCACCAGAGGCCACTGCCAGGGATGGGGTACTGGAAAAGAGAGATTTCTGGTCTGCCCTGGCAGAGCTGTTCTTAGGTTACCTGCCGTCACAGATCGGCACTGTCGGGGTAGAGTCTTCTTGCACAAGGAAGCCGTATCACCAGTTGCATGCTCCGTCTTCTGTGTTCGGTTCTGTTTTGCTTTGTTGTTTTTTATAACATTGTGTCCTGTCCCATTTCTTTCAAGGACTGGAGAAACAATCTATGTTGCCTGTTCGTGGATCAGTAACATCTTTTTGATTCTGTTAATTTCAGAGTGCTAAAAGCCTGAAAAGTGGGACGAAAGCAACATTTCTGGTAAGGAGTTTCCAAATGATACTGCACACAGTGGCCACCAAATCAGGAAATCTGGCAGCAGCCCCCTCAGAGAAATTTGCTTGACATTACAGTACATGCATGGCCTCTGAGAATAGATCTCATAGTGGTGCTGGCCAACTTTCTCATCTGAGGTAACCCCTTTTGTCACTGAAGCTGTTCCTCCACATTGGGCGATAAGTCAGAAAGTCACTGTCTCTGGACTATTTGCTGAGCTTTAGTCTAGACTTAGAATCAAAAGTCTCTAGTTTCTGTGCCGCTCTCATAAAAGTAATTTCCTAGAACAATAAATAACTAGTCCAGGGTCTCAGATACTTTAAAAGCTACACTTACAGTTACAGTTGGACAAATACTGCACATTTTTAATGTAAATAACCATATAAAGTTTTAAATGGTGCATGGGTCAATCTCACACTCCTTTTACATTCGTTTCTTTGGAAACATAAAAGTGATGGAGTTTTAGCAGCACTTACGTTTGTGGGAACAAATTTTTGAGGTCATATATACTAATATATTAGCGTTCATGAAAACTAGACTGCATATGTAACTGCTCAGATCAGAAGGGCCTTTGGTTCGCATCCCTACGCCAACTCAGTATTTGTTTGTGCATGCTAACCATACCCAGAATTGCAAAAGTCTCCAAGGTGTACATAAGCACCTAATAAGAACCTCAAAGCTTTGAGAAATTTAAAAAAATACCACTTAGGTTTAGGTCCTTAAAGGACTTAGATATGTGAAGATTGGCTTGGACACTCAAGTCTAAAATGTAGATTCTCAAAGTCCTCAGTAGGTGTTTATGTGTTAAAGTCTGTCAGTGCTCCGGCTTCTGATACGAAAGCTTCACAGGTGCCCAGAAAGCCACCTGCTGAATTAATAACCGTTCTCTGAGAGAAAGGAGTGACTCTCCTCCGGTTTTCTGAAGTATGGCCTCACACACCAGTCTTCAAGAGACTGCAGTGTAATGAATCCAAAGTAGAAAAGATCAGTCCATCAAAGGAAGGACTTCGGGCTTGCTGCTGCCTGAATGCCTTTTTATTAATAAGTTTCATTATTTTCTTGATCTGAAGCTCCCAACTCTGTACAATGTGTGAAGAGTCCCAGCATCTAGCTTGAACTATGGGTTCTGCTTGAAGGTACTCTTGTATCAGATGCCATAGTGCCCATGTTCTTTAATGGCCTTGAATCTCTGTGCCCACCTGCATCTTGGGGAGCTAAGTGCCTATGTGTGTCCAACAATTCTGCAAAGTGCCTTTCTGAATCTTTAAGCACCTCGTTATCTTGGAAAATATGACTAGCAACCTTGCCTGTACTTGATGCCCACAAATAGATCTAAGGGATCATCTTCCTGCCTCACAGAGTTCTTTCACTTCTTCATTGTTTTTATAAAGCACTAAACTACATTTCTGATGAGAAGAGGGGGTGAGCTGACAAATACTGAACTGAACAGATCACTAGTGTGCCACCGCAAAAAAATCAGATTATGCTGATCAGATACATTTGTTATAAATTATTCCCCAATTATGACTTGTTGTATAAATGCACAAGTGCGTAGTCTCGCCATAATTCCCATCTTGCCTCTTGGATGCTTTAGCACAATAACAACAAAAGCAAAAGCATCTGTAAGATTAGGTGCCAGTGGTGAAATCCCTCAAGTAAAAACTTGCATTGACATTAACTGAGCTGTTATTTTCCCTTCCAGACTTAAATCTTGACTTTTTGGGTCTTGACTTAAACACAGGATCCAAAAATTTCTGACTGAAAGGACATCAAAACTGTCAGATGTAATGGCTGATCCTCCAGTGTGATGTCTGCAGGGTCTCGATACAGAACGCGAGGGCTTTTAGGAGTTTAGCACCTTGCTGGGTTAATCTGAAAAATGAAGAAGGAATATATTTCTATTGAATACAGAGCCAAAGTTCACTTCCCTGTATGTTAGCAGACATTTTATCAAACAGTAGTGGGGAAAAATTAAGAGGGACTAATCTATGAAGCCATTTAAAGAGTAAAGTGAATGGGGCATACACATGAATAGCAATGGGAGCAAGGATCAGAGTGTAGTTTTGGAAAGGTTTTCTAAATGTGCTGCAGACATTCTTGGCTGCCTGCAATCATCAGATAAGAGCCTACATAAGGATGGCAAAAAGAAGAATAATGCCCACATTTAGAGGATTTTCCTGCCTAGATTAATAACTTAAGGCTAGAAGAAGTTAAGTTGATCTGTAAGCGAGCGGGTGTGAGAAAGCAATTCCAATCATGTCTTGAACTGGAACATAGTTCAAATCCATGAAAAGCAATCAATGACTCAGTACCATCAGCTTAGAAATGAAATGTAATGAAGCACTGAAGTTCAAAGAAATCTCCAGGCCATATTGAAGAGATCAGGCAGAGCCAGAAATAGGTATTACAGCCTTGGCAGAACTTCGCTGTAAACAGTTGAGCCTCAGCTATTGTCTGACATTCTGAAGACAGGACAGCAAAATAGCAACTGTTCTCTCCAAATTGAAAATAAACGTATGTTTTTGTTCAATTTGAAGTGGCACTTGGTTCCATAATCAAACAACATGAAACTCAAAGAGATGCTGAAGATACATACAGCTGGATTTACTACATATAACCGTTCAGAATATCTACAGCAAAATGACAGGTTACAGGAAGAAAAGTCACCAGTAAAGCCAAGAAAACTATCAGGTGTGAGTCACAATAACACAAAGACTCTATAGTTCTTGTTATTTAATCGCTTAAAGATATCCACTACTTAAACTTGCAGAAGACTTGCAAAAAGAAATAAATAAGCATTATTTTTTCCATTCGACTGATGGATAAACTCAGGCACAGCTAGGTTTCTCTAGCTTCTCTCATCAGCAATGCTGTCCTCTGAGACACGTGGCTTATGACAGGCTCGGCGCAACAGGTTTTTTGTGGGAGCTCTTTAGTAAGTTACTAGCGGCATAACACCGATTTGACCCTGGTTATTCAATGGTTATCATAACCCATGAACTGTTCTGGGATATGCAAGCTAATATTACCATCTCTAATCTCATTTGGCCTCAGCATTAGACACCTGAGCCAACAGCTATTCTTTTCTGTCAGGAAGAGCTTGATCGAAATGACAAATTGCAAATAAAGTTTACAGATTTTTCCTTTTAAGCGGGACCAAACAAAGCGCTGTGGGGAGATTTTTCCTTTGATCTATTGGAATAGTCATTGGAAAGAAAAAAACACCCTACTCCAAACTGAACATGTTGCTTCAAATCTCCATAACAATGTGAGAGAGATATTGGCAGAACTTGTTTTGCTCCTGAAAAATAGCATCCAAAGAGTGAAGTCCTGACAATTCGTGTTTACATTTTTCAGTAGAAATGTGATTTGCCAAAAATTGCACTACAGAAGAAAAGGCCTCAGTAACTGAAAATTCAGGCTTGTGTTCATTTAATGATTTCTCCTGTCCTCCAGATGCCATTTTAAATGACCTCCATTCCTTATATTTTTAAGTAATTTCTAAGAACATTTTTAAAACCTATTCATTTGACTGGTTAGGATATGGAAAAACAGAAAGCCGCACGGGGCAATGAAACTAAGGGGCCATTAAGTTTGCTAAGTGATTTTCTGCAAATGTGTCAGTTTCCGAGCTCTTTTGTCCACGCTGAAGATGGTTGACTGGCTGCAAGCCTGATCGAAACCAGACTGGAAAATGAACAGGCAAGCAGGCCCGAGATGGGTAGATGAGCGATAAAAAGCACAGAGGTGGTAAGGTAGATAGCTTACATTTATACAAAGTGCAGTCTGGCTTAAAGGCAGTCTTGCTTGGAAATATCTGCCGAGTATAGGAAGCGATGTCTTTATACTCACACATACACGCACCTCTACATATGTACAGAAGTAGTTTTTCACACTGCAACATGTTAGAATTCAGCTCTGATAGCAACTGCGTAAAGCAAGCTTCTGACGACTTCTCCGCGCGCAAGGCTTGCAAATCATTTGCAGGCCCTCATTAAAGAGAACTTTGTTTAGCACAGTATGCTAAGAAAGCATTGCCACTAGATGAGAGCATGCTAAAGCTACAGCGAACCAGTAGAATCAGGTATCACTTTTTCCATGTGCAATGCAAGATTTTCCAAGTCAGTGTCTGGAATTCAAACCCAAATACGTCTGAATCTCAGATGAGGCTTTTATCTGGAGGAAAAATACTCCCACAAAACAAGATTTCAAACTAAGAAGGGGGCAGGCATAAAAATCAGGAATGATTTACCTTCAGTCTCATCTCCATATTGGCCTGTTTGCCAGGATCACAAAGCCTGCACTATATAAGTGCAAGGCCTCCCCAACAACAACAAAAATGCCATGAAAATACTGAATACACAAGATTTTTTTAGTACCCATGCCTGTTCCTTTGCAGTTTTCTATGGCAGAATCCCATAAAAAACGCAGAGTGTCATTGGCCCTAATCATTGCAAGCCCTAAAGCCTGACAGCTGATTAGTTCGTTATGGTGCCTCTGTATTTGGAAGGTAATCAACACAGCACAGAACACACGCTAGAGTTCAACCTGCTAGAAGGGCCTCTAAGAGTCTGAGAGAGTTTCCCAGAGAGGGACTGCAGCACAGAAAACTCCTGCACAGTGAGTTTAGGTGTTTGGTCAGGAGATACTGGGAGAGAGCGAGCACTGTATTCCTCAGTCTCCCCGTAAGTTTGCTCCAAGGATTTTTAAAGAAACAGCAAAGACTGCAAATGTTCTGCTAAGCCTTTCCCAGCGTTCCTCCTTTTCCACAATAAATTGGAAAGACACAAGATTATACAAGGGTGACTTTCCAGAATGAAGAGTGTTCTTTTCTCCCCTACAAAGTTGTTAGAAGGCTGCATGGGCACTGGAAAAGTCCAAAGTCATTAGAAACCCTTGGTAGAACAAAATGAGAATGAGCTGAAAAGCCATTCCCAAATTCCAGCTGCAATCAGAAACTATAAAACACCTCAAGCTCTGCTTTCTTGATGTTTGAGAGTTTGCAGATAAGAATTAGGATAAGAGCTGAGTTCAGTGGGGTAAAGCTCCTTCACGTTCTCCAGTGTATGAGGGCAACGGGGAGAGACTTCTCCTTGGAGCCAGTTACTGGTTCCAGACGGCAGGGTTCATCCTCTGGCATCCATCCAGACTGTGTCAACCAATCAATTCAAAAAAGCGAAAAATGTAACACTGTCTTCCAGAGGACAAACAGCAGCTCTTGGAAACCCAGCAAGGAAGAGGCCACATGGTGCACCACAAAAGGACCCAGTTCCCTTAACCTTCCCCAGCCTCCAGCAGAGAAATCCTTCCGTGGCGATAATCACACCTCCCTGCTTCAGGTAATCACCTTAGATGCCAAAATTAGTAGTCTAGGGACTTCCTAGGTGTCTACAGGAAAGAGAGGTTCCCAGAGTGCATAAAATGAGCTCCTCCATTGCTGTGTTCTGGAAGACCTTTCACCTTTCTCTATCGACTACAGAAGGAGTCACAGATGATGAGCTGATTGACTTCTTCTACTGAGCTTAGACTAACTTCTCTTCTACTGCTGCTCTATGCAATGAAGACTGAAAGAAATTCCAACTGAGAGACTGAAATCAATATGCAGTTTCATAAACATTTCCACACACTTAACACCTTCGTCCCTTCCCACCCCTCAATTTCTCAAGGGTATTCTGGAAACCTTTTTTTTTTTTTTTTTTAAAAAAAGAAAGCATATAAATGTTTCTCTTCCAACAAACTGTCCTGACTTAACACCTTCTTTTGCAGGCCTTGGGATGGGAAATGCAGAGATTTCTCAATATGTCACTTTTTCAGAATGAAGAGCTTTTGCTCACAGCTGAGCGCAGCTGTTGCCTGTAGGACTCAGAACTGCTGTTTGTGAGATTCTATAAACAATTCCAGGTTGCAGTGAATTGTGAGTCTTACTATTTGATAAATCATTTTAAAATACATAAAGCATAGCTTTACTTTAAGGCATAAATACAAGGGTTGGAATTAAAGCAGAGTTTTCAAACTTCACTCTGCATTTCCTGCCTACTTGAATTAACAGTCTTTGCTTTGCTTTAGTGATGGTTTTGTTTAGAATAGAAAGTGCTGTATCCTGCTTTGTCAGCCTCAAATTCATAGTTTAAACCTCTTTCTTCAACAGATCACTTAAAAACCCCATCAGGTTGGTTTAAAATCAAAATTACTTAAAAAAAATAGTAACATCACATTATCTTTTCATCTGCCTTCTTAATTTCCAAGCACTTAACGAGCCTTTCTCAGTTGGATAAGTGGCAAATTCCCAAAGATGTTCTATGCTGGCTGTACTCCCAGGTGTCTGGGGTGTTAGGATTCACAGAGACCCAGCAAGGACAAGTTGATGGGTAGGAATTTAGTGGGATAAAGAAAAAGGGTTCCTAGGACGCTGTGGACTAGATGTCGGCTAGAAACATGTTCTACAGGTTTCACATGACAGACGTTAAGACAGATCTGGGTTTCTGGAAGCTGTTAAATGTTTAGGACAACATCAGACTTCTTATGATCGGTATCTGCTGGTCTTGGAAAAGATGATGCATAAAGGCAAAAACAAATTTCAAAACCAGAGGGCGGCTGAGGGAATTTGATAGCAAATCTATCTGAAGTTTGATTTTTTTCAGGAATCTCTGAGCCTGCTTGGTGAGATGAATAAGAGCTGATAACATTACAAAATGCCTGGCTAGCTACTCTCATCTCTCCTTATGTCATTCAGGCATCTAAGAATGTTCTCTAAGACATCCTAGAAAGATGTGAAGGTCCTGAAACATGATCACAGAATAATATAGATGATCATTTGGCATCCTTGCTGTGCACTGTATGCCTCATTTCAGAAGATGGATCTATTAGATGCTTCCCCCAAATTCACTGACTGATCTTCAACAATCTGCTACAGGGCATACACCGCGAGAGCCTCAGTGAAGACTCTGGAGTAGAAGAATAGTTGCAAGTGTAAGTGGGCATCATCCCTAGATCTTAGTGACTTCTATTAATCACTTCATTACTTAGTGTATTTATTTGAGAATTTTTAGCCTCTTTGATAAGTATCAAGGCAAGTTGGTAGCAGCTTGTGCATAGAGTTGAAAAGCAACCAGACACTGGGCAGCGAAACGCTCAGAAACCTAGAGCATTGACGTAGTCTTATAAACCTTTATGATGAGAATGCTTTGTTGCATCTATACTTAAGGTAAAACTGAATGGGAAGAACACAGCACACGGTCTCCAAACTTACAACAGATGTCTACGTGACATTCCCAGTGTTTAGAAAGACAGCCTAAAATGATACGAAATGAAGTAAAAATAGGTTCTTCTAAGAATGTTAGCATCCTTTTTTTCATCTTTCTTTCCAACAATTGGTGCTTTCAAACTTTCAGTAGTTGTACCGTCACGGACCTGAGCACATCTCCTCCTTTCTAGGGGTTTGGCACCCGGGGCTCAGGGCCAATTTTGGTAACAGAGATGTCCAGCCTTAAACCAGTGCTGTGAGAAGCTGCAGCGGGGGCCTGCCCGTCCTTCAGGTGGTACTTGCTCAAGGACTCAGGCTCTCGCTCTCTGCCTGAGCTACGTTGCTGGTTCACCTGTGCCCACTCTTGTACCTCCCTGATTCTGGCCCTGATCCTTACCCACTGGCTTGACTTTCTGGCTTGCCCTTGAACCTGCCCCATCCCTATGGACTTGCCTGGTGATCTGGACGGTTAGCTGAAGCTGATTGTCATTGCAGGCCTGCCCTGTGAGATAAGAGAAGATGAGCTGGGAGCCAGGAGTCGAGCCAAGGCAGGCAGTGGCAGTGACCATACCCACACAGGCACAGATCGCAGATCCACAGCAGTCAAGCAGGAGGAGCAGTGCAGGTCCAGTGTTGGTAAGATCTACTGCTCAATGTCTTTTTTACTTCAAACATGAGCAGCATTGCCTTCTGGCTTCCTCTATGGCTAGTGAAATACAACACCTAATGGATGATGCTGGTCAAAAGAGGGACTTGTCTCATATAAAATCTCATCTATATTCAGCACTGGTCCTTAAATCAGGTCATTGTACAGACTTTTGACCTGCTGGACTCATACGAGAACATGTCTTGTAGAGAGGCAAAAATAATGGTGATAATTTACAAAAGAGCCAGACGTTGCGTCATTTCCTATTGGGGTCAGAACTAGCCATAGTGATTGATGGTTACTATGAAGCCTTAGAAACTCAGGAAGACCCATATGCTATATGAGATATGGCAGCCAGCTTGCTAGCAGAACAGGTTGCTTGGAAAATACCATATTACTGCTTTCTCCCATACGAAGCCCCTAGTGTAACACTCACATTTAAGATGTCTGTTCTAAGCACTTAAAGCTTTCTATAAGTTGAGATGTAGATGCTTCAGGTACTATCTCTCTTTGCATGACTATCGGTTTCCAAGGTAGTTGTGTTCCCCTGGAATTATAAAGCCATTTGGCTTGTGAGGTACACCAGAAAGTAAGTGCTGAAGCTACTTTCTGCAGTTTATTCCCATAAAGAAGAAAAAGAGGTCATTATAATCTGGACTATAACATCCTCACTCTCTTAATTTGATTTTCTCTCAGAAAGGACTTTGCTTGGGACACTTGGGAAGTGTCCTGTAAAAGACTGGAGCACTCTTCTTGCAGTCTCAGAGTTAGGACTGGGCCTGGTAGCAGATAATGTTCCGCTGGGATGAAGCAATTCTTCCTTCTCCCAACATGAGACTTTGTATTAAGTGGCCAAAATGACCCTCTGTCATTAGAAGAATACGATGTGACTGTTCTGTAGTATCCCATAATGCTCTTTCTGGGCCTTGAAAGAATACAAGACATAATCTGAAAAATATCTTTGAGATGAACCTTAGAAGAATTTTATAAAAAGATAAATCACGAGGACAGCACTTCTCTGGTTCATTTCTTTTTGAACCGAATGTTTACGATCCACCCATGACAAAGAACTGCATCTCCATGTTAAACACAAGCACTTCTCTGGCACTGTCTGGCTTCCATATGCCTTTTAGTCTAGAGAGCATTTTTTACTTTTGCAGAATGAAAAGAACAACCTAAAATGTGAACTTGCTAAGCAGAGTGAAAGAGATTGTTACCTGTGTCATTCTGACACATCTATATCCATGCTAAATGAGCTCTGGTAGACCAAAATACGATTTTGCTTTTGAACTGTGGCATATCAGCGTTTCCTTGCCTGCAGCATGTGCAGGACTGAATCTTTTTCTAAAACCCAGGAAGAGTCAAAAAAACTGTAACAGTCTTTGCCCATCAATGTTATTTCATTATTAACTTGGCCCTGCCTGATTTTTACAGCCGTGGTGTTGAGCTTTATTCTTTTGTCATCCTTCTTTATTTACTTCTCCAACAGTAGTTACTCATTGCCAGAAATTACATATGCTGGGCAGATGCAGAATCCAGATATTATTGTGAGTTTTCTTTCTCCAGGACTGATATCTGATTTTACCTTTTGCTCCTTTCCTTGTTTGTTTGAAAGCCCTTCTAATGCCCTTTTTGGCTGGTATCACGGCTTTGCAACAGCAATTTCACACACAGTGCCAGCTTCTGGGGTCAGCTGAAAAAAATCTGAATGCTGTGACTCAAGACCGTCTCTGAAAAAATAGATGTATAACTGAACTCTCTGCTTAAATACTTCAGGAGCAGCCATTTTAGGATCTGCTCTTGTTCAGACTATAATTAAGAGAGAATTTTACTGCTAATTTTGGGGAAGCAGGATGATCCCCATATAGTCTAGTTTCAAAATTTGGGGAAAGAGTTTACTTTCTGATTTAAAGAAACTTCAGAGGAGCCTAATTATGAAGGATAGGCAGAGAGGAATTTAACCAACAATCTTAGTAATCTCCCATTCTGTTCTTTCCTTTATGGGCTCTGAAACAGCCTAAGCAAGACACGTCAATATTCTGTCCCACAGCATTCATATTTGTAGTGCCAGACTATCATTAATGTGCAACAGAAACAAATTAACGTCTCACATTATACTCTGGAGGGCATCTGAGGCAATAAATCGTCTTATTTGGATTTGTATGCACTTGCAAACAGCTTACTTGCTGTTCACTAAGCAATACGGCTTGCTTATCGTTCATTGATACGCTTCATCCCAAGTAATGGGTACTGTTACAGCAGGCTTATACTTTGATATTATCTGTTCCATCCCTCCTCCTTTCTGAATTCTGATGACATTGTTGCAAGATGCATCCATGCTGTTCCAGAGCAAGAGCAATTCTGCAATGATCCTTAAGTCCCATTGATTTTGACAGAGCTATTTTTACTTATGCTGGGCATATGCTTGAGTATCTTGCTACATTAAGACTTCAAGCCACTACATTCACCCGTTGCTTTCTTTTGTCCTTGCATAAAAACACAAAACCTCTTAAATCTGATATTTGAGCATAATTTTTAAGACACAGACATCTGGGACAGCTTCTATTATAAATGTATCATTAAGCAATTTAGTGACTGGAGTATTATTCAGTTATCCTAGGCAGTTAATAGGTTTACTCAGCTGGTAAGACAACCCACACATTACTCTGTACTAACTTCACAGCTGCTGAGTGAATATCGTAAATCATTCATCTCTACCGTTGTCTAAATGATAAACGACTCATCTCCAAGATGATGTTCTGAAGCGGGAGTGAGAAGCTGAACTTCCTCACTGTATCCAGGTGGATCTGGAAAAAGTTACAGCAAGGTACACCTGGAAAGGGGTAATACAGAGACGTGTGAGGAATGACTAATGTAATTATCGCATTGCCTAATCTTTCCAATGCAACCCGGTAAGAATGCATAAACTATTTGAACAATAATGCTTTGAAAATTGTTATTATTAATGACACATGCTTATGTTGGCAAAATAATAAGAATGTAATTTTGAACTTTCCAGATTTGTTTTAGCACAATAACAGGTGTAACCGCAGGTAAGTGCTATTGAACTTGTCTTATGATGAGTGAATCCAAGATACACTTGGGTCAATTTGTAGCCAAAAGTGATGTTAGTTTTCCCGATTCCCTGTACAACCACTAAATATTGAAACAGGTCCTCTGTGTTCTCAAGTGCCCACTGTGGCAATCAAAGTAGAATAACAGGCACCTCCAGGAGGCAAGTGAGGATCACCCTCCTAGCTCCATCTCTCTCCCAAAGGACAAGGAATCCTGGAGAGATGGCGTGGTCAGATGTCTTCAGTTTCCTAACAGGGCAATCATTTCTGGATGCTTTACCTTTCAGTAGGTGCCAATTTTTGCCTTGTTTTAGCAGAGAAGACTTTATCCCAGAATTAAACTATTGCAATTTATTTTGTTTTGTGCAAATTAACTAAGATAGCTGATGTAAAGTTTGGTTTGGGTTCTGGTAGCTCTCTCTAGTGAGACTGAGTCATCATCATCAGCCTCAAGAGCAAAGCTATCAAACTTTTCATTATAAAGCCTTTTTTTAAATGAAAAATTTACTTCCTATTTTTTCCTATGCTTTTTTAATTTTCAGAGAAATAAACTTAATTTGAATGTCAAATAGATTTTTTTTTCTCTTTTTTCCCTCTTTTTTGCCTCCTCATATAAGAACTTGTTGCCTACCATCTTCCCTCTGTTCCTTTATTTTTATACACATCTTTGCTGTGCCAGGAATATTTCAGCACTTCCATACCTTTGGAAAAATATGTGAGTGCAGATCTGATAACTGTTTAAGAATTGGAGCAAGTTTGAATAGTTGTAGAATAGCAAAGAAGAAAAGTAGTTGGAAAAAAACCCCAACCCAAAATAAACCTTGAACTTTGTTCATTTTTTACACTCAACGGAAAAAAGTAGAAACAGGAAAAAATAACTATTTGAATATTCTTTTCTGAAAGGTCACAAACATGTGGGTGGAAAAACTAAAGTCTCCACTCTTAAGCCTTCAGAATCAAAGAAACTTCAGAATGGCAATACATTTTGCAAAATTATTTTTCCATGATTTGAACCAGGTCAGGACTAAATGTTCAATTCTGGACAAAGCTCACGTCAACCACTGTAGTAATGTTTAATGGTTAGAGAACTTGTATGAATCATACTATGATTTATACCTTATTATGTGCAGAGAAGTTAATAGGATGCTGGGGCAATTGTCAGGGAACTGGTACGGTATCTTTTGTATAGCTTGCCAGTAGAACGTAAGAGTTTGGATGATGTGTTAAAATACTCTTACTTTAAATCATAGAGATACAGCAGTAAGCTGAATAGTCCCTGTCCAAGAAAAAAACTGTCCAACAAGATATTAATGAAAAAATAGTATTGTGTGTGTTCACTCCCCGAATGTTCTTTTTTAATGAGTACAGACTCATGCAAGATGGGCAATTGTCAAACCTGGGATTTAGATTGCCTCAAATTTTGCAACGTTTGAAATCCAGAACCAGATCTGAATTGTACAGTTCAAGCCTAATAAAATAAACACAGGTGAAGTCCATGAACCTTACAGAAATCAGTGGAAGTTTTATTATGTGCTCCAATGGAGAAAGAATTTCACTCCAAGATGCGCTTGGAATCGGGGAGCCTCATTGTATTAAAGTTATGCAAAAATATAACTATGCATGACTGTGAATTGGTCCGCAATCAGAGAAACGGATGAAGAACGAAAGGTCCTATTAACTTTGTCATTAAAGTCCAAAGAAAATGTGTGTGGACTACATTTGTTACACTCAGGCTTTTCTAGATGAATGAACACCAGGATTAAATCAAGCTAAATTTCAGAAAGCTACGTGTATATGTGATGGCAGGAATGCCTCTAATCATGCATTTTCATCACCAAAAGGATTTTGGAATTCTGCCATTTCAGAAGGGTCATCAGGTAGTAGTATCCCATGAGGGCAAACTGAAAACTCATATAACTGAATTATAATAATACATTAGCAGTTATTTATCACTATTCCTGTTAGGAATTCACAACAAAACAATTTTGATTACAATGTATCACGCATAAAAATCCGCGGAAAAATGCGAAAAGAACAGTCTAGAAATCAAAACAAACTGAGTCTGCCTTTTGGTGCAAATAACTTTGTCTGTAATCTTCTTTCTGTCTTGTAAATAATAAACGTATTTCTAACACTTGTAGGATTTGGATTGCTGTTGATGTAGAGCTCTAACAGCAAGCCATGTGTGACTCCAATAAGACATGATAATATTCTGTCAGCTCATCAGTTGGACCTTTATACTGGAAATACCTGGCTCGGTCGCTATGTGAGAAATCATGCCAAGGCATGAAAATAATGTGATTCTTTTAAAGAGAAAAGTTGTTCAAAATGTCCTATTCTGGTTTACGGGCCAAATTCCCGCACTAAACCATCCAAGAATAATTATCATACTTTGGAGCTATTGAAAGGCAGATGAGCTGAGAGCATGTTTATTTTTAAATGGTATACTATATAAAAAGCATTACACGTCTCAGTAATTTTGACACATTCCTGTTTATTTTGAGTAATACCTTCTGCAAATTACTTTGTAAATGCTAATCGATGTGATGTTTTGAAATCAGTCAGAGCCAGTGAACCCGACAGCTTCGAACTGTCTGAGTGTCTATTTAACAGCATTTTGTGACAATGCATGTTGTGCCAGAGCATTTTTCGGGAACATGGTGATTCATCCTATTTACCTAGCTCGGCGTAATAGCAAACAACCAGTATTAACACCGTGCAGAACCGCAGCTGTTGTGAGCAGCGTGTGACAGGACCCCGACTCGGCCGGAGTGTTAGCGCGGAGCTGTGTCACTGCCTGAGCTCTGCCCAAAAGCACCATTCCGATAAAAGGAGCCCGGGACGGTACCTGCCCAGCTCTAACTGATTAGACAATTCTGGTTTGCAATGGAAAAACAAGGAAGCATAGATAGTAACCACACGGGGGGTCCTACCTGAAAGCACGGCTAAATGCGACCTGACCTACGTCTGCCCTCTCCGATGGCTTAGGTGTGTGCTGGGAGAACCAGGTACTGTGATATGTGAAACCAAAAGGACTTCTTCTTCTTCTCCTTCTTCTTCTTCTTCTTCTCCTTCTTCTTCTCCTTCTTCTTCTTCTTCTTCTTCTTCTTCTTCTTCTTCTTCTTCTTCTTCTTCCTTCTTCTTCTTCTTCTTCTTCTTTCTTCTTCTTTCTTCTTCTCTTCTTCATTCTCTTCTTCTTCTTCTTTCTTTCTTCTTCTTCTTCCTTCTTCTCTTCTTTCTTCGTCCTTTCTGCTTCTCTTTTTTTCTGCTTTCTTTCTTTTCTTTCTGCTCCTTTCTTCTTCTTCTTCTTTCCTCTGCTTCTTCTTTCTTCTTCCTCTTCTTCTTCTTCAATACATCAAAGAAACACTGGCTGCAAAATATAGCTAAAAACTATCTGCTCTTTCACACTCATGGAAATTAATTCTTTTTCATTGTGTTTTTCTTACATTGAAATAAAACTAGTAGGGAGCGGAGAAATATTTTTTTTTCTTTGTGCATTAAAAATGCAGTGGGCTAAATCCAGCTTTCCTTGTACAGCTAGGCATGAAATCAATAGTACAATTCACGTAAGTAACCTTAGCAGGATCTGGCACACAGTCTTCTATACAGGTAAAACGAAATTCATATGCGAGTAGTGTGGTTCAGCAGCATACATTCTGCAGCTACCCTGTGCATGCATCTGCCTTTGACAAAGATGGGATGTGCTCACTGGAAGTAGAGCGTGTAATAGAAAATTTCCTCCATAAAAGGCAGTTCTTTTTCACTTCCATGTAGTCTCACCGAAATTAACAGAAATTGCCCATAAGCAAATGATTGTTAGAATATTTTGACTACAGCATCACAGGGAGGAATGTCTTGTGAATGAAAGAGGAAGAGGATTAACTCTCCCAGTCAAAACACAGTATTTAATTTAAAGCAGTCACCATTTTTAAAGTATGTTAAAATTTGGGGGGGGGTTCCCTTGGTCATGTAAAACTGTGACATTTTTCCTTGTTGCTTTTCCAGAGAAAAATCCAGCTAAGAATATTTACAAGAATGATTACTCAACACATTGTTCCCAAATTATACATTTTCAGCTGAGAGCTAATGCAGAATTTGTTTACCAAGAGTAAGATAGTTTCCCTAGCGATAGTAATCCTGCAAAAGCTCTTTGTGTCACACTTTTATCCACTCAGGTATGTAAAGTCTTAGGATCAAGGGCAGGCTATATCTCTCAAATTGACTGGTCTGGAATAATGGTAGCGTACACTCTGTGCCTCCAGGTTTCAAGCTGACAGACGTATCTTGCGGTGTACATCACACCGACCTTGAGTACTAGCAGTGGCAACACAGGAGCAAGTGTGAGCATCTAAAATGACGTTGTTGTTCGGGAACAAACTACAGGCCTTGGATAATGTTGGCATTAGCAATTTTTAAAACAGAAGAGGTCGTATTCTGAGGGGTTAAATAACTGCAGTTGTTAAAGGGAGTGACTTATTTAAAATAACTTAGGGTCTCAAGTGTAAATGAGTTGGAATTAGTCTTCCAGGTGGTTTGTGCAATATGTGAGTTATTTAGGTTACAGAGGTTTAGTATCATTTTAGTTTTTATGACAAAACCTGCTGTACCAGATGCATATAGGCCAGGATTTGCCAGCCTGGAAAAGTGATGACAGAGCGGTGATAACAGAAATCTGTGAGCAGCAATGGAAAGAGAGAAAATGAGTAGGAAGTGATTATTTATGGTTCCTTGCGATACAAAAAATAGGGGGAATCAACTGAAGTTATCAGCAACTTAAAAACACACAAAAGGAAGTAAGTTTTAACAGAGAGTAAAATTAAACTCTGGAATCCATTGTTATAGGATAATTGTGGACATCAAAGTAAAACTGGATTTAGAAAGGAATTAGACAATTCAAGGAAGAAAATCCATCAAACACAAGGATGTTGTCATCCTTCAGATGACAGGAAATATTTGTTACTATTTTGTTAATATTTGAAATGGCATTTGCACATACTATTTCAATAAAGAAAATCTATTTCTATTTGTGACTAGATTATAGCTGTTCCTAAAATTGCTTCACACTAGATATAGGTATTTTTGTATCATACATTTTATAGATCATCATTTTTAATATCTCATAGAAGATATTTCTTAAAATTGCTTTTTGGGGACAGTGGGTTTTTCTTCTTTTTTTCATTTTTGCTAATGAATGTAAAGAGAAGAATATTTCTTATTCTTTCTTCCCCCTGATTTTTACCATTTTATTTCCTGTTTTCTTAGTGTTGGTTTCATTTGGGTTTGGGTGGTGGGGTTTTTTTTGGCAATTTGAGTTTTTTCCAAAAATTTGGAACTGGGTAAAAGCTACCACAAGGTAAGGAAGCAGGGGTGGGGGTTTTTTTTTAGAAAACTGAAGAAAATCACAGTGGAAAAGAAATATAACAGCACTGATGTCAGGGGAAAGTCCTAGGGGACCATTCCTAACTGTAGTCAGAGGAGAGGTGCCTAAATCATAACTCAATCAGTTGTTGACAGAGACGGAGAGGAGAGACAGACACAGTCAAAAAAGAATCCCCAGAGAAGACGATAAAAGTCTGTGGCCTGTCGGGGTCCTGATCTCAGCCTCTCGGCCTTTAAACCTCTCGCACTGTAGCTAGTCATTAGTAAACAGACTGCTCAGAAGAGGCCGAGGAGGAACACGACAAGAACAGGGCCGTGGGAGCCAGAAACACCATGATTAATGATGTTCTGCAGACATGCAAAAGCAAATGCACTCCATGTTCACGGCATCAAACTCAGCTGCAGTCTAACAATGATTCTTTAATTGTTCTCTTGGCATACGGCACATGGCTCTTCTTCTAAAATTCATTTTATATTAGAATTCCTAGTAAACCTTTTATCCAGACCAGAGTGAACTAAGCAGTGAAGCTTGTCCTGGGGAAAGAAAGAAAGAACTTTGAGCAAAATGCCTGGAGAAGTGATGGAGGAGAAGGGTCTGTCTGGAAAAAACACTAAATATCGTGCTGTAGCCATCTGCACCATTTGCACCGCTTGAGGAGTAGAGAAGTGAAAGAACGGTGAACTTCACACATGCCCTGTCTAAGGAGGCCATCTTCCTCCTAGAGAAAATTTGCCTCTGGCAAGAGCAAAGTTTTCTCCTGAGGCAAGTGTGAAGGGTAAGGCTATGAGTGGCAGGACAGAACTGAGGTGCTCTCCTGCCCCCAGCCAGCAGACCTACTCCTCTGGTACCGAACCACAACAACCCTGCTGCACTGCTTGGTAGAGGCAAGGTCTGCTTTGCTGCCCCAGGGTTGGGAGAAAGAATAAAAAGCCTTAGTTTTACATTTACATTCACCCTTCCCCAAAACCAGAAGCATCAAAACATCTTGCGTTTTTGCTGTCCTTTCGGCAGTCACATGCCACCAAGTCTGTTGGCAGTTGGTGTTCATGGCAGAAAATGAACTTTGTTGTTTTCCTGTCATGATCTTTGCCAGCATGGCTATCTCGCTGTAATTTTAAGGTATCTGGGTGGTTTCTTTTGGAAGAATAAATTGATAGCCCTATCACCCAGCCCTCAAATTGAGAGCCATTTTTACCTTTCGCTAGCGTAGCTCTTGGAGCTCCCACCACCACAAGGTGCAATTCCAGTGAAGAAGTTTAACACAGGAAGCTCTAAAATATTCTGAAAACAATCTAGATGTAGAATAGTTAGTCAATAACGCAATCTTTCAACTGAATGGTTATTCATTACATATCTTCAGCTATTACAGCCCTGGTTAAAGAATAAACTTGCTTTTCAATCTGCTGTCTTCAGAAGAGGTTTGCTTGGAAGCTCTTGGTTTTCTTCTGGGGTATTTTGTCCAAAGATTGCTTTCAGAGTCTCTATTCTATTGTTTCACCATGAAAGGTTTTACCTAGAATAGCTTTTCCCTTTCTTAAAGCATACTTCTGCATTGCTCTGCCCACGACACAAAGGTTAAGAGAGCCTCTGAGGTCTGCTCACAGAAGTGACACCCAGTCACTCTGCCAGAGGGGTTGGCTACGGCTAGAATGGGACGGAGGAAACAAAGTACAGCTCTCCCAGAAGGTGCGACCACACGCTCATCTCGGAGGATGTTGTTAATGGGAAGGCTGTAACCCTAGCGAAGCCGTAACCGCAGGTAGCGGCAGGCAGCAGAGGTGGTCTCTCTCACTACAGTTCGACGGGAGCTGCTCACTTCTCTGCCTCTTTGAGGTGGATGCTTTGTTTTGGCACCTGCTTTCCTCTTGGACTGAACAGGCATTCAGGATTGACTTTCCAGGCACACTGCAAGACCTGCCTAAGCTTTAGGAGGTCTGGAATTCACTGGTGAAGGTAATTACAGTTTGGGATGGATTTAATCTCAGGCTCGTAGGTTTCTTATACTCATTTGTGAAAGAATAAAGCAGATGGCTTTTTCTTCTATGCTGTTTTTCTCTAGCAGTATAGAAAAGCACTTACAACCCAGAAAAGATCCATTTTCTTATTAATGGAAAAAGGTAGCTAATTGATAAAAAGGCGAAATTTACAATCTATAAACCAGTATTTGCAGAACAAAGTGAAATATCAACCAGTCTTGCTATAGACATCAACTTCCCATCCAGCACTCCTTAATGAAAATAAAATCCAGTGGCCATATCTAACTTATCAAATGATAACTTGGAGCTGCAATCAGAAGTTCTACCTGGGTAGCACCTGGTGGCACACAAAGCATTTATCTGAGATGTGTCATCAGAACCTCTCATTTACCACACACACACACAGAGTAAAAAGCATTCGTTAAACAAATAAGAGTAGAAATGGGAAGATTTATTCTGGAGCCCGTTGAAAGCTTAACAGGAAAGCAGATTTTATTCTTATCAGCTGGGAAAACAATTGCAAAATATAATCTTGTTTTGCCTGGCTTGCATTTTGCTCTCTTTCTTTTAGTTTTTAAGATGATACCAGCTCTGACTTCTGTGCAACTTTTTCATTTGTTTCACAGTCCATTTTTTTTTCAGAAATCCTTTCACTGGCAGCTACCTTTATGCCACTTTTAATTTCAAAGTTGATGCTAAAATCTATTTTGTGGCACCAATACAATTAGTGGCATGTTGACTGCCATTCCTTCTGGGTTTTAGTACTCCATCAGACAAATTTTACAGTCCAAACAGAGAATATGGAGCTAAGTGGATCTTTTTACAGCAGACTGGAAGAAATATATTGCTAGCAATGTTACTGTGACAATATATATACTGTAATATTAAAGCTATATTTTAAACTGAGAGTAGTTTGTAATCAAGACCAAAGGTAAATGTAAAAAAACAGTGAATGTTAGTTGTATGTAATTTGAACCTCTGGAAAGTATTTCTTAGATTATGCACAATGCAATTGCAAAATAGAAAAGGCAATCACGCTGTCGTGGTTTAGCCCCAGCCGGCAACTACGCACCATGCAGCCGCTCGCTCGCTTCCCCCGCTCCATGTGGGATGGGGGAGAGAATTTGGAAAAAAGCTCATGGGCTGAGATAAAATAATAATAATAATAATAATAATATTACTGATAAAGGAATACACAAAACCAAGTGATGCACAATGCAACAATTGCTCACCACCCAGTGATCAATAGCCTGTCTCCGAGCAGCGATTCCTGCCCCCTGGCCAGCTTCAGTTTTATATACTGAGCATGACATTATACGGTATGGAACATCCCTTTGGCCAGTCTGGGTCAGCTATCCCGGCTGTGCCCCCTCCCCGCTTCTTGGGCACCTTGAGCTTCTTGTGCTTCTTGAGCATAGGCAGCTGAAAAGTCCATGACTTAGTATAAGCACTACTTAGCAACAACTAAAAACATCAGTGTGTTATCAACATTATTCTCATACTAAATCCAAACCACAGCACTATACCAGCTACTAGGGAGAAAATTAACTCTATCCCAGCCGAAAGTAGGACACTCTTGAATCAATAAGGGCTCATTTGAAAAGCTTGTTCCTACTCCCTTGGCAAGTACTGCCATCAGCAAAAGCAAAAGCAGGACGCAGCGTGCCTCCGTGTGCAGTTCATTGCACTGCAGTGTTCACAGCATCACGTGCCTATCTGCGTCCAGATCAGAATAATAATCTTGAGTGTAAGGAAAGTTCCAGCAACGTTGGTTGAATTCCATTTTATCTTAAATCTGGTGGGCAAGGATATGCATTTAAGATGGTACGCTTGCCAGTGACTGACTGCACACTGATATCAGTGAGAGAGGCGTGGGCTGCACAAACTGGAGGTGAACTCCAAATACTGCTGTAGGACTGCTGTACACTGGTGGCGTTCTGCTGAGGTCACTGATGGTATATACTCTCATTGGTACCAGTATAAGAAAGATGAGAATCATCTTTGCTATAAACAAGAAACTCAGATTGTGAGTTTACGAGTTAAAAGGG
Source organism: Phoenicopterus ruber ruber (assembly GCA_009819775.1). NCBI lineage: Eukaryota > Metazoa > Chordata > Aves > Phoenicopteriformes > Phoenicopteridae > Phoenicopterus > Phoenicopterus ruber. Next base: position 96,750,810 of record CM020216.1, read on the forward strand.
GAGGAAAAAGGACTGGAGACCTCAGTCTGGCCTTGCCATGCTGAGAATGGATTAAAATTTCACTTACAATGCAGACTTTCCCCATTCTACCACAAGCCTGATGGCCTCTTGATGCCAAATACTGTTTTCAGTGCCTGAGTGATTCCCACTCCAAGCAGCAAATTGATCTTAGGCTGGTAAATTTTCCACTCTAAAAGGTCAAAGTCTGAGGGTAGAGAGGGCAACATTGACTTTCTGGTATTTTTCATGCTGAATGGGAGATGACCCTTAGGAATTTTTAGTAGGCCCTTTTAAGTCTTGAAGCTACACCAGTGTACAGCTGACAGGCAGAGAATGGTAGGGAGTAAATGCCATGATGGCAGATAGTAAAGACAGACACATCAGAATTAGGACATATGGCAGCCATGCATTAGGCAATCCTGACAGGTATTGTGCAGTAAAATGAGGTGCTTACCAGATAGACACAGGAGATGTCAACTCAGGACAATTGTCTATGGTGTGTGGCTACCCTCGGTACACATAACAAGATTCAGATTTCAAAAAAATAGGCCTGCAGTTATTGTGGGGGTGGGATTTCAGTTCATTTTCAGTACAAATCATACAGTTAACTAGAAGCAAGCATTGATTGCTTGGGGTGAGCCAAATTTCTTGGTGATATCATATGAAGTCTGTTGGCACAGTCCCAGTACCTTACGAGACCAATGGAACTGATGCAGCTCAAGGCTGCTGGAGCTCCTTCCTTATAAAAGAAGCAATACAGGCAGTTCTGGCAATCAATACCTCCCTGTCCTGCCAAGTTCTTCTGATGCCATTTCATATTCATAATGACCAGATTACTTTCTTGAGCTTTTTGGAATATCCAGGGTGGGAAGGGATGCTGAAAAGATCGTCTGTTGAGAACAAGCAAACTGAGCTTGGTCTTAGCATGGAGAAATTATCTACTTTATGTGACCAATTGTTGTGTTTCGAAAACAATATCTCTCTAAAGTTTTGTTTCATCTTATTAGAATATATATTTATCTGCAGAAAATCTTATCTACCTGTGCCATGAAGACTGTGTTTAAACACACAGCTGATCATCCTTCTTTCTTAAAATGCTTTGAGTGATTCCTAGGTCAGACAGCTGGATTATTTCATTAATTTATTCATGGAACAAGAATAACTTTGATCACAGCTAAATAGGTCTGATTCAAAATACTAGGCAGTAACCAAGAGCTATACAATGAAGAATTGCTTCTACATTATTTAAATGTGCTTTAAAATCTTTTTATTCTTTTTTACCTCAGCCCTGAACAGAGATGGGAGTACTATCCGTAAATCAGTTCTGAATTGTTGATGATCAGTGCCGTCGCTCTGTGCAACCTAAAAATGTGAGGAACTGCTTAAATTTACATCACTGATATAAAGTTCCCCTGGGGGGACATTCTTTCTGCCATTGTCTGCCTGGACCACAGTGAGAGCAGTATTACTACAGCCAGGTGATAGCAGAAGTTTACTTCAGGCATTTCATAGTGCTGGAGTTCCTTTCTGCAAAGAAAAACCAGATTATATGTATCTTAACAGTGTGAATCATTAGTGTGCACCCACCCCTTGATCATAGCACTGTTATGTACACTTTATTGAATCTGTACATTTTCTTTGAGGAGTGTTAAAAAAACTTGTTTCTACCTACACTATGAAACTTACTGAAGGAATTCTAGTACATAATCATTACATGACAAGTTCCTTACTTAAAAGGACTAGGCAGGTCTTGGATTTCTTCCACATTCTGACTTTTAAGTGATCTTTGATAACCTAACTTGAAAATAAGAATATATTACATGGCATTTTTGATTTTCAGCACCGTATAATACTGTTATTGTTGGATATCCGCTGAAAGGGCAACACAACAGGGTGCAAGAATCCAGGAAATTTCTGGAGTTTAGATACTATTCTTTAATATAGATACTGGATGGGTCAAGCATTGGAGGTGCCTCTATTGGATTCCCTACTCGTGGATAAGGAAGTACTGGCTGAAGATGTGATATTCAATGACAATATCTTGGCTGTGATTACCACGAGAGGATAGAGCTTGAGATCCCTTCAAGATGGGCAAGGGGGAAACCAGGTAGCTACCTGCTACTCAGCCTAACCTCAGTCTCCAGGAAGTTTATGAAGCAAATCCTCCTGGAAACCACATCCAGGCACATGAAGGCCTACCACGCAGTATCCCACAGAATCTTTCTAGGAACTCAGTGAGACATAGACTGGAGAAGCAAACTACTAGGTGGCGGAACAATGGCTGGATTACCAGGCTCCAAGGTTTGTGATCAATGGTACAAAGTCCGATGGGCAGTCACTAGGTGTGTCCCATGGGAGGGACCTGAGGCCAATACCAGGATCAATACTGGTTAATGCCTACTAAAGACCTAGGCAAGGAGACAGCATGTTCCCTCAGCAGGTTTGCAGCTGACAGCACACTGGTGGGCAGATGGGGAGGTTGGGGAAGGCAGTCAATGCACTGGAGGGCAGGGCAGCCATTCGGATGGGCCTCAACAGGCTGCCAGAAACGTCATGAAGCTCAAGAGAGAAAAATGCAGAGTCCTGGGGCTCTGCAATGCAGGTGCTACAGAGTCCTGGGGCTGGGGCTGGGCTGGCTGAGGAGGAGCTCTGCAGGAAAGAACTTTCAGGTCCTGGTGGCAGCAAGTGAAACGGGCATGAGTAGTGAGCTCATGTGATGATGGAGGATCATCCCTTGCTGGGCAGTATTATTGCACCACGGCCAGGTCAAGGGAAGGGATTCTCGCCTTTTGCTTGGGACTTGTGGGACTATGCCTGGACAACTGTGTCTAGCTTTGGGGTCCTTGGTGCAGAGAGAAAAGCAAAAACAGAAAGTCTCACAAAGGGACACCAGGATGGTTAAGGTGACGTACAAACAGAGACAAGGGACCTGTGCTTATTTGGCTTGATGAAAAGGCGGCTACAGAAGGATCTAATTTTAGTCTTCAGTTACAGAGAAAGCAGCTCCACACTCTTTTGGAGGCGCACAGGGAGAGGCTGAGGGGCTATATACGAGTTGCAGGAAAAAAGGGGAGATAGGAATGAAATTCTATCTGCTATTTCTAAACCACTAGTGACACCTATTGTCCAAGAGAAATACCGGCAGCTACATTAGCACTGCAACTTAGAAAACTGCATCAGATATAGTGTTTATGATGCTACAGATTCAGTAATTTGAAGGTGCTGGATAGCATAACCCCAAACTAATAGGTCCTGATAATAAAAATATGTTCATTAACTCTCTGCTCCAATAAAGGACACAGGGCTTGCAGGTGTGGCCTCTCAGTAGAAGGCACTGACACTGTAACGTATCAGAGACATTTCCATGTCTGTGTCTGTGCTGTCAGGCTATCATTCATTTCTCATTAAGGACTGACTCCCTGACTGTCCACACGTTGTACATATTGATGTGCACTGAGACAACCTTTGGGGTGCCACCATCTGGCTCCTCAGGTGGGAAATCTTGGACTTGAAGTGGAAGCAGCTTACTCACGTGCAACTCCTGCTCTTGCAAGCAACAGAGATGCAATTGAGCCAGGTCTGGCTTCAGCTGCTCTGCTTCCAGTACTCCAAAGACACCTGAGTACTGGGAAGGCCCTGAGCCTCCTTTCCTTCATGCTGGCCCCAGTCCAACTTAAAACAAAAGCAAAGTGAATGGCCACTCTGGGCCCTGGAGGACTGTCCAGGAAAAGTCAGGTTCTCCTTTTTGGGACAAGACCAAATGTCTGGCAAGCGTGTTGGCTTGGAAATTCTGTTTGCTGGGGACAGAAAGTCAGAGGTATGTGGCACAGCGTACAGGTTCTGGCAATCAGAAGAGGGGAAACATCAGACAACAATGCCTTCGGGCAGCCACAGCCTCCCAGAATTGATAGAGTACTCTCAGCTACAGCATCCTTACCTTGCTTCCAAACTTTCCTGCCTCCTGCTCACCATCTCCCAAGAGAAGTAAGAATCCCACTTCCATAGAAATGAGGGGCATTTACACTAACTGGGCAGCAGCTGTGGCCAGATGTTACAGCATAGGAGAGTCACCTAGCGACAAAGCATATGGTGGCCTGGACCACTACCAGACAATGACAGCATGTCTGGTCACCACTTTATAATCAGCAAACGTCTGAAGAAACATGGACTTTCCATTGCATTCACAGCTGACTCCCGCACACAACTGCTTATCCATCACCAACTCTGACTACATTTTGAGTCAGATATGACAAAATGATGCCACAGAAAACAAGTACAGCAGAGGACCATGTTACTAACAACGACTGTCAAAATTACTGTGCTTGAGTCATGTTCCTGAAGATGTTGCAAGAGCAAACTAAGAACCTCTACTGCCTGCACAATCTTCCTTTCTACATACTCTCTCCTCATTTATTGTTCTTGCCTCAAAAACTCAAAGATATAGTTTTGAGGTGAACAAATAAATATCCTTGGGGAACAGCCACCTAGCACCCTGGCAATTCTCAGGCGTGTTTTCAGTGTAAGGAAGAGAGAAGAGCTAGTATGCATCAAAAAATACATGGATTTTATTTATGGACTCCTCATACATTTGGGGAAACTGTGGCTACTGAAGTAATTGATGTTTGTGACCACATAACTGACAGCTAGCATGTAGATTTGGCTGATGACTGTGTTGTAACAATTCTAATAGTAGACTTTTCCATCCCACTCTGCCTGCTGATTGATCAGTAGGAGTTTGGGGACAAGCACACTTCAGCAGACAAGTACCCTGTGTACTAAAGGATCACACTGGCACACATGTTAACCTGAGGTGCTCTACATGATAGGAGAGTAATGTTGTGTAGCTGGACAACGTATTGTGCTACGCAGATCCAACTGATACAAGCCAAGCAAGCTAAGCCCTACAGTGTGGATTTGTACTTGAACAAGTACAAACCAAGTTGTACAAGTATATCGCTCAGCAAATGTGAATAGTGTAGTATATAGACATAGTCTAGAGCGCTAGTCCACCATCCTCCTGCTCAAAGCAGAGTCACATACAAGGTCAGACCTGGGTGGTTAAGGCTTTATCCAGCCAAGTCTTGAAAATCTCCAAGGATGGCGACTGCACAACCTTTCTGGGCAACCTGTTCCATTGCCTGTCTTTGTGGCGAAAAACTTTGTCTCTAGTTGGAACCTTCCTTTTCAGTTTATGACCATTGATTGTCAGCCTCTCATCATGCATGTCCATGAATGGCTGAGTTTTCTCAGTAACCTCCTCGTAGGTATTGGAAAGCTGCCATTAGGTTGCCCCAAAGCCTTCACTCCTCCAGGTTAAACAAGCCCAGTTTTTTCTGTCTCTCCTTCTGGGTTCTCTGCTCCAACCATCTGACCATCTTGGTGGCTGCCTGCTGGACTTGCTCAAGTTTATAAAGATTTTTCCTATACAAGGGGAGACCAAAACTGAATGCACTATTCCAAATGTGGTTTAATGAGTGCTGAGTAAAAGTCAATAAGCGCTTCTCTCAACCCTCTAGCTATGCTTCTGGTAGTACAGCACAGTGTGCTGGCAGCCACCATCTCCAAAGCCATGAGCTGAGGACACAGTAACAAAAATACAGTGTCTGCTTCCTACAGTTGAATGGTTTCTGGGACATCGTGTCCTCTACTGGTTCACAAGTGAATCAGCCCATTTCCTTTGATTTAAAGTCAAATTTAAATTTGCATTTTCAGAAATTTCAAGAAGGTTCTTCACACAGTATATCAATACATTGCAGAGTTTTTCTTTTCCTTGCAAAGATAACATTATTTATTGTTAGGAATGTGCTTTATTACTTTTATGCTGTGACTAAGAGCCATATACACTCTAGGGCACATATTAATGATCCATTAGTATATTGCTTAGATGTTTAAAATTACTCAGCCTAATGTTTCATTCCTTTCTGCACACCTGAGTTAATACATACCCTGGAGTGCTTTCTTGCCTAGTTACAGCACTCTCTCTACTAAGGAAAACTGGGACTTGATTTCATCCATATATTAATCACAGTATATGTTTACACAGTATGACTTCACTTCATAGTGTAATGATGAAGCAGCCGGATGTACATAGCTGTCTGGCTGAATGCCTGACTTAGGAAAAAGGGAAGGTTTTCCACAAACATTTTTACATCCCCACAGAGGGCCAAAGAAATCACAGAAATGCTAAAGAGATTTTTTTTAGATTGTGCAATCTATCTTTCTGCACAAAATACGGGAATGCCTTGCTGGATCAGATATACGTATCTCAGTAAGTGGTTTTTGTTAATCTCCTAAGTAGCAAATAATTTCTGCCTTTAACGAATTACATTAAAAGGTGAAGTGCTTAATGGCAGGAACTCACGTAAAAGAACCATTATTCACCCTGAGGTTTTTGGCTCCAGTAGGCAGCTCCTGTAAGTGACTTCAATGGGCTTCTTCGTTCCATTTAAGCTTTCTTTTGTTCTCTGCCTGCAGGACTTCACACTGATTCAACTCAATATTTATGTATTTATTTATTTATAATTTCTGCCAGGGATATGCTCTCTCGTTATAAAGGTAACAAATGGGATTTAATGTTTCTGAAAAAATGACCCAGATGAATTACCATCTCTCAGTCAGGAATCATTTTACAGCTATATTTTGGGGTCTTCTTTCTTGTGTTTCTCCATCTTTCTTGCCCTTACTGGGATGTGGAAGTAGGATCATTTACACGGAATTGGGTTGTGAGACACACAAGCATATTGTGAGAGATGGAAAAATATTTTTAAGGGTGAAACTTCAGAAACTGTTATCTAGATGGACTGGACGCTTGGAACAATAAAAGAGAACTGATATGCCAGTGTTGTATTTTTGAGATCCAAGCTGCAATCAGTGTGCTGACTAACACAAATTCTCAGACATGGAACAAGACTAGAGAAACCTCATTTCTCCTTTAATACTACTGCGTCTTCTGGGTGGGACTAGTTGAGAAAGAGCTACAAAAAAAGATAAAAATGACAGAAGGCCAGCCTCATACAGAGAAAGATCTGGTCTGTTCTGATGCAAGAGCTGGTTTCAGCTCAAATCCCACATGGCTGATGAGCAATGTTTAGTAAACCAGTAAACCCATATATACATAGATTGTTTTACTGCTCTACGAAATGGTGTAAAATAAGGGTTCCTAAATAATTCCAGTGAAGCATAGAATACTAACAAGGATAAATAAATCATCCAGTTACATCTCTGGGCTTCAAGAGAAAATGACTTCTAAGGTGACAGATGTTTGGGGGGAGTACCAGACCAGAGTGCCCCGGAGGAAACAATTAAAGTTAAAATTGACTCTGAGACTAAGACACGTTCATATCAACAAGCCATGTAATGAGATACGTAGGCTCAGTGAACAGCAAAGTAGTCAGGTGGTGTATATTTTTAACATAGTCTATACCTCTCGGATTTGGCAGGTGGAGCGCTGTTCTGTAGAGCAATAGCAGCCAATTCACACTGAACTCCATGATCCCTGGAGCACAGACAACGGCCAGTTTCACCGGCGCTTTGCCCATGTTGCCTCTCTGGGCACTCTGTTAACCAACACAAACTGCCGCCTTCGCCATTCCTTTGGCCCTATCTGAAAGACAAGAGTGAGAGACTCAGTACAGACAATCTGCCTGATCTATCTTAATGTAGATCTCATGTTAAGTTTTGCCTTTTCTTGCCAGTTTCAGAGAAAATATCTAAACCTGTATTATCTCTTGTTATCCTTCCTTTAAAATGCTTAGTGATAAAAAATCATGCTCCTGTCTTGTGGCAGTTTCATTTTGATCATGCCTCCAAGAGTCCCAGGAGCTAAGCCCAGCTAGATTTGCTGAAGGGCCGCCCAAGAAACAGGGTTCAATGTTCTGATGATCACCTGGAGTGGTTCAGGCAGAGAAAGAGCACACATACAGGTCTGTAGCTTGGAACAGCTGCTTTTGAAAGAGCCCTACAGTAGAGTCAAGATGCTGTGCTGGGGCACCTCAGTAGAACCAAGCCTTCTCTTTGAATTGACTGGATAATAGAAATGCTCAGATATTTGGAAAAAAAAAAAAAAAAAAAAAAAGCAAAGATGTGGACTGATGTGTGGTTGGTTTTTTTTACCTTTCCCACAATGCACCGTAAGCATTGCTATTTCACACACAGATCAGCCCTTCTAGTGCTTAAACACTTCCTAGGATTCCCTCAAGGTAATAGAACTTAAAACTTCTAAATGTTACTAGGGTTAAATTCCCTTCTTATGAAACGTTTTACGTGGATGTCCTTGGGTGAGGGGAAAAGAGAAACAAAAAATCTGCGACCAGCACATGAAGCGTCAGGATGCTGCACAGCCTCTTGGTGACTGCAGTCTGAAATGGAATGACATCTTTGAACTACCTAGAGCTTCCCAGTCCCGAGTTCTACAAAACCACCAACCGAGTAATTTATTCATGGTCATTGTCTTTCTTACACTTGCACGGGGCTCCTTTCTCCTGGAGCGGACTACCACTAACCCACAGTGGTCAGACAGAAGGGAAGCAGCGCAGAACTTTGTTCTGAGGAAATCAGAGGAAAGATGTTACGAGCATTTGAACACGGGAATGGGTGGAAGAAAACTTGCCATCTGTTGGCAACTCCGCCCCTGTGGATGGGGGTGAATTTTTTAAAGGCGGGTGAATAATGCATGAATTGTTTCTGAATGAAAGCTGAGGTTTTCAAAGCTCCACAGCAAACGAACCCTCCATTGTACATACTACCTGCCTGAGAGTCACTTCACTTTGAGTAAGTCTCGTGGTAAATTTCCATTGACTGACTGGATAAGCATAGCTTTTAAAATTAGATTACTGATGCAAACATTTACAATTACAAATTTAAAATGTGCTATAAAGATTTATGGGGAAAGTAAAATCTCAATTTTGCTGTATATTATATTATACACTATATTATACACAGATGATAAATCACTCTGGGTATTTAAATATATTTATTTACAGAACAAATACCTATCTCAGACGATTTATTCTTGTTTGTATTCTTGTTCATAAAAAAAAAAATTCTGAGAATCTGGGATGAAAGATGCAGAGGAAGCAGTAATACATATTTCTACAATCATTACTAATATTCTCTATCGATTTCCTGCTATTTTTCCTTATCTTTCCTGCTTTAACTTCTAAATTTCACTGTGTTGCTACTTTTTAATCATCTTGTATGTGAGAGAAATGTTCCTTTTTCCATTGTTGCCCACAAGTTTCTCCTGCTAACACCAGACTATATGCCTCCAGAAAACAATATTTGAATGTTAGTTACTAAACTACCATTCATATTTCATTTTTCCAATGCTTGCATCTGTGTTAGCTCTGTCTCGATTTTACTTCACTGGCCAGTTCTGCTTAATGCCAGAGTGTCCTCTGCTGTACACAGAAAAAATAGCAATGTATTACAGGTTTTTCCATTCATGATGATCAAATGCACTGAACTGATAGAAAATGTGACTCCTTAGGGATCTGTGCAGCTTCTCACTTAAGTTTCTCTGTCAAAAGCATTTTTGCAAAATCCTTTCTAGTCCCTCAAAAATTATCCATGCCATAGATGATTTTGTGAATAGGATTCACATTAAAACCTCTGAACACTCCCACCTCACCCTCACCAATGTTTTATGTTTAAATGGAAGATTTCACTAAGAACCAACATTAGAAAAATTGCCTGAAAACAATCCTTTCGGACATCTCTGAATGTCAGACAAAAATTTGTAAAGTTTTAAAAATACAGTGTGGGGTTTTTTTTTCTTAACTAGCTTTCTGCTGTTTGGTGAGGACAGGATGTGTGAAAGGTTATAGGAATACTCTGTTTTAAGGGCGGATACTTAATCATTGTCAGGATGTCCCAAGAGTAAGGTATATGCATAATTTTTTATTATTAATACACATATAATTTTATAGAAATATTATCTGAGAAAGACATTATCTGCAGTCATAATTATTAGCTACAGAAACAGGATTCAGATAGACCTGTAGGAGTTAAGGTGTATAGTTCTCTGAAAATGTCAGTTGCTTGGTAATGTTTAAAATAAGAAATGATGTCAGGTGTTTTTAGAAGAGCAGCAGTAAGGCTAGAAGTGCTACACATGTTCATCAGCCTAGAGCATCTTCCATGCAAGGAGATGCTGAATGGACTTTTTTTCAGCTGGAAAAATCACTTTAGATGATACAACACAAATTCTATGAAAGAATGCAAAGAAGGCGAGCAGAGAACCATTTTTATTCACTAGTTCCACAACAGCAGAAGTAGCAAGCATCCAATAAAGCTTTAAGGGAACAGGTTTGAAACAACTAAGAGGAAACACTCTTGCACATCATCTTTGTCATTGAACAGTGGAATTCTGACATGATACTCTCAATGCCAGAAATTTAAAAAAAGAAGAGACAGCTTTTAAAAATGAGGCCGAACACATTTGTGGAGGATGCATCCACCCACAAATACAAAATACCACCCACCCTGCGTCACAGTAAGTTCCTCAGCCTGCTAGGTGAAAGAAACTGGCAGGCCAGGGCTGCTCTGGGGACTTGTGTCTGGTTTTTTACATTATTTCCCAGGGTAAAATGCTGACGTATCAGTTCTTTTGCAGTAACGGCCCCTAACTCTGTTTCTGTTCGCCACATGCTACAGGCTCCCAGAGCTCATTAGGAAGCCTCTCCAAAGCCACCTGGCAAGGCCCCTTTAGCACACACAGTTCCGGGCGTACCGCTACCTGAAGCGAGCGCAGCTGGAAGGAACAGCCCTCGGATCGCTCGGCCGGCGAGCGCGGGCCGCAGGCCACGCCCTGCCCACCGGCCCTAACAGTCGCGCCCTGGGGGCCGCGCAAAGGCTCCTGGGAGAGGCGCGAGGAGGCGCGCGCTCGAGGGGCAGTAGCCGCTCTGGTACCCGCCTCCCCGCTCCGCCTCGTTGTGGGCCTCTGCCGGAAGTGAGGAAAGGAGGAGAAGGGGGGCGGGGCCGGGCGGCTCTTCGGGAGGGTCGTCAGCCGCCATTTTGTTAGCGCCGGGCTGCCGGGGCGCGCGGAAGTGGCGGCTGGCGAAGCGGGAAGGGACGGGGCTCGCCCGGCTCCTCCCTCGCTGGGGCGGAGAGGCGGAGACTGAGCGCGGCCGAGCCGGGTCGGTGGGGCCGAGCGCGGCCCGGCTATGTCGGCGTTCTCGGAGGCGGCGCTGGAGCGGAAGCTGTCGGAGCTGAGCAACTCGCAGCAGAGCGTGCAGACCTTGAGCCTGTGGCTCATCCACCACCGCAAGCACTCGGCGCTCATTGTCAGCGTGTGGGAGCGGGAGCTGCGAAAAGGTGAGGCTGGCACGGCTGCCGCCACGCTGCCGCCACTGGGCCTTTTCCCGCCCTCGGGTGCCGGGTGGGGCCTTCCTCGGGTGCGGCGGGTTTGGGGGAGGCGGCGGCCGGCGCGGCCACGGTGGGAGGAGGCCGTCCTCGGGTGTGCGGCTGCTGAGGGGAGGATGGCAGGGCTCCTCGGCCTGTCGAGCCGGGGAAGGAAGGGGAGAGAGAGAGGGAGGGTGGCCCGGCCCGCCCACCCACCCACCCCGGTGCCTGGGGAGGACGGAGCTACTGGAGCAAGTGTTAAACCCCGGGTCTCAGTTTCTTGATGAATGTGGGCTGGGAGGTGCTTCTCTTCCCTCTTTTTTTGTCCACTCCCCTGGCTCCTGTCTTCTCCTCCCTCCCCCGTTTCCCTTTCCTCCCTCAGTGAGATGCCTCTGAGGAGGCTACTTTTCATGTTTTATTTCCCTCCTTTGTGGAAGAAGAGAGGAAATTGAGAAAAAGGAAGGAAGCGGCAAGCACGGGGTTTAGGGCTTTCCGTTTTAATACTGGTAGTTACGGCTCTTCCAAGACGACCCTTTTTAGGCACTGCCTTTCATCATCTATAATGATGGTTAGCTGTAATAGTATTTGAGTTTCCTGACACGGTGGCTTTGTCCACTTATGCCAGCAACTATTCTTGCAGGGCAGCTGAGGATGGGAATACTCCGCGGGAAGAGCAATTTAATGTGTCCAAAGTGTTTTTTACTTCCTGTTTTTGCCAGATGGCTAAGACCGATGTTAGCATAATAAAGATGTGTGTTTCTTTAGCTGCAATGAGTATTTGATGTTGAGTGTGCAGACTTAGATTCTTATGTGGCTTCCCTTTTAACAGGAAAGAACTTGCAGCTATAGGCAGTGGTTCAGGGACTGAAAGGCAGAAATGGCGTGTGAAGGTTTATTTGACCTGACTGGAAAATAACTTGATCTTAAGTTGACTCATTTAAGAAAAAGAAAAATCACTTGCTATAGCTCTACCTTGCTGTAGGAAATGCTACTGTCTTCCAACAGCTTTCTTTGGAGCCCCATTAATATGTGGATCTTTAAGGGGAAAAGTAGAAGGCTATATTTTCAAGTGGAGAAGAAAAATAGCACTAAGCCATTACAGGACTTAGGAAAGAGAAACCACTGCCTTAGTTTCACGCAACTAAGAGGAATAGTCGACTTGCAGAAATGATGTGTAATGGAATACAAAGAGTGCATGGCTGAATCACAACTACCTCTTGGTTAGTGGGCATAACTTCATATCAAATGGATTGAACCACCCTTAAAATAAAAAGTCTCAAGTATGAAGTAATACTAAACTTTACAGTATATTATGGAAATATGTTCCTATAAACTCTGTAGGTTTTCACATGGCTACTTTGGTTTTGTTTAAAATACGCTTTTTGTGTGAAATGTTATCTTTTGAACTTTCAAGCATGAGTTAATTTTTTTTCTGTTGCCTAAAGAAAGACGTATTTGATGGCATATTTCATATATTTCATCTTATGAAATAAACGCATTTTCACTATCTGTTTGTTGCAAGCTTTCTTTCTTGTTCCGAGAACAAATGAATGGATCTCCAGTCTGCACCTGAAACTTTTCACGTGTCTGGGCCTTCTAAACAAACAACTTGAATGTTTGGTGTTCTGAATGATATCAGAAAGGTATCTTAAAGTAATTAGTACACAGACAGAGTTTTGGTTGCTCGTCTTAATTAACATGCACAATACGTGTTCATAATAATCTATAATATTAATGGTCAGTCCTTAACTTTAGTATTAGCATAATTTTCCTGTTGTGCTGTTTGACTAATTGGAGAAATGAAATGTTTGAAACATGGGATATGTGTTTGAAGGTGGCATTGAGAGACAAGGATAATGATCTGCTTAAGAACTCACAGGAATGCTTTGCTTTTTCTCAGCTTTCAGTGTCTGGCTTCCGCTTTTAAGCCTGTTTTGAGGATGTAGCTCGGGAGCTGTGGATGAACATAGCTGCTATAATTGGTTTTATCTTCAGTTTGTTGAAGTTGTCGTCCAGCTTTTTGCTGCTTCAAAATAAGATTTTTCTGGTGACCTCTTCTTGGAAGCCAACCTTCAAGGGTCTGTGGAAAGCATGTGATAGTCTACCCTCTGGTAGGAGTAGGTTAGTTGCTTTCAAGGTCCTGCACCTTTTCTTCTGGGCTTTTAGGCCTTCTGAAGTGTTTCTTCTTTTGTATGTTCCTCTCCCACTTCATTTGAAGATGGTATACTTAAGATACGTGGGATGTATTTTAATTTTCCATCTCTGATAATAGTACCTGAGCTTCATAAAAATTAGCTTACGTGTGCTCGGTACTTTTTGCTAATTGCCTCACAGAATTATAAGATGATCCCTAATCCCCAAAGGGTAGATTTATTGGTCTAAGCAGACAGCATGTTGAAGATGAGAAGGAAAACCAGTATGCTGTGGTGAAGTGACTTGCGTAAAACATCACAAAGCAGAACACTGCCAATGAGGCCATAAATAGAATAAGTTTAAGGCTCCTGACTTGCCCAACATGCAAGCCATCGAAATGTGATTTCCCTCCTACCTGAGAGGAATATGGACTCTATTTGGGGAATATGGATACAAAAATTATTGGCATTGTCTGCTGCTATTGCTAGCCACTAGTGTCCTGGAACTGAAAATTGAACCTTGCCTTTCTAAATTTCATTTCCTTTCATTGTATCCCTTGTTTATTGTCACCCCTGTCTCCAGACCTTCCTTTCAGCCTTCTCCTTTCCAGGCTCATGGAACATTGTATAACCAACTGAGTTGAACACAATACAGTGTGATACTACATTTTTTTCTGGATGCTTTCAGTTTTGGTAAAAGATTCCTTGCATCAGATCAGCTTGCATGAACCTTTCTGAAGATGTCTTTAGTTATTCATGAATACCAGTGCTAGGATCACAGCTCTTTTGTTCCGAACTGTTTGATTCTGATTCTTTTATTTTTAAAATAGTCATTGTCTTTATATCATGTTGGAGTAGAGGTGAAGAGGCAGCTTTTCAAATGTGCATATAACTTGCATAAGTGTATATACGCTTATATATGTATATGCATAACGTGCATAAGCAACATAAAATCTTAGTCCCTTCCTGTTTACTTGGATTAATTGGTAGTGTTCAGGTCCCATGATAGGGCATCTCTACAGATCATCGGTTCCATACACATTCATCTACATGTTTTCTACAGTTGAACTTTCATTGAGTCTCTTGGTGAATTCTTGCACTTCGATGTGAACTTGGAGAACGGGCAAAACTTGCACGTCTTTGTCAACTTGGAGCGGTTATGTAACATTGGATTTGTCTTGCTGAACTCCAGTGTTGCTAAAGTTGTATCAAGACAGTTCATGTAACTCTGATTACTGAAGAAGCATGCATATATGCTTTTTCCCTAATGCTACCGTAACTTTTATATGTAGTTCTTAAAATACTGGCAGGTAGAATTCATAAGGTCATTCTTCGAAATAATCAAAAATTGGAGGAAATCTAGTATAATGTATTCTAGAATTGACTGTATTGTGAAAGTACTGATAACTCTGAATTGTCCAAACACTCCTAGCAACTGTCACAAATATTTAAGGAAAGGGTGTTGTCTTATACAACCAGTAGTTTGATGAAACTATGATAAGGAGTTGCATATTATATACTTCAAGAGACTGAGTGTAGAGACATGCTGTTTAATGACAGACCTCAAATATGTGCTAATGAAAAATGTATGAACTGTGCCACTAGGGTGGGGGTGTGGCAGAGCTTGTGCCTCTGCCTGGCGTATTAAGTATTCCTGATTCTGCATCTGTGCAAAACCACTCAGGTGTCACTCCAGGTACTCCACATTTTAGCGTTTGTAGTGGGGTTTTTCGCTATCTACTACAATGATTAGTGGAGAATAGATTCTGTAGTTCATTGATCTTTTGTTCATTGATGATTAAAATGATGAAAAAAGATTAATAGAATGCCTTTAACTTAAATGACAGCTGTAATGAAATAACAAGGATTTCTCCTGTTTTGGCAGATAAGCAGAGGTCTACAATGACAACAGAACAGCTTCTTTTCCGCTGTACTGTTGGTTAAATATGTCTTTAAATATTTCTGGTGCTTTTTTTGCTGACAGTATCTTGTGCTGTGCTGATGATGAAAAATCCAACAAAACTAATAATTAGTTTTGAAATAGATGAGTTCCCTGATGCAAAGCTGGTGCTGGCACAAAGGAGACTGTGAGGATAGTATCACCCCTTTAGGCCGCAGCCTGTGTTAGCACTGGCTTATGCTGATCATGAGTCTGCATTCTTTTGAATTTCATAGTTGCTTTATGGAATAAATAATTTGGTGGAGAGGCTACTCTTTCAGTACTTCATTTCTAGTAAATGTCTTGCTAACATGAGGATCTCATGCAGTTTGGATTTTTATTCTAGAAAAGTGAGGCTTTTTTTCTTTGGTACTTGTGATATGGCAGCTTCATGATTGCTTCAAAGTAACTTGTGTGGATTAACTGTTGTGATAATGTTGCCACCCCCCCCCCCCCCCCCCCAACCTCTTGTTTTGGCTGTCAGCTGTCATCCCACCTGTGTCACACTGATCATTGTCTTTGCTGCGAAGCTTATCCAGGTTAGCAGAGCCATTGTATGTTGTCTTTAAGACAGCTACAATTGTGTGAGTACGTCTGGGCTGGTACAGAGGGACATATTTTTTGCACTTGACTCTTGCCATTTTACCTGCTGTTCCAGTTTATTATGCTTGAACTTTGTTTTGAGGTGTTGAAGTCATTCAGTGGCATAAAAAGCAACTATTTTTGCTTATTTATGGCTGTTTCTCTACAACTTCTGCTTCAGGAACATATTCTAGTGTTTGGGTCCTCACTCATTATAGCTGTTGGCATTGACGCAATGCATTTTTCTTAAGCTAGTGGCTGTTGTGGCAGTTGCTCAATGCTGCTGAAAATTGGAATATAGAGGATCTTAGTAGGCAAATTGAGAAGGCCTAGCAACATTGAAACCAGATTTGAAAGTTGTACTACACCTGAATTACTCTGGTACTCAGTCAACGGCTTTGGGTCAGAACCATGGCCAAAAGTGATTGAAATGTATTGCCCTGCAGATGTGAAGTGGATTTCAGGAAACAAGCTCCTGATTTAAAGCAATTATTTTCTGTATTATGTAGTGTAGTTTTCCTGCCAAGAGAAGGAATCTTTCTTTACTGGTGGTTGTAAGATTATTTTACTTAATGGTGGTATAGTGTCATTGGCCAATGTGATACACTTGAGAGAATAAAGAGATTTTCTTTTATTTAAAAGAAACAAAACTATGGCTTACTGATTTCACTGGTTAGTAGGTGTTCTTGAGGAGGCCAGTAAGATAGGTGCCACCTTAAGACGAAGGTGCTTGTGGGTACCTTCCTGCTTATCCACATGAATCTTATCATCTATACAAAAAAGTTTGATGATGAACCAACAGCAGACAAAACTTCAGGTGAACATGAGTTGTTGAGTCCAGTTAGAGAAAAGTGTTTGCTACGTGTATGATTTACAAAATGACCTACATTCAGGAGCAACTGATGAGCAATATAAGAATCTTTCACTTAAAATAGTCACATTTGGATTGTGTAATCCAGTCTCACTAGTTGACTCTCTAACATTAGTCTTGAAAAAATGCAGTGTACACGAATCTATATTTATTTATTGCTAAACCACTTGTGTCCTGGTATCTTACCTGTACCTGCCTGTCTTTCATCATTCTGGTTCTGAATACTTAAGTTCAGTGTCTTTTTCCTATCCTAAAACTGTTGTTGTTGCTGTCAATTCATATCCGCCTTGGCATTGTAGCAGTCAGGCCAGGCAATGAAAGGAATTGTTTTTTCATGTGTTCAGGTAATTCAAGATGCGCTAAGTGCAGTGGGAAGCTTCTGCGGAGTAATTATGTTGGAATGGTTTCCTTGGTTTGTGATCAACTTTCTTGCATCCCTATGGTAATTTGATGCTGATGGCCTCTTTCCCAGAAGTGGCTGTGTGCTGTGTTCCCTTTGTCTACTAGCCTTCAAACTCAAAAGTCGAGATATTTCGACCCTCAAACCTTGAACACACATTCTGTGGCCAAGCTCATTCCCTCTTTGAAAAGGAAACACAGCAGTTCTCAAACCTTGGTAAAATTCACCAGGAGAATCAGGTGACTGTGCAATGTTGAACACTTAGTTTAACTTTTTCATAACAGATAGTTAATGAATTTTAAGTGCTTCTTGTACAACATGCCTTTTATGGATTATATTATCTTTGAATTGTCCTTTCTGGTGGTAGCCTCTCAAGTGACTTTTTACAGATATACTTTCAGTGGTGTTACCAAAGATGCTGCACTTGATCAGCTTGCATAAAAACTCAGGTCAGTTCTCAGTGCGAAGGGTCAGTGATCTTGCACTCAAGTTTCAGTGCTGCTTGACTTAAAAAAGATGAGTTGGGTCTTGTAATAAAAAGCTTGAAGCTTGTCAGATGTTTACAAAGATGTCATGTAACTTCTCATGCAAAGGTATGGAGCATGCTATGGCACAGGAAGTGTCCCAGGGATTTTGGGAGAAGTGCTGACACTCATATACTCTGCTGCATGTATGTAGTCTAACGTAATTCAAAAGCAATTGAGGCAAATCTTTATTTGAATCCATATTAGAGAACTTTGGTAAAAAAGAAACTGTTTAGTGCTGATAACTGTTGTGAGATTTTAACCTACTGTTGCTCATTTTCTCAAAATCTCTTGTTAAATGATATTTTCATTCAAGGTCTGTTGGCATAGCAGAGCCAGCCTGTAGAAGGTTAAAGCCTGATGTAACGTTTTCAGATGGGTCAGTAGTCTATACACTTGCAGTGGGATGTAAGTGAAATCACTTATGCCTGTGTGTTTCTCTGTAGTTTCTTCCTGTATGTCTAAAAAACAGCAAATATCTCTCAGCTCTAGGGAAGAGGTGTAGAACAGCATGAAACTAATGGACATGTTTCTAGCAATCTCCATGGGAGCTCAATTTCCAATGCCAGGAGGTAAACCTGGAGAAGGCAAATATGGGTGATTATGCTGGCTTTGATTGCCAGAGTTAACCTCAGTGAAAATAAATGCTTACTGCCTTCCAAGGTAAAATACTAAAGTTCCTTGCACAAAAGTAGTGGCTCTTCAGTGTTAGAGTTCTCTAAATATTATAGACTCGAGCATCCAATGTCAGGGCATCTATGTGGAACTGGTAGAGAACCAGGAATACCCAGGCCAGGCTAATAAGTATGTGTTCCTAAGAAGTACAGATTGCTGAAAACTAAGACTTGATAATGAGGATGCTAAGTCTCTCCACCATAGATGCCTGATTATGCTAATTGCAGGTGAAATACTGTGGATACCTGCAGAGTATTCATTGGCGTTTAAATGTCAGATACATTTTTGGGACAGACTTAGTTTCAGTTGAGGTGCCAATCCCAGTTAGTCTCATTGTGGATGCTTTAAGAGTAATCTGCTTAATATGGCCCTTATACTAGCCAGCACCATTGACCTATTAAAATACTTCAGAATCCAGCACTTCAAGGAGCTGCTTTGGTGATTGCTTTGGTGGATAAATGGTAAATCTAACTGAAACAAGCAGAGGAGTTATGTGGACACTGCACAGAGCTTCTGAAAAGATGACTCAGTTCAACATGGATGCTTTCTTAGCAGTTTTGTGTTTGCAGACTGTACTGTTAATGTACCAGAGACACTGTGAGCTAGCTACTTCTAACACTGTACACTCTGGCAGCGTGTGCCTTTCGGATCCTTCTTTAACCTAGGATCATACCTTTTTTCTTTCATTTTCTTCTGACAGTAAGAGCACTTTTGCCAATAGCCTTGCCACGTGTTGAAGACTCTTTTTTTTAAATAGTCTAACTGTTTGTTGATCCATTTTGGTCTTCTGAGGTGTATCAAAGCCCAGGGCTGAAAAGCTAATGTCACCCCTACTGAAGAGGGATGCTTTAAACAGATTGGTTTGGAAAAAAATTACCTATCTGGTCTGGAATTTAATTTTGTATTTCAGACTTCCATAGTTAATTTACAGTCATAGTAGCAGTAGAACACACTGGGTTTTTTCAGCTCAGAGTTGTCAACCTCAGTTGCTAAAGGTTATGTATGTTACACTTTAGTCTCGTGTGTAAGGCAGAGCGGTAGTAGGCCATTATGTAACTCCTGAAGATTTGTGAAGTGAAAGGGAACACTTCTTGAGAGTAGGCATAACTTTTAGCTTTGGAATTTTGCACAGAGGAATTATATTTTACTTCACAGTATTCTTTATGAACATAAAGGTAGAATATTAGTTTAATTTCTAACCCAAGCCACAGCTTAATAGTGTTTTGAGGATTTTTGTTCACTAAATACAGCTTTGTTTCTGTAAAGTTGTAGTAGGAAGCTTAAAAGGTAATACTAGAGGAAATAAGCTGCAAAGTGACTTTCTGGGTTTTAGCATGCTTTTTCCAAACATGGGATATTGATCTGTTTACTGTAGTTAATAGATAAAGTCTAGGCTTTGTGAGAATCAACATCACCTGACTTCATGGCACTGCATATGTCTCCTGTCTTTACCAGCTCAGTTGATCTGGTTACTTGTTGGAAATAAGGAAGCTGAGGTCTGTCACAAATGAGTTACATCACTGAGGATTAAAACATGACTACTTTTTTTCTGTGAAATGGATGGACAAGGACCTAACCTGCATGCCATTCAGAGGATGTAGTGTAGGGAACAGTCTGCTTCATTATATTTTGAGTCCTAATTATGGGCTTATTTGAGAAATGGGGGGGGACCAGGGTCGGCTTTGGTAAACACTAGTTAATTTTGGTGCACCCATGAGACATGTTTTCTAAGATTCTCTGTTTGAATAATTCAAAGCTTTCTATGTGTCAGAACTATGATTTACCTGAAACATAAGTAGGAGATACGTCACTATATTGTCAGTCAGATTTTAATACAGAAATTAAGTAGCATAAATTTATAAAAATCTACATTTTAGTTTAGCCAGATTTTGACCTGAATAGATGAATTTCCTGGGTGTTTGCATGTAGTGCCTTCACTGTTTGGAGCAGACTTGTACTAGATTCACCTTGTGTCCAGCACTTCCAAACTAATTATTTTTTGCCACTTTTTAGTTTGCGTTGATTCTAAGAGATGGGTGCATTTTTACTTTTAGTGCAATCCCCCCCCCCCCCTCCCGCCTTAATCCAGAACTCTCTTAACTTCTTGGATATGTCTGTCCAAGAGGATGGGGAAAATTCAATACTCCAAGGAGAAATCCTTCAGAGGAGTCTTTCTATAATGCAAAATTTATTCTCAAAAACATTTCCTTAGAATAGAAGCATATCAACATTGAATTTTCTGTTTGTATGTGAGGGTACTGGTTCTGCATGTTTGAGAGGTTGGAGTGGAAAGTAACAAAATCAAATCATATTGGGAACTAAGCACAAGTTTTAAAAAATCCTAGATTGGCTTTACCACAGTGCTGCTTTCCTTGAGAGGGCAGAAAAAACTTAAATCTTGTCTTTCAAGAAAACCTCTTTTTAAAGTCAGAGAATACATACTGAGACTGTGGTGGTAATGGGTATTGAAAGTTTTTCTGATGTTAGCAGAAGGTTAGAAGTGTTACAAATAAGAGTTACAGCTCTGAGAAATCTGCAGACTAGTGAAGATTAGATGGAGTGTTCCTGAGTAGGAACACTTAGAAAACATGGAATAGATTTTCAAAAGCGACTTGTAAATTGGAAGCTTGTAATCTATTGCACATTAATGAGAATAGGATAAAATGCTTAAGATGCTTGGAGAAGAGATACATCACAGCAGCCTGAAAGTGATTTTTGAAAATGTTTTCTTGCTATTACAGCTGCAGGCACATGAGTGTTTTAATGATTAGGAGATGAGGGAGGGGAGTATCACAGTGATATGGAGGGATTGACTGTTCAGTTTGCTCGAATACAAGAATGAGGGGTGGTTTTATAAGACTGAGTGAAATTCAAACTGAAAGGAGGAGGTTCTTCACATGAATGATTGTGGATCTGTGAAGCTCCTTGTTAGAGGACTTCATGTGTGTAAGAAATTTATGCAGGCTCAAAGGGAAGTTAAAGTACTTGGAAGAAATCCATGAAGGCTACCAAACAGAAAAATTGCATCAGGCTCAGGAAAACACCTGAGAATAGTTGGAGGCTGAAGAACACTTTGGAATAGCATTTTTTTTTCCTGATTATTTTTGGAGATGGGGCTAGAGGGAACTTGTGTCATATTATGAAGGAGGAAGAATCTGAGCAAAGAGTTACAGCAGAGGGAGAGAGAAAAGCCAATGGGTGACCAAAGTCTTTTCACGTTTTGAAATACAAAATTAGAGTGAAATGTTGTAAGCAGTAATGAGAATAGGAAAAACACATTTGATTTGGGTTTTTTGTTTAGTATAAATGTGGATAAATAGGTATTAGTTGGAAGAAGTAAAATTTCTAATTATTCTTGTTTATCACTCTTTTTATTAGCAAAACCAAATCGGAAGCTGACATTCCTATACTTGGCCAATGATGTCATACAGAACAGCAAAAGGAAAGGACCAGAATTTACAAAAGACTTTGCTCCAGTAATCGTGGAGGCTTTTAAGCATGTCTCGAGGTACAGTAAACTTATGTGCAGTGTCCTTCATCATACTGTATTTGAGGGAGATATAGAGAAGTCCTCAATTCATCTCTTCTGACCCAGCTAGTCCTTGTGTGCTATTCCTGTACTTGAAGTTTTGTTAATTTAATTTATTCAGTGGTCTTCTGATCTTGGGTAGTCGTAATGCTGTTGAATGAAGTTACATAGTAAATTCATCTGCATTCAGTCCCTTTTGCCTTAGAAAGCTGTTAGCTATGCCTTAAACACAGACTGAAAGCAAGTCTTAATTTATATGCTACAACAGTTTGATATGTTTCATTACTGGTGTTGCATGATTTGTTTTTCCCAGCAGCCATTCATCTCGTTGCATGAGGATGCTAGCATCTTGATACAGAATTACTTTCACATGGGACACAGCTGTTGAAGCAACACAAACCTATTTGCAGTTTTTGTATAATAGGGCTACAGACCTACAGATTTATGGATTGAGCAAGCAGAGGGAATTGGGTGTTGACTTTTTCTTTATATGCTTGCTACGACATCTTGAACTGGTCTTTCCTTTCTTTTCTTTAAAACATGATTTTTTTATTTTCTGAGATTATTGGACTTCTGATACTTTGATAATGCTAAGGTATGCCAAGGTCCTTCTGTGGAGGGTAATCGTACGGCAGTGCTGTACTTTTACCTAGTGATGATTTTTGCTTTTTTTCCTTGTAACAGTGAGTCTGATGAGAGTTGTAAGAAACACCTTGGCCGAGTCCTTTCTATCTGGGAAGAAAGGTCTGTTTATGAAAATGATGTGTTAGAACAACTTAGGCAAGCTTTGTGTAAGTATTTTGTGTGTGTATGAAGATTCAGTCTCTTGTTTGAAATATTATTTCCCTGACTCCTCTGTTTGTTTTCATTTAGATGGAGACAGAAAGGTGAGGAAGCGCACATACGAACAGATAAAAGTTGATGAAAATAACTGTTCACCTCGAAGTTCTCCCACTGACCCTCCACAGGTAAAAGCATGTTTATAAAAGTCTGTATTTGCATATGGTTTGATACAGAATTTTTCAGTTACTCTTGGTTTTGAATGGTCTCTGTTTTTCTTTTTAATGAGGTACAGTTTCTGAGCAAGGGTGACTACACATGAAACTTTTCTTCACGGTACTTTAGGTTACAAGTGGAGCTAAGTAGTTGAGCATGCTGTAACTTTAGTCAGTTTGACGCTAAATCAGAATGTGTCAACTATATATCCAGCTTTGTCCATATCAGGATTTCAGCATTGGTTTATACAATGTGTTTTAGGTTCTCATTTGGTTGCCAGGGTAGTAATAAGTAACACGTGTATTAGAATAAAATTGTTATAGATTTATCAATAAAATATTTCTCAATGTTGCAATCATGATGGTTGGGAAAAGTTCTTGTCTATGTTGCGTTGTTATGGCTTTTGTAATTCCTGTGGATTTTTTGTTACGATACTGCCCCCATCTCAAAAGGCTTTTTGTTATGACAGGGAATGACTGTCCTCAAATAATCACAATTTAGTATGTTTCTCTGTAACAGACATCTGGGCTTCTATGAACATCAGCCCTACTTCCAAAAAGAAGTGCACTGATCTAGTCTGATGCGATAGTGAAGCAAAACTACAGGAAAAATAATTTCAAAAATGTATAGTAAAATGAAAGGTACTGTAAAATAATCACTACTGTCAAAAATAAGATTTATAAGAGTCCTATATCAAGAATTTAAATGAAAAATATATTTTAGGAAGGTGACCTTTAAAACTAGGAACACTGCAGTGTTGTTCTGAGAATTAATGGCTTGGTTTTGTTTTGTGTTCAGTCTGAGAGGGGATAGAATGTTGCTATAATGCTGATATCATAAATGCTTTTAAAATTACTATCAAATTGATTCCATAAGCTTATTGTGAAATACTGTTTTGTACTAAGATCTGTTTATTTAAACTAGTTCTCAATCTTGCATGCTTTTTTCAGACCACAGATCTCATTAGAGCATTACAAGAACTAGAAAACGCTGCCTCTGGGGATGCAGCAGTACATCAGAGAATAGCTTCTTTGCCTATAGAGGTGCAAGATGTGTCCCTGTTAGACAGAATAACAGGTGAGGGTTGGGGATCCAGTAACTGAAATGCTGTTCTGAGAACTTAACAGTATATAATGAAATCACGCTTTACTTGTTTTTCTCTGCTTGTTTTTTAGATAAGGAATCTGGAGAGCAACTTTCCAAAATGGTAGATGATGCATGTATGTTGCTGGCGGATTACAATGGCAGGTTGGCAGCTGAAATAGATGATAGAAAACAGCTAACTCGAATGTTGTCAGACTTCCTCCGATGTCAAAAAGAATTCCTTGCAGAGAAAGAACATAAGCTGGAAGTGCGTAATGTTTTGTTTTAGTCCATTCTTCACTAAAGCTTGTTCTTGCAAATGTTTTTAGTTTACCTAAACAACTTTTCTCCCCAAAGGTAAATGTTTAATTGCCACTTTTAGGTCTTTGCTTCCAGCACATTATTAACAAGATGTCTTTTGGTTCTACTGTTCTAAGTCTATTAAACCAGCTCAACATTAGGTGATGTTACAACTGCAATCACTTCAGTGTTTGTCTTTCTGGTTTTTAGCCTATTCAGTCTTCGTTATATGTACAGACTTAGTTTTAGTCATGCAGATAGAAAGTTTTATCCCAAATGGTACAAACTTAATTCTTCATAGAGTAAATTTTCTCTTGTTCTTTTTGTTCACCATTGTAAGTCTTAGTTATGTATTACGTTGTTTAATAACATCCTTTTAGTGAATAGAATGATCTTTCCGGTAGTCGTAGGTTTGTGAAGCCGCTTAAAGGATAGGAATTTAATTACTGGTTTCAACACAACTTTTTAACCTGACTCAAGTATCCATTAATCCCAGTAAAATGGAGTTTTAGCTTCTACAGCCTCTAACACAGCTGGTTAGCAGCACTAGCACCATTAGGACAGGACAAATCATTAATAAAAGAAGGATACAGAGTGAACGGCTCATTATGGGCAAATGATCCCCTAAGTTATTCCATTCTCCGCTATTACCAGTCATCTGTTTTCCTTTCCTACCATGTAATACTGTCAAGCCCTCTGTTGAACATCCGACATATCCTAAGTAGCTCCATAATTTCATGTCCATTGCTTCCCAAATCCCTTGTCTCGGCATTGAGACATAGGTTTCAGTGCTAAATTGGATATTACAGTAATAGAACTGAAGCTGCATCCTTTAGCAAGGGCAGATAGCTCAACAGTTGCGGTGCCCTGTAACTGCAGCATATGCATACATGGTGCACAAATTAATTGCTTTTCAGGTTTCATGTCACATAGGCCTGTCAAGAACATTTTCTTCACTCTGTGGTTTCTTTACCCTTCTATAACTTCATAACTTGAGTTCAGATTTTGTGGTGTCTTTGTTCAGGAAAATGCTGTTCACAATGTATCTGAAGTGATCATTCGGATCAGTTGTGTTATTCCTAGACTACTCTTACTTCCTGACTTCCTTCCTTTGCTCTATGCCTCACAGAAAAGCAATTGATGAAGGTTCTTCTTATCAACTTCACTGTGTTTATCCTGTGGGAAGAATATCAACCAACTTCATGTAAGATAGATGGTATGCACGGTAGTGCTGATTGCAGTAGCAACTGATCCAACTGCACAATGGAACCTGGAAGATTAAAGAACAGGAAGCCTTAAGCTTTTCATCACGTGCCCTACCTTCCCTCTGTGTGTGTGTAATGTGTTTGAAGGACAAGTTCTCACAGTACCAGTGTAGGACTGATTGTCTTCAGACACTTCTTTTTGTAGGTCATTACCAGCAGTTAGACCCTGTTTAGGTATAGTAGACCCCTGGATAGTGAGTTGCTCAAAATGCAGTGACTTAATCCTTCAGATGGAGTTATACTTCTGTAAAAACAAGAGAGCTCAATTAATCAGAAATTGCAAATGGAGTGCAGTTGTGAACAGATTCCACTCTTGTTGGTTGTTTTCAACAAGCACAAACCAGTTTAATTTCCCAGTATTACTAGATTAAAGAGTTCATAACTGTAAGAGAAAGCAATTGCTTATTCCCAGGCTGTCATGGTCCTTAAAACTGGGTTTCTTGACTGAATTAAACTGTTAAAGGATCCCATTCTAATACAGCATACTTCCAGTTTCAGACTGATTTCAGAGGTCTTTCTTTAGAAAGCAGGAGACAGTCTTTAGTATCTGTAGCAGTCTATTTTAAACAGATGAAGTCCTAGGATGTTGAGGTATACTGTAAGAATGTTTTTAGGCTGATCAGTGTGGTATAAATGCAGGTTACTAATAAAGAACTGTGAGCCAAGATGGTGTCAACCCAGGGTACTAATAAAGAGCTATAAGCCAAGAGATTGTAAAGAACAAGAACCTTAAAATCAAGCTTCTAAACTTGTGTTAAGATGAGTGAAGTGAGTTTATGCTCACTACCAGTAGTGCCTTTTGGTTTGGGAAGTGCAGGCTGATAAACATTCTGAAGTTTTGAAATGTAAGATCAGGATGTCTTCATGATACTGTCTATAGGCCCAGCTGACTTACTTTCTCTTTCTTTTTTTTTTTTTAATTAAGAAATGGCTATCTTCTGATGTAAATACCCAATACCTGTAGCCAGATGCATTTGTTTTCTGAAGCAAAGACTCTGTTTTTACAGTTTTAGGAAATACCGTACCTCAGATTGAGCCTTGCTTCTTGGCTTCTCATTTGAAATAGCACTGGGAAAGGGCCTGTCACCCTTTATAATTCTTTGAGAATGTATTTCCTGAACTGTCTGTCCCTAGGTTTTGCCACTCTAGTTTAATTTCTCGTGAAATTAATTTGTTCTAGACGAGCTTGTTTCCTTTGCTAGACTTCTGGTGATTGACATTTTTTTGAGTGTAACATGGTCTCTGGGTTGTAACATATCAAGTCTTCATTTCTTTCTGAATTAGTATCACCAGTCTGTGAGTATATTGCTGAGATCCTACCTTATTGATTTGTCAAACACCCAGGTATGGTAAGAAACAAGTGATTGTATTCTTAGTGGAATCTAGAAATGTTACCTGCTGTTGACCTGGTTTAACAGTATTAGAATTTGAATTCTCAGAGAATTCTTGTTAACTTGAAACTTTAGATGGGAGCTTTAGACCTAAATTTGCAGATGTTTTATCTTCTGAAGAAAATTTATAGGTAAGTAGCTTTGAATAACCAATCTTTCCATGAGTGGTTTTTTTTTTTA
The DNA here is from genome assembly GCA_009819775.1 of Phoenicopterus ruber ruber. Lineage (NCBI taxonomy): Eukaryota > Metazoa > Chordata > Aves > Phoenicopteriformes > Phoenicopteridae > Phoenicopterus > Phoenicopterus ruber. The sequence goes on from CM020216.1 coordinate 96,778,017, forward strand.
AGAATAAGAGCTTCTCTAATAGTTATTTCTAAACAGAAGTGCATGATTCCCATCAAAATCAAGGTAATGTATGCATTAAATCTTGACAGGCAATTTTGACAACAGATAAATAACATGAGCTATCATGTCTGCATCAAAAGCTAACTGTACTGCTTAGTAGGTGACTTTCGTAAGTCTGCTCTGGGTAAGTAGTGTCATCTTTAACTCTTAAATTGTTTTCTTTAACATCTGTCTAGCTTCTGTTGCAGGTGGTGGAAATGGACCTATCTTCTAATGATGTCACCATCCATTAGTACACACATCCTGCTAAAAATAAATTTCAGAATCAAAATCTTGTATTGTCTGTTGTTTTTGAAAAATGAAGAGGGGGAGTTCTGTAACTACTCATACCAAACCTCTGCTATTTTCGTCTATATTCTCACAAACGTTACTGAGTTTATGCCTGAGGTGGATAAGTATTTATCCAGTGTCATTCCTTTTTCTTGAAGATTAAAAATTTCACATGGTTGTTCCTAAAACTCACAAGTCCTTTCGGTTAAATCATTCAAAATTCCAAATGCAGAAGTTTGGGTGTCACTTGCATTGAAGCTGCCATTACCAAAAGGAAAGAGCTGTGAAAACAAGAATTTTTCAAACTTTCACTTTTTAACTTACACTCTAGCTATTGGGTTTACATGAACATCAGAAATGAGAAGTGATGGATGTAGGATTTGTCCTTCACAAGCACAATAAAGAACTTTCACTTTATTAATGTACATCTATTTTACATTTTATGTAGATAACAGAGAAGATGTATTTTTATAATTGCTCTTATGCCCCTTTAGAGCTCCCTTCAAATTTAGAATCATCCTAAAGAGCATTTTCCCTTCACTTTTGTAAGTTTTAAAGTAGTATAAATATTTAAGGTTCAGTGTACTGTAGCTGTGTCTGGGAACTTGTATAGGATTTATAGGTAGATGTGATTCTATCTGTTAGAGAAAATAGAACTTTTTGCAGAAAGATTTTTGTAGGAACCCTTTTTTCTCAGAACTTTGAGGACTAATATCATTTCCTGTTTTCTACTACTTTGGCTGACTCTTCCCTCTCTGCTTCCTTGTTTGTCCTCCCTGCCCATCCCCTAGTTTTTGGGGGAAAACAGAAATGTTGGTTGATCTGTTCATCTCACTGAAGGCTGATAAAAAGAGCTTTTTATGTTATGCAGGAACAGAGAATTAGGTATACATAAATTAATATCCAGATACGCTCATCTCCTTGTGATAAAGACTGTCCTGTAGACATTCTAGAATTAACATGGCCTTAAAAATACAGAGATGACATGAACAAGAGAAGTACTTGATTTACTTTTTTTTTCATATTGCTTTGTTTTTGCCTCTTCCACAATCTTATTGATTACAGAGTAAATAGACTCTTACTAAATTTCAAATAAAGGCTTTGATAGTTCGAAATCTTATGACTTATTAACGAGTGTGGGCAGGGGATCATATGACCTTTTTCTAGAAAAACAAGACAGCTGCCTTGCCTTCATTTTGATGTTATGGAAAAACGTGACATCGCTATGCTTCGTGTATACTGGATGACCCAGTTTCTTACATAGTGTTTCTATCAACTTACAACTTAAATTGGGGAACATCTTGTCACTAAATCCAAATTTTTATGAAGGAAATGCTACTCTGGGAGGCCTGCTGTGTTTTAGCAGCTTGCATTTAATTAAGATACTTTTATTGATTATGATGTCTTGCATTCCTTATTTTCTACAGCTGTAGAAACAATATTCATAGCCTTACACTGTCACATCTGGTTATAATTGTTTGTGGTTTCTTAGCATGTTGAGAGAATATTATATGTTCAATGTACTTTTATTTCATGATTGAGCTTTATAGCTCAATATAGCTTGACTTGTCTTCCTAAAGGATTTAATTTTGTCATGAGATTTGTATGAGTAAACAGCAAGCAGTTAGTCATCCTAGTCTGTAGCTCTGGAGTCAAAGGCTTTTTTTTTTTTTCCTCGTTCAGTTCCAGCTTAATGGTTTCAAATGCAGACATAAAACATTAAGCAAAGAATTTAGGGATGGCAGTGGTATAACAGGCCTCTTGTGTTTAGGTTTTGTTTCCCAGTGCAAGACTGGATTGATACTATTGTCTGCTGTTTCCTTCCACCATGGCCTTCGTGTTATCATAGGGTGTAGTGCTTTCCTTATTGTGGTTTTTTTTTCTTTAGGCCCTTTATACTTACCTAGTACCTTTGTATGCCAGCTTCTGTCTTTCAGTGCCAGATGAACTTAGGGTAATACATTCAGTCATGCTTCATACTTTTCAAGTCCACTTAAAATAATGGGGATTCATTTCTTCATAACCTTGCAGCTGAGAACCTAAAATACTTCACTGAGCTTTGGTTGAAGTTGAGGAAGATTGATTAGTAGCATGAATCCTGCACTGCTTTTTGTTACGGGGTGGAGTTTGCAGCATTGTAGGTGATCTACAACTCCCTAAATGCGGCAGCACCACAGTAACTCAAGTTAATCTTGAGTTAGAACTGAGCTGTGCTGTACCTGCTGCTAACGGTGCAATGATTACCAAACTGGTAGCTGGGAAATACCAGGAAGCGGGCAATAAGGTTCATCCACACTCATCAGGACCATTTTGAGTATTTAAGATCTTCTGATACATGCTTGGCAGCAGAAGACCCCCTGTAAGTAGTGATACCAAACAGAATGTGTTGTGCGGTCTCTCTTGACATTATGAACCATCGCATTCATTTCTGTTCAGGATTACAGCTTCAGAAATTGAAGCTGGATTGACAGTGCTTCCAGTTCAGGGAGTATGTGACTTCTACTGAAAGAGGTGTTTGAATCGATCCAGATATTCTTGGGCTGAGGGGAGCAGGGCTGTGGATCTCTATAATAAAAAAGGGAAGTGAGCCTTCATCAGAATTATTGTCTGTCTTTTGTGGGCCAATTTTGAGCAACACTCACTTTTTCAGAGAAATGTATGTAGCTTTTAACCATCAGGAGGGAAATGCAGGCTAAGGATCTCTAATGGACAGATTCTCTTCATTCCAGTTCTGCCCATCCTACCCTGTACTAAATCCAATAGGAGTCAGAAACAGGCCCCTATGCTTAGCAATTTGTGTAGATTGGTTCAAAGCTCTTGCTCATAGGTTGGCTTTGGATGACCATTTGAAGTGCTTTGTGTAGTGTAAATGCTCTGCTCATCTTAAGGTTGAGTTGCACAGTCACAGTCCTTTAGTGAATATAGACACTGGGGATTTTCTGGTGGGGTTTTTTTGTGTGTTGGTTTGTGGGGTTTTTTTTTTTTAACAACAAACCGCAACGCCCCCAAAAAACTGCAACCAAACTTCAGTAAGCTCAGTAGTTTGGATTATCTACCTGAAGATGACTGGGGAAAATTAAGCAATCGCTGCAATAGTCATCTCTCCTTAAGGTTTTTTAGATTAGAAGTTAAAGAATGTGAGGTGACATTTAAAATGAGACATAGGTGGTATCTCTGCAAAAGGAGTAGGCTTACTAAGCATGCTTACAGGTTGCTAACCTGTCTTTTAAATGTAGTTATTCTTTTGTTTCCATGAGCGTTTTTTTCAGTACTGAAAAGTGGCAGGAGACACAGTTGTGAAGCTTAAGTTTTGTAGAGGAAATTTGCGCTGGACTAGAGTGGAAAACAGCAGCCTGGTATGTCAAACACAGCAAAGCAAAGTCAAGTGGTCAGTGCATTTTGTTCCTCTGTGCTGTACCCATTTTATGACAATAATGCTTATTTGCCCCATTTCTTATAACAAGCCTATAACCTTTCTGTACTTGATGAATACATATGCCTTTTTTATATTGTGACTTCATGACTGCAGCCTCAGATACCATGGTACATGGTTTCTCAATTTGTAGCTGAAAGACTATTAGGACTTCAGAGCTCTATGTTGTCATTCAGAGCAACAGAAACCCTTGAAGACTTCTACTTTCTAAATGAAATTACCAGGTATTTGAGTATAAATACTGGCTTTTCTAGCAGATCAGGCAGGTTGTAGGTTGTACTTTGCTCATCCTTGTAAATAAGGATAACCTTTTGCTTCAATTCATCATGTTTTAAAGCATTGCATGTCACACTGAAGATGCTCTGTTTTTGAAACAGTGTTATAAAAATGTTACAACTTTGGTATTTATAAAACTTTTTACCAATTTCACCCTTATTATTTGTGAAGGGTAGGGGTTTTATTAAACCTTCACTCTGCAGCTTACCTGTTACTTCTTATTTGAAAGGGGGGAAAAAATACAAGATACTGGGTGCTTTAATACCCTCGAGGTACCTTTTGTGAATTCCTCATTATAAAAATACCGAGAGAAGATACTGGTCTTATCTAGGTCGGACATGCTGTTGTTCATGAGACTTTTAGACAGAATGTTCCTGGCTGTTGCAAGCCACAAACTTAATACTCTTAACCAAAATGAATGGATCTATTTGTGTCATCCTCAGAAGAACAAATTTTGCAGGTATGTAATGGATTCGTGTTTTGTGCAAACAAATATCTGAGAGGATGGGAAATTGAAAATGGAATAATCAGCGCTCTATCTAGAACTTCTTAAGTTTTTGAAGGACAGCTGTAGATTGGCAAGTGGCTTGGTCTGGTGCTTTCTGCAGCAGACATTCCCTTTCTTTTGATCAGATGTTTGCTGGAAGATTAAAAAACCCCACAACTGGATGTAAGAAATATTGAAACTGTAGCACCTGTTTATGTCAGTAGTAGCAATGTAGGTTTTCAAGTTAAGACCACACCTTTTCCACAAGCCTTAATTTCGCACAGTAATATTGTTGCTGTGTAGACTTTTTAAAATTCTGATGGTTTTGTTGCTAGATCTGTTCAATTTTAAGAACATATTTTTATTAATCTTTATTGTGAATACGAAGTCAGCAGAACTATAAACCCTGCTTCAGTCCCTCCTGCAACTAAAAACTTGCTTTTGGAATTGCTATTTGTTGAAGCAACTGTAAACACTAAGTAGAAACATAAGACTGCACTTGAATGACAGGTGGCTATGTTGGGAAAAACTGCAAAATGTAACTACACCGACTAACCATCATGCTTTCTCACTGGGTTTGCAAGTTACAAAAGGAAATTTTTGTAATCTAGTTTCAAAAAAGAAACTGAATGTTGTGGATGGAAAGGAGAAGGGAAGGGAAGCTATCAGAAAGCTCTGCTCCCCAGTTTGAGATGACTTGTATAAACAAACTGAATAGAAATCTGTTGCTTTAGCTAATGTCTTCTGGTACTTCAGTTTAACAGGAAAATAAGCCCATGTGTATTCAAAGATAATTGTGTTCGACTCAAATGCTGTGCTCCTTAGTGTTCTCTTTAAATTGTGTCCTAATTAAAGCCTGTGTCGTTAGGCTGATACTCAAAAGTTACACTTGAAAAATTTTTCTGCCATCATTAAGATCTAGAAACTTCATTATAAATTTTTTTGTCTAACAAGCTCCCAAATGAAGTTAAAAGGAAGCACCATACTCAAGTTACTCTTTACTATGACCTACACCTGTAGTTAGATCCCCCCCACACTGCATTTCTGATAATGATGTGGCTGGTTGGTTGGAAGGGCTGACGAGCAGTGCTTCTAAGAATCTGACAAGAATAAAGAGGAGAAACAGCTAGAATATTAGCTTGCTTTTTCTCTCAGCCTTGCTGAAACAACACAAAGCAGATTTCATTCTATCTCAGTTCCAAACTTTTGATCTTTCCACTTAAAACCAGCATAGTGTTAGATAGAAAAAGCGATTTGTGTAAAATCTGATGCAGAACATAGTAGCGCTCACGCATTTGTGGACAGGGCTGATACCTTTTTGAAGAATTTGAATGTCCACAGCAAGGAAACAGTCTACAAGTGGACGACAACAACTAGCAGTTTATGAGACAACATTTAAAGAAAATTTGCATCCGGTGTAGTTACTGTAGATCTTAGAGTGCTCATATTTACTTGTGTCCTCACATATACAGAGGAAAATAATTCATCAGCTTCTGTAATAGTCTGAGGCAGCAAATATTTCCAGAGCCTGGTAATGAAATAATGAATTACCTTTTGCTATTAGTTGTATTTTAATGTCAACATAGGGAAAAGTAAAGTTCTTACTGGAAGAAATGTTCACTGGCACAAATTAAGTAGTAAGTATAGGTGATATCTTTATGACACAAACCTAATACAACTTTTTAAAAAATGCAAACAGGAGTGAAATACTCTTTTTTTAGAATATGTTAACGTTTTGTGGTATTTAAGGACAGTGCACTTCCTGTGGGTTGGTTTTTTTTGAAACCCAGAGCTTGAGTTGAAATTCATCTGTTACTATGTCCATCAGTTATGGGTAAAATATCACTGAAAATAAGAACATCATTAAAGAATTCATATGAATCTTGAATGACCAAGAAAAGGGTCATTTCTAGTTTTAATAATTCCATTGTCAAATCAAAATGATTTGAGTTCATGTGAATCCAAGTGAATGAATTCATAGTTGAGCTTCTTTAATCAGGCACCAAAACTGTTTCGTTTTCCCTAGTTTAATTTCACTGATGATCTTTTGTAGTGGTACTGCTAAACTAGTCACAAGGTTTATTGTGACCATTTCGGACGTCTTTTATGGTCTATATGCTCTTTTCAAATAGCTACTGATGATCTGAAGGACACCTTCAGCTTTTCTGTTAATTATAAATTCTCCATCTGCAGTTCTTAATAAAGGTACGAGTAAGTAGACAAACATTACCCAACAGGTAGATTTAACACGTCATGGTAGTGAGGTCTTTGTTTGACCAGTAGCTCACCAATGTGCTTTTTTAAAGTAACCTCTGCTAATTGCTTAAGATCATGGAAGTTAGTAACTTAGCTGAAAAGATACGAAGGCTAAATGTAGAGGGCAGAAATAGTGTTCAGTTGGATTCAAAGTGAAACTGAATTTTATAGATCAATAACATCACACTTAAAGCAGTGTCTGAGTCAGTATTGTAAATCTGGGGAATTTTACTTGAAAAAACAAAATCCAGACATTTTATAAAATCAGCTACTCCTGGTTCTTACAAAGTCGTCAAATAATATTAGGCCACTTCATGGAGCCAAGAGCCCCAGCTGAGAAAAGATGAAAACTGTTAGGGAAAATAATGCTTCTCTTAGCTGGGCTGTTGCTGAAAAATCCAATTCTTAAAAACTGTTTTTATCTTTCTGTTAAAGCATGCAGGTGAAGTGCAGTTTTGAAGAATGTTTCCTTTCAGCTAGTAGCAACTATGGTTTAGCTAATGCTAGCCTGATTCTGAAAATTAATCTCCAAGAATAATGATAGCCTTTTTCCCTGCAGAAGCCAGTCTGGAGGGCTTACCCTCCATACTGAAACACACACACACAATGTGTGTACTCTGAATCAAAATGCTGAGGGGGGAATGGGAGGAAGAGAGCTGCAGAGCTTTCACACCGTGCTACAGCTACCTGGCAGAAATGTTTATTCTTGCGTTGATTGGAATTGGAAGCTGAGGTTTATGACCATGTATATGTTTATACACACACAGACACACACACACAAACTGTTATTTCTTTCTTTTTTTTTTTCCTAGCACCTTGTTTCCAAATGTGTTGTCTTAGAAGCTAGATTATTTTCTTTATCCCTAGATTTCCCTGATTAAGTGGGGTATGGTACAGGTGTCTGCTGGAGGTTGGGGGGGAACGACACCAACTTGGAAGCTATGAATTAAAGCATGGTTGCGGACAATGTGAAAACACCAGCTCTCATTATTGACTTTGTCTTGAAGCTGTATGCATTCGTTATTCTGAGGGGTGTAATGGAAAAGTAAGAGAGCAATTGGGAGAGCTATTTCAGCAGCAGTGAGGAAACAATGTATTCCACATCTGTTGTGCTTGCTGAGAATTAGTTTCTTAGCTGGGGAGAAATGGAAGGAGTTCTTTGTCACAGGAGTGCTAACCATCACCCAATAAGCGTGTAAAGTGGTCCTTACGCTTGCCTTAAAATTCAATTCTAGACCAAAGGAGTGGCCAGAGTACTTTTAGTTCTGCATTCAGGCTGAAACAGTTGCGATGTTTTTCAGTTCTGCCAAAAGTAAAAGAATACTGGATTAGTCTGCTTTGGAGTTATTGGTAAAGTTTTTCCACTGCTAAAATCTGGAATGCTGTGGACTAAAAATGATGGAAATAAGGAGAAACAGAACGGAGGGAAACAACTCAGGATGATGTATAAATCCTGTAAATGAACTCTATGTCTTGGAATTTCATTCTACTAATATAGTATGAAGATGTATCTCTGAGATAAAAAGTGCATTAAGTTGACTTGATCAGAGAGGGTAAAACATTTTTCTAACACTTCTCAGCTACTGCTGGCAGTGATTGGTGGAAGAGGAGAGAGTGAATTGCTGTTATAGAAGGCTTACAAGTATTGTTCTAGTCTAATTTCCTGGGAGACTTTGACTGTTGCAGTCATGCTGCCAGTCTATCAATTCTTCTTTCATTTGACAGGGAAACAATCTTAAAAGTAATTAATTCTGTGAATAAGCGAATAGAAGAGAGGCCCAAAGGAATGCTTCAGTAGCTCTTCTCCCCCTGTCTGCTACCCAGGCAGCCATAACCTCAGCTGCTCTTTGCCGCAGCAATAGTTGGGCAATGTAGAAGGCACCGAGGGATATTGGGATGGGGAGGGGAGAGCTGGAGGGGGCACACTGGGTGGGAGTTGCTGCGGGAGGGAGAGCTGGGCTAACTGGGATGGAGTTAGGACATTTGGCCATTTCTTTACAGGAATCAAATAGCACCACCATTCACTGAACATCCTTCTACCACTGTGCTGCCTCATCTTGAATAAATAGTACTATTGAAGGTGTAAAATATTTGCATGTGATAATAGGATTGAAACAGTATTTCTCTGAAAGTATTAGTCTGAAGAGCCAGTGTTTTGAGCTGCTCCCTCCATCTCCAACATCACTAGCTGCGTTATTTTCTTGCCCAATTCACTATTAGATTAAAGTCTTGTTTGTTTTTCACAAAAGCACCTTTCTGTTTAATTTTCTTCATCTGTGAAATTGACCTCCCAACAAGTTCTAAATTCTCTGTGGTTTGGTAATTTAGAAATACATTATGAATTCAAATAGATTAAAAAATACCCTTTTGCACAGTTATCAAATAAAGTATGCTGCTCCATCAAGAAAATGAAGAAAAATCTGCTGTCATAACTTTTTCAAATTGAAGAAGAGCTTCAGTATTTGAAATGGGATGGTACATATTTAGATGGGAATATTTGGAACACTTTGTCTAAGTGTCAAAAAGGAATTTTAGTTACTTGTTTTGCCATGCTCTTACACTACCAATTTAAAAAAGAACCACTTTTTTAAAGCCAGTGAGAATGGTCTGAGGGGCATAGGCAGGAGAGGAACGTACTGTAGCTTTTTAGGCAGAAAATTTAGTGAATGTAAGAGACAAATATGTTTTACATTTTTGTTAGTGGACAAAATAAGGACTTTGAGGAGATAAATTACTGTTAACAGTAATTTATCTGGCCCAAGCCTTACCTCCCTCAGTCAGACTGGTCCCTCGGTGCAAAAGAGATCAGCTCGCTCTCCATAGCTGGGTTTGTTTGCCATAGCGTGCACATCATTTGTAAGTGCGGGTGAGGGAGGAAGCTGAGAAGTAGGAAGAGTGCCACATGCTTTTTAAAATAATTGTAGAAGTTACAGTAGATGTGCACCAGAGGGCTGGAATGCTAATCACTATTTTGTGATTTAGCACAAGTCCTGAAGTATTTGAAGCTATTCTGCAAGTCTTTGATTTAGGTGTAGGCCAGGGTTAACTAATAGGTAGAAATCACTGTAAAATTAAGCCTTTGGTCTGCCTGCAAGTTAAACGTTTCCCTCTGTGGTTTGGGTTTGGGGTTTTTTTTTTTTTCCTCCTCCCCATGCATCTAAACCAGACTTTTGTATGCTGCTCCATCTTTGAGGCCCTGTAAACCAGATGTGGAGATGCAATGGTTTTAAAGCTCTGCTGCATGCACAGTTTGCGGGTAGGAAATGTGTAGTGGCTGCTTTGTTAGTTATTACATTGCGAGAGGGTCAAGTTTTGAAAGACACAGAATTGAAAGTTGGAGATAAGCATTTGAGCTTTGAGTTCCACCATTCAAAAGACTTTTGTTTTGAAGTCACTTCTGAAAATAGCACGTTAACGACACATCAAAAATAGCAATAAAACAATGTGAGGAAGGCTGGAGAGGCAAGATTTACATTTGACTGTGATCCTAGAGATCAAGTAGATACTTACTTGCTCTAGTTTCTCAAATGTTAGGTTCTCAGTACCCCTTTCTTTCCATTCCTAATTATGTATTTCTTTTCATCCTTTGCTTCTCTTAAGTCAATAGCATTCACATAAGGTTCATTTTACTCCGGCCCAAATACTTCATCAGACAGGAAAGAAGGTAGAGGGACAACATCGTTTGTTTGTTCCAGAGTTGTGCCTGTAAACAAGTTCTTGGATTTTATGCGGAGTGGTGAGCTCCTTGTAACTGCTTTAAAAACAAGCTGCAGAGCTGTCCTGATCTCAATAAATGTGAGCCCTTTGATCGTGAAGATGGTGGAAGGCAGAAGACTGAGCAGACGGTGTACCAAGCATTACACTTGGCAATGTTTCAAACACACAAAGTTTTAATGTAATTTGTTTCTAGGTTGCTAGTAACTACCAGAGTAGGAGGAATGATTCTGCAAGGGCAGGAGATAGGAAGCCAGTTTTTTCCTGCGTCACATCCTAATTCACTATTTGTAATCTAACCCATCGCTTTATTTCTTCTTTTCTGCACTATCGTTTATTCTGCTTTCTCCTCAAACCATGGTCACTAAGAAAACACTGGGAGCGTTCCATTTATAATGAATCTCCTCTTCCTTTCCCTCATAGAATCATAGAATCGTTTTGGTTGGAAGAGACCTCCAAGATCATCGAGTCCAACCTTTAACTTATCACTACCATCCCTCCACCTTGTCTTTGCTATCCTACATGTCAAGACTCAACAATGAAGCTGAAGCTGAATCTGGTGCTATTTGTTGCCTAAGAGTTCAGAGTATCAAGGTGAAACCTGGTTAAATTCTAGATGTATTCTAGAAACATCACAAAATCTCCCCCTTTTAAGTTACCTGTTTGCTGATGGAGATAATTGACATCCATCAGCCATAGTGAACCGTGGTCAAAAGGTGGTAGCTCATTTATAAGGTCAGTATATTCGATAGATAAATTGAGCAAGCTATACTATCATTGTACCAACTTTATTCTGGACTACTTGGCCTCCCAGATACTGATAATCATTTGGCATCCAGAAAAACTCAGGGGTTTAGTTAAACTGAGGGATAGATTCCAGCCATACCTTTTCAGTCTTTCACTTGTCTATGATTCCATAATAACCAATGTAAGCAACAGATACCATATGGGTGCCTGTAGATCATGTTTTCCTCTTTCCCCATGTTCTGCCTTTGGCCCTAGGAAAACCTTTTTTTGTTGTTGGTGGTGATTTTTGTTGCTGCTGTTGGTTTTTTAAACCAGTGGTACATTAAACAACCTTCAGTTTTAAATGATTTAGATCTAGAAGCTGTACCACTCTCATTAGTATTGTGTACGCTGACCGTTTAGCAAAACCATTTAGCATGCCATCTTGAACGCCAGGCATTTCTTGTGCTTGCTGTCACAGGTCACGTAGTGAATTGAGTGCCATTTCCAGTAGAGAAACCCATCATTTGGCACGGGATGATATTAGATGCAACTTCTGTAGAGAGAATTAAATTCAATCTATGTGTATACCTATTAACTAGCTCTCTTGGCCATAACACGATTACTGTGCTTAGCTATGGCATTATCTGAAGATGTAGGAGTGGAAAGTCCATATTTATAATACTCTTATCTGTGGAAGGAATCGGATGTTCTTGCTTAGCAATGTCATCTCAAAGCCTTTCTGTCCTAAGGTTGAAAGATTGTGGAATGAAGCACAAACAGGGATGCAGGTGCAAACCCAAAGCAGAAAGTACAGTCACTACGTGCTGGTTTGGTTCTGGAGAACCTGCATGAACTTTTTCAGACAACATACTCCTCGCAAGAACTAATAATTCCTGATTTTCTGAATTTCTTCTTGTGCCATAGTGCTGTCTTAGAACACAGACAGCAGCAAGAAATTTAACGTGACTAGGCTATCCTCCAGAAAGTAATCTTTAAACCACTACTCCTTTCGTTTCCTGGCTAGCTTCTCACCTGTAATTTATATGGATTTTCAATGCATGCTCTTGCTGCAGTGCCTGTAAGAGAAGGTCATCCCAACGCCATTGAAAATGTAATGGGCTGGTTCTTCTGCAGCCATTTTGTACTCATGTTCTCAGCATTTCTAAAAGAAGCACCTTGGAACTTTTTTTTCTCTCCCCCCCCCCCCCCCCCCCCCCCCCCTTTTTTTTAACCTCCTGGCTGATTAGTGTTTTTGGCCTTATGTGGAGAGAAGAATCCAGGCCAGTTTTGTGGAACACTGAGATCTTCCTCTATTCCCAACCCACACTCCAGTAGAGCTGTTAACACTTAGTGCTAATCCTTGAGTCCTAGAGGCGTGCTGCTTTATTATCGGGCTAATCAGTATCACTGAAATTGGACTCCAAAGGACCATGCAACTGCTTTCAAGCCAGGTAGTTGAAAATTGTTGTTTTGATGTATATGCAAAACATAAAATGATTATTAGCAAATTTTTTTTTTCAGATCTTACGGTTCAAAATAGAGAAGCTTCCTGTCACTGTTCTGACTAGGAGCATCTCATTTGTTCCATTCGTGTCCTCTGCGCTCTATGTATGCATGTACAACTTGGCAAATATCCTGACCCCAGATCCTTGAAGCCATGCTGGATAACAGCCACTGTAGTCAGTGGAAAATTAATGTTCTTTTCATGCAACATGATCAGAAAAATTGTACACACTCAATAGCAGCTGTAGGTTTTAACTTTATGCTTCTGTTAAACAGTAAGCAATAATTCTTAGGCTTCTGAGGGTAATTCCGTATGTGGGCTGTAGAATAATCTGGAACTTCAGTTTTGGAGTTACCTGTAAGTATTCGTTGTCTTCTGGTGTCTGAATAGCTAATGTCCAGTTAGGTAATAACTAAAGGAGCAAGAGAGTTTACAGAAGCTACTCTTAAAAATACCGAAAGTATTAAAACCCGAGGTGTATAATCTAGGTTTTAGCTATCTTCAGTTATAAAATGCTGAGCACAAACTCCAGATTTGCATCTTTCAATGTAATTGATAAAGGCTTAGCATTTAAATACGTATTTGTTAATTTAAGAAATCATAATTGTATTATGTGATTTAAGATGTAGAGCAAATTTATTTTCTGTATGTGAGCCAGCGCACAAGTTTCAGTAGGAGAAAGTTGCCGGGAAGTACTGAATTTCATTAGAGCTCCAATAAAAACAAAGCTATCAGTAAAAAACATACAGGGACAGTGGGCAGGTACTCTGTGCTGCAGTGGGAGGGAGAGATACTGCACAATTCTGACATCTCTACGAGGTCCAAACTTGCATTAAAACAATTCCCGCAGGAGATGTGTTCTACACAGCCCGCAAAATGTTTAACGGCAGAAAAGCTTTTTCTTATGCTGCTGCATACAGACGTATTTGTTAAAGCGTCTTGCCCACTTTTTCATGGCACGTGTGTGTTTAACAATACTTCCAATGTTTGAGTACCTAGCATGCTTTTACGCTACGTCACACAGCTTTTGCCATGTTGCACAATGAACTTTCTCCTCCAAAGTTCAGTTGATCTGGAAATGTGATGAAATACGCCCTACACAGTTGCAGATTTCAACCTACACGAGTGACTATGGGGAGGGGTTTTTTTGCTGGTTTTACTTGGCCCCGTTGTCTTGACTCTTCTTAGTAACGTAGCTGTGAGCAAGTCACTTTCCCTCAACAGTGGCAAAAGCATGGTTTTGTAGTTTGTTCTCTTTAGCTGTGCAAGGGGGAACAGTTGTGCTCTCTCTCCGCCATCAGCAGTTACTTGCCCTCTCTCAGCAGAGGCTCCTCGTGCTATGTTATTGCAATATCAAGGACATGCTAGAGCTCGCTGGGAGTCTCTGAGGGACTCATTTGGGCTGCTAAGCCCCTTCAGATTGTGGTGCCTGGCTGGCTTGCATTTTTTCACTCGCAGGTGGGTTTGCAGTGTGCCAGTAGAAAAATTACCTTTTGCTTTACAAGGCGAGCCCTTTAAAAAAAAAAATTTAAAAATTTGAATGCATGGTGACTTTTACAGTCACTCTTTAAGACAGTACCTTAAGTCTGGGTGCAATTCTTTATGTTTTATTATAAGTCATGGTTAAATCATAAATCATTTACCGTAAGTGTACCTTGAATTTAGTGCTGTTCATTATCATGTATTTCCCCTCCTACATGGGGGAAATGTTGCCCTTTTGCATGACGGTTGCACTGCAGAGTGAAAGCAGAGTGGCATACCCAGGCCTAATACTCGAGCCCTTTACCTCATAACCGGCTGGAAACATATACCCCGAGGGCATTTATGTTGTTCTTCATAAACACTTACTCCACCCCACAACTGATCATGTCCAGCAGACCAGAAATCTTAAAACGTGTCCTGGCAGGCTGGTTTTGCTGTGCCAGCCAGTCGATCCAGCTCTTGCCTGAGCTTCACCTGCAGGTTCAGACCTGCTGGTTTTGTTTCCCTTGATGAAAGTCCCAGTTGTCAGATGCTAGGCGTAGTTTATTTTTTTCTTTAAAACTTCATGTTTATGAGAGATCTGGAAGCATGAGCTTATGGACAGACCAGTCTTAATGGTTTACTGAACAAGTAGGGAAGAGATGGACAAATATTTTAAAAGTTCTTAAATTGCCCTACGAGCCAGGTATATTCAACTTTTATTCAGTTCAATTTGCCACAATGGTAAGCCCTTTTCTGCAGCAAGAGTACACTCCCCATTGCTACTTCAGGTCTTGTTTTCTCAGGGAATTTGAAACAGCTCACCAGCGGAATGAGACAGATGTAATGATTTTGCAATTTGGATATCAAATCTGATAAAACCCATGTACTTCCCTGCTTTCCTGAGGTATTGTAACGAAAAAGAACATTTTAAAAGATTTTAGGTTCTTATTTTAGCCTGTACAAATGGAAGTAGAGCCTGAGTTTTTCTCTGGAACTTTTGATACAAATTTAAAACAGTATCGAGTTTGTGAGAGTGGATTTTGTATGAATAAGAGAAATTTGGAGTGTCTGTCATACAAAAAAACCCAAGGTAATGTACCTGGTGAAAATGTACCTATGTGACTTGCATACTGACATGCAAGAAGCGCATGGCAAAACAGGGAATTTAAGTGATTTACTACCTTGTATAATGCCATTTTTTTCAACACTGTAGAAACCCAAATAACTAGTTTAGGAAATACAGTAAAGGAACTGATGAAGAAGAGTAGCTGTGCTTAGATATTTTATTACTGCCCACTGAATAGTCAGAAATCTCGGTCATTAGAATCTTTATCAGGAATATCTGAAATATAGTTTGCAAACAATGATTCTTCCCTGTGTTCCCCTCTGTTCCAAAGTTACACATTTATTAAAAATTGGATGAAAATTGAAAGCATGAAAGAATTTTTTACATTATTTGCATTTTTCCTCTGTAACACATCTACTGAAATACTCATGATTTAATTTGTAAGTAACTTAGTAATAGATTACTTTAACAACATTTAACTTACTATGTTCTCCTGATGACCTGATCTTCCAAGGTCACTTCATCCACAACTGGATAGAAATACAGACCTACAAAACAGAAAACCCCACAGGTACTCTTAGAGCTTCTATATAAACCAGGATAATAATTTTAAAGACCTTTTTAATGAAATACAGGTGGCTTGAATGGATGAAAGATGCTTTAAAAAGCTAAGACATTTTAGACAGAAATGATTGCTAACATCTGATACATCTTTTCTTTTACCAGTAGATCACAGAAGGATGTGCATTAGTGGGGTTATTGCAAGCTGTAGGCTTTTGGAGGAAAATAGTTCATAATGGGAAAGAAAACTTCAGGAAAAACACTGTAAATGTCTTTCCTTGTTCTTCTTAATGTTGTTTACTTGTTCTATGTTCTGCTTTCTCTCTAGACTTTTTCTTCTCTGGTTGCTCATAATTTTTGCCCTGACAACCTCGTTTTACACCCTTTTTATTATAAAATAAAACTAGCTATTTGAGCAATTCAGAATTGGGTAAATAATGTCAAAAATGGGTGGGTGTGCCAAATTTGCTGCCTGAAATTCGTTGTTTGATAAGAGACTTTGACATTGTGAATTTTTCTTGTAATTGCTCTGTGCTCTCTATTGGTATTGCTTCCCTTATGCAAAACTTTCTCATCATAATATTTTAATACTAAAGCTTGAGGGTAAGCACTGTTTTTTTAAATGATAGAACTTGTATCTATGTGCATTGTTAGGAAATTAAGATTCTGCTCCTTTCTTGTTGAGTGTAGAAGGGGTGCCGTTGTTTGCTTGCTTCATGCATGGTAGAGTTTTCATTGGCGATATTCCCACAGGATAGATGAGGGACAGTGTCAAGAAGTAAATCAGAATATCTACTGCTGCTGTGTAGTTCTCCCTTTCCAACTTTACCTTTCTCACGCTCCCATCCCTGTCACTGAACACTGCATTTGAAGTATTTATTTCACACCCGTGAAAGGAGAGGAAAACAAAATTACCATGCAGCATATCAACAGCTTGTCTTACACAGATAATTATTCTCATTAGTCACGTAAACTGTAGTTTCAATTCTCAAGTGACGCTCAGCACTTTCAACTACCATTAAAGCAAATCAGGCTTCTGAACGCTTATCTTTGAGCTGTAACTAAATCCTCTTCTTTAGAATCCATGTCTCTAAAATAGGTGTTTCAACCTACTTTATGAAAATGTGAGAATGAGTTGACAAGTGTAATATGAAACTGTCTAGCTGATAAAATTTACTAGAGTGTGCACACATTGGATGACCCCCTGGCATTTCTTGGCTTATTTTGAGAACCATTCTTTAAAAAATCTCTTTCAGAAATAGCTGCATGTAAGACTGTTCTGGAATTGTAAGGTGGTTGTCCTTCACAGCTGTTTCTTCAGGTTGGATAGGAGTCATTTATGAACTGGGAAAATAAAAGACAGAAATAAATAATTAAAAAAAAAAAATAGTTTGAAAAGCTTGTTCAAAATGTCCAAGACCAGTTTTGCACAGATAGACATGCACTGATAGATTACTTAAATAAACAAGGTCAACAGCCTGGGCTCACCTGTAGCAGAAAGTTGAGGTCCTCTATCTGTATGTTATTTATTTCACTTGAAATATAGCTAATACCCAATCTCAGGTCAATAAAACACTTTTGATTCAAACACTTCTCATTCATTTTCTTTCTTGCTCACAGGTTAACACTATGTGGCTCTACGCTGCAGTTGCAAAAGCTATATACATTAGCCTGCTTTAAGCTCTCTGCTCCTTGGATTAGACTGCTACTAGTACTTAGCCTTGCTACAATAAAACTCATGCTTCTACTCTCATGCTTCTACTTTATGTAGATCTGTCTTTGACAAAAGAAACAGTTGTCTCTTGGCTAGCTATAGATAAATCCCCTACCTAGTGACCTGCAGTGTTACTTTCATTCTCAGATTCACTTTTCATCTTCAAAATAGTTACGTGTAGTCTTGCCTTTACTTAAGAATTTTCATACTTTCAGATGCCCATTTGTCTCTGTTAAGTAACAAACATCAAAGTCCACGTTTTTGTGGTTCGACACCCACAGTATTAGCTGTAGAAAGATGAGTTGCACATGTGGAATCTGAAGTTGGAACCGAGACTGTTGTAATGACCTGCAGGCAAGGGTTGCGTGAAATGAGGAATGTGCGTCTGACGTACACAATTTTTACAGTTCAGCTGTTAGGTACAGTAAATATTTGAGCCTGAAGACTTTACACAACTGTTCTTAAATGCATTGCTAAAGATGTGTTTTTTCTAATAGACCATCAAAATTTTTCATTCATAGATTCCTTTAAAATTGAACCCTGATGTCCTTTAATTTGGTTTTCCTTCAGATCATTTGTGAATAGGTGAAACTTTAAGAAGCTATCTCTAAGCCTGCAGGCATTTCATTTTTTTATTTTCTTATTTTCAAAACTGTTCTGCTTTATCCCTTGTAAGTGTGTCTGTATAGAGTATCAACTTGAATATTTGTTTGAGCACAATTGCTCAGAATTGTTCTGGAGTGCCTGATTGCTTGTCATCAGAAGTTCTCCAAAACTTCATTCTGTCAGCCAAGATTTGAAACTTAAGAATTGAGTGTAATTTAAGCATCTCGTGGAAGTGTGTAGCTTTGAGTTTGTTATAATGGCTAAATTTTCAACCAGATAAAAATGCTGTACCAGATGACCAAACTTAACCTCAGGCAGGCACCTTTCATTTTCGCTGCTGCTCATATCTGCCATCCTCAAATACTTTAAATTAAATCGTTGTCCCATAGAGATTCTCTAATTAAATCAATGTCTTTAAATAGTAATTTATTTTACAAATTAGTATTCATCACTGTAGACCTTTTATGATCGAATGGAGGTAAATATAAACTAAGTAAGCCTAGTAATACTCCTGATAATTAAGCTTAGAAGTCCCTGTTTTCTTTTCTTTAACTTTCCCAAATATTGGCCAACTTTTTGCCAACGCAATCTTCAAGAATAAAGCTAAGGACAAGTGTGTAATAAAACAATCTTTAAAAATGACCTTTTCTTTGAGATGACATAATTCATGTTCTTTCTCAAAGTGGAAAGGGGAAATCCTTCTTTCTGTAGGGGGCGTGAATTTTGATATACTAATGAAAATCAACCTGAATTTAATGAAATTACAAGCCTTTGGAAAAATCTTACTTTTAATATGCTCATCAGAGATTTCTTAAAATATTACTAACTTCCATGGAGAGCTTCTCTGCCAGGGAGTTTTCCAGCTTGGGCTAAAGACGACTTCTCCTGCAATTGCAACTGTATACAGCTGTTCTCTGGGCTGACTATGGGCCAAGCACCTGACGTGAGAGCAGAGAGCTTCTTCCACGAGTGGGTTGTCCATGGCTTCCAGGAGTCTTAAGTAATGGGGAGGTGGAAGCCGATGGGTTTGAATGCAGAATTTGGATAAGTGCCCATGGAACTTGGCACCAGAGGCTGCAGAAATTAAGAAGGGATCCAGGACTATACATTACAGTAAAGAATGGAATAGGAGATCAGCTGGCTGAGAAGAAAGGGAGCGAGCAGCCAGAAAAGCATAACATCATGTGGGACTGAAATGGGAGGAACTGGAATTCCTTTGGACACAGAGAATGGAAGCAAAAACTGGTGTGAGGTGATAGAGAAAGCTGATGGAGATGTTATATAGGCAGAGAGCGGGGACAGGCTGAGTGTAGGACTGGGGAGAGATAGGTGGAACTGGAACCAGATGCAGCCAAAACTGTAGACAGAGTGATTAAGTGTAGACCAGGATTGGAGAGAGAGGAATTCGGTTATGGAGCCAGAAAGGAAGGAAATGGGAACCGTTAGGCAAAAGCCAGTTGTGAGTGTTTGCACTGGATGCGAATACAGGCATGACGGGAGCCTGAGAGGCATTGAACAGCTTTGCGGGACAAAGAGGTTGGCTTTAGGAACAGTGTTCAAGGAATGGAGATGGACACCGGGAGTTAAGACTGAGGTGAGCGAGGTTTGAGACCCAAGTGTAGGCTGGAAGGAGCTGGACAAATTGCATTTTCAAGGAACGGCAAGAATAGTTTGTGACCACTGTGAAGGACCTCACGCTTCTGATAATCCCCCTTCAGATGGGAAATGCCTAGTAAAATGCTTTGTTCCTATTTACTACTGCTGCACTCAGGAATTTACGATGTGAAGGTCTGCAGTGTATTCCTGTCTGCACCACAGCATACCAGTTGATGGTAGGCAAAGTCACTTAATCCAGCTTTCCCCAGATGGTCACCAGTTTAGTTTGTGGGTTTCAGACTTCTGAGTTCATTGCTTCCTGTTGCTTCATTCGCAGACAAGCTGAGTCTCTCTGATATTTTAACTTAATTTAGAAAATTTGCTTTGAAGTATTAAGTTCTTGGTAATTTTAAGAACTAAGAAAAATGGGATACTCGAAATTAGAGGATGCATTTGATTTTGATCTTTCACTGTCAGTTCAAAGAAGTTTTCTGAAGAATAAATTGTGTTTTGTAATGGTGAAGTAGGCCATTAGAAAACCTATGAGAATATTAGTAAATCTATGTACAGAGCAGAATTCGGATAACGTGCAGTAAGTAATGCGTGGGGCAATGCACAGGACAATAAGGAATAAACAAAGCAGTTAATAGGTAGGTGCTCATTGCTTCAGTGCTATTTATTTTGCACCAAATGTGGTAAGGCCTAATGGAAAACTGATAGATGTGAACGTACTGGACAGCTGAAGCTTTCTTCCAAAAATTTGTTTTCAAGTAAACAGACAAGATGTGTAATGGAAAGTTAGCCGAGTCAGTCCTTTCCTAAGCTGGTCATAACTGTCCGTGATTTTTCAACCTTGTATCTGTGTCTGATGCATACAGATGTGTTCAGACTCTGTTCAGTGTCTTAAATGAAAGTTATTTCAGGGTTTCGTTCATCCTTAACACTGGTAAATAGATTGAACCTTTAATCATCTAGTGAAGAATGTGAGCCATGCCAAATTTTTAAAGGCAGCACAAAATTAACCCTGCTCATCTGTTTTCCAAACTGATAGTGAGTCTTATCTGACTCCTCCAAGTTTAGTTGTCAGCCTTTCTTGCAGAAAAATACCCAGACTGGGAGAGGCATTAGATTTTAACAAAGTGGAGTCTGTAAACAAATACTGTGTTTCTGAACTTTAAAGTCTAGATATCAGGGTATCACATGCCATTTGCCTTCATCTGAACCTTTGAAGATTTCTAGTGGTTTCTGTACTGTTGGACACAGCTCCTAAGAAACCTTTGCTCTGTGACACAGCTCCAACATCTGCACCAGAAACTGGAAGGTTGGAACGGACCTAGAAAGTCAGAGGTCTCAGTTTTAAATACGATGTACATACAGGCCATGGATGCTGATGTACACACATGCCCTCAATGCCTTAAAAGCCTTTTAAGCCTTGTGGGTTTTGTTTTTCTGTATTGAGAGTATTGATTTCCACCTTACTTTTCTTTCTATAGCTAACAAGGGTGCAGATTAAATATTTGTGGTTTCTGCTTTGGAATCAGCCTTTTTTTCTTTGCCTTTGCTATACATTTTCTGCCACACAGTATTTTGATGCATGCCGTAGCCTTAGTGATCAGATGAGGGTTCAAAGTCAAAATTAATGTTGTAAAGGGAAAGTATATCCATGAAGTTCCAAGTTGTTTTAGCTGTAGTACCTCTCTACGGTAATTGCAGAAACTCTATATTAAAATCTATTTCAGCCTATTTCAGTTGGAAGGGAACATGTGCTCTGCAGTGCACAGCCTGTTTGGTCTGCCCACATTTTTATTATTCATGGTGATTGTAGTGTCTAATCAAAAATTATTTGGCTTTTTTGCCTAGTACTTATTTGATAGAGAATTCCCATTAATCTGGGTGTGGAATCCATATGTTGTTAGCATTGCTTTCACAAAATATCCACATTCTACACTGTTGAGTAATGGAAACTGTAGTAATCAGTAGGATTCTAACGAGCAAAATAATAAGTTCTTCTAATTATCTCATAAACCTACTTTTACGTCTGGAAGTACAAAAAATTATTCCTTGAAAGAAGTGTTATCTTAGACCGTGGAAGAAATTGAAGAGACTTTAATTCCGTACATCAGATTGCCCATATATCCCAAGAGTAAGGTTCTCCATAGGTAGCAAGCAATGCAAATTATGCTCAGTGTAGCAAAAGAAAACATCATACTTCTGCCTGTCTTTGACTGTTTGAAGTAAATAGCTTGAATCTTGCCTCATTTACACAGGGGTAATTTGAAGTGTATCTTAAAATCAACGTAATGAAAATGAAATTGAAATTCTCTGTGAGGATTTCTGCAGTTAGAAGTGTCAACAATATGGGTAAATTGTTATTCAGTTGTATAATATACAGCATTTCTAATGGAGCAACAATATCAGAAATAACCCTTAGATATCCCCATTCCCACTCCTCTGCTTTAAGTAAGTCACACTCTCAACATACGCACTGAGGAAAAAGGTTGTAGGTACATGTGCATGCTATTATGATAAAATAATAAAGGCTGTACATACAACAAGTATTGTTGATAATGAGTACTTGATACTTGTATTCCAACAGTCCAGGACTACTTAGGTAATGCCAGGACTGTATTAGCAGCCTTAAAAATATATAAGCAAACCCTTTCAGAAGTGACTAGTGATTTTAAATAGAATCAAACCATGAAAAGCAGCCCCCTTCAAAGTACCTCAAAACTGCTCAGTCACTATACTTGAAAATCGGCCCTCTTTTGAACTTGCTCGCCAGTCATGAAAACTAGACATTTCCAGTGATTTCTAGAATGGCTTTGGGAGTGTCATGGGAAATGAGGTTCTCTGGATAAGGTGAATAATATTGCTACTTGTGGGGGAGGATTGTCATGGACATCTAACCTGTAGTTGCAGATCTCACATATGCGTTGGGTTACCAAAATTGTATTAAAATTGCATTCTGTAGCTTATACTGCATCAATAATATAATAAACTATAAAATCTTATGTAATTTTTTATTTACTCTGGTTTTATAGTAAAAACCTTGAGCAAACCTTGTCAGAGGTCTCTGTTTCTAAGAAGGCACAAGGAATGAGTTTTGACTCCCTGAGAGTGTGTTATGCTAAAGGTGTTGAGCGAGGAAGAAGACTGTAGTATATGGGAGACTGAATTTATGAGAACATTTTCCTTAGTGAGAAAAAGGAACCTACTGTCAGTAATATCGATCAAGCTGATATTCACTAGGCAACAAGTCCCAGGCAAAATTTATATGGAAAATGCTGGATGTCAGAAATGTGATGTTGCTATGGAAATGATTTATTATCAGCTAAAGGGAATTTTAATGGAGTCAAGGCACATTTCAGGTTTTGGAGTAAAGTCTTGAGAAAATATAGCTGCTAAGTGTGATCTGTGCGTATTTGCCTAGCATCACGCTTCGAGCTTATGAAGGGATACTGATTTGCTTCTTCACATTCTTCTTTGACAGCGAATGAACATGAATCAGGATTCAGCTGATTCAAACACCATTTACAATTATTAACTGCTGGAATGATTTTATAGTTAATTTTTTTTACTAATTTTGGGCCTTTTGAGTGTTTTAATTCTGCTTACAGTTCTACTCATCCTCTTCTGTACAGCAGTACGTCTTTCACAACAGAGGCCCGGTCTCCTACCTTCAGGCTTGCTCAAAGCCCTCGTTGCCCAATGCTCCATCTCCAGCCATCCTGCTTCTGAAAACAGTGATTCTGGTTAACTAGTGTTCTGGATATTGCCACGTTACTTGTTTTAGTAAACAATGAAACCTATCTTTTCCTCTGACATTAAAATCTATTCCCTAAAATCGTAGTTGGGAGTATATCTCTGCAATCTGGACTAAAATAGATAGTGAAAAGGGCAAGAAGTATTCTGTTATTGGTTTTTTACATGCTGGCAAAGGGCTATGACTCTTGCACAGAATCAGCTCACTGAGGCCTCTGGATGCTGCTGTAATAATAGATACGAAACAGTAAAGTATTTGTGGCCTTTGGGCATTACTGTAAGGATACAGTATCAGGATCAACCCCTTCACTTCCACAGCCATGTCCTGAAGTCACTTGCGCCAGAGAGAATGCTTTGGGCAAGTGTGAGCAGTTGATGGTTTTCCTAGGACCAAGGGACTTGCAGTTGTAAGACTTTTTTGGTTACCGGTATCAAAAGGAACGCTGCTTTGTCCTGTGTACTGTCAGTAAGTGTTTACAGTTCTGCTGACTAGGCATCTGTAGTATTTTCTCTGTGTTTAGTATCTTAGCATAAGACTCTGAACTGTATGTAATACTTAGTTTTTAAATATAAATGGTATCAAGGAATTGATGATCCTAACTCAGGGACACTTTTTTCTCTCTTTTTACGTAAAGATTTAATTTTTTTTTTTCAGCTATGCATTACCTTCTTATTAAGAATTTAAGATTTCTTGTGGTTCTCTTACTGCCCTTGGTAAGAAGGCCACACTGCCGCTAGTAGTTGCAAACTTTGTTTTTATGTGTGTTGGACCTTGTCCAATAATCTTGATCATGCCGCAGGTTTTTAACATTGTACTACTGTACTGGATTCGACTGCCAAAAGGTCTTTTCATTGGCCTTCCTTTTTACTCCATGCTATTAACAGTATAGGAGAATGTTTAAAATTAGGTTTAGACCTTATAAATAGCATGATAGTTATCTTTTATAGACATTTTCACAGTGCTTTTATACTTGCTGGAACTTTCAAGTGTTTATATTTGGCACTTTTACAGGATGATGTAGATTTTTTTCCCACTGTTATTTAGACCTGGTTATAATCATGAGCTCTTGGTTATCCATGGGCTGATTTTCCAAGTTGTAGGTTAACTATTTCTTGTTATTTCCAGCCATTCCCAGGCTGCAGCAAAAACTGCAGCTGCACTAGAAAGCATCTGCATTTGATGCGTTGTGAATTACAGTATATTTTCATGAAGTGCTGCTTTGCCTGCTAATGCTTAGTCTCTTCTGCTCTCCAAAGAAATGCATTTCCAAGTTTTTGAAATGTAAATGTTCCTGTCAATTGCACCCTAATCTTCCTGCATTTTGGAATAACTGTTTTCATTTTATACAAGCTGGTATTCTCCGT
The DNA here is from genome assembly GCA_009819775.1 of Phoenicopterus ruber ruber. NCBI lineage: Eukaryota > Metazoa > Chordata > Aves > Phoenicopteriformes > Phoenicopteridae > Phoenicopterus > Phoenicopterus ruber. The sequence continues at coordinate 96,802,880 of CM020216.1, forward strand.
ATTCTTAATAGGTGAGCACTAACTATATTCTAGTGCACTGATTTACAATGTTAAATACTTTATCTTGTATAATGTTTCATGTGAAAAGTGCCCCATAATCATTAAACATATGAATTATGAGTGGTTTGACCGGTATTCCAACACAATGTGAAATCCTCAATCCCCAATCAAAAAGTTTCTGAAAACTCAGGGTTAGATCCATAAATGCACTGATGCAATATGGTTTTTATTATAAAAGTTAATACAAAATACTTACGATTAGTCTGCTTGGTGGGGCTGATCAACAGGCCTAGTTAGGTGCTATTGGTTGTTTTTTATTCTTTCATCAGTATGAGCTGAAAGTAACTTTTTTGACATCAATAAGTTTATCCTCCTGAACTCTGTGAGTGATACTAGAGTATGTATATCGATTATCCTTAATACGGTTTCTAAGAATAATCCCATCCTACTAGCCGCATGGAGAAACGCGTGTAGTTGTGTTAACTGGGATTGTCTTCCTTGTTCAGTGTTTATGTACTTAGAATTCAAAGCAAAAATATCCCATGGCTATGCTTCCGAAGTCAGATGCTGAGAAGATGCTAGAGCTGATGCCTCTGCCTCCAGAATACCCAGTTCTCTGGGTTCTCACCTATTAAAGGATGTTTAGTCATCTAACTCACAGAAGGAATACTTTCTTTAGAAAATGTCAAGTGCAGTAACTAGTAGGGATGGTATTAGCAAAAGAGTCTCATGTTGAATTCTTCTGCATTACAGGAGTACAAACGCAAGCTAGCCAGAGTGTCCCAAGTACGGAAGGAACTCAGGTCACGCATCCAGAACCTGCCTGATCTCTCTCGACTTCCCAACGTCACGGGCAGCCACGTACACCTGCCGTTTGCAGGAGACATCTACAGCGATGACTGATTACAAGAACATCCTTCTATAACCTCTACTTTTCTGTGAAATGAGGGGTAGGTCAGACTGATTGGTACTCTTGTAGTATTATTTTTGTATATTGTTGGAGAGTGTCAGTAAAAATACTCTAATAATTTATAAAAAATGGTTTAAAAAGTTGATTTGTTTACTATTTTATTGGCGAGTGAACATAAGGGTACATTTATAAAAGTGGCATCTGTGTCTATTACATTGAAGAATGGATAATTCTCTTATCTTTTGTAAAGATTTTAGTTGGGTGCCTGTAAAAAAACATGCTAAGATTTTTCTTATGTACCCTATATTTAATGTAGATCAACATATAATCAACGCATACTTCTAACTCGAGACATTTCAATTGCTAGTGAGGGAGTGAAATGTGGAAATCACAAGCTTATGTTTGCAAGAAGGTTGATGCAATTTAATGCAAAGTTAAAAGTGATCTTACTGTCTATTACATTTAAATTACCCGCTCCCAAAACAAGTCCGGGGTGGTTTTTTTTTTAAGTAAATGCTAGTAACCAATTTTGTATTGGAAAACATAAATCATGTTACACTGAGCAGATCTTTAAATGACTCAAACTATTGCAATATTTTAGTATCATTTAAAAGTCAGCATAAGAAACTGTACAATCAACCAGTTTAATTATGTTTCAAAATTGTAACTTTCTTTTTACAGCTGCTTAGTTTCTAAATTGAGGGACCATTCATTTGCACTCTAATCCCTTTCTGGAACATCTGTCTCCATCTAAAAAGGTTAATCCCAGAAATGTGAAGCCATTTTACAGCTTTAATTAAATTGAAAGGTCGTTCTCTAAACTGTCCCAATTGTTAAATGTCCATTATTAAAATTTGACAGTGCTACGTACCATCCATACATGCGGCAACACGATACAGCCATGCTGTACATCCTCTTCCACTGAGAAACCCGGAGGCCAGCATGGGCTTCCAGCCCCCCACCTCCACCCGCTCCAGCAAACATTTCTAGATCTTGATCGTCTTTTCTCACAGAACAGGAGGAGACAGTTCAGGCCTGTGTAGAAGTTAAACAGTGGAAAATCATTACTGAGTGTCTGTTTTTAAAAAAGTCCTTTGCATGGCACAAATGTGGTATTTGTCTACAGGTAGCTGAATTTGTGAAAAGTCCTTGTTGTCGTACTATGCACCAGCTTTTAAGTTCACTTAAAAACGTAAAGATACAGACAGGCAGGTTGCCAGAAAGTTTAGGCTTTTCAGTCAATCAGAATTAGGCACGTAATTGTTGAGGAGTGATTTAAGAAATGTCTACCTGTACCTTTGGCATTTAGATGACCTTAAAAACCTGAGCTGCAAGTGTTTGAGTTGGATATATCATCCAAGTATTTAATGATAGCATTTTGTTCATGGGTTTGCACTTGTCAGGCACTGACAGTTCAAAATAGTCCTGGAGTGAAATTGTTGAAGATTGTGATCTGTCACTTGTAATTGACTTCTACGGAGCTAATCGCTAGAATAGTTGTTGGATGTGAATGGAGAATAGTCTTTCTCTTTAAAATAGATACACTTGGACATAAGCACCTCAGTCCAATTATCTTTTCTCATGGAAGTTGCCATGAATTAGACCTCAGTTAAGTGGGGAAAAAACCCCAAAAGATAAAAATGCAAGCTGTTGATGTAGCATTCCATAGCATGCAATGTAGATTACTAATTTCATCAAAAATTCTGACTGACAGATAGGAATGTGAAAATAGTTCATCAGAGCTCACTAGCTGTCCAAAGATTTATAAGTTTTGAGTGGCAATTTTCCACTCTGTAGGAAAAAAGAGCTAACTATACTGAATCCAGAGGAATGTTTCTTTAGTTTGAGTCTAATATGCAACATTAATGCATTATTGGTATCTTTTCAGCATAGATTCTTGACAAGAAAAAGAATGTTCAGGTACAATTTTAATGTTTGAAATATTTCTGTTCTAGTACGTTAAACTCCGCTCATAAATAGTAAGTTCATGGTTGAATCCCATCCATGGAAAATTTAATTTGTACCCAGAGATGATTATAAGTGCAGCGGCATGGCTTGTTTAGAGTGCATTGAAGTCCTGGATACTCAAAACCATAGGGAATTAAGCTTAAACAGTCTTTTGCTACCTTATTTAAAAATAATTCTAATAATAAAGTTGACTGCTGAATTTCCTTGATCTCTCAAGAGCATTAAAAGAGATGCAACACTTACTTCACTAGACTTGTTTTTCCTATTCATAACTCTTAGTGATAAGAGTTGCTTATCTACAGATAATGTAGAACTGATAAAAGAATGGGGAAAATTCTCAACTTCTTCTTGATGTATGTAAGTTTTAATTTTGAGAGAGTGCTATTTTCTGGATATATTTTTCTTTATTTTACTGTGAAATTGTTTACTTCAAGGAATATTTCATAGCTGGGTTTTTGGAAACGATCCCTCAACATTTGTTTGGAAAAGAGGACTTGTGGAAGGTAAAGGTCACTCTTATAGCAAGTGTCGTATATTAGTGGCTGAATGGTACGTTGTTTTTTATTTATATGGGAAAGGCATCAGGTATCAACTAGTTAGAAGATTTATATTGTAACTGTAATAGTATAGCAGGAGATAACATGGTACGATACAAATGCAGCCCTGTAGTATCAAAAAATACCTCCAAATTCTCAGGTTCCAAAGCTTAACGTACGTACTTCTGACATCTCAGGAAGAAAAGAGGCTGGGTGGGGAAAGGAAGGGTGCCTAGGAGCTGAAAGGGAGAACGTGCCTGAGTGGAAATGAAAAGCAAAACACATCAACTTTTGTCGAAACTGAAATAACAGTGTGAAACTGGGCAGCACAATGTTTTAGCTGTAGATGGGATTACACACTAGAACTGCTTTGGGGCGTTACCACACTGGGAAAGAAAATGTGTGGGTGTACCCTGCCCGTCTCTTCTAACGTGGTCTGACTCTACTCCAACCAGAATGCCCACCCTACAAAAGGCACAATTATAAAATATCTGAACATTTTTCATCTAATAATAAAAGCATAATAATTATATTATTTGCTTCACTATATTGCACTTTTATTGAGCATTCTCTGAAAAAAGCAAGGACAATCCTGCAGCTCTTTGCCGTATGAGAATGCTTACCTTGGAGGTCACTGGGACTGCTTGTATATTCTAGTGTTTGCAGGCTCAAGCTGCGTTTTTGCAGAATGTTTTGAAAGATATCAGGAATATTACCCCCCTTCTGTGGTTTTAAAAATAAATGTGAAGTTCTTAGTTACAAAAATTACCATTCTTAGAAATTGTGTTTCATTACTTCTTTTAAAAGTTAAACTACAGCCTGCAGTAACATTAGCTTGTCTGTTTCACTCCGTTGATGTTTGTATTAATATATTAAAACACCTCAGTTAATCCCTAGCAACACAACCCAAACTACATGCTTATTATGTATTTTATCTGAGCAGTCTTCTGAATGTCGAACTGAGAGCTTTCATTATGATGAAATTACATTCCTGTTTACCTGAAGTTTAAAAAGACAATGCGTTAGGACTTCCACAGACTAACACTGCTCTCACAAGTCAGCGGTGACTCAGTCTGGTACTTCAGTGATGACGCGAGATGATACATACGTAGGATGCAGTAACCCCGTGCACAGATGACCACGGAAGACATGGAAATGCACAGGCTTCATTGGCCCCAACAGAAGAGCTGGATTTCAACCTTTTCAAACGTAAGCAAATAGATGCATGGGTGTGGGGTTTTTTCAGTGGAAAAATTAGTGAACTAGAAAACCAGCACGTCTGAAATTTGACGGTTACATTTATAAATATTTAGGGCCAGTTCTGCTCATTACTCATGCATATAATTACAGTGACTATTCCTGCAAGTAAAGCAAGCAGATTCAAATGTAGTGTCTGAAGTGGAATTTTTTTTTTTAATGAATGACCAATTTTGTCTCGGCTCCTATTTCAGTGTGTCATTTATCTTGATTAAGTAGTAAATCTCTTCCATCTTGTTATTTAGAAATCTAATTCTGATTTCATCTTTACAATATTTAAAGTATCCTACTAAGCATGATGTTTTTGTGGGAATTTGCAGAAGTTCAATAGCACTCATTACTTGTTTGCAACAGAGGTAGACTCATTTGTTAAAAGCTAACAAGAAAAGTTTGAAATGTAAAGATGTTTCATTATTGTGCTTTTCTGACAGAACGTGTAATCCTTGTGTAATTTATGTCCTCAGAATAACACCTGTATGTACGCTCTTTCATATTTAATAGAATAAAACATTGTTGTAAAAACATCTTTGAAATCATTGTTTATTGCTTGCCTACTTGGCCTCATGGTGTGAAACAGCCTTCGTGTAAACTGCTCCCTATACTTAGGAGTCATCCAGAATCTCGTAGTGATGCTGGGGAAATGATCGATACTAATTTTGAAGCTTATTTCTCTCTCTATTTGTATAATAAAGCGACAATTTTCAGTGAGGAAGCAGTGCATCAAAACATCTGGGTTGCATATCTCTAGAACCGTAAATTTCCTAAAAAGAAATATTGTTGATACGCCATCTAGTTTGGCTGAAGTTTGTGTTTCTTGGGGGGGGGGGGGGGGCTGGGTGCGAGGGAACCAGTTGTAATGTGCCAGCTTGAGGTTCCCAGTACTCAAAAATGGGAAAATGGCTCCAACTGATGTTTCAAAACAAAACATGCTTTAGTTGAACTGGTTATATTAAGCCACATTTTGTAACATTTTCAATATATGGTGTGATGCTATTACTGTCAATGATATGCGTACCATCGTGTAAGTAGAATTTGTATAGGCTGGGAAATAACTCTCACTCTGTAATTAAATACCTGTACGCAGGGGTGTACGCTTAACAGAGAACCTTGGCCTTGCTTTACAAAGTCTGGGTGAAATTCTGGCCTCGCTGAAGCAAGTGAGGCCGTTTCCTCGCTACAATGAGTTGTTCTCCCGGCTCTTCAAACACAAACCAGGAACGCTGCACAGCCCGGGTTTGGCAGGCAGGCTCGGCAATAGCCAACAATTAACCTTCCAGTGTTCCATCAAGTACCGGGATGTAAGGTATTCTGCAGGGAAGAGCGTATCAGATGCATGTGTGTGTGTATATACATACACATCTGATGTGTGTATATATATGTATATACCTATATACATCATATAGATAGATACATATATACATATATGTCTGTGTGTGTCAGTCTCTCTATATACGTTTTTCAATACATTGATTCTGTGACAGTCTAGTAACAGAAAAAGACTATATTAGAGGCTTAGGAATAACATAAAAGCACTTCAGATATAGAAAATACCAACACTATTTCTGCCCAGCATTTTGAAGCACGCTTGTAAAACAAGGAATGGCACATGCTGAATGATATTTTTTTTTCCCCGGTAAAGTCAGAGCTTGCAATAGTGATCCCTTATAGCAACACATCTGGACATGTCTGACAACTCCGGTAATTACAAAGAAAAATATGTTGTCTGGAGCACGACAAGCCTCTGTCTACATCAACAAATAGCACGTTGCAATAGTAACGCATGCGGGGCGCAGCGTACCTGACGCTCAGTGCCTGCCGCCCGCCATACGCTCTCTGGAGATGGGTACTTCAGACGAGCCCTCCCGTGATCCTGCGGACAGACCGCCCGTTAGCATTCGCGGCACGCCGGCTGTGCCTCGCGTCACGTCTTTTATCCATTATCTGTAGTTTTAGCCAGAAGACATGTGACGCACATACTCTGAGGCCACTCAGTAATCCGAGACCCCACAGTAAAGAGAGACAATTGGGAGATGTGCTTCAAAAGCATACTCGCGTTAATGGTGGCGCGCCTTAAAGCAGAGCAGATGCCCACGCTGCTTTCACGTAAGCCTCGGAGGAAGCACAGCAGTAGAGTACCTAATGTGTATACTTTTAATATAAAAATTTATTGCAAAACTTGTTTTTCAAATACTTTTTTTATAATGCGCGCTTTCCATCAACAAGATTGAAGTATTTTTCCAGAGGGCTGGATCATAAACACAGCAACAACAGATGAATTAATGCCAAGTTCTGCAGTGGAAAAGGCGTAACTCCAAGGTCCGTATTTTGATCAAAGAATGACAGTTAATTTGATCCTACACGTCTGTAAGAAACAAACGGCAGTGAAACCTTCAAAGTTATCGTGCAAGTGTACAGGAGATATAAAAAGGTTACATGCCAATCTCTGAGACTGTAAGTAGAATTTGCAACAAACTATTCTCCCCTGCCCCGGATTGCTTTCAAGCCTGCCAACTTAGTTACTGGTCATATTTCTTAACTGCTGTTCACTGAGTCTGAACATACTTAAAGGAAACTACTGATTAGAATTAAAAAAAAAAAAAAAAAGAAAATGCAGGCCCTTGAACCCAAGAATTTAAGTGTTTTTAACCGATTCTCTTTTCAGAGGGGAAATCTGAAGGAGGATTTGCAGAACCATCACTGCAGACTATACACAGGGCAGGCTACAAACTCGGTCCTGAATGGTGACTCTCCACTGCCCTTTCTCACCTCTGTGCCAAACTGACAATATGTAAAAATGGCAGCAGAAACCGCTTTAACCTTGACAATCGCCTAGTCACATCAAACACTTTGGTGCAACGAGTCAACTACTGTCCAGGGCAAACCTAGTTTTCCAGATTGAAGTCCAAGAAGGAAGCAACTCTGAAGCCCGATAAAACCGAAAGGCGTTTAAGAAAGAGGTTCTCTCCTTAGTTACCTCTGAACCAGACAAGCGTGACCCATTTCGGTAGCACCGGAACAACTGGGAAGGAAGCGCCCCGTGTTCTTTATGGCTGTGCCACCCTCGCAGCAGTAACAGACCAGGGTGCGGATAGCAGTCTAGCGGGGAGCTGTCAGTCGGTACTGAGAGCACCCCACATTGGAGTGGTTTTACAAGGTTCTGCGTTATTTTGGGACCAGTATCGTCTGCAGCCCCCATCACAGACAACGTTCTTAAGAAAACGGAGAAACTTTATCTGGTGATACACTGTTTTATCTCCCTTCGTATATGAGTGCTGTCTTTAAGTTATTTTGGAACCTTTGTAAAGGCTGTGTTAAAGGCTGTGCTTAAATTACCACAGGCATCAACAGACAGCGACCCTACATTAAATCCTTGAAAATATCGTACCTGCAGAAAGTGCCGGTGAAAGTGTCTTCGCTTTACTCAAACATGCAAAGCAGGGATGAGATCTTTTAAATTCTATTGCGATGCATTATCTTAACCATAGTGGGAGAGTGAGGTGGAGGAAACCGCAACAAACTATTTTACACGGCTCCCCACTCCCAAATTGGTTTCAGGTCTGCCAGCTTATCTGTTCGTTCTCCTGGACCCGCTATGGGATCCAGTATCGTCAGCTTCCTCAAAGGACAGATCCTGGCTTTTCATTCTTGGGCCATCAGAGACTGCAAAACACATTCAAGATTCCCAAGCACATTAGACCAGCTATTTTCTCATTCCTCTCTTGCGGACAATCAGTCCCCTTAGAAACAGAGCTTACTTCTAGAAAATACGGTCTACACTTACACAGGGTACATGCTGTTAGCTTGAGTTTTAAAGAAATCACTTTGTTGATTTACTAAAACTGGAACAATACTTATTGCTGTAATCTTTATTACTTTGAAATAATGAATAACTAAAGTAAAGTCAAGAAGCTTTTCAAATCTGCCTTCTGGCTTTTCTCTTTTTCTTCTAGGTTAAGCATCCGTTTCAGCTTAGAAAAGTGAAATTTGGAGCTTCGGGGAGTCTTGGAAGCAGAGCTGGTTGTCGCCTGTCCGGATAGACATGTCCTGAAAAACAAAAGACTCAAATGTCTTAAAGGTGAGGAATCAGAATTAACATAAAGTAACTATGAAAGTGCACATACATAATTTGAACAAAAAAAGTTGGAACATAAATAGTGTATTTTCATGTGAAAGTAAGCAGTCAGAAGTATAACTTTGCTATGCAAATTTTAAGCCCAGACACTTCACATTAATGACAAAAACATAACTGGGCATTCTTTGCACGTAGTCGCTTTTCATTAGAATCTTTGATTTTACAGGTTGGAAAGTTAAAATTGATCTCCTCGATCAGACCACTGAAGAAAAATACTTAGTTATCAATTTAAAGTTAAGTGACTGATCTGAGATCAGTACAGGACGCCCTTCCCCAACAAGATGCAATACACGCTACTCGGCAAAGTGCCTCTTCAAATAGGAGCGAAACAGGTACCTGGGAAGCGATGAGGGACTGTTCCCTTTAGATCCCAACCTATTGCAGCTTACAGGTGTCACTTTGTTTGCAGACTGAGTTTTTACATCTGGTGTCCTCAGGCTAGATTTGATACTTGGAGTGCCAGAATTTCGGGTCTTGGTAGCCAGGAAATCTCTGCTTTTACCATAATGTCTTGTTGTTTTGTTGCATGAGTTGCAAGTAACCAGCTACGGAGAGAAGAAAGGAAACATTCTTTCAGTCTTTCCACCTTTATGTTATAAAACCATTGTAAGAATTATCCAAACTCTTCTCCAAATATCATGACACAAATTAAATATTTGCTTAAGTGAAACATGAGATATTAAAAAGCAACTTATACTTTACACCTAATATTTTCATTCAGGCTTCTTAAGCCAAACGTGTCCTATGGGTTTATCTAGAAATGACTCCAATCCCCTAGCAACTAATTTAAGCACACCCGTAACTCTGAATGTAACGTTGTACAGTGAAATACAGAAAACAACCCTGTCAAAACAGAAAGATGAAACAGCACCTGAACTGGATATATGATATCTTGAGTATCTGCTAGGGGTATTCACATTTTGCTAAAAAACACGACATACGGTGTGATCTAAATACATTAGTGTATTCTACCCCTTATGAAGTTATATTACACACTTTTCAGGGAGTCTCAAGATAAAATATTTAAATTACCAAACTCTCAAAAATAGTCATTCATAACTAATAACAGCAAGTCCTAGTAAACACAGAAGAGGCTTTCTATTAGTGCAAAAATACTTACTACCATACGGAGGAGGTTCTAACCAAAGGGCACTTTCTTTTCTATCTGTTTACTTCTAGGCTTCAGGGAACTTCCAGCAGCACAGTATGTTGCAGAGGTGCATCAGAACAGATAATGTCAGGCAGTCACAGAGACTGCCAGATACTCCTAATATCCCTGACTGCCATGGCAACTACTCTTACTAAGAGACATGAGGGTAACACAGCCGGACAACTTTAACACAGTTACCTGATGTTTCTGGTTAAAATAAAACATACTCAAAAGAAAGTCAAAAGAATGTCTAAGCAGTTTTGAAAACATCTATACCAAATCATTCTTCATTTCAACGTGTGTAAATTTACCTAAACTCAGATTGCTTAGGAAGAATTACATTTAGAAATGCCGAAATGAAACGTTTTCAGTTAAGTGTTTTGACTGTCTCTAGACATTATTTTGTCAGCCTAACAAACTAAAAAAGAGAAAGATCATTAACTTATACAGCTCAGGTATTGATGTATTTTTAGTTCTTCTAAATGAAATTCAGATGGGAAAAAAACCCCAGCATCTCATGACAATTTAGCACTCCACAGAATATAACTGGAGGTGAACACCTTACAATGCAGGAATTAGTGGATTAATTATAGCACTGCACAGCTACTTTCCATTCCCTGAATTGCATATACAGTTAACTCCAAAAATTTTAAAAGCCCCGAAACAGGAACTTCCTACGTTATATGCCTTTTCATGGCAGAAGCATTCTCAAATCAAGTTCTACTTGCTAAGAAAGGTATCAGAGGCACAACCTGTCACATTGTTGCTTGGTTTAATTTTCAGCCGCACTCTAATCTTCATTTTCGCAAGTCTCAGGTATTAGATTATAGGGATCTACATTGCTAATTTTGAAAGCTGTCAGCTGCTGACAGTATTTTAAATACTTAAGACCAGCAATACTTAAATCATAATCCACAGCACAAATGCAAACTGAACTGAGCAGAACACGGGTGCAGCAAACTGTAATTACATCCCAAGATTAGAATATTACCCAGAGTTTAAACTGGACCTATTGAAAGCTGAATTTTAAACTTCTCATATGAATGCACAGTGCGTCCTACGAACCTCTCCAGTACAGAATAAATCTAAGAACCCATCATAATTCCATAGGACAGTGTTCCTCAGTTGTCTGAAGAGACGGTTCTTAATGTACACTAAAGGTTTGTGATCCCAGAAAAATAAAGCCAAGATTCCAGCTTCTCAGATGCCCTTTCTGCTGCTCAACTATGATCTACAATTTGGAGAGAGTAATAGCAAGGGTGCCTTTCTGGAGCACCTTTTTTTGTCCTGACAGTTGAGAACCTCTGTGGTATTTCCTCAGTTTAATTTTGTGTTATTGACTCTTTAATAATTTTTGGTTTCACAAATTTTACTCCCCAAACCAGCAGACTCTCATCTGAGAAAATGCCAAGTGTGCCAGCAACTGCTGGGCACAATAGGGTGCTGTCTCATTTTTTAAAACACCCATTCACATAACCTGTTTTAATAGTAGTGCATGTCTTGGCAACACTAGATTAAATGTATACTATTATTCTTCAAATAATAGTAATTACTATCAAAAATAGTGATTAAATCTTATATTCTTGAGTAATTTTAGGAAAAAGAACTGAAGCCCCAAAAGCAACATTAACTTGTTTAAATTACATATGTGGTTTAGTTTTGAAAGACTTCCTATAAACAGTAATATTCAGACAAACGTAAAAAATGTGATTTGTACAGAAGGTAACAATAATCTGATGTAGCCATGATGGTCTACTGAGATAAATGAAGTAAAGCTTGTAAGTTATAACACTGATAAAACTGAAAAAACTGACAATCTATCAGTCACTCAAGCCCTTCTTCACAGCTGAAACAAAGGCAGTAAATGTCAAGCTATGCATACTGGCAAAACCATCCCGACTTCAGTCAATGGCACGTTTTTCTTCTTAGGTATGTTCTGGGGTATTTGTAGCGTTGGATTTCTAAGGATTCTAATGGGCTTTAGGATCTACATGGCTGTATAAAGGTTCTGCATCTAGTAGAGTTGCTTGGTCCTACTTCTACCACATTCATAGGAAAAAAGGAACAGGCAAAAATCTGTCACTCCTGCCATTTTTGCAAAGCTATACAAAAGATACAGTAGCTGACAGTGGAAATGCCAAAGCTTCCTGGCAGGAAGAAATTACTTAATTTTCAGCAAGACTTTAGACATCTGCAGAGGCTACCCAGACTGCTGCTAAAGAGATCACAAGGAGGGGAGAGCTGTTTGTGTAGCTTCTCTGACACATGGGGTTGGGTTTTTTTTGGGGGGGGAGAGGGAAGCTTACTGTTCCTGTCATTGTGCTCATGATCTCTATTGTGCAGGGTAGATTTTAAAAATTTTGATTATGAACACAATTTAACCCAAAAGAAAGGAAGAGTTATATGCTCATGAAAAAAGCAATGTGTAGGTGTGAGCTCCACTTCTAAGAGAAAGATTTCCATATCTTCTTTTTTACGCTGCTGAAAGGTTTCAGGGAAATATCAGGTATTTGGTAGTTCCAAGTAAATATCCTTACCAGAACACTTCTTGACTCCCTGTACTTTTTCAAAAGCTTTGTCTGTTTCATATTAAGTTTACGGTTCTTCGCCTCTTGTTTAAGAACTTTCTCTATCTGTGGAGTCATTTTCATCTTTGGTTTGAGACGCACCCGGTAGCTATCAGGAACCAGGAACTGGAAGCAGTAAGGACATATCCTTTCTAATCCACATTCATTATCTACAGATCAATAAAGGTAAAAGAGTAAAACTTAAATGAAATAATTATCTTTTATAGGCAAACATTAAAATGGTATGTTTCTATTTTAACATTATCTAGGTAAGTATGTTTTTGTTGTATGTTTCAAATACAACTAGAACACAAGAGGAAGCTGAACACCAATATGTGCTCAGCTGCGCACAATTCATGCTAAGTTTATGCACAGCATAAGTTTACACAATATGTAATTGTAAATTTTGCTGGAAAAATGCAATTCCTTCCTAAAAATCTTTAACGACAGAGGCTCACAATTCTGCAAGGAGCTCCATGCAGGCACAGTCTTTTGCCAGAGCAGCGACTCCAAAGCCTTGTAAAGCTCTCTGCTCATTTTAAGTGGAAGAAGATGATAGCGTCTCAGCCTGGGATGAAAAAAACACTTTCATAAAAATTTCAGACCTAATAATAGGAGGTGTGCTCCTGCATCTACCTTATTACTTCCTGCTGCCAGAGTTGGACTCGAGCATCTGTCTCTAAACCCGTGAGGAAGTACCTGGACCCTGCTGTCTGGCAAGTATGCCATTTCTGCCAACAGCCCTGAAGCACACCCTGGCACATTTCTGTGGGGGCAGCGCGGGAGAAACGGCCCCATTCTTAGGGCCACGCTGCTGCCCTTCAGCTGCCCAGGCAACCCTGCTGCACTGCTCTCCCACCGCAGGAGCCCCTGCTGGGCTGCACCGGGCTCACGGGGCCCCCGGCTCCACCAGCGACACGGCGGGGACAGCGGGAGCCCCCCTCCTCCTCTGCAGCCTCCTGCAGCAGGGCAGCGGCCCCGGCACCACCGTCTGCACCCGGGCACCCTCACTCGCCTCGGGAGTTGCGGAGCGTCCACCTGCGCGAGAGAAGGGCACAGCGTCACGTCACGTCACGTCACGTCACATCACATCACATCACATCACGTCACATCACATCACGTCACATCACATCACGTCACGTCACATCACGTCACGTCACATCACGTCACGTCACATCACGTCACGTCACATCACATCACCCCCACCGGCCCCGGCCACACGGCGGCGCGCCACGGCAGGCGCGAGGACAGGGGGCGGGGCTACCCACGTGCGTCACCAGCTAGCTCGCTCCCTCCTCACACCCCCTCCAGCCAGCGCGCGCTGTCCCTCGCCGCTTGGCTTCCCGCCCCCGCCCTGGGGGCCGCCGCGTCCCGCCGCGGGGCGCTTACAGCAGGAACCGCGCCTGGCCCGGGCAGGCGCCCACCAGCCCCTCCGCTGCCGCCACCAGGAACTGCCGCTGCTGCCCCATGGCGCTGAACGCCCGCCCCGCCGGAAACCGCCGCCAGCCAGGTCCGGCGGCCGGGGGCGGGGAGGGGAAGGGGGGGAGATGTGCAGCGTTTCGCCGAGGCCCGGCGGGTACCCGCGGCCACAGCACCATGGTTCCGGGCTCGGATGGGCCCGCGGTGCCCCGTTCAGCTTCCCCCGGGCCGTTCGGCCGGGTGAAGGAGAAGGGGCGCGGCCCTTGCCGCGGGGCGGCAGCTTTTGGAGCAGCCCTTGTTTCACCCCTGGCCGCCCCGCGCCGGCCTGTCGCCGCCGGGGTGGGCTGCGGCAGCGGGGGGCTGCGTTGGCGAAGGTTTCGTGCCCGGCTGGCGGCTGTGACCGGCGTGCGTGCGGCCGCCGCCGCCTTCCCCGGGACGCCGCGGGCCGCGGATCCGCTAGGGCTCGCGCCGCCGCCGGCCGCGGGGGCGGCAGCAACGGCTGCGCGCGGCCGTTGGCGGGGCCGCTGTGAGGGGCGGCGCGCGGTCGCTGACGGGGCCCCGGTGGTTTGGGCCGAGGGGGGCTGAGGGGACGGGGGCTGCTCCCCGGGTGGGCGTCCGCCCCCGCGCCTTGCTGCCCGGCACGGAGCGGCAGAAAGGGATATCCGTGCTCGGGGGCCGCCCGCGTCTTCCGCGGCGTTAAAAGTTTTTTTTCTGTAGGACAGAAAACTTCTACCGTAGGGGAAAAAAAAAAAAAAAAAGATTTTTCTGTCAAGAGTTGTCACGTGAAAAATTTCAGCCAGCAGCTCCAGAAAGCCACTTGGTGTTCAAAAGTGCTGAACATCAGCTATCTCCCGCTCTATTTAGGTGCCTTTTTATGAATTTTGGCAACTACATACTTCGCTTTATCACTCTGCAAATGTGCTCCTATTAAAAAGAAAAAAACACCCTCAGCTTTTCAACGTTTAATGTGTGTTTTATTAATTCCTGCGGCCCCATTCATTTGCTAGACATTCTTCTTCTTTGATCTGTTGGTAATGGTGTTCATTTAGGAGAGGTATTCATCTGAGCAGACTTCAATAGTCTATCAAGGAATTTGAATAAATATAATTATTTCTTATTTTATAACATGGAGTAGCCGAGGGCTTTAGAAGTAGAAAAGCATGGGAAGAATTGAATTTCTGGGCTTCCTTTAATAGGAGAGCGTTACAGTGCAGTCAATAAATCTGGGCTTGTTAATGAAATATTCATAATAGCTACAATTAGGACCTTTGCTGATTTTATTTTTGAATTAAAACCACATTTTTCAATGGACCTTTCGATATTACATTTTTTGTTGCCAAGTTGCTGGCTTTGTTGATGATAGTTTTTGTGTGAACTCTACCTTTCCTGAGGGGAAGAGCAGGGATGGCACATAACATCTATGTAAAACACAACCAGTGTTCATCAGTCAACAGATTTTTGGCAAATGAAATATTCCCATTTATCAATAGCGGTGGGAAAAAACCCACGGAAGTATTTTTTGAACACAAGTAAGCAAAAATAACTTCAAAGCTCTTGGGGGAGGTGGGCCTGTTTTTATGATTTGTAGCCGTGCGCGTCTGTTTGCCCCCGTGGGGACTGGGTTGCAGAGGCGAGAGGGTGCCATATTCTCTCCCGGGCTCTGCCTGGCCAAGGCCAAATGTGCCGGGTGGTTGGCTGTGGTCTGGTGCTGGGACCTGATGCCCCCCCACCCCTGGAGGGGTGCAGGTGGGCCCCAGCACTTGCACCAGCACCTCGGGGTAACTTTTTTTGGTGGGAACAAGTGCCAGCGTGACTTGGTTAGCAAGCACTGTACTGTACTAATGAAGCAGTGACTAATACAATACAAAGCATTCATTTTTCTTTCTTTCCCTTCCCCCCACCCTGCTCTTATACTCTTCTTATCCCTGTTTTTTTTTTTTTCCCCTCAGTCTCTTCCAGTCTGTCTGAAATGCTTATAAATTTTTTTCTTCTGCTCCTGAAACTATGCTGGGTCATTCCCTTTTTTATGTTCGTTCACTGGTTTCTCTTTGCATTACAGATGATCATTGTCCGAAAAGCAGTGCAAACAGCCCCGTGCAGTGGCATTCATATACAGTATATCATGTGTCTTGTCCCAGTACCTGTCTCATGAGGCAGAAACTATGTTTCTCATGTTAGGTGTGGTGCTGAATGTGCTAAACAAATAAAACTAGTCTAGAGACAAAGGGAAAATGACCAAGAAACCATGGCCTCTGATTCATGGCTCTCCACGAGCCCCTTTCTGCAGAACTCCCATCAAAAGTCAGTATTTCTGTGCATCCAGTGCTGGCAGGACCAGACCCTTAAAACCAGATAGCCCTCAGCTCCCTGGCACAGTATTTACGGCATCAGTGGGATGAATTCACCCGCATTTCAAGGCAGAATGCATTTGTCTCTACTTTTTCCTGGCTTTTGTTCACCAAAAAAAACACATTAGCAAACCCATGTTACTAACTGCTTCCTGCTTCTGTTGTTTAGTGTTTTGTAGCTACCACGGCTGACCAACAAGCTGTAAATCTTGACTGGTGTTTTGTAACAAAGGAAAAAATAGAATGATTTGTGTTGACTTTTGGTCATCGTGTATCATTATCGATTTGAGGGAGGGCGGAGGAGGAAAGCGTACTGTGCATCTGTTGCTTGCCGATTCTCCAGCAAGGCGATGGTAGCTAGCAGTCACTAGAGGGCAATAGAGAAATACAGTTTGTGATACCTAAAGGATTTGAAGCACTGATTATGTGTTTACAGAAAAGAAAAAGAAGAAAAGAAGAGCCAGGAGGATAGGTTGTTCAGTTTACTACTGGAGACCTGACTGTGACAGACCACCAAGAAAACAAAATTTTCAAAGAGAGCAAAGAAGACCTTCTGCAGCATCTGCGAGTCTCTCCTCTCTTCTTCAGACTTGCGTAGGATAACTTAGCCAGAACTTACTGATGACTGCATGTTCAGTGGACTCGGCAATGGACTGGGAGATGCGGGAAGGCACTCTTGGGAAGGAACAGAAAAGGAGGCATTTCAAAGATCCTGCAGGTGAGTGAGGTGAGCAAACTCACAGCTTCTCTTTCAGGTGAGATAATAGGTGTTCAGTCAGCTGTATAAAAGTCATGAGCAAACTGAGTGAGCGATTGAAATTATATGAGAATTTTGGTTTTTCAGGCATGCTGGTGCAAGACTAATTTTATCTTGGGGAAAAAAAAAGATAGTGATGCTACAAGGATAAGCATTTCCAAGCATACGTTATTTCGGAGACATGCTGAAACTGGTGACTGGTTTTATGTTTAATATTTTATATTAGAACTGTTTGAAACATGCTCATCATTTTATAAGGTTTATGTGCTATAGTTCCTAGACTCTAGTTTACAGAGAAACATATAAAGATGATGTGAGTATCGTCGTTCATTTTAGAGGGGATTTTTGCTAAGCATTTGGACAAATGTGACTTGGAGGTTTGGAGAAATTTATTTAGAGATTTTGGATGCATGGTGAGAATGCCCTCAGATTCTTCAAAGGCTTTATTATCAGAAAGATACTGAGAAGTGATAACAAAGAATATAGCAATAACAAAAGGATTAAGCCACAGAAATCAAGGGGCTGACAGAGGGCTGGGAAGGCAGAAAAAACCAAGAGACTAAGTTAGGAAATAAGCATATGAAACACTTTTCTATTGCCAAGATCTCAGCTGGTGTCACCATAACACTTGGAAAATATCCTCAGGATGCTGGGAACCATTAAAGCAGTACAGATTATCAGAGGATAAACTTCCACTTCAGCTGCCGCTGGTACCAGAAGTGACCAATAAGAAACGTTTGGGAAATGAAAGATGAAGAATTGAAGCATTGACATTCTGGGCATATCACAGAGCAAGTGCAAGGGTATATAGAGGTCAGTCAGACAGTACCTATCTGAAACAAGGCAGGCTGATAAATAAAAATAATAAATCATATTCTAAAAAATGCCATCAGCTTTGAAAAGCTATTTAAAGGAAAAGTTATCTAGTGTTCCTCCTGAGCCTGGATATATTTTGTAAGTGGTATGATAGGTAAGGCTACGGCACAGTGATCTATCTATGCTTTGAGTGCCAAAATATGTAAAAGACTAATATGATGATTGTTTGTTTATACATTGTTTAGAACACAGCTTCCTTGCAGTATGTACCTGAGGGAAGTGAAAGATAACATATATAAAGCATGTCACTATTTTCCATGGGTTGGCAACAACCATCTGACAGGGAAGGGACTCAATGAATATCAGAATCCTCCTGATCATGAAAGCTAGAAGTTCCAGTTCCAGTCTCAAATTTTTTATTCCTTTCATTCCATTTCCAGTGCTCTAGATTTTCTTGTATACCTGCAAATCCATTCTCTCAAAAGATAATAGAAATTAAAGATGGTATTGAACAAAAACTTCAGAGAGAAACATACCTGCAGTTTAAGGAATTCCGTACTTGTGTACCAACTCTTCTTTAAAGCGATCTCTGGTAGAAATGATTAGTTCTTTATCTAAAATGTGAAGCTCTAGGGCAATAAACATTCTCTTATAGCTGATACTTATTTTCAGTGAAATTAACATGATTGCTTGTTGGTGTTTGCTGAAGAGTTTTCTCACAGGTCATATCTCTACAGATGTAATCAAAGGGATTTTTGTAGTGGGGAGCCACACAGGTCAGCGGCTGGGGCTGAGAAATGGGAGCTACTGCTTGTTCAAGTCCAGGCTTTGCTTTGTCTCTGTGTGACTTTGTGGTACATTGGGTCTTTTAATGGTCAGCTTATGAAGTGGCCAGCCTGGCATCTTGCCCGCGCTAAGGGCTAGCCTTTGAATGGCAGGCTGCAGATGTACAAGGAGGCCCTCCTTGCATAGTAGTTATGGCAAAGGCATCGTCTGCTTGCAGTGTCCTTCAGTACGTAGACAAATATACTCCTGTGCCAGTTCTGGATATGAGTCCTTGTCACCTTGACTCATAAGAAACTATTCCTTCATTTTCATTCACAAAACCGTTGTCTAAAAATGTTGAAATCTCAAGCTGAAGTTCCACCTGTGAAAAAGACGCTGCTAATTAATGTGTTAATTGTCATGTAAACCTCTTTGCTTAATGAGATGTGAAATAGCCCCTACTGTTAGGAATATCAATGTGCACAGGAGTTTGTCCCAAGCGCTCAGGGTCATTTATTGCTGTGCTGCAGCACAACCCAGGGCTGCTATTTCAGCCTCTTGCCAAAATAGGAACGTTCTACTTTCTGATGAGTCATCTGGGTTTCACTCAGATCTCGTAAGGTTCCCCCACCCTGTTCTTCTTTGCTGTACAGTCCAGCCCCTGCCCTAGAGGCCTTGCTTTCCCATCCGAAAGATGGGGTGGAACCCTCTTCAGCAGCTGTTGGCTCCATTCCTTAATTAACTTGGAGGGGACTGCTAATGAATGATATGGAGCATTTTCTCTGTCACTGGAGCTCAACATGCCACATTCCTAGCCTTTTCTGGCCTGGAGTGTGGCAGAGCAGTGCTGGCAACTGAGTCGGGGTTTGCTACGCGCTGTGCTAAATGTTACCTGCATCAAGACAGAAAGGGAACTAGGTCAACCAAAGGAGGCAGCTGTAGGTATTTTCCATATTGGTCATATTTACTTATGAACAACACAGAAGAGCTATATGTTTCAGGAAAACATTTCTTGCCTTTTTTTTCCTTCTGGTGCAAAAAGAGGATAGGGGAAGTCTTCATTTTTTATTTCTTTTTGCTTTAAATTATTTTCTTTTCCTTTTAATTCTGAGCAACCTGTTCTAAGGTGGCACTGGTTTGAGCATGAGGTTGGACTAGATGGCCTCGAGAGGTTTCCAACCTTACCCTGTAATTTTCAACACTCGTGCTGTTATTTTAGATTCTTCCTGACTCCAAATTACCTGGGAGAGGAAAAAAAAACATGACTATTTTAAGATAATTTTCTTTACCCTCTCAGTTATTATTTTAATTCATTTGAAAACAGAACAGAGAGACTAAAAACCAGGTACTTCCAATAAATAACTGTTTCATGGAATAGTTCTTTGCATTTGTTGGTTTCTAGGTTTTGTGTTTCTAGGTTTTGTCGTAAATGCTTCGGCTATCATGTTTAGGCTGCTTAACAGAATTGCTATTATGCAGAAATTTAGTCAGCTGAGGGCTGAACTGTTTGAGGGCTGCACTCCCTGCTGCTATTGAGAAGTAGCTTCTCACACCTGTTTATAGTATCCAAAGTTGGTCTCATGTCTGAGAAGCTGGTGTCGTTGCTGATTCTTCCAGTTTTATGCTTGGTGAGTCAGATGGCAAGAAGGGGCGGAATATTTACTGCTGAAGTATGTGCAATAATATGAACTTGAAAGATTCATATCAGTTTTTCAATAATCAATTCTGGCTAAATTCATTCAAAATTAAACTGTTTGCCCAGCTGACATCCTTAATTCATCACCCTTGCTGAGACTGAGATCTTCAAAGTTGTTTACAACAGATAAACAAACATATCTTCCATTAGCTTCGATTATAAAGCCTAATAAAATGCACAGAAGATCTGAATCTTTAGACATGACAGTGATGGATATAATTTGACACAAGAGAGGTAACAGAATCAGACTGATGCTTAGAGTGAACTTTAAGCCAGAGTTTCACAGTTGAATATGGGTGGGTGGTTCAGTGCTCCGTATCTACTTCAAAACTGCTGCTGAGGCACAGTCATAGCGCAGCATATTTTATCTACATTGGGAAGAGAGCTCTTGAGTCTTCATTGCTAGTAATGTGGCATTGCCCCCAAAACTTATTCCTCTTTTAAAGGAAAAACTGGAATGGAGAGCATGTAAATACTTCGTAAGTCTGAAGCAGCTACAGTAAAGAGGACAAACTCCACATGACAGTAATTTAATTAGACTGCAGTATTATTGTCCTGGCTAGTGATGGAAAACAGGAAACTTCTTCAGAGAGGTTTGTATTACAGCTGCATAATTCCCCAATACTGAAAGGAGCTAGCCTTTCTAAAGTTGGCCTGCATGCAGGCCCTCTGCTTTCTTGTGCTCCTCAGAGGTTTTGCACAGAAAACAAAACAGCAAGGGGTAGATGATTTAATAGCATATTTTCTTCTAAAACCCCAGAGGTCTCTGCTTAAGCCTCCCGAGTCAGAAAAAGCTTGAAGTAGTTATATGCACATATGTTAAACAAACATCATCAGAGTTGTTGTTAACTTGCTACTTATTTGAAGTGTGGGGAGGGGCTGATGCAATCTCCAGACTTTTTCCAGAAGGCCCATAGCCATATGTTTTTATGTATTATTTTCATTATTATTAGATAATGCTAACGGTAGTGTTTGGGTATGGTCTGCATCAGTCTCCTGAAAGGTCTTTTTTGGCCCTCAGTGAGGAAAAGGCTTGTTTTCCCTCTTTAGAAAAGTAATTTTGAAGTGGTCAGGCTGATGGCATGGCAGGCATAACAAATTTTGTCAGTTCATAATTGGGCTTAGTTTGTGCAAATGAAAATTATTTTTTTCTTTACTGTGTCCTTAAGCAAAGTTTTCCCGATGAAAATATGTATTGTTTGGGCTTTTTTTTATTAATCTCACTCTTCCTTCTAAGCCAGTCTGAGATCTCTGCATCCCTTAGCACTATTTGGAAAAAAAGATCTGGTTATCATGAGAGCGTGGGTGAAAGATAGGACAGTGGAAAGCCTGAAGGAGTAAAGGTCCCAATAGAGACGTACTGGCAGGTCTATGAAGAGCTTGTCACAGTGCCTGTTGGCTCTCAGCTTCTGTTTTGTTTGCTCTGCTGGTTAATCATTTGCTTGAGTGCTCAGGTACCATGGTGATGGACACACTACCAGTGCCACAGACCCAGCGTGCTGCATATTCATTGAAACATTATTTTTGAAAGGAAACCCAAAATAAATACAACTTTTGAAAATCCTTAGCATAGCTAACATTGCCATTGACTTTCCTCTCTACCAATGCAAGTCAGCATGGTAGGATATAGGCTTCTTCCTCCCATGTTGGGTTTTTCATTCTGCTGTTGATATCCACAACTTTCTCATGAAAACATAAGTGGTTTGAAAGGCTTCAAACTTCTTCCATATGTTGAGTATAGAACATTTGTGCATTGGCCTTTCTGTGCAGCTATTGAGATGTTTGTTCCATTGTCATCAATATTAAAATCAGGGAAAGGGCCTTGGAATAAGAGCCAAATGCGTCTCTGGTCTGTTAAGCCCCACCAGTTTGCTAGTGTGACCTTTGTGAAACTAGGGGTATAAAGTGCAACTTTGAAAATCCTGGCCAGCAGCTAACTGCTGGAATGCCAACTGGCAAGCTATTCTTCCTTCTTCTCCAAATATGAAGCCTTCTGCCTGAATAGCTCCTCTGCAGCATCTCTTCTGCAGTGTCACATTTTGAGGTCTGATCCTCACACAAACCTCTGTTGCTGTTGTTACTTTTTATAGTGCAGTGCTATTTATATCTCTGAATATTTATGGTGGCCGCCACTGGAAAGTTAGCACTGAGCAAGTTTCCCACAGAGGGCATTACTGTGCTAGCATCCGTCCAAGATAACTGCACAGAATATAGAAACAAATGTTACCTCTTTATGATGAATACCTTATGAGTTTGCTCCTGGTTTTGGTATCTTGAATTGCTTCACAACACTGCTCTCTGAACACTGGTGCCTGAGGCAGATTGAACTAGCATACTGGCAGTCTATGAACCCCCAGCGCATGACGTGCCCAGGAGGCAAACTAAACCACAGAGGAGGGAATCAGATAGAGCTAGATGTTAAGGTATGCATCCACTGGAGCTGGATAATTGTTCCTCAAACTCCACTGATCATAAAAGCTTGCTTTAACTTTTGTTGCAGCCCTCAGGAAATGGAAAAGACATCCTTTCCCTCTTACATTTCCCTCACATGATAAAAAAGTACCAAATATTTTTTTTCAGCCCTATCTTACCATCTGCTCTGACAGCAATTAGCTCACCAATTGGTGTGGGCCGAGTTCCATTAATATATGGTAAAAGCGTGCAGAAAAGCTCACAACTCAGACAGTGATGCAGGGATGCTCTTTATGTCTCCCTGGCATGAGGTAGGAAGGGCCTGTGATGCACTGCTTGCCAGAAGTTGGAGACACTTATAAGCAGTGTGAAGACAAAGCAACACCATTTGAATCTCCCATATTACTGATACAAAAAAAAAGTATAGTAAAGACACTAAATATGGCAATCCTGTTAACATTTCTGAGCAAAGAGTGTGTGAGATTTGTGGGACTTGTGGGTCAGGACAGTGGTCTCCTCCCTAGCCTGCTTCCTGTAAGATCTGAGCTGATGTTGTTGCAGGGGTGGTGGGAGAGAAGCCAGGACTTACCCTTCAAGGATTTCATTTGGAAGGCATTGGAAGTAGGATCCCCTTCTCTCTATCCATCTGCAGTATAGGACTTTCCACCTTGGCACCATCCGGTCCTTGAACTCTCTAGGATCCACGAAACCTTGTAAAATGTAGAGGTACAGCAACTCTGCTCTGCTCTGGTGTTTCACTGGGGAGAAAGAACAGCCCTTGAGGAAAGTGGAAAATGAGCACTGCTTGCCTCTTGTGCCTCTCCTGACTCCAGGAGCCAGTGCAGGTAGAGTCACACCCCTCTCCCAGGTGGAAGTCGGGCCAGACTGCACAGGAAGGCATGAAACAGGGTGCAGGCTAGTATTGCGGGGTATCAAAGTAATACCTTAACAACCCTGGTGCCTGTAGTATGATTGCAAACCTGGGCTGTCGCATCAGAATATAGACTACTACTATTGAGATGGCAAACATCTACAGTGCAGAATCTATGAGTTGTCCTGTAAAATGCTTTTGTTGCTGTGATGTTGCCAGTCATGCAGGCAACCCTTCGTGCCAACCATTTCCTCTTTTTCATTATTAATCTGCAGTAATTTCTTTGGTGTTCCTTTGCATTAAATCTGAGGGGTATTCATTGCATTCACAGGTACGGTTCAATTAACTCCCTCATCCTTCCCTTCCCAAGGGTGTTCCATTTTTGAGAACCACCCTAGGAACACGTGCAAGTTGAGCGTGGATAGAGGCATCTCCTGCCAGCAGATCTGTGCACTTGTTTTTTCCATGGACTATTGTCTGGAACTTGGCAAGCCTTTGGAATCTTTCCTGGATGAGCAGTTCTGGATTATTCACCAATTTTTTTGTGAGCTGAAGTGAAAATAAACATGAGCTAGGGACTCTGAGCTCAAACTCAAACCCAGGCTTTCCCAACGTGAGCCCAGAACTGAGAGTTTTAATTTGGCCCTTTATGGATTGTGATCCAGCGACAGAATTTGGTTTTGAATTTGAATGGCATCCAGGTTCTGTGATACTCATGTAAATATACTAGCTTAGTGCTTGCAGTATGTTTACAGCCTGCTATTCAGTTCTAACTAGTGGTGTTTTCCTTTTCGGCTACAGTGGGAGAAGCTGTGGGCTTTACCATTGGTATTGGGTTAGGTACCTTATGATGGTAACAAAATCTGAAGATGTAGGAGCATGATAAATGCTCAGATATGAGAGTGAGAAATGAGTCCATTTCTGAACAATCTTAACATCTGTTGGAATGGGCAGAGAAAGAGTTTATGTAGGTTGCACAACTGCAACCGTTGACTGTTGACTTTCAGAAAAGCAGATCAGTGATTTTTCTGTCCTCAAGCACTTGGTAATTTTGGTTTAAAACAGTAGGCCCAAATCCAAACTGAGTTCAGGTTTTCCAAGTGTCTAATTAACAACATGTATTGGTACACCTGGAATTAAAAGTATGTAAGAAAAGGAAAGCAATCACCTGGTCTAGTGCTGAAAGGGTTAATGAGGAATTAAGGAGGAAATAAAAAAAGGCTGCTAGAGTTATGTTTAATTTTTCAGTCTCTTTGCCGTCTGCCAGTCCTTTACATGAGTGCTAAAAATTTCATAAAAAAATTAAAAATATATTTTAAAGACCAATTTAAAAAACTGAGCATGCAATACTAACTTTGGAAAATTGCAGCTCTATTTTCTGACACAATCTTACATTTGTGACTAAGGGAAAACTCGATTATTTCAGTGGATTGCTGGAGAAGTAGATGTGAATCTCACTTTATCCATTCTCATCTTAACAGATTGACTTGGAAATCTTCAGTTTCAAAGAAGGTAAAGGTGTCAGAGTGAGTTCATATGGAACAGATGGGTTTTCTGGAAAAAGCTTCCAATTTGATAAACTTCCAGAAAAAAAATCACATGACTGGCAGGAGATAAAGTACCTTTGTTGTGAATGTTTGTTGGTCCCACTGAAGTTGATGCTACTTTGGGAATTGACTTCAGCTGAGATTAGGGCTTTGGTTATAGACTGGTGTGAGTGGTGAAGATTGAGACACTGATCATTAAAGCTGTGTCAGCTTCTCAGCAATGAACTGATGTTCTTTTTGGCTTAAGTTCAATGCTCTTTGATTGTGAACCTTGATTTACATTAAGTGTTTCTCAACTATTCTTGTGGGGGTATTGAGCTGATGTCTTGCTGCTGTTTGTGGAGCCACCAAAGGAACAAGCAAAAAGAAAAAA
This sequence comes from Phoenicopterus ruber ruber, assembly GCA_009819775.1. Taxonomy (NCBI): domain Eukaryota; kingdom Metazoa; phylum Chordata; class Aves; order Phoenicopteriformes; family Phoenicopteridae; genus Phoenicopterus; species Phoenicopterus ruber. The sequence continues at coordinate 96,828,404 of CM020216.1, forward strand.
AAAAAAGGCAAAAAACCCCCCAAAACAAACAAAAACCACCACCCCACCCCACCACCTCCCTCTGAAAATATTGATTTAAGTTTGGTGGCTGGTGTTGAATGTGCTTGTCCTTCCCCCTTGCAGCTGCAGAACATACTGGCATTGCAGGTGGGTCGTCCGACAGCTCCCTTTCGGACTGTTGCCAATCCTGCTTCATGGATCAGCCAACAACTGCCTCATGAATTGTGCTTGCACCTGTTTCCTCTTCTTCTGGAATAAACAGTTTTGTCTGAAAAGAGCATTGACAAAGGCCAAAGTTGCGCACCCAGCCTGGCCCACTGATATAAAGGAAATCACATTTTCTTGATGCTTGTAGAATGAAAGTGGCAGCTGTTACCATGGAAATAGTCAATTTATGAAAGAAGTTTTGAGGAGGCTGAATATCACCACTAATCTAAGAGACTGCAGTCAAGACAAAAGGTTAAAGTTGGAGATGTGCTAATTAGGAGATAGCTGCGTTTCTGATAATGTGAGGATGGATACAAAGGAATTCTATTTGATAAAAATGCTGTTGTCCTGGCTAATCGCTTGAACCTATTATTTTGAATACACAACACGGATTAGATTCATCCCTAGTATAAATCCACTGATTTATGTTCAAATAGGTGTAAACTTAATGGGTATAAATAGGCACTATGTCCTGGAAAGGTTCTTTCAAATAATTCCGTAAAATGTATTTTAAGAGTTATTTTTTTCACATTCCCTTTTTGGAGACATTTTCCTGGGTTTTGTTTTGTATTTTGCAAGTACTGATGTCCTCTCTGTCCTTTTCTCTCTGCTCAACACATTTTCTGAGGTGCAGAAATTACCGTGGTTCTTCAGCTTTCTCGTTAAATGTGCTAAAAATGTTATCAGCAAATAGAGAAAAGGCTTTGTTATTTCCACTGCACTTCCTCTGTTGATTGACTGTGCCAAGACAAAGTGAATAATAGAGTAAAGTCATCATCTGCAAACAGGAATGTTTAGGCCAGATCCTCTCTGCTCATACAAAGTGCCAAATCTTCACTCTCTTCAGGAGAGATGCATCTCGCCATAAGTTCTGAAAATACAGCAACATACTATTTCTGTTAAATTTCTCAGCTTCAGAGTACTGAAAACCCATCTGACAAACTCCATCTGAGCAGCTAATAACAATTTTAAAACAATTGCACAATTTGCCCTGGATTATTTCACAAAGGACTTAATTATTCTTAATTAAAGCTCCTGTTGATTATATTTGTGTGGCCCCTAGCTACTCAAATAATCTTGGGCCCTACATTCTTCTGTTTATTTTCACTTACAAGTAGCCTGCATTATCTCAAAAGCCTTTATCTGTGTAATTAGTTTTACATGGATTTTGTAATGAAGACTCTATGTGAAAAATGGAATGGTAAATGTTGTTGGATATGTCCCCCCAAATGACACCAGTAACATCAAAGCAGTAAAAATATCATCACCACACTATTCATGGAAGAGCTAAAGGACATTCTGTGACCAGTAAACACAAGCAATGGGTCTTTACAAGCAATTGTAAAGGGCATTATAGAATGTGATACTTCCCCCCCTGCTATTGTTGCTCTTCAACTTAAATAACACATCTCCTACCTGGAGGTGTCTTCCTCAAGGCATTTCTAGGCAGCAGTTATATCCTTACTTAGCTCTTTTATTGCTAGGTTAAACAACTTAGCTCTGTTAGTATCTTTGGATGGAGGATCTCCATTCCTTCACTCATTTTAGAAGCTGTTGTCTGCACTTTTCCCCATTTGAGTTCATCTTTCTTGAATGTGTATAGGATTTCAGGTGAGGTACAAGCCGCACTTTGGACATGATCGCACGTGTCTCCCAGGTTCTACTGAAAATCTGTCCTCATGTCCTACAGGCTCACTTGTCTTTTTCATCGTGTTACCCGTTTAGTCATCCTCTCATTGGCAACTACAGTCGTCATTTGTCTCTACCTGGTCATCTCCTAGGTTACATTTGAATTTTCTGCGCATGACCTTGCTGATTACCCCATTTCTATGGCTCCCATCTTCAAGCTGCTCTATTTGTATAGTTTCACTACTCTTCTGTATTGACAGTACAAGAGTGCCCAGGTACTCTTCTAAGAGCTATGAAAGGACAGCAGAAGCCCCAGGATGGATCCTGAAGACCCTCACTGCTGATCTCAATTGACTTGATGCGTCCCTTCTTAATGGCACTTACCTGTTACTACTTCTCCTTTTTAACAACCAAAAAAGTCTTCTCCTTAGTCCTCAGATTCCTTAGTAACGTATAACACAGTGTCAAATGCATTCCTAAAGTCCTGAACGATGACATTTATTACACTTCATCTGTTCAGAAAATCACTTACTTCATCTAAGAAAACTATATGGATAGTTTGTATGGTGTCCCTTTGGTAAATTGCTGATGCATTTTATCCCATTTTTCATTTATCTCTGTGTCTTTATGTATTGTCTCCCTCAAAATGTATTTTAAGGCCTTTCATACTAATGAGGTCAAATGAAATAGTTTGTAATTTCCCAACTGCCTTCTCCTCTTATTTTTCTTCACATAATTTTTAAGTAAAGAAACCATATTTACTATTTTTCACTTTCACTACCAACTTGATGGTGCTATTAAAAATATTTGTCACTGGACCAGCATTACACGTGTCAGAAATTTTTAGAAGTCAGAGATAGTGATTAACCAGACTTCAAGCTTGATGCATTTAACTTTTTGAGTCGAACTTTTGTGTTAGCTGTGGTAGTTTCTATTTGCATACTCACATTCTCATTATTCACCCTATCTTTGTCTCTAAACTCAACTTAAAACTTCGTATTGAAAACTGTGGCAAAATAACTTATTCAGGGCCTTTTTTTGTGTTGTCTTTAATCTCTACTCCATCCTTCTTCCACAGTGGTACAGCATTTTTCCTTGTCTTTTTAAATTTATACTACCAAGGAGCCTTTTACTGTTTGTTTTCATATTCTTTGCAAGATATAACTCAGTTGGCTTCTTGGCAGTTCAAACTTTATCTTTGTACTTCGTGAGTTCTCAGATGGTTTTAGTTTGTGGACAGCACCTTTGACATTCTGTATGGACTCTGCTTATTTCCAGTACCTTCTTTTTGACATGTTTATTCATTCAGGTTAGACCTGGGACCTTTTCTTACAAGGTCCCGCTAGTTGCTGGCTGCAGCTTTGTAAAAGCTACTTGTTCAATTTACTGTCCTTTTTCTGCACTACAGAATAGACATAACTTGAGAGAGCTTAAATGCCATTTTTATTATCATTTTACAATGCTTTACTATGCTAGTGCAATTCTTAAGTTCCTATGCCTACCTTGCTTCTCTCTTACATAAATAATCCTACTCATGTCGTAATCAAAGCTATGAAGATTATTTGTGTGAGAAAAGGGCTGCACATCAGGGTCTACATTCCTTAAAGTACTTTCACCAGGTGCTGCATTTTCTCACAGTGGTGGCTGTTTTAGATGAACTGTAAAAGCTGTTTAAGAGATACACGTGCAGTATCAAAAGAAGTGCAGAATATTTTGGAAGATGAAACTGCTTGGAAACCGAAGGATGTAAGGATTTGTCCAGGTGCCCAGTATTTCTCTAATAGCCTTTTTGCCACTTGACTCAGGTTTTATTTCTGTCTTTTTAAGTATTATTAGATTTTCTTTTGGCACCCTGGTGATTTGCAAATGTACAAGTACTGTACTGAGTGCTCAGGAAAATGATCTTTCGCAGAACTAAATTGTTGCATGGAGAAAGTTCCTTGGTAACTACTTATTACTTGGATTTTTGTCAGATCTCAAGATATATCATGGCTGTGTTGTATTAACACTGGAAAAGCATATTCAGCAGCAGGCTCTGCCCCAAACTGCTTGCAACTGAAATATGTGAAATACATTCAGGGCCAAAGGAAGCAGACATTTTTTTGCGGTCACTTACGGGACTTTTACGGGAAATAAGCCAGAGTCACTCATCTAGGGCATGACCAGTAGCTGAACCCAGTCTCTTTGACTTCTCAATCTCTCTCTCAGTTGCAGGAAGATTTTTCCTATTTTCATCCACTACAGTCATTAATAGGAGTAGGAAATTTCAGTAGGATACTGAACGAAAAGAGACAAAATTTCATTTATTTTCCTGCTGTTTCACTTACTTTAATAATCTGTCACTATATGACAAAATAGTTGGTAGAAGAAGAAAGCATGGTATGTTCTCTACTGGTGCCAATGCGTTTTTTAGCCAATCCAGTAGGGGAGTATATATTAGCTATTAATCTATCTGTTACAGGGAGAAGGCAGCGGATGGGTCAAAACCTGATTTGGCTGTTAATTTACTAATTTTGAGCAATAGGCATGAAATGACTGAACAAAGAAGTAGATAATAATGCAGAAAATATTTTTTTAGTATATAAAAAGCTTCCTTTTATATTGAGCCTATTCATAAGTGATATTGCACATAATTCTGAGAAGATATTAGGGAGTCTCAGTGCATTTAGATTTTCAGATTAGCTGGTGAGCTGCACAAATGTGACCTGAGTTATGACTCTCCTGTGGTTTCTACTTATAAATCCTTTTTCCACTACAAATAAATTATGAAATACATTTAAAATCATGAGTTAATGAAAAAAGATTTTTTTTTTTAAATCTAATGGACACAGGTACTTTGAATAGTGTCATGTTTTGCTGTGGGAATGAAAAAAAACCCCTCCAAATCTCTTCCATCTATAAATACATCCATTTACTTCAGCAGCATCTCAGTGAATCTAAGTTTGACCAATAAAACTTAGCTAGAATGTCACTCCTGTGTGTGCCAAAAAGATTCAGGAGAGATTAGTGAGCAATCTGTATGTGATTCAGTACTTAGCGCTGTGTCAACTTCACAGCAAGGCAGGATCCTGGGTCATAGGAAAGAAAAGGAAACAGAATTTTGTTTTGAAGAATGTCATCTCATGTAGGTACAAAGCTATTACTTCCCTCTCTGGCAACGAAACTACATATTGTATTTACCAAAAGAAGAGCAACAAATCTCATAGAAGTGCTCACATAATGTTATATTAAGGAATTTCAAAGAAATTTGGATCAAGATGGTACTCAGGCTATGAATACCTACAGAATTGTCAGGTTGTAAAGAGCACTACAAGAGGGTTTCCACTGACACCAGTGTTGCAGGTACTCACCCAACAAATCTTGTGCTCAGTCATTCATCCCAACAACAACAACAAAAAAAATCCAAATAATTTTACCACTGGAAATGTTTTTTCCCCAGTCTCTGTTATAAAATACCCAGCACAAATCTTTGTTTTGTTCTCTTGTTCTAATTGGGTTTTTTTTTCAGGGAAGAAGGATGTATTCAAACAATTATAAACTTTTCCATCAAGAATGTGGAGGGGAATAGATTAAATGGGGATGATAAATCATGGTAATGGAAAGCTGCCTCTTCCAGTATATGTGCTGGCTTTTTGAGCATTATTTTCAGAAAACAGGATCTTAGACTTAGGATTTGTACTCCTGCATGAACATTTCGGGAAAACAATTCTACTACATCAAGGACACTCCCTCTATTAACAGCCTGTTAGGAGTGATGGGTGTTGATTTAAAATCCAGAGAGACAAAAATAACTGGTCTAATTTTCAGATGTGTAAAATGTACAGATCACTAGTTGAAAAAATGTATGATTTCTTTTAATGCTTATTTATTTGTTAAAAATAATGCATATTTTTGACTTGGATTATATGTCTATGTTGATTTTTCTTAGCTGTGGAGAAAGAGCTACAATACAAATAATGTGACATAGGTATTTACTCAGCAGTCTGTCCAAACAAACTGACCTGATTAAGGTGAAAATTTTTCATTGCAGCAGTTTTCTGTTGGTGCATTAGGAGATCTGTAGTGAAAGGCATGTTCTTTTTGCAGGTTTATATTAATAAAAAACAAAACCACCTCAAAAACCCAAATATTCCATCACAAAATCATATTATTCTTAATTTCAAAAAAGGCCCCATAATACCTTCTGTGTATTACAATTTAGATGCTTCTTTCTCCTGTTCTACTTAGGGGCCTGTTTTCCTGTCTGGACCTAATCTTCCGTGACGTGCCACTATCTCTGCTTTATGGCTATGGACATAGCCTATTCTCTGATGAATTGAGGGAAATACAGTCTAATAATGTAGCTACACAAGGGAATGAGAATATGAGTCACTCATACTTTAATATCTGTGAGGGCCAAAAGCTTCTATTTAAAGCTCCCCTGGAAAACTGAATTCTTCTCTGCAAAGGAAAAAAACACAAATATTTTTAATTACCTCTAGACACCTAGTTCTCGTCTACTGTTGAATACATATAGTGACTTCAGTAAAATTAGTTCACAGGAAATGAGCTTAGAATTTGAGCTGTGCAGAAACCTAGCGATGTGCCTGAAAGGCTCGGTCTGAATTTATATACAAATGACTTCCTCTGATAGGAGGAAGAGAGGGGTGATGGTGAGTTAAGAGCATGTGGGGCTATTGGTATTCTTCAGCCATACTCTATTTGTACGGAGAACTTTGTTGATGGCTCTATTAATCCTTTCTCTCAGTTCGTAGCATTTGAGACAAAAAGCATTTTTTACACAAGTGTTGTGTATATGGCATGGCCCACACAACTGAAAGCCATCTGTGAACTACACTGTCAGCTTGACATCATTACTGTCTGTGGCTCTAGGATAGGTATCTTTAAGCATCGAGCAACAAGCAGAAGTTGTATTTCAAAGCCTGGAAACGAGCTGCCAGTCTGAAATCTCTCCAATTTGGATAGAATATTCTCAGCTTGGATTGCTTAATCAATGCTCTGTTTTCACTTCATTGGCAAAAAATAATATAAAAATAAAGCTTCTCTATTAACAAATTGTTTGTCATTTTCAAGCTGGCTGCAGAGGTCTGTGCAGTCATGTCTACCGAGTCGCTAAATCTTTATGCCTCCTCCTCTTTGGAAAGTCATTAAGCTTCGAAACATTAGCCTCTACAGGGCTGATCGGGATGGCTTGTTTTAAAACATGTCAAAACTGTTGGACAGCAGCTTGTTAAAAGCTTCCACATTATGGATCAGATTGACTGGGCATAGATTAGTGCCAGTTCTGTTGTTATTATTTTTAACACAAGTTGCAAAGATACTTACACATCATAATTGAGCCTTTAGGCTGGGGTTGGCACAGGTATTTAGTGCATCTGAGCTCTTCCAATTTTTATTTTTATTAACCCAAAATCTTTTATATGGCCTATTAATTAGAAATCTGAGTAACTGTTACTTAGTGCAACTACAAGACTGTTGAGAAACTGATTTTCAGAAAGGCTGTTCACCCACATCTTCATTGGCTTTAGCTCAAGTCGACAGCGTCACTGCTTCTAAAGCTTGGCTTTGTACAGTACTGCTTCTAAAGCTTGGCTTGAACACCACAGCTCTGCAGTTAACCTGTAGCTCTGCAAGAGATGGTTAACTACAAGCCAGCTCTGCAGACCAACACTTCAGACCAAACGGGTTTGCCAGCAGTTCATGTCCACACACAGAGCAAACGATGAGTGTGTGTATACCTACGCCCACCATGACTTCCATCAGGTGACCTGCAGCGCATCCCATTCGTACCCTGGTGTTTCATCTGCTTTAAGATAGTGAGTGACCTGTGACTTGGAGGGGGTACGTTTCAGCTGACATGGCCTCTGGCAAAGCGACAGGTGGGGGCAGCCTGTTGAAAACCTCTGTGCCAGAATTCACTTGAGCTTGTCCCTTTGGTGAGTACAAGGGGGACAGGAGATGGAGGAGAGGGGAGCAACCATCCTCCTTTCCCCTCTTGTATTTCAGGGGGATTAGTCCCTATCACGGAGAAAGGAGGGAACAGTCCCTGCCCACAGGAAGACCTTTTTGCTCTCTGCTGTTGTATGCACCATGGGAGGGTGTGAGCTCTGGTCTTTCCTCTCATCCCCCTTGTTATAACCACAAAGACAGACTCTCCTCTTCTTCTATAACTAGGTTTTCAGAGCTCAGCAGCAAAGGTGCAGGCCTACGTTCTGCCAGAATATGACTTGACATTTTGTTAGCACCAGAGAGAATTGGACTCTAGTATCCAAAGGCAGATTTTAGGTCTTTTTTTGAAGACTATGCTCCAAGTTAAATCATTTCGTTGTCTGACCAACTCACAGGGAAGAATTACATCTCTGTTTCCTGTCTTGTATGCTATAAATATAATTTCAGTATATTATATTGATTATGCTTCGAACTTTATGTATTTCCTGTAATTTCCAGGAAAACTTCCTTTAAAAAAACAATGAGCTGCTGACCAATATGTAGAAATGATTTAGCAATTTATTTTTAGTAATGGAGAAAGTCCGAACAAAAAAATTCATGGCCTACTGGGACAATTTATAAGGAAGAAAACATAGGAGGAAAATCGTCAGATAAATGACATATAATTCACCCTGGTCTAATTTGTGACTTTCAGATTTTGAGCATTTCTTAATTTGATTTGCAGGTGATGATCTGCTGCCAGAATAAATAAATCTTAGAAAGTGCTGAGACTGCTCAGCCTTTTGCTGTGGTATCACTCCCACATGAGGAACCTGTATCATCATCTTTCTTCAAGTATCTTCTCTCCTGTGGTAAGTTTTTCAGACATACAATCTTCTTCTGTGTCAGGAGCTTTAAGAAGAGGGAGTGAGGTGAGTTCTGAAAAGTCCAGCTCTGGCCCTAGATTTTGTTGGCAGAACTGGAAGCTGTAGTCAGTAACCTAGTTGTGCTCATGTTGAACACCTGTAAGGTTTGGTAAGGCTGTGGAGTATAGTAAATACCACAGAACTCAATTACAGGTGTCACTAACTGTAGTTTGTATTTCCTTCATCCCCATGAAGTGGACCACATTTCACAGTGTGTAAAATTTCTCTACTTGTCTTATTATCTGAAATTATTTTTTTAAATACTGTCATCTGTATTTGCAACTTATGACTTTCAAAGTGATGTCAGTCCCTCTAAATAATTAAAAAAAGAGCCACTCATCCAATATAAAAACGAAACAAAAATCCATCAATAATTCTGACAACTAACCTTTGGAATGGAGACCTAATTAGTTCTTACTAACTCCAAAGATCATTGAAGTAATTTGGAGTCTTTCCATTAAAGTTAATTGACTTTAGAGCAAAGCTCTTTCTCAGACACACTGGTTTAGCAACATAGGGTAGCAAACAGTCAGCCTGTCACCCATCAGCAACATCACCCACAGACAGGGTGTGTTGGGTGTTCTATTTGACATTGTTTCTGGTAAAGATGTCGTGTAAGCTGATGATGCCCCTGTGGGCATATAAAGGACATGGAAAAAACTTTGTGCCCTGAATACCTGTTTATTTGGCAGTCACCAAAGCCTGCAGGTTTCACTCATTCCAGCTTCACTGTGGAGCTTTCATCAGCAGTGTCAACATTAACAAGATTTTAAACTGCAGGCGAATATAGAACATCATTTGATCCTGGCAAAGAACTGTTTGCCTCAGCACTTGTGGGATAATGTAGAGTAAGCAGCAAATCATTGATGAATCTGTAATGCAACACCAGTCCCAGGAGTGCTCAGGCAAAATTGCTGCAAAGAAGAAGGAAAGACACCAAAAGTGATTAAATGCAGCGATAGATTCAGACCTTGGGAGACCTCTAGGGAGACTCTTCTTTAAAAAAAAAAAAATAATGTAAAGGAAAAAAGAAAAAGGGGCACAGAATTATGTGCTTAACCCTTTCATTGTGACTCAATAAAAACCATAAGGAGCCCACAGATGCTGAATGTTTACTGAACCTTAATTGGCCTGGAATCATCCTTGCAGTTACTCTAGTTTTATACTTGTGGTAATGTTGACTTCTGGCCATTATCCACAAGTTTCCAGCGAAACTTTTGCACGTTCTGTCAGGTCTTTAATTCTCATCACTGTTAAATACCTTATTTGCTTTCGCTGTCCATAGAGATAATTAATAAACATAGGATAAAATTTATATAACATTAATAGAGCAAGGTACTTAATCTTTCTTTGTACTTTTTAAAGATGTGGCAAATTCACTAACAATATCCAGCAATACTTAAATGGTGATTAGAGAACTTCAGTGGAATCACATTGTCAAAATGGTACAACACATCTGTCAACACAGACAGTTAGTTCTCAGACTAGCATTTCAATGGATGCTTACTTGCTCCCCATCTCTGTTTTGTCTTGGATCTGGCTGCCATAGTTCAAATATAGATCCAGTGGGGTCAATGCAGGTTCTTCCATAGTGATGGCTGGGACTTGTACTTAAGACCTTGGCACTTGGGAGATCCCTGCTCAGTTTCCATCCCTGTTATGTATTGCTTGGGAACACAGGTGAGTCGCTCTTGGGCCAGTCATAATAGGGTTGGCAGAGCTTCTTTCTTATGCCCTGGCTGCTTGGATAGTCTGCTTTGTGACAGGGCTTTGTTTCCTACCATATTTCTGTACCTAGGTAGTAGGGTTCCAATTCTATTTGGTGCCCCAGGTTACTCAACATAACAAATTTAATTTAGTCAATTTCAAATAATGACATCAAGATAAAAACCCCTCCCTATCACATTAATTATCCTCAGAGTATTCCACTCCCTTTGCAAATTTATTTTGGAGACTAAGCAAGGTTATGCTGCATTATTAAATACAGTGATCTGTTTGGATGAAAGTAGTTGCAAAGCTCCGGCTAATACTCATGTGAAGTTTAGATTACAGTGTACATTCCACCTACTGATACCAAAAATACTGAGTTAATGTACCAAAAATAAACATTCATTTAAAGAAAACAAAGAAGGTTTTAAGTGTTTATTCTGAAAATTTCAGTGGCATTTTGCAGTCATTTGTGTTGCATGATTTGTGCTTGAAATAGTTACTTACTTTCTCTTAAATATACTTCTTTATTGTTTAAAATTAAGGCACCTTTTACTTTGCACTGGCTGTTGGTTTTGGAGGTAGGTGGGGATGGTTGTTAGTCTTTTATTATTTGCAGCAGTGGGGATGTCACTTCAGACTGTATTGGCCTAAGATGATGTAAGGATATTTAGTTTCATGTTTATATCCCGACCAGTGGACATCCAAAAGTATTTTAGTCTCCAAGGTACCATCGGAAAAATGGAGGGCAGTGTAGATGGGCAAAGAAGCCCATATGTGGGCAATGAAGCCCTATCTGTTCCATGACAAAAGGGCCCCACGAGGCTTTTCAAATCTGTAATAAAGCACATGCTCAAGGGATTAGGCAGGAGGGAAGAAGAGAATCTACTCTTTTTTTTTTTCTGAATTCACAAAAAAAACCGAAACATTCTCTCTCAGGCATAAACCAAGATGGAAGGCAATGTCTTACTGACAGAGAAACATATATTTAGCACCATGATTTGTTGGGAGTGTTTGTACTTGTTTCCTGAGAAATACTTGGAGCCTCTTGATAACGCTAGATGATAGCAATCTGCCCTGTGGGCAGATGTGCACATAACAGATGGTGCCTGAAGCATATTTGCCCACATCTAGTGAATTCTCCTTTTGTTTATGTTACTATATGGTTTAGTTTTATTATATTAATTGTTAAGAACAGTATCTGGGCTTACGCAAAGCATTTGACACTGTCCCGCATGACATCCTTGTCTCTAAATTGGAGAGACATGGATTTGACGGATGGACCACTTGGTGGATAAGAAATTGGCTGGATGGTTGCGCTCAAAGAGTTGCGGTCAACGGCTCAATGTCCAGTGATGAGTGGTGTTCCTCAGGGGCTGGTATTGGGACTGGTGCTGTTTAACATCTTTGTTGGCGACATAGACAGTGGGATTGAGTGCACCCTCAGCAAGTTTGCTGATGATGCCAAGCTGTGTGGTGCAGTCAACACGCTGGAGGGAAGGGATGTCATCCAGGGGGACCTGGACAGGCTTGAGAAATGGGCCCGTGCAAACCTCATGAAGTTCAACAAGGCCAAGTGCAAGGTCCTGCACGTGGGTTGGGGCAATCCCAAGCACAAATGCAGGCTGGGTGAAGAATGGATTGAGAGCAGCCCTGAGGAGAAGGACTTGGGGATGTTGGTTGATGAGAAGCTCAACATGAGCCAGCAATGTGCGCTTGCAGCCCAGACAGCCAACCATATCCTGGGCTGCATCAAAAGAAGCGTGACCAGCAGGTCAAGGGAGGTGATTCTCCCCCCTGCTCCGTTCTCATTCTCGTGGATGGGGCTTTGAGCAACCTGGTCTGGGGGAAGGTGTCCCTGCCCATGGCAGAGGGGTTGGAACTAGATGATCTTTAAGGTCCTGTCCAACCCAAACCATTCTGTGATTCTATGATTCTATCTCCTTAATGTCCGAAATCAATGCCTTATTTATATGTATGAAGATTTTAATAATGCAGTAACAGTAAGGATTTTTTTCTAAGTGTATGGTAAAAATAGTGTGTCACTGTTTTCCTGTGGTTGAAGATACTTTAAAATTGGTGGACTGGTCATACTGATTTTGAAATAATCTATTTTTGCTGTTGTTCCAGATGATGTAAACTCATGGAAAATGGTCTCAGAATCTGGTTAGACAATGCTTTTGCTTGTTTGAGAGTCTGTGCACTATGTTTAAGAGTCTTGCTCTATGCTCTCAGCTGAGATTGAGATGAGGTCATTTTCCTTGAAGTTTTGTTGTTAAGGTTCCAGATCAGTACAGGACTGATGTTTGCATGTATTCGAGTACACAAGTAGTCCTTCTGAAATCAGTGAATAAAGTTCTGACTTCATTGATGTCAATGCCAAAACTCCCACTCACTTCAGTGAGGCCAGAACTAATCACATTTTTCAATGGAATAGTTTTGAGGTAGGGGAAGGGAGGGTTGTTTTGTTTTGTACCAGTGAATGAAGGGTAGTCACTATTTTAAGATTTTGTAACAGATACGGTGCAGATATCCATGGAGAACTGTCAGAAATAATTATTTCAGTTTTGTAAAAATCTTCTGGTTTAATAATGCCAGTTCTTTATTTTGTCCTGACTTTTACATTATATATTTATGTTAACCATTTTACTATGATGACATGAAATGTAATCTAGAGTGGTTTAGATAGCATTTAGATACAATTGATGTAAAGCTTCTTACTACATCGAACTAAAACCATTCAATCATATGAAAATAAGTTGTTTTGTCATTACCAAAATGCTTTTGGTGTAGATTCCTGAATCTCTTTTCTTCAAGACATTTGTTTAATGGGAAAATCTGAAGTAGTGACATTCTTTCCGATGTAGAGCATAATCAAATTCTGAAGGGTCAGGATTTCCTGCAGAACAGAAATTTCAATTTTGACCATCTCTCAATGCAGCAAGTACTTAATTCACTGTGGCTGTTTACCAACTCAATTAAAAGCTGGGTACTAAAGTGCTGTGCAAATTTGGAACTTAGCAGGCTAATGTTATTCCTGATTGAAATGACATGAACATACGATCATACTGCTGGTCAAATATATTGTCTGTGGTGCCTTGATTTTTCAGAAGATAATGACTATTCTTATGGTTGCTCCATTTCTGGTTGTCAAGATTTTTTTAAATAGAACCAAAGCTTTTGTAGAAAATGGCATGTTTCTTTTACCTTCCTTCTTCACTCAGAAAAAAACTTCCATGACCTACAGTCAGAAATAAGTCGTAGTCACAAATAAGTCGTAGTTTTACTGTTAAAAGCTTTTGCAATAGATTGATGTGCAATGTAGCCTCTTTCATTGACCCTTTTATTTGCTTCTACTTATTTCTTAATTTCTTGGCAATCTTTATTTCTTGGCAGAGCACAATGTACTAACAACAACTCTTTATCCACTTACCTGGTAACTTTATCTACAGAACCATAGTGTTGTTTTTATTTTACTGTAATGGTGCTTGGCTGGGATTGACTCTGTCTTTACACTATTTTATACAAATATCGTGCCCTCAGTTGAAGTGGAATGAATCCTAGTTTATATATGAGGCTGCAAAAAAGGACTTTTGGACATTTCATCACATAGTGAAAGTGCTGAACTCTTGGGTAATACAAATGCCTAGCTGGTGGTAATATCCTCAGAAGGTTTCTGCTTGTTTCCTAAAATATCTGCGTTATCAGAAATTTTGTTCACACAGAGTCATGAGAGTCCTTTGTTCAAACAGGGCTGACTATGGTGTAATAACTATCCCCAGCTGTTTGATGGGAACCTTTCACGTATAGGCTGAGTGACAAGTAGCCACATAAACCTTCCTCCACTGTTGTAATGGACCTTGAAAATCTGCTAAGCCCTGGAGGACAAGGGAGGTCAAGGAGAGGCGGGATGTAAAAAATAATATTAACACATCATAAGCGGAAGCAAGCATAGTGAGAGTTTTGCATTTAAATGAAATTTTATATACTCACAGGAAGCATCATCTAGTGGTTAAAGTATAGAATTGGGAGCTGAGTGATGCCGCTTCTATTCTTGGCCATGCTGCTGCAGGTTTTGTTCCAAACAGAGAAGAGCAGAGGTCAAAAATATACCTGTATAAAAGAGCTTTCTGTTTTTAATAATAGCATGAGATAAGGCCATATCCCAGAGCATTAAAGAGAATCAGAACTTTGATTGTAGATAAGATTTTTATGAAAACCAGCTCAGAATTTCAAAAAAGGGACAGATCAGAGTTAAATGAAAATGGATATGAGAGGAAAGTCATATTCAGTCTGAAATCATGTGAAGAGAGGTATGTAAGTATAGTCTGGGGTCAGCAAATGTAGAAAGCACCAAGGGTAGTAATAGCACAATAATTAGTTAAGGGGTCATAAAATGTGTCCATCTCATACACCCATGAAATTTCAATAGCTGCCTAGCATAGGATATTAAAAGCATCCTTTTGTATGAGTGTAAAATTACTTATATAGCAAGATCTGTGCAAAATTCATGGTAGAATTTGTGGTCTCCACAGAGTTTGTGCCTGCAGTTGAATGGGAATGGATTCAGACAAGTTCATGCCCAACGGTGTTCAGCTGCACAGGTAATGTACACACGTGAAACTGCCATATGAAAAAAACACAACTTCAACTGGAAAGTTGGAAAGTCTGACCCCAGGTATGCAGAGCTTTGTCCTCATTTCTATCTCCTAGCACACCTTCATGCCATCACCAGGTTCTCCATGTATCTGTAGTATCCAGGATCTTATTGAGCAGTTAACTATTAATTTACAAAGCCTGAATTAATGTACCCTATATTTCTCTTCTGTTTACAACCTGTTGCTCTGTGTTCTAGATTTAGAAGCTGGTGGTGCTTGGACATGCTGAAAGTGTGAAGGTATATATTTCCAAGATAAGAAAATATATAGGTCTTTGCAATCACATATGTGCAGAACCACCTGTCTCTGAATGTCAGGTATAGTTTAAGTGTCTAATGTTAAGATGTTCCTGATGTGCCTTAAGTCTTGCTGCTCTACATGCCCAGAATGTCTCCAGCCTTGACGTTGCTGAGCAGTTCAGCATCTCTATTGTACCTCAGACCCGTCAGGATTTCAAACTTAGAAATGGATGGCTCAACTGCAGGATCCGATGTTATAGATATTCTTCGAGCATGGGCGTTGACACCCTCAGTCTAGTCCAGTGGCATTCATCCAGTAGTTGGGAGACCCCACTTCAAACTCCCACCTCTGCCTGAGAAGATACGAATTTGCATTTTCTGCCTTACAGGGGAAGCAGCTTAAACGCCAGCCTATAGAGTAAGCTTTGAGAAAGGGTGATGGGACATGGAGGCAAGATTGTCCTTCCCTCAGTTGAAGCTCTTCCAATTTCTAGGAAGTGATTAAACGTTCATTGGATTGGGGGGGAATGAATGAACTGTACCAAGGGATAGAGGAGAAGGGGCCAAACACCTTCAGACATTAGAAGGATTTGAAGCTGGGATTTGAGATCCCAAGTGAGAGCTTCAGGGTGGTTGGAGAGGATCTTTTCTGTATTTTGTGAGAAAGGGATGGCTTAAGTGTCCATCTTCAGGAGAGGGTTCATAACCATGAATTGCAGAAGAGAAGTGCCAGCTGCAGCTCAGGATAGCAGCTATGTTGGGGAGGAGGGGGAGAAGAGAGGGACACCTCCATCTCCAGCAGTGCCACTTGGCCAGCCTCAGCAGGTTGGCCTTCCCTATGTCCCATGCTGAGGCATGTAACTGTCCCCCACACTCTATCTAATAGCACATCAGTATCTAAGTCGGATATGGATTGTAAAGTGTCAAAGCATCAAGGAATATTTGTCTTTCTGAGGATATAGTCCATCATACTTTATACATCAAGAATCCCAGTGATATCTGTAAACCTCTTTGTAAAGCTCTTTAAAATCTCCAAATGAAAAATGCAATGGCCATAGTTTTTCTATTCAGAATGGATTAAAAAATCTAAGAAAGGCAAGGTTTTAGGGGCGAGATTATCTTTTATTAGATCATCTGCTATACTTGGAAGAAGCAGGTCAGCTTTCAGGCATGAGTCTCTTCATTGTAATCTCGATCACTGCTCATTACCACAAGGTGTTGCAATGTCAACCTCCTAGTTTGTCTCTATCTTTGTATCTCTCTCATTTTATTGCAGGAAGTTATTTTTTCCTTTCTGTTGCTGATTTTGTGATTATTCTAGTTAGTCATCTCGCCTGAAGTGTAATTTTCAGAAGCTGGACTGCATTACCTTTCACAGCTCCAGGGACTTCTTTGCAGCAGCAGAATACCCATCTGCCGTGTTCCATCTGGTTTCCACTTCTGCCTCTGCCACCTGAATGCAGACAGCCAGAGAAGTGGGCCCAGCATTTTGCATTTTAGCATGCACACATGCAGGGAGTATATTTAATGATTAAATATTTAATAGTTAATTAATAAATTCTTTAAAATGGAACTCTAAAAAGAACAGCTGGTGATTAGTTTATTGAAATTAAGTTACCTCAATGCACTTGGGTTCATGGTTAAAGAAAGTTAGTTCCTTGAGTGTTAAAAAGAAGAGAGAAGCTGGGAACAGAGGGGAAAAATGATGACATTATTTTTTTCTCTGTTTCCAAAATGACTGTCAGCTTTCTGTGGAAAGTCAATCTGCAGTGTCAGTCTTTGTGTCCATTCACCTGCTCTTCTTTGACTTCAGAGATTCTAGTGCAGCATCCACTAGTTTCTGCAAATGCTCTGCAGAGGTGACTGAACCTGTTTGTTTTCTGTTTTCTCTTTAAAATCTTCATTAAGCTTTCAGAATTTATACATGGATATGCATTCATGAGAAAGCAGAAGCTGAGTGAAAAAATGAAGTAGGTTTTCAGTGAAGTTTGGCAGTAGCATTTACCCCCACTAAACTGAACACTCTGTTGTGCTCTATTTAAGATGTCCTCAGGACCCAGTGCAGTTTGCATTCTGTCCAAATTCAAGGGGTTCTGAGAGAAGCTTTTGTCTCAAGCTCAGTCCTCAGGCTGGGGTTCAGCTACTGAAGCACTATGTACCTGTGTATTTTTTCTGTGTAAATAGTTTTCCTAAAATTTTGGTTGATTTTTTTTTTTCCAGCTTCAAAAGACACGCAAGTCTTCTTCCAGTCCCCGAGTTCATGAATATACTGGTTATATCCGTATGAGGCTGAACTGTGACAAGCTAACACCTATACCTTACGCTATGATTTCAGTGAATTATTTATGGAGCAAAGCATTATTCATAGATATGAATATGGGTAATGACACCTTGGCCTTTTGTTTTCCCCTTTTCTTCCTGATCCTTCTAATAAACATACAAAATATAAGGAGGACTTCAGGAAACTTTACTTTATGGTAGGAGTCAAAATTAAGAATTGTGATGATACAACCTGAAAATTGCCAGTGAGAATAACAGGGCATAAAAAGTCAATTACTTGCAAGGCGTTGGGAGCTTGGGAAGAAAGTATCATAACGATATCACATAATGGCTCCATTATAAGACTATAGATGCTTTGCAGAGCAACATTGATGAGCTCCTCTAAAACTTTGGGGAAGATTAAACCAGTCTAAACCTCACTTGCTGCCTGAGTCTAATTTAGGCGTACATTAATGTCTCTACAGTCACTTGATGCTGAGTAGTGGAAGGAAACCTGCTATAACAAAACTATCAGAATTAATAAACACTTTAAATATATCACAAATGAGTTAAAATTGCAAAATAAATTCTAATACAGTAAAGCAAAATAATAGCAAATGCAAAATAATAGCAAATGCAAATAAGTAAATAGTAAGGTGAAATATTACATTTAAGAGTAAAAGATACTGAAACATTAACATTTTACATCGGTTTGCTTTTAGAAATTACTAAAATGATGGTTTAGGATTTGATGCAAAATTTATTGGCCAAGAATTGTTTCTGGAGCAAGGCACCACTGTTTGTTCTAACATTGGTAATTTCATTACAAAGAAGCATGAGTGTACAAAATTTCTTGGTATTACTGAGTGCTCTGAGCTCAGCTAGTGTTATCAGTGGAGCCCTCTCCACCCATTCTTCCATCTCCACTCCTTTCAGCATTGTAGATACGCTTCTGCACGTCACCAGGACATATTAAAATGTAGCACATTTCTTTAAAGCTATTCAGTTCCTTCTCTTTTATGCAGGTGCATGAAAAATGGTTTTGTTGGTTCAGGCATTGATAAAGTAATAGCAATTTCTGCAAGCTTAACTATTCAATTTCTTTATTTATTTGGAGAAATTTTACGGAATGGTGCAGGGGAAGTGAAATTGATGGAAATTATTGCCATTTAAAGTTGAAAGAATTTGGTAATTAGCATGAAATAAGAAAGAGAAAACAGAATTTTCCTGTATTTAGTTACTGGTAGGTTTTGGGGTTTTTGTATGAATGTCCTCTCCTTCCTGTTAGCAGATGTTTTCACTGTATGACCCATACCTATCTGAGAGTGTGAGCACCACTCTAAGGCATCTGTAGAACTTTGCTAAGAAAATCAGTCTCTTGAATAATTTTAAGGAGCTGCAAGCAAAAAAGGTTGAAAACTAATGCTATATGATATACCAGTACAGAGTTAGGTAGTTTTTTTCTAATATCATTATTAAGCTCTTAAGGTCTTATCCTAAAAACCTTGAAGTCAACAGGAAAACTGTTACTGACTTCCAGGGACTTAGGATCAGCCTCTCAGTTTACTGGAGTTTTGTTCATCTTTAATGTCTTAAATGTATGTAAGAAGATGCTTGAATGGCATTGATTGGAATTTCCTAACTTGGTCATTCAGCAGATGAGGGGAGGATGCTAGAGATTGGCACTACTGAGTGTTGTATTGATGCTTTTCCATTGACTGGCTGTATGACGTTTGCACAGTGACTTGCCCCTTCAGCCCACAGTTAATTTATTGTGAAGAGTCAGAAAATATGAAGAATCCATTTTTTTCCTTTCGGAATCCAGCAGCTATGAAATTTCAAATAAAGTATCTTCAGGGATTCTTGGACAGGGAAAGGGACAGAATGCTTGAAGGCAGCAAAGCAGAGGTTTCTATGCTCGCAGACAGATCCACAGTGGCTGGTAGCCAAAAAGAGAGAAGAAAAATTGCATGTGAAGATATCTGCACAAAAAGATTTTTCCTCATGATAGTAATATATTCTTCCAGGTACAATGGAGTATAGAATAACTCCACTGAAGATGATGCTGTTACTGCAAGAACAGAGCTGAGTTTGGCCCATGAGGAGCAGAGATCTTTCCCCTTTTCCCTTGTGGAAACTGACATTCACAGGAAGACACAGCGGGGAAAGAAGAATGATGTTAAGGAAAAAGGAAGTTATAGGAGTGGGAGGCTGCCATGGTGATGACCAACCTTCCACTGTTTTAAGTCCTGATGTGTATTACGTTGTGTGTTCTGGGTTTAATTATGGTGCTGGAGTGTAGTGCTAATAAGGCTGCACAGTTTTGTCTTCTCCCTCTCTCTGAGGCAGAGCTAATTAAAATAGGCATTAATTAATATGTGCTTTGAGGTCCCTGAACTTTAGGTGATTAAAATATTATAAATAATATATTATAACTTATAGCACATGGATCACTATGAAAGAGTTTAATGTCACTGACTGTAGAATGTGACTAATCTTTAATGCCCTGCGTGGTAGGGAACAGAGCAGTTTGAAGTGACCTCCTACATCTCCATGTCCCAGGAAGAGGTCAGTTTAGCTGTCAGTCCCTGGGCTCTCTTCTCAA
This sequence comes from Phoenicopterus ruber ruber, assembly GCA_009819775.1. Taxonomy (NCBI): domain Eukaryota; kingdom Metazoa; phylum Chordata; class Aves; order Phoenicopteriformes; family Phoenicopteridae; genus Phoenicopterus; species Phoenicopterus ruber. The sequence continues at coordinate 96,848,562 of CM020216.1, forward strand.
GCCAGTCATGGGGGACATTAGTTGCAGAAACTTTCCATCTTTGATCTCACTACCTTTTGCTGATGCAAAGACTTTACCTTTTAGTCAGGTGCTTAATGGGCTATTGCTGGTATTATATCTGCTCTACATAAGTTGCAGGTTTTGAGTGAGGCATTTTTTATGGCTTTGTGTCTGTAGTTCTCTAATTATCCCACAACATCTTTGTCCTCTTGTTGTGGGTGATACACAGGAGATAATTAATTAAATATTGAAAACATTTTACTAGCTTCACAATGGCTCTTGTAAGTTTTCTCTTTGCATCCGTTGCTGACTTTTTATGATGGTTATGATCAAGCATGTGCACTGTCAGCAAACTAGACCTCTTGGTCTAGAATACTTATTTAGAATATAAATTCAGTGGGCAGTAAATGCGGCAGTGAATGTTAATAAACTCTGTCAGTACTTGGTATATGCAAGAGTCAAGACTACCTTAGTGCTAAATAGGGAAGGTCCTGGTCGAACGGGACAGCTTTTAAATGATCAGCACAGTGGTGCAACCCTTACTACTACCTCAGGGATGATGATGCCTTCTCCTTCACACTCGTGCTGAGAGGAGGAGGTTCATCTCCCTGCTAGGAGTGATCTCCTTCAGATCTCCTTCAGACAAATTAGTAAGTTAGACAGTCCTCTCACTTTCATGAAAAGGGCTAAAGATCTGCTTTTGAAAATGACCTCACTGTTCCAGCCTTCCACCCCCACTCCCTCCATACACGCAGTAAAAGCCTCCTGTTAGAAAGGACTCAAATCAAATACCCTGGCTACTGAGAATTTTGAATCTGTATCCAGATTTCTAGGCTGCTGTTTGGTGCTGATTTCTTTTTGTAATCACCATGGCAGCAATACTTAACTCACTCTGTTAAAAAAAGAAGCTTTTTAGACACTTTGTCTATGAAGCACCATGCCAAAAAAAAAAAAAAAAGGGAAGATAATTTTTGTAATTTATTACATGACAACACAAAATTGGAAGCCTGCAATCAGTGGGAAGTAAAAGCTTTCAAAAATAAAGCTCCAAGGTGATAAGTTAAAATTGCTAGTTGTCACATCTATCCTACTGCTTTTATCCATAACTGCTCTGTTCCTTGTATAAAAGCCTGGCTTTATTAGCATCCACTGGAGGCCTTCAGACACCATAAGCCCTTGTGGCTCCCAGGTTAATGACTGGTATTAATTACTACCAATGTACAGATTTCTAAGGCCACATACCTGTTGCTATGTTTTATCTCAGGTGCATGTAAAAATCCAGTCTCTAACTTGATTTAATGTCACTGGCTTCAGCACTGAGCATTACTCTAAGACAAGGCCATTTACAGGTGCCATGAAGAGCTGGATTTGTATTTGACTGTAAAAAGGGTCAGAGTTTATTGCAGCAAAATAGGCCTTCACACAGGTTTCAAGGGGAAAAAGGGAGCTGCTGCTTTGGTCTAGCCTCCTCTCGGAATGCACAGTCATTCCAGATCTTGCAGAAATGAAGGAACAGGATGGTTGATCACTTACATAAAGGATAAGGAACAAAGATACAACTTCCCAGACTTCTTCCTGGCTTAGCGGTATCTATCTTGTCTTATATTTGAAATACAGCCTGACTCTATATTGCTCTTCCTGAGCCTGTCTTCAGTGCTGTGTTCACAGAACCACACATTCCCTGGAAGGTCTGAGACAGCCGTGGGTACCATCTCCCTGCAGGTAGCCCAATGAGTTGGTCCAGCCTACAGGCCATCTTCCACAGTATGAAAGGTTTGCAAACGGACACTTACATGCTTTCTCTGATGTCCGTCATGCTGGGGAACTATGCTCTGCAAATATCCATCAACATCTACTTCGTCATCACACTTCAAAACTATTTTCCTCTGTAGTTCCACTTATGAGTTACCAACAGAGTACACGACAACATTGACAGCCAGTGCGCTGACACCGTAACTTCCCACTGGCCAGGGCTGTCTCATTCCGTTCTGCCCACAACAGGTAGATGACTTGTGAAACTCCTTGCCGAATGATATGGTAGATACTAAAAGTTTACAAGGGATGACTTGTAAGCTCATGAAAATAAATCCACTGAGCATTGCAAAATACATAAAGCTCACATTCAGAGAAATAAGATCCTGAGCTAAAATCATTAAAGGCAGATGGAGTATTAGCAAGAAGTTTCATATATGGTTGTCCTGTTCTCACTGTTCCATAACCATCCACTTATGGCCATACTTTGGGGCTTTTTTTATCAAGACACTAGAACAAGAGATTGTCAACAGTCCCAGGAGCAAACACTGTGTTCAGAGATCTCTTAATGTCAATTCTATAAAAACACAGTGCTCTCCTGGAGTGGACGGACCTTTGGTCTAACCCAGTGTGGCCATTCTTAGGTTTTGCTTTTATGTGTCTAAAATGGGAACCAAAATCAGAGTATTAACTCTCTGTTACCCTTTTTATTGTTTTTCCTGTAGCACAACTAAATTAGTTACACAAACACACATGTACACAGTATTAAAACGGTGGCACCCAGGGAAAAAAAACCCCAAACCTTAAGCTTTACCCCCACATCCCAATGACAACAGAGATGCTCTGGTAAGATGTGAGTTGGAGAAGGTCAGTGACATCTTAAGCCACAATCTTGTCTTCGAGAGCTGTTGTTTCAATCAGAAGAGGGTGAAGCAGTCCCTAGTGCATCTTTTACAAAGAATTTTGTGATGGTTTCCCTGTGATTTATTCAGTGGCACAATGTGAGAGGGTTTTAGGTATTTTGTCCAGTGCATTTTCTACCAGTAGAAATTTAATAGAATCATTTTCTACCTTTGAAATACCAGATGCCATATTGATCTTTCCCTTATAAATGCTGTTATTATGGATTTTGATGCCTCCCTGTTTATAACAAGACACAGAGATTTGTTGTAGAGCATGTTTCTCTATATGTTTTGTAAATGAGTATAATTTTGAGTGACGGAGATTGCTTTTCTTTTTTACTTAGGTTTGAGCTAGAAAAATAGTATTTACAGGAGGAAGAATTTTTGAACATTTGAACCTCAGAGAAGGTTTTTATTCAATAGTTAATTTCTCCTTTACCTGCATTCTTTTATGTGGGACTACAAAGGTAATCTGTCTGTCTGAATACTAGAACAGCTACAGGGGCTAATTTTACCTGTCTATGGCCTCTTAAGGAGAAATACAAGCCTTCATTTACTGAATACTAGTATTCCCTTTATTGTAATTTTTTTTTGTTGCTTATACAAATATATTATTTTGCAAATTTCCCAGACTGCTACCTTCTCCCACCTCTATAAGGAGTATTTCCCAAACTGGAGATGAAGACTTTCCTGGGTGGATTGACACATGACGGCAGTAATACCATTTTATACACAAATCCTCAAACGTTATTTAAGCACATATTCTTCTGTTGAAGCTGACAGGAGGTTGGTGCCTGGTGGATTTTAGCCCTGCTGCACCAGAGTGCTGGCAAAAACTGAAGCAGTAGAGCTCACCACCAGCTCCATCACAAGGATCAGCTCTCAGCATTACATGCCCCTGCTGTATCATAGACCCTCATAATCTGCACTCGTCACCTTGTGCTACTTCTCACACACAGACAGTCCAGGCTACTGCAAACGTCCCACTGAAAACTACCAGTTACTGTCGCTGTCTCTCATATATGCACAGCTGTAAACCTTCTCCGGCTCTGTCCTCTCATCTGACTGTCTGTAGAAAATGTACAGACCTCCAAGTTCGTGTCGTGTCCCACCAAAAACTTCTCTGCTGTCCCTTGGCATCCAACTCAACTGTATGTGCTATCACTGGACAGCCTCTGCTCTGGAGCTCAGCCCATGCTGAACCAAGCATTCTTAGCATGCTCTGGTCACCATTTACCATCTTTAAATTAATTTACAGCCAATTCACTTGAATTAAAATTGGACCTCAAGCTCTAATCTAGATTTACTCAGAGACACTTTGCACAGATGGCACATGCATTCTGTGTAAATGCATGATGCTGATTAATCTAAGCCAATTTAATTAACTTAAATAAATACAAAGTCCGACCAAAGTATTTTGTGTTGCTGCTGGTTTTTATTACAATGTTGCAGAAGAGCTAGTGACGCCTGTAGCAACCAAAGACTATATTGCTGAATGATTCCCATAAGGAATGTATAGAGATTTGGTTCCTTTTTTTGTTTCCCTTTTCCCATTTTCACTCCCACAGCTATCTTTGGGAACCTTCTGTTCTGTTATCTGTTCATTTCATTCACGCTATTGAACACAATGCCCCCGAACTTGCCCAAAATTTGACATTTTTTACCCAAAGCACCTTTGACCCTAGGAAATGGGGAAAGCATTAAATGATACTCAAGAGAACCAGTTCAGTGTCTTGGATCTGTCTACAGCGCTTTGGAAGGGTTGTCTCCAGAGTAGGTGCGAGGGTGATGTCCTTTGCCTCCTCCTCACCTCCTTCCACGCGGCTGCCTTGGAGGCAGGCAGTGGATGATGCGTGTGAGCAGGCTGTGGAAGCCGTGCACTAAAGTGCTGGTCTTGCTGGGACACGTGCTCTGGAGGGCATGTCCCAGCTGTACCAGCGAATGCGCTTTCCGGCTCGCCCCCTCTACAGCGGACGTGTTTCGTTTTGAGAATATTTAAGCTTTGAGACTGCCCTTGCCAGACACTGTAGCCACGGTCTGTGTGACCTCAGACGTTTTACTTACTATTTCTGTGTGTCTGTTCTTCTTCTTTGGCAGCTAGCTGCAAGAATAATATTGAAGTATGTGAAGTGCTCAAATACTGTTCTTCAATAGTCTGAACTTCAAAAAATGCCTTGTATGTTATTCCTTCCTTAAGTGAATGCTTTTGTTCTCCGAGAGGGTTGGGTAACAGAAGGGCGTCTATGAACAGGATGGCAGCATAGTCTTTTATGTTCTTAAGAACTGGAATGGATGTACTTCTGCTCATTCCAAGTCAGAAGGACTCTGCACGAAAATTTCACTGAATTAAAGATTAATCAAAGACATGGAGAATACAGCAGGATGATTCTCTGGTAGCCAGTTTCATCAGGCTGTATCTGCCTACATCCTTCACTACCAAGCAAATGCAATAAAACAGGAGGTCTTTGCTGAGCAGACAGGTACCAGACACGGCCGGTGCAAACAGTTTCTTACTGAATTTGCCACTTCACCAACGTGGTACCGTGGGACCCATTCAAAAGCAAATACTGTAGTCAGCTGTAGTGTGGACACTTTAGTAAATGGCTATGCCTGAGTGCATGACTTAGTACAGTCACAGTTACAGCCTAACAACATGCCTGAGCAGCAACTAAGCTAGAGCTAACGTGTGCCCTGTGGGTAGAATTCTAGGTGCAATACTTGTATAGTGTAATAATTTAGTATAATTTTGTGTGTTCCATAATTTGGTGTGTTCGCACACATTTCAACATAGCTGGCACTAATGGAAAATGGAGGGACGTGAGTTAATGGTGTTAGAAGCTGTTGCACTGAATTTGGTCGTAGGTATCCACATGTGTTTGGCATAGCGTCACTGGCAAGTCATTGTGTAAGCAAAAATTACCAGTGGGGCTGTTGTTCTTAAATGTATCGATTGATACGTGGGTAAACACACAGCCACAGGCTGAGATTTAGCTGTACTCCTGCAGTGGAAGAAGAGACTGGGAATACGGACACAGCAGACCCCCACCTTGGTGGGACATTTCCAGCTGGTACGCATTTCACAGTCCTGATCACACTTTCCAGACTGGTGAACGAAGCAGAGCTTAGAGAATGGAATAAGCTTTTTTTTAAAAAAAAATCTTGTCTTTTTCCCTTATTTGTGAATTTCTGCAAGAAAAGCGACTGCAGTCCCAAGTTTTGGAATGGATCCAGCTACCAAAGTTCAGTGGCGTAGTGGCAACTAACTACTTTAATTCAGTTTGAAGTCAGAGTCATTTAGCAAGAAGGGTACGTATCGCAAAGAGCTATTCAATCCCACACATACATTAGACAGCAAATGGACTGTACATTATTATTATATCATTTCAAATTTCTGTCAGTTGTGCTGTGGGAACAATTTTTTCATACAGAGTATTTAATTCTGGAAGCAATAGTCAGTGCTTAGTACTGGAAGGAAGTAGCAGTGGACAAAACCACCTACAGACTGGCAAATTTAGAACATCTCTAAATCCATCATTGGCTCCATTATTCACCGTGTTTCAATTACATACCACAGACAACACTGACAGGGGCTTAACAGTGAATATGGAAATCAGTTTCTGGGGAGGTGAAGTTTACAGGCTTTATTTGCACTTCGGATCCGGAGGCTGGCTGGGAGGAGCTGCGTGGCTGGCTGGCAAGTGCTGCACGTGGCTGACGGCGCCTCGGAGGCTCGTTTGTGTGTGTCGGTGTGGCATGCCAGCATGCTGCGTCCAGCCCCCCACGCTGTGCCCTCTGGACACCAGCTCAAAACCTGCAGAGTATTTTTACATACATCAGCAGATGCATGTTCAGTCCCGGCTTTAAAAGCTCATTTTCATTGCTGATTCTGCCCCACACTTTCCGTATAACCGTAGATAAGCTAGTGAGCGGCAGCACTCCCAGACATAAAATGCCTGTAATAGCTGCTCAGTTCTCAGGGAAGCAATATGCAGTGGTGTGTCTCCAGCCTGTGGAGATGTTTGTCTGAAGGTCACTGTATCAGTGAAGAGTACCCACTAGATGAGACTTTTATATCAGTGCACAGGTATAGCCACATGCCTTCCCTCAATGCTATTTCATTTAATTAATTAGGTCAGTTTTAATAACTGACTGCCTAACTCTGCTTTGTAAATTGGTACCCACAAAGTGGTGAAAGACAGCGCTAAGTGTGCACAAGCTGGCTGAGGGTGCTGTTACACAAGCGCGTTTCTGTGGGAGAAGGACAGCTCAAGTCACAGCTGAATAAGAAACGGAAAAAAAATTACAGCCTGTCATAATGACAATGACAGTCTCCTCATGCGTCCTCACCCCGCAGGAGCAGGGTGACAAAGGAGCCTGAACCGTGCAAGCCGCAGCATCCCGCCGGAGGGTGCACGCACGCAGCAGCAGGCACGTGCTGGTGGCTTCCCAGCGAGGAGAGCAGGCCCACGCAGAGCAAGCCCACGGGAGGACAGCACTGCCTGACAGGACAGAGCTTGCATCAACAGCCTTTCTCCCAAAAACAATGCTGATCCTGGGGTGAAAGTGGCAGTTTTGTGGGATTTCTTCTGCGGTGAGTGGAAGTGCTGGGCCAGCTTCCCCTCTCTTTTCCTTGATTTAGGAAAGAGACACTTGTTGTTCAGGAATTAATCCCTGGTTCAGTTTCGGTTTTGTCTGTGGAGATGGGCTTTCTCTGCGCTACCCAAGCTGCTGGATAATGAACTGCAGCCCCCTCACAGCATAAACCAGCTCTGCCTAAGGAGGGAATGTTTGCACAGGGACGGGTTTGCTAAATACTGATGCTGGAGAATCACTAGCACAAACATTTTCACCTTGACCCAATGCTCCACCCTTCTGGACTCCTGAAATAGCTGTGATGTTGATTGATTCATGCATTTTATGCATGTTTGCTGTACAGCTGGAAAGCAAGCAACAGATCTTTTGACTTTCAGACTTTCTTTGGAGGTTGATGCAGAATTTGGACAGATTCTCCAGAAACACAGTGGCCAAGGTGATTGACTCCATCAAGCATAACGACATGAAGAGATATCATGGGGATATGATGCAAACTTTCTCAGTGCAGTGATGAGGGCTGTCAGCAGAAGCCTCAAAATAACACTTGATTTGTTGAGACTGTGGGCTTTTTTTGGGCCTCTTTCCAGAACTGAACATATACAATGGAAATAATCAAGTAACCTCCAAAACTTTGCAGTCATGATGTATGAACTGATGGTAAAAAATGTGAAGGCTGACTTAATAGAAGACAAATTAAAATGTTTGGAAAAATCATAATGGATATAGGAAAGAAAAAATCTTCCCCAGAAGGGAATACATCTAAATCAGCATAAAACCAGCAGTAGCCTTTAGTATTTTGTCTGGTGGTGCAACACCAGCTCAAAGGAGTGTGAAGCATGACAACCCATCCATGGCAACTGCAGGCCGTCTCCATACCATGATTTGTATGCTCTAACAGGAACAAGACTCAGTTTCTCCCAAGTTACCGTTGTATCGCAACTCTAGAGTAACCTCAGTGTTCAACAAGAGATGTCAAGTATGAAGCATGAAGGGAAGCTCCTTAAAATAAAGGCCAGATGAGACACTTACCCTAAAGCTGCAAGAGCCATTGAAATAATTGCTAGCTCCTTAACCTTTCAAGAAAAAATTAGCTGAACTGTAAAAAATGAAGGATTAAAAAGTGAGGGGGGAAGGAGAGAGAGAAAACTGGGAAGAGAAAGACACTTTTAATTTGCAACCTGCTCTCTTCATCAAAATTACTTTAGGATAATCAGGCAGATGCGGATGTTTCCTGGAAGGTAATGCTTGAGTAGTGAAGGTAGAATGCGATGGTTGGATAAAACATGCTTGCAAATTTGACAGGTTACATTATCTTTTATTGACATTCGAACAGAACTGCCAGACTCTGGAGGCTTTATTTTTGCATCAGCCTCTTTTTTTTTTATGACATCTGCCATCTTTAGAAATTAAACAAACTTTTTATTGCTGAGTTTTAGCAGATTATCTTGAGCAGTCTTGACTGCTTCTTGGTAAATTGTGTGATATGTGATGTGCTTCTGACTTTAACCTGCTTTTTTTTCTCCTTTTTTTTTTTTTCTGTAAAATCATTCAAAATAATTTATGAAATTCACTCTGTGTTATAATCTAACTTTGATCTGGGGAGACAATACCAAGGCAAAATAGAAAAAGATGGATTATAGTTCCTACATTAATAGACTTGCACCAAAAAAACCCTTACACTTTATGAAATGAGAAAGATAAGAACATGAATTAATAATGCTTTAACAGCGGTGGCACAAAATCCTTGAACGGTAATGCTCCAAAACTACTCATATTGATTTAAAATCTATATTTAAGACAGTTAGGTCTAGAAGTCCCCCTTCAGCCACATCAGATATCGATTTTCAATTTGCAGGATTATTTTAAATCACAGTCTTTAATTCAGAAAATATTGTGTAAAGCTTTCCATGTTTAAAAGTAAATTCCTTGCCTTTTCGCTCTCTCAAATTATGCTAGTTAAAGTTTAACGGTCACCATTGATAAATGCTTGTGCATGACTATGTCAAAGCAGAACTGCCACATGTCCCACAGAGGCCTTGTCCCAAGTTGCGTGGTTATAAGGCTTTGGAGTCTGGAATGAGGGGAATCCCATAGTGAATACAGATTAGAAGAAGATTGGGCTCGTGGAGAGCTTAAGGTCACCGAGGGCCAAATTCTCCCTGAGGTTATGTGTACCTATTGAGTACAACAAGGGTTTGTGTTCATGCAAGGGCAGAGTTTGTCAACAATGTTTTGCTAATAATAAACAGAGATTGATGTTCTTAAAGATAAAGTTAGACAATTCTTCTCTTTATATTGAGGTAGCAGCAACAAGAGAATTGATTACTGCTTTCTTGCATTCCAAAACAGTTCTTGAAGACTTTGCTGGAAGCGTGCACTGTTCTTTCAAAGGGAAATGATTACAGCCTGCAGCTACATTAATGTACTAATATGTAATTAGTACAGTGTCACCTTAAACACCAAATTAATTCACAGTGCTTACATAAATTGTATCACATACTCACATGTATTTTTCTATAAAATGGGTGAAATTTTTAGTGTGCCCCAGCAAGTCTGTCCTCTCCAAAGACTAATGTGAACTGATGTGGAACAGATGTGAAATTTAATTAGAAGAACAAAAAGGTATATTTGTCACAAACCCCTAAAAAATGCAGCAAACAATGGGGGCTGGGAAAGAAAATTGATTCCAACAGCGGCAAGAAATGTCTCCCTTAACTAATAATAGTAACGGGCAGAGAAGGCAGTATCCAGATCCAAAGGAAAGCGCTAGTTTACATTTAATGGCTTGAAGATGAGGACAAATCACCCTGGCTTGAGTTCAAATTCACATTCTGTGGCTTCAGTGTCCTTGTGATGTGTTTCTGGAACTGGAAAATAACCCCCTTACCATTTCGGGTCCAGCCCCACCACCGAATTTTAAGGGTGGGTTCGGTGGTGGAAGTTAGAATTCCTCTCAGACCTCCAGTTCAGAGGTTTGATTTGATGGCCGGGTCTGTAATGGCAGCTCCTCACCCCGAGGAAGGACCCCTTGGGCACCTCTGTAGCCATTCGAGCACATTATACCCGTTCTCGCTCCTTATGCAAACCATAGCAGTAATGACTATCTGGCGACTGATATCGCCACTGACTGTTCTCGAACGGCTCACTGCGAAGATTGCGCCGACCAGCTCAGCTGAGAGGCCAAATTTCAGCGATCGTTCACTGCAGCTTGCTGTACCTGCTTCCCACTCGTGTCAGGGGAGAGGGGAGTGAAACACCACGCAAGAGGTGATTTGCAAATCTCTCCCTCGCCCTCCATCCCGTCAGTATTCATCATGACTCAAAGTCTATAGCCATGGAGTGAACGATGATTGTACTGTCAGACTAGGGAAATGAATCCTGAGGAATGAGCAGGTTTCCCATTTATCCATAAATTGACTTACTGCTGTTGGTAGTATAAAGCAGGTAAAAGGATGCGTTGTGTAGAGCAGGTTGCAGTGCTAATGCCTCCTGCTTCCTATTTGAGACGTCTCACGGAGCGGACGATGAGACCGTTCCAGAGAGGTTTATGAACTCAGAGTAACTTCTCTTCGAAATGCCTTCAGTGAACAAAAATGAGGAGACACAAAAGAAGGAAATACAGACTAATTAAGCAGAATCTTCTCTAACCCAAATGATTTTCGTGCTTTTTCCACAGGGCATCAGCAAATCTTTAAGGATGCAGTTTCAGCTCTAACCTTGAATTTCCTTGCTGTAATGGGGATGAAATGAATCTTTTAGCTTTATCTGAACATAATTTTTCTGTAAAAAGCAGATTAATTCTGGGTCCCAAGTTTCTAGTACTCTGTGTTTTGATTTCCTTTTAGTGCCTATATAGGCACAGTTTAGGGAATCGGTAAGACAGATGGAGCTTGGCATGATTTTTTTTTCACGCTGAATGTAAAAATGGTTGGGGTTTTTTTTACTATGCAGCTGAGATAAGAAAGGCAGGTGGCTGGAAATAACTGATTTCTAGATAAACTATATCATTCATTGCAAAAATCTCAGAATACATACACAAAAAGGTTTGGGGGTTCTTCAGGTTGTAAACTAATGGCTGAAAACTGTTGTTGCACTCATCATTAGACAACCTTAAGAGCCATGTTATTGTCAAAAATACTGACAGCATTCCTTCTGATGCGCTGATATGGAAAGATCTTTTAATTCATAGCCTTGTCCTTTGCCTAATCTGAGCTGTGACTGGTTGAACTGTACTTTATTCCATGTGAGATAAGTCTGGAAATGAACAAAGCTGATAGCTGTGAGTTTTATTTGAAGTAGATAGGAAAGTTAAAAAAAAAAAATTAAAAATCTTTTGAACAGAAGTTCGACATTTTAGAGCAAACAGCTTATGTAATTTACTAAATTCTATTAATGTGAGTGCTTATCATCAGACTGCCTGAACAGGCATTCAGTGGGTCACCTTCATAAAAATAGCAGCTAAGTGCACTTCATTTCCTCTCCTGCTTCTTCGGGTTTGTTTGGAGATACCAAACGAACTAACGACAGCATAAAAGTGATATGTAGAGAGTCAGGGACAAAAAAGTAATAAATCTGCCAAAGATATTTTGAACAGAGATAGCAATAATCTTGTCTTGTATACCTGGCTCCAAATTGCTGATCTTTATTGTAATGCACAGCAATGTACTGTACTGGATTGACATTTATAAAAAAAAAAAAAAGTCTTTTCAAACTCTGCCTCTCAAAGCATTTCAGTTGGGAATGAATTGTAAGTCCACAAGGAAAAGAACACATACAAGTAAATACTGTGCTCATAAGAAATTCAACAACAGCTCTGAATATTTTCGTTAGCATTAATTTATGACTTGAGTTGAGCAAGCAGTAAAAAACCGTGCTGTCCTGTGAATATCTGCTTGGATTCGTAAGTGAATTTCAACTTAACTCTTTGAACCATTTCTAGGCCTTGTTTTCTGTGGATATTTGGCACAGAGCTTTATTAGCAGAAACTGTTCTCAACGGTGCCCTTTTTAAATTCAAAAGTTTGAATGTTTACCAAAAGTGATCTCTTGAGCTGCATATCCACAGTGTCAGTTAGTTAATTAGACAACTAACCTCATCAGGAATAAGTTTTACGTGGCTTATATAATTAAGAAACGCAGTGTGATTTGCAAATGTTCACAACTCCTTACGAGTGATCTGCAGACCTGGAATTATTAATTATGAAGGCATTCATAAATAATTCTGCATAACAAATTTGGAAATGTTGTGATCTGTGTAAGGGCAATTTGCAAACAAGAAACAAAAGGCAGAATGTGTTTATACATGATTAGTTGCTAATTATTTGCTTAGCTTTATCTGCCATTGAAAGAATAGGTGCTGGCAAAGTTGCCAAAGAAATGCTTTCAGTCTTCAAGTTCTGGAGAACATGCTGGAAAGGCGGTAGGGCTAATTCAAACTGCTGTGAGCTGGCGTGTCTTTGCTGAGGTCAACCGAATGGCAGCTTTTAAGTCCTGGTCTGAACTTGACCTTTCTGCCCCAGGTTGGCAGCTACTTGGGTCGTTTTTCCATTTGCAATGTTGACAGTAGCAATAGCACACAGTGTTATCTGTGTGCTGTCCACAAGCACCTGATTTCCATTCTTCTCCGCTTCTCTTTCGCAGATTGACACATAGGTTGAATTCAAAAGTGCAGGAAAAGAGCTCTGCCTGCGAAAGGAGCCTGCACTCCGGAGGGTTTGCTCTAAACTATTGTGAGACCTCCGGCTACAACACAGGACATGGGAGCTTTTCTGAACCCTCGTGTCTTGTGTTGCAGCCAGAGGGGCACATCTTTTCAGCTGAGTCTGAGACAAGTAGAAGAAACCAACATGAAAGAGATGTAAAGAGAGAGTGACAGACGGGTACGGGCATGAGACTTCAGTGAACATCTGAGAGAAGCAGACTCAGGAATGTGATCCTTGGCATTAGCCTTTGAAGCTTTCTCCTAGATCCAGAGGACATGTCAGATTTCTGCCTGTTCTTGAATGCAGATTGAAAGATCTGAATCAGGTAGTAAAAGTTACCGTGCTTCCAATGCCACTGGCATTGGTCTTCTTGATTCTTTCTGCAAATTTGACTAGAATCACTGGATTAAGCACTAAGTGGTTTGCAAGTATCTCATGATCTGCCCTTTTGAAACTCAGCAGTTTTGTTTCTGTACTTCAGCGGTTGTAGGAGTGAGCTTTCAGTAGGAATAGAATTACGTAGCCTCGTATGTTTTGAGCAGAGAACATGCCTATGATTAGCACTGAATTTTTTTGTTTCTCACTGGGACAAATTTTTCACTTCTTCAGCAGCTGACTTCAGGGTGAACCTCAGCTTGAGTAGGAGCTGCAATACGATTTCTTTGTTTTGGCTTAACTTTGCCACTTGTTTAAAACAGTGCATGCCAGTATGTCCCATCTAATCAAGTATTAAAGTATACTCAACTGAAATCTTCCTTTTTAATACTTCATTAGACTGGATATGCTGGAATATAATGTTTTAAATATCTGCATTAAAAAAAGTGTATGCCACTGAAATACCCAGAAGAGGACTCTGGATTCGTATTTTGAGTTGTTAAAATAACATAGGTGATTAAAAATGCTCTCATTCCAATCCTTCCATTTTGACATCTTGTAGGAAGCTACAAAGACATGTCTCCTCATGTGGCAATACACACAGTTAAATTTTAGGGTAAGATTTGAATAATTTAGAGGATGTTTCCAGGCTGCCTATGATCATTCAAACTTTACCCCATTCTGTATTCACTGATTTCAGTGGCAATACACACAAAACTGAGCTCTGCTCAAGGGATTAAGAATAGCAGGAGCCGGTTCTTGATCATCACAAGGCAGATTTTTTTGAAGATTCCTTCACCTGATAAATATTTTGTTTTTGTAGTCAGTTTTAGATTGCTGTTTCCCATGGGAAAAATAAAAAGGCAGTTATAAGAAAGGTAAATAAATATTCTCACCTTCACTTCTCTGATCAGGCTCAGTGTTTCCTGCACAGTTTGTGTAGCTATCATTTAAATGAGAGAGAGTGCTTTCATTCAGAAAGTGTCCTTCTGGGTCAGTACTCCTGGCTTAGTTTTCAATGCCGTTTATAGTATTCAGTTTGTCCTCCTGATCTTTGGTGCAAATCAGCGGAAACAATTAGCAAAATAACCCATGGGAGACAGATGCTGCAGCGCCATCCATTGCCCTCTTAATTCCCATTGAGTTGAAAAGCCCAGTTGTTGCATCTCTGTGTGTGCACGTCTCCGCCTCCAGCATCTCTTTCAACGCCAGGAGCATAAAACCTGATAATTTGAAAATTCTTCCTAGAGAAGCTCCATCTCTCAGTATTCTCAAATACAAGTCATGTTCAGACATTTTCTGAGAGAAAAGGGAGTGAGAAAAACTTCCCAGTCCCAGTGGAAGACCTTGGAGGAGGCAACACTTCAGGAGAAAACAGCGACACGTGCACTTGGATAGAAGAGCAGAGGTCTGGGTGTAAATCTCTGCAGTTGCATCAGTTTACTCCAGCCTGAGCATTTTACCTAGTGATTTCCCCTTTCTAAAGTATCCCATATGGATATGGGATTCCATATCCATCCAAATTCCAAGAGCTTTCTAAAATACTCAAAGTGAAGGATGTACTTCGGGGTTTTTTTCAGTGATTTTTATTCAAATTCTTTGCTTCCTATTGCATACATTAAGTTTTGCACTAGAAATACAAAGCAAATGATTCACCAGAAAAATATGTCTATACTGTGGGAGAGGGGTATTTTTTTGCTTTGGAATCAGCTAGACTGTACCAGTTGAGAAGATTTTTGCAAGTAGTTAGCCATCAGACTGTGGCCAAACCCCTAGTTTAAAGAAAAAAACCCAGCAGTTAAGTATAGTTTAATTTTTTTTTCCAGGAAGTATTGTTATTATAAACTGTAATTAGTGGTTTTAACTCAGCAATATTTCATTTCTCTTAAAGGAGAAAAAGCTTGCTAGCTGAGCATCTTTGTTAGAGCTGTCAGTGTCTGCATTCATAAAAGGAAAAGAGCTGTGATCGAAAACGGGTAATTTCTTGGCAGTTTAGATGCACACCCTGCCAATCAAGAAAGCCAAGGCCTCCTAACGATATTAAAATAACAGAAAATGGAATTTTGTCAAACATTCAGGTGTTTTTCAGAGAACCTATTTGCTCAAGTGAGAAGTTTATTTGTTGGCGATGGCTGAATACTTAATTACAGTAGCTGTGCTAAATATCATTGCTGGCGCTTGAGATATATTTAGATTCAGCTCCCTCTGTCTCAGAAAACACAGCAATTAAAATGCAGCACTGTAACGTAACGTAACTGATAATAGGTATAGGGCTGAGGAAGGTTTGAGATGTTGCCAAATCTGCTATGGAAACCATAGATGAAGCATGAAAATGGTGGGAGCTTTTTCTTCCTGTACTAGTCAGAGCCCTTACTCAGCGCCGTCAGTGCGACATGCAGCGATACAGGGATTTTCAAGGGAATCTGAAGGAGTTGGGTGCCTTTGACAGCAATAATCATTACAGCATTAGTCTTACTGTCTACAATTTATCTGCTTCACAAGATTTGCTTCAAATAATGAACGAAAGCTTAGTCCTGAACAGACCTAAAGTATTCCTTTAAAAGGCTCCTTTCTCTCTCCTCTCCTTTCACATGAGGCATACACATCCTTTGGGTCCCGAATCGGAGCATGTGATTCTCACCTGGTCTGGCTTCTTGCACAGATCAGCACAAGTCAACGTGATCATCCTAGCTCTCCCCACAGGGGCTCTGATTTCATCACGTCTTCCCAGATGGTGATAGAGAAGGAGACTGAGTGTGGGACACAAAATGTAAAAGTTTATCCCAAGCATGCCCGAACCTTTTGTGATTTCATCTGTTCTCTGCTTCCCCGTTCTCCTCCTCCCCCTTCTCTGAGTACCCTCAGCCCCCTCTGATTTAACGAGCGCTCAATTTGTTGAGGCTCAGACCCTCAGACAGTCCCAGCAGAGAGCATGTAGCAGAATGCAAGCTCTAATACGTAATTCCTGACTGTATTTTTAACACTGCCGTGTGCAGGAAATCAGGCACAGTACATCCTGAAGGACAAAGTGGGAAGGCATTGTCTGCTTGGCACATACTGTTGGACTTTGCTGGAGGAAACCTGCTTTGCAACACGTATGGAAAAAGCCTGCACTCTTACGGGCTCTGAACTTTCCAGCAGTTGCATTAACTGTGAAAAAGAGATGTAATAAAGAAGTATCCTTGTCCTCATTTAAGCTCTATTTATGCTTTAAAAGTCCCATGCAGTTCACTGAAAGCGTTTCTCCATCCCTCTTCAAAACATGAGCTTATTGTCAGAGCTCCGTACTGACAGGATGAGGAACTGACTTAGCCTGTTTATCCATAAAACAGTGGCACTATGTAAGTTACTTTAGCCAGTGAGTTGCTTGGAAAGCAAAGGGGCTGTTCATATTTGCAGGCTGATTCAGTCTGTGATCACTATGTAGAGCATGCGAACAAAAGTGGCAATTCACTCAAGCCACAAAAAAAATTTCTTATCTGTCATTTACAGTGCCATTCTTTAAAGCTCCTTTCTTTCAGTATGTTTTTTAAATTGAATTATTATATGTATGGTGTACATGTCTTTGTTTCACTGAGAATTTAATTGACAAAAACCTCATTTTCGACTGAAAAAGACGGCTTTGCTGCAAGCATAATAATCCATGCACCATTAGCCTTGGTTATAGCCAAAAAGAAACAGTAAAAATGTCACCTTCTAGCTCAGGTCAGCTTCCTGAGTGGATCACAGGTGGTGTTTGTTCACTTTACTGACTATAATAAATCTTATTTCTCTCGGCTGCGAGAACAATGCAGTTAATGGAGATTGAGGTGGGCTTCAGGCTGCATCGCACATATTCAGCAGAGATTAATTTAGTACTTTAATGAAGAATGTTTATCAGTAGTCATGATGCAGGGGAAACATCCATAAAGAGCCTTGGGTGAACTTCTAGTAGTCAGGAAAGAGAGTGCCCCTGTAAATTAAGCCGAGCCAAAGAGGCACGGCGAGCACGGGGGTCCCCGTGGCGCTCCTTGAATGGGGCCAGGCTGGGCAAGGCCAGTCGGGGGACATCCCTCCTCCCTGCGGGTGAAGGAAGGGAGCGAGGCAAGATCTGGCAGAGCAATCCCGTAACTCTGACACAGGGTCGATTCAAAATCCTGGTGGGAGTGAGGGGGTGAGTCAGATCGGTGCCTGTGGCAGCAGGGAAGCGGGGAGGATCTTCCCTCTTCACACTGGCCTGCCAAGCTAGCTAGCTGTGGGAGGACATTTTTCAAAGTCGTCTAACTTTTTTAAAGGCAGAGTGGCTGCCACGGCAGTACAAGCCCTGTCCCAAATGCTCCTGCATCCTGCTGCTGGCCGACACGCTGACACTGCGGCAGCATTGCTGGTCTTCGTGCACGCAGTACCAAACCGTACCGGAGTCACGGGGTGCCCTCACCTCAACGGTGTACTCCTGTCTGGCCCCACTGCCCTTCTGATGCTTTTCTCCTCTGCTTCTGCTCTCCAAAGATGAGGCAGAGCCAGCAGCAGGAGGGAGATCAGTGGGATTTCCTACACAATGCCAACGGTACATCTTTTCCTCGCCATCACGGTGCCAGAGAAGAGCTCCGAGACACAGGGGGCCAGAGGCGGTCTGTAGGTCATGTGGGGCAGCTGGAGCAGGAGGGAAGCGTGCTGGGAGTAAGGCATCCACAGCATGGGAGCGGGCAAAGGCTCTCAGCACAGGTCATACTGCTCTAAGGGGACTGGGATGGTGGGAGGAAGAGTCAGGGGCTGAGGGAGGGAGAGAGGAAGAGGAGGGGACTCAGATCCATGGCCTTCAGGTCTGCACTGCTTCCCCCTCCAAGAGGTTTGCAGTTTGCACTTGCACCACGCTACTATTTCGGTATCAACTTTATGGTTGTTTCGAATGCCATTGGCCCTCAACATTTGACGCAGAAATGCAAACCCATGATCTCTGCTTTAATTAGAGAAATAGGCTGGGACTGTTTTGAATTCTGAAGCCATGGCAATCAAAAAGGTTTGGAAAGGAGAATGGTGCAGAAAAGGAGAGAAAAACAGCGCATGTGTGGGTGCGTCCATGTGTACTCTCCAGATCGCAAACTGGGGAGAGAAGACGTGAAAACATTCGGGAGCTGATGCTATAGGTGCCTGTTACCGTCATGTTCATCCAGAGCAACTCCTTCAACTTCTGCTAAGCCACCTGGCTTCCCCTTAGGCTAACAGATAATGCAACTTTGCTCCTAGTTTTGCTGCATGAGCCATTTCAATTTTTAAGAAGAGCTGCAAACCTGCAAGCTGAACCTGAATGTCATTCACAAAAGCTGTCCCCTTTCCCTCTCCCTCCTGCGTGGGTATGTCACACCAGGTTACTCAGGCCATGCTACAGTTCAGCGTTCTCCATTTGAACTTGATAATAAACACCGCAAAAGGCAAACACATTTCCTTCCACTCTGCTAGTGGGGGGGAAAGCAAGGAGTAGAAAAGGCACTGAGATGAAAGACATAACTATAGGTGGAACGCATCCACCAGGTGATGAACAAACAATACCCAGAATAGATGGAAAATACTTTCAACACTGTGGCAGGGCAGGGCAGGCTTCCCTGTTCCCACACGTGGTGTGCAGTTACAACTATGGCCGTCACGGGCATCCTGAAGTAACATAAAATCCAGCTGGCAGAAGGTTTCAAACTTTCCATGGCGTCAGCCTCCCCAGAATGACTCCATTGTACGTACTGGGGCGGCGCCAGGCAGGGAGCCCCAGGGTTCCTGTGGCAGCCCTCCAGCTTCACGCCTGCCCTCATTGAGCCGAGGATCCGCCGGGCACCGGCTCCCTGCAGCACGCCGCCCTGCAAGGTAGCAGATTTCGAGGCCCACTTGGTGGTAGCGATGTCCCCCCCTCCTCGCTGCCCGCCGGTAGAAGCCCCTGTGTGCCGGGGACCACAGCTTAGTCACCCTGCAGCCAGCATCCCTCTTCCTCTGCTGGTGCGAGGGGGAGGAGAGGGAGGAAAGGAGGAGACATTTCTTATCTCCACCAGCAGGTTGTCGCCACCAAAAACGCTGCTCCCAAAGGGTTGCCCTTCCGTGCAGGTGCCTCTTCCCTCTGTGAGGAGTGGGAATCACACAGACGCTGGCGAAACTGAGTTGCATGGAAGCAGCTACGTTTGAAGGGTTCGTGGGAAATTTAAATGCTGGGCATCTCTGCCAGACTGTCTCCAAAGCCCTCTCCAGGCTTTTGTACTTGTGGATCATCTCCCTCCCCCCGAAAAAAAGTATAGGGGTTTATGTGAGAGAAATTAACATTAATGTGGCCATTGTTAATCTCATCTCTTCCTTTTGCTTAATTTTGTCAATGTTGTAAAAAGAAAAACAAAATTCTGTTTCTTCCTGGGCCTTGTACGGGCTCTGCCCACCGCAGGAGGCCAGTGCTGAGGAAGCGCCTGAAGCATGCCGGGTCTTTTGCTCTTCATTCAGCAGCGGACTCTGACAGAACCAAGTTAATTGGCCAAAACATTTTAACAGCAGTGTACAGTGCTGCACAGGCTAGGTAATATAGTAAGGGCTGAATACAGTAAGGGCTAAGAAAGGGCTTGCAAAGTATTTAAAGGGAGAGTCGATAATTCTTGCTATGTGCTGCCTCCTTCTCTGCAACAGTTCCATCCACACATATTAAAAGAAGAGCTGAATCACCACATTATAAATAGACTCACTACGTATTTTTTCTCCCTGAAAATAATTTCAAACTGAACATGCCTACTCTGTTCACTTTGAATTACTGCTCCTAAGAAAAGAGAAGGTGGCGACATTTTCTGACTCTTTCTACTTTCCCTATTAGTAGTCTGACTGTTAAAAGCCTTGACTGTTAGCCTTTGGGATGCAAACCTGCTCCCATTTAAGTCAATGTGAGTTTTATCATTGACTTAATTGGAAGTGAGATTGAGCCATTGGGCATGTGAGTGGCTTTGTGTAGAGCTTCAAAAAAAAAAAATAATAAAGGAGACTGAGGCAAAATGTAGTGCCAGTTTTTTCATCACAGCAATAACCCAGCTTTGCCCGGCCTGCCCATAGTCATGCTAAAAGGAAAGCCTAGCCTGAAAGGAAGCGCTCACAATATTATAGCTTAATTAGTTTATGGGAGAAAAAAGCTGAAGGGGAGAGGAGCTCCCATTGTTAAATATTTTACCATTGCAACACTGACTAACGTTGTCTGCTCGACACGAAGTTAGCCGGAGTCCCTGCCCTGTTCCACTGCAGCCTGCCCAGGTTTCTGTGCTCCCTCCTCAAGCCTCGGTTTTGGTTTAATGACAGTCATGCTGGGTACCTCTGAAAGCACAGAAAACATTTCTTTTCTGTGTATCTAATTTGCCCATTATTAACATTATCCCCAATCTTTTAAGTAGCTGATTATTAAGCAAAGAAATAGCAATGAAGCAAGGAAAGAATGTGATAGGGAGATTTACTGTGTGGGAGGCAGAGATAAAATTAGATTTCTTTAAGCTATGTAGTACAGTTATTAGGAAGTTAGGCTAATTTTTCAAGGAGCTGTCACTTAAATAACCTCATCTTATTATTCATGCTGAGGTATTTACTACAGAAATTCTTTCCCCCAGGTCATCATTTTTTTTCCAGCAGCAGAAGTTGGGAACTCGACAATTGTTTGCATGCCCGAATAATGCAATGGCATGTTATGGTAATGCAAACAGTAGATTATTAAAGGACACGATTTTAAAACACTCTGCTAGTTCTAGTGGAATTTGTTTGTTTGGCCTCTTTTAGTATTTTCACCATCTCTCTCTAAATTTTCCATCCACAGTCTCTCAGTAGAGACAGCAGTAAAGTTTTGCCACCTTGATTTGTTCCTAATACTGTTTCTCATTATCTGCTGCCTTTTCTAAAGGTGCCCCAGCATCAATCCCACTGACTGCTAACAGCACCCAGTATCTCCACCACCACAGAGCTCCGAAGTGTATTTTCTCTTGATATTGCTTTCTTTTTTCCCCAGCTCTATTCTGTTACTCCCACCTCCGTGTTGCTCCCAGTCCTGGCCTGTGTATGACTTAATCAGACTGACTTTTAGGCTAAACTATGGACTCTTAGGAGCATGTGTAGCTCTTAACACAGAATACGTTTTCCAAGCCATGAACTGGGAGGTAGTCTCAAACCATTTGTGGGTTTGGCAGTCCCACACTAGCAAAAATTTCCACTTCTGCTCTTTTCAAAAATGTGTCTCCAGCTCTACTCCTCTGTTTTGTTTTGCTTTACAGGGCTACCTCAGTATGTACTTCTCAGCTCCAGTTTGCTGGCACACCACCCTGAGCGCTCCTCCTGGCCTTCCCAGTGAGCCAGGAGAGGTCTGCATAACCCCACGTGGCTATTTACTGCAGAGTCAGCCTCTCAGACCTCAAGGGGACTCTAAGTCTTCTATAAATGAGGAAACCGATGGACATCAGCAGGTTATTGTTTTTATACCAGAAAACATAATAAAGGGATCAAGGAGGAAAAAAACCTTTTATATACTTTTATATATACTATATAATTTTATCATGCTTTCATTATTTAAAGTCTTAGAATAATCTCTTGCTGCTGGTGGTTTGCCAATAAAATGGGTCCTTCCTTTTTAGAGAGGATACTTTTTAATCATTGCCCTCTGCTGTGTAGTTGGCTGAGTGTGACCTCACATGCCAAATGCTCCAGGTTTGGAAAAACAGTCAGCACATCATATAGAGCTGTGCTAGCTGTGTTAGGCTGCTCACAGCATGCGTGATTTAATTTGAGCACAGGAAAGCAAGAGACATTGAAATGAAGATCATCTAAAAAGTGCCTCAAAAGTGGCTAAGATTTGGGAGCCTCCTTAAAGTTGCAAATCCATGTGGGCCCAAGACCTCTTCAGGTTAGGCAGTGAAGAGACACTGTCGCTTCCATGGGGTATTGGCTGCTGGTCTCCTGTGTGAGAGCGCACGTAGCTGTTCCTCTAGAAGTTTGGAGAGGTTGGGGCTACCATAGATTTCATTTTTTCAAGAGAAATGCTATCTTGTTTAAAATGAGGTAGATATGAACATGAAGGTGAGTAAAATGTGTCCTTAAAACAAGGACTCTGTTCTAGTGGGGGAAAGGGAAGATCCTAATCAGCTACTGAAGCTGTTACCTCCAAAACAGCAGCATACAGGAAAAATCAGCCTTTAAAGCAACCACTTTGATTCATGAAAATAGGTATAAAAATGCTGAGGAAGCTCTGAGGTAAGATGGAAAAAGATGAAAATGACTGGTTGAGGCTGGGGTGGGAGGTGGTGCATTTTTTTAAAATGCCAAGAATAGGACAAGATGAAAATAGGGTTATTAGGACATGTATTTATCTCTGAACCTTCTGAGGCTACGCAGTAGTTAAGCAGCACTGAGGAACTTATTTTCGAGGCAGGTACAGAACTGGTGGAGCGCTAACAGAGGCAGGGACAGTGTGCTAGTGATGTACATAGAGCTCTTCTCAGCTCTGCTGCCAACCCCTCGTGCTGCTCTAGGTCCACATGCTTCCTCCCTTCCTCCTTCCTCTCTTCATATCTCTCCTCCTCTCCTTTCTTTCTCTTTCTCTCTCTCTCTTCAAATGAGGTGAATACACATGCTTTTTATCAGTGCTGATAAGTGAGGAAGCAGAGGTTGAATCTCCCTGGCAGATTTGCATGCCAAATTCCCAAGACCGTCAGGCTCCTCTCATTCTCAGAAGTATCCGTCCTTAAAAACACTTGTAACAGAAGTGACATTGTAAACAAGACAAGCGTCCCCAATGAGAGAATAAAGCTTTTCAGAATTAAGTTTTCAGTAATTTACGTCAGCATTCAGTCAATTGTTTTCTTAACCTGATTATGGCATTGCGCTTCTTATAACAATAAACATTGCGTTCATTTTGTTCTTTTATAGGAAAAGAAAAGTGGGGGTAAGGAATTATAGCTTGGGAGTGCAAGGACAGGCAGGAAGAGTGTAACTGGGACATGGAATGAAGGCAGGATATCTTGAAAACTTCTTTCAGATTTGTTTTTCTCTCTTTTGGTGACCTTGTCCAGTTCCTTTAGGTTTCTCTTGCTGCAGTACATGTGACTGTAGGATGGCAGGACAAACTCCCTTCTCCACCACGTAAGAACGAGGGCCAGTTCCCCGCAGTGTCCAACGCTCACATGCAGGCATCCCTGCGCCGGACTCCACGTTGCACCGTCGCCAACGTGTCAGCGCGCGCGGCGGAGCCCAGGCCCGCTGTGACTTGGTTTGCTCGCTGCATGCAGGTGACATGAGCCGTGTTTGCTCATAGGGTTTCCAGTGGGGTTTGTGCTGTGACTGCCCTGCTGGGGCTGACACCCACTGGTGGATGTGAACTCTCCTTTTTTTCTAAGAGGAAAGCAGGACCCTAAAATGGATCAGAAACAATCCTTATTACCACACCGTCCCGGTGCCCTTGGCTCTCTGGGGCCTCCCAGCTGCAGGGACAGGGGTGGCTGTGTCAGCCCCAGCCCCGAGAGCCTTGGTGGCCTGTCCTGAACGTGCAGGACACAATTTGGGGCTTAGCAAACACCCGTCGGTGTTTCGGGCAAGTGTTCATTTCCAGTCTCCTTCTCCTCCTTCGTCTGGCTCTCGCGGTCCCCCGGGTGCTGTGGGATTCCTTCCCCTGCCCCAGATTTTCCTTTGTGTCCCTGCACCATTCCCGAAGGCCAGACGTTCAAAACTTGGGCTTAACTGTTCTGCCTTTGTCCGAACCCTCTGTGAAATACGATTAGCACATATTTACCTAGCTGAGAGGCACATTGTGAGGCCTAATGAATGGCTCCACAGTACCTGGTATGATGTAAAAGCCTAGAAGAGCCTGATAAGGAGGTGAGCTTTACTTAATTAAGTTAACCTTCAGATAAATTGAGCTGCTTTCTAAAAAATGCAATGTGAGAGCATGCAATTCCTGCAGGGCTCTAGTCTCCTTTCTGGGGCTGCGCTCGTTAGATACAGCCAAACACAGTATCTGTCAGAGGGTATGTACATTGCTGGGGAAGCACGCTGATCCTCCCTGCTTATTTATGCTTTACAAAGTGTAAATTTCAGAAATAAATAGTTGTTCTACTCTGCATGCAGCGAAACTTTGCCCAAGGCTGGGCTGGTGATTTTTTTTTCCTGTGTGCTCTGCTTGCTCCTTTGGATCATGCCCACATGCTGCTATTGCAGTGCCTCACCCAGCAATTATCCAGCTACATGTATGTGCAGCAAGCGCACCAAACACAGCTGCCTCCCCGGTGAGTTCAAGGAAACTCAGGTGTCTCTTTCCCTCCTTTTATTGAATTGACCCTTTGCGCATTAGCCTGTAATTCTTTTTCTTCGGGATTGAACTGTAGCAATTTATAGCTATAAAGGTATATCCTTTTAAACCCCTCTTTCCTCTCTTGACAGATTGCAATTCTTCTTTTTTTTTTTTTTTTTTTTAAATGACTAATTAGCCAGGGGTTTTGCGGATAAGCTGTTGGCTTTAGTGCCTCACTTCAGGGCCCTTTCTCATTCGAGTGTAAAAGACAGAGAAGTCGCAATAGCAGTGCTCAGCATAAAGTCCTGCCCCCCACTGGAAATCTGTCACCCACCTCTTTAGCTCTTGACATGAAAAAAGGAAGGAAAGAAGCAATATGTGGGAGAATCTCTGCGGTGTGTTGTCTGGCAGTCCGACGTGCTAATGTTTCTTTTGCTGGGAAACAGCTGAAAAGAGCAGGGGCTTGCTGACTTGCTTCTCTTGCCATCCACGGTCAAGCAGAAGGAGCCCCAGAGTGGGAAACTAGAGCTGGCACAGCTGGTAAGCCAAGCCATGCAGAAGCAGCGATAAATCCCCCGTCAATGTACGGATGAAACTCAGTCAGCAGAAAGTTCTCCGAAGACGCTGGATACCAGCCTGGGTGGAAGAAGACAGAGGATGAATGGTGTCACCCGGTGGAGCTGGGGCAGAGGGGAAGGGAGCCCTCAGTGATGGGGGGGTGCGCTGCAGGGCCCCCAGAGAGCCTCAGCACAAGCCCAGGAGCACTCCTGAACAGAAGATTGCAACAAAAAAGGCTCCCACCGAGTCTCTGTTGACGGCGTCTGAGGGGAAAGTTTTCAATGCTGCCTAACAGTGTCTCTTGGGGGGGTTCTTTTGTCTTCCTGGCATGAAAAAGGTGAACGGAGCCAGCACGATTCTAGGCCGTGGTACCTGGTGTCATCAGGAGCTGCTTCACACGTAGTGGGGTTTTAACTATTTAAACCTCTCCATTAACCAATAGTTTAAACATTAGTTGAACATAGTTAACAAAAACTGCTGGTTTATTTCCAAGCAATGATGAAGTCTTACCTGAGAGTCAATGTGAGGTTTGTAACACTATCTGTGGCTTTGGGTGATCTATCGAATCTCAGAAAATATAACAGTCTTAAAAAAAGTAGATGTAAAATGGAAGAGTAAGTGCTTTACCTTTAAAGGAAAACCCTGTAGTCTAATCTAGCAGAGGACTAATTTATGTATGCAGGTCTTCATGAATTTCTTCCAGTTCATATTCATCATGCTTGTCAGATATATTTCAGGGGAAAGAAAACATGTAAGCAAGGAAAGAAACTTAAGCCATTTTTTATCAGTTGCTTTTGATCACTTCAGCTAGGAGGAAGAGTCCCTAGAAAGAAGTCTTTTTCTCTTGCTCTCTGTGGCAGAAACTGCCAGAAATATTCACAGTGACATGGATGACACTACACACCCTGGGGTTTGGCTCAGCCAAGTGAGATATCCAGACAAATCGCTTTTTCCTACTGGAGAAGAAAAAAATGCATTTAATGCATTCCATAGTGGTAGAAAGGTATTTTTTGTATGGGAGACCGCTATTATATTTCCTTACAGACAATATACATCACTGTAAGCCACCCTGCCTGCTTTATTCTGTGTATCTGTCTATACAGACACTTCCTATTCTAATTTAATTTCAAGAAGCTGAACTTCCATAGAGAGATTTATTATGGGTGTGATGATTTCAGACTTTAAGAGAGAGCCACAGGTGATTTTAAAAGATGAGATAAACTTTCAAATACATCAAATGTCTCATTGGATGAAAGATTAAGATGAGCTTGATTTTATCCAGATTTTCTGCAAATGCCCAAATTAGCTTTCATAGTGTCTGAAGGGATGTGGAGGCCTGGGGTTTGATTTGAGAATCTGAAGGCTGGGGCTGGCTGTCACTTGGTGCCTGAATGGGAAACTGGATTTTTTTGGCTTTGGATACAGCCTGGATTTCTCTAGAAATATGTGCTTTTTTCCATCCGGAAATTTTGTCCAGACGCAGTTTGGAGACTTTGGCTGTTTGTCAGGAGTTTCCAAGTGGTAAACAAAGCTTGCCAGGGGGACAAAGCTGTACCTCGCGAAGCTTCACAGCTGGGCTGGAGGTCTGTGGTCTGGTTTTTTTGCTGCGTGTGTGCCCAGGCAGCAGGCTGCGAGCGCCGGCTTAGCCTCTGCTCTGAAACTGTCTCTTGAAGCCACACTAGGTGGGACTGAGCCCCGTTTCCCACTGCCTCTTCAAATGTGTGGATGGCTGCGAATGCCTGCATGGGAAATATCCATGCTCCCCATACAAAGAGAAACCGTCTGTTCCCATTTCTAGCCAAGATTAAGTGACAGCATCGCACGCAACTACAAAAGGAAAGTATCCAGGAGAGAGTATGTGGTCTGTCACTCCCACCTCAGTTCTCTGCTGCTAAATCAAAGCTACCTCCGCAAAAAAAACAGGCCACCAGGAACTTAAAGGGCCAGCTCCAGAAAAAACTTAATCCCCCACTTGCTAGTGCTTGCCGTTTAGTGGTAAGGTTTGTGATATCTGATGTTTTCCCCAAAGCCCCAGTTCTTTGAGTCACATGGCTTGGTGAAAATTATTTTCTCAAATGTTAATTTCTGGAAAAAAGCCCGAGGACGTGACCAGAGTCCTCCTTCCGCAATGAGAAGTAAAAAGAAAAAGGGTTGAACTTATTGTTTTTAAGCAATCTCTAGATATTTAAGTTCATTTTGAGCTTTCTGAGATCTAGCGTGTGATTTTTTAAAGCATAGCAATAACAACACCGCGTTACAATTATGCAGCACAGTATAATGATGCTCAGGGCTTCCTACCGCCGTCACTATCTCTTTCCCTTGCTAAGACTGGCAAATCCTTTCTGCTTCTCCATCTCCTTCCTCCTGGGGTTACTCCAGCCCCCAGCTCCCCTCTTTCTTGCCTCTCCCAGACCTTCCTCCCTGCTCACCGCCTCCCTGTGCTCCTCCCAGTCACTGCTAGCACCCAGCGAGCACCAGCCGGGCTTTAGTCCCTTGGTCCCCTTCTCATGTCTCCTCCATTGGAGTGGCACTTTTTCACCCCAGGGTCCTGGTGGCTTTCAGGGTTGTAGAAGACAATGCGATAACCCGGCACTTGCTGCCTACTTCAGGTCAAACACAGACGTGGCGGAGGGTGGTTTTGGTGCTGAGGGTTACAGGGGCTGCTGGCACATCCACAGCAGCTGAGGGTTGCCATTGCAGGGAGCGTGCAGCCGCAGAGAGAGGTACCAGAGGGTCATGACTCCCAAAATTGACCTCTCAAGGTGAAGGCACCTTATGTGACCTACCTTAGCAAGGAGCAAGGTACAGCAGAAGCAGATGATGGTGGTGGTTGTATAAAAGGAACGGAAATAGGGAGGGAGAAAAAGGCTGGATTTCAGACCTAATGTTTTATAGTGTTTTACAATTTAGGCTTCATTTTTTATCCACTTGAAGGTCAGTCTATGGGGCTGTGGTTGCTGCCTGTGGAAGGGAAGGCAAGTGAGGCAGCTGTACAAGGAAACTTCTGTGCATGGCAGCCTGTCTCCCTGGGCTCCCCTGACACACAGTGGAAAAAGCTAAACTCCTCTGGAGGGCAATTCAAAGCAGAAAATTAACTCCATGTTCTCCTTTTTCTGTCCAAGGGGAATTAAGGCCCAGGCCAAAGTTCCCTTTTCTGAATAATCCCCTCCCTGCTTTTCTTAACACATTGCTTTGTTGGATTGAATGGGGCTCAGCATGGGAGTTGACCTGGACAACTATTGGCGAATGCATATAAAAGCTACACCTGTGAGGAACAATTGCAAAGAGCACTGTCATACGGCTCTGCAGGCTGCTTTGGCTCGGAGTAGAGAAGGATTGGCAGTAAAGAGCGATGGCTTTATTTGTACACCAGTTTCAGGTGTAAACAACAACTGCTTTATGCAAAACCTTCTGTCCAAAAAGCTCTTCTCTTGCCTATGGAGCCATTTAGCAATCACCAAACCCTGTTCAGGTGCAGATGCTGTTTTTTATTCTGAAGAGATATATATATCTCTAACTTACTGTTGCTACCAGCAGCTATCACCAACATCTGCTTGAAATAACTCTTCTGGCCTATTTCTCTCTCCTGCTACACATGTTCCCAATCCTACTGAATTTCCATGTAACCACGGGCAGTTTTGGCTTGTGGCGCTGGACTAACTGTGAGTCAAGCATGAAAAATGTGCCTGTGTGCAGGCAGGCAGCAGTCACGCATGCCATCAGGTGCAGCTGTAAAGGAAAATTAGCTCTGTGTGTTGCCACCACAGGAGAGCCTCTGCTAGTACTCAGGTGTAACTCCCGGAGGTTGCTGAGGTGAGGTCATCTTCACTTCCTAGGAATTCCTATGGCTGGAGAGGCCAGGAGGCTTCATTCCCCATGAAAGTTTTACCCCTTGTAGTACCCTGGCCCTGCCCCCCAAACCTCTTCTGTGCAGCTTTCACAAATCACTCAGCCAAAGGCAACAGCTCCAAAGGGGTACTCGGGGGATGTGCAAGCACTGCAGGACTTTGTGGTGCTATCATGAAGAGCAAGAATTTGCATTTTCTTTATGCATGCAAAACATACCCCCTCCACCAAGGCCCATTAAGGCCTTCCTATCTCCAGCTCATGCTAAATCTACCATTTAGACTACTTGTGACCTTCTCAAAAATACAACTTTCCTCCCGGGCAATTTCCATGAGTATCCAGAACTCACCAGAGATCATCAATTCCCGCCAGCAGCACGAAGCCCCTGAAGCATAGATGTAGAGTCGCTTGCAAATCTACCTAAGAGCAAAACGTAAGAAGCCCAGGAAGAAGATTCCCAAGCTCTGCAGAGGTATGCCCATGCTTATAGGCATTTCCAAGGGATGCCAAAGCCAGGGATAGTCTACACACATGACCGTGGGAGAATGAGGGCAACTCAGCTAAGTGCTGGGAGCCCCACGTTCAGCTACCAATTCAGAGAGTTGAGTTCGGCTTGTGTTGGAGGAGAATCTGAGTGAGGCATCCCACCCACCAGCCTATTTGAGTATCTCCACATCACATTTATTCACACTGCCCTGCTTTGAGCACATGAGGAGAAGTTTGCCAGCGCATTTCTACTGTTCCAGAGAGTGAGCTGATTGTGTGATTGGCCTGTCTTTCTGGCTGTCTCAGAGAAGACAGGTAGCTTGTTTAGCTCTGAGCAGCAGGTTTTTGAGGACCCTTCCCCATGCCACCTCACTCTTCCTTGAGTTAGGTGTCTAACCTGGGGCTTTGCATTCCCATATGTGGTCAGTGGACGCTCCATGGAGTGGAGTCCCAGCCAGACAGCATTGGCAGGGACTCATTCAGTAAACCCCTGAAGTGAGAAGCTATTGCCAGCCGCCTTCTCCTTCTGCTTCTATTCCCCTGGTCCTGCCCTGAAAGCCATTTGCTATTACCAGGCTGCTGTTGTCCCTGCAGCAAAAGCAGCGTGATGCATCTGAACACCTGCCAGGATAAGGTGGCTTCTTGTAAACAGCAGCGTTTAAACTATAGTGTAAGCACCAGTGTGGGCGAGAAGTGGGTGTCCCATTCCCTTTTGTCAGTTCTGCAAAGCTGGAGGTAACAACTGGCTGGGCATGGATGGAGGGAAGTAGCATCTTAATGATCACAGACTTAAGCTGAGTGAATAGGAGGCAAAGCCCTACATATCTCTGAGGTTTAAGCTTGAAGCGCTTTACAGGCTTCCGGGAAACAAATTTCATGATGCTGTTGGCAAGTGTTATAGGTAAGTTTTTAATCCTTGTTCTGTTAATGAGGCAGCTAATGCACAGAGGGTGTGATCTTCCTCTCTGTTGTTTGATGTACCATCAACCATGCAAAATGTCCCTAGATCAGAATGGCAATGTCTTGTCTGCACCTCTGGGGATGACATGCACAGCAGGATACCTGGTGTTGGATAACGGAGGCCAGAGAGGTGCAAAGCCTCCAGGGATCACACAAAGTCTTGCTGACTTTTTTGGCATGGGGTGCACTCAGGAGCGATCTGCCCCGGGGTCACAGCGCAGTCTGTGCAACTCCGAAACCCATGACCTGACCTCCGGTCTCTGACTCCTGCTTCTGTGCTTGGACTGAGCTCTGCTTCCCTTGGCACAAACAAGGGAGCTCAACAGGCTCCATCTTCCCATTTCCCTAAGAACCAAAAAAGTTAATGCTGGAAATGCTCTTTTTCAAAACATTTGTAATTGGCAGCTCCTGCCAAGTATTAGCAGGCCAGTAAAGTCTCTCTACATAAATTGTGTTGTAATTAGCGTGATTTGTTTAATGTCACCTTGTCTGGCTGTCTGAGAAACTGTCTCAAAATGTAAAAACACCACGTTTTTCAGTTGAGGGAGTGGAGTCTGACTGCATCAAGACATTTTTTTTTCTCTATTATTTTACAATGGCCTTTTCAAATCACTCAGGCTGGTGAACCCCAGTCAAGTTAAATCAAGAATTCCCAGATGAGGAAAATTACAGCCATAAGACATAGTAACAACAGGCATCAAAATTTTCTTAATAAAGGTAATATACTAGTAATAATCAATGGGTATTGCATTCATTACACAGGACACCACAGTAAAAGCATCCTGATACCCCCAAAATACTCGGTCTATGCAGAAATAAGCCATTTCAGGGAGAAACAAAAGAACGAGTGAGAGGAGAAAATATTTTGCTTGCTGGAAAGGGGCGTTAGGGGCTGGCCGACCTCCTCAGTGTCCCTCAGCTCCTGCACCCTGCTCCCTGAGCCGCGCACCCAGGTCCAAAAGGCAAATGCAAGTGAGTGGCGGCAATTTTCCCACTGGGTGGCAACAAGGAGAGTAATAGGCAAGCAGCGGAGGAGCACTGGTAAGACTGGAGCGCAACTGGGGAGCAGCACTGTGGCTTCCCAGTGGACTCCAATACATTAAAAAAGCCCCAGCTTGAATGCGGTCGCGTTATTGTCCGTCAGTGCCCAGAAAAACCTCATGACAGGCACAGCAGGAGGAAAACTGGTCAGGTCTTACGCACACCCGGGTGTTGCAACCTGATAAAATGACTCTTATCTTCCTCATCCCACGAACATCACCAGCAATCTGAGAAACAGAGAAAAAAAAAGATCAGGGAGCCTTTTCAAGCATGAGAAATGTTTCGGGGCGAGAAAGGTGCAGAAGAAGCACTGAATGTCCAGCTCAGCACCAGCATTTTTCAACTTTAATCTTTCTTCCAAATGTTCTGCTTTTATTCCAACTAATTGAACGAATGTCTTAAAATTCACAACACAAACTGAATTTGATTAAATCTAACTTGGTTCATATGATAAAGCACTGCAGTTAGAATGCAGCTAGAAAAATACATTATGCTAGGACAAATAAGTACGGTTAACTTCAATAAGAGCAGAGGTAAATTGCTTTTCGCATGAGATGTGCAATTTTACCTCAGTACAGCTTTAATCAAAGTAAAATATTATAGGAGAAGAGGAAAAAAAAAAACCTCACAATGTAACATTTTGTCTACTAACCACTCAGTAAAACTTCAAGTTTAAATTGCTAAATAAAGCCAAGGCTGTACATTACCTGTCACCAGTTAGTATGTAAACAATTAAGTTAAGGCAATATCTGGCTATGAACTAATTTATATTTATAACAGATCAAACCCCACAGATAGTCAATGTGAATGCAAGCTGTCCATCAGAAGTTTGTTTGCCACCAAAATTTTCACTGGAAGGGGAAGAATGGAACTAAATACAGGTATTTAAATGGAGTTTGAGTTTACACTTATGGCACTACTTTCACAGCCAAATGACAAAGAATGTAAATTAAGCATAGCTAATAAATGGGATAGAAACTATTAACCTTGCATTTATGGGAAGGAATCTTGCTCTTTGCTCTTCAGTGGTCTGTAGTTGATGTTATGTTATGAACACTGGGTGCTTCAAATTCCTGCTTATGGCTCATTGCAACCTACCTTCTATTTGGGAAGGACCTGCTCTTTTTTGGGGGGCCAACATTGGTACGCTGCTGCCGTTCCCTGCTTTGGCTGTATGGATGCCCGCTTGTGCAGAGCGGGGTCACCTGCAACCCCTTTCTCAGGGGACTTAGCGGGAGTTGTACCACCGTTTAGGACACAGCAAGCCGGAGGAGGCTGGGGTAGCTCTGACACACTGCAGCGCAGCCCAGATGCTGGGAACAAAAAAAATGATCTTTGATTGCATCTGGCGCTTCCCTGTGGCCAGGGTGGGAAGACACTGACAAGGCAGCTTCCAACAGAGCCTCGAAAGGGTTTCACACTCCCGCATTTCTGCATGCTAGAGGAATGTACTGCCTAACGTGCAGTCAGGGGGAGACTGAGACTCTCCCAGGGTACACCTGACCATGTTAAAAGTGGATGACACACAAGACACAGGCTTCCTTGTTCACTGCAAGGCTGGGGAAGACTCCTCCGGCTCCAGCACACGCTCTCTTTGCAGGTTTCCTGCTTAGCTGGCCAGCTGGGCGCCACAGCCAGCCAGTGTAACTGTAGAAGAGGAAACAACACTGGAAGGTAGGAGTCATCAAACCTTGTGCTGGTGAATCAGCAAGCTGCAGGCTGCTGAGACACAAAAAAACCCCAAACCCTACACATGTGTCTGCCCTGGAAGAAACTGAGGGAAATTTTGTGACACCGTTCGTGATCCGTATCGTGCTGCCCGTGAGCTGCCTGACTGCACGGGGACAGCTGAGCTCACTTTAGACCTGAACCTGAGCAGAGGTTGTGCAAGGACCAGAGGTGCCTGCTGTCCTTGTCACTGTGGTCAGTGTAACCCCCCCGGCCCCAGCCCCCAGCCCAACCGAGGGAGGGCACGGGAGGTGTGTTTCAGCCACCTGTTCTGAGAGGACCGGCACTGTGGATGAGGTATTAACCTGGAAAGCCACCAGAAATGCCTCGAGAAAACTTAGTAAGGTAGTTCTCCACCACACTGTGTCAGCTGGAGTAAGAACGAACTAAAGCAAATGTGTAAAGCCTGGAGTTTAGTTAAATGTTTGGTAGAGGCAGAGATGAAAGTTCATTAGATGATAGAAAACAGTCTGAACAGTTAGCATCAAGGACCACACACAATCATTTCTCAGAAGACATAAGGGGTTTGCTGTCTCATCATTCAGCATGCTTTTTACTGATTATACAGCCAAAACCATCTTAGCCTGGATTTTATGTGAGAATTTTAGCTTCTTGGAGGCAAGAAAAGGAGGGACACAACACCCTCCAGTCTCTGCAAGCACAAAACTGTTTTGCACAGAAACTAATTCTGGCATGATGGAAAGGTGACGTGTGCTCTCAGGCATCCGTCGCAATCAACGCAGAGCTCAGGCGAGACCATTGTGTGGCCTAACTTTGGGCACCTAGCTTTAAGCCTGAGGTGTAAGGCTGGTTTGGCTGTGGAGCTGGTGGAGAGAGACAGGCACTCACTTCCAGTGGGGTTTCACAGCGCTGAGGGCAGGGTCCCGTGCTGGGGCACTTGGCCAGCCAGAAACTCCAGCCTGGGAATCAGGCATCCTCCTGGGCAGACAGAGGATACGGAGGTGTGAACAAACTGGTGCATCCCACTGCACAGAGACGTCCTCGCCAGCTGATGTAAACCAGGGCTTACAGCCTTGTCAATGGACTACTGAATCTCCTTTATTATTGATGGCTGGCCCTGGAAAGAAAAGACATGGGGAAAAGGTGACCAGCAGTCTCTTTCCAGAGGTAGGTGGGCAGCTCCAGTTACCTCTTACCATTCCCTAAAGCTGCAGCACGAGCCTGGGGACCCTGGAAGCCAAACCCACTCCAGGGGTGGCCTGAGATAAGGCCACAGCCCACCTGAGAAGATAGGAGAGCACTGAGGGGAAATACAGCTGATTTCTGCTTCGAAGGAGCCTCTCTCCCTCCTTTGGGATGGACCTAGGACCTCTTCATATGACCACATGCCTCCGCATTTCACAGGGAGCGCTGGATCAGTTCCCAGGAGGGAAATGGCGTGCAGAGGTTCCCAGGTGGTAACGGCTGAGAACCCACTTGTTTTCTCTGCCTTCCTTCTCCTTTTCCCTGTGGCCTTATCCCTGGCACATTGTGAAGCACAGCCTGTGTCTCCTTATGCCAGAAGCCCAGTAGGGAGGGGAGGCAGGAGCTGCAGGCAAAGTAGGGTCTTCTGGTGCTCCCGGGACATGGGCTGAGCACATCTGGCTGACCATGGCCCCCTGGGCATGACCTCTGCTACCTCTACCTGGCCAGTACCTTATCTTGAGGCAGGAATGCCTCTTGCTCCAAGGGAAGCATTCTCGCACAAGGACTTGGACTGACGATTTAACATCCCACCTTGCTTCCACTATTTTTGGAGACTGTCTAAAGGAGTGAAGCACGTGCATCTGACTCAGCTGAAATTCAGCAAATCTCATGAGTCTTCAGAAGATGTGTCTTTGCGCCTATGGGATAATTTTTAATCCACCACAACCAATAACCCAGATACTTCTCATGTCAGGACTGGGAGGTCTTGAGCGCAGAGATGGATGTTCCCTTCTGCGTAGCACCTGCTCCTCCTCCTCCTCTGCCTTCCTTCAGCAAAGGATCTACGATCTCTGTCTCTTGGGGATCCACCAAGGTTTTCTGCTCCATGTTTTCAGCTGTGATTTTATTCACATCCTTCCTGTTAGACCCAAAAAGTCAATTTTTCTCTTTCCAACCTCTCGGTTTTATTAATGCACAAGTGTGTTGGTTGCACAGAACCTCGCAAGTGATGGGATTTAATTGGGAGCATTTCACCCAGCCAGATCAGAATCTACCTCTTCTTGACTGCCCACATATCACTGCCTCAAAATGCAATACTTCATGTAATTTTGATTCTGTCAGTAAAGGCTCCACTGAAAAAATCTCATCTGGGCTTGTTAGTGACATATTGACTTAAAATACCCGGTTTAAAGAAGGCTAGGAAAACAAAGCAAGAAAAACTCAAATCTCCCAATGAAAGCCAGGCCTGTCAAGAAAGAATGAGCAATTTGGGGAATAGAAGTATTTTCAGTCCAAGGGGGATAGATATTGTGCGTTTCAACAAAGCCAAAATATTTCTGGATTAGGCAGTCTTAATAATTCAGTTCTTAGTATGTGTAGCTAGTGCCACAGCCTGAAGCCACATCAGTAAAAACTGATCACTCACCTCAAGCTGTCTATAACCAGGTCTTTGCTGCAGCCCCCAAACAGTTTAAGCTATGCCAGTTGTAAAACAACTTCGAAAATTTCCCCGGTGCAGGCAGGCTTGAAAAAGAAAAGTCTATTTAAATTCATGTAAGTGAAAAACACATGACATTAAGTTGCTCCCCGGAGCCATTGCTAAATGAATAATGGATAAACAATGTCAGTGACCCTCCCCACCCTTAACTCAGGCACAAGAAAAAAAACACCAGTGGTTGAAGGTTTCATTCAGCCTAGTGTGAAACTTCCCAACAGGAGTCGTCCCAGGCAGAAAGAGGTATCTGTCACTGCTTTATATGCGGATTACTTTCCCCGTGACCACTCACTCCCCTGTAAATTTTTTCTGCTCTGTGGATTTACACACTAAAAATATGCAATAAGGAAGGAATATAGAGTCTCACTTTGTGGTATCGCTGGCTCGCATATTGCAGCTCAGCAGCCATGGACAGCATCCAGCACTAACGCTCAAAGGGAGCCGCCGTATTTATGCCTTCTCCAGACTCACAAGAGCAAGGAAGGCTGCCGAACAGTGATTGAAGCACAGCTGAATGAAATGCATAATATAAAGAGGGCAAAAATCAAATATTTTCTGAGTCTGAATCCCTAAAGAAATAAGGTTTATGCAATCCTGCTTGTCTGGGTGAGGATGTGTGTGTGGCAGGTTGCTCCTTCCACAAACCCCACACCAGAGTTTGATCCCGCTGACCTGCTGCCAATGACTTTTGACAGGGGGGCCAGCAGTCTTGGACGCAATTCCATTTGTCCATGCTGGATGGAAACAGATGCTTATGCCTCGCGAGGGAAAGGCTAATAAACTCACGCATTATTAGGCATCAAACTATGAAGAGAGGGCAGAGATTTTTGAAATTTTTTTCCGGTTGGCGGCCGGTCACAAGTGGTGTTCCCCAGGGCTCAGTACTGGGGCCAGTTCTGTTCAATATCTTTATCAATGATCTGGACGAGGGGATCGAGTGCACCCTCAGGAAGTTTGCAGATGACACCAAATTGGGAGGGAGTGTTGATCTGCTGGAGGGCAGGCAGGCGCTACAGCGGGACCTGGACAGGCTGGATCGATGGGCCGAGGCCAATTGTATGAGGTTCAACAAGGCCAAGTGCCAGGTCCTGCACCTGGGTCACAACAACCCCAGGCAACGCTACAGGCTTGGGGGGGAGTGGCTGGAAAGCTGCCCGGCGGAAAAGGACCTGGGGGTGTTGGTTGACGGCCGGCTGAATATGAGCCAGCAGTGTGCCCAGGTGGCCAAGAAGGCCAACGGCATCCTGGCCTGTATCAGAAATAGTGTGGCCAGCAGGAGTAGGGAGGTGATTGTCCCCCTGTACTCGGCCCTGGTGAGGCCGCACCTCGAGTACTGTGTTCAGTTTTGGGCCCCTCACTACAAGAAAGACATTGAGGTGCTGGAGCGTGTCCAGAGACGGGCAACGAGGCTGGTGAAGGGTCTGGAACACAAGTCCTATGAGGAGCGGCTGAGGGAACTGGGGATGTTTAGCCTGGAGAAAAGGAGGCTGAGGGGAGACCTTATTGCTCTCTACAACTACCTGAAAGGAGGTTGTGGAGAGATGGGGGTTGGTCTCTTCTCCCTAGTAACAGACAACAAAACAAGAGGAAATGGCCTCAAGTTGCGCCAGGGGAGGTTTAGATTGGACATTCGTAAAAACTTCTTTACCGAAAGGGTTGTCAGGCATTGGAACAGGCTGCCCAGGGAGGTGGTGGAGTCCCCATCTCTGGGGGTATTCAAAAGGCGTTTAGATGAGGCCCTAAGGGATATGATTTAGTGGGGGACTTGGTAGTGATAGGTTAATGGTTGGACCCGATGATCTCGGAGGTCTCTTCCAACCAGAACAATTCTGTGATTCTATGATTCTATGAAAACTGCACCCCCTTGTTCTGCAGCCCAGAGAAGTTCCCCTCCGTGGCTTAAACTGGCTGTTGCCAGGCTGAAAAAAATTCTGCCTGTATTTCAAATGCGCTTGCCAGCTTCTTCAGAAAAAAACATTTCTGATGTGCAGGTCACCTGGGAAGAGGTGGCTACAGTTGCAGGGTCTGATTCTGCCCCCCGTGGGTTTCTCTGAAACTATCAACAGGCACAGATGCTCCTCCATGGGAGCAAGGCGGCCATCACCCAGCCCAGGCTTTACGGAGGGCGTTACGTGTCGCATGGGGGAATACTCTCTTCTCCCGCCAGCTGACACAGGCAGCACTCACACGGCGTGCACTGCTCCGTGTGAATTACACCAGTGCACACGCAGTGTGAAGCGGGTGCTTGACTCTAAACTGTCTGTTCTTTAATTCGTGGTGGTGAAGGTCAGGCTCCTCAGTAAGCGGCGAAAGTGAACATGGCCGCATCCGCAAGGTGGGCAAATCGCATTGGAAAGGTTTTCCAAGCTGTGCTCTGCCGTGTAGCGAATGACGTTTGCATTTCACAGACCCGTAACTGGCAAAATTGGGTTTTGGGAGGAGGGAAAAGTTTTCAAAAATCGACAGTTGGAGGACTGTTTTGGTAGATCTACAATTTTATACATATCCAAATGGCACTGCTTCCATCAAGAAGATCCCCAAATATGCTGATTTCCTCAGTAGGCAAAGAAATACATAATAATGAATGCAATGACATCAAAGATAGTCCATTACTTGTGTTTGTAACTAATGTGATCATGGTGCAGCAGTGATAAGTGGATATTCACTGCTTCTTATTGCGAATGATAGCAGTGCTCAGGTTTTTGCATCCGTGTTCATAACATAATGAGGGGACAATTTTCAAAACAGTGGCTAATATCAAATGCCTCCATCCAGAGAGGGCTGTGAGCACACTGTCAGATGTTCAGAGGTGAAAAAGCACCAGCAGCTTTCATTTCATCACTTTGAAAATCAGATCACTTGCTCGGAGGCTGCTGTGATTGATAATGCCAGTGCTTGCTTTGGAAATGTCCGTGCTCACACCTCTGTGAAGAATATCCAGAACAGTACTCCAGGACTAGGAAAGAAGTTTTGGCCTACAGTGCATCTGAACAAAGTGGAGCTCACACCGGGGTACTGATTATTTCTGGTCTGTGGAATTGAAGAAAGCCCTCTCTCCCCACACGCAGTATCAGCTTTCACTCAAAAAACCTCCCAAACAGTAAAAAATTTTGACTCGATTGCAGCCGCTAAAGCAAGATTAAATGCATAACCAATGTGTAAACCGAGATCCCTTTGACTCTGAAGAGAGCCTGAAGCAATGATTCAAAACTACGTGAACTTTCAACTTCAACTCACTCAGGGCTGGGGGCTCTTCAGTTGTGAAGCTGTGTTTTTTCAAGCACCTTTTTTTTTTTTTTTTTTTTTGCTACGGGGTTCATTATTTTGCAGAGGATGGGTCTTTCTGCCCTGCAGGGATCTATCTATCACCACGGACTCTCTGCATCTTCTCCACATGGAAGAAGTAATTGGATTGTACTTTCTGCACACGACCGAGACAGCAGGGAAACCCAGAGCTGTAGGCCAGAGAACTAAGCTGTCTAGAGGGTAGGGAAGCATCTGATGCCTAAGAAAAATAAATGGCTGCATCCAACCGCAAGAACTTTCCTTTC
Source organism: Phoenicopterus ruber ruber (assembly GCA_009819775.1). Classification (NCBI taxonomy): domain Eukaryota; kingdom Metazoa; phylum Chordata; class Aves; order Phoenicopteriformes; family Phoenicopteridae; genus Phoenicopterus; species Phoenicopterus ruber. Next base: position 96,887,944 of record CM020216.1, read on the forward strand.
TTTCCATGGAGGAGCTGGGACATGCTGAACTGCACTCACCAGGCTGCACTGGAACTTGAGAAGGTCTGTGAAGCCTTCAGAGAGCAGTGAGAAACATAACCACCCAAATAATCGCTGCTCAAAACCAGCCCAGGGGCATTAAGTGTCTGTGAATATATGAAACAGTAAGCCACGCTATGAGATACTAACAGTTAGGGACATTTCTTAAAATTACGATACAGAGGCACTGCTGCAAAATATAGTGGTGTTTTCACAATGTTAGGGCCTCCATGTGCTACCACATAGCTGGGGTATCTGATTATGCAGGAGCAACTGCAACCCTTCAGCCCAGAAAAAAGACAAAAAAAAATGCAGTTATTTCATACGTTTCCAGATAGGGTTGTATTTATTATTATGCCCTTACAAAATGCCGTGTTGTAACCTTAAGTGTTGTGCTGTTTCTTCATTCCTAAAGACACTGGAATCCTGACATTATCATGTTCCTTGAGTGATTTGGGGAAAGTGATGAGATTGCCAAGACTTTATGCTGTAAGTCTTTAAGAGTTTAGTAGATTTATTCTTTTCCTTCAAATGAATGCCTGCTTGTCATTGCCAGCCCTCCACTGCTCGTCCCCCACTCCACCCTCTTAGATCCAAGCTTAAAAAAAGAAGCTGTTCACAGCACGATGTGTTGCTTGTAGCTATGTTAGAGAAACTGTACTATTCTGGGAGCGCTCAGGCTTCTCCAAACAGCCCTTCCAGCTGTAACACCATGCATGGTTTTCATCTCAGCCGTAAGAACTTTCATTGGTCTCCTACCAAGCTCCACCAGCCCAAATCCAAGTGCTGGCTGATCTTCTGCAAGGCCTAAGGAATGTGCGCATGTGTGTGCGTATGTGTGTGCGTGAGCGTGTGCACATGGGTGTATGCACACACGCTTGTTTATCGGCACGAAGGAAAGGTTTAATGGTCAGCTTTGAAACCCTCCCAAGCCCGTTACAGCAGATTCATCCTGCTGGTCTGATTTAGACCAGTGGCTGGCTTGCTCTAACGTGCAGCACTGAAATAAATTCCCGGACCTGAACCAACCACCGACGAAAGACATAGCAATATGGGATGTGTTGCTTTGCTCTGGACAAGCCATCATCTCCCTCCGTCCTTGCAGTGGCGGCAGAGGAGGGTGGTAGGTGCCCGTACGAAGGTCTGTGCCTCGGGAGAGCCCCCACCTAGGCTGTGCCACGTGAGGCTCGCGTCAGGACTGCTTTGCACAGGGAAGGGACTGCGCTGCACCAGAATGGCACCCCGAAACTTGCGCTCATCAGCAGCGGCAGGGTTTCTTACGCAGGCTGATTTGTGCGTTTCTTCTCCTCAATAAATATTTGTGTCAACCTTGGCTGGAATAAAAGCACTGACACACGGGGAAAACTGTCTGCTATTATTTTCCACTTATAAAGAATACAAATCTGCATGATGAGCCAAATTCTTCTATTGCAAAGATTATTTGTTACATGAAACAGCTAGAGCAGCAGAAAGAAGCTGTTCCTGGAATTTACGAGGAAAAATATTGTTCTTTACAGCAGCGAAACACCACCGTTGTCCCACTCAGCATATTAACATTCACAGTAAAAGATGGCAGTTGCAAAAATGAGGGGGAGTACGATCAAGTCAGTATTTCTTAAACAGTTTTGGAGTGTGCAAGCTGATATTTTGGCATAATAATGGAGAGCATACAATGTTCTGAGTTGTCAGAGTTTCTGAGGGGGCAGATTCAAAGGTCTGCGTCACTTAATGCCTCCCAAACTCCAGCTGAATGGAAGATGAACAAATAGGACAGCTCAGGGTGTTGTACTTACAAGTTGGATGAGTTATGTTTTGTTTTCTTTTTTCTTTTTTAAGTAAATCCATAATTTAAATGTTGCTGTGATGGAAAACTAAAATTACACAGTACCATACACAGATCTCCTATGGATAGTATGAGTTGGTGCATATGTGCATGCGTGTATTTGTGTTGTAATTTAAAACATAACATCATCTCAAGCTAAAAAAGTTTAGAGACCTTCTCTGAGAGAAAGTCTTCACCTCAGAAAGAGGACCCGTGGTAATGAACATCAATGTGGCAGCCCAAAATAGCATTTAAACCTTTACCAGCAAGATACAGCACATCAAAGAAGTTAAATTGATCTTCCTGCCTTCCATCCCAAACATCGCTGCTCCAAGACCAGCCTCCCGTTCTCTGTGCTGAAAACTACACGGTGTTTCTTGTCCGCATCAGCATACACTGCATGCTGTCTTTGCGACCACGCTCTCTCTCCATCTCCACGTCTGAGCTACAGTCGAAGGTTTCAATTAACAGGAGCAGAATTTTGCATGGGCAGCGATACTGTGAAATACAGTGAAACCAAAGAAACGCGGACCTTTAGCTTGTGAGCAGCCACAGACACTGGGGTTTCAGTATGCAGTATGGCTGAGGCTAAACTTGGTATCATAACAAAGCGTGGGTCTAGCTAAAAACTGCCTTAAACTCCCAGGAGGTTTGCTTCTCCTGTGTGATGACAGTTGTTAGAGAGTAGCTCTCCTACAGAAACAACCATACCAAATATAGCGTGCTGGAGTAAATGCAAGAGGCAACGCTGGAAGAAAACTAAAAATGTTTTGCTTGCTCTCTGAATGCAACCCTATTTCTGCAAGAGGCCGTGGATGCCGTATCTGAAGGTATTTTTAGAAGTTCCAGGTCTTTCTTGAGGCTATGCTTGGGCTGGGAGCCTCCTTCATATATCAGTCCCAGAGAAGCTGGTAAGCAATTTTCTCTCCCAGATGACTGCCAACTGCTTTGAAGGGAGGCTGCCGGGAGACCCTATTTATGTCACCTTTTCTGCTGGTCTGCTATTGATCAGTTGCCTGGCTAGTCTTGATTTAGCTGTGTATTCATGCAGGCAGCAAGATGCCACTAGGAGAGGAAGCAGCCAAACACGCTAGTACAGACATTTGCCCACTTTACCACAATGGTGTGTTTTCTGGCAACTTCTCTGCGGCCTCATTCCTGCCACTCTGCTCAGGATGGCACGTGGGTCCCTCACGCAGCTGCTGGGACCTGCGGGAACTTTGCAGGCATGTACAAGCTGCGGCACCTGGAAGACAGCAAAGTGGTGACCTTGCCTGGGAGCCTAGATACACCAAAGGCAAAGCTCCCCTTGTCCTCAGAAGGCCTAGGTTTTCATCTGCAGGTTTCAAAGCACAGCATGCAGCGGTGCTTGCAAGAGAGCTTCTAGGAAGATTCATTCCTTGGCCTTTTTATTCCACACAGGCTTCCTCCTCTGCATCTTCTTTTTTGATCTTTTTTTATGTTGTTGTGTTTGGAGCCGTTCAAACTTCAGCACACAAAGCAGAACTCAGCAAAACCCCTTGTATGTAAGTAGAAAACCCTAGCTAGAAATGGTTTCGATTGAAGCCGGGCCAGCTTTCACCTACCCCGATCCATAACACTTTCAGCTACCCTGAGGAGCGATCTTGTGGGAAAACGCTGCAACCGGCCGAGTCTGGTGCGGCTTCTTGGCAAGCCAGATGAAAACACAGCCACGCTGCTAAATGCTGCTGCTGGGCTGTGAGAGGGATAAGATGCCCGAGCGCTTTTGTGTCCCCGCAGAGTAAGCGTTTCCAGACTGCAAAATGTGGGTCCCGCTTGTTACGGGGCAGGGACAGAAACTGCTGCCCTGGTGAGCAATACCTTCCCTAACGACCCTTGCTATAGCATACCCCTATGGGTGCCGGTGGGAGTTTTGCCTAAATAAAAGCTAGACTTTGGACTGCTACAAAATGGGAGATGTCCTAGGGGAGTTTGCACGCCTCCGAGCGACAGCTGGGCAGCCCGTGCCGCCTGCGGCCGCCAGCGCTGCAGAGCTCGCCCGACGCTTAAAACATAATCAACAGTCTAGGCTATAAGCCCGCACCATTTCATTTTAAAATTAAAGTCATTTTCTGAGTAATAGGAGCACATTCGCGCTTGGAAACCGTAGAGCACTTAGCATCTTTTTCAATTTCAATGCTAGAAAAAAGAAGGGGACAAAGTGCCAGGAAATATTGTTTCTTGGCTGAACTCTTGTAGACCAAGTTTCAGTCCAGAGTGGGTTTTTTGCGTGACTCATTGGTAAATTTCCGAACAAAGAGCTGTATGATATAGAGGCAATACTGTAACAAGCGTTTAACTCTAGCTGTGCTGGAGGTGGTTTTGAAAACTTCTGGCATCTTTTCTTTCCTTCTCACAGCAGTGCTCGTAAATGGATTGAAACTCTCCTTGGGGACTTCTGCTACAAAGTGGGTAAAAATTTAAGTGCTTTGTAATCTCTATAGGAAGACTTAGTATCAGGTAGAGTAGATAATTTGAATTACTTAGAGCAATCATGCTTTCGAAAGCTTTATTTCACTCTTGTGAAGACTAGTTTGTAGCAAAATTACCTTCCAAAAGCTTCTTTGCATGCTCCCCTAATGAACTTCTGATTTACACGTAGTTTGTAGGTATGACTTCTCTCTCCTAATGTAGTTTTCTTCCATTTATTCAAGGCAGATTTCTGTTTTAGGGGGAAATATTATGTAGTGTGGATAGCTGCTGTGGAGGAATTACTGCAAATATCTCATTTGTAACGCTTTTGTTCTTCCACTCAGAAACCCGCATCTCACTCCTCCGTGGAGGAGAGGATGTTGTGTTTGACTTACTACAAAGCTAAAGCATTCTTAAGATTGACTGCAACTAATCACTAAAATATGCCTTCTCATTTCCAAACTGTTGTGACTCTTCAACATGGGAAAAGCACTTCCTACTTCAAAATCTATTTCACCTCTAATTTTATTTTCCCCAAAGGTTAGGTCTGGGCCTGCGCGCCTCCCTCATCAGCGTGTCCGTTAATGTCGTCGAGACTAAGGACACGAGGAGGGTGAGGCATCCAGTGCCGACAGTGAAAGCATGGTAGTACAAGGCTCGAAACCGAAAGTGCCCAGACTTCAGACGAAGAATGGGTCGGGAAGCTGCTGAGGTCTCCACGCAGGTGTCTGACACCAGTCCCACCAAGGCAGATGTGAAACGGTCGCACAACTCAGCCTCTTCTCCCCAGGCCCTGAGGATGCAGCTTCCACCACAATACATCCCACCTTTGCCTCTCCAGGTAAGGCTAGGATGTCAGTATGAGAGTTGGGCAATTTTTGTCATCTTTTGACATCCAGTAATTTTGCTATTTTTTTCCATTCTGATTTTTTTTTGTCATGACAGCCACCACACTCAAATGTCTATGATATACAATTTATTGATGTAGCGTTTTCAGATTTTACAGGACTATGGGCTGGAATGAGTAGTTTATTGAAGGATAATGCTGAAGAAAGGGACGACAGATACTGTGCTGTGGTTTAGAAAACTGACTACTAATCTAATGTCGGTTTCCAACAAGCCACTCTGAGTTACAGGATGGAATAAAAGTCATCTCAAAAAAATAAATGAAATAACCTTGTGCTTCAGGGTATAAACAAGCTTTGTAAAAGGTTGGGATAGGAATAATATCCCCTTCTGACACATTACTTTATAATTACAGAATATGCTTGCATCTTTCTCTGAGGGGTCTAGTGCTGGCACTTTTAGATACTAGGTAAGTAATTTTTAAAATTTATAGATCCTTCAGCTTCTTTCAGTGGAAATACAGGCTTTCAAGGACATTTTACACAGGTCAATTGCTATGTAGAGACCAAGAACTTCATTTCCTCAATCACATTTCATCACCGCATTAGAGGTAGTCCACAGATGCCCAGGGACCGATGAACCACATGATGAAAACCACAAGACAACTCAGACCAGGAATCAGATTCTGTCTGCCAGTTTTCTAACACCTGATGTCTTTAAATCAAGGCTGGATTTTTTTGTGTGTGTGTGTTTTTTTTTTTTTTCTTGCAGAAGACATGCTTCAATTGAGCTAGAAAACACAAGCTTGAGGAAAGAACTTAAAAGTCTGTGGCAAGCCTATAAGGACTGATGTACAACATGCCTGTAATGTTTAATTCTAGACTGAAAATCAATGCATCTACAAAGTTCTATATTTCTAGGAAAACAAAGACATAAATCTACAGCCATGCTGGCAAACAATGTGCAGGCTTCTCCTGGGGAATATCTGCAAAGAAGCCCCACACCTGGAGGAAGGGTATTCCCGGGATGATGTCACCTACGTGTAGCACGAAGGAATTTTCTCCTTCGCTGCTCAGATGAGGGTTTTTAACGATTGCCTCCCATTTACTCCACAACATTTCGTTGCTAACTCGAGACTTCTTCACACCGTTTGAGTTTGATGGCGTGTACAAGTAATGCAGAGACCTTTCTTTCCTGAGGGAAATTAAGAAAATAATTCATTCTTTCACTCAGTAACTCAACTGCATCCAATTTGGGTTCATTCTTTTAGGAGATGTGTTTAGCTAATTCTGTCAAATTAAAATATGAAAGGAAAAACGTCAATAATACTGACCATCTTGACATCACGATTCTTCATTCTTTCATACCATTCTTCCTCCACTGACAACTTTATTTTGCAGAGGGAGAAACTAGCATAAAGTCTTAGAAGGATTAAGTCACATCTGCAATTTCTGCATATTACTAAACACTAGCACGTATATATGTACATGAAACAAAACCTCAGCGATGCACTTTTCATGTTGATTTGGCTTTTTGTTTTCATTTGTGAGCTTTTATTTTAATTTTTTCCCTTACATTTACTTTAGTGTCTGTTTGCCAGATGCATTGTATGCACAGAAAAAGGTGTAATAATAGGGCAGGAGTGTCAGCTGCACTCTCTGTCCTTAAGAGACAAAGAACAAACATTATTTGGAAATTTCTAAGGCACAGAGCCCTCCCGGCGGCTGCTGATCTCATTCCTATCCCTCGCGTGCTGTTGTTAACGGAGGGACACATAAGGGAACAGCCGAGGACTGGAGAGGCCAAGACCAAAGTGAATATTGATTCCCTTCTTCCTCAGTGTGACTGGCTGCTTAGAAAACATTGATCACTTGTGCAGCCTTGAGAGGAGGCTGGATGAATTCATGGAAGAGGAAACCCACTGAGAGCTACTAAATATACAGAAAACGAGTCCGGCTCAGGATGTGTCTGGGCCACAAATGGCTGCAAAGTACTTGGAGGAGAGGAGAGATGCCGCTTGCACTTGTCTGGTCTCGTGCTCCTCCTTTCAACATCAGCTTTTGGACGTTGGCATTAGCAGTTCTTATTTCATTATGCTTTTATTTACTGTTGGAAGGAGGCAAGGACTGGAAGCCGCCCAGGGTGCTGGCTGCCGAGAGACCCCTCTTTCCCCAGGGCTGGCTGCCGCCCGCACGGAGCATTGCCCGGCGTTGCAGCTGCCCGGTAGGCGTGCTTCATAACCAGAGCGAATTTTCCAAAGTGCCTAAATGGCTTGAAACGGCAGGTTCTGTTGACCAAGCTCAAGTGACTTGCACATATTGGGAAACTGCTTCCAGTTAGCTATATTTCTTTTTACCTCTCTGCCCGCGTTTGTGAATTTTCAATTATGCAGAAATATACCGTTAAGCTCAATTTCTCTTTATTTAATCAGGTGAGGAACAGTGAGCTTCAGACTTCAACAGAGCTGCACAATACCTTGAAATATTTTAACTCAAGCCACTCTTTCTCTGATAGAAAAGCACATATTTCTTTGTTAATTCTCAGAGTCACATTAACTGGTGATCCTTTGTCCCTGTAAGCATAGCACACTTAGATGGATAGACTGCAGCAAAACGAGTTATGTGTTGCATTTAGAGGCAAGTATCACCTTTAAAAAAATTACCTGCCTGCCAATACTTGGCAAAAGAAGAAAGTAAGTTCAGCTCAGTCCACAGAGCAGTTCCTCACTGCCCGACTCTCCTCTCGGCTGCCGGGAATGCCTGACATGTCAGGTAACGCATGCTGAGCAACAGCCAAAAAGCACTTTGTTGCTTGTAAAAATGAAACAACCTCCTTATTGAAAAAAAAGCTATTTTCAGAGGTACTGCAGCTGTGGATGATGCTGTAGCCGTGTTGCTCAGCCATCCCGCAGAGCCCAGGCGCCTGGCAGAGGCCAGCTTTAAGCAGTGTCAGTAGATACGTGTGTAACAGGGACCTCTGCAATCCCGAAGAGAGAGATCCAGCTGCCTTGTGCCAGAGCATCGTATGGCTACCTTTCCTCACATCTTTGCTACCCAAACAACAAACATTAACAACAAACATTAACACAGAATCATAGAATCGTTTAGGTTGGAAGAGACCTTTAAGATCATTGAGTCCAACCGTAACATAAAACAAGCATTAACAAAATATACCTATTGAATTATTCACAGTCCACTAATTCAGGGACATCCTGTGCTGTTTCGACCTCCAGTTCTCCCCCAACTCATCAGCAACTCTGTTGTTTCATGTTTTGGCTTTGCCCTGCCGGTAGCATCCACAGCACGGACACTGTTCTCTCCTGGTTGGACTGCCGCTGGCTACCCACTCGTCAGAAAGAGTACTGATTTTTCGAGGCTGTGGAGATCTGGTGTTACAGGTGCTGTGCAATCTCAGATAAGAGGTTTCAAATAGCGGAGTCTCCTGTCTGTTCAAGACCTTCCCAGCCGAATCTCTTTGTAACCTTCTCCTCTTGGGCTTGAGGGTGGCATCAGCTGCTCGGGTTTTTTCACACGACAAAGTTTGTGACATCTGGCCAATGCCATGGGTCATAACAGTAAATGATACTGCTTATAACAAACATCTCCAGTGTTTTCTCAAACTTTTCAGTCTCTAAATGGTTTTCAGGGTTCCTGTGTCCCGTGTCTGTCTATACCACCTTAGAAATGACAATCCTCGTGATTTTGGCATGGAGGATTCCTGTGAGGCTGGTGCAGAGGCTGGTAAGAGGCTGCCCTGACCCTCTGGGGCCAGGAGCATCACATCCTCTCTGTGTTTGGACTGAAACTGGAGAGGCCTTAGAAGGGTCGGACAGACATGCATCTCATCTGGCCTTCCTCTTTGTGTCATGGGCCTTTGTGCACAACTAGCAATTACAGATGTACCCCTGAAACTCACACCAAGCTTCTGACCTGTTGTTGCACACTATTTTACGCAGTGTATCGTGTCCAACATGACTGTAATCTGTCTTAGATCCAGCTCCATCTCCTGCTATTTTAACTCCTCTCCCAGGAATTTCTGTTAGGCAGACTTTTCCTTCCATTATTCAGGCTCAAATCACATTTCACCACTGTTTTGCTCCAGATCAAAAACTACAACCTCACTCACTTTGCACCTATGGCTCCCAAAAACGAGAAAGTTGCTCCAAGGCAGCCGGTCTCCGTGGAGCTGGGGCAACAAGCTGCGGTGGCTGTACACGTTCCTGTTATTAAAAGCAAACAGACCTGTCCAGGTTTTTTTCCAGGGATCAGGCTGGGCTGCCTCCCTGCCGGCTCGCTGTTTTCCCTGTCTGACAGTGCTCGCTGTGGGTGCTCATGCTTGGCTGGAGGATATGCTCCGTGGTTCTGCTCAGGCACGCCTGTCTCCCACGTGTTCAGTGTTATGTTGGATAAATGATGTCAGATCTTTGCCAGAACTACCGGGTGGCTATTCAAGAAAAACGCTGGGAGTTAGGACAGGCATGTCCTGCAGTGCTTATTGCAGGCAGTAAGTTATAGCAATTGCCGGAGCCTCCCTTCTGGGCTGTAAAGGTTTTGCAAACAGACATCTGTGTGGTACTCGGCACAGCATGCCCTGCTCGGTGTATTGTCAGAGACATTGCTGGGCAGTGTCCTCTCCTTACCTGAGAGCTTTGGAGTCCCAATGACATGTGTTATAGCTGTCTGAGCACTCAGCAGTGACTTCTTTGTGATGCTGGCTAATTTCTCCAGGGCTGGATCCCTTTCTCTCAATGATTTTACTTGCAGGCTGGAATCCTGCAAACAAGTTTTTAATTAGAGTGTCCATAATGTCTCCAAAGATACACATAGTGTCAGAGATCTTACATCTGAAACATAAGGCTCTATTGCCCCTTATTTTTATTCTCCGTTTTGAGCACAATTACTGTGTCCCTCTACAGTCTTATTCTGTCCAGGTCAAGTCTTCAAATAACTTTCTCAATGGTTCAATTGTTCCAAGTATTATTTTGAAAACAGTGTCTCTGAGGTCACTTCTTGTCTGCCTTGCTCAGTGAGATAGTAAAAAGTTTTACTTCCATGTTTTCTCACTGACTTTCACGGCCAACTCCATGTATTGATTCAGTTCTTCCCTCTGCTGAATCCATGCTCGCACGGAGACTTCAGACTGGCTTTTTGAGCTCTCAGTGACCCGAGTCCCTTCTGGCGGCTTGCCTGCTCCATTTCCAGGTTGTCTTTCTTGGCCTGGGCAATGGGGTGGTTCGCTAGCGAGGCTGCTGCGGCAGTGATGCACGTACCCCGCCGGCTGATGACATAAGCTCTGTTCCACCTCTTGTAAAGGGACAACTTGTCTCCAGCTGCTCTCAAGCTTCCTGACGCCTTCTCCCAAGCCTTCTCGCATAGACCCTGTGGCTGGTCCCCCCCTTCCAGAACCGAGCATACAGAAATGCTTGAGTAAAAGAACTCAAAAGCAATTTTTACCATTCCTTATGGAGTACCACTGCTACTGGTGTTAATAAGAGAGAAGTCCTTAGGGACCTCTAGCAAACATCCCTCAGGTAGCTGTGGCAAATGGAAAGCATTTAAAGGCACGCTATGTCCTAATATCATCTTTTGGAAAGGACTTTATGTTCCATATATTTCATATTATTGCCTGAAAGACTAAATGAGGAAGCACGCTACTAATTGAAGTACTTATGGAAATTAAATCCACGTTTAAATGAATTTAAATTTTTTAATGCAAAATTCAGCAGCTAGAAATTTTGCACCAACTTCTACTTAATTAAAATTAATAAGGTTTCAAAGAGTTTTAGTTGGGATAGACCAGAAGAGAATTTGGCCTTAAATGTGTAATTAAAATACAATTACATCGGAAGGAAGTCATTACTGAGGTTGTACCTCAAAAGCATACCTAATGGGCTATCAGGAGAAAAGGTTTATGCATTTGGTACACCAGCTATATAAGATATAAAAGGATGTAGTCACCGAGAGAAAAAGATATTAGCAAGATCATTTAGGTAGATAGTAACAGTCCTTTTACGGTCAAATCCTTCTGGCTATATTCAGCAAAGGATCTGCTTCGTCTTAGGCTGGGATGTACAAGGCACCTCCGCAAGTTTTCCTTCTGACACATGTAGTTGTTTCCCAGCCCTCCCCCAGGGCTGTGAGTGAGGGAAGCATCCTTCAGCCAATGTCAGACACCTCTGGACAAGGGAAACATTAGCACCAAAAGAGCTCAGTTGCCTGATTTTGGGAACCATTTGATAAAGGTATATTCAAAGTGAAGAGCCTAATCCAACCCCGGTTAAAACCAGGGAGGGAGCTCTCCTCTTGGTCGCTGCACCAGTCTCCATGAAGCCCTGAGCGTAGCACCCAGAATTACGGTGTTAGAATTATGCACAGCTCTGCATTTGCAGGTTCTGTTTTTACTTTATTCCTATGGCAGACCTATAAAAAGGATTTAAGAAATATGACATTCCACAAGATGCACAAAATGGTCAGGTTTGGGAGGTAAGGTGGAAGTGTGAGCATGAGACTGAAGCCACTTTGTGCTCTCTGGAGCCAGAACAACCCATCATTCAGTTTTGTTTTGTTTTGGTTTGGGGTTTTTTTTTGGTAATGTGATTGATAGGTTTTGGTTCAAAGTCCACTGAAGTCAGTGGTGATGTTCCTGTTGACTACTGAGGTTTGGGCTAGGTTCATGGAAATAAATGCATTATCTTTTATAATAAAACATATAGGTAGTCAGAGATGCAAAGTTCACAATCCCGTTGGGATCAGCTCTTTTTCAAAGGTTCAGAGTCATGGATTGATTTGAATGATCTGGAACACCTGGATGTAACCTTGAATTCAAATCGCATCAAGAGGATTTGCGTGTAAGCTTTTGATTTAACCTCATCTTTTCACATAAAACTCTGAGTTTTTTAACTGTGATTTTTACAAGTGCAATAAGTCTTGTAAAACAAGTGTGGGAGAGGAAATGTGAATGTCTGGGATGCACAGTGTCCCCTTTGATACGGTACAAAACCCGATGTAAGTAGCCTAATGTTTTAATGAACAGAAATATGTTCCTGGCAAGGAAGGGAATTTAGCACTTAGTGAAAAGCACTCTGCTGAACTGGTGACATTCAGTTCATAATCAAACTTTTATTGTTAAAGAGAAATTGCAGTCACACCCTTCGTATTGAAGATTTAGTTCAATAAAATAAAATTCTGTGACAGTAATTTCTCTCTACGCTTAGACTGCCTACAGCAATGCTTGTTAAATGGATAAGAAACACGTAGAGCTTGACCTAGCCTTTCTCGCACCAAAGTCAGATGTCTTCAATAAGGATGTTTCCAAGCAACTTTTTTCGTTTTTAATGCGATACCGAAGATGTGCGATTGTCAGCCTTGTGGTACTTCGTCATCTAAACCAGTTCCCACATCAGAGCTCCCAAAGAAGCCTGCGGAGGGATGTTTCGTATACAACGTTAGCAGCACTTGTCAACAGGGCAGGAGCGAGTGAAGTCAGCCCTCTGTGGCTGTAATAGCACAAGTACTTCCTTCCCTTAAACAGTTTCTTTCTTTTCCCCCAGGGTCCTGTAGTAACTCACACCTGAAAAAGCAGCCTTTATATCTTCCTCAAGCTAATTGAAATACGGATTCAAGCAGATGAGCAATGCAATATTGCTAAAGTGTCCGTTTGTTAACTTGTCAGTCTCTGAAGAATTTCCCGTTTCGGTCGTGACTGCGGTAAGTGGCAGCAGAGTGCTCGGCCATGGAAACCGCAGCTGGAAAAAACCAACCTCTCAAAACCACAAAACTCACAAGGATTGACACGGGGTGACATTAACAAACAGAATCAAATAAATGGAGCGAAAACCTGTTCCCAGTCACAAAGGTCACTGAAAAGCCACACAAGTTTGGTTTATGGGGAGTTTTGCCTTTTTGTACCCATATGAAACTTTTTTTTTAATGCTTGTGGGGTGGGTGGTGAAATTTAGCAGAGAAGCTAATGGCCTGAACTACACAGCTGAGACAGGCAAGGGGCATTGCTTATGCCCACACACTGTTAACGTCAGCATATTGCGAGTGTGACGTACCCCCTGCAAGCCACCACCGCCGCTCCTCTGCAGCCGGAGGCGCTGGCCGGGCAGGTGCTGTCAAACAGGGAGCATCGTGATGGCTGAATCCCACCAGGTGTGGACAGAGAGGCTGGACAGAGGCCATTCAACCCTTTTCACTTGTATTTTACACCAAGTTCGGACCAATATAGGTATTCAGTGACTGATGTCCATGCCATTCAACTCACAGGATTGTCCAGGTCCTTTTGATTTATATTTTGTATGCTGTACACAGATTAAAAGATGTATCTTCCGTCTAGGCTTTTAATGTGTAAGCTGTGTAACTAGAATGCGTGAGGGGTTTATGTCCAAGATTTTCAGGATTTGCCATCAGTTTTCCATAGGGACATGGGGTGATGCCTACTGCCTTTTTTCTTTTTTCTTTTACTCATTAAAGGCAAAACACAAATCTGTGCGTTTTAAAGCAGCTCTCTGAAATTGCATGACCATATAATCGCAATCTATCGGACTAAAAATTAAATCTAAAATTAGACATAAAAATCACAACATTACCAGTCCTGGATTTAAGGCTTATATTGCTGTGAATTTCTAGGAAAATATTTAAGAATCAATTTAAATGCTAATGAGCTGATTTGCCATAAAACTAGATAGTAGTCTTACTCAATAACTGCATCAGAGCCATAGTATGGGTCTTTCCTTCGTCGGACTTCACTTGTGATGTTATGTACATAAATTCACAAGTGTTGCTGTGTGTCGCAGACCTATGTGTACCACACTTCGGCAAAAAGGGACTTCCCTGAAACCCTACAGAAAACAAGCTCTCAGAAACTGAAATCGTCCACGTGGACTTTGGAAATCTGATTGTAGAGCCAGAGATGAACTCCTGGAAACCTGAGGAAGAGTTAAAGGCAGGAGTACTTGTCTCTTCCCTCCCTGTGCCTGGTGCTTGCTGTGTTCCCCAGCTTTGCCTGTGGGATGTCCCCTATAGTTTGGAGACCTCGAAACAGCCCTCCTCGGAGCCCTCTGTCAGCTTTCTGCAGCCCCTTTGGGTTGCGCTTCTTCAGGGACCACAGGTGCCTCCCGCCGTGGGCGGTGGTGGGGTTACAGTCCGTTAGAGGCTATTTCCACTGGCACTGGGACCAGCTGCATTATTGCCTCTGAAAGGCACCACGGCTGGGCCCTGGACCACGTGATAGAGGTGACGATGAGGCGGCTCCTTTGTCCATCATGCAGCCAGTGACTTCCTTGTACATTTGATGCAAGGGCCTGGAAATAGCACTTTTCCACACATTTTCTGAAGAAGCCAGGAGCAGTGCTGTGCAAGCAAACGGCCCTGGCTCAGGCCATCCACACAAACCTGGAGCATCTGCTCCGTTCAGCCAGTCACTACCAACTCATTCCCGAGCTGATGGTATCTGGTTTGTCATGGGGTTGTGTCCCGTGGCGAGGCTCTCCAGTGTCAGAAGAAGGTTTGGTGTAGATTCCTGGCTGTCTTCTGTCCGACTGTTCATCTCTGGTTTGCAGGCGTTTCCACTTGGTTACATCCATCCTAGAAAACTAAGTCATGGCCACGGGCACACTGTCATCTACACAGCCCCATGGTGATGGTGATCCCTTGCCCCATTTTGGCCTGCGCTGACCAGCACTCTCCCAGCAATTCCTGGACATGATGTAGGAGTCAGGCCCAGGACTCTTCCCAATACACAGTGTGGGGAAAAATGAGTTGAATAACATGGGCGAGAACTGTTCTGTGCCGGGGAACAGCTCCAGACACATTTAATTCATTGCTATATTTGTAGCATTCGAAGCCACTTTCATTCAATCAAACTTGTTTGGAAACTACCTAGCAAATCCCAAAGTCATTTGGGGGAGCTGGCAGGGAAGAAAAGAGGGAGTGAAGAAGCAAACAAACACATTTGCCTGTAGCATTTTTTACTGAATAACTGTGCTGAAAAAAAA
Organism: Phoenicopterus ruber ruber; assembly: GCA_009819775.1. NCBI lineage: Eukaryota > Metazoa > Chordata > Aves > Phoenicopteriformes > Phoenicopteridae > Phoenicopterus > Phoenicopterus ruber. The sequence goes on from CM020216.1 coordinate 96,903,081, forward strand.
AGGAACATGGTAGTACCATGCCGTGTGCAGTGAGCAGGAGAAGAAAGCTTCCCTCCTTGGATTGAGTCAAAACAGGGCAACCACAGGTGACCACAAGCATGTTCATGATCTGCAAAATGTGTACACAAGGGAAGGGAAGATCCAGGAATGACAAGTTGAAGGAGAGTGAGAAAGTTGCCCCAGTGGAGCTGTTGATGGAGGAAAGCTGTTCATGGTGTGTCCCCACATAGCAGCTTGCACTCCCTGAGTCTGCTGAAATGCCACCTGGACTTTCTGCCAGAAGAGGAAACATGATTTTGAGATGCAGTCCAGCCTTAAAGAGGATGGAAGGGGAGGACAAAGACTCAAACCCTTGTTAATCTAGTGGGAATATAACCTGTGAGACAGAGAAGACAAGACAGTTCTGGAGAACCAGACATTTTACAAGCCCAGAAGCTGCACATTGCACAATACCATCTTCTTTATACTGTGTTTGTGCTGAGGTCATGCCCGAGAGAGCTGCATAATGGATCTGGCTTCCCTGTGCTAAGCATCAAGCACCCAAACGCAGCAGGGAAACGTGGTCCCTGCCAGAGGGCACTTGCGCCAGGGAGCAGAGACACCTCCGCTCCCTTCTGCGGACAGAGGGAGGGATGGGGCACCATGGCCGTCCCCCCCTCGATGTCTCGGTGAGCTCCACAGCCTCAGATGGGACCGAGGTGTGGGGACATCTGCCTGCACCACTTCCAAACAATCGGAGACTCATTTTCATCACGTTGATCATTCATCATGTTGATTGTTAGTGGGTTTGGAATTTAAATATTAAAGGACAGCCTTAGAATTAAACAGGCAGAAACCCTAGTCCTTTTTCATTACAAAAACATCTGGGGGCTTTTTTGTCCTCTCCCCTGAACAAGGTTTGAAAAGACAAGTTATCCTCATAAAATCTTACAAACGCCCACGAGACAATTTTGCTTTGAAGTATCAATGTGACAGGGCAAAAGCAGAACAATTTGATACTAATGATTTCAGTCACCATCCTAATGCTTCATGTTTTAAAGATCATTTTACAATAAAGACATCATGATTTTACAGTCACATTAGAATAATAAACCGTAGCACTTACAGAGTACTTTTCCTCTAAAACATGAAATAAATTGGAGCAATACGTGTTTTTCTCATTTTAGAGTTGGAGAAACTGAGGCCCAAGGACGTGACCTTCTCACAGCGCAGTCTGGGAGAACCTCACCTGCCTCCTAGTTCTGGGGCTGCCCTTTGGGTCATGCTGTCCCTCACCTGCTAGTCCAGACGAGATGACTGGTGACAAGTCTCTGCAGGAGAGAGCAGATGCAGATTGATGTTCTCGCTCCCTTGCTTGTAACTTCAGGCACTTCACTAAGACATCTCAAATAGGAGTGTTGAAACTCCCATTAGGAGAAAAATAAAAGCAGAAAGAAGAAGTGACAAGATCTATTCACAACAGACGAGATGAATGCAATTCACCAGACCTGCTGACAATCTCTGGAGGGAGGCGGGGTGGCCACGGAGTCACCTTTCCCCACCATTTTTGCTGGCACATTCTCTGTCCTTTCGTCTGCACGAGAGAAGCAGCAGTGTCGTCCCCAGCCCGAGTGGCTGCGTCTCACCCCGGTCCAACAAGAGGCTCCATCGCTGGCATTATGGTCACCAACAGGCAGGGACCACACAGACACGCAGCTGCTACCGAGCATCCCTTAGAGTGCAGGGAGCGCAAAGACGGGAGGCCGCCGATGTGTCAGATTGCTAATTAACATTCACCAGCCTCCAACCTGGATCGATTCATTATTCATCTGGAAATTTTCTTCCCTAACTTTCTTCTTTTCTTTTGCTGTCACGCACTAAGCAAAGGTATGCATTTCCCTCCCCGAAGCTCCATCGACATCGCTGCTAATATGCAGCTCTCAGGTTGTGACAGGAGAGAAAGAATTGGTTACAAACCAGGTCGCAGAGCACTCATCAATATTTACAGGCATCTGACATGGACTTATCTTAGACCATCTACATTTAAAGCACAGAAATGCAAATGAGGTGCCATTTGCATTGCGAGTAGTAAGGACGGGATATTCTTACATACAACTTCACTAGTAGAAGGCTGTTCCTCCTCTAGAAATATTTCCTTTCGGCGCTGCCGTGGCATGTCACTCTAACATATAGTCAGGAAGTCAGTTACGAAAGGCGATAGAAAAGATGGAGTGGGTTTCCTAGCTCAGAAACAAGTGTACATCGCTTAAAATTTTGGAGGAGGAAAGAGAAGAGAAAAAACTCTTTGCAGCAGTCATTCCCCATCAGAGCCTCTGCTGCTCTCTTTCATTGCAGTTACCCAGCGAGGTGTAAGCATTGAGCTGATATAAAAGATTGATCCAGATAAAATATTTAAGGATTCAGGTGATTAAATATGCAGGGTTTGAAATGAACATTTCACCCTCCACTTGTCTTCTGCAAAACACGATCCTGTGTGTTGCATGTTGGGGGTAGGTTGTGATGGGGGGTGGAAGCAGAAGGAAAATCCCTAAACCGAAGTAGTCACAAGAGGCTCTCGTGGTGAGGCTTCAGAGGAAAGAAAGCTCGTACTGACGGGGACGTGATCCCCGAGATGAGGTTTCGTTGCGGGGTGCACGCTGGGGAGGAAGAGCGCGGCCTGGCTCCCCGCTGCCCAGGGGAAGGACCCATGGGTGCTCTTGCTGCGAGGGCCGCGCTCGCTCCTCGTGGCAGCCTGGCCCCGGGACACTTGTTGAAAGCCGTCCAGGGCATCAGATGGCACATCAGAGGGCAGAAAGCAAATTCGGCTGCGGGATTGCTTCTGATAGAGGCGCTCATCGCCAGTTCAAGGCTGTAAGACTCCCAGACTGACTTGTACTCTCTCCTAGGGAATTTTTAATTTTTTTTTTTTTTTTTTTTACCACAGCAATCTTTATGCATCATTTGCAGAATTGGCTGGAAAGATATAGATCATCATTTCATCAAGATCCCCGGATCTGAATCTTCATCGTTATTTGTCCTCGCGTGGCTGAGGAATGCACCCAGGGCTGCTCTGGGAGTAAGGAAAAGTCCCACGAGTACAGAGATAATTTCACTATGTCTTGGATGCGTGAGATGTGGGAGGACAGCCCCCCCCTTTTTTTGCCACTTGCTTATGTTGCTATCTATGAAAAGTTATTTCTAAATGATGAAAGTGTTTGCCAGGAGTAGACAGGTTGTTATGAATGGCATCGCTTTTGAATTCTGTTTATAATTAGCCTCCTTCCCTGTGCACTTTTTCCTTCTGTTTTTTTTTTAAACTTTTTATTTTTAGGGCTTGTATCTAGTACATTTCTTTCCCTTATACAAAAGACTTCTTAATAGTCCATTGCTTGATTTCCATGTTAATTAAGCACGTGGCTTCTCTCAATAACTGCCACATCCTCGCTTACTTAATATGTGCTTTTGTATCCTTAGCAATGATCTGATAACATTATCACAGCAAAATACGTAGAACAAGAAACGGTGGGGATTAGACATCAAGGAGGAAGCTATAGGGACCGTGTTAATTGAGGCGATGGGCAAGATTAAGATAAGTCTTGCTGCTTCCTCATATTGGTCTTAACGGTACAATGCAGAGCCCAAAGCACTTTACCTGCTGTACAGTGTGGTAGTGTCGCTTTCTTCCCTGGGGTGTGTAATCCAATCTTCGAGATAAAACACTTAGCAGAGTGAAACCAGCTGGTGTTAAAAGCTGCATTTCTAGGATACAGCACCTGTGTACAGTTTTAAAAACTACTAAAAATAGTGAAGGCAAATAAAAGTTGTAATTCGGTGTGTATGTGCATACATACAGAGATAGCCAGAAACGTGGGGGGGGAGGGGTGATTGCACAGGCTGGCCTGAACGAGGTTGATGCTGCTCCCACTTCAAGAGGGAGGTTTGCCCAGGCGATCTCCAAAGGTCTCTCTAAACAATATTTCCCTGGTTTTCTGATACAAGTCCATGGGAGTGGGGGTGCTACAATTTAACATTAACATTTTAAAGAAGATTGTTCCTGCTTTAAGAATATTGGCTTTTTCCTTTAAAAAAAAAAATAAAAAAGGCTTCTTTCTGCAATTAAAATGAAGATACCTCCGCAGTAAATGATTTTGCATAAATAGACTTTGACTACTGGAGCTGTTGTCAAGAAAAAAAATAGGCACTACCGAAACCTTTTTCAAATCTTGACAGAGTTCTTCAAACGGAGATAAACATTGCTGGTGTAATGATTTGCCACATGACCTTGCACTTGAAGTGCCAAGCAAAGTGAAAAATAACACACTCAAACAAGAAAAAGTGCTGATTTTCATTCCCAAAATAATATTTTTCTAGCTGGAACTATTTCTGCTGTGGGCTAGCATGCACATACAGCGAGAAAGTTAAGACTTTCCTTCAGCAATATATGACATTTCCCTCTCTACTAGATAACCGAGAGGCTATTTGGGCTCGCTAAAAACACTTCTGTACATCTGGGAGCAATACGACTCAAAAGAAATTCAGGAGGAAGGATAAGACTTGCAGTTGAGGCAGAGGATGAAGAAGGAGAGCTCAGTTCGACTCTGCCCTGCCTGACCTCTGAGCCAGCCTCTTCCTCCCTCCGAGCCTCACGTTCCCGCGGGGTTATGTGGATCAGGGGGTCCCCCTTGGCCAGAGACCCTCTCCCGCCTCCTGCGTCACCAGAGCCCTTGTTTTCCGTGGGTTTATAGACTGACATGAGGAGTTCGGGTAACAAGCAGGAGGAACTGAAAGTAATCACCGAAGGGAAGAAATCTGACATAACTGGCCTGCTGGAGCTGCGGGGAAGGCTTTGTGCGACGGCAGCGTTAAAAGCACTGGATAAAAGCTGCCTGGGCAGGGCGTAGGCTGTAAGAGGGGAGGGGGCACATTCTCCATCGTTCTCCATCGTTACTGGTTTGGGGACGGCAGGCATCTCAGAGGCAGCAAACCTCCACTGCGTGTGGGTCAGGGAACTGCTTCAGAAACCTCACCAGCCTTCGAAACCAGACCGGTGTCCTTTAGAGAGGCGAGACCCTCTGCAGCCCCGGTGCGGGTGCAGACTGGTGTCCTTCGGCATGGGGCTGTGCGGCAAGGAGAGCGGTGCTGAGGCAGAAAGCACAGGCTGCCTAGGGACTGCTGCCACTGCTGTCCTGGCGAGCTGTGGAACTCCAAGTACCACGTACACCCGGTACTTAAAAGGCACTACTTTCCCAAACTGAGAAAAGTTACAAGTGAAACTGAGTGTAAAAAATTATTAGGAAGCAGCACATATTATATGGCCAAAAAGCCATTACTTCGCAGTAAAGGAGCTGAATAATGTTGGTGAAAAACCCATTCTCTTTCAGCAGAAGAATGAGGCAGGAATAACGAATTAAAAAGCAATATGCAACATATGGGAAAAAGAGGGAAGCAATTAAAATCCATATAAATAAGAGTTTATGAAGTGTAGAAAATTGATAAAAGATACTAAAGACATCAGAAAAAAGTCCATGGCTGGTCGGACTTTGTTTAAGAAGAAGGGTTTCTTGAAAACTTAGGAGTAATAGCAAAAAAATTATCAATGCCATAGACTCATTACTAGCTGGAGACAGCCAAGTTGTTAATAATGATGAAGAAAAACCCAAAACTGTTCAACAATTATTTCTGCTCTCTATTTGGAATAATGTATTTTCTGACATATTGCTAATTAAGAAAGATATTGAACAACTTGCACTAGGGTTAACCATTTTTGAAATCTGAAGGTCCACAAAAGCGGCCCCCAAGAGTCAATGCAGGATATTTTTAGCTTGTGTATGTAAATTTTTAATAAGTCATGAAATAATTGGGGAATTCTCAAAGGTCAATGTCAATATTATGTAAAAATTCCAAGACAAATGAAACCAGGCAGGTAAATACAGTCCAGTTTACTTGAAACCAATCCCAGGCAAAGTAATGGAGAAACTGACGGAAGATTTAATTAATAAAGAATTAGAAGATAGGAGTATAATTAATACGGCCTTACGAGAAGGGGTTTGTGATTTCAGACTGATCACCTGAGGTGGGAAGCGCAGATGACAGGGGGTGACCCAGCGGGACCAATGCGTTCGACACGCAAGGCTGGAGCCTGCAGGACGCCCAGGACCAAGGCACCAGAGACCAAAGCGCCGCTTCCCCTTGGTGGCCGAGAGAGATGCTGTGATTGTCCCCTCCAGCCGTCCCCTGACCCTGCGAGGGGTGGGTAGCCCCCACGGCCGGGGCCACGCAGTGACGGGAGGCACAAAGAAAAAGCCACAAGGGGCAGGGACAAGGAGTCTGAAATGTCCCGGGGGGGTGGGAGGTGGAGGAACCCCGTGGCTCCTGGTGGCAGAGGTGGCCCGACTGGCCGGGGCAGCGGGTGCAAGGGGGCTGGGGCTGTAACGAAACGAAGGACACCAAGATAGGGACGGCGGGACAGAAGGCAGGGGTAAAAGCAAGACCGGTGGACAGGCAGCGGGACAGGAAGCTTAGGGGCAGAACGAGGAACGTCTGATTTTGGCAATAAGGTAACGTTGCTGGAAAAGCTGCATCCTGAGCAAGGGATGAGGCCGGGTCCCCTGGAAAAACCGGTTGGCTGTTGTGCCATGGCCCACTGCACTGTCACACGCATGTAGTTCATGTGAAAGGCAAGCATTTGACTCTGACCACTGACATTTGCAAGCAGAGAGGTATTTCAAATGGCTTTTCTGTTTTGATTTGTGGTTCTTTAATACAGCAAAGTCATTCAGATAAAAAAATAAGGTGATTATGCAGCAGCCTGCAAAGAAATAAACGAAGCGGGGATGGGAAACAAGGCGTTGTAGGCTGCTTCGGGAAGTGAGGGGAGCAACTGGGCTGCGGATGTTCAGTTGGCAAAGAAATAAAGGATAAAAAGGAGAGAAGGAAAGAGGCATGCGATATAGACTTTAGAGGCTTCATCAAATGTCCTTAACCGGCTTTCATGAAATGATGAGTGTGTGACTGAACTACCCTCCTAAAGGAGTGCTCCAGCAGATTAGCGGGGAATACAATGAAGGGTCATTTTTCTCTGGGAGCTGTTGAATCCCTTTTATTGAATCAGTGAATTGCAGATTTTGCTTATCAAAGGTCCAGGTTCCTTTGGAGCTGTTTGGTGATGAGCTATATTCTGCCTTGACTTCCATCCCAGGCATCCCCACCAAGTTCAATGACATCTCGTGGAGAGTAAAGCAGGACAGACGTTAGCTTGATGTTTTTAACAGTGTTGTGGCTGCTAATGAAGCATGATCTGATCTGGTACGTGTTCAGAGACTGTCACCAGCGTCTGCAGTGGAATAGACTGTCTTTAATGTGAAGATCCAATTGATTCGTCAGTACGTCATGTGTACAGGAAAATAGAACAAGTATTCTCTTCTGTTTGATTTTGTTCCCGTTGAGGAGTCACTCGGATAAAACATGCAAGAAATAGTTTAGGCATTTTTGGCAATGAAAAGGTTTCCTTTTCCCCTGCCCCTCCCCACCCAAAAGTAATGGGAGCTGTCTAGCTTGTTAGATAGCATGGGCAAGTTTTAAGTTGCTATTATAAAATAAAGTTGCTGTTATAAAATAAAGAATGGGAATTTTGCTTTTATAAGGAAGAATTGCAGAACTGGAAATGATCCATATTTGGGACATAAATGCAAGCTGTTATGCAGATCAAAGTATCTATTTGGAGACGAATTACTCAACAGCATCTATCTATGCCTCTTCAACACCTGCAGATTAGCAATGTAATCGTGTGGAGGTTGCTATAGCTACATCTCTAGAGCAGGTGGAGTTCTTCATCTCTTGGAGCACCATTATGTTCATTCTTTGCGAGTAAACCATATAAGAGTAAATTTAAAATGTCACCCTAGTGGCGTCAGCCCCTGTCTCTAGCTGACACTGTCACGTCAGATCTGTCCTTATCCCATTAGTCCTGATTGTTTTCTCTAGAAACAATGCCACTTCCACCTGAGCGTCCTGCCTTCCCCGTAAGCGCATGCGAACGGGCACCGGGGCCTTGCCGATCCAGACCTAGTAAGGTCTTAAAGCAAGTGCTTGACTTTAAGCTGAGGACGACTGCTCAAGTTTATCTACCAGATATGTAGTCTCGCCTTGGGATTGCTGGCACGTAAGACTGTAGGCTGGAGCTAGATACGGCACGTAGCAAAACTACCAGCCTCCAGCACCAACGCTTCCCAGGGTCTGACCGAATGCTCAGGCTGCGGTCGGGCAGCGGGAGTGCTGGCTGTGACGGTTTTCAGCCGGTTGTTTGCCTACGTCTCTTCCCGAGCAAGGGATATGCTCACTTTTTTTTGCATCAAATACTTCAGCCTTCTTGTTTGGGCTCCCCCGCTGTTTACTGTAGCAGAGGGTTGCCCAGATGACCTTCGCTTCTAGCGGGCTGTCTGCCGTGACTGGCATACGCTGTAACCCTTAACCCTCCGCCAGTCAAGCCCACAACATGCTAACCTGTGTGAAAACTCAACAGGAATCCCTGTACAAAAAGCTGATAGCCTAAAAGAAGAGCCCTGACAAGAAGATAAAAAAAAAATAGACAAGGAGCTAAGAAGAGAAAGTACCAAAGAGTAGACAAAAAACAAATCAGGATGCTTTGACTTGTCTAATTTTGTCATTCTCCTTGTTTGTCTTTTGCTCTGGCTCTGCACCAAGTGCAAGCTTTTCATTCCCCAGTGAAGGCAGGTAAGGAGAGATTTCTTACTAAAACTTGTCAACAGCAACAACAACAACAACAGAGGATGTTTTCCCTCCCTGGTAAATTTTAATTTCTACACTAAAAAACTGAGTATCAGAGAATGCCCCAAACATAGCAATACTTCAGTAGCTTTTCAATAGAAAGCTCCAGCTTTCCCCAGAGAGCAGATGCTTTTAAAAGGGTATTTAGCAAAAAAATAGAAATTTTTGCCAAGCAGTAGAATGACCAACTTCATCCTCAGCACTGCTCTGTTTCCACTTACTCCCTTTCCCTCCAGTTTGTTTTTGTCCCTTAAGTTGCGTCTCTGATACACTGGCTCTTTAACTTTTTCCAAATTCCTGAAATAGGTATGCTCCTCGGAGCCCGCTAACTTTTGTCTGCCCCAAAAACAAGTGCTGTAAAATTTATTTCTACAAATTCAGGCAGGCAAAAATATGTCATGGTGCTTTGAGACAAATCCCTCTTCAGGTCAATCGGTGCATTACATGTCACGACTTTATTTCTCTATCTTCAGACCGTTACCCGTCAGGCAGTTTCTTCTATATGTTCTCCAGACTGCTGGTACCGATGGCAACAACGAAGAGGCCACTCATTATGAGTGAGGCTCCTTAGTGACCGATCTTTCCACTTATTTCAGGAACGGCTGTTGAAAAAGGTGAGCCAGACAAAGGCAGCGTGGAGGAAATCACGTCAGCCTTCCCTTCCTTTTCTTCTGGTGCAGTCTTGGTCCTAGCCGGCAATCAAAACGTCGTCAAAAGCAGCAATATGTGTGTTCTGGCTTTGAAAAGGGTATGGGTTTAAAGCGCAGAAGTGAAGCCGGCTACAGCGCCGTGTGCCGCGAGAGACGGCTCCTCCTATCCAGGTGCCGAATTCCTGTCAGCACCGACCCGTAACAGAGCGGGGATTAAACCTTGGTAAACATACAGCTCGGGGAAGGTGTGCCCAATGGACAGCTATGAAAATGGATTAATTTGTTTTTTCAAGCTTCAAGTCCAGAATTAGGGTTTTTTTTGCTCTTTGAGCTGTTTTTTCTCTAAGGCCTATTGTAATTGGTAAACTGTTAATTTCGTACTACACCAAATTAAGAGTAACATTTGTTCATGATTTAGCTGCCAGGAACTTGAGTGTGCTTTTTCCGACCTACCTGGCAAAAAAACCGTACACACAAATTTGCTATACACACACATACATGACCAAGGTTTTCAAAAGCAGCTGGCGACGTGGGAGACCGTGGTTCCCCACCCTGAGACTCCTGCAGCGGGCTTCCTTCGCTGAGAACACGCCTTCCTTAAGACATCTCCAATCAAGCAAATAAAGTTTTAGATATACCCCATATCTTCAGTCACTTTTGAAGCAAGCAGCGTTAACCATCAAAAACAAAGAACGTGGTCTTAATAATTGCCAGTGTGCCCCTATTACCCATGGCACCTGCAGAGCTTTTTCTGAAGGGGAAAAACTCTTGCTTGGAAGTCTCCTGGATGATTTTGTTACAGAGAAAATAAAAGAAAGTCAGTCCGTTTGAAGTAATTGCAATCAGTACTTAGGCATAATCTTGTTTCTTACCTAGAAGAAGTGCAAAGGGAAGAGAAAAGACTACAAAACATGACATCTGTTTCTTTTTTGGGGGGCCAGGGTGGGGGATGGAAGCTTTTCTCCATCCTGCAGTAGAGCATCGTGCTCGCAGCCCCCGACCGGGGCTGGACCACGGACCCAGCCCGTGCACAGCCCTGCCCTGGGGGCCCATCGGTGCGGCGCGAGCCCGGCGCGTCCCCCCCGCTGCTGGTGCGAGCCTCGGCCGCGCTGGCCGGCACCTCGCTGCCGGTGCCGATGCGACCCGCAATTCGGAGGCCAAAGAGCTGCGGTGGGTCGCCCACAATTCACGGCACAGCTTCCGCTCTATTCCCTTTTTTATGGAAGTTGTTTCTTGGGGCAGCCCTCATTTTCCTTTCATCAATCAATTAGGGACAGGCTTTGCACTGGGTTGTTTGTTTCCCCAGCGCTGCTCTGTTTGATATTATTTTCTCCATGACAGATTAACCACGGCTGGACCTGTCTTGAATTGCTAAGGATGTTCTTATATAAAGTGAAGAAAAAAAAAAAAAGACATAGTAAACATGAGAAGCAGGAATAAATTGGTATTTTGAAGGGGAAGGAGTGGAAATAGCGGGGACCTGACAGCTGTCCAGGGAAGAGGATGTCCTCTGATTGCCCGTCTGGTCGGGTCACACCATCTCCCAGGGTCAGGCAGGCTAACAGTGTGGTGCAAAATCCACAGCTCCTGGGTGTATTAGTGGTGACACTCCTTGTTATGCTGAGCTATGTAACCAGCCAGGAGCTTTCTGGAAAAGTCCAGTAATGAGGCTCTCCCTTATCGCTTTACCACAGACTCAGTGAAGCCAAGACTCCAGTGTTCTATGTAGGGACATGTCCTCTCAGAGAACAGAAAAAGGAAAAAAAAAAAAAAGATATTTTTTTTTTTGCTACTATAACAATCTGGTACCAGAAGCTTTGAAATTCTCACATCATGCGCTTCTTTAGTTCAAACAAACATATTTTACATTTTTCCTCTGCCTTCCCCCACCTTCTATGCTTCATTGCCGCAACAGTCTCCCATAACACATTAGCAGATTAAAAATAACCTTCTGCCACCCTTCATCTACTTTGGCCAATTTAAAACTAGGCAAAGTACCGTAGGCACCGCGGAGCAGAGGAAGCAACATGTGCACGTGTGTGTGCGTATGGGCTCTGACCTAAAGGGAACAATTCTAATAGCAAGAGGCAGGAGGTTATTTTTATTTCCAAGACGTCTGATTTTGCACCCCCCTTTTTCTGGTGCTTTTTTTTCTCTTCTGCTAAGACAATCAGCCAAAGGTCCAGAAAAGTAATAATTACAGTTATTGTGTGACAGGAACAATGATTCATGAACAACAGGACGCAAAAAAACCCCGTCAATGCATTCATCTTTCCTGAAGCGATCAGGTCCTAATGATTAGAGAGGAGTGAGCAGCAGGGAGAGCTACGTGCGGAGAGGCAGAGCTGTGTTTTGAGCTGGCCCTGGGTGCAGACGTGTCTTGAAGACTGGTATGAAAAGGGCTATTAACTGCCAACTTGGGCCCCCCTGCCTCCGTATGGAGTATTTTGAGAGGATCTTTGATTCGGAGGCGTCAGCAAGGGAGTGAGCACAGCACCACGTGCAGAAGCAGGTAGGGTCCTGAAGCAGGTGCAACCTGTATGCTGGCTGTACGCGCTTGCGAGGAAAGATGTAAAGAAGGCAAGGAATACAGGGGCTTGGAAATGCCAAGGAAATGTTAATATCATGGGTGTTCTTGCAAAATTAAAATAACTACAATGCCTGTACAAGCAGGAGGAGGTTGGACAGGAGCAAAGATATCTGTAGGGTATGGGGGCAGAGGAGCTGGGAGCTGTGTCCTCTGCCCACCCCACGGCCGAACGGCTCAGGGCGCCCGAGGTCCGGCCGTGCAGAGGGCAGAGGAGGAAAATTGGCCAGGAGCAACCCCAGCACCCCGCTGGCACGCGGCACGCACCTGTAGGAAGGGCCGCGTAGCTGGGCCACGTAGCCAGGCCATTGCCATCCCAGCTGACAGTCACCGCTGGTTTTCCTCCTATTATGCATCTCAGTATTCACACAAAATGTTTTGTGTAGCAACTTAAGATACAAATCCCTTTAGCAAGGCTTTGGAGCAGGTTTTTCTCAAACGTTTAATAATTTGCTTCAAAGATCGTTTGTGCTGGTTATTAAGCGGAGTTAACCAGGTTCAATCAATCTAGTAACTGGGCTGGATGGCAAATTACAGAAATTTCTGGGTAACCTGAGCTGACACGAAATCTGTTTCCCCATTGTGCTCCCTTGAGCACATGCAAAAATCAATAGCTCAGAAAGCCCTTCAATGCCTCTGTCCCCACGTGAACTCCATTTTTTTCCCAGCTGCTACTCATTTACCGACCAAGGCAGCCAGATGCTTTCCTGAGGATCACTGCCAATGTTACGTCATCAAAGGTGAACCGATGTCAAGACACGGCAGAGCACATGCTGAGAGACTGAGCTTATTCAGAAACCATGGTTTGTTCTCCCAGATCTTCACACGCATCTGTACTTACTCACCCATGCACATAATGCTGAAAGAGCAGCTGTTATAGGGAGAACCATCTCCTCGAACTGATGCATCCCGTCTCCTTCCCCCTGCCCACTCCTTCTGCCTCCCTCCCTCTGTGAGATGCACCGAATTTCAGAGCAGACCAAAAAACCCTCTTCATTTGGACCTATCCGAGAACAGAACTTGGTCAAAAAGGCATCCCTGCCAAACCTGTGAAGTGAGGAGTGTTTGGAGGATTGCTTTCTCCTCTGGCTTGATATACAGCTGTTCATTGCATGTGGAAAAACATAACATCTTGTTAGACAAGTTGTGGAGCGCTTTACCCTCTCGTGTTGCTGCCTCTCTGGCATAAATCAAGGACCCTAAGCTGACCTAATGTCTTTCTTATTTGCTACACGGAGTTTTCAATGATTTATTTAGTATTGTTGTTGGTTTTACCCTTCATCTGAATTTGAAAACAGTTCCCGGCAATGGAGTATTGAACAAAAGCTTTGAGATAGATGGACCTGGTTGGTTTTGCGTGGGGAGGTAAGGGACGTTTCAACTCTGACAATTGTACTTCAGATCTCCTACTTAGTTAGTCAGCAAATTTTTAATTCTTTAAGAATTAAATACTCTCCAGGATGGAATTAAAATTGTACTTTTCAAATTTAGTGCACGTTAGGACTTGTAAATTCTCCGGTGACACACTAGCTTGGGGAAAGTGTTCATTAATATCTGTTACTTTCTTACTATCAATAATTCTTAAGGCCTGTTCCACAAACACTTCAGGTAAAATGCTTAGGGGTGATTTCCTCAGAGCGCTTAGGATTATTAGGGTAGCAAGGGAAAACAGTTATAGCCTTGGCTTTTTTGATTTGCTCTGCCAAATAATTTAGTGAAAAATATCAGCATCAAGATGGGAGCAGCCATCTCCCATTCCCCGGCTTTGCAGCTCTGAACCAGTAACTCCCATGTTTCCTGCACGTAGGGACCAATTATTTCATGTTATTATACATTCTTTTAAAATTAAGCTTTTCCCTTCGTGCATGGAAATTTCGACACGATAGTTCTCGGCTTTCAGCATTACTGAGCAACAACTAGAGTTCTCGGCAGCACCGCTTTGGACGGCCCCGCTCGTGGGCAGAAGGTGGGGAAGGAGCTCCCTCCTGGGTACCTCGGGAGGGAGAGGGCCGCTGTGGGTGGGGGAATGGAGAAGACATGCCCACCGTCCCACCGCTTTCCTGTGCAGGTAAATCCTTCAGCTTCACTGGAGTCAGCAGAAACCTGGTCTCTGTGCCCACACGGATCACACTGCAGGCTTGGGGTTTAGTTCTCCCGGATAAACCACAGGTTTCCTCCCGGTGGGCGCCCTCATGCTCTCTTTCTCCAGGAAGCAGCCCCGATTCAGGGAAGTTTTTCCGCTGGGTGGGTGTCATCAGCCGGCTGGTCCTGGGGTCCTGGGGTCCTGAGGAGCTGGGTGATGAAATGCCCGATCCGTGGCTGTCCGCAGTCACGTGCTGTGTCCTCTCTGAAATCACGCTCCAGCACTGACATCCACTTACTTATCTAACCACGGGCTAACTTTTTGTCTGTTTTCTCTAAGCTGTTGTGGGTTTTGTTTCCAGTAGGCGTATTACTTGATTAATGATCTTTCTGTTAACACTTGCTCATATTCCATATGGGATCTTCTTGGGTTATCTAAATGCACAAAATACTTAAAACAATCTTTTTTCTCAGCTCAACTCTGTTTTTAATAGCACAATATCTTTTTTTTTTTTTTTTTAAAAAAAAGGAGCATTTTCTAGCTTGTCCAAACTCACATTGAACATTACTTGTGATTCATGTTGTCACCTTGTGCAGTATTCCAGGAAAGCAAAGCATGGACAGGCTCTGTCAGTAAGGGTTTTGTGATGTATTTGTCATTTCTGTTCTGTCTAGATTAAGGGCTAAATTCCCTGATGGTAGATGAGTTTGTAGACCTCATCTCTCTGAAATCACACCAGCTATTCAAAAGAGGGAGGCTGCTTTTCTTTCAGCCAATGATAATAGCACTTTCTTGGATGCAAGTCGAAAAATATTTACATGAGTATATATAAGCAATGTGTAACTATAAATAAGGAACACAGGTAATAAAATGTTATCATTGAAGTTGAAATTAAAATTGAATCCTGCCAAGCCCTAAACATAGATCATGACAGAAAAATCCAATACACTTTTTTTTTTGGAGATGCTGTAATTATAGACTAGGTAAAGGAAAAAAAGATTATACAGCAGACATAATTTGTAATGATTTCAGGAACATTTCTGACATAATGTCATGAAAAGAATGACTACTTGTGCATGGCATCTACATGTGCATCTACATCCCCCTGCCGAGAGGTGCCATCTGCAGCACTTGCCTTTTAACCCAAGTGGTGCCATGGGACGTATGACCACGGGCTGTATCACCACAGGCTGTATGACCACGGGCTGTATGACCATGGGATGTATGACCACGGGCTGTATCACCACAGGTTGTATGACCACAGGCTGTATGACCATGGGCTGTATGACCACATGGTGTATCACCACAGGTTGTATGACCATGGGCTGTATGACCACGGGCTGTATGACCACAGACCTGTTTCCGATGAGGATGCACAGGTGCCCGCTGGGTGACTCCTGTCAGGGCTGTCCCCGACCCTGACCCCCTGCAGCCTGGTCCCCATGTCCAGGAGAGCCCCTGATTGCCCCTGCCCCAAAGACAGATTGGGAAGAAGTTTCCAAACCTGGGGAGAAGCCCCATGGAACCAACAGCTAGGTGACAGGTGGCAGATCGTGATGACAGGGGGCTGTGGCCTGGGGCCACCCCTCGGTGGAGTCCCACCTGCTGCCCATGCCCCCCCCTCGCAGTCTGACCTGCCGCAGCTAAGAGATGCCACACCACGGGCTGTCCTGGGGGGCTCGGTCTCAGCACAGGTCCCGCTTGCCCTCCCCGTCTCTGTGCCAGGAGAGCTGGGCTCCACTCCTTTCTTGCAGGCAGTTTGTCCGCGCTGTAACTCACTGCTTGCTGGGTAGGGGTTTGGCAGAAAGAGATAAATTAAGAAGTCCTAGGGCAGAGGGATATGTTGACTGTGCCTAAAGCCAAGCCTTTCATCTCAAAGAAAGTTACTTCTTTATTGCAAAGGCTTGGTCTGAGCGCTGAGCCCTCCACTGGCAGAGCAGGAAAAGATTTGCATCCACCGGGAGCATGGACTGGTGTGGAAAAGCGCAGGTGGGCTGAGAAACACCCTCAGAGCTGTTCATGCCAAGGCAGAAAGCATTCCCTTTAAGTTACCAGGAGTGGAGTCTCTTGTTGCCTCCCTGGAAAGCAAGACTTGAGGCCAAAAGCAATTTCTTGTACTTCAGTAGCTGAAAATAAAGCTTTAAAAAAATAAGAACATGTCAGGGAATTAAATGAGAACCACAAATTTAGCAGGGCTACTGATGGCCCAGTAGAATATTGAGGAGAAATGTATAGAAAAGAGGGTTTTTGAGACACAGTTAAGTGAATTACTGGTCCCATCCGTAACATCTGTTACAGTCCTGGCTGCTGGGTATTTACTTTCAAAGAAATCAGCTTCCACTACTGTCTGCTGAGGAGCCCTAAATCAGGTGTGCAGATGCAATTACTGAAAATGAATCTGTCAGAGCAAATCTCACGTAATCAAGGAGTCTTGTTTGGTCTCCCCTCCCGAACCCATCTTTGCCTCAGGGATAACCTAAAACAACGTTCCTCAAACCCACTGGGAATAAGCAACACAGGTACAAGGCAGACTTACTAAGAAGGTTAACGAAACTTCACAATATTTGCCACGAGCTGGTAATGGTATCTGGGAGTCAGCCATCCACAGGGAATGTCAAATGGTGGTATCTTTGGATCTCCATAAAAAAAGTCAGAATTATTTTAGTGCCAAACCGCAGACACAGCCTGATGCCATTTCAGAAGCACCAGCAGCCCCTGATGGACAACACATGCCCAGAGCTTCTTGCACCTTCATGCACTGGCAGGTACTTGTTTTGGCAGCGCACAGAGCGTGACAGATGATTTGTAAAGTGAGCGTGGCTGAGGAATAGGCATGAGATCTTCGTTTGCTCCTCTGAGCTCAGCCTGACTTGAGTGTCTGAGCAATGAGGTCTTTCTTCCTTTAACTAGACCTCTATTTAATTGTGCCCTCCTTATTGTAGATGGGATTCCCCCCAACTTGTCCTTTCTCTTTGATCTGTGCAAGTTTCTGTAGAAAATTACAAGTAAATATATAAAAAGCTACTGACAATGTCAAGAAATGGTTGTGCTAATATTTCAGTTTTCAGACATGTTCAGGGGGGTTGGGGATTTCTGTTGGTATTTATTTTTGAGAGAGGTTTGGGATTTCTAAGTAAAATTTCCAGGTGAATCTTGCAATTAGAAGCCAGACACGGAAACCTGGGGACAAGTGAAGTCAGCTGTAAAATTCCCCTTGATTTCTATGAGTCGAGAGTTTCAGCTAGAATTCGGGATTTGGCTTCCACCTCTTCAGCACACCTTCACCGTACTTTGCCCCAGCCTCTGGCAGCCAGGTACCCGGGTGCCTGCCTTCAACAGCTTGAAAGTTTTGCTCAAGGGACTGCTGCTGGCGGAGCCTCCGCAGCGCGTGGTTGCTTCGGGCCCTGCTCCGCTCGGCAAAGACACGTGGAAGCCCGTTGAGCCACGGCTCCTGGTTAATTTCAGGCAAATGTTTCGGAGCTTTCCTGAAAGGGGATGAACTGTTATTCAGAGCAATGATTTCCGTACCGTCCCTTCTGTGAAACAGGCAGAAAAAAAAAGGCAGGTATTGCCTTCTCACGGTCTTTGGCAGAACTACGCAGAATACCTTCACCCCCAAAGGCTGTATAGCTCAGATGAAAATGCTCGCATAAAAGTTTAGGTTTGACAAAGGTTTCCAACTTTGTTTTAAAGAAGATATTATGTTTTGTTTCTTTACCTTCTCTCTTTTTATTCAAGTTTGGACAAGGGGGAAAATTTTAAATACAAGCTTTATATTTCATGAGAAAAGATTGTATTGTTCTTGCTTTTCTAAAAAAATCCTACTTTCAACTTTCAATTATTTATCCAAATATTTTTATTCCCCTCTGTACTCTGGACATTTGATCTATATGAGGCAACGCTGTATTTAACATTGCTAGTACTGAAAGCAATAAAATATAAAATTAATAGGTGAAAAGGGACAGTAAATGCCCATTGCAGAATTATCTGGCACGTTCTGAGTCATAGGAAGACGTCAACAAAACAAAATTTATTTAATATTGATGAATGTGACAGTAATGCACCTGGGGAGAAATAACGACAATCAACACAGATATTTAGAGAACATTAATACAGGAAAAGACCTTGGGGTTGTAGTGGGTAATGAAAAGCGTAAGAGCCCACATTGCGAGGAGAGCAATCGCTGTCCCAGGTGTGGAGCGTAAAGAAGGATCTGTCGTGTGACAAAAAGGGAGTCATGAGTGCAGCGTTATGCAGTCTGGGAAAGGCTGGAGCCGGAGCACGGCACACATTTTTAAGCCTCACTTTCTAAAAAGGACACTGGAAAGTGGCAGAGGACTTAAGGACGGGCAGCGGGAATGGTGAAGGGAACTGCAGGTGACGGCTGTGATGGACAGCAAGTCACAGGGCAGGAGGGAGCCGCAGCCAGCGCCGGGACGAGCGCTAACATTTGTGTGCTGTTAGGACGGACCGTCCCTGCAGCAGAGATGGTAAAAGGGTCTCGAATTAAAAGTGGAACAATTCAATTTAGATACAAGAGAAATGACTTAATAATAAGAGCTATTACACAGGCAATCGAATGAGCTGTCTGGTGAGCAACCGAACACGAGTCGCTATCGGTAGAAGGTTTCCAAGGTGAGACTGGAAAACGTAGCAGTGGGATAACCATAGAAGAGTCCTCTCAGCATCGTTTGAGCACGGCTGATCCAAAAGGTCCTTTGCTGTCATTTTCATATGCGGATCTGGGATCTCATAGGCTGCAAAAAAATTACTCTAAACACAACAGAAGAGGCGATACACCCAGTTTATTAACTAAATCCATCTGCCGCACGCGATAAGCCTACACCGTGACTGGGACAAAAGGCCCAGCCCCACAAGCCTCACCCCAGCCGTCCCGTCTGCTTTACAAGCGTTTGCAAGCGCAGGTCCAGAAGCTGGAGACGCTGCGTTTGGAGTCATCTGCAGAGGTGGCTTTTACCACATGTGTTTGCAAAGGAAGCTGGCACAGCTCCTGTCTATTTTGAAACGTTTGCTTCCGGAATTTGCAATGCTTGTACCAGTTAAATACTAAATTATCATAAATGTAATTTATATGTTTCCCAAATAAGGGAATGCAAGTAGAGAAGAAGGTTTCTGAATTAAAGGAATGTAAATGAGCCTACTGTTCAATTTAGTGTGTAATGTGTTATTTCACGGTTGTCTCCTTGATATTACAGGCCCCTGTTACATTAGGCAATGTCACATCCCACCCAAATCACCATGAGATAAAGATGTTCCCCTTTAATGTAATAAAAGACAACGACAATATTCCAACAGAGAAAACAGCATGCATACTGATTCGGTACAAATGCACCATCTCTCGCTGGAAATACTCCACTGTGTCCCCTCCACCACAACGTGCAGCGTTGCGTAGCATCTTTCGTCAAAAAGCTCTTCATGGGGAGGGTCCCGTTGACTCCTCATCCCTTCCTCCAACACCCCACGCCTTACTGAGGAAGCAGCCGCTTCAGCTTCCCGTGGAGTGGTCCATCTCCTGACGGCACGGGCGTGATGCTCAGGAGCACAGCTCAGCCTGCTTCTCGCCAGAGGATTTCTGCTCTGCTTGTTTTCCTTGTGTCCTTGTAGCCAAGCAGAGGGAAATTATAGGATGGCTCAAAATTCATTCATTAGACGCTGGTGACAGCTGTTCCCTCCCACCCCGGTTATCTTTAAAGGAAAAGTGGGTGCTGTGCGTAGCGTGGTTAAAAGGCCAGTGGGAGGAGAGCAAGGGAATGATTTGTTAGCCTTTAAGTCAATCATGGCTCAGTCTGGACAACCATAAAACATCTTTACTTCTACCAATAGGTGAAATTTATAGCGCTGTTCACTGCAAAGTGAAATGCTCCACAGGGTGAGGGGAAATCTCGAGTTTCCTATTCATTTAAAGGGAAATGTGTTGCTCCTTGCTCTTCCCTCCCCAGCTTTACTTTCCAGCAGACAGCCCTGTCAATATGTTTCAGTGACAGCCTTTTGGTGGTGTAGTGAAGCAGAGAGCACATCCCAAAGGCACAGCGGCTTAGAGACCAGGTAGGGGAGCTCGTCCCTTGCTGCTCGTGCTAAGGCCAGCGCTGCAGGGCTGCTCCCATCCCTGCTGCAGCCACAGGGTTTGCCCAGGTGGCTGAGGATGGCCCAGGCAGCCTCTCTGGCCATTTCCTCACCTCTCTGAGCTGCTGGACCTCTTGATGTGCCTGCAGCACCGGGGGCAACGCAGCTGCCCCCCGCCTGCCCCCAGTACGCCTTGGCCGCCTCTCTGCAGGGGCCTGAGAAAAGTGGGAGAGGAGCCTCAGGTGCCCTTTGCATTACAGCAACTGACTCCCTCCTGCTACTCGCACCATCCCTCGGGCAGAGATTTCTCCCTCTGGATCCACTGTCCTCGTCCTGCCCCTCAGCTGGGGCAAAGAGCACTCAGCTGGGCAAAGATGCACGTGTCCTCCTCAAAGGGAGGAGCGTTGACCCCTGATGCCCTCCAGGGCTCTGTGAGAGGACATGTTTTGGGGAAGAGGATGGCTTCCTCACCCAGGAGTATAAAAAGCATCCAAAGCATGATCCTTTCACCCCAGGAAGCATAGGAAAGTCCTGTGGTATTTCCTTCGACTCCTCACCATAGGTAAGCTGCATGAAGCATTTTCTTGGAAGGAAATAGGTGGCCTCCCAGACTACTGCTGTCCCCAGGAGCTTTTAAACTGAGCTGGTGGAGGAGCAGCTCAGTTTGGAGGAGCTGGCCCTCTACCATGTCAGGAGCCCACTCAGGACAAAGCAATCCTGTTACTCTGGGTACCTTTTTATTTCTAACATTTGCTTTGGCTGTGCGAGTATAACTTTACACAAACACAACTCTTGCAGGTGATTTTCCAGCTTCCTTTGACGATATCAACAGCTAAATGACAGGGACTGCAAGGGGTACAGCCTGCGGAGATGCAAAACTGCACGACACACCATAAGCCAAATTCTGACTGGGTGACCCTGACGTAAATGCAGCCCCGTGACACTTATATTCATGTAGTCTTCCAGATTCACAGCATTATCTCTGAAAACACTCACTGCTTTTAATACTACAATTTCTCTCTACAGTTAAGGGTAAGGCAACACGCTGAGAGCTCAAGATGCTGAGCACTCATGTCTTACACCCAGCTCTGCCACTAGTTTCGTGTTAGCTTATGATGTCTTGTCTCTCCTGTCTGAGAAGATGATGCTAAGACACTGACTTGAGGGTTGGCTGGTTGGTAAAATAATTTCTTCTGGCTGTAAAACGTTGATATGACAAAACAAGCCTTTCCTAGGAATGTATCTGTCATAACAATTTCTCTATGGCAGGCAAGTTTCTCTGGTCCAGAGGGAGATGTCCCATTTCATCAGAGAGCTCTACCTCAGCTGTGGAGGAGTAAATGGAAAACGACCGGTCGGTGCTTCATGCAAGGCAACAGGGAGTTGGTAAGTGTTGTAATTCACAAAGAAGAAGCAGGTGAAGAGCATCCGCCCTCCGCAATGTCACTGGGATGGATGAAGGGGCAGCACGTCCTCTTGTAGAAGATGACAGACCCAGCTCAAACCTGCATGAGCCAAAAGAGGGATTTGGAAGTGCAGCTTCCATCTTCCAGCCAACTGCTCGGCCACAAACCCATGGAGCCTGTCTTGTCCCTGTCAGTGTGAACATCTCCCTAGGCAAGAGCAAAATGACTGCAAGCAATGAAGTAGTTAGGACACGTTTAAATACAAGGCCTACTCTGGGCTTGAAGGCAAGTCCCCCTCAGCTTGGATGTGCTTAACATACGGTGTGCTAACAGTCTCTTGGGTTTTATTAGCATTTTTGAAAGGCTGGATTTGCTTCTGCTTCAGAATGAAAAGGTAAGAGCCCTGGATTTTTTTAATGAACCCGTATCTGGCTAGGCCTCATTCTGATCAGCATAAAATGCTCTGTGAGCTATTGAGGAAGAGCACTATATAAGAGGTATTATTCCTTGGCATCCTGGAAGATTTAAGATTTACTCTGTGTGCTCTAAGTTGTTGTTAATTTGCAAATTCAAAACACCGAATATTTCAGACAGAACAAAGGCAGTTCTCTTCAGCAAGTACTAATTTCACAGGAAGTTTTAACTTCCAAGATTTATCCATATTTTAGCATAAGTCTCATTTGCAGTTATTTCATGCAGTTTTCTGCTTGAAAAAACAGTCTTAGCTTTAGGAGATAGTATATCTTGTCAGCCTTCATAATGCAAAAAACGGTTAAAGTTATTACTTGGCTTAAATGCCTGGGAAGAAAATTTCTCCCCAAAGAAGTTTTGCAAAACTTAAAAGAAAAATGGGAACTGAAGTTCAGAATGGAAATAATTTTGCAGCCTGAATTGCAATGGAGGTGAACAATATGTGCTGGAACATAAAATTCTTATTTCTGCTATTGCAATGCTGGAAGACAGACGTTATTCACCAGAAAAGACGAACATCGTAAGCTCCAGCCAGTCAAAAAATAACAGGGCTGGTTTCTGAAAGGAGCTTCGCTTTCATAAGCAGTACTATCATGTCTAAGTTATTCTGTAGCGCCGACTGAGTGAGATGCACAATTGCTGCATTCCCTATGGCAGCACGAATGCCATCGGACAATCAGGTTAAAGTGAGCAATTGCGAGTCTAACCCACGAGCCGCCGTTAGTAGCAGCGCGTTCCCGCTGCAGCAGAGCCACCTTGAGAGTTTTCCTCCCACTCCTGCGAAGCGGGAGCAGGCCAAAATGGATTCAATCTGCTGCCCCTCATTCTTCTGACAAAATGGAAATAAAGGTATCAAAACAGAAAAGTGTCCCAGGATCAATGCCTCCTGCTTTGAAAATAAACATTCCGGCTTTCCTTCTGTATTTGCTGCATTTACCATTTATGCAGCAGCAGGAGACCATTATCCTGTGACAATGTTCTGCTCTGCTGACATTACCTCTTAATTATATCTTCATTAAAACCAAATTAGAAAGCGGTCAGGAAAGTTAAGCCAACTGAATTGCTCATTTGGCTGAACATCCCGACACCTTTTTTTAGAAAAGTGATGCTGGCTCATGCAACAAAATGTTTAATGATCTACCTCACTGCTGGGAAGTGTTGATTTTCACTTTAAATGGTGAACTTGCTGCTCAGTCACACTGCATTCGTTCTGAAAGGACTCTGCGTAGTTAAACACGAGCATGGCAGTATAGCTGGTTTTGCCCGTACCCGCAAGGTGATGGTGCTAGATTGAGTTTGCCACCGCTGTCTCTTGACATCGTTTCTTCATTAAAGCTGAAGGCAGAAATAATCTGTGCCTGACAAGTACAGAAGGAACCAGGAAATTTCATTCCCCAGCAACAGAGAAACTGCATTCCCCAACAGCGGTCGGTACCTCCCCTTCACTCTCCCCTCCCCTGCACTATGCTGCCAGAGGAGGACAGGATGAGAGGGATGCCAGGACAGACATCAGCTCAGTCAGTCAGCTGTTGGAAACCTCTCCTTCTCCCGAGGGGCAGAGGCCAGGGCTGCCCGCGGGCCAGCTGCAGTGCTGTGCCCCACAGGAGAAGGTGCGACACGTTGCCGATACCGTGCAGTTACATTTGACACGGGCATACTCGGGCTGCCTGCACACATCTCGACTGCACGCTGGAGCAGGCAAAGGGCAGTGGGGCTCCTGCGGCAAGCTTTTGGGCATCCCTGTGTCCTCTGTCCATGCGGACAACCTCTCTTGTGCTTCATGTACTGTGGGAGTCACGTGAGAGAGACCCACGCTTCATGTCTGGGACTGCACAGATTTGTGCCACCAACATCGGAGCAGAGCTCAGACCTCCAGTCCTTCAGCTTTAACAGCTCCCGAGTCTTGCTCCTCTTCCCCAGGCTGCAGCATCCCCTAACAAAGATTTCTCCGTAGCCTACAACAGTCAGGCTCTTTGGGAACGAGTTGCAGCACTCAACATACCAGCTCAGGTATTACCTGTCAAGTGCATTCGCATTCACAAGCTATCTCACAAGTATCATCAGTCAGATGAACCTCCCTCCACCGGGAAGACGGAGATAACCTCCACGAACCTACAGACACAGACAAAGTGCCACAATTGCCAGTGTTCGGCAGCATGGGGACACTCTTCCTATTACCCGGTGTTCTTGTCATCACAGTTAGCTAATTTTTAGGGAACAATCAATTAATAGTTAACTATAATGTAGGGAAAAATATTTAGAGAACAATGTGGTTTTTGGAGATCTATTCTACATAAAGCTACGTAGGAGAGAAAAATAAATGTTTCGCCTTGAGCTGATAACAGAGATCAGACTCCTTATAGCATGGGTCTTCGAGCAAAGAGAGTTTGCGGAGTCTCAGTGAAGAAAGCCAGAGGCAAAGTCTACCTGTGAACCTGGATGGTTCAACATCGTTCACGCTTAGCAGCACTGACAGCCAGAAACGCGCAGGGAAATAGGAATACTAGAATCATGGATTCCTCAGTTCCAGTGATTGGATATGTATTTGCAGCTGCAGTTTAAATAAGGGAAAAGCTACATTTTTGATCTGAAGATTGAGAGAAAAAGAAGGAAGGAGCAGTTAAACAGATATCTAGCTCCTTCTTGTTCAGAGTTTAGAGTAGGGGAATTTGCAACGGTATTACATGGACGCTATGAGACAGACCATGCAGAAAAAGAAACCTTGCCCTTTCAGAAACTGCATCCAGCTCCCCATTATGCCTTTGAAAGGCAATTTAATATGGAATTTCCAAAGGGGATCAATGCTGGCACTACCATTCACAGTCAGCAAATGTACCACATACTTACGATGTCTGACATAAAGAGAAATATCTGCAGTCTGGATCCAATCCCTCTTGTCCCTTCGCCTCTCAGATGCATAGCTGCAAGGAAATGACTTCACCTGTCGCTAAAGGTGGCGGGGAAGTCATCGTTAAAAGATGATGATCTGCCTGGGATGCACTGGATTGATTGTGTTGCATCTGGGGTGAGGAAAATAATCAGAAGAAAAATGAGCAAAAGGAGGATGATACAAACCTACCAATCAAGGAGTTATAATGAATCTCTTTGGTTTGTGTACGCTAGAGTAGAGGAGAAACATTCCGTGTTCAGCCAGGCTGCTGTTTCTGTAAGGGCGGTTGTACCTTACGTTTAGTAGCTGTATTCTATAGATAATCTATGATGCTTCATTTTCAGTTCAAAATAAATGTAAATTAGAAGGAAAAAGGGGAGAAAGACGGCGAGCGAGAACATGCAGCAGAAATGAAGCTGATGCAATCATTTCCTGTTCTAAAACAGAGCAAGTAAGAAGAGGATGCGGCTGGTTTAGTGATCACTGTAATCAGCACAATTGACTGCTTACAGATGACTAATCTTTCGGTTCTAGGGAGGTAAATTGAGACATATATTTCAGCTTTATCCTAGCACTACAGGTGATGTAAGACAAATGGTCTGTGAATTCCTAATACCAAAGAGATTTGTGGATTATAAAAGAGCACAGAACGTAGACGTGGGGTGAAGTTACAGAAATACAGATTTGGATTCAGATGAAATTTTAAACAAGCCTTGAGGTGAGTTTTCTTTCATTTTAATTATTCCTCAGCTCCATTCAGGCCCATCTGTATTTTAATCAAAAGTGATCATAACGGTTTCATGGGTAAACGGAAAATGGATCTTGATAGATACTCATTATATCTCATTTTGTTAACTGCTGAAGAACCAACAAGAGGAATGAACTTAATACAGCAAGAAATGAGGTTCTGAGAAAGAGGAATGAAGAGCAAGATAAAAGATGATTAAATTAAAGGAACTAAAGCTGTGCCGGACATCCTAATTGAAACATATAGAGGAACGATGGAGCAGGGGACACATGAGTATCAACAGATGTGGATAAATAACACAGAGGAGGAGGAGAGCATGGGAAGGAAGATCTGAAGTTATCCTAGGAAAACAGAGATAAGACTGTCCACAAAGACAGCATGTCTGGACAGAATGTATTTCTCCTGTTAAGAACAAGGATGCAGGAAGCAGAAAGACACAGGGTACAAGCTCCAGGAGTGTGACCCCAAGAGCAAAGGGGTAGGTGGCAGCTTTCAAGTCAGAATGAGGCAGGTTGAAGGTAGGTCTGGCAGCAGCTTGCAGAGCCCTCTGACTAAAATAAAACACCACTGCTATTTTGCTCTCACTCCACGCTGACATTACAACCCTCTGACTAGGAGGGGTTACCAGCTTCATCCTAGAGAAAGGAAGACATTCAGTTCTGTGCAGAGTAGAACAACTTCACAGGAAAATATACCAATGCATTTTTTTACACTATTCCTGAAAAACACCCC
This sequence comes from Phoenicopterus ruber ruber, assembly GCA_009819775.1. Taxonomy (NCBI): domain Eukaryota; kingdom Metazoa; phylum Chordata; class Aves; order Phoenicopteriformes; family Phoenicopteridae; genus Phoenicopterus; species Phoenicopterus ruber. The sequence goes on from CM020216.1 coordinate 96,929,498, forward strand.
ACACTGTCTGAGTGCCAAACACAATTCTGCTAACATATAACGGAAGCATGCCTTTAAGAAACCTGAGCCTCCCTGCTGAGCTCTAACGGCCCCAGTAATTGTGCATCTATACTGGTCTTCTAGGGGGCCCTTGCACAAGGTCACGTCAAGGAAAATCACCAATGCATGCTGTTATTTACAATCCCTGCCTCACTAAGGCAGGGTCTAGTCTTAACCAAAGACATTTCTTAGCAGAGGCGAGATTACAAGAAAAGGGGACCCTGGCTCCAGCCCTTACCAGGTGCTCTCTGGCATGGCTTGCTGGGAATGGACGCTTGGCTGGGCTTTGCCACCAGCAAGCCACAGAAGCACAGAAAACACAGTGGTTTTGAGCTCAAAAACTCCCTTCCAAAGAGGAAAGGCGTCATGTGCTGCAACAACCACAGCAGGAACGACATGACACTAAACAGCCTTCCAGAAAGACGAAGGCTAGCCAGGGAGAGGAGGTGGGGAACTGCGCTCCTCAAAAGCAGATGAAGTGCCATGGCCCACAGTCAGAGGAGGATGGTGTCACCGGGTGTTAGATCATGCGATCTCAATGAGTCGAGATCTTATGGGTAAGGATTAAGGGCCAGATTAACATGGGGGACACTGTTGCGGGTGTATACTACAGGCCACCTGATCAGGATAAGGAAGTCAATGAGGCCTTCTACAGGCAGGTGAAAGTAGCCTCACGATTGCAGGCCCTGGTTCTCATGGGGGACTTCAACCACCCTGATATCTGTTGGAGAGACAACACAGCTAGGCACTCATAGTCCAGGAGGTTCGTGCAGAACATTGGTGATAACTTTCTGATGCAGGTGATGGAGGAGCCGATGAGGAGAGGAGTGCTGATGGACCTCATACTAACGAACAAAGAAGGTCTGATTGGGGATGTGAAGGTTGGGGATAGCCTTGGCTGCAGTGACCATGAGATGGTGGAGTTCAGGATGGTGCATGGAGGAAGCAGGACACTAAGCAGGATTACCACCCTGGACTTTAGGAGAGCTAACTTTGGCCTCTTCAAGGACCTGCTTGAAGGAATCCTGTGGGTTAGGGTTCTAGAAGGTAGGGGGGCCCAAGAAAGCTGGTCAGTATTCAAACATCACTTCCTCCAAGCTCAAGAGCGGTGCATCCCCAGGAGTAGAAAGTCAGGTAAGGGAGACAGGAGACCTGCGTGGATGAGCAACGAACTATTGGCAAAACTCAAATGGAAGAAGGAAGTCTATGGAATGTGGAAAAAGGGACAGGCCACTTGGGAGGAATAAAGGAACGCTGGCAGGGTATGCAGAGATGCAACAAGGAAAGCTAAGGTGCACCTGGATTTTAATCTGGCAAGGGATGTCAAGGGCAATAAGAAGGACTTCTTCAAATACATCGGTAACAAATGGAAGACTAGGGAAAACATGGGCCCTCTGCTGAAAGAGGTAGGTGCCCTGGTGATGAAGGATGCGGAGAAGGCAGAGTTACTGAATGTCTTCTTTGTTTCAGTCTTTACTGCTAAGGCTGGCCTCCAGGAATCCCAGACCCTGGAGGTAAGCGAGGTAGCCTGGAGAAAGGATGGCCTTCCTGTGGTTGAGGAGGATTGGGTGAGAGATCAGTTAGGCAAACTGGACACCCACAAATCCATGGGCCCCGATGGGATGCTCCCACATGTGCTGAGGAAGCTGGCAGAGGTCATTGCCAAGCCACTCTCCATCATCTTTGAAAGGTCATGGAGAACGGGAGAGGTGCCTGAGGACTGGAGGAAAGCCAATGTCACTCCAGTCTTCAAGAAGGGCAAGAAGGAGGACCCAGGAAACTACAGGCCAGTCAGCCTCACCTCCATCCCTGGAAAGGTGATGGAGCAGCTCATTCTGGAAGTCATCTCCAAGCATGCAGAAGAAAAGAAGGTGATCAGAAGTAGTCAACACAGATTCACCAAGGGGAAGTCATGCTTGACCAATCTGATAGCCTTCTATGATGGCATGACTGGCTGGATGGATGAGGGGAGAGCAGTGGATGTTGTCTATCTGGACTTCAGCAAGGCTTTTGACACTGTCTCCCATAACATCCTCATAGGTAAGCTCAGGAAGTGTGGGCTAGACGAGTGGACGGTGAGGTGGATTGAGAACTGGCTGAATGGCAGAGCTCAGAGGATGGTGATCAGCAGTGCAGAGTCTAGTTGGAGGCCTGTGGTGAGTGGTGTTCCCCAGGGGTCGGTGCTGGGGCCAGTCTTGTTCAATTTATTCATCAATGACCTGGATGAAGGGACAGAGTGCACCCTCAGCAAGTTTGCTGATGACATGAAACTGGGAGGACTGGCTGATACACCAGAAGGCTGTGCTGCCATTTCAGCGAGACCTGGACAGGCTGGAGCATTGGGCGGAGAGGAACCTCATGAGGTTCAACATGGGCAAGTGCAGGGTCCTGCACCTGGGGAGGAACAACCCCATGCACCAGTACAGGTTAGGGGTCAACCTCCTGGAAAGCAGCTCTGCAGTGAAGGACCTGGGAGTCCTGGTAGACGACAAATTCACCATGAGCCAGCAATGTGCCCTTGCGGCCAGGAAGGCCAATGGCATCCTGGGGTGCATTAAGAAGAGTGTGGCCAGCAGGTCGAGGGAGGTTATCCTCCCCCTCTACTCTGCCCTAGTGAGGCACCATCTGGAGTACTATGTCCAGTTCTGGGCTCCCCAGTTCAAGCCAGACGAGGAACTGCTGGAGAGAGTCCAGCGGAGGGCTACAAAGATGATGAGGGGACTGGAGCATCTCCCCTATGGGGAAAGGCTGAGGGAGCTGGGGCTGTTCAGCCTGAGGAAGAGAAGACTGAGAGGGGACCTCATCAACGCTTATAAATATCTCAAGGGCGGGTGTCAAGAGGATGGGGCCAGACTCTTTTCAGTGGTGCCCAGCGACAGGACAAGGGGCAACGGGCACAAACTGGAACACGGGAAGTTCCACCTGAACATGAGGAAAAACTTCTTCACTGTGAGGGTGACAGAGCCCTGGCACAGGCTGCCCAGGGAGGGTGTGGAGGCTCCTTCGCTGAAGATATTCAAAACCCGCCTGGACGCAGTCCTGTGCAGCCTGCTCTAGGTGACCCTGCTCTGGCAGGGGGGTTGGACTAGGTGATCTCCAGATCCCTACCGTTCTGTGATTCTGTGATTCTGTGATATCAGCTTTGCTTAACTCAAATGGGCAGAGTGAAGCCTAGTCAACAGTAGAGCAGACCCAAAGGTGACAACATATGTGTAAAGAACATGCAATCCTTAGTTCTTGGCTTATGATTGGAAGAACAACTGAAGAAACAGCATCCCACAACCTGCCTGTGAACAGGAACAGCATGAATTTCCCGTTCTTAGCAGTACATTATTCTTACAAAGACAGCTTGCCTAAAGTTTGGGCAAGGTTGACACAGCAACCCCTTTTAGCTTGTTGTACAACATAGATCAATTTATGAGTAAAAAGCTAAAGTTTACATATACGTCACTTCTAGGCCCTCTTTTTCCTTTTTCCCCATCATCCTATCTCTTCAAACCACAACTCTTCCTATGATGTGCCCATCCAGTGCTGCCCATTTTTCAAACTTGCTGCACCCTGACCTTGTGCCTTGGTCCGTCACCACATCATGAGAATGCAGTTCCTACTGAGTTCCTGTAGGCTCATTGGTAAAAGAACCACTGCATTATTTGGTGGCAGGACGCAAAAAACCAGCCAAATAATTGGTGCCAATTTCCCCCTTTCACACTGTTTCACAGGGCTTGAAGGAATTCAACGGGACCTAGGCATTCAGATACAGGCTGCGTGTTTCCTCTGTGATAGGCAGAGACTTCCGACTATTCACAAATACACTTGAAAATTAATCCATTGCTTTACATTTGAGTAAATACGATGTATTTTTAGCCTTGCTGGAACCTAACATTGCTGCTTGCAGACGGAAAGTGCTGTCATATTCCTGCAAGCATTTTTATTCCCACAGAATTAATTACAGCATCAAATCGAATTTGACTCTCCTCTGACACCTGGTTTGCACCCATAAGCCAGAAACTAGACACGATAACCCAAGTAAAGGGACAAAAGCCCAACTAAAGCTTGAGCCGACAAACAGAAACCTGCATTTTTGAAACTGCATATCGCAGACAACAGCACTGGGCTCCCTTTGGCAAAGGAAACCATCCTGAGAAAGAACTTATCTGGTGACTGACAGGGAGCAGTGGGCTATGAGCCTGGAAGATAATATTTTGGCTGCATCATTTCTTGTCCTCAGAATCTCTCTCTTGAAGAGCTCTGTGCTGCACAGCACCTACCAAGGTAACCAGTAATGAGGTTGCATTTTGATCTTGTTTATACTTTGTAGTGGTTTTCTCTGTATATAAACCTACTTTTATAGACTGCAAAAGGTGAGTACTCTCTGATCATTCAGATAAGAGGGTTTGCTTTTAATACGGAGTCTTCCTGTGGTGCTCACGCCACATCTGGTCAGGACCCAAACCTGACTCTGTATGTGGTTGCCCCGGGACATTTGTGCTTTAAACATCACCTCACCATTGTGTTTGTTAAACCTACAGCATTGCAGAGCTTTCATTTGTAACCCCAGTTACAACGGTGGTAAAACTGAGGCTCATCCCAATAGCAGAGGTGGATATCTTCACACCTGCTCATTTTGAAACGTTTTTATCAGAGGTCCAGATGTCATGACCATGCTTGTGTCACAATGAGCCAGGAGAAAGACACCAGGTAGGGAAGGGAACCCAAACCAGGGCTCCTGGCAGCAAAGCTTGCACCCTCTCTGTACTGACCTTGCCCTTAATGAGAAACGAGGCTGGGCGCCGCTGTTCTGATGCAAGGCAGTGATGTCAGATGGACATGACCTTCTCTTTGCTGATGAATGGTTGTTGACCAGGAAATGGCAACTCTGCACTAAAAAAACTCTCTAAGTTTTAACTGTCTGCCAAGTTTTGAATTAAAATGTTGCAGAGATTTAAGGAAAACATAGAGGTGGGAGTAAGTAGATATTGCTTGACTGACCCATTACCTAGAGCTAGGCTGATGAAAAAGCCATTGGCAGCACAGCCACACTGAAATGTGGGCATGGGTTTCCAAGGGTTACACACCTGCCCAGCCATGCTTTCATTTCCCTCTTCAAGGTGAGGCCTGAGCAGAGCATATGGGCTGCTGCACTCTGTCCTATGACCCAAGAGAAATTAGGCTGAGGATGCCTGGAGGAGCTGTCTCTTTTCTATCTGTCAAAGCACTAAATTATTAGTGCTATGTTAATAACATCCATTAAGGTTTTCTGAACAAATCTTTCTGTAATTTCATAAATCACTTAACAAATGTGTGAACTCAACTGTGCTATTCCTTAGTTAAAACACATAACAGCTGACTAATATGCAGGCAAGTAACACTGCTGGTTAATGTAGTTTAAATCCAAAGGGCATGTGGGTAAAGAATAAGTCACCCGAGGACCAAAGTCATTAGAACAAAAGATGCCCATCAGCTGTCATGAATTTATGAGGGCGTGGGAGTGGATTAAGAGAGGGATTTAGCCCCTTCAGAACATCTTCCATTAGCAGAAAGTAAAGCCTGTGTGAGTAGGCACCACGGAAGCATCTAAATTACCTGACCTGAAACAGTATCTTCCTCTTAGCTGTCACCGTTTCTTCCAGCTTTACCTCAGGAGCAAGTCAGCAGCAAGCACATCCTGACAGCTGTTACTGAGCACAGCTGTCTGTGTGTGTGTGTGAGCATTTATCATGTGTCTTCTTCAGTTTGCTCCAGCTGAACTGCCATTTTGGGGCAGGGAATAGAAGAGGAGGGGACTACTCCAGCCAGTGCACTGGGACTACTGTTTCTGCTGCTGGATCATAGCACCTCGTTGTTTCTTTGTGTTCCTTCCAGCTGCATCTCAAGAAGAGGTGTCCCAATGTAGAACTTGACCTGTAGGCTCTGGCAAGTAGCGCCCCAGTTTCTGGCTTGGGTTCAGCAAGAAGGGATTTACATGGAGCTTTGGCCCATAGGCTTTACAATAAGGAAAAGGGTAGTCAGATAATCCTCACCTATCCCTTGATCTCCTTCCTCTTCCCCTGGCCTGTCCCAAACTGATAGAAAGCTCCACGCTGGGATGGTGGATCACAGAAAATACAAGCATTGGATGGACAGTACCACACTAAGACAACGTTTCATGTGCCTGATCTGGGCACCAGCCTCTCCTCACAGGACGGAACATTATCTCAAAGGTGAACTGAGCTACGGCAACATGCACGAGAGAGCTCGCTGTGTTCCTCTGATTAAAGGGAAATCCTTCCTTTTAAGTAGTCTCATCCAGAACAGTGTCAAAACAAGGAGAGACGAAACCTCTCGGAGATGCCACCTTCCCCGTGTATACAGAGACACTGTCAAACAGCAGGTTCAGTGACTTTCAAAGTCCCACCTCAAGATGATGTGAAGGAGCCAAGGGAGCTGTGCCTGGGTACACAAGCATAGCGTGGTGTGCTCAGTGCACAACTAGATAACTGGTTTCCTGAGGAAGGTTGCTAAATTGGCCAGAATGACACGATAAGAAAGAAGGTATTTTAGCAGCTGGCAATGGACAGATAGGAAGGCAGACCCCTTGGCACCATACAGCAATGCCTTGGTGACAAGATGGTTCTTGGTTGCCATTAAAAAAAGCAATATGCTCTGAGACAGGCTCACACCTCTCCTACACCTTTCTGCAGCCAAGAAACTGCCTCATAAAATTATTATTGTACACCTGCATAGAAGTGATTTGGGATATTATTAAGAGGCTGACTTAATCATCAGGATTTAGGGCATGGCTAGGATTTCTCCAAGGTGATAAGTCAGAGTGTACCAATTAGAAAGAATCATGTGCAGTACTAGCTTGATTTAAAAATCATCTTAAGTGAATCAGAAAGCAGATGTGCATTTAGTTGATAACAGCGAGGAAATTAAGTCCCTAAGACCTCAGCTAGGGAGCAGGGGTGGAGGAGCAACAGAATTAACTAGCAGCAACACCTTGTGGCAGATATCTAGGGCAAAAACTCGTCTTTCAAATGTACATTCAGTTGCCAGGAATTGAAAGTAAAATCTGGGAGAAGGCCATGTGGGACATGAAGTCTCCTATAATCCAGTGTGTGTTTTGTTATACTACGTTTACATACAAACAAGGGTGGGAGAATGATCTCACCAGAACAAACACATGTATGGAGAGGGACCTCTCCAGAAACCTCACAAAGGAGAAAGGAGATGGAGCTGGGTGGAGAGAACCAGAGGGTTGGCTGAGGCTTCCAGTGAGCAGTGAGAGCAGGGCTGCACCATTAAGGGGGGACAAACTGGGACCCAAGGCTGACCTCAGCACAGTCAGTGCCCTCAACCCAGTGGGGTGCAGTCCCACTGTCCCCTAGCAAAGTAGGCAGGTGACAGTGACATTTCTCCAATCATCTGGTTACTGTCAGACAGGTGATGGCACTGAATCAGCTCCACGACTCACCCTGGAAGCAGGAGACAGGGTCAGACACAGGACTAGGGACAAAGGTACTTACAACCTACCTGTAATGCAGGCCCAAGGTTCATCCAGAAGACAGGACTGGAGGCAACATTACCTACAACGAAAGGTCCAGGGTCCATCCAGGAAGCTCGATCAGGATAGCAAAGGACACAGGCACACCTATTCTGTAGCTCAGGCCAGGACATGGTTCCTGGATGTGAACTTAAACGGGGCTCCTGGGCCCATGGACAGAAGGTGTGGGTGGGAGTCCCTGGTGAGACTGCCTGGGGTCATTAAGGCTCATTGGAATGCAGCAGGAGATTCCCTGCTGCAGGGGATGGAGTTCCCCATCTGCTGACCTGACCTGCTGTCTAGGGAGTTTTGGTGCTTGCTGGGGGCTCAGATCCAAGATATCATGGAGAGAATGCTGAGGCTCATCCAGCCCTAAGAGAAAGACTAGGGAAAATGTAGCATCCACTGCTGAATGTGGCAGGTCCTGGTGACAAAGGGTCTGGAAAAGGTCAAGGTACTCAATGCTTTCTTCATGTTGGTCTTTACTGGTGAGATTTGCCTTCAGGAAACCCAGGCCCCTGAAACCAGGGGGAAAGTCTGGAGTGAGGAAGACTTAGCCTTGCTGGAGGAGGACCAGGTTAGGGAGCACTTAAAAAAATCAAACATACACAAGTCTTTGGGACCTGACAGGTTGCACCCGTGAGTGCTGAGGGAGCTTGCTGATGTCATTGTGAGGCCACTTGATTATGTTTGAAAGGTCACGGTGACCAGGAGGGGTTCCTGAGGACTGGAAGATTCCTATCTTCAAGAAGGGCAAGAAGGATGCTCTGGGAAACTATAGGCTAGTCAGCCTCACTTACAACCCCTGAGAAGTTGATGAGCAAATCCCTCTGGGAATCACGTCCAAAAACCTGAAGGACAAGAAGGTGATCTGAAGTAGTCAGCATGGATTTACAACAGGCACGTTATGCTTAGCTAACCTGACAGCCTTCTGCAATGACATGACTTGAGGGAAGAGCACTGTATGGTGTTCATCTTGTCTTTAGCAAAGCTTTTGATGTTGTCTCCCATAACACCCTCATTGATATGTTGATGAAATACAAGCTAGATAAGTGGATAGTGAGTTGAACTGAAAACTGGTTGATTTGCTCAACAGGTTGTGATCAGCAGCACAAAGTCCAGCTGGAAGCCAGTCACTAGTGGCATACCCTGGGGATCAACAGCAGGGCCAGTACTATTTAACATCTACACTAATGACCTGGATGACCAGACGGAGTACACCCTCAGCAAGTTTGCAGATGACACAAAACTGGGAGGAGTGGGTAATACACCAGATGGATGTGCTGCCATTCAGAAGGATCTTGACAGGCTGGAGAAATGGGCTGACAGGAATCTCACAATGTTCAGCAAAGGGAAATACTAAGTCCTGCACGTGAGGAGGAATAACCCCATGGACCAGTATAGACAGTGGTCCAACCAACTGGAAACCAGCTCTGCAGAGGACGACCTTGGGGTCCTGATGGACAACAAACTGACCACGAGCCAGCAATGCACTCTCACAGCAAAGGTGGCCAGCAGCATCCTGGGCTCCATTAGAAAGAGCACTGACAGCAGGTTGAGGGAGGTGATCCTTCCCCTCTACTCAGCACTGGTGAGACAAACCTGGAGTGCTGGGTCCAGGTCTGGGTTCCCCAGTACAAAAAATACATGGACATACTGGAGTGGGTCAAGCAAACAGCCACAAAAATGGTAAAGGGCTACAAGTTTCTGACATACAAGGGGAGACTAAGAGAGCTGGGACTGTTCAGCCCTGAGATGGCTCAGGGAGATCTTATCACTATGTATAAGTACCTGATGGGAAGCAGTAAAGAAGATGGAGCCAGGCTCTTGGTGGTGCTGGTGACAGTACAAGAGGCAATGAGCACAAATTGAAATACAGAAAAATCAATTTAAGCATAAGAAAAAAAGCATTTTTACTGTGAGGCTGGTCAAACATTGGGACAAGCTGCCCAGAGATGTTGTGGAGTCTTTGTCCTTGGAGATATTCAAAACCTGACTGGACGCGATCTTGAGCAACCTGCTAACAATCCTGATCCTGAGCAACCTGCTTTAGCAGATGCTGCTTGGAGCGGGGAGGGTTGGACTAGATGATCTCTAGGAGCCTCTTCCAACCTCAACCATGCTGTTTCTGTATCCTCAGGGCCCTGACAGAGGGAAACCTGACACAGCCATGCAAAGAGGAGAGAGGCTTAAGGGAAAAAAAAGATGCTTGTTTTTTACAGCATCCTTCCAAGTGGCACTCCCAGCTGAGTTATTACACTGGTGGCCTAACTAAACCACATCCTTTCTGTCTTGTTTTTCTTCCTCCGTGGTTATGAAAGACAATGTTCTCATTATAGTAGTACCATTCCAATTCTAATTCAGCTCCTAAATCCCTTCCAGTGCTACATACAGTATTGTCTGTTGCCAGAGGTGACTACCTGAAAATGGGATTTTAATTAGCAGAGAACATTTCCTAGGCTCCTCACCTCCCTAGGTCCTGCTTCTCTAAGGGCATCTGTCTATCCGTTATATACAACTATCCAGCCTCAGAGACCTCCAGTGGGGATCATGTTTCCAATGAAGCAGGGTGTTCCCAAAACCTGTGATGGCAGATTATAAGGCTCCAGAGAAAGGATCACACTTCAGACAAGACCTTTAGGGCCTGCCTTTCAAAACAGGGATGCCAACCTTGCAAGAACAAAACGTGCGCCTGGAGGGGACCCATTCATATGAGGCGGGATCCTCACCCACTACGTGTCAGTGCAACTACCCTGAAGGAAATAGACCTGTGATGACACACAGGGAACCGCTTGTTTGCCCGTATAATTTATATTTCAGTGTTAACGATGCACCCAATTTTACAGGTTTCAGTTCCACCTGCAAGCTGAAGGATAAGAAGATGCCCCATTGTAAAATACAGTTTAGGACTTCACCAACAGCACAAAGCCAAATAAGTGAAAAATGGTGCAAACATAGTAACTTGTTAAAAAGACCTAATCCCAAAGGGAGCAGGAGGAAGCCCAGGCTTCACTGCCAGTTTGTCTCAAAACATCAGGTCTTCTTTTGGGATACAGCCCCCTTTTCATCACACTACAGGGCAGTTGTGGTCCGTAGGGAACAAGTAACAGAAAATGCACAATCAAAGCAACAATTTCTCATCTGTGGAAGAACAGTGATACCATGTGTCAGGTCACAGCCCTGGCTCTGAAGGAGCTGTGCCGAATATCCCTGCAAAGTTTTGTGGAGGATGGTTTTTTTTTTCCTTGACTTATTCTAGGTAGAAGTGACAAGGCTTCCTGCTGCACGACAACATTTCCTCTGAATGCATGTAAGCAGTATCCTCCTCTTTTGGTGAGCAGAGTACTTTAGCATTTGCCAGCGAATGTGAAAACTCCAGAAGCCTTTTGCTTTGCACGCATTGTTTCTTCAGTTCATTATCTATTTATAGTTCTTGCCTTTGATCGATGTTTGTATTTAACCTTGCATTTCTTAATTTGTAGGTCAGTCCGTGTTTACCATGGTTAATTTATTAGGGCAGATTCTTCTTCTCAGTCAGCTTGTTGGGGGAAGAAAGTGTATTTAGGAGCTGTAAATCATTCCAAACAGATCTCATCTAGTAACCTTAGTAACCGAGTTATATACTGGAACAAGCAATATTTTTACAGTGATACTTTTTCAGTGTGAATAATAGGAAAATAATGACAAAACAACATATTTGGGGATGGACTTGCCAATAAAAATTGCGCTACAAGCAGCAGCCTTGTTTCAGAGCAAAATTCTAGCCAATCCTCTTCAAGAATCTCCGTAAATCGTCCCAGAGCGAAGCTTTACTCCTGTGTACACAGTAAGATAATTCCTCTATTAGTGGATCTAGTAATGCAGAATCCACGCATATTTTATAGAACCTTGAGTCACAAGCTTTGTTAAAGCGTAATGCATGCTGTTTTGATCAAAAGTATCACATGGATTGTCACTTCCATCAAATATCACTTTCTATGGCAAAGGAGAGGTGAACGCTTTAAAAGACACCAGAAAACTTCCTGCTTAACAAGATAATCCTGAAGGTCTGGATAAGCACCAGTTCTCTGCATGGCACCGCATCTAAAACTGCCATTAGAAAAATCCTCATCTGGCCAGGAGGCACCCAGACTGCTGACTTCAGAGGTGTGACTTCTTCCTCACTTGAGTGTCTCAGATGCCTAGAGTTGATTTTTTTGCAAATACTCCTTCCTTGAGCTTAACAACTAGTCTATGCCCAAGTACGATCCCTATGGAGAAACGAGACCTTTAGCTATGATCCACAGGATGGCTGATCTGAGAGATGTCGCATGCTCAGACATCACTCTGTCTTCAAGCCAAGTGATGAGAGGAAAATGGGGACTTCTCTTACAATACCAGGTGGCCAGAGCCCCTCTTTCCCCCATTATTGCCCTAGGAGGCAGGAGACCTCAGCTGAGAGGGAGGCAGACCCACACGTGCCACCTCTCACCTCCAGTCTACACCTCCTAATTTGTGTGGGTTTGGTCCCTTCTAGACAAATGAGGGAATGAAACCCCTCCTTCTTGCCTCTTGGGGAAACAGCTCTAGCCATCACCCCCAGGACCTCTGTTCATTTTTTTGAAGGAAAAGCCAGAGAAGCAGCTTCTGGCCTATGAACACTACCACTCCCGAGGGATGGAGGTGCCACCCCCACTGCCCCACAAGTACACCCCTAGGCTCAGCTGGCCTTTTGGTCAGTATAGGCCATCTGCTTAGCATGCCGGCCTGAGACCCCCCGCCAGAGGCACCGGACTCCCTTTGCACACCGGTGTCTAACGCAGGGCTCCAGGTCCTGGGTTGCTCATCTCAGCATGGTATGTTGCAACCTCTGACTGTTAGACACATCGGTACCTTTTTGGGTCTAGCCTGATGGAGCTTTTCTCAGCATACTGTGAGGCTTTGAATGCAAACCACAACCACGGTGACTCTTCACAGACACAAATACTCTGTTAAATCGGCACTAAGTTAAGTTTCATCACAGGTCCTGTCATACCCCTACATCTGGGCTGAAATGGTTTGCTACTCACTACCGTGGCCCTCACAAGGACTGAACAATTATTTGGGCCAAGAACAGCAAAATGCCATGGAAACTGAAGTGGAACATAATGCGTTCACATAGGGCAAGAGTCATTAGCTTTCTCTGCACAGAAAGCGCCATCAGCTCTTGAATAACAACAGGCAGTCAGGACTTCATCTCCTGCCTCATCAGAAAAATAGACCCTTCAGCAGCGTCAGCCTCCTAATACCATGCTCATCCAGGCAGACTGAAAGGCTTGTTGAGAGAGCATGGGGAGAGGCTCTAATCTGCTTTTGATAGCATAGGTACTCTGCATAAAGTTCAAGATTACCCCCTGTGCGAAGATCAAGTCACCTGTGACTCATGTAGCAAAATATCCACCTATGCCTTCTCCGGGACACCGGCTTTTCCCTTTGAGCCCATTTCCATGCCACCCCCAGCAGGCCGACCTGCTTTGGAGAGATACTCAACCCCAATTACCTTCTCTGAGAGGAGACCACAAGTTTCACCAGGCACATCCTATCTGAGTCACAACTACAGCGCAAGGTCTCTGCTAGCCATGAGGTTCAGCAGCTCAGCTGGAGGACTGAGCTTCCCTCTGAAAAGCCACCTCATGCTCCTGTCACTTTCTGGTTTTCTACACCTGTCATGGAATCATTGAATCATAGAATGATTTTAGTTGGAAAAGGCCTCCAAGATCATCGAGTCCAACCGTTAACCTAACACTGCCAAGTCCACCACTAAATCATGTCCCTTAGTGCCACATCTACATGTCTTTTAAATATCTCCAGGGATGGTGACTCCACCACGTCCCTGGGCAGCCTGTTCCAGTGCCTGACAACCCTTTTGGTGAAGAAGTTTTTATGAATATCCAATCTAAACCTCCCCTGGCACAACTTGAGGCCTTTTCCTCTTGTTTTGTCGTCTGTTACTTGGGAGAAGGGACCAACACGCACCTCTCTACAACCTCCTTTCAGGTAGTTGTAGAGAGCAATATGGTCTCCCCTCAGCCTCCAGGCTAAACAACCCCAGTTCCCTCAGCCGCTTCTCATAGGACTTGTGCTCTAGACCCTTCAGCAGCTTCGTTGCCCTTCTCTGGACACGCTCCAGCGCTTCAATGTCTTTCTTGTAGTGAGCATCGTTAATGAGAGCATTAATAGTGCCCTGGGCACCATCTCCAGCGAAGGATATCGTCAACTCCTGCCAGGCATTTTTTGCTGCTGCAGATCTACAGAATGGCCTTTTAATAATTTTTTTTATCATTAATTTCACTTTCTATCACTCTGCTCATCTACTCAGTTGTCTTTGTGATCTCCCCTGGGTAGACGATGAGCATCATGTTTGAAATCTGAAGCAGGCAGCAGGCCCCGTGTCCTGCCTCTGTAAACAGCAGGTAGCAGGAGAGACTGAAGAAGGCGCTCAGCAAGAGAGGCAAGGCAGAAGGAAGCAGGAGGAGTAAGAGGAGCCTTAGAGCTAACACAGCTTTTCTAGCTGGAACAGCATGGCGTGCTTGGTGGCAGAGGTACTCAGAAGCACATCTACTCTTTCTTAGGTGCCATATGATGGCAGACAGAAATCGCAGGAGCTGAGGCCATTCAGCACCTGGAAAAATTTGATCCTTTGAGATTCAAAGCAAACTATATATACCTTTCTTTGCACAAAAGGGGAATCCAAGAACTTTTCCCAGAGACCCATAGGGGAAATGAGGGTGATCGGGGTAACTTTTGAATGTTGGTTGTCAGCCTTGAAGCTTTCCTAAGAGATTTTCTTTTTCTGTTTACTTTTTTTTCCCCCCTTTAAATATGGGACTGAATTGTATTTCACCATATAAATGTCAGAAAAGCCTTACATCAGACCACTTGAAGTATAGCCCTCCCATGATATCAAGACTGTGAATTAAAGTTTGCTTTTGGCGAGCTCACAGAGTCTTGGCCCCTATCTGCTAAATACATTAGGTTTCCAAAGAATTTCACAAGCTGTTCCAGATAAGTGCACAGTAAGTAGGTGAGGCAAATAGACTTATGACTTCTGTTTTTTTCCCAGCCAAGTTTTTCATCTCAAAAGTTACAGCACAAAATCACTTGGACATTTCTGTAACTGGTGACTTCTAGACTGTGCTGTTTTTCAGCAACATGCCAACAAGCTACTGAAGAAGGACAAGGCAACACTGGCGTGGCCACAGCGCCACAGAAACCAGTAATGCCCTCGCACTATACATGGCACAGCTTTTGTGGATGGGCCATTGGAGACATTCGGGTTTTTATTGTTGTTTTCAAAGCTCACAAAGTCGGGCTGGGATATTCGTGGTTGTTGAGTTGCTACAATTGGGGAGTCAGAGGAGGGGAGGTGGGAATCAAGGGGATGGGGTCATTTCTGAATGTGAGCTGACCACAGGTGCTGGTGCTTTCGTTCAGCCGCTGGCAGAGGATGCTAACAACAGAGAAAGACACTGCAGCTTGGAAATTTTAGTTCCTAAATTCACTCACTCATGATCAGCCCTGGGAGCACCGAGGTTACATTTATATTAGTTTAATATTTATGAGCCATGAAACAAGATGTTTCTGGTGAATAAAAGGTGAACTTCTACGTGAGCATGTAAAACTGAACTCTGTTTGGCCTTGATATTCTGAAGATAAGGTGGTGAACTTGAGCCCAGAAGAGGAATTTGTGCAGACCCTCCTGACCAGAAAGGTGACAGATGCTTGCCCAAGTGAATTAAATTACCGTCTTTAACCTCTCAGTGCCTCTACTGACACTGACATCACCACTTTGCTGCAAACAGTCCATCCACTTTGTCAAGAAACTCCAGCTTCTGTCATCAAGGGGTTCATTAGTTTGAAATGAGGAGCTCTGAGTCGGTTCGGACTTCTTCATAACCCTGACCTCATTGTTCACTATGAAGCAATCCCATTATTTTAAGTGCTTCCCTCTTGTCAAATTGCCACCCCCATTACTCTGATGTGCCTGTTTTAGGACGTGTCCTTCATGTAAGGAGCCAAATAGCTCCTGTTAATTTAAACACACACTATGATCTACCCTCCCCTTTCCTTTCACATCTTCCAGAAAAAGCAAAACCAAAAAGAACAGCAAAACCTGGTCTGTCTGGTGCACAGGTCTGTCGCCCGTTGCAAGCTGAGCCGATCCTCAGTGAGAGAGTGTGACTTTTCCTGCTGTTTGCAGGCAGAAGCGGGGAAGCACACTTTCTCCCGCAGGAAGCCTCACAGTACCGGTGCAGCCGAGGGCTCGGGCCACCCTGCGCAGCACAGCGGTGCCTGCCGGGGGGCTGGCTGGTGCGGCTCAGGGGTGTATTTCCAGTGCGTCTGCCCTGAGTTTGCCTTCACGAAAGGAACCGGTGACAAAAGGTAAAATGTACATAAGCCCAGTCTTATTAAGAATAGCTTACTGATCACTACCTGGCATGCAGCTAAGCTTAAGGCTGCCATCCTCTATTGCTCGTGACGACACGCTCAAATAGGTGTGGATCTCCCAATAAGTGCATTGGCGCTGGCTGGCAATGACCTGTACCTCTGCACCCAGCTAGTGTGGCAATTGCACAGAGTATGTGCACTCAGCGCTCCACGCCTAATAATACTTCAGCACCTCTTTAACTGCTTTATCCATTTTTACCCATTTGCAAGCCTCAGGCTCCCGACGACAAGTAGATAGTAAGTGGAGCTTGTAAATTAAAAACCTACACGCTGCAGGCTTTTAGCATTAAAAGACCCCAAAGTTCCCTTAGTTCATACCATCTTCCATTAACATCAACTCCATTGTCAGCAGGTAGATCTGGTGGTATTATTTGCCTATTAAAAAGTCTATCACGGGCTTTGATTCACTAGCACTATCATTTTCCAATGTTAGAGAGCAAGTTCAGAGGACTGCAAATATCTGAAAGTGTTTTGCCCTAAGATGATAAATGTCCATTTTTAAATCAATGTTTGGTGACAGACAACTAGAAAGGACTTAAAAGAAAGAAGAAATTAAATCTGTTTGTCCTGGGATAAACAGGTTGCTCTTAATGGGCTTTTCTGATAACACAGAAGAGGCAGTTGTGTCCAACCGCGGCCCCAGGAGGTGAGAACTATATTCTCGTCTCAACTCAGCTATTGATCTACTGGGTGGCCTGGGGCTTGCTGACATCTCTTACTCCTGGATCTCTCAGCTGATGACAGGACAAGGAACCAGAAGAAACTAAATGTACTTGAACAGCAAGGACAGCCATCAAAGTGGCCACCTTTAAAACATAGGTGGAAACTTTTGCTTTTTCCAGCTTCCTTCTGACCGATGTTTTTCTCTGGGAGACAGTTCTCACTGCAAGTCTTATCCAAATAAGTTTATGACAGTGAATAAAATGGTGATGCCATTCTCTTTCTGGTCTCAGTCATGTTTTTGAGAAAACTGGAGAGAACACGTGCAACAGCTTTGAAACAATGAAAAACTGGGGGCAGCTTGAATGCATAGTATTAAATTATTTTGAAGCTTAGCACTTTAAATCTTACATTTTCTGACCCACTGCATGGGAATGTTACATATCCCACAGGAATATTATGAAGAGTAGCTAGGGTATCACTTGGGACAGCCAATCTTTTTTACAGGGGATGAAGTTGGGCCATATTGTGTTAGGGACTTTGGAGATGTCAATTGTCAAACACGTGTGCCAGGCCTGGCAGGGTGGTCTGAATCAAAGGCACAGGGCAGAACACTTCTGGAGTGCTGAAGTAACATTTGGTGCTTTGGGGCAAGCAAAAAGCAGAAAATAAAAGCCAGGTCAAATAAATACGATCATCTTTCTTATGCAAGAGAAAGTGATATTTAGTATTTCTCCCTCAAGGCTTATAAACAGTTGCCACTCAGGCAGAATAGACAATACAATTTTGAGACTAATCCATGAAATCAGGAATTGGAACACAGACCTTTCCAAATGTTGTTTTTCCTTCTGGGTACCTTCACAGCTCAGTGTGGTGGCTCCGCTGCAAAAAGGGGCTGTCGGCCCTCTGCAAGACATGTTCACAAATTGCAGAGGAAGAGTCTGCCTAAGACGGGAAGGTAGAAGGATATGTTAGATAGATAGAGATGTGTGTGCAAAAATCACTGAGGATCAGTTTATGAATATGTTCTGATGTTATTAAAGTCTCCTCAGGCATTAATGGTATCCCACACTAAAACCAGGCAGATTTTATCTTTGTTGGCAGGGATCAAACTCAGTTACTGAGCAAATTCGGAGGTTTGAAAAGCTATGCAGGTCTTTGCTAACTACCATTTTTTTCTAAGTAACTTAAGAAATGTGCTGGAAGTTGCCAGAAGCCTCTAGCTGTGGTACATGTGTGCACCTCATGCTCCTCCTAAGCCAGGTACAGGACCCTCTCATGTCAGACCAGCAGCCCCTTCCATTTCTGGCCTGCTCTCTGGTTGCCCTGCTCTCCTAGCTGCCGCTGCCCTCCTGGTGTACGGAGCAGACCCTGCGCCCGCCCGGGCTGGGACCACGAGCGTCTCAACACTGGGCAATGTCAGGGATGGGCACAAGGAGCTTCGCATTCCCATGAACTGCAGAGAACCGTTTTCCAGGGTCTCCAGGAGCTTTTAAAGTTTGTGTGGGATCAAGGAGAGAAGATAATAAAGCTTACATTTTCGGGGGCCAACCTGCTTAGGTGCATGAAGAGGCATCACAGCAGGGACAGCTGGCAGCACTGTGATGTTCATGTTATCACTCGGGCTTCCAAATTCTGGCTGCTTCTCTTTCCCAGAGAAAGGCACAAGCACAGAAAAGCAGAAAACAGCTAATTAACTTTCTCATTTGGCCAGGGAACCAAACTGATAGGTTTTGGAGAGAAGTGCAGCCTTCAGGCGGAGGCTGTAGGCAAGAAGGATAAAAAGCGTTGAAGGTTTTCCATAAGAAAACTAACTTGCTGGTGTACTGTGAAAAGTTGATAATGAGTAGTGTCATTGCAGCATTTGGCTTAATTGCTTCCCAACAAGCTCTAGAGCAAGCAAGCAGAAAGAGGTTGAGTCTCCATTTTCTCTGCTGACAGATATACATGGAGTTTCTTCCCAGGTCAAAAGTGAAGAACTGTGCAAGAGCAAGGTGGGAGTGAATTCATTGCATTCAGGAGCCTTCCTTTGGTATCAGAGCAGCTGTTTGCTTTCCTCAGCTTTCTGCACCTTTCTGACTACTCTGCCATAGGCCTTGATTGACTGAGCTTTGGTTACACGGATGTTTACAGAGGCTCGAGCTGGTCTTTGCAAAGCCTGCATTTGTGTAGGAGCCAGAATACTTGTGCTTGGGAAATACCATTCCTTACAGAGTCATCCTTTATCTCAGCCATCTGAGACCACACATTGAAACTTAGGTGAATGGTCATGGCCTGGGCAGCATGAATAGTGAATCAATGAAGTCTGCAGAAAATCTTCTGAGGAATATTTGAGGAATTTACACTACATTTCTAGCAAGGAGAGACTGGAGATGGCTAGAGACTACAAATTACTTCATAAAAATAGGTCTGTGCATAACTCATGAACAAGAAGAGAAGTGAATAATTCATCATTATTTGCATCATAGTTTAAACAAACCTGATGCAGTCATGTGGGGAAAGGGAAACCTCTCATCTTTTTCTTGCAAACTGAGCAAATGAAGTCCAGAAATTATGAAGAGATTATAAATGCAGAAGTCAGGGTGGTGTGGAAAAGAAGAAATACTTAAGATTAGCATTGTAAATATAAATATACATATAAAATTCCAGACCTTGAACATTTTTCTTTCCTTTTGTTTTTACAGAATATTTGGCTAGGAAGTTTTCATTACCTGCAGCTTTGTATTGGCAGCCAGCAGACGATCCCTGCAGCAAACTTCCAAGGGCTTCCTCCGAATATGTTCCTCCAAGTAAGTTGAGAATTTACTTATAAATATGGATTAGCAAGACCTGAGTCCTGTGGAGGTCTTTAAAAAAAAAAAAAAGAAAAAGAAAAAGTTAGTAACACTAGAAAAGCATTTAATGCACACTGGTTTCAGCTGACTTCAGGTAATATCCTTTGACCTGCACTTTACTGTGCAATGCACATCATCTTGACTACACCCTGAGAGGTGTCCCCCAGCCCCAGGGCTCCCACAAGTGCTCCCAGCACTGCTCTGGCCCAATGCAGTGGCACTGCTGGGCATGGCAGCAGCCCCCGCAGGGACTCCAAGCAACGGGAACCAGCCAAATAGAGAGGCGTGCTTACTTTTACTCCGGGGGTTGTTCTGAAGAGGAAATGAAAACAGAAATAGAGTGACCAAGGGAGCCAGCACCAGTCGGTTGTTACCTTCGGTGTTATGTTGGGCACCATTGCTGCAGCGGTTTGCTGCGTGCAGGTGCTGCACCTGCAGGAGACCACGGCTTCAGGAGTGCAGATTTTGGATACCCTGGAAACACAGTCACCCAGGAGGAAGGGAAAGGTGTTTAGCATTGCTGGAGAAAATCCTCAAGCGATGCTCACAGACAAATTTTGTTGGTTTGGTTTTTTTTGTTTGTTTTTAAATAAGCATCCTTAACCTTATTAGCTTATTAGCTATTAGATGAACAATCACATATCTCAAAGAAAGATTATCTGGACCCAGAGGCTGAACCTCCAGCTTTCAGTGACCCTTGCTTGTCTAAATTCTAATTGTCACAGGAATGGAGACTAGATCAGACGCATTTAAAAAGGAGGTGAGAGAATGCTAGCTCAGTGGGTTTCTTTTTGCTGGCTTAAACCAGACCTGGGACATCACTATAGCAGTTTGCCTTTCCTATCTGATGTGTGCTTTCTTCATGTTAAAGTTTTCTGGGGCACATTCCTTAGAAACAGAGAGGTTTAGAGACAAAGACCTCTCTGCTGGGCATATCTGAAACCGCTAGGCCTAGAAACAATATAACTGGGACTTCTTGTTCATTGGGTTTGCTGGCAAACCCCTGCTAGAAGTTGCCATGTTGTTTAAACAAAAACACGTAACTCGTCCCAGGTCTGGAAGACTGGGTTTCTGCTGAATTGCACATGTTTTCATTGTTTAAGGAAGGTCCCAAACATATCTAGCTGATTTTGGTAGATTAAAAATATTAAATTTCAAGCACTTGAAGCTGCGCCTCTAATAGCTGGTGTTTCAAGCACCTAAAATTACATGCCAGCAGGTCCTCTGCTCTTGGTAACACTTATTCATTACTCTTCCGATGTGTTCAAATTCCAAGATAAAATTATAAACTCAGTAACTGGTATTTAGAAAGGCCTAAATACCTTAACTCATTATGCAGGGAAGATTATCTCAGAACGGCATGTCATCTCAAAACTGGATTTTTATACATCTTGAGATTCAGAATCATATTAGACTTAAGATTACCTCACATTGGACCAACACATTGTCACAGAATCTATTTTAAACATTCAGAAGTGTCATTATCGCTATTATTATTGCTCATTACCTAGACTAATAGGAGCTCCAAGCTCCTGCCAAGGTTATAGAGACAGTAAAAAAGGAACATTACAGTTATCATATAGCTATACAGTTCAAAACCTCCAAAATCTTTCAAAACCATCTTTAAAAGACAACAGTCCTTTTTCTTCAAATTCAGCTTGAAGGATTTTTTGCTCTGTTTAACAAGGACAAAGAATCATATTTTAGAAGATTTGCAATCAGACCAAGACTGAAAACAAATGTAGCAGTATAACCTGCTGTGAGAGAGAAGGTATAAGAAATTATTTTCTGAGCAGTGTTGCAACAGAAAACAATTTTGCATAAGATAAAGAGGAACCGTCTCATTAAATAACAGGACTAGAGCAAAGTCTGAACCATCAGAGCTCTCCTGCCTTTCTTCACTTTTATACACTTTGCCTCAGCCTTAGCCTTGGCAAAACACCTGCTTTTGGTGTGGAGTTGTTATCTTACAGGCAGCCCATAGCTACAAGGAGAATTGGGAAGGCAGGCACAGATGTGACAAAATAGAATATGACACAGTTCTGTGTGTTATAGACAGAGGGTCAAATGGAGTCAGCATCAGTGAGTAAATGCTGCATGAAGGCATCCCCCCTCAGCTGCAGGTTTGGTTACGCAGGGACTCCCAAATGGGTGCCAATGTCTAAAGGGAAAACAGCCAATAACCACCTTGGCGCTGGCATGTCAAGCAGGCAAAACACATCCACCTCCTTGGCTGCCGTGACCTACAGGAGGGTGCATCTCCCCGTCAGGTGCAGTTTAACCACGAGCAGTCTCCCTGGGGCCTTCACAACCCTACTGTGAAACAGTCAGTCTAGCCGAGACTGGGACACAGGCTTCAGTCACACACTTTCCACGCCTGAGGGGACTGCTGAGCTCCGGTGCCACAACAAAGGTGGGTACAGGAGCCGCCTGCCGTAGCCATTCACACCCAGAAGTACTGCTGGGTGGTTCAAACCTAAGAGCTGCTACGTAGGAAGAAAGCGTGGTGTCTGCAGGAGGAGCTGAAGGGAGCTCCTGGCAGATGGAGCACGTCATGGTGTGAGGGGGTGTCTCAGGAGCTGGCAAGAGGGGGGGAGAAATGTTTGGGAGTTGATACTATCAGGAAAGAGCATCAAAATGTCTTACTTCCACTTCGCCTTCTCTGAAAATCAAAGCATGGAAATTCATCCACAAGGTCTATACTAAACCCAGCGGTGCCAGAGGACACATTTTTAGAAAGGCAATAATCTGGACTTAAAATGTGCAAGCAATAGGGAACTCACCACATAGGCAAAGATGTTCAAATAATTAACTGCCCTCATTCCTGGAAACGTATTTCTTATCTCTGATCCAAACTCACATCGCTTCACTGTCCCAATGCTGGGTTTTGCTTAATGATTCTGTCTGCTGAATTTAAGAGCCCTCTACTATCAGCAATCTTCTCCTCAAATAGTTATCAACAGACCATGTTCAAGTCACCTCTTAACCTTCTCTTTGATAACTAAACTCTCGGAGGATGAAGTCTTTCACATTTATATTGTCCTTTTTTTTTCATTTGTTTTTTAAATTTCTTTGCAGCTTTTCATCATCCCTTAGCATCAAGGACACTAGAACTAGAAACAAATGCCAGAGCCCTCTTCAGCAGCCCTTCACACAGAAGCAAACCTCAGCTTCCACAACAACGGTGTGTATTCTCCTAGGTATTTACCCAAGCCAGTGTTTGCTTGCTCTCTGAGCCCCATTAGCTTTTGGGGATCTCCCTTCCCTTCCCTTGGTCATCCTCCAGAGCACCTCATACATTTCAAGTGGGAGTGCCTAATGAACAGGCAGTTTTTCAAACGCACCTGATGGCTGAGTATGAGGCAACATGGCAAATATTAATTGGCGAGTCTATTCTTGAGCATACGAGACAGCAGGGAATAAAGAACAAAGTCAGAGTGGGCGAATTGCCTGGAAGCAAAAGATGCTGCCACTGACTACAGCGAGTCACCTACTGTGTTAACATGCTGGACTTTTATTATTCTTTTAGGGTTTAGTGGGAATTTCTTCCATACGTAAAAATATTTTCAGTCATGCAAGAAAGAGGAGTCCAAGTTCATCCACTTTTTTAAGGGCAATCCAGATGCCCATCTAATGTGAATGGAGTCCTGCTCACAAAACAACTAAAGAGCAGAGACTGGGCAATATGACCAGGGACTGTCATTGCGACTCCCTTATCAGGGTCCTGAAACACTCAGCTTCCTCTTTTGAGTAGTGGTGAAATTTAAACAATGTGAGGTGAAACATCTGTGAGTATGGAAAGGTTTGATTGGGGACACGGACTGCTTCTGCCAGGGCAAGATGCACAACATGCATTGAACAGCAATATGATGAGGGAGGCACAAGGCTTCTGGAGCAGTATGGTGCTAGGAGCTACCCAGAAAAATCAAGACAGCACAAATTAAAACTTGGCGTTTTTTTCTTTGTCTTTTTTTTTTTTTTTAATTAAGCACCTTGTTTCCAACTACACCATCTGTGGTATCATGGTTGACCTTTATAAGTGTCGTGGTTTAACCCCAGCTGGCAACTAAGCCCCACACAGCCGCTTGCTCACTCCCGCACTGTGGGATGGGGAAGAGAATAGGAGGGATAAAAATGAGAAAACTTGTGGGTTGAGATAAAGACAGTTTAATAGGTAAAGCAAAAGCCGTGTACACAAGCAAAGCAAAACAAGGAATTCATTCACTACTTCCCATGGGCAGGCAGGCGTGCAGCCATCTCCAGCAAAGCCGGGCTCCATCACGTGTAATGGTTCCTTGGGAAGACAAATGCCATCACTCTGAACGTCCCCCCTTCCTTCTTCTTCCCCCAGCTTTATATGTTGAGCATGACGTCATATGGTATGGAATATCCCTCTGGTCAGTTGGGGTCAGCTGTCCCAGCTGTGTCCCCTCCCAACCCCTTGTGCACCCCCCAGCCTCCTCGCTGGTGGGGTGGGGTGAGAAGCAGAAAAGGCCTTGACTCTGTGTGAGACCTGCTCAGCAGTAGCGAAAACATCTCTGCATGATCAACACTGTTTTCAGCACAAATCCAAAACAGACCCCCATACTAGTGTCTATGAAGAAAATTAACTCTATCCCAGCCAAAACCAGCACAATAAGGTACTCTCAAAAGAAGGATAATTATGGATTTAGTAACAAGATATAGTACTTTTAATATTTCCTGCAATACATTTCTAAAATCTTACCCATATGTTTTCAGAAGACTGTATCAGAGATAATCAGTGGAAAGCCAGGAACATGGTAATAAAGGTATGTGGTAGAAAAGCTAATCAAAGGATCTTAAAGAGAATAAGAAAGAAAATAACAGTGCTCTCCTCCCAGCCCCCTTTCCTTCACTCCCTCTAAGACAAGTAGCTGGTAACGTATATTCATGTCCAAGTACCTGGTCACAGGAGCAAAGAAAGCAGCCTCCACCATGAGGAAAATGAGCAAAATAGAGGCATATGAACATGAAACAACATCAAAGAAGAGAATAAACCATTTCTCTCCTTAAAAATCATAGTTTTAGGATAGTAGCAACTTCAAATGAGAAACAGGCTATGTGAGCTGCCCAACACAGTACATTACATTACACTACTCTGAGGACAACATGACAACCCACTCTACAAGCTGCGCAGGCCAATTTGAGAGCCAGTACGACAAGGAGCAGGATAGGAGAAAATCTGCCCTAAATCTGGAAAGAGTTTGTGACAATTATCTATTCAGAAATATTTCAAGCACAACAAGAATAGTGGCCAAAGCACAGCTTGTAAACTGGCATCATTTATTAAAGTGAGGGCACTTTGAGGGCTGGGAAATATAAAACTGAGCCTCTGGGAAAAAGAAATGCCCAAGAAATGAAGGAGTCAGAGCCGCTGTAAAAGGCAAACCATTTCAAAGAAGTTAAAGATGGAAAAGTCCTGCTAGGTCATGTAAGTCAGTGCCCTTACGAGAGCATGAGAGAGAGACAACAACAAAAGAGCTCTGGGCTCCAACATCATACACCAGCTGAGGTCACAGCGACAAATTACAGAGAAAATGGGCAGACACCTCCAGGGACTGTCTCTGCCGTGACCTCAGGGGAACTGGCAACACAGGGCTTGCTTAATCTTGGCACCTGCCTATTATGTCTCTCTTGGAAAGAGAGAAGTACCTTGGAAAGTCAGTCATAAATATCTGCCCTAAAGCTATTCCTTTTCCATTGATGATAAATAAAGCGAAAAAGTCCAGGTGTGAGAGGACATCAGGTCAGCACAGGAGAGGTGGGACAGAATCTGGTGATGAATTGGATCCTTCTGGCCCAGCTACGTTTCTAATTATTTGTAGGAATAGGTCAGTGACAGCGGTGCGAGCTCCTTCACTTAGAGGTAACAGAGCCCAGAAACGAGCAGCAGCAAATAGAAGAGCAATTGGAGAAAACAGGAGAAAAGAGGAATGACAAGGACAGGAGATATATGCTAACCCAAGCAGTACTGGGGAATAAGGATGTCTTTCACAAATGTATCATAGAAGAAAGGAAAGCTGGCCAGAAAGTAGTTTCATTAATAAGTGAGAGGAAGATGAAACAATCGGTATTTCTTCAAAGGCCAGATTACCCGCTTACTATTTTTTCTCAAATAAGAAAGAAAAAAAAGGATGTAGCAATTGGGCAATAACAAAAATCCTATACAAATAGCCATAAAAGTAGTGCAGGTTGCAGGAACAGTTGAAAATTTTGAATATCCACCGTACAGATCAATCAGCTGGTCTGGTTGTTCTCATCCTAAGGTGATGAGGGAATTAGCCAGTTAATTTACTGAACCATTGGCAATTATTTTTGAAAGTCATGGAGAACTATGGAAGTCCCAAAGGCCGAGAATAAAGCAAATATAGTATTGATTTACACAGAAGGAAGAATGATCTTGGCAATTACTGCCCAGCACTTTTATCTTCAATCTCCAGTAAAATAATGGACCAAGCAGTACAAAAAGAGCTATTAGAAAACTTCAAGAGGGCATTGGAAACATGAGCAACAAGTGACATGGGATAAAGAAAGAATCCATTCTAGAGGGCGTTATCGATGTTTTATACATACAGGACTAGAATCAAAAGGTAAGGGATAAAAGTAATGAAATCGAAACAGAAGCCTCCCTTCAGCAGAGCACTTAAGCACGTGCTTAAATCCTTCCAAGTAAGTTTTGAGCAACCGCTGGATGAAAGGACAGGCTTGTTTGCATTCCCAAAGTTCAGCAATGAGCATAAACGATTTGCTTAATCAAGACCTACATGAAGAGCAACAGCAGAAGGGAGACTGATAAGGAGCCCTATGCAAAACTGGAGGAGAGAGAGCAATGAGGAAGAAGGAGCAAAATGTTCACAGGATTCCCTCCCGTTTTGATTCTGAGTAATACCTTCATTAGGGATGCAAAAGAGGTTGCAAAGTGCACACTCAGGTACAGAAGAGAAAGGGCAAAACCACAGCAATACATATGTATCTAGAGAATTACAAGCGAGAAGTAACAAAAGGCAATTCACTGTAAAACAAAACCTGCATTCTACTAACACATCCAGGGGGAAATAACCCGAAGCAGAGTCATCCAAGGAGAAGGAGCAACCCAGAATAAACAACATCAGGCATTTAGGAAGAACAAAACTGGACAGCAAATTGTTCACTGCTTGTAAATGATGGATAAAAAACACTGTAAAGCCAGCAGATCATAGTGAAGAGGGGTGATGGACTTTGTCACCTGCTCGGTGCTGGGGGGGTGCCCACTGAGAACCCTCACTAGGTGCCAGACAACTGGAGCGGGTTCAAAGAACAACAGGCAAAAATGATTAAGGTGTCAAGGTACTGTGTTTGAGGAGAGACTCTGACATTGAAGTGTCATTATACAGCTTGGCTGTGTTATGATAAGACTTCAGTCCTGCCATCCGCCGCATGTCCTACACAGAGAAAATTGCAGATCGGAGGCTGGGGGGCTGGTCACATACAATCACTTTTTCTGATGCCTGTAGCTCCATTACTGGCACAGAGACAACTCTCTGACAAAAATTATGAGCTTACTACAGCCCAAACACCTCCTTTGAAAATGGAAAAGGGCAAGGAGTGAGACTCTGTTGTGAAAGCAAAGCTCAGACTTCGCAGCTTAGAGAAAAGGGGAGTGACGCAGATTTAAGCCACGCATTCATCCTTCTAAATCTGGATGACTCCAATGTTTTACATGCATAAGACAGAGCTACCTTTGAGACTGCCCCATCGACAGCATAATCTCCACAGCCCTACCTGAGACAAATGCTAACTGCACGTCGGACGTGTCCCTGGTATCGGGGCTCGAGGTGGGGGTCCCTCAGGCATACTAAGTGTAACTTCTGCAATTATTTTCTTGCTTTGCTTTGTCTTACTGATGGTAACAGAATTTTTTCCCCTTGAATTATTTCCTTCATTTCTTGT
Source organism: Phoenicopterus ruber ruber (assembly GCA_009819775.1). NCBI lineage: Eukaryota > Metazoa > Chordata > Aves > Phoenicopteriformes > Phoenicopteridae > Phoenicopterus > Phoenicopterus ruber. Next base: position 96,956,969 of record CM020216.1, read on the forward strand.
CATCTCGCACTCAGATCATCCCAATTATTCATCATTACTCCTTGCTATTTTTAATGCGTAACATCTGTTTAAAGAATGCTTACTCCAGCCTTGAAAACGAACAACAAAGTAATTTTGCCAGTTTATTGAAGAAAATTATAGGTAGAAAAAGGTGAGAAAATAGTGACAGAATAACATAGAAATGAGGGAACATGTATGGTTGGAAAAACCTGATATATTAAATACTGATATAACTGCTTGGCAGGAGGTCGTGGAGGTGGTCAGCTGTCATTTCTAGACCCCTGATTTAAACCAGACACAGGTCAGAGTTGACGGAAATCTTAATATGCATTAGTGACCTCTGTGCTGTCAGCTCAGCTCCAATTATTAGCAGGTAACTGTCCAAAAGAGGTGCGGGCTCATGCACATGCAGAGAGCAGCAGGCTGCCAGGTTGCCAACAACTAAACAGGTCAGATGGGTATAAAATATCCTTTTGATGCCTAAACATCAGCTCCCAATTCAGGACCGAGACCTGTGTCTGAGTGACGTGGAGAAAGAGCACTCCGGCTGCATTCACGCTCCGGCATTTCCCTTCAGAAGAGGATTTACCAGGGAGACTACAAAAGACACAAAAGCACCTCCTTTCGCCCGCCCGCTGCTGCATGGCCGTATCCTGACACGGAGCTGGAAAGCAGCTGTGCTTCTGCAGGGTCCCCCGTCCTTATCACGGCTGCCAGCCCCGGTTCAGTCTTTCAGCAGGAATATCAATCCCCCGGCTTTTCTAAATATCTAACTGCATCTTCCCACGTAATAATTAAAGACACAATAGCGATGCGCAGTTATGGTTGCTGCAGAATTTTGTTTCCAAGATCTTTTTTTCATTTTCTCACAAATATCTGTATCTTGAGCCCAGACTTCCCAAGATTGCTTTATGCCTGAGGGAGAATTTCATTTTGTTTTTTTGAAAGCTTGATCAAATGCTCTACAGCCAGGTTTTTAGAACAACGAGACAAAAAGAAAAAGGCTGTGTCTTTTTATAGCAAAAATAGTTGCAACTTTATTTGAGCTTTCTTTATAGTTTCAGCAGCAAAGAGATCAACTGCAAAAATGTTTGGCAGGATGGTAGCCTTTACAGAAGATATTACGAGGTTTTGAAAGTCATATTTAGTGACGCAGGGAATTTTGTGCACGCTCTCTCCTGTCTCAGCGCTAGCACCTCTAATGATACCACTTCCAAACAGCGCTCTCCGAGAGGGCTGCTCACTGTCTCAATCTTTCTGACTCTGCCTTTTTTAATTTCAAAATGCTTCATTTTAGATTCAGACAGCTTTTGTGAGTGAAAGCAATGCTCGTATAACCTATCTGCTTTCAAAACAAAGGAACGAGAATGGGAAGAAGTCCAAAAACGCCATCTCACAAAATATATTCAAATCCTCCAACACTTTTAAGGTAACATTATCCCAGTGGGTTAGCTATTTACTTTTGACACTTTTTGGCTTATTCTCTGCCTAGATGAAAGACTAGCTTCTGACCAGTTATAGTTCTGTCCTTTTTAGGAAAAAAAATATAATCAGGCAGTGGTTAATAAAAGCAAGCAATAGGTTATTTTCCATCAACTCAGCTGCAGTATTTCTTCCACCAAAATGCCTGACACAGCAGCCATCACATTTCTGAGAACCCTCCAAAGATTTACAGCAGTTTATTCTCAAAAAAAATTAAAATGTGAAGAAATGAAATCTGATTTTAGGAGCAAAGAGATGGGAGAAGTATTGCCTGAAGGATTAAAAGAAAAAAAACCTCACTGAAAGTCTGAGTAATAAAGGCAGTGTCTTTCAGCTTTGACCATTCATCAGTGGCATTTTTCAAATACACATATATTTTAATATTCTAATATTTCTACTGGTCTGTGAGGTATTACTGACTTCGCCACAGCCTGCCATTCCTGAGGAAGCAGTCTCAGGTGCCAGCGACAGGCTTCAGCAGCTACACGAGGAAAGCTTCCAACTCACCAAGGTGAATTAGAAGCCCAGCAGCGCTGTGTTTAATAATCCCCCTTGGAAAGGTGCGCTTCTGTTAGCAATATAACACTCAGGAACACCTTCAGAGTCCTAGCCTGGAAATCCCTAGGCCATCCTATTTCCTCATGGCTTTCTGAGCTGGACGCTCCCTTCCCTCAGATGTCCTGAGGCAAGCACACCCGCTCCCCGAAACGGCTCGGAGCTGACATCTATACCTGCAGTGCTTGCTCAGCCCGGCGGTCTCTGATGCACATTCCGGCAGTGCTGAAATGAAAGATGAGAATTTTTTAATTGCATTCGATGAACTGTTATGATTTTGAATCCTTTTTACATCTTCAGCAATTTTTTATTAGCGTTGCTGTGAGGAACGTTTAAAAAAAAGGTAGTTCATGGATTCTTTTGGGCTTCACTCTGATTTTAGGGCTGAGCTAAATGTTAAATCACAAAGGACTAAAAATATTTCCTACTAGAGTTTCTTTAAATTTAGAATGGTGAATAACAATGTCATTCTGTTCCTCTTTACTTGACACTTGACGGGCTGCATGGCAAATACTGTGTCCAGTTTCGTGTCCCTAGACACGAGGATGTTGACCAGCAGAGTGAGCTAAGCAAAGGGCCACCAGGACGTTTGGGGTGGCAGCACTTGCTGCATGAGATGAGGCTGAGGAAACAAGGCTTGTTCAGCCTGAGGAAGAGAAGCGAAAGCTTTGAGGGACCTAACAGCAGCCTGTCTGTACTTATGAAGAGGTTATTGAGAAGATGGAGCCAGACTCTACACTGAGATGTGTGCTCATAGAACAGGACAGTGGTCATAAACTGAAATAGGGGATGTCCAGACAGGACATAAGGAAAAACCTTTCCACCATGCGGACAGTCAGACTTTGGAGCCGATTACCCAAAGAGGTTGTGCAGGCTCCATCCTTGGAGGTTTCCAGTGCCTGACTGGATAAAGCCCTGAGAAGCCAGGTCTGAATTCAGTGCTGATGCTGCTTGGAGCCAGAGGCAGGACCTCCCTAGAGCCCTTCCCTTCCAGGCTACGTGGTTCTGCGGTTCTCCTAGGCACTGCGTGCTACTAATTGCTAGGCGTTGTGGCCACTGCATGTGGTGACTATATGTACAGTGGTTATCTTGGTGGAGCATAAGGACTAGGGGGTGGCAGGGAAGTCCTCCCTCTGCTTTTGTGTGCTGTACACCTGGGGGTTTCAAGAAACATTGCATTCAAGCCCTAGTCCTCCTATAGATATCCTGGGTGAGTGTGAATCACTTTGGTCCTCAGATTCTGTTTCGTAAAAATCAGGAACACCCGCAGAAAGAAGCGGAAAACTTTCAGGGATTTTTTAGTCCAGTGCCTCACTACAGAAAGCTGCTTTTTCCTCCTTTCCATTTACACAGCCTGTTTCAGCCGGCACACTCTTAGAGGCATGGTGTCCCATGGGGTTGTGCAGCTGGGGCTCATAGGTACGACTGTTTCCCTAAGTATTTGCTGATGTGGTTTATTGCTCTGTTTGGAACCACGGGCCATTTAAAAATACTATTATTACAAGGAGTTGCTTATGCAGTGATCCAGTTCTGCAAAAGGTGCTTCTCCAGCCATAACAATTCTACATCAAAATGTCTAATGATGCGCACAAATCATTTCTGTGGTTACTAAGCAGTCACGCACAGCACCACACCTGCCTGAAATGGCATGCTGAAAAGCCGGAGATTTCCTCTCGCTTGACTCGTTCCTCTCGTGCCTGCTTTTGGAGAGGAAAGGGAAACATCAGAGACTTCTCTGTTTAAATTGGGAAAGTTATTTTCAGCACGACTACTTTCTGCCGTACTAGGCAGCGGAGGTGGCGGTGTTCAGGGCTTAGGGACTGATCTCCTCCATATTCTGCCTGCTGGATGGGACTCAAATGTTTTATCATCCTGGCCTCCTTATCCATCCAAGCAACCATTTCTCCACATAGCAACACACAGCTCTCTGCTGTGGAATTAATGAAAATCCCAGTGCTGTGGAGACAGTCCTGAGGACCTCAAAAATTGCCCTGAATCATAGGCATATCCGTGCATATACCAGCAGATTTGAAATGGGTGCTCCTTCCATCAGGCTCATGCTCCTATTTTATCTGCGCATGGAGCAGTCACCTGGCAGCCCGGACAGCCCGGACCAGCAGTGCCGAGACGCGCTAGCTGCACCACCGGGCTCCTCCGACCGAACCCACCCACCAGGCGTGGGGCGACAGCAAGGGGTGCTCTGGCACCGGCTCTGGCACCAGTTCCCAGCGTTGGCTGCTGCAGCAGCCTCCCTGCCAGGCACCCGGTGCAGGGGTTGGTTTGGATGATCTTACTACAAAGTTTCAGGCCAGAGGGGACTGTGACACAGTTCGATGGAACCTCCCACGTACCAACATTACACCTGTTGTGCAAAATACAGAACGGACCTGGATTTGGTTAAAGATACCTCCTAGAAAGGCACTTGTGGCACAGAAACCTCTGCCCAGAGCCCAGACTTTGGCACCAGGAGCTGCACTGCTGTCTGCCCGGGACAGAGAGCCATGTGCAGTGTCTGAAGGAAGAGGGAATAATAGCAGCCTTTTCTTTCCCTCTGCTGGCAGAAAGTAGACAAGCATCATAGCCTTGTGCTCATCCTGAGCCTGCAGAGCTGGATGCCTCATACTACCTTCACTAAAGGACAAGTAACTAAAAACAGTCGTATGGATTTTTTCTCTTCCCCTCCCCCTCCTTTTTTTTTTTAAAAAAAAAATTTACCTCCTTTAGCAGACTCTTTCTGTGCAATTGTTTAGATTAGAACGAATGTTTACAGCTCAGTTATATTCTCTTGACAACATGGTTTTATAATGAATAGACTTGACAGACCTCTAGCTATTTACTCTCACATTAAAAAAAAATGGATTGAGATTTCCAGCAGAATAATTATACACATGTACAATCAGTGATTAATGAGCTTTTTGAGGAGAGCTAAAACTACTGAATCATAGCATGCGACTTTCGTATCAAGGGCAACAATCACAGCATTGGGAATTTGTAGCCTTGCATAAAAACAAAAGGCCAAAATCTGCACTCTTTTTACAATCCATGCAAGCCATCAATTTCTCTGAAGTGGCATGGGGTGTACGTCAGAGAGAATTTATCCCGCGTAGTTTTATATTACTTTTACCCTTATATCACCTCCGCATTATGAGGCTGCCAGTTGGTCCAGCTGCCCCCATACAAATAAGCCTGCTCATGTAAAATAATTATCCACCTCTGCGCACTTCCTCTCCCAGACTCCAAAAACTCCCAAAACATTCTTGTATGGCTTAAAAAGGTTGCTTCTGTTGGCTGGGATTTTTGCTGTTTGCAGGCTGGGCGCCTCAATGTGCCGATGAAAACAAAGGACCAAGGACGGGGGAGTGGGGAGCCTGCCCCCTGATACTGAAACCATTGTGCGCTTCTGCCACTCCTCGTTCCCGGTGGACAGGAAGGCAAAATATGGAAATAGTGCAGGAAAGGTCACTCTCAAGTTACTTCAAACCCTGCTGAAACTCAGATCTGCCAGATGTCTTACGAGCAAGTTGTTTTTTTCTCATGATACTCTGTCTCAATTTCCACACCAAAGAGGTTCAGATAAGCTTACGCCTCTGCCTGAACCTCTGAACCTTTTGAAGTTTGCCGTCACTGTCATTTTCCCTGCGTACTGCTGGTTTCTCTCACACTGACTGAGCTCTTGCAGAACTACCCAGCCCTGATAACCATGAAGGAAATGATAGGAAACGCGACTCAAAAATAGAAGCAAAAGTAGTGTTTTCACAAATTACAGGCTGGCGCATGGAAAAGTATGGCCAGCGATTCCAGGGAAATCCTAACGCAGGATATCTGGTAAGTACGACTTTGAGCACACGTCATTAAACCCACGCAACGATGGTGCTAAACCAACGTGGACATTCGCTTGTGTTATTTTATACCTCCGCTCATGCTGAGCCGTCACGCTTAACCATTTAATCTGAGCTGACAGAAGGAAGACCTGGAAGCAGAAAGTTTTGGGCCTGGAGGTCAGGAAGGGGCTTTCTATTTCTGGCTCTGTCGCCAGCTGCCTACTGCCCCGCGCAGATCGCCTCAGCTCTTGCTGTCCTACCTGTACACAGAGGAGTCAGAGGACCTCTCTCCTTCACAGGTCATGATGAGGCTTTGCTCATCAATATATGTGAAGCATCTGAGACCTTCTTGCACCGAAGATGTTGTTTCCGTGAACGGCTGCTAGGGTCCCTTTTGAGAAATGTGAAGGTGGGTTAGTTTTTGGTGCTTTTACCCATCTTGGAACTTGTGAAGCCCCATTTTACTCCCTGCAAATCTGGGACCATTGGATGGGTAGGATCACCACCTTTTTCTTTGGAATTGTAGATGGCAGAGTAAACTGAGAAGTCATGGGTGAAATTTTAAATATCAAAAATAAATTAGGGAGTTGGACTGTTGCCTGCAAACTAGAGGCACACTTCTCTACGGTGCCTTTTTCTGCTGCCAGGAGCACAATAGCTATTTGTTATCAGCCATGGTGTGCTGCTGCCACAGTCATTGAAACAGACTGGTCCCTCCAGGAAACACCAAGCAGCAGTGCTTTTACCAGGAGGGAGGGCTAGACAAGTAAGGGAACAGACAAAAACCACGCAAAATACAGATAAATACAAGTAAAAGTACCAAAGCACCCGCCTATAGCTGAAAGCGTGACCTCATTGCTTTCAGCATCACAACAAACCCAGCAATGCTACAGGTGGCAGATCAGCAAAGCCTATTTACCTGCAAGCAAGTGGCGGTTTTCCTTCCAGGAGAGCTGTGCTTGCCTTGTCACTCACAGAGCTCTGCCTCAGGCTGGCAAGCTTGGCAATTGCAGCTTGATCGCTGTAGTATTTGTCCCAACAGGTATCTCCTGCAGGGATGTGGCGACACAGTCCTGGTGTCTCCTGGGGTTGTCCAGCTCTTCCGTGCCCAGCTGTAGCTTTGACCATGGTGCAGAGTTAGCTGTAGACTGTGATCGAAACATGTACGGCTGGAAGACATAAGACAGATTTGCTTTCAACTTCTCTATGGCCAGAACAAAGATGGACAGTGTTGTGCTGGTAACAGGGTTTTGTTTTGTTTAATGCTCTTTTACTGTATTCCTCAGATTGGTCCTCTGTAATATCTCACTTTATAGAAAAGGGGCTGCGGGTTTCCTTCAGCTTTCTGCCAATATCTACATAAAACCTCTGGATACCTAAACCAATGTGCACCGAGCACCAGAATACGCACTCTTGATGCTTTCTTTGGTTGTTACTAATTGGGAGCGCTGTTACTGCTCAGTATCACAGAGGCATCCAAAACGCGCTGGGCGCTGGCAAGCAAGAAGCAAGAGCACAGCTCAGGCCCCAGGTGAGCACGGTCTGGGACGCTGTGCGACAGCCAGTGAAGAGACTCAGAGCTGGGCTTTGGTGAACGGGTGTCTCTGGGTCCTACCAGCTGAAGCCTAGAGTCAGATGGAGACTTCATGTCTCAAGCTGACCCTCTTAAAAAATAATCCTCCTGGTGATGTTTGGACCAAAGAAACAGAAGTGAATAGTTACAGTTCTGCAATCCTTTTTCTTAATGCCCACAATATTTCATGAGATCTCAGAAGGGGCTTTGGATGCTAAATTCTGATTTCCTTAACAAAGGCTGTTGCAGGAACTCATTGGTGGGGTGATGATGAAAGCAAGCCGTTCGTTTCATCACTGTGACTTCCAAAGTGGCAATAACAAAGCTCTGGGCTTCTGTTTCATGGTGTTTCCAAATGAACAGCACTTGTTTTGCAGCCACTAAACTGGGGATTTGCTGCCTCATGCTGTTCTGGAAACTCACCAAGAGGTTGAGGGTTTTTTCTTCCCCTCACATCTCTACTAGTAATAAATGTTTTACAGGCCGGATTCTGAAGTGCTGCTTCCTTGCAGCCTCTCCACCTGTTAGTCATATGCAAGTCCACTTCTTCCGTAACAGAAGCGTGGGATCTGTGACACTAAGAGGAACAGGCAGCAGCAAAAGTTACTTTAATTACCAAAGGTGGAGCACATTTGGAGGACAGATCCAAAGTCTACTGATCTCAGTGGAAGTATTTTCCCACTGACCAAAGCAGGCTTTTGATCAGATGCCCAGTTAAAGAAAACGATGTTGCTGCTGCTTAGCCATTTTGCGCTGCAGGCTCATTGACTGCTTCATTTCTTGCTTGTCTCGGAGTTGGCCCACTGACCAGCCTGGACAGAAACACTGGCTCCTTGCCTACTCTAGTCATGCTGCCTTTTACATCCTCTCTCAATTTTCCCTGCTGCTGTTCCTGGTTGCCCTATGCTGTTTTTGCCGACTCCCGGGAGAAGAGATGGATATTTTACAGGGGCGCAATGAAACCGAATAGCTGCTACCGAACAAGAAACCCCTGGATCTCACAGCCCTGCAGAGCCACTAAAATGTACAATCAAGATGAAAGCAGTGAAGAATATATAAAAAAGAAAATAGCTTTAAAGGGCCCACCAGACTGAAATTGCTCATGAATCATGAGGGACCACCTCTGTAAGTGGCAGGGGTAGTTTCTCCACCCTATAAGAGATCCTCATCCTCCCTAGGACATCTGCAGGAGACCATTTCTGTAAATTGCAATTCGAAAGCCTGTCACCTGATGTGACTCCAGGGGGCAAAAGTAGCACTACTTCAATGCAGTCCCAGCATGAAAAAGTTAATAAAATATATGTCACTGAGAAACCAATTGTACCTGCAGGGTAAGAAAAGGTCACACATGAATGCATGAAAACTGGGCATGCTGCATAAACTGTTGATTGAATATGTGAACACATTGAGCGTAAACAGGATCAGCACACAAAGAGAAGCAAGACTGATGATTTTTCAGATTGTTAAGCTTTGGCTGGATTTTCTTTCATTTTCATTTTCCTGCAGTACGCTGGCTACTTAGGCATTAGGCAAGTCAGACACTCTTTCTCCTTCCTCTGTGAATTAAAATACTCAGACCAATGTTTTTCAGGAGAAATAAAATAACGGGGGCTACTGGATTCATCTTTCATGATGTGAAATCCTGGAAGAATTTGACAGCCTCTCCTCTGAATTTCAAAACAAATGTTACTTGGTGCCAGCAGTTGGATCAATCTGTTCTATAAAAGCTCACGAGCGCAGCGACATCACCGTTCATTTCATTAGGGGTGCTCCTATAGAACTGTATCATACGCTTTACGGTCTTGCAAATGACAATTGTTTAAGCACAACCTGCAGTGCCTGCTGTTATATTATCTTCAGGATGAAGGAGGATGCATATGGACTTAATGAAAAAAAAGTGAAGCATTTATTAGGACAGTAAATGAAATAGGAAATGATTCCATCTAGAGCAGCATATTGGGTGCCGTTGCTTTGTTATCTGATTTCCTGTAGCACTGGTAGAAACAGTGTTTTTTAATTAAGGTTTTATATAGATTTCGTTGAAAAAAGTTTTATGGAACCAGACTCTGGTCACGCGTTTCTATCAAAACCAAGGGGTTGTGTGGAATTGCCTAAATTTTTCCAGAATTTCCTTTTAAAAGCAAGCTGTGGAAAAGCTATGCTTAAAACATGCAGACATACCCTTTCCATATTTTCAAATGACACTTCAGTCATTCTGTCATCCTGTTTTGAAATAATTTGTTGTCTAACTTTTTAACAAATTTCGTGTTGTATAATATAGTAGATTACACATAGTCAGAAGCATATTCATCGTGCTCCAATTTGCCCTTTCTATGTTTCGCACATTATATAGTGCAATAGAATGCAAAACAAGAAGTCAAATTTGTAAGGAAATAGATCTAACTGCTTTAAAAACACTTGTTTCTGTGGGGAATTTAAACATCTTTTAATAGAGATTCTTATTCACAAGAGTGATGTTCTTCGGCCGGTGAGAGGTTCATCTTCCTCACAGCTTAGATTCAAATCACATGAAAAATGAAGAACAGAAAGTCAGGAAAGCCATTTAAGAAGACAGGAAATATAGAGAAAGCATTTTTACCTTGACATTAACAAAGCCAGAAAGGGACAGAAAAGGTTACTAGAGAGACAGTGTGCACGTGCACACAGATATGTATGCACGCACACGCACACCCATGCAGTACAGTATAACCTGGACTTGGTCTCCATATATTTGGTCCCTGGGCTCCATTTTCGTAGTTGATGAAATGACACACATGAAGAGAAAGTGCTTGTTATCCAAAGCTTGCAATTGCAATACACAGGATATGAAAGAAGCATCATCGCCTGGTGAAAACCAGACGCGGAAAGATGAGGCCCACATAGTTACTGAAGCCCCTTTAATCCCGTGGGAGCTGCGTCCTTAAATGTCTTTGAATATTTGCCCCGAAACAACAGCTCCAAGGACCCACAGGAAGCATATAGCTGAGGAACATACCTAAACCAGATTTTTTTCAATGTCCTAATTGAATGCTTTACCCACAAAAGTCGCTATTTCCTCCCTTGCCTGTGCGAGGCTTTGCTGCCTATGTGGCATTTACTGCCTTATGTTCCTGTGCGATAACGGGTTGTAACCGTATGCACAGTAGTCTAAGCTGCTCTCATATAACAAAATTATCAAAAAACAAATAATGTTCACTACCACAGTTTGCTTAAATAGCTATAATTGTAGGAACAAAAGAAATCCTCTTTCATTTCTTATTAAATGCTTTGACAGTATTAGAAGAATGTCCCGATTTTCTTTATTTATCTATTACATTAATAAAGCAGAGAATTTCAGGGAATGGAAAAGCTTTGAAGAAATGCATTTCAATCCCAAACCAGAAAAGATTACTGGGAGTAAGCCTAAACTCTTTACAAAAAAATGTAATTTAAAATGACCAGAGTAGAGTCAATGTCCACTCTTATGGGCTGCATCATTCATACAGCGCAAGGCAACTGCTGAATAACCCAAAGCTGTTAAGGACCAGATTTTGCTCAGAGTAAGGTCTTTATCAGAACTGGCAGAAGAGAAATGTGCAAATACCTGCAAAGCACATAGAGATGGTACGATACCAACAGGCCCTGAAATATTTCTCCTCCTAAGCTATGTGTCATGTTATTTGAAGGTCAGTCCACTTTCAGCTAACAGCAAAAAAAGTAATTCCTTTAACAGAAGAATTAATTAAGCTCCAAGTGAGAGGTGAGTTTTCATTAATCACTCTGAAACCACTAACTTTTCCCGAACCATCCTACTGGTATGTGAAAAGGTTGTTAGACGTTTCTTAAGTCAAAATTGCTTAAATTGGCTTCACGGCATTGACAGGACGATCCTGAAGTCTCCTTTTACTAAAGCACACTGTTCTCTCTCATTGAATTAGTGCCAAGGGTGCATGGAGTCCTGTCCAGACAAATTAAACAGGGAAAGGGAGGAAGCCCTGGCCCCTTCAAAATCAATTGAAGCACCTGCACAGGCATTAGTGTGTCTAGGACGGTCTTTGCCCAAGAAAGCTGCAGTTGAAAGTTATATTTATCCTCTGTCAAACATAATGGGAAAAGAGAGCCTTTCCCAAGGCAATTATTTTACTCCTAAAGGCGTTATTAGATACATAGCTGAGTTTTCCCAGGACTCAGCCCTGGAGGCCAAATGCAAAGCTGCTTCTCTGGCATGGTGTCACCTGGCTGTATTTTATGTTTGGAAATCTCAGCGTTCCTCAGGAAGAAGGGTTATTGCTGCAGCAGTCACACGGGTGAGCTCCTCACACTCAGGATGCTCTGTGAAGGCTTGCTCCTGTCATTACGGTGGCTCTGGCCTCGCCCCAGCCCTGCCCGGGGGCACCTCCTGCCCTTCCTGAAGGGAGAGCCTTCTCCGGACACAATCCCATGGCTGCTGCAGGGAAACTTTGATTGCAAAACTAACCGAGTTGTCTTCACTGGGAAAACATTTCTGTTTCAGAGAGTAGAACCAAGCTTCGCAGAAGGAGGATAACAAGTGACACAAAAGTATTCTAGGCATAGGAGTGGCAGAGTGGTGTTTGGGAGGGACATTGCAGCTTGTCTCTGTTCACCAGTGATTCATGCTCACGTTTTCAGCTGTGTGGGAATAGGTTACAGCAATATACAAAGGATTTTCAACCCACATCAGCATTAATGGGGAAAGAAGGGAGAAAAATTATTCTAGCTTCTAGCAAAGCCCCAATAAAAATTAGATTTTAAAGTAATGCTAAGTCAGCCATTTAATCAAAATTATGTGTACACAGTTAAAATGCAATCTTGTTTCATGCAACCGAACTTAGGAAGCAATCGAAATCCTTAGAAACCTTCATATTTAGGGTCAGAATTTTCATCTATTAATGAAAACATCATAGAATCATAGAACTGTTTAGGCTGGAAAAGACCTTTAAGGTCATCGAGTCCAACCATTAACCTAGCACTGCCAAGTCCACCACTAAACCATGTCCCTAAGCACCACCTTTTAAATACCTCCAGGGATGGTGACTCCACCACTTCCCTGGGCAGCCTGTTCCAGTGCTCAATAATCCTTTCATTGAAGAAATTTTTTCTAGTATCCAATCTAAACCTTCCCCGGTGCAACTTGAGGCCATTTCCTCTTGTCCTGTCACTTGTTACTTGGGAGAAGAGACCAACCCCCCACCTCGCTACAACCTCCTTTCAGGGAGCTGTAGAGAGCAATAAGGTCTCCCCTCAGCCTCCTTTTCTCCAGGCTAAACAACCCCAGTTCCCTCAGCCGCTCCTCATAAGACTTTCTCTCTAGACCCTTCACCGTCTTCATTGCCCATCTTTGGACACGCTCCAGCACCTCAATGTCTTTCTTGTAGGGAGGGGCCCAAAACTGAACACAGTACTTGAGGTGCAGCCGCACCAGGGCCAAGTACAGGGGGACAATCACCTCCCTACTCCTGCTGGCCACACTATTTCTGATACAGGCCAGGATGCTGTTGGCCTTCTTGGCCACCTGGGCACACTGCTGGCTCATATTCAGCCGTCCGTCAACCAACACCCCCAGGTCCTTTTCTACTGGGCAGCTTTCCAGCCACTCCCCCCCAAGCCTGTAGCGTTGCCTGGGGTTGTTGTGACCCAAGTGCAGGACCCGGCACTTGGCCTTGTTGAACCTCATACAATTGGCCTCGGCCCATCGATCCAGCCTGTCCAGGTCCCGCTGTAGCGCCTGCCTGCCCTCCAGCAGATCAACACTCCCTCCCAACTTGGTGTCATCTGCAAACTTACTGAGGGTGCACTCGATCCCCTCGTCCAGATCATTGATAAAGACATTAAACAGAACTGGGCCCAACACTGAGCCCTGGGGAACACCACTTGTGACCGGCTGCCAACTGGATTTAACTCCATTCACCACAACTCTTTAGGCCCAGCCATCCAGCCAGTTTTTTACCCAGCGAAGAGTACACCCATCTAAGCCATGAGCAGCCAGTTTCTCCATGAGGATGCTGTGGGAAGCGGTGTCAAAGGCTTTACTGAAGTCCAGGTAGACAACATCCACAGCCTTTCCCTCATCCACTAAGTGGGTCACCTTGTCATAGAAGGAGGTCGGGTTAGTCAAGCAGGAGCTGCCTTTTATAAACCCATGCTGACTGGGCCTGATCACCTGGTTGTCCTGTGTGTGCTGTGTGATAGCACTCAAGATGATCTGCTCTATTACCTTCCCCAGCATCGAGGTCAGACTGACAGGCCTGTAGTTCCCCGGATCCTCCTTCTGGTCCTTTTTGTAGATGGGCATCACATTTGCCAGCCTCCAGTCCACTGGGACCTCCCCGGTGAGCCAGGGGGAGGCTGGCAACCCTGTCATCACCATCATTAAGCTCTAGACAATCAAAACATTCCCTAATCCACAGGCTACCCCACCGTCTCTCCTTCCTTGCCTATCCCTCCTGAAGAGTTTATAGCCATCCATTGCAGCACTCCAGTTGTGAAACTACAAGGCAGGGGACAGCATTTTCAAAACATCTCAGATCAGCGTCTGAGATGCCTAGACTCCTCCACTCCCAGCCAGTTTTCAGTGGTGCCAATTATGCTTTGCTATGAACATGTGCTGAGATCTGCATACATTCGGCAAATTATTCATGCACATGATGAGTTTTCAGACGCAGGAGTTAGAGGCCTTGTGGCATCAATATCATATAGCTTCAAGGAGAGACTCTGTGGTGCCCACAGGACACATGAAACAGGCATTTAGGACTAAGTATTGCTGTACCTGGCAATCACAGTCATAATACATGAAGCACAGCAAACCGTCTTTTATCTCTCACCCACTCACCACAAAGCTTTCAGCTCTTCGGTCAGCAGCGCGCTGCCACCACACGTCTGCCACGCAGCGTCGTGTCGGATGCTGCCGACCACCTTGCAGAAAGCACGTTCCTCACTGCTGCCACCTTCACTGTTACCCCTCCACCACCTGCTAACCCCTCACAAGCCCCAGCAAGCAAAGCGCCACACCACTGATTCACTGCTGAGATACAGAGGAAGCAAGTTTTCTTTCTTCTTCCCAGTTGTTTGCCACTATATATATTTTTTTTTAATTTAACATGCACCTCCCACCTCAGTAGGACATATAGCCCCATGGTGCTGGGGTGAACTGGAGAACAAAGACTGAGAATGCTCCTACCACCACGGCTGGTGGCACAGCAGCACTCACCCCTGCTCCAGGTGACTTCTCCACTGCTGTGAGGGACAGGCTTGAAAGACATTTTCCAGTGCAATGAAGGAAGTGAGCAGGGACAGTCTGTCCAAAAAACCACCCCATGCTTCAAAGCAAAACAAAAAGTCTCCTTCTTTAGTGGACAGACGAGCAGGAGAATGTTCAAGACTGGCTTGGATAAAGTCAGTTTAAACATTGAAAAATATTACTCTGTGCCTTTCCAAAATAAACACCTTTGACTTCATTCAGGAATTACAACAAGCAAAACTGAAATACAAAATCTTTCCAGGTCTGATATATTAAAATAAAAGAAAACCTTTATCCACTTTTACTTACAGCAAAAAACACCTCTAAGTGGCTTTAGGGCAGAAGTTTTCCTTGAAACATTGACTTCTAGGATGTTGTTGGAAGTTGGGACTTAAAACGTAGTTGAGTAGTGGCATAAGAAAATAATCTGGAAGGCTGAGATCATCCAATCAGAGAATAAACACAGGCTATGTGTCTTATGAATGCAAATAAAATGCAAAGAAATTTGAATATCAAATGCATCCTATGACTTGTTTTTGAACACCCGCCTATAGCTTGAGACTCTCTTACGTATTATTTTCCTTATATATAAAAATAGCAATGAAAACAGCAAATGTAGAAATAGAAATTATTTCAAGCACCTGTGGGTTTCAGATAATATTTTCCTTTTTGCAAAAAGCAGTTCAAGAATATCTGCATCCTATGGTACTATAAAATACCCTTTCAAATTCTGTATGATGATTATACATTCTGTTAAATTTGATAAAATTTTTCCTCATCAGATAATTTACAGAAATTATTAGGAAAATATTTTAAACAACAACTAAATTAATCACAATCTATTAGTAAACAAACTGGTAAAGAGACTATGGAAGAGACCTTAATTGAATAAATTATTCATTACAATTTATTCAGTCAGCTTTGATTTAAATGCTTGTTAATCCTTTGAGGGTTCATGTAGTACAATCTTATAGTAGCCCTGGTCAGGAATTCCAATATATGAAGTGCGATTTTTTTTCTTCTAAAAAGCTGCACTCGCAGATTTGCCATGCAATGCCAAAGCTGAAAAAAAAAAAATGGTTTGGAGCCCTCAGAACATTTTGTTTCACTAGTTGTTTACTCCAGTAAGAAAATAATCATTTGTTTCAATAATGTCAAAACATCACAGTACAAAATACTCATATGAAACAATAATATAATACAATATCATAGAAAATAGATGTATAATAAACGTGTCAGATTTTCTCAAACACAAAATTATATCAAAAGTGATAGCTGTTCTGTGAAAGATTTGGACAGACTGAACTGTCTCCTGACCTTTCTGGACTGCCGAAAGCTCATGCTCTCTTTCCGTGTCCATACTGTATGCCGAGAAGCCACTATTCAACACTAATGACAATTCATGAATTATCATTTCTAAACTTTTAACTATGAAGCTTTGTCAAGAAACCTCTCCAGTTCCACAGGCACCCTAGAAAATGGTGTTGGCTTGGCTGGAGAGGCACAGGAGCGGTCAAATACCTTGTTTCTGTAAGGGCTGCCTCACATCTAGACACGGAGCTCTTAGTGACAGCTCCATTACCATGACATCATCTTACAGCAAAAAAATCAGTGTTAAGGTAGAAATAAAGGAAGATTCACAATACACGGATTTAAATACAGATCACGCATTTTAACACTCCAAACCAGGTGTAAGAAAGCACAAAACGAAGTTTACATATCCACCTGGGGTTTTAATGAGCCGCAAAAGGGCTCACCCTCTCTGTGTTTCCCGCTGTTAACAAGCTGTCCGAGCACCTGTAAAGCCTCACCGCAAGGATTCAGCTCCTAAGCACAGCATCCTTCCCCGAGGACGCTCCTGATCTGGGGACATATGTTGCCTGTCCACATAAAGTTTCCCTTGGCTGTAGTCACAGTCAAACCTCCTGCCTCTGATTTTCTCTAGTCCATAACTTGAGCAAGACATAAGTTTTAACTCTCCTTCCAGAGGCTTATTGACTGCCCTCACCTAAAAATGAGCAATGCTCCTGCCTCTTGGGCCTGCCCGTGTGGAATCACCTCCTGTCAAAATGACGAAGGGCTCAACTAACTACAGACACACCAGCAGCTTGCGGGGAGGTTAAACGTCACCATTGACCCATGGAGGCCCAGCTCAGCTCATTCGAACAAGCACGTCAAATAGACGTGGAGAAGTGAGGTTTGCAGAAGTCCCTATGGGAAAGTAACGCATGATGTTCACGACCAGGCTCTGGGTGCTGAACATGGTGTGAGCCAACACCTGGGCTGGCTGGGTGGCACAGCTCCAGATGGGCAGTTGCAGGGGACTGGCAGAAAACTAATCTCCATCCCCTCCAGAAGAACAAGGTCTCCTGGCTACCTGAACCCTATAGAAAGGGCCAGCAGACAAACCTCAGCAGCAGCCAGGATTTCTCTCCGAAGCCATACAGGCCAGGAAATAACACTCCTTTTCCAAAGAAATGGCATTTCTCCTTCCTCCTCCCCTTCTGAGTCTGCTCACGGGGTCCAACGGGGATGGTGCAGGACGGCGATAAAAGATGGCTAGCGTGGGCAAGCCGTCATCTTCTGCGTTCATAGCCTGGCACCAGCTGGGACTGTGGCATGAAGTGCTGCCTGCTGGGCTGAGATCAGGATGGAGGCAGTGCCCAGTCCCCGGCACAGACAGAAGGGCAGAGATGCTTAAGCTCTCGTGTGCGTATTGTATAATTAGGGCCTAACAGAGTCTGGTATTTGAAAGCTCACTCATGCCATTCAGTTAATTGTAATAGCTAATTTATATCTTTTATTGTTCTATGAACTTGAAACTTCTATTGCAGTGAGAACGGAGCGACAGCTGATGCAAAATGTGCTCTTGTAAATAAACATGGGTTGCGGCAAATGGAGAAAGGATGTTCAACAGCAACAATCATTCTCAGTTAGGATATTGAGGGGGGGGAAATTGCAGCACATTAAGAAAGCAATAACACTCAACAGGGTGTGCATTCATCAGTCAATATGTATGCACAGGGAGCATGCGGAAGCACGGAGAGCAGCCAGCCATGCAGGCTTAGGTAACAATTGGTTACCTAAGTGCAGCGCGTCGAGCCCTGCTGATGGATCACACAAACCGGTGGCAAGAAGAAACATCCAGGAGCTCGGCTCTCGCAGATGCCAAGTGCCGCTACGGATTCACCGCACCAGCCTGGGCAAGTCAGGCGCTGCCTCTGGGGTCCTGTTTTCCTTAAGGGTGAAATGGATTATACTGACTGACTTCCCCAGGGGAGTCGCTTGTTCTGTACCGGGAAAGAGCGGCAGTACTTGTGCTGCTGCTCACCATAAAATAAGGATAACATGTTCCTGCAGAGGATGGTAGGGGAACTCCTTGTTAGCACAAGGGAGTCACTGTGCAGGGCTGGTAGGAAGGGGGAGCAGGGCCCTCCATTTATTAAGAATGGTGTTGATGCCCAGAAGGGACCTTGCAAAGATCAGAAGACAGAGCAAGCCACTGATATCTACCCAAGGCTCCCGCTGGGGCTGATCTCTCTTGTAGTTGCCCAGGATCATGCCTCTCTTGGTCGTCCCCAGAGGCTGGCTCCACAACCATGTGGTACCCAGGGATGCGAGTTGGTCTGCTCCCCAGTGAAGAACCACCCTGCAACTGTAAGGAAGACTTCTGAGACACAGCCAGACCTCTCAACAGTCCAGCCCCTGCCCAACATACTCATCCCTGACATCAGAATTCACATTAAAAAACAGTACCAGAATTGAAAACAGTTCATTTTGAGGTTCTCCCCCCATTGCATTTGCGATTGTGCTTGTTTAGAAACAACTGCATTTTTTAGGTGCTGGGTTTTCTCTTTTTTTAAGCAACAAAAAGAAATTGTTCTTCCTAAAGGGAGAATAAAATTAGCAAGGTGCACCTCAGGGAATTGGACAGGCAATCCACAAACAGCCTTCAAATGCTCCAGTTGATTATTTCTCACACTCGTGATGTACGTGCACATGATATGCATAAATCCACTTGCCTCATACAGAGAAAACAAAAAAGGAGCAAGTTCATGGACTGCTTTTCATTCATTTACCATACACATGTGTCATTGCTGCCCGTATGTATGCACGGCACATACACAAAGAACAGCAACAGTTACATCTGGTGCCTACCGCTGTTAAGAGCCTGTCACACTGCACTTCCCAGTGTTTGAACCACAGTAGGCTCATTTGAAAAGATTTTGCAAACCACTCAGAGTTTCATTTTGGAGGAGATAGATCGGAGAGGGTTATAGGACAGCTTTAATGTTATTTTCATGCACAATCATGAAGCTAAGGTCCCTTGTTTCCCTTTCTCTCTCTCCCCTCCAGTTGACATCTCAGCAGCTACTTGAGAGCACAAATTGACCAGGAGCCTGCATCTGCCAAATAACTCTCCTTCTTAAACTGTATTCATTAGCCATCCCTTTTCCCTCTCTCTCCCTGCCCTTCAGGAATTAATTCAATACATTCCTTTCAATATATTCCTTTCCACAAACCACATTTCTTTAAGCTAAAAGTAAGCCAACATCTTGAATCAGGGAGAAGAAATTCCTCCTTCTACTGTCCTACCAACAGCCTGGCACAAGTAGATCTAATGCACAACATTGGGTGTGAATACAGGTACAGGTATTGTAATTAGCGGAGCGTCAGGTCAGAATTTTGGAGTGCAATCTCCATGTGTGCATCCATTTCAATGTTCTATTCCTTCTCCTTCCAACCGAGCTTTCCAGTCTGTTTTGACCCTGGTTTTTTTCACTGGCGAGTTTTCCATCTGCTCTTTTCTGAGGTTGGACACGACCTCAGAAAGTCTTCCACCAGCTCATGACAAGGTGAAGTGACCTGAGATACAGCCAGGTCCACACATCACTAAAGGGGCAACCCAACAGAGAGTGAGTTGGTTGCTCCCCAGCCCTTGTGTACCCCCCGAGAAATAGCAGCAATGTGCTACAGCAGACATCAGGATCGGCCCTAAAGTGCTTGTCCTATTCTTACTTCCAAACAGCACGTAGGCAGATTCCCACCCACTCCATCCGTGCATCAGGAAAATGACACAAAATTGAGGTAGAATATGAATACAGCAATTTTTCTTTGTTTTTAAACAGATGTAGCTATTGCTTCTTATTAAAATAAATAAATAAATGCAAGCAGTGTGAATTAGAAGCCTCTGCAGAGTCAGCACATATTATACAGGGAAGCTAATATCACCATAGTTAAGTAGAAAATATCCTGTCATTGTAAGCCTGATCTTGTCTCCCTGCCACTATTTAGCTTTGCAACAGCTAAACCAGCCCCCTTGAATTTTCACGGGCCAGACTTGATGAGAACGTGTACTTTTGTTGGAAAGTTTGGAGGCAAATGGGACAAGACATCCAGGAGAGGTGAGCATTTCTGCTTCTTCCTCTCTTCTCTTTGATCATCTTTAGATGCATTAACATGCTATGAAGAGCCACCATTCTCCCTGTTCCTGGGACACCTAGTACCTCTCCAAAGGAAAGGGAAAGAAGCTGGTCCCACGCTATGCAAAGAGTTTTTTACTTGGCCCACACTTAACAGCTTCTATTCAGAGAAGGACAAGCACCAGTTTCCTTCTGTGAGTGTTATGGACCTCGCATGTGTAAAATGCACACTTGCTATATGCATTATGGAGACATTGCCCCAGTATGGACTTTAGAAAGATCCCACAGAAGCAGACAGCTACGTAGCAAGGAGCTGGTGACAAGGGATGCTACTGAAGGTGTATCTAGGAAGGAGGGCACGATCAGATGAGTGACTGCTCCGTAACTGGTCACCACTTCTGTTTGGTGAGCTGTCATGACCTACTCCCACGGTGGATGTTGATAGTTTGGTTTAGGCTGAATTTAAGATGCCGCAGAAACATTCTTTTGATGCAGGGACAGGCACTTAAAGTTATGTTAGTCAAGAGGTCAGCAGCCTCTCAAAATCTCAACAACCCCAATCCATGCACAGCTTCAGAGGATGGGGCTGGTATGGGTGGAACAGGAGAGGGAAAGCCATATGAAGAGAGGGAGCAGCTCAGTCTCCTTTCCTCTATGTACACAACAACAGGATCCCTTTATCTCTTTCAGATTTGGATAAGGCTGAGCTCAGATTTCTATTGCTGCGGGTCAGGCCCTTGTTTTCTGCTTCTGAATGCAATAAAGTGCAATGTTCTACGACTCCGTAAGCATTTTAAATTACTTCACATATGGTTTTGAATGCTTGACAGATTTATATTAAATATAAATGCTTTTTATGAAATAACTATGTGAAAGTGTTTCTTTGCAAATCACTGTGACGGCTGTGAGCAAAACTTAAATCCAGGGTTTGAATATACCAATCATAGCTTCAATTTTGTGTAAGGCTATCTGAAAAGCCTCTGGAAAAAAACCCAAACCCACAAACATTTCAGCTTATGGTCCACCAAGGGGTTAAGCTGAAGGACAAGAACAGAAGTGTAATTTTAATTGTGCATATTTTTCCTAGCTATTCCTGTAGCTTCTGCCTCATAAATTCTCATGACAATTGCATAATGCTGAACCTATCTGCTGGGAATCCCAAAGGGAAGGCTTAACCCTTTTGCTTTCTTGAAGTTTGATAATTAATTCTATTTCTTTCACCGAGAGGAGACAGCTTACCCAACGGACAGTCCCAAAACAAACACTGACGTAGGTACTGTACTGTACTGTACGTGCTCTGTACTTTCAATTTCCCTGCCTGGGTCACAGAGGAATAGGCAAACTGGTTCAGGTAAAATTAGAATTGACCCAAACCTTGTTACTTAAATAGGTTTTTGAAACATTAGGGCCTATTAACCACTGCTTTGCCAGGCAAATTCAGGGGCTTGCATTTAAGCTAATGCCCCACTGAAGTCACTATGGGAAGGGTAGAATGAGACCCTGCGTTGTTTTCCCCAGCAGTGGCTGCCTGTTAATTGCAGCTGTTGAATGTATGCATATTCATTACACCACGGAGCTTTGGAAGCTGCGCAGTCTGCAGCTAATGTGCTGAATCAGACAGTAAATCAGACTGATTAAAGTACATGTTTAGGTCTAAAAGACACACTAATCACACAACCTTGTCTTTGGAGCTGACTTTCAAATCCTAACAACACGAGGGATGCTGTAGAGAAGACGAGGACCTGAACAGGAGTCCTACCGGCTGCCTCCAGCAGCGGTGGGGCAGGTGGGGAGGCTGGGTGTCCCCTACAGGACTCACAAGCAGCACAGCCACCGCAGCGGGAGGACTGAGAGTGCTCCTTGTGGGGAGACCCAGCGTCCCGAGATTTCCCACAGCCCCTCCTGGCTGCTGCCACGCTCCAGCCATGGCACAGATCCACCCGACTCATAAGCAGAACCTCTTGGGAGGCTCCAGCAGCTTCCTGCAGAGCAATTTTCACCACTGAGGAACTAACCCAGCCCAGGGCTTGCCACTCCTGTTATTTTTAACATTATTCACCAGGGTTCTGGATATGACGAAGCCTTGCTTTGCAGTAGGCTAGAGGGAACCAGCTGGAGAAGGCTTAACCCTACCACAGAATGGCTACGCCAGAAAACATACACATAGCTGACACCGCAAGCCGTGCCCAGTGTGTGGAAGCCCTGGGGACCTTATAGGATTAGATTTTGGGGAGCATGTACAGGCACAGGTATGCTGGGAGCTGTTTTGGCTCCTCTCATCCTTGTTCTGTGCTGCAGCAGACAACACGCATGAAGCCGCTCTGCCGTACGCCAGCGCAACAGGGTTCCTTTTCATCTTAATATACCTTTCTTTATTTGGCTCTTAGGTGCACTGCGGGAGTAAATGCACTCTCAAGAGATGACTGTGGACAATGCTTGTGGTTTCTTTATAGAGCACCTCTGGAATAATGTCTACCTTTGGTGCTAGCCATTTCATGTCCCTCTGTCTTGCAGCAAAGGAGCCCTTCCTTACAAAAGTACTTCTGAATCTGCCTGGAAGCCAAGCGTGGGAGAAGAACGAGGCCTCTATAAATGCATTCAGCGAGTTGTTTGTTTTGTGATAAATAGCGTGCTATGCTGATACCTTCAAGTGTTTGACATTCATGATTCACAATTTAAAGCCTGAAGGACGTAGTGGTGTTTTCTTCCAGATTTAACCTTCTGAAACCCCCTTTGCTTGTGCTCTAGACTTGTTTAGTTTGACAGTTATGTGAATTCCAGCCATTGGGCTGAAATTGCCATCCTGGTTTGCATGAGCAATACCTTCCCTTCGCACAACAACGACCTCTGAAAAGGTGCATGCACATAGAAAAGGCACGCTCTGGTTTCAAAGTCTGCCAAAGGTTTGCAAATACATCTCATTTTTGTCTGGTTCACTCTCAGCCTTCTCCGTACAGAAGTGAAAGAAGTGGGAGGAAACGTTCCTCCTCACTTCATTTCTCTGGCTGTGCCACTGTCCCCAGTAACGCACACAAAGGCACTATAGTCTGGAAGGTGGGATTTGAAGGAGACAAGGGGACTTCCCCATTCTGCCATAGGTTTCCCCAGACCCGACGGCTTTGCCTTCCCTTCCTCTGGCTCCCCTGCCACACAAATATCCAACACGGGAGTGCATTTGCTGCATTTGGGCAGAAGAGAGACATGCTAGTGCAAATGTGGTGGCAAAACTAATTTCCAGGAAAGATCTCCAAGGTATCATCAAAACCACAACAAGTATTAGGAATTAAACCCTAGATCAAAAGAATCTGCATTTGAGAGGAACTCGGATCTCATTCCGAGTGTTAAGTGT
This sequence comes from Phoenicopterus ruber ruber, assembly GCA_009819775.1. NCBI lineage: Eukaryota > Metazoa > Chordata > Aves > Phoenicopteriformes > Phoenicopteridae > Phoenicopterus > Phoenicopterus ruber. The sequence continues at coordinate 96,980,409 of CM020216.1, forward strand.
TTTCTTCATCCTAGTTCTCTCACACTAAACTCCAGTCTCAGCCCTCCTTAAAGCCTGCAAGAGGTCACAGCGGTGCCTTAACACCACAAGCCTGTGTCTAGCAAGTACTAATGCTCCTGGAATACATCATCTTCCATCTCTAAGTAGCCACCATGTTCACTGCCTGGGTGTTACTCACTTTCACTCAGATTACCCGTAGCATCAGGCTGGGAAGACAACAGAGATGCAAGTAAATGAAAAAAAAAAGCAAGTTCACTAAACCTTTGGGCACATTACAGCTTACAGTTAATTTACTCTGGTTTCTGAAGGAAAGGCAATGAAAGCACAAGCTCGAACTTTTCGGACAGTGTCAGCTTAGCAATCACCTCCAAATGGAGACTGGGCTGCACTACAAGAAGATGGCCAGACAATATCCTCAAGGGTGTACAGGGGGTCAAAAGCTAAAACAAGAGAGGTAGCAGAGACTACAGTTTCCTTCCTGGTTTTCACAGCACCAAAGACAATTTTGCACCAAAATCATTGTCTCTTCATCACATGCTTTTGAATAAACTGTTTGAAGCTGCTTTATGCAGTTAAATATGACCACGGTGCACACACATAAACACTGATTGATAACTGCATCGACATATTGAAACAGATGCAATGTATCAGTCATCCTACTAGTAACAACCCAGGAAAAAAGAAGTGAATTAGGAAGCAGAAGCGGGGAAACATATTTCAGCTGAGGTTTGAATGCACAGTACCAGGACGGCATGGGTTTGAGAGAAGACAGACCTCTCACCAGCCAAAGTCAAGCTGTGTGGCAGGTCAGAGAGATGGCCAGAAGCAGAGCAAGACAGAGGAGTTCGCCTGGAGCAATCCAGAGAGAGTTTTGAAAAGAAGGAGAGCAACTTAGAAGTAAAATACAATGAGAGCGGGCAGGCAGCGCTATTGTGGTGAAACCCACATTAACAGACAACTCAGCATGGAAAAGTGTGAACATGCCTTGAAATAACGCTGGCAAAACTGGCAAAAAATGGCAAACAAAAAGCAGCATTCGGCACATGCTTCAGCGGCTGCAGAGCAGGCAGCAGGGACAGGCAGAAAGGAAAGAAGATGGGAATTAATGCTCACACGTGGCAGAGCTGCACGCAGGAAGGGAAGGAAATCTGTAGCTCTAGTTTTCTGTCACCCTGCTTGTGCCACCAAGCAAACAAAAACCCGTGACTGAGGGGGACAGTGGTGTGTGAATACAAAGGATGACTGAGTGGTGCAGTTACCTCTTGACAACTAAGATGATACAAAGACTCTTTGTAGCTACCAGGAGGTGCCACTATTGATGCCCAAGCTGCCATCTCCACCACCTGCTGCCAGAGAGGTTTGCCCGTTTGATCAACCACAAGATGCTTTCCTGCACCCGTAGTTTCAACAACTGTTTCTTCTTTAAAAGGCATCTCTGTTGGCGCCGGTGTCCTGAATAGCCCCTCTCCTCCCCAGCGCTCACACCCGGGGCTGCAGTCAGAGCAGCAGGGACAGAGCAGGAGGAGCATTTGAGAGAGAAAAAAACAGATAAAGGACATCCTTTGTGCCTTTAAAGCCTCTCCCATAAAGTTCTGCACGTTTGTAAGAGCCACTGCCAGAGATGCCTCACATCGCAGAGAAAATCTCCCTGTCTCTTGCTCGGCAACAGGCTCTGCCTCCAAAGCAGATTCTTGCACTTGCTTGCGTGTCGTACTCGCCTTTGTAAACTGATGTGGCTGTTCAATGGATCACATTTAGGATACCGCTATATTAAACCCTGCAACCTCACTGCCACATGCAAATCATGTTAGATATCTGTAGGAGGGAAAGATACCTCTTTAAGGAACCTGAAGAGCATGGTATCAAACAGGCAAATGTCGCTTCCTTTTTAAGATGAAAACAAAGAAGTGTTTCAGATGAATTGGCTTTCAATATTTTATTTTCAACAGAAGATTTTGTAGGCTGCTGTGGCTAGTCAGTGTTAGTAAGAAGATATCGTCTTCAGCCCGGGGCAAGGGAAGCAGAAGAAGCAGCATGCTGCATAGGCAGACCCCTTGGCAACAGCAGAGATTAACTAGCATGCAGATATACTTTATAAGGGTCCAAATGGATGTTGAGCCACCAAGAGAGACTGCAGTTAAGTGGAAATAAGCTTTGCTGAATACATGATATGCCAAAGGATCTGCAGAGGAACCCTTAGCAGAAAGAGCCATTAATCACTGTAGCCAGCTGCATCCCATATACAGTGCTCACCTTGTGAACCTGAAAAATATTACTGTAATAAGAAAAAAGACGCCCTTCAAAAGCTTCTTCAGGTGCCCTACGCAGACACTGCAGTAACTCTTTGGGACAGATTATTTTCTGGCTGTATTTCTTAGTAAGCGGATTCCTCAGCTCCTTTTCCAACAGCCGCTGACATAACTAACACCACTTTCATCTGTCGCAGTCACCTTCCCCTATCTTTTCGCTACAAAAAAGCTCAGACAAGTGTGGAAATGGGGGCGGGGGGGGGGGGGGAGCTGAGGGGGAGAGAAATGAATTGGCTGGTCTAGTTGTAAACTTTACCACCTCCCTCCAGCCATAGGTAGAGCTAAAATTCCCAAGGGCCTTTCATGAAGGGCAAAACCCGTGCCTTCTTTTTTCTCCAGTGCTTTTGATGTGGCTGTGATCCTAATCAAACAATGAAAAATAAAACCCCATGCATGGAAACAAGATCACCTCTGGCTTCAATCTGGCTTACATTTCCATCCCCTGGAGTTGAGTCAGCATCAGTTGCATCAGCTGCTTAAAGAAGAAAAAGGTGAGCCGCAAATATTAGTCACAGGCGGAGGCAGCAGCAGGCAGGGACAAGTGACTCAATTCCCAGTTGGCTCCCAGAGTTCCCGTCATCCTCTCCACATCAGCACATTTTTAAGTAGGTTCAACATAACCTTGTAAATTCCCCCCTACGTCACCATGGGGGCTTTGAGGACCTCCTCCTTCTTTACAATTCTGCTTTCACCTCTCTCCCTTTCTCATGCATATTGCATTTTATAAGATGCTTGCTCTAAAAAAGCAACAAAACGTGGTCTGTGTATGTCAAGATGCCTATAGAGAGAGGACTTTTCTAAGCAAGGGTTCTCTAGCTGGGACTATTCACATTAAATCGGAAGCTGACTCCTGAGGATACCAGGACTGCTGCCTGGAACATGCACTTAATTTGCTAAAAATAAATTGCCATTATTGCAAGACTGACTTCCAGGTGAGGTGAGTCTGGTACACAGGTTCAGACAGACTACACAGGGGAGGGCTCAGCTGGCTGTGCTATTGCCTTGGGATAATCGCATTCACGGAGATGTTTCTGGTAAAATGCCTGGGGCACTGGAAAAGGTGGAGAGTTGGAATACCCCAGCCACCTCGTGTCCAGACTGGCCAAAGCAGGTGTGGGTCAGGGTCCCCAGCGCTCCAGTGTATTCCACAACGGCTGAGCCCTTGCAGGGAGAGGTGGAGATTGCTGACAGTTTTTATTCTTTCCCTGGGAGGTACTGGGAGCTTGTCTTCTTTTAAAACACAGATCCTCAGCTGTTGTAAATTTCTTGAGACCCTCCAGCTTTCACAGAACAACTCCAGTTTACAGCAAGTGAAAACTGAGATGAGTTTCCATACTTTTCACAAAAGAAAAAGAAAATCGAGATCAATGGCTTGCCAAGTGGCAGATACTTAAAAAATGATAAAGCTTAGGATGTCTCTCTGTAAACGTATTTATCCATCTTTTTTTTTTTAATGGCTTGTGTTGTACCTCTTGAACTATACATCTAGTGTTGTCTGCTGTCTAAGGCCGGCCTTGAAATGTCTTCTCCTTCTTGTCAAGTCTCTCAGTGAGATTTTGCTCTAAATGTGCTCTACAGCTGTACAAGCTCCGTAACACAGGAGACCAGACCCCATCTTACCCACACAGGTATTGGCAAAGTTGCTCATACTTTCCGAAATGGGATCGTCTCGTGAATGTAGACACTTGGGTCTTGTTTCCCTTATTGACAGGTACCCTGACAGTTCATTAATCAGTCACTAATTTCTCTCCCTCCTATTTATAGTGCCAATCCTTAAGGGCGTATGCTGTATCGTGGTGTGAGTTTGTTGGCCCTCCTACGCACCTCTTTATAACAAGCAGTAACAGATTAGAAAGGTCAACTTGCATCCACTGAGTTTATGGTGCTGACTTTGGTAGTAGCACCTGAAGGAAAATAGCAGATGTTTTATACAGAAGAATTATTTCACACCTACCAGTGATGGGTTGCAATCACCACATTGCTGTACGCTTCCCCTAGGTGAATCCTCCCCAGTGACTTAATAACCGAGGTGATTGCTTCGAGCAATTAAAATCTCCAGGACCTATACCAAACTCATTTTGTTGCCAAGTTAACAACATGGTAGGGAAAGTAATTTAGAGGTATTAAGTGTTCCTCACTTACCATTTTCCATTGACTCTCCGGTTTCACAGCACTCTGAGGACACCTTGTCCTGACATGGGAGCTGAGGCAACCAGCTGAGGGAAGGGGTGGAAGAGCTCTTCCCTCCTGGAGGCACCGAGGGGCACCTGGTGCAGGTGGGGAACAGCCGCTTGCTTGCTTGCTTGCTTGCTTCCTTCCTTCCTTCCAGCACAGCTGATGCCTTCCTCCCTTCACATGCTTCTGCCCTTTAGGGATGCAATTTTCCAACTTCACATTGCGGACTAAAACTAACATAGCTTGACCCAGTCTCTGACATTCAACTGGCCTTCCGTCTCACACACACATACGCACACTTTTTAGGGAGAAATAACATGAATATCTAAAGTGCTTCACAGATCTAAAGACGGAAAATCTTCCCCCCAGGTGGGGAAAGTCCCTGTTCTTCTGCAAAACTGGAGCTGCTGACTGACACACAGAACTGTGGCTTCTGAGATGTTTTCCTACAACCTTTGAAGTAAAGCTGACTTGCAAATAAAACCCATGCCTTTCCATACAAAAATTCAAAGGAACTTTTGAAATGGGATGCAGTAAGAATGTTTTTGTTGAAATTTGCAGTTTTTGAGGGGAGGTTAATCAAACAGTGGGAAAAGTTTCAGTCCTGAGAAATTTCCATCTTGTTTTGAAATAAGACATCACTGGGAAAAGTTTAAAAATGAAATTTCAAGTAGGTCTACATTTAAACACTTGAAAAATTCACTTTAGCCAGGCAAGGTAACAGGAAAACCTGCAAGATGATTATGAAGGTTAGAATTAGAGGTATTCAGACTTGCAATTTTTCAATTAAATTTCCACATCACAGGGACAAAAGGAGGACGTTAATTCTTTACATAAACGTTATGCCACCTTCAGCCAGCTGTGGAAGAGGCTGGAAAATTCTCAAGCTTTTACAAAAGTTTTATACAAAATATCACATTTAACAAGGAAAAAGGATGCACTCTTCCATAGCTCCAAACTATCCAATCTTTGTTGAGAAAAAAGTGTTTTCTGAAAGGCCAAATACACAACTTCATGACGTCAGTGAAATAAAAAAAAAAAATCTCTGAAATGTCTGCCACATCTATAAGTTAATTACATTTTTAACACTACCATGGCCTCCAGCCCTCGTCCTTTTCCATCCATCTCACTTTCACCGGGTTTTAAAGGTGGTAAACATCTAGCTGGTCTAATTTAAGCTCAGTACTGTGGCACAGTATTTCCAGAAAAGACAATGACACAGCTAGGTAGCTCTGCTCACTTTTGCACAGTGCTATTCATTTTCGGGCAACAGTAACGCAAAGCGGACATGGGACACATATAAATACAGACACAAGTTCACGTGTTTCTCTGTATTTACCCCTCGCTCTCAGTTTCATTTACTTTTTAAACACTATATGGCTTTGTTCTTCAGGCTGTTTGAACCAGAGTAAACAAGCACATGTATTTTCCACCAGTGGGGCAAGATATTCGGACCATGCTATAAGAAGATAGGGAATATGGTATTAATTGTCATCCCCAACTCCCCTCCCAGTCATTTAAAAAAACACAAGCTGTCTATTACACTCCTGTAATTGAGATGAGTCTTTACTGCACGTTTCACGCGGCAAACTAACACACCACAGTGTAATAGCCTTTGACATTTTCTTGCTTCTGTGGATTTATGAAGGCTAGATTTACACTAATTTGCAATTAAAGGAAGGCCAACTTTATGCCAAATGTACACTTTTGAACCTCAGTCATATCAGTTCTACAGCTGTTTAAATAAAGCTAAATATCTCTAATAATTGAAAAAGTGCTCTAAAAATATTCTAATGGCGAAATGTCTTCACTGTAGGCTTGGGACTAGTTAGACTATAAACAAGTTAATTAGTAAAAATCCTTGTAACAGAGAAGCGAAGCTGTGCAGTTGATAGCATAGGTCATAGACGTGAAGCAAAACATAAAGAGCATCGACACTGACAGGTTGAGCACTCCAGGGTAGGAACCGGCACTCATGGGATACCTGGATTTTCACAAGCTCAGCTAGCCCTCCACTTTTCAGAAAACAGGGAGAATAGCTTTGTGAAGGGGTACCCATGACAGAGGAATGACTTGCATTTGCTGAATGGGTGAACAAACTCTGTGTCCAAAAGCAAATGTAAATGCAAAAGTATATTGTATACAGTGGGGGGAAAAGCAGCCGAAGTCTTCTGCCAGTCTGCCACTATCCCTTCTTGTAGCAGGGTCCAGCAGCAGCCTAGTGCTATGTCACTTTGTAATATGGCTCTCACAAAAAGAAGTCCTGCGGTACTTCTGGGACAGAGCCCAGCTTGTGGCTAAAGGACTGAGAGGGGCTTGCTCTTCTTGCTTCCAGAAATAAGTCAATGTTTCCTCCCATGCAGAGCCAACTGAGGCACCCATTTTTCATGGAGTCTTGTGATTTGGAGTACAGCTGTTCTTTGCCTGAAATACCTTAAAGATAGCTTTTCGGAGTATAGATGCTCAATATTTTTCTGCAGATATCTCTGCCAAAAATCATTAGACATGTTTTAATATCAGGCTAGACATATTGACTCTTTCAGACCAAAAACTGAAGTGTTCAGAAACTTTTATCTGCATGTAAACATGGAGCAGTATGATGCCATCCACCTATAAACTCGCAGCTGAGGGACCTGGATGAAAGGCAGTTGCCCTCAGTAGCCAGAGGAGAGAAATGAGGCTTTGAGTTATTCAGCTCCCTGGAAAAATGAATGGCTTTGTGCCAATGTCCCATATGGGTGTTAGGTAAACATCAGCCAAAAATTTAATTTGGGACACCTTAGATGTAGAAGGCCATTGCACAAGCATGCTGGGAGGAGGAAAAAAAAGAAAAGAAAAAAAAAGAAAAAGAAAAATCCGGAGGCAGTCCACTCAATGCTTCTTTCTTGATGGTTAAGTTTGTCCCACAGCTGCTCCTTATAGGAACTCATCTTTCTGGCAAATGTTTTTGAAAACCTAGAAGACTGTGGGTCACGAGTGCGCCTGATCTTTCAGTAAGGAAGGCGTGGAAACACTGCTGGCAGCAGAGAGAGGTAGGCAAGGACTAAAAGAAAAAGCCAGTTTACAGGCTTTCCAATCAGTCTCTCATACTTTATCAATCATCTGCTGAGGAGGCATTTGCGAGAGACAGAGTCTTTACGTGCCCTTTGCCCTCTAATCCAGTACTCAAATCCAGTATTGACATGAGCTGCTACCAAGGTAAGCGTGCACAACAGTTCATTTAAGAAGAAATTAACCTGTATGGCTTCCTCCTGGCACCAGTCTCCTGCTCAGGAATGGCTGCAAGGCACATCCTATGAGCTAGAAAGATGCAAATGGCAAATAATCCTGGCTTCAGGCAAATACTATGGAGACCTACACCATGAGCACTGTGTGACCAATTCTGCACAGCGCAGAGCCTTGCGTGCCGGGTGCGAGCACCGTCCCTTCCTGCTGGAGCAAGAGCAACACACAGCAACAGTGCATCGCAGTTGATGTATTTGCTCCATCTACGAAGCACGTCCGGAGTAAGCTCTTGCTCCATCGCTTATGGAAAGAAATACGACGGATCATATTCATTTCCAGCACAACTGTACTAACTCCAGTCAGGTTACATCAGGATACGCCACTCCGTGTATTCATTGTTGGCACAAAAGATATCTTAGCAACTCCAATGGTACCGTGTACATAAACAAAAAGGGTTGTAACAGAACACAAAGAAAATGTCATTTCCAATACCAGTTCATTTGTCCTGAAGCAGGAAAGAATGGCATAGCTGTGCCTACTCTCTAAGGCAAGAAACAGCTTTGACAACCAGCCTAAGGAGGAGTTCATAATAATACATACGGTATCTCAAACAATTTGACATTTTCTCTAGTGCCCCAAATGTGTCTATAGTTTAGGAATAAGCTACCTGTAAGCTTAAAAAAACCCCAAGCTAAACACAGAAGTCTAGAAAGGTAAATTCATGTAGCTTTCCAAAACAGAGTCTGAAGGTCAAGAAAAGCAAGGTGCTGCTGCAACTTTTGTGAGTGAACGAGGTTCCTACATAACATGCAAATTAAATGGGAACATTTAAGCAGATTAATTTAACGTTTCTAAGCCAAGTGTGTCACTAGGACAGAATCTAGCAAAGTTCCCATTTTGTTCTGTTGATGGCTTTCAAATCTTTACCGCAGAGGTGTGACAAAAAGACAGACAGTGTTTTCTGACGCCAGGACAGAGGCCTCCATCAGCAGTCATCAAGGAAGACCCCTGACAAGGTGCACGATGCAGGTTTTGGCATGTTTTATGGTGCTGTGGAACATTCCTGAAAGGTTAAATCTGCTGAAGCTGAAATGTGCACAGAGGAGCACTATCTGTAGAGGTAATTTACATCATAACACAACCTCAGGTAGATTGCTCACCCACAGAAAGGTACACAGGTTCAAAAGCATTCAAAGATCAGGACCCAATTCCGAGGTTTGATTACTCACTGAAATGCTAATGCTTGCAGAGAGAGTCTAACTCCAGTCTAACTATGCACTCTTCCCCTCCTGCTTCTCTGCCCCTTGCTCCCGCCACCTTTCCACAGTTTACAATAATTCTGATAACAGCAACAGCTAATTCTGTCACTAGTGATTAGTCCTTGCAGAACAAACAGAGGAGGCTGACCCTGAAATAATAATCACTCTTTCTAGCTTTTTTTTTCTCAACGCATGTTGTGTTCGGTGTGGAAGCATAGATTTTCCCCTCGCTCATTTCTTTAACACTTGAGCCTCGTCATGCTATTTAAATGTTGATGTATGTGAGGAGTCTTCATCACAGAACTCTTTATTGCTATTCAATTCAAATGAGACATTTATTTAACTATCCCCATGCAGTAAAATAGTTCCTGCTGCCATTCAGTCAGTGTCGCAACCCAAAACCTGGAATAGTAAGAGTAGACTATGGCTTTATATTTTAATTCTGTCTGTAAAGGGTGTATGAACGCCATGCTCTAGCATCACTTGAATGGGCGTGAGACACAGAGGCTATTTGTCAAACCTCTTGAAATTGCAAGGGCTACAGTGAGAGAAACACTTAGAAAGTTGTCAGAGGTATTTATTATAAGAGCCGAGGAGTGTTTCTGTGTTCCTGAACTTGGTAGGTAAAATCTGCCTTCAAAAAAGTTCCAGAAGAATGGTCAACCATATTTCAGGCATTGCCATTTTCTTTAAGAATAGAAGTTTTTGAAACTGACTACATCAGAGAAAAGGGATTTCATGAAATCTAGTATGAGTTCTTCAGGTTTTCCAGCTCAGTCTTATATACTTTTACTAATAAGAAGGGAAGGAAAGTGGGGACAAGACCCTTCAGAAGCAGATCACCAGCGAGTCCTGCAGCACCACCCTGAGGTTCAGCCAGTCCCCCTCTCCTTTAGGTGATCCACAAATACAACTGAAGAAACTGCTCAAACCTCAGAGAGGGACACGAGTGGTGTTTGGAGCAGGCAAGGGACCACTGAAGGTCAAAAACCATCTCAGTGAACATCTCAGCAGGGAATGTCTTATACATAGATGCGTGTTTTGCTGTGCTAACACAGCTTTACTAGAGGAGGGAAACGCCTCAGCACTTGCCCTCCCTCCCTAACTCTACTCCCCTTCCGTACTCAGAGCAGGGCTGCATCCACCTCGGTGCAAGTAGCCCATCTTCTGCTCAACAAGATTCAGCTGATCTATTCGTGTCTTAAGAGTAAAGGCAGCTGCAGTAGGTCAGGTCACAAGTCTATTTAGCCTAGTACTTTATCTCCAACACTGGCCAAAAGCTGTCACCTAGAGAAGACTATAGGGACTGGCCACAAGACTTTCCCTAAGCGCTCATTCATGCACCGTACATGGTTCAGGAAATTCCTGAGCCAGGCACATTTCTAGGTGTTTAGATCTTCATTGTGTCTTACTGACATGTGTGTGCCTCGTTGGCATTCCTCCTTTTTCTCTGTGAAATAGGAGGTCTCTCCCGAGGCAGGTTAGCATAGTTGTACTGACCAGCTTCACTCATTCTCCAGAGGCTGAAATGAGAAAGCAGAACAAGTGTCTTGCTTTTCAAATACTGCTCTGGGTTTGCTCCCATTCAAAAAAGAGCTTTCAGGAGTCTCTAAAATGGGGGAAAAGCCTCCTCTACTTCAAAAGAAGAACTCAAGTGAAGGATAAGGAGTTCCCAAGTGAAATGGCTTGCCCTGAAAGGTAGATGCAGTGCCAGGTAGGATCAGGACAACCATTGTAGGAGGGGGGTTGTAGGAAAGGACATGCTGGTGTGAGTGGGAATGGCTGCTAACCTTGACATGACGAGCAGTTCTGGGAAGAAATAGGTTTGAAGTTCAGCTATTCCTTGTGTACCACACAACGTACTGAAAGGCCATGCTACGATGAGCCAGAGGAGGGGACATGATGTGTGGAGTAGAGCTTTTCGGCTTGGAAATAAACTAGCACAGGGTCTTAATGAGCAGTCTGGAGAAAGTAAACAAGGAACTGTTATTCCATTTCATAATGTATCGCAATTAGAGAAGTAGGAGGAAACTGGGGAAACCATCAGGTGGCAGGTTTAAAAAGAAACACAGGGAATTGCTCTTTCACACATGTATACATAAAGCTGTGAAACTCACTGATCTGAGACATTGCTGATGCCAAAAATAAAACTGGCTTAAAAATAGAATGGTTAGACAAATAAAAAATAGGTTCAAGAAGGGCTCTTAAACACATGATGAAAATACATGAAGTCCACGAACCATGAACTGCTAGAAGGTGGGACGAGATCAGGGAAAATATCACCTTGTGCTCCCTCACTTCTCATAAGTTTTCCTTAAACCTCTGCCACTAGCCATTACGGAGAGAAGATTCTGAGTAAGATGAACTTTCAGACTGACCCTGAATTGCTGTTCTCATTCCCCAAATTCAATAGAGTTTTTCAGCAACCACTTGTAACAGCATTTGCTTCTGCTGTCACTGTTCTAATGGAGTGTGCCAAGATGTATGGAAATTAATTATCCTTTTTTATTTCTGGAATGTAGGCTGTGGGGATCTGACATTTAATGCATCAAATGCTCTGCATACATTCTATATCTGGTAAGTGCACTTCTCACAACTTCATCAACAAGTTACGGTTCACAGTCCTGATATGATTATAACATTAATTCCTACTGTCAGAGTGTGTTTACTGCACCAGCTTCATGAAGATGGCTCAGAGCCACCGAGAGCAGAGAAGTTCTGGTTCCTCTAATCAGTGACAAACCACAATCTAAACTCGGAGGAGAAAGTCCTACTTTTTCACTATCTCACATGTCAAGTGAAAAAATAACACATTCCTCTGAAATGACTGTGTTTAAGAAATCCTCCATCAGGATTTAATAACGGAAGATGATAATATCTTTATCTTTCTGTTGTGCTCTGGTCCCAAGTCATTTGACAAATGTTATCTGGCAGGCTGGCAGCATAGGGGAAAGTCATATTTTTCTGTAGGCCAAGTTCTTTGCAAGCCAAAGTGCATTCGTTCTTCTTAGGGCATATTTTTGTTCTGTCCCCATCCCCTGCCACTTCAGTGCCCCTCAGCCACTGGTCGCTGTGACCCCCAGCCCTTGCCTCACAAGTGTCCCTTTCTGTCCTGGTCCTCACCTCTTCTCTTGCTATCTGCCCATAAACATGGCCCTACCTCTTTCCCCACCACGCGGTCCCTGGCTGGATTGCCTTTCCCCCTGCCCCATGCAAGCACGCTTGGGCCATCCCTTCCACACAAGGCCAGCAGGAGAACTGGGACAGAGCAGAGGTCAGGATGCTCCGGCCAGGAGGTCCAGGACATCATCCAGCACTAGCCACTGCCTCAGTTAAGTCAACTGCAGTGTGTGACATGGGTTTGGGTGCCAGGGAAGACCAGACACATTGCAAGACATCTCTCCCTCTGTCTCTGTCAACCGTGGAAAACACCTACCGTAACCACGCCAGCCCAGAGTGCCCCCTAAGCCTAGGTTGGACACTTGAATTTGACCACATGCCAGAGGTTTTCTGTTCTTCCTCCTCCCTCCCTATTCCAGGAGCTTTGCGTACCATTGCCCTGCCTGCCCTTCCTTTTGGGGCATCCTCCAATTCTCCTCCTTTCTCTGCTGATGGCTTTATAGACCCAACTTTCCCCTAGCAAATTTATTTTTCTTTTCCCCACTGAGAAAGCATTATGATATGTTATTCAATAGACCTTAGATAAGATGGGAGTAGCAGTCCGAGTGTTAATTGGGGTAACTTCCCACCTCCCCCCTTTTTTTTTTAAACACTGGGAAAAAAAATATCAAGAGAGGCTTGAAGCAGTGCATGTGCTAAGAGGCTTAACCTCTTTCCTTTTTTTCACTTGGAGGTTTATCACCCCCAAAAATTCTTGTTCTGCCCCTGAACAGCCAGATTGTCCTGGAAATCCTGGAGTGAATCAGGTGCAACATTTAAAGCGCATCGCCACCACCGGGCCTCACAAGCTGGGCCACTTCACCCTAACAAGCACACACTGGAGTGCTCCTAAAAGCAAGGTGCAATGAAAATAAGTCCAATGAAAATAAGTCAGTGCTCTACAGGGGCCCTCATCAAAGATGGGAACACAACCTAAACGGCCTTTTCTTCCAGGCCTCCGTTCAGCTAACACCACCCGCTCCAGCTGTTTTCAAAAGCTGAGCCATTTGCTGATGAAATAGCTACAGACATTTTGTGCACATTTCATATTTATCAGCAGGTTACTAACAATGCAGAAATGGGCAGAACAGCAATTTGTAGCTGTGCTCTGATACTGCAGCCCTCCTCCTTTTGAGTTATGATCTTTTTTTCGGTATGGATCTGTCTTAATGACACTCATTTATTGACAAAAGTCTGCCTTTTATAGACTTGGAATTATTTAGAGGTCAAAAGAATAATTCTTTTAATAATACAGTTTCTGCTCCCTCAGCAATAGTATTTATGAAACCATATTTCTTTTACTAGGTTATTTCCCTACCTTTAGAATAGCCCATTTCCCTTTCGCTCTGTTAAGCATATTTTAGCAGAAGCAAATGGATTATTCCCTCATCACACCTGATCATTCCTCTTGACCTGATCTCTGAAAATAACAAAGTGATGAGCAAGAAGGCACTTAGAGTTTAATGGATAATCCTTGCTGGAATGCCATTTTTACCTGCTTGGGAGTTGGAATGGCTTAGATATAGATAGTTTAGGTAAATGCTCCAAAAGCCCTTGAAGACATATGCATTGTGCCCATGCTGCAGTAAAGTGTTCCCATCTCAGCACAGAGACCTGGGCTGGCAGCCCCCAGAGCTTCGTGTGGCCAAGGCTGGTTGCACCCACGCTCGAAGAAAGCTCATTTCAAGCTAACTCACACCATCATCCTCCAACGTACAATACAGATACGACCCAGAAGCATCAAGGTGAATGCCATCACATACAGGGCAGTAGCAGATATTTTATGTTAAAACATATTTTGTAACCACCCACATGGGGAAAAGCACTCCGTTCGGGTTTCATCTAGTCACTGGGCAATCCTGGCTGTGGGGCAAGCCCCACGGGAAGATAACGGCTGCACTCAAACGACACGGCTCTGCGGTGGGTTCAGCTGCTGATGCCGACTCACTGCGCGGGCTCCGACCAAGGGCTTCAACTCTCCGGGCTGCCCCTTCCTCTCTCCTGCCTGTCCGGGTCGGGGACTCTTTGCACGAGCACCCCATCCTCTACCTGTTCACACCTGCAGGAGCTTGAGCAAGGAGACCTCAGCCCTAAATTTTAGAGCAGCTACTGCCGTACAAATAATATTGTCATATAAACAATAATATGGCTATCTAATAACAAACACTACATCACACTAAAAAGAATATGTCTATTGCTAGCAGATTAAAAGGAGGAAGCATTCCAAGGAAAATGAAAATCTAAAAAAATGCCAAGAGCCTCCATAAAGTCTAATAACCCAAAAAGACAGAACTAGCCATCATGCATGCAGCAAACAAAACACCCTTGAAAACACCATTTTTATTCCCAACTTTGGACTAACAACAACTCTCTCAAGCTATAGGCTAGAATAGCTAAATCCTTAATATTTTCTAAGACCCTGGTGGCTTCTACACAGACATCATTACTCCATCTGGAAGATTTTAATTTATCAAATGGTAATACATCTTTCCACCACTATTTCAAGCCTACCATACCAGAAGATAGGCTTATACCAGCAGACTCCATATTTCAATAAAAGAGCTGCTTAAAATGAAAGCTTTTGCAAAATGTATGTTTTAAAATAATGTGGATTTTATTCTGGGCAGGTGTAGGGGGTGGCTGTTTTTCAGAAAAAAAAAATTTAGAAAAGATACAGCAGAACAATAGTAGTAGTTATGGTCTCCCACTCCCTTCCCAATCCAAACCAGGTTCCTTTTCATCATAATTTCCCCTTTCCTTGGAAAATGAAACAAGGAAGAATGAGTAAATCAGGAAAACTTGCAGTTGAAGTTTCCACTTGAAAAGTTGTGATAAATATACTTGTGAAACAGTGATATAATCAAAATATCTTTCTTTTTGAACTTGAAGAATGAATGACCTCCATAAAAAAAATGCAGCTTTTTTTTTTGTTTCCATTTCTTACTATTTCTAACAACAGATTTTACAATAACTTTTAACTACCAGAGATTCCAGAAGAGGTCTGATGCAAGACAAAAACAGGCTGTAACCTCTCCAGTTACTCACTTTTATGTTCACGGCACTATTCATACCTGCTGCTTCTTACTTTTGTTCCGGGGCGCGATGCCCGCAGGGCTGCTCTGGGAGGTGGGCTGAGCCGGGGTGACCCCGTCATAGGCCGTGCCCTTGCTGATGGCGCACCATCCCCTGGGGGCTGAGCCAGGTGGGCAGACCCGGGGGCAGGTGACACAGCCAGGGACAAGCCAGGTCCAGGGTCCGGCTGGGGTCCACTCGCGAGCAGCAGGAGACGGGGCTGGAGGCAGGGCTGGAGTTGGACCCTCCAGCAGCGTGTGTCCAAGGTCCATCCAGGAGAAAGGGCCCGAGGCCAGGCTGGAGACAAGCTGCCCGCAGTGAGGGTCTGACATGGGGCAGGGCTGGATGGTGTGCCCTGACCTGACCCGAGCTGGAGCCCCTGGGCCCATGGCAGGGGGTGGGTGGGGGCCCCAGAGAGGTTGCTGGGGGCTGTCATGACCTATTGGTGCCCTCAGGGAGCCTGACATCTCACCCGAGATGGAAAAATGATGTTATGATCCAGCTCATTAGCATGGCTAATGGTGATCCCTTTTGTTGTCTTTACTGTAGGAAGCTAGGGGAAAAGATCCAAACTGGCTCCACCCTGGCCACGAACCGCAAAGCTCAGGCATGAGGCTAGATCTGGACTCCCTGGGGTTTCAGTAAATTAAGACTAGGATTTAAGTTTAGGCCTATTTCTCTTTTATCTGTTGACTTTTCTTCAAGGGATGTCCTGAGTTAGGGAAAAAAACCCCAGAAACTCTCTGAAGTTACCTACGCTTGATCTGAATTCAGATCTAGTCATGCTGCTCTCTAATTTTTCTTCTCCATTCTCTGAAAACCCCTTCCTTCCCTCTTAACATGAAATAGTCTAATAAACTCATTGTTCACTGATTCCTTTTTTTTCTGTTAAACTCCACCACTTCACACCTGCCACCTTCTGACTGAATGGTCCTTCTTAGCCTAAAAGTTAGAAAAGGAATCAGAGAAAGAAAAGGACGAGGCGGGGGGACGGATCTCAAGCATTGCAGTCATGCTAATACGGCATGGAGCACAATCAGGAGCTGCCAGGGAAGAGCTGATTAATAACAAGAGGAATATAAGTCTTAATTTCGCAGGCGCACATTATTTTTTGCACAGGTTTAAAATTTAGGGCTCAGGGCTGTAGAACAGCAGTTAAGGGAGCAGAACAACCCGTAAAGAAGGCAGAGGTTATAGCTAGTTATTGACAGCACAATCATCATACGCCATTATAAAGCAACTGAACACAGTCATAAAAACTCATCCGTCACGTACCCAAGGCCACAGACTCCGTGTTAGGATTATATTGAAGGTGAGATATGACGATGCCACAGTGTTTCCAGTTTTTATTGACAACCTGGCCTTCAGGATTAGGAGGTGTCAGAACGCATCTGTGTATTCAGAGGAAGACAATGATATCCCCTGCTCTATCTCAGTTGTACTTAACAGCTTACTTGGACTGCAGTGCAGGTGAAAATGAGAAAAGCAAAAGAACGCCACATCAGAGTATCGGCAGCCCAAATAGGACCAGGCAGTCCAGAGTCATCCGCCAGAGCATGGACCAGAAAAGCAATTATTAACTACATGACAGTACAGCATGACCTCAATTCGCAGTAGTAGGTACTGCATACGGACATAACACAAGCCGGCTTTGACCCACAGGGTTTGAAATACAAATAGTAGAGGACAAACAACAGGTGAACATAAAAAAGATGGTGGCGTGCTGTATTGGGTTTGCATGGCAAGGTTTTGGTGGTGGTGGGGCTACAGGGGTGGCTTCTGTGAGAAGCTGCTAGAAGCTTCCCCTGTGTCTGACAGAGCCAATGCCAGCTGGCTCCAAGACGGACCTGCCACTGGCCAAGTTCGTGAAGAACTGCAGCCCATGGGAAGACCCACGTTTGGAGAAGTTCATGGAGGACTGTTTCCCGTGGGAAGGACCCCACGCTGGAGCAGGGGAAGAGTGTGAGGAGTCCTCCCCCTGAGGAGGAAGGAGCGGCAGAGACGACGTGTGAGGAACTGACCGCAACCCTGATTCCCAGTCCCCGTGCACCGCTCGGGGGGGGAAGGTAGAGAAAAATCAGGAGTGAAGTTGAGCCCAGGAAGAAGGGAGGGGTGGGGGAAGGTGTTTTTAAGATCTGGGTTTATTTCTCATTGTCCTACTCTGATGTAGTTGGCAATAAATTAAACTAATTTTTTCCCCAAGTCGAGTCTGTTTCGCCCATGACGGTAATTGCTGAGTGATCTCCCTGTCCTTATCTCAACCCACGAGCCTTTCGTTATGTTCTCTCTCCCCTGTCCAGCTGAGGAGGGGAGTGACAGAGCGGCTTTGGTGGGCACCTGGCGTCCAGCCAGGGTCAACCCACCACACGTGCAATACAGCAATAAGATAGCCTGGACCTAAACACTATGCAGCATCAGCACGTTTGCTGCTCATGGGATTCCTGAGCATCACAAGCATCAAAGAAAGTCTTAAGGAAGTTTCTAAATGGGTCCGAGGAGGAAAGCAATTGCTCTGAAAGAAGTTACTCTGGTCGAGACAATGTATCTCTGCTACTAAAGGTTATCTCCAAGTATTGCCAATACCATTTAATTTTTAGTATTTTTCACTTCTACATTCCCTCCAGAATTATTTGCAATACTCTAAGGCCCATCCTCTGCTGTCATTCACTAGAGTACACCTCCAATAAGCCAAGAACATCGTAGCCTACATTTATACACTACCCATTCTTTTCAGAAACCACAACTGTCACATGCGCTTCGCAGAGAAATCAAAATATGGATTTACATTACTTGCCCACAGCCATTAGCAGGACCAAGCCCTGATCTATGAGTCCTGCCCACCAGTTCAGCATTAAAATCGTTCAGCCACACTCCCTCTTGAAGGTTGGGGCTCAGTAATTATTTTCTGCTTGTAATTACTCCAGGCCTCGTGCTTCTTTTTACACATTATCATGGTCCACGTGGGCAGAGTGAGCTGTGACACTTTTCTCGGGGCTCTCATTGCTGAATAGGCTTGGGTAACACAACTCATTAGTTTTTGTCCGATGTCAGAGCTGATGAATGTCTTTTCCTCCTGAAAAATTGTAATGAGCAGAGAAAGCACAACAACATAAATCTACGGTGGCGACAGTGACTGTGGCCAGAATCAGGAACAGCTCACGCTTAACCGAAGTCTGAATGAGCGTTTGGGATTGTTCCTCTTTGAAACTCACCGCCTGGTGCTGGTAGAGATCCGTGCACTTCCCAGCTCCCATCACCATCCTCTGGTTGTCTGACAAGATGAAAAATAACCTTATTGACTCCAAAGACCTCTCGGTGTCAGCGGAAAAAAAAAAAAGGCAGCAAGTTTAACTGTGCATTGGGACATTAATTTTAAAAAGACTACTTCAAAGGCATGCAAGCACACTGCATGACCCAGAGCAGTCAGTTTTCTTCTGTTCTTTGAGGAAATTGCTAACCCAAATTCAATCCTGCAGATAAAAGTATTTTAAGGTTCCAAAAAGTCTCTCTTTCAAGTGGGGTTTAAGCACAATCATGGGAAAGTCTGCATCTTATGTTTGTGACCACCGAATTCACTCAGTGCCTGAGTTTGAAAAAAGAAAAAAAGGAAAATTATTTAATCTTTTCAGTAACTTTCTTGTTAATCTCAAAATGGAGGCTGAATAAAGTTAATCCCCAAAGAAACAAAAGTTCCTGAGATTTGGATGGAAAAGTCTAGCACAGGGACCAGGCAGGGAGTCGTTTCTGGCTAGAAAGTCGACTGCTGAGGCAACATTTCTGTAACTCTTCTAATGTGAAACAGCCTCCTCACAATAACTGTCTAGTGTGCAGTACGTGAAACGCTGTGTTACGCATTGGCAGTTTTTGAGGCCAGGTTGCTGCTGTAAGAAATCCACAGGCAGATCTGGGGTGCAACAGAGAATATAAACTAATTTGTTATGGTTTTTTCCTGAAGTTTTTGGAGCATTGCCCAGCCCCTGAGCTGGGACAGGGCCTGCCACATCACAGGGGCACGGGTGCCCATCCTCCTCCCCAGAGCTGTTGGTTCCAGGAGGGAAGGTCATTTTTAGAGCCACAGGGACAAGCGTGTTCATGCATAGATGATAGCTCCCTCCTTTTGTGGTCTACAGCTGGCTTTAACCTCTCAGTAAAATGGTTTGTGAGCCGGGGCACATCCCGTGAACTGCGAAAGGGCACAATTTCTGGGAAAAACTCAATGTAGAGCAGCCCTAGAGGGCAGCAAGGGGTTATTAAAGCCTTGGGCCACGCTCCTAGACCAGATTACTTTATCCAAGAGCAGAGGAGAAAATAAAGCCAAAAACTGTTCATCCACTTGTGAAAAAGAAGTCCTTAAGAAAAGCTTCCTGGGGAACTGTGGAGCAGAGGACAGTGCTGTATAAGCTGCTTTAGCAGTCCCTGGGCTTTGCTTGTGTTTGCCACCTCCTTGGTGCAAGAGTGAGAGGCTCCGTAGCCTCAGCCTCTTGGGAGAGCCACACAGCGCCTGTCAAGTCATTAGGGATTCTCGTTACTTGCATAATGGTGTGTAGGATTTTAATGTAACCTATTCACTGAGCATCCTGACAGATGATACGGGATTGTAGCAGAAACTTAAAGAGGAGGTGAAAGCCGAGCAGCCGTCCTTGCAGCCAACGCATCAGTATTTCTATGACAGGTTAGTGGAGGATTCAGAAGGTATCACTTTGCCTTTAAGCCCTTTCCCTTCAAACAAGTGCCAGCTCCGTTTACAAAATTACACGCTGCTGCCTAAAGCAGTCCGTACAATTCTGCCGCAATCCCGTTATTAACTGGTGTCTCTCATTAGCCACTGCTGATTCATGGCTTTGTGCTGACAAAATAAAATGATTGCTGCGATGTCGATCATCATATTTGGAGTTTTGCTGAGATGGCCACACTGGAGATATTGGCTCCCATCAATACCTTCCTTTGCCTCTAAATTTCAATAGCACAGTCTGCAAAGCAGCTCCCTGAAAACAGACTGTTGTCACTATAGATTACTATCTGAAATTAATACCGGTTTTGCCTGACAGTCAAACTCTCAATGCTTCCTAGGAACTCTCATGTACACATTTGTATATCTGACACAATTGTACCAATCATACTGTTTTTTGATATTTTTCTGAAGCTTTGTGAGCAGATCAGCCCATGCCAGCTTGAAGTTGTTCTTCCAACTTGTCTTGTCTCCAAAATGGCTGAAATACCCTTTTAGAGCCAAGAAAGTGCATCCCTGGCTCCAGCCTGCCCTGCCTCCAGCCTGCCAGGAGCGAACAACTGGGATGCTCTTTTTGAATCCACAGTTCATAGCTCATCTGCACTTGTGGAGGGATTTCGCTTTTTCAATTTCCCTTTTACAACAGGCCAAATGTTTGCCAAATGGAGAGCTT
This sequence comes from Phoenicopterus ruber ruber, assembly GCA_009819775.1. NCBI lineage: Eukaryota > Metazoa > Chordata > Aves > Phoenicopteriformes > Phoenicopteridae > Phoenicopterus > Phoenicopterus ruber. The sequence goes on from CM020216.1 coordinate 97,001,010, forward strand.
TATTTCCCATGGGGAATTCACAGGCAAACCATCCAGGTTTGCTTTGTTCCTTGTAAGCGAGTGGGTGTCCCCGGAGCTACTGGTGAGCGGCCGCCGCTGCTGCAGTACCCAGTCAGGGCAGCCTGCGGGGGACAACATGCCACCCTCCCTGGCTCCAAATGGCCATGTGGCAGAGAGACTCAGCCTGCTAGCTCTCATTTTCTGGTGCTTTTCCTCCCTTGTGGACTCCCGTTGAAAATATACCAACTGACAGATGTATCCGTAGCCCTGCTTTTCATATCGCGTTTCCAGAACCGCCAACATGCGACTAACTTGAAAACTTCTAGTCCCCTTCCCCTTGGGATGGTGCCACCACACACCACACACCTTATTCCTCAGCCAGGTGTTTTCTTTCACTCAAAACAGGTCTCTTTACTGGACTCTCCCCCGCTCTGAGAAATGCCCCCCCCTTGTTTTCCTGCCCCCGCGCCAGCACAGCCGCTAGCACCGTCCCAGCGCTTGCCCTCTGCCTGGGCGCTGGCTTCCCAGGGCCGACCGACTGCCCCATCCTGCGCCGCCCATGCGTATAGCCGGGTGCCGTGGCTTGCAGGTGAGAGCAGTTAGTCACTTCACTTCCCCCCATTTACCTCAATTCCCTCATCTGTAAAACATAGATAACATTTCTCCAGCTCGCAGGAGACGATGATCGTATTATTTATATCCAGATTCACATTCAGACTACGCAGCTATAAACACCTAGTGATATTACATAAATGTCATTATTGTAACTACTCATGAGAACGTGGGAGGATTTGTGTAAGGGCACAAACAGGGACTTTCGGCAGAGGAGGAACATATTTCTATTCTGCATGGATCTGAACAAAACATATATGGCAAAAATTAATCCTGGCATGCCTTTTTTAGGTCCCTCCTGACAACTGTAGCAAGAAATTATTTCTGTTGGAAAGTTTAACATTTGCATTAGTCTTTGATTTGAATGAGAGACAGAAACAAGGTAGTGAGGAATGCTTCTCTGGTATTTGCCACTTCTGTTCCTAAAGTCTGCTCTAGCTTACAGAAAGCAAATAGGCAGATTATTTTCCCTCCTTCAGAAATCCCCTGTGATCCCAGTAAAACAGCAGTGGTGACTGGCGAAGGTTTGAATCACGGACCAACACCGATCCCCAGTCTCGGGGCTTTCAGAGCTGCTCAGCCAGAGCCGGGTCAATAGACACACCAGGTCGTGCCCAATTGATTCCAAAGGTTTTCTGCAGGGACTCCAGAAAGACAGGAGTTGCTCTATTGGATCAAACCAATGGGGCGTGCAGTCCAGGATCCTGTTTCCAACGGTGGACAATACCAGATGCTTCAAAGGTTAGATGCCATTTAAGCCCCAGTGACTTCTTTGTACAATAAATTTGAATGGTGTGGAATTATATTGCAACATGCTGAGAAGAAAATTGAAGATATGGAAATTGCATTTTGTGGCTGAAATGCAATTCAAACCAAAGATATTACAAAGTAGAGGGCCGTGAGAAATGGTTTGAAGGTCTGGAAAAGCAGAGTTGTGAAATCCTGTGCGGTAGTGTAGCCATCTAGTGATCGTTTTGAGAAGTCTCTCTTTTTCTTGGGGAAATGCGATGCAGCACATTGAGAGACAGGAAAGATGATGCTGTTTGAAATGAAGAAGTAACAGTGAAGATCTGAGAGCAACAAGAAGCTGTATGTGTGGGGGTAACATTTACAAAGCCAGAAAACAAGATTACAAGAGGTTAGTGATTCCGAAGGATCAAAAGGTTTATCATCTGCAGCATGCCTGCCACCTGCGAGAATATTTGCACAATACAAGGAATCAAACAAACATCATCCAGAGAAGGGAGAGCTCACATGCCAGAAGATATCCAGAAGTGCTTGCAAATTGCAAGTGAGCACCTGAAGAGTGACACTCACTCAGCAGGACCAAAATTCTCTGCCCGGTTGCTCACAGGAGGCCTGTTCAATCTCAACTGAAAAAAAAACCCAAAACCAAAAACCAAACCTCAACTAGAAACAAACACCTTTTCCTGGATCTCAGGTGGAAGATGGTTTTTTTAGATGGAAGAAAATGAGATTCCCCCAAGTGCAAACTCTCCCAGAGTATCGGGGAAAAGGACTAATACGTTTGACTGATGGAGCAGGGATAATCACCATATTGATGCACTTACGACTAGGCAAAGCATGGCATAAATCAGTAGCATGCCACTGAAACCAAAAGCATCACGCCGCTTTACACCACATGAAGAAGCAAAAACTGTCAAGGCAAGCCCAGAGCTAAGAACTGAGAACACTAAACCAGAATCAAGGGGAAATGGTCCCGTGCCTTGGCTCCAGCCTTACCCCACCACAGCTTTCCTCCGAGCCATGTTCTGTCCCCTCCGGATCTCTGGTAGCTGAAGATTAGTTTAAGCCTTGAAGCAGGAGGCTTAAGAGATCTGTCCATCCCTTAAAATTTTTAACAACAGTTGTTATAATCACTCTGGGTATTCTTGATAGGCAGACATAAGGATATCAAGAGAATGCAGTGCAAGCTACAGTAATTAGCATAATATAATTCAAAGACAGAGGCTTAATAAAGTATTTCAGTATCAACCTGTGGCAATCTGCTCCATAGTTTAATTATAAGCAGGCAGAGAAAGAAAGTATTTTATTTTTTCGGTACTGAATTCCCCCTCCTTAGTCTTATCATCCTTACTTCATGAAACAGGGAAAACAGAAGTACTACCCTGTCTTACATCTGGGACGTTCTTTATTATATTATACTTTTAATAAATACCCTTGTATTCATCTTCTTCCTAAGGGACATACAGACCCTATCCCACTCATGTCACTTCCCCCATGCCCTTCGGTCACCATAACTGCCATTCCTTCTCTTGCTCTGCACTTTCACATAACATACAGAGCAAACTTCTCTGGGGCTTAATATCGCCAGTTGTGCTGGTGCGATACTGAGGACACTGCTGCTATACCAGACCTCTCCCTCTTGAGGCAGGATCACAAGTCATCTGTGGGTTATGAGGACACTCAGGTCTAGCTGCAGCTCTGCTTCCTCCTGGCTTATTCTTAGACTACTCTGGGTCCAGGCCACATATAACAAAAGCACCAAAGTGACAATAATTGCGTAGATGCCACTGCACAGCCGCAACGTTCAGAAGATGACAGCTACACCCATGGAGGTCTCCACTGCTCAACTGGTTGTTGCATCCTTTCTCTTTCTGTCCTGTCTCTAGTTCTTATGATCTAGCAGAGAGTTTGTGAAGCAAACCTCCTCAGCAGGTTGTGACAGGCGTTGAAACTCCTGCCGGTGAGTCGGGAGGGTTTGGACTTTCAGCTAGTCTGTAGCAGCTAGCAGCACCTGGGCCCAGTCTTAGAAAAGAGGAGCGAAGTAGGTATTACAGACAGAGTCTGGAGATAAAAAGAATAATTTTGTGTACAGTCATGCAGGCTTACTTAGAATTAGAGATGGGGATTGTATTTATCCACTGCTGAACAATAAAGCAACTAGCAATGTTAAACCCGAGATTAATTTCCATCCTCCTCCTCTGTGCAAGAGTTACATTAAATATGTAGAGCAAAAAGATGAACTAACAAAAGAAAAACAATAACTGGGTGTAATTCAAGTTTTAAGCCAATCCTTTACTTTTTCTTTGTAAATGCCTTCTGCTTCCTCAGAATTTTCTCGGAAATGTTGCTGTTCATGGACTTACACAAACTGTCTCACCAGTCCCGCACGTGGCACTAGAAATAGGGAATAGGGCTCTTAATTTTCTCAGTAGATATGCAAAGGCATCTTTCAGCAAGAAGATCCCTATAGGGGCCAGTGGGTTATCTACCATGTGTCTTCTTCACAGTTGCTATCTTTCAGGAAGCAGCCCCTAACCCTGTAAGCATGACCTAAATTCTCCACTTCTGGATGCATGACCTTGAATCTGGCTGCCTCCAAAAGGATTTCACTCAGAAAAGTCCAGCCTTATCAAGTAATTCAGTTCAGTCTGTAGAACTAAACTGTCATTATTTTTCACCTTTATGTCATCCACAAACTTTATTAGCAATGATTTTATACGTTCTTCTGAAAGACTGGGGGAAGACGAAAGGAATTGAGCCAAGAAGAGATCCCTGGGGGACCCTTGTGGGATACGCTTCTTTTGCAAGATGATTCCTCATTTGCAATTACTATATGAGATTTATCAGTGAGTCAGTTTTAATCCATTTAATGTGTGCTACATTTAGTTTACACACTGCTAACCTTTAATTAGAATCTTCCGTGGCACCAAGTCCGACACCTTAGAGAAGTACATCACGTGAACATTTACTATCATGAACCAAATTTGTAATCTCATCAAAAAGATGTCTAAATTCCAAAAGACCTGTTTTCCACAAAGCAATGTTGAAAGGCATCACTTGTCTTCCTGTTTCTCTTCTAATTATGTCTCTCTTTTTTGGACCAAATTTAATGCTAGGCAAATCAGCCTTTAGTTACCTGTAGTTTCAAAGTATCTTTTCAAAAAAAATAGTATAATCTTATGTGATCCCAGTGCCTCTCAAGTTCACATATGTGCACACCCTTCTCTGACGCGTCCTTCACAGTTTGCTCACAACCGATGTGCGCTTTTCTTGGCTTAACCTTTTCTGAACTCCTGGGTGCGAGTTATTTGGTCATGTAAATTTTAAGATGTTTAACGATAGCAATGCCTCTCTAGCATTTTCATTACCTGCTTTCAAAACAGAATTTCAGTATCACCATGACTTTCCAAATGTACGATAAAGCACCTTTCCTTATCCGTAATGAGTATTCATTTAACAGTTCATTTTTTCTGCAGTATTACTGATTGTACCCAGTAATGAACCTATGTTTTCTTAAGGGATGGCTTTCATTTCAGTATCTGAATTCTTATTGTCCTCAACCTCCTTGGCATATGTATGTAGAAATGTTAATTACTCTGCACCAGTTTTGATTGAGGTGGCTGGATGTAATCCAGACAATTCCAAAATGGAAGTAAAAATCAAAGTCAAAATGTACATGTTTCTTTTCAGCCTTCACAGTCATTTTTGCATTGCACTCAAAATACCTTGTATTCTAGTTATTTTCATTTCAAAGCTCTGTATGCACTCAAGATACTTTGCTAGCATCTCCGCAGAAATGATGTCATCCTAGCAGGAAAATTAAGTGTACCTTTGCTATTTTATGGTGAGCAGCAAATTTATTTATTTGATTTGACTCACTCATGGGAAACATTTTTCATTGAGAATATCCTCTAAGCATTAATTCTACTAAAATAACCATAAAGAACATCTAAACACATGGCCCTATAAATAGTTGGAAGTAAATATTCATAGGACCATGTCGTTACTCTAGCTAACCTGACAGCTGGGCTTGACTGTCATGCCATCCCCAGACCTTTCCCTTCCCTGTCCCCTGAAATCCCAACTTTACTCCCTGCACGCACCTGCCTTGGAGCCAGCGGCTCTCCCGAGCTGTCAGGAACAGAGTTGGCCTCGGCTCTAGGTCCCACACATGCCACTTTGTGCAGGGTGGCTGGAACAACCTCCTGGCTGGCAGGGCTGGAGGCATGAACTTCCCCAGCAGCAAGCCCTCCGCTCGCTGTTGCCATCCTTCTACCTTTCACACCTCTATCCCTTTGCATCATTATTTTACTGCCCACAGAAGCAGGCAAGGCAGGCTAATGCCTGGAGGGGCCTCAGCTCATGTGCTTCACGGTGGCACAGGATGCTATTAAGATTGGCCTTAAACATTGGCATGTATAACCCCAAGTTATAAAATGACATGTATGGATATCCAACACCCCAGAGTGGAGAAGTGAAAACACAAGAAGATGCAGGAGTGCAATGCAAGCTGAAGCCACCAAAACCATGATGAACCAACATGGCACAGCCACAGGGAGATCTGATGAGCAGCACAGCACACTGACAATGCACTGACAGTACTTTTTGAATTAACACTTTGGCTATGGGCAGCACTTTTGCTCCTCAGAGCACGCTAGGGTATGAAAAGGCAACCGAGATCATATAGGAGTCCTATTATTGCCAACAACAAACTCAAGAGAGAATGATAAGATGTGGAAGGTTGGCAAATGCTAATAATAAATAACCACTTGCAGTGAGGATCACTTCTCTTCCACTACTTTCTGTACCCCATAAGGGACATTTTACAGGCTGGGGAACTGAAGGTTAAAGTTTGTGTGTTTCCCAAGCTGCTGGTAGATCCCACTGCCTTGAAAGGTAACTCAGGGAAATTCGAGTGGCAAACTCCTGGTCACCAGTTTCCCGTCTGAGCCACACTTCCCTGGTGAGAAATGACGCATTCTGGTCAGCAAATCCATTTGTCAGTGGTGAGTGACTCAAGGTAATGTTTGTCACAGGCACAACTCTCCCTTTTCACGTCCAGCTTCTGAGCAGAAATATTAATCTCTTCTCTCTTCTCTTGACTGCTTCAAGCCCTTTTCTCAGCTGTTTACCTTTAATATCTCTGTCTTCACAGAATCATAGAATGGTTTGGGTTGGAAAGGACCTTAAAGATTACGTAGTTCCAACCCCCCTGCCATGGGGCAGGGACACCTTCCACTAGACCAGGTTGCTCAAAGCCCCATCCAACCCAGCCTTGAACACTTCCAGGGAGGGGGCAGCCACAGCTTCTCTGGGCAGCCTGTTCCAGTGCCTCACCACCCTCAGAGTGAAGAATTTCTTCCTTAGATCTAATCTAAATCTACCCTCTTTCAGTTTGAAGCCATTACAGCTTGTCCTATCACTGCATGCCCTTGTCGAAAGTCCCTCTCCAGCTTTCTTGTAGGCCCCCTTTAGGTACTGGAAGGCTGCTAGAAGGTCTCCCTGGAGCCTTTTCTCCAGGCTGAACAAGCCCAACTCTCTCAGCCTGTCTTCATAGGAGAGGTGCTCCAGCCCTCTGATTGTCTTTGTGGCCCTCCTCTGGACCCGCTCCAACAGGTCCATGTCCTTCTTGTGTTGGGGGGCCCCAGAGCTGAACGCCGTCTTGCCAGAGTAAGGCATGAAAACCTGAACGGTGCTGAACAGAAAGCGTTACTTCTATATTCCCATTGCAATGACAGCTCAAAAAACAATCAGATCTGTTATATTGACCATGATCACATCAATCACTGATTTTATCAATTTATGATATTCCTTGTCTTGAGCTGCGATATATACAGTCCTAGGGAGCCAGTATTCAACTTTTTATTCCTGTATTGGATGCTAGAAATGGTCCTGAATGGCGAATTCAGATGCAGACCCCTAGCTCCCCTGCAGTTGAAGGGGTTTGATTTCCAAGTTCTGGTTCAGGCATCTCTCCTGTACAGTGGGAGACTAAACCCAGCAGGTTTTTAACAGCCACTCTGCTTTCTATATAATACACAGGAACCTTCCCCATTGCCCCCCCCAAAAAGTGAGAAAGAAAAATCAATGTGATAATTTATCTACGCTGCCAGAAAGCTCACTACAAACACACACCACAAATAACCAAGTGCAGTAAAGACAGGGAGAGAGAACTTAACAGCGATAGAGAAACACATGTGCAATTTAGTACAGTCTACGCTCCCGTTTCCCTCTGCAGCACAAACCAACATGCCAACAACATCGGTCTGGCCATATTTCCTCATGAAGACTGCTTTCTTTTAAAAAACCAAAACTTTCTCCTCTCTTCCTCTTTTCTCCCATTGCATTTGCCTTTCTCTTGATTTTCTGTGCACTCATCTGCATTAATTTCTTTCCCTGATTTGTGTTTTTTAAAAAAAGCCAACCTCTGAGCCTATGCACATCTGTTAATCTAACCCATCTATCAACAGTTTCTGAGCCATCTCTTCAACCTATGCAGCCGGGGATTTTAGCCAGGCTTTTATCATTTTTATGTGCACTGCTGCCTCCCGCTGTCACAAGGTCACCCTTGGAAATGATACTATGCCTCAGTGGGTACTTTTTCACCTAATAAAATATACAGCACACTGTATATCTATCATATCATCTAGGGACCAAATACTGAATAGTCAAAGAGGGGTAAATGCTTCCCTCTGGATCAATTTTTGACTGTATAGCAAGGGTAACCTCTTTGCCAACAAGAGAGACAGAAAGTCCAGCATCAGACTATGGGGAGCCTCTCGAGTCGTTTGGAAGCACAGTCCCTCTTTACTCACACACGTTCAAGGAATCAAACCCAAAGAGGTTATGAACAAGGTGTGTGACAGACCCAACCGTCTGAGCAAATTTCGCCACCATCGCTCAGGGGGTATTTGGTCCATCAGCACCCCTTGCACACGGGGCAGTGTTCGGATGGATCCCTGCAGGGTCTGGAGCTGACACTCGCTGAGCTCAGGAGGGAAAATTCGCCAAGTAACACGTACCCGGCAAGACAGCCCACCCCAGGGAAATGCTTGGCATTTTGGAGCTCCCACCTCACAACTCTGGAGTCGGCCCCTGCTTTTCAAACAAGCAGCATTCAAACTACGGGCAAACTTGCTTTAGCCACTCTGTTGGTTGCAGAAACTCCCTGGACACAGAAAAGGCGCCCGGTAGATGTACAGTCAGGTTTTCTGGTGACCTCCTCTTCCCCTAAATTAACACCTGTCTCTCCTTTTCTTTCTTTTTGGCTGTAATGCAGCTCTAAAAGCCATTAAGACAGAGAAGAAAGAACGCCAGGAAACTGTACCTCCCAATTTATATAAATCACAGTGATATAAAATCTTTTAGAGTGACAGGGTTTTTTTAAAAAAATAAAAAAAAAAAAATCCAGATCTGTGCAGCACTTTTGGTTCAAACTCAAGTCAAGGGCCACACCAGGAGGGGAAGAGAAGAACGGAGCTTTTGCTGCCACTGCTCACGGCGTCACACGGCAGCTCACATCAGCATCAGGACCAGGCAAGCCTGGTAACGCGGTGCATTGGGTGAGCAGGCGCAAGCCCAGCCAGGGTGTCCCACAGAGCTCACCCACACTTGGGCAACTGTTTGTGCTAAATGAGGACACACTGAACTCGAGTTGTCTTTCCAGCCTCAGCTCTGGACACGTAGCCCAAACGCTGGCCATGAGTGACGGGGGCTCTGCTTGCCTGTGTGTGCCCAGCCCCGTTCAGCACCTACCCCAACCGTCCCAGCCCTGCATCCACACCGCTAAGCCAAGACCAGCTAGGAGTCCACATACAAGACACTCTCTCCCTCTCTCTGGCTGCCACCTCTCCTCCCTTATTACTTCCCTACTCCAGGAAAGTAATGAGTTCCCTGCCTCCCAGCACCAGAATTCATTTAGCCCCTTCCCAGCAGGACCAGCGCCTGCTGACAGCACGAGATGTTTCTCATGAGCATTGCCAGCCAGCTTCGTGCTGCTTTAAATGAAACACTTCCATTCATGCTACAGGTGGGCTTCAGCTACGAAGTTAGCCTCTGGATCTAAACGTGCCTCAAATTTGGGAGCAGCTTGTTACAAAGATGGGCCCGAGCTGATACGCCTTTCACCTAACAGGACACAAATCCCTTCCCCTCTATTTAAGGGAGATGAAAGGCCTTTAACAAGCAGGCAAGCCAAGACCAGGTTCATTACAGCATGACTGCTCTGCAGTCAGACCCAGGAATCTCGCTAGCTCGATGTTGCTGAGGTCATTAGTATTCAATAAAGGTCTCTAAAGAGTACATACAGACCCTTCCCTTGGCATAATCCAAGTAGGAGGTAGCCTAGGGCAGCAGCCTGACAAGGGCTGAAAAATCACTGCCTTAAGCTCAGTCAGTGCTTTGTTTTTCTGAGTCCTTGAGGATGGCAAAATTCAGTCCCACACAAGTACATCTGCTAGGTCCCTTCCTCCCTGCTTGGCCCCAGCAATGGTTTGTCATGGTGCTTCACAAAAACTTACCAAGGTCCAGCACTGCTGGCTAGCAGGGAGGATGGTCAGCCCTTCCTTGCAGCTAGCAGGAAAGGCCACACAGCAGAGCAGCAGGTGGGAGGGCAGGGAACAAGGGCTGGAGACTGGATGAGCTCCTGCTTGCCACACTTCCCGTCCAGCAGCCTCCGCGCTCCAGGGGATGCATGGCCAGGACTGCCGTGGGGGAAAGCCAAGGCCCACCTCACCTCCCTGATCTTCCTTCCACCACCAGAAGCAACAGGCAGACAACATCCAGGGGCTGGAGACGTTCCTCTTCCTCAGGTTGCTCTTAGTCTGGATCAGAACACGAAGGACGTCTGAGTACAAGAGTGAAACTGAGCAAGCAGCAGATGTTTCTCTCAGATGAAGCACTAATAACAAGGATGCAGACAAGAAAAGGCATTGCTATGTGCTGAAAAGAAATGAATAATCTGACCTACTGGTCAGACACAGCAGGGGTCAGCTCCAGGAAACAGCACCGTCTTGCGTGTTTCTGGCACAAAACACAAATCATGACAAAAGTAAGAAAGCAAACAAAAAAGCTTTTTAGCCAGGCACTCAAGCAAATAAGTTAGCATAATGCTTCAAATTCACCTCATGCAGGCGTAAATTCACTTCTAAGGGCAGGGTTAGATGATTCCCATCTCACCGCTGTTCCCTTCCAAATAATTAATTGAGTTTATTCAATGGATTTTCTATGAAAGACTTAGAGGTATAAACTCTTTGGGGTAAGGAACACAGCTAAGTTTGCAAAGCAGCATGTAAATCCACAGTGCTATAAGCAGCTTTTATTAACACAAACAAATCATTTGTCCCTCTCCCCTCAGATCTCACAAGACACAAACTAAAGAAATGGCACAGGACAAGGCAGGTCACCCCTCTGGAATTTTATCGATGCGTACTGAGCACCACTGACTGCTAACTTCAGCCCCTTACGCCAGTCATTAGCCATCCGTCTGGATCCAGTGAGCAGCTCTCCTCCAGCACCAGCACCATGGGCCCTGCATCCCCGCGCTGCAGCTCTCCTCTCTGCTTTCTCTCCTGCGACCTGAAATGTGAGCCTTAAATCAGCATCTCCTTGTTTTTCTTTCTGGCATCAAATCTTGTTCTATCTTCCTCTTCATCATGTCACTTAAAGTGACTGCAGAGATTGGCTTATCCAGGCACTAGCCAATGCAAAAACATAGAGAGAAACAGGCTAGGACCAGTAGACCACGGTGAGAGTTGCACTGTGTCTCTGTCTCCAAGGGCAGGAGAAACCACTGCGGACTGCATGTAGATTAAACGTTTACTAGTATTACCACTGCATTTTAAATCTCTTACTTCTTCCTTAAAAACATTGGGGACCTCCTTGCCCCCTCCCATACTGGCCTCTAGGAGCACTTATAAAGTGAAATCGAAGACGCCTGAACACCACCAAACCTGGCTTCAGGTCTGCCAGACCAGAGGAGGGGACCCAGACCAGGATTTGCAGCTTTTCAGGAGAGCGACATTACCAGCACGGTTCTGGGCACTCAGGGGTAAATTTTCCTCATTTTGTCCTGCTGGAATTGATATAATTTCCACAAAGACTAAAACATTCAATGAGCCAGATCAGTTGTCATCTGGTGAGGGCACTCGGCTCGGAGGAGAAAGCCTTATGTTCCAGACTTCATTCCAATAAACATTAAACTGCTTTATAGATCCTGGAAACCATTAACAGGAGAGATGGCATTTCTCCATCCCAGGATACTGCCTGATTCATGGTGCTTGCTAGGGGAGCCTCCAGGGACATGAGGGTGCAAATGACCTCCCATGAAAGATGAGGTTAAACTGGGTTCTCCAAGCGCTCCAAGCACCAGAGGAGGTGACTTCGCATCCAGTTATATGGGCTAAGAGGCAACCATAATCCACAACATCCTGCGAGATGTGCCTAAAATCAGCATTTGCTGCATTGGCCTTGCTTTTGCCAAGGGATGCTCAGAATAGAAATAAAATTAAATGATTTGAGTAGAGCAATCCTTTTCTCCCAATGTACAATCAACCGTTTTCAGTTCAACAGGAGTACAACAAAACATTGTCACTCTGAAGTAAAAGCCTCACAATTCACTCAGGAGAGGGAATGCCTCCTGCAGAGGCAGCATCCTCACCAGCTTTTGTAAAGATGCAATGTAGAATATGCTGTACTATGGATGCTTAAGCAAACCAGGCAAGATTTCTCAACAAAACAGACGGAAAAAGTATCTTTTGGTTAAGAGATTTTCACAGGAACATGTTAACTTCAAATAAGTTTGACAGAGAGGAAATGGGGGAGTCCAACTACCTCAGTTTGTTTAGATAGTATTTAAATATATCATTTTGGCTTCATCATATTGTTGTGTTACATTCTGTAAAACTTCAAAATTTTGCATACCCATTTTATAAAACATCATGCTATTTAATATTTTAACATGATCAAAAAAAAAAAAGAAAAAAAAATGAAGCAACCTGAGATGATCAGAACTCATGAGTCTTTCTGAACTGTTTTCTTTAATTTGCATTCCACAGAAATAGTCACAACTTTCTACTTTTCTCTCCAATTTGAAACAGAAGAAATTTTGAACTATTTCCCAAGGGATAGGATTGCTATAATCCATAATGCTTGAATAGAAATGTGGCACTAATGCTCTTCACCTCATGGATTATGATATGCTCTAACTGCCGGAGTGACAAGGGATGCTCTCGGGGCAGACCGATGGCCGGGAGCGACATCTCCGGACAAGGCAGAGCTCTGTGCAAGCGCAGATCTGCACCCTCCGACAAGAAGGATTTGCCTCCGGGCGGTTGGAAATCGTCTCTGTGAATTCCGGTGCCGGCTGCCGGCCCCACGGCAAAGCGCAGCCGCACGCTCTGGTGGCTTCCCGCGCCCCACGGGAGCGACACCTGCAAGCAGCTCTCACCACCGCTGGCCCTCCCGCGGAAGTGGAAGCCCACGCCACTCGCGTCAAAGAGGAAGCCTCACTATAAGATGTATTTTAGAAAGGAGCCATACGATGGGGTGATCTTCTGCTTGCTATCATCACCCCCCAATGACAAAACCCAACAAATTTCAACAAATTCAACAGCAGCCTCGGCTCCAGACCCTTTTACCAAGCCTTGCTGTGCAGTTATACTTTCTCCCTCCCCAAAAAGCTAGGACCCCATGCTATGGCATCACTGCTTGCAGCCTAAATGCTTTTCAAGGGCTTGCTTTTTAAAGCACATTAGCCACTTGCCCAGTTCTTGGCTTCCAGCAGAGGTTCCTCCAGAAGGCCAGCCTGGGATCTTCTGGGATCTGCCTTCAGTCACCAGGAACTCCATGATCCCATTTTCAGGGAAAAAAAAATCCACTACTATGTTGACACGTGGCAGGAGCATCCCCAATTTGACATGATTTTCAGCTAAGGCACCGGAATAGGTGCTCAGGCAGCTTCCCCACCCCAAATAAGAGGCAGAGTATTTGTGCAGATGAGGGAACCCCAGGTCCCGGGCCGTCAGTCCCCAGAGGGGAGCTGCAGTTTGCAGAGAGGCCCCGGAGCCTCTGTCTCCTCTCGGCCAGCCGCACCAGCGCCACTCCTGCTCAGCTGCTCCTTGATTTCAAGGCAGAGGTTATTTTAATACAAAATCCACCACAATTGATTTTGTGTCAGGACTGAAGGTATAGCAGGAGGGTGGGTTGTTCTGCTTTCCTTTTTTTCCTAAGAACAGACTCGGTCTCTAAAATGATCTGCAAATGGCAATGATAATGACAAAATACATAGGGAATAGTAATACATACCATTTTCTATGCCCAATGATGAGACATGAACTGGGAATGCAGCTGTATTTGCCTCAAATTTATATTATTTTCAGCTTCCCTCTTGACTGCTACTCTGAAACTGCTTGTGAAAACACAAGCACGCGAGTTGATGCCCAGAAGGTTGGGATAGAAGCTGGGAAAGGTGATAGTGTGCAGCTGAGAGATCTGGCAGAGCAAGAAAAGGTCTAAATAGGGAAGGAAAAAAAAAAATAAAAAGAAGAATGGCTAGGAAAGAAAACCTCATCATTTTAAGTAGCCAGCAAATGCAGCAAGGGGAAATCAAACAATCAAACATGAGAGGGGATTTGTGGAGAGTTCAAAGTTTTAAAATATTCACCAAGAAGAAAATCACTCTTAATTTTATAAGGTGAGACAGGGATTGCTCTCCACCTAAACTGGAAAACTGATATGCAAAGGGCTTCCATTTTCATCTAAAAATGGATTTTATGCACCTATTTACATTTTCATTATTTATGGAATTTTTCTGATAACCCCTCCTGCTGGGAAGGAGATGCCCACAGTCCCACATCTGTTTACCTTTGTTTACAGCTGGGAACACAGCCATGGATTTTTTCTGCTTCAGCGAGAAGGCAGACTGATTTGATTATTGCTTTCTAACATACAAAAAGGTTGTCGCTGAGTCTCACTTAGGAAAGAAATGGCAGAAAGCTGGTTTTAGCAAGTTATGGGAAAGGTGGAGATGAGAAAGCTAAAGGCCAAGATGACTCTTTCACCCTCTGGTCCTCACCACCACTGAGCTCGGGCAGCCGAGGTGAGACCAGTGCTGGCCCAGTTGCTCTGAGCAAGACTCCGGGTTCCACCACTGCAAAAAAGTTTGCTTGATTTCAGCAGAGACGATACCTGCACACATCACTCGACTCTCTCCGTGGTGACATGCTGCCTGTGGGGATGCTCCAGAGGTACGGAGGCAGGTACGGCTCTTGCTTGGCATATCCAAAAAAAAGCTATGGGTGAGACTCCTCAGTGCAGAGAATCCCCTTCAGAGCTGGCACAGACGGGTGTAGGGAACCTCTGATGGGAGGCCTTTCAGTTAGTCCTTGTCCTTAAATACAAGCCTCTCCTCTAAATTACTCAGTCAGTCACATGTCGTCCTTGTTCACTCAGGCCTGTTTCTGTCATCCCAATCTGCGTGGGGTCGTTTCTGCTCCTGAAGGAAGCCCAGTGGCATAACCGGGAGTGACCTCAACTGGAGCTGAGAAATTACAACTGGGATTTCTTTAGCTTTAAGAAAAGCATATGGTCTTTCCTAGGATGTCTGAGAAGCAATGCAGCTTTGAATATGAACAATCATATTCAAAGAAGCCTTCACTGGAAGAAGTGAAACCTTCACTGGAGAGAGAAGAGAGACATTTTAAGCACTCCCAGTTCCACTATCATCTGCTACACTCTTACCTTGACCGGACAAGCGGTAGATCAAAACCTGCTAGAAGGTTTCTGACAAACTGACAGGACTTTTCGTAAAAGCTCCTGATTACACTGAGAAGCAGAGGCACTGATCCGCATCCTGCGGCTGGGGTTGACCGATTCTCCTCTGCTCCCCCTCCTCCTTGCCCTACCCACCTTCCACCCAGCCGTGTTTTTACTGCAGACCCCTGTGAAGGTCACGCACGTAATAGCAATTTACCTGAGGATGAAACGCTGCACTGGGAAAGGGCAGGTACCACCAGACCAGAGCAATTCAGAAACATCATCAAAGCTTGGTTCAGCTGTAATGGCAATTTTTCCGATGACCAGGTGGCTATGGCTAATTTGCTTTACTTTGGTTTATATTTGCATTATACAAGACTAATTTTATATAGATCACAGTACCAAGCAGCTTTTCTATAAAGAATGGGATATTTACAACTCTGATAAAATGATGCACTAGAGAGGACAGAGGCCATGAGAGGTGGAGACACAGGACGTTGTGCAGAGGAGCGCAGGCATGGGGTGACAGCGCAAGGGGCACAGGCTGGCCCTGGAGACCCCACGGTTATAAACAACTCACCAATGGACAGTTAAAGAAGTGCAGACCTGGAGCTAGAGAAAACTGGTTCTAGGGGTAAGGAAGAGAACAAAGACACAGCATTTAATATACATGAAATGCAGCACAAATAGTAGATTTCAATGTAATGTTGAGCTGCAGACAATGCAAAAAAGAGCAAGGTCTAAAAGAATGGTAGAATCAAAATGACAAATCAAGTGTGGGGAGAGAGAAAGAAGGAAGGACAGAGGAGTGAGGAAGAAGAAACCATCGGCACCATGTTCCTCCCAGTGAAGGACTCCAGATGCCGATATGTAACCCTGACCTTGGGCCCAGAGGACAGTGGAAGAGTTAGCATAACAGCAAGAAAAAAGTATAGAAACTAAGAAAGTATGTAAATAACAACTTTAACTGTATTATTGTTATTACTGAGACTTTGTATAGGAGTATTCCTTCTTTTTCTGTAATAAGATCAGCACTAATAATAATTCTTGCATTAGACTGTTCACATTTCAATTATACTAATAATAAACTCTTAGCTTTATCTACAAGGTGTGTTTGCTTTTCATCCACAAAAATTATTTGAGCGTAACAAGCGGGAGCGAGAATCACATCCCACACTTGGTCCTCACAGGGAGGGAAGGTAGCTGAGAAAGGCAGCCCCGCCAAGCCAACGCACCCGAATCGTCCTGTGCAGCCCTTCACTGGCAGCTGGAGTTTTAGAAAGCTACAGTGCAAGGAGGGAAAGAGAAACGCGCAAAAAGCAGCCTTGAGTTGGCAGTAACAGCCGCAGCGATCACAGTACCAGCGTACCTGTGGGCATGCCTTGGCACCACGTAACTAGAGCGAGGCAAACAAATGTTTTGTTTCTCTCATGATTTACATCATCAAAACTTGGTCTCCAAATGCTATGTCAGGTAAAAACATTGAAGCTTTTCAGGAAAAAAATACAAACGGCTTTAGACTCTTGAAAAATTCTCAAATCTTGCCAGATCTGACCCAAATTCACAAAGCAGCTTCGGCTTAACTGAGCCAAAATGTTGAAAAGAAATGCTCACTGAAAAACCTCAAATTTTAGTCAAGCCAAGGATAATATAACTGGAGGGATACTAGGCAAGAGTTTAAAAGTTTATAGGGTTTTGTTGGGGGATTTGGGATTGGGAGGGGGGTTGTTGTTGGAGGTTTTTTGTTTGTTTAGAGAAAGTAGACTTTATTTTAAAAACTAGGTGATGAAGAACTCATGGGTTCCTCTAGGACACTTACTATCCTGGAGCTTTACACAGGTTGCTCTGAACACTAGGTGTCTGCATGAATTCAAGGGGAGAAGGGATAAAAAATAAATTCATTATTACATAGAATTAAATACATGGTAGTAATAAATACATTATTAGAGACACAGAAAACACATCTGGCCCTACATCAAAAATGACTGGAGAGTATTTGGGGGGAAATACCACATATGCCCGTCCTTCACCGTTACCTAGTCATCCACCTGAGGCCATTGCCAGAAGTCATCACAGGAGATGTGGCTCTGCACCTTCGACCTGACGCAGGACATCCACCCTTACGTTGTATGCAACACCTTGAGCAGACTGGAAAGTACTGTTACCCCATCTCGCTGAGATGAGGTGTGAGAAATAAGGCCACACAGCAAATCTGTGGTAAACTGGGATTACAGACGTCCTGTCCAAAGCCTACCCAAGGACCCAGGTTATCTTTCCTCTCTCAATGCAGCACACAAAATGGATTTCAGGAAAGGAGAATCTCCAGAAACACACAACCTCAGGAAGCACCAAAATCCATAACGAGAGTGAGTCAAGCATCACTCTTGAAGCAATCCTGCTACAGTTTGTTTGCTCGAAGGTATTTACCACCAGCCCCATGTTTCTGCACACCAGTTGCTGCTGCTCCTTCAGGCAGTTAGTCACTTGTCTGCTCTCCAAACACTATTTATTACTGACTTGTTCCCAAGGTGATTCAATTAAGAAGTCAGAGAAGCAGCCACATTGCTCACAAGGCAGTAAAGAATTTCTTTTACGGTATAGTTTGCCATGTGTTCTTCTCTCCTGTATGTAAAGGGAATAATAGGATGCAGTAAACTGCACTAGGCAATAAACATCTGTTACAATTATTTAAATGCCTCAGATTGGCTTCATTGTTTAATTGCCTGCAAAGCAAGCCATTTAATGCCCTTATATATTCTCTCCCTGCCAGAAACACTATTCTTTAAACATAAGATAAAACATTTTAAAACGCAAACATTTCTTACGATCCTGCATTATAACTGCCATGCTGTAAAATATATCCTGGCTTCAGGTTTCCTGTATTCAGCATCACTCCCTCCTCCAGATGCACACAACTCCACGGCCTCAAAAAGTACAGTAGTGGGGTGGTGGAGGGTGGCCCGCGTTGCTTTCTCATCACCTCCTATTCCCTGCAGGAGAAAGGAAGAGAAATCACGTATCATTGTAACAAACCACAGCTGGACAAAGGCAACGCGTACAGAGAAAGCTAAACAAAATAAACAAAAACCCCCAATTCAAGTGGGATTCAATGGGAGAATCCAGGAGCAATTGCGGCAAAGCCAAAAAAAAAAAAAATCGATCCTGTCGCTCGGTGCTGACTCGATAGGTTTCATGCTCAGCAAACACGCTCCAGTGAAATCCCTGGGTATCACGAAGGTTTCAAAAGCTGGGGAGAGAGCAGTGCTGGCAACCAACGCGTCAGCTATGAAACTGTCAGCTGCCGTTTACGCTGCAGCCTGCTCGAGGAGCTGTGCAGCTCCAAGGGCAGGGGAGGAGGGACCTCAAGCGCCAGGTCGCCGGCGTTAGATAAACCTGGGGCACACCCACGATGCTGGCCCACGTGCGCTGTTCCAGAGAGCACAGAGGTGACAACAAGAGAAATGGGGGTAGAGAGGAGAAGAGCGTCAGGAAGATAAGGACATGATTTTGTCTAGTGAGCTGCGTCTGTTTTAAAGTAAGATGTGTGTTTTTAATGCGATGTTAAGCTTATGTTATGGAAGTTATTACTATGCCATTACGTGCACAACTACATCTGAAAAGCCACCTATTAAAGCAGAAACTCAGTGACTAAGAAATATCAGAGCTAAAACCGCCCACACAGCTTCCTTACTTCAGCTTCAAGTTAAAATACAGCCTTTAATTACATGATTGTAGACTATATTTTTATACAAAGCCCCTGTCTTCCTCAGTGAGTGGCTAAATATTTCTATTTATTTTTACCCTGCTACTATAATATGCATCCCTTATCCTTATTTACTTCACATCATCCAAATCCTGCCTCAGACAAAATTGGTGTTTTCCTCTCAGCTGTTCCCACTGCAGCATCTTATACTCCACAAATACTAAGGATTCCTTACAGTTTGGTTAGGATACCTAGGAATTACTTTCCTCATTTTACCAACAGAGGACCAAGAGATGGGGAAACTTAAGTATAGGCTTATCAAAAGCATCTGCAAATTTTGAATAACAAGGCTGAGACCCTCATTTTCCAGCGTACTGAGCTTTCTTATAGCTCATCATCTAGACGAAGCTCCCACCAACTGCCTCCGCAGTTAGCTCCTCTCTAAAAAAAAAAATCCCGTCTGCCTTACTTTGGACATGCAGAAAACGAGAAGCATGCACTTTGTGGTCAACTTTTCAGTTTAAGGGATAGAAACCAAGTTGGTGGCTGAGCAAGATACAGAACCTAGTTCTCCATAAAGGCGTTGAGCCTCCCCTCCGAGACCACTTTGTGACTTTCTGCAGTATCCTGCCTCATTCATTATGCATCTCCAGACTTCTCCAGCAAGCAAAGCCAGAGTCCTCCAGACGACAAACGCCTTCACTACACAGTCCTGCTCCATTTCATTAGTTTCTTCTGCTGTTCTCTTGGGCGCCTACTGAGGCAGCCATCTGCAGAAAAAAAATAACAGAACACGATATTTTAATTAAAGTCTACATTACTGTGCCTACAAAGGACCAAGTTACAGTTATATTATATTGCTCTGTCCTAACTCCTAGGAGTTAGTATTTGAGCCCAAAATGTTTTTCCCACCCTGGTTTGTGCATAGGTAGGAGGAGATCCTTAGGTTTTTAAAAAGACAGAAAACCAGGAGTCTGGCCATGCAGAAACGTATTGGCATGTGCACGGCCCCTGGGCCTGCATGAAGCTGCTCTGCACAGAAAGGATTTTGTACCGGAGCTAAGGGGGTACCTCTGCCACTTGACACTGAGTGTATAACTACTATTATAACTACTAGTGTATAACTAATATTACATGGTGTATAACTAGAAGGAAATCACCCATACACAGAAGCTGGCAGTGCATTTGAGACGTATTTGCTGTCAAGCACGAGTCCAGGCAATAAACGCCTCCTATGCTCAGGAAAGAAGGCATACGCTTATGTACATGTGTAAATATATACAATGATAATTTTCAAGTGCATTAAAAAACTGCAATGGTGGGCAGCAACTTAAATTACTAGATGATCAGCCACATGGCCCTGGTGCTGCTGTGGCTTTCTCCCCAGATTCAGCACTGTTGTAACTCTCACTACGCTTCACATGCATAGCTCCAATCCCTGCAGAAGACCTCTTCCTCAGCCATCAACCTGTTGGCTTGCTTTCTCTATGTCATGAACACTTCACGGGAGAGAGGAGGGGGGAAAACTGGTGAAAAAAATTCTCTTGCTTTGCTTGACTTTTTAAACAACTTTTAACCCTGAATAAATTAACCAGAAAACAAACAAGCAGAACAATTCAGATTTTTTTTTTTTAAAGAAAAAAGCAACTAAATACCCAAATTGTTCTGTGAGCAGCAGAACTAATGAAACTTTCTTTCCTGTGGATTTGTGACATGTCCCATAAATTTTCTTCTCCTAGGTGCAATAACTCCTACTGCCTACTCTCATTTGCCTTTGATAGCAACAAGAAAGGGAAACATCTGTGGTGGCCAATTTGAAAACACTTGTAAGCAGATCGGCCAGCCAACACGCACACTGAGGCACTGCCAATTGCTGACAAAGAGATTCAGAAAGATCTGACACCTTCTTGTCTCTTTATCATTGGCTCCTCCTAAACCACCAACGGACTTTGCTTCTTGGGGACTTTTATGTTCCAAATGAGATAGAAACCAGCCAACAGAAAGGACAGTTGGTGAGGGACATGTATCACATAAGCCTTGGGAGAACTGGCCAGCCGAGTTCCCAGAACCATTCCTTCAGTTCAACACTCTGTGTGGGCACCTACATGGCTTAGTTGGGGAGATGCTGATATTGCAGCTATTAATGTCATATAAAATTAATAAAGCTAGGTTAATTCCCTTGTCTTCTTTCCTATAAGCTTAGCTCAGCACAACATGCTTGAAAACGAAAACCCATAATGCTGGATTTGTGCTCTAATTGGAACTCATATTTAAGACAACAGACCTTTTTCAGCAAGGCAGTCCTCAAACATTTTGGAGGGACTTGGCATGGGCCCTTTTATGGTGCCGCGTTTAAATATGCACAAAGGACATAGCATCACTGTCTAGCCTGACTGCCTTTGCATCTCTCCTAGGCATCAGGATTTGCTTCTTTGCTTAATGGACCTCATGCTTTTTATCCCATCCCTAAGAAGTCTTGGGATTTCAAGGGGAAGAGACTAAAACAGTCTCCCTGTGCATTGCAGGACCTTGGCAGCCATGCAAGAACCATAATCAGAGCTTGTCTGCTGGTGCGCAATCAATACCCCAACAACACACATTAGAGACGGATTCAAATCAGATGGAAAATAACTTGTCAACCAAAGCAAACTCTGTGAAAGCTACTGCTTTCGAAAACACAGAGGAACTACTGCTGTGCTCCCCATCTGGTAGAAACGATGAATCAATAGATGTTCAATTTTCCCTGAAAGAGGAAAGAGAAAAGTTTCCAGCATGAACATGTCTATTATTTCATCAGCTATTCTGTTTGCACATTTCAGACGGAAACTTGGCCAGAGCAGTCTGGGAGCTCTGAGTACTGTCAGTTTTGCTAGAGTGCATTTAGGCACAAAAAAATCAACAAAATAACAACAAAAAAAGCACTGACAAAGCAGGATCCTAGTCAGCTAATTAAATCAGGTTGCCATGTTTAGAATAGCTGCAGCCCCCCAAATGAGCAAAAGCTCATTCAGACAGACAGAGGCTCTAGACCAAATGTTGTTTTTCTTTCCCATCTGTTAAAAATAAAACCTGCAGAATGGCATGCCAGTTTATCAAAGTCCATCTCACTGGAATATTAATCAGTGCATTGTATTTGATATTTATCTGCCTATAAACATTGCTTAATATTTTGCCTGCTTTTGTGTATTTTCTGCTGTTGGAAGAACTCCGACTCTGCAGTCTCGTCACCTTGCAAAAATTATCTTTGCTGCTACTAAACAAACACAGAGCTTTATAGCTTTTAAGCAATATGGTCTCTGCTCCTAGATGGAACACAGTTGAGGTTTCATGGATGTGGTTAAATTGACCATGAAGAGAGGGAAAGAAGGGTAAAAGCAAAAGAAAGTAAGCCACAGAGAGAGCAAAACAGCTTTGTCTGGACATATTCACTGGGAGAAACACCAGAGCAGGGTGCACCCCTCTGGAAGACAAAAGACATGGGAATTCAGGAAAGATGTGGAGAAGGAAAATACAGAGCATTTAGGGAAAAGGACTTTATTACTCATGAAACAGCAGCAGAAGAAAGATGAGGAGAAAAGCTAGGGACAGTGGAGTGTCAGCACACAGCGGTAAAAGTGAGCTTGAATTTTTGGTAGCAGCAGGGGTCTTTGATGGTGCCAGAGGTGGCCCAAGCATTGAGCAAAGACCAGTGTTTTGGGCAATAAACGCCCACTAAGCAAGAAACACAGAGGTTGGATCAATCCAAGCCAGAACAAGTGGTGGTGTGAGCAGCACAGGGGACAGAGAGAGAGACAGATGACAGAAACTTGGGAGGAAAAGCAAAACATCTCAGTGAGGCTCGACAATGGGTGTAAAATGAGGAACCATTTACGTTCAGCATGACTGAAATCTCAGCAACGGGAAGAGCAGAAGATTTATCAGTGGCTACGGGGAGAGATGTCAGAGAAATGTGGAGACACCACGTTATCCCATGTTCAGCCTGCTCCATGAAGTCCTGCTGGAGATGAAAAGAAATGGTAGGAAAGGACAGAGAAGAGAAGGATCCGGGCCAGAGAGATGTCAATACTACGGCAGTACAGGCAAGATGGGATTTGTGCAGGATCCCCACCAGGTTAGCACTAACCCATAGAAGGCTGCTCTGCTTTGAAACACAGCACCTCCATCTGAAGAATCTGGCTTAATTGCCAGTTTTCCCATCACATGATCACCTCCTCTAACGTCCTTTTCATTAATGTGCTAACAGTTGTATCAAGAGAGCAAACTACAGTTACGATAAGGACCAAATAGCCCATTTGCCTGCTTTGCACATCTCCAAAATCCATGCACTAGAGTTTCATATTTACACTATCGTACCATTCTGGGTCATATGCCACCCATAGAAAATTCACGAGGTAAAAGCAAACTAATGACCTTCATTGAATTTTAATGAGAGTCAGTCATCTTACCTGAGCTCTTATTTCCTCAGTCAGGCATGAGCTGTCAAACACTCAAAGCTGGCTTGAAGCCTGTATTACGCCTGTAAATATTCAATCACAAGCATAAGATTCCCACACTTCCTCATCACACTCCTAAAACATTCATCGTATAAATTAATTTAAAGAGATGGCTGGGTCAGAATTTCGATTAGAAGGCATAGAGGCATAAAGTCAATGGTAAAAAAAAAAAAAAAAAAATTGCAGACTGGCAGCAATGCAACAGGAAAGGAAAAGGAAACTCATGGGATCAAACTTTCAGAAATGTTTATGGTTTCTCAGTCATGGACAAGTTTAGGAGGATGAGTTTCTTTGTAAATCCATGGGAGCTGGTCCCTCTAGTTGACAGTCTTCTTCAGTGGCACCATTTACCCTGCCCAGAGCAATGGCGCCCATTTGTTGACATCCACAGCGGCTGGCGAGGGACCACTTTTATGAAGAGAACTCATCAGCGAGGATGCGTGCTGTGGGCACCCATTGCCAGCCTGGCTGCTGCAGGCGCGTAAGCCTCCAGAGTTGACTTCTGAGAGGGGCTGTGAAAAGTACGTAAGGAAAACCAGTAGGTTTAGACAGAAGCCTGCACCTCCTGTGCAAAATCTGTGTGCTCTGCAAACTGAGGAAGGAGGTGAAGCACCACCACAGGTCACAGATTGGTGCTTTTGACCTTGCTCAGTTAGGGGTAAAGTCCTCTTGCGTGACTAGGGGGGCAGGACTCCAGCATCCGAAGGATGAGCAGGGCAGCCAAGCCAGGCCCCTACGCTGAGCGTCTCCCTTCCCCACCCATGTAGGGTAGGAGGGAAGGAAAGGAAAGCTAATCTCCACTGACACACAACTGGCACCGTGCTAGTGCCTCGCTGTCCAGGGGTGACCGTCTCCCTTCTGGACCTCCCCAGGGAGGCATCGGGGTACTACCAGTGTTGGCACAGTGTGCTGCCATGCAGGAAGACCTAGGCCCACCACCCTGTCCCAAGGAGGAAGACGCAGCTTTGGCCAACAGGTACTCCCTGGGGGAGTTTGGGTTTTTTTATATATATAAGTGGCTGAACTAGAGCCACATGCAGACAGACTAGCTTCCCCGGGGTCCAGCAGTCACCGGTGCTGGTGGAGCTCCCCACCAACCCCACTCAGCCCAGGGCTCCCCAACTGCCTGGAGCCATGCAGGCACACAGGGCCTATGTCCGGGTTGAGTGGGTCTGCAGGTCCACATCAGCCTCTGAATGCTTCCTTGATGGTGTAACCAGCCATCCTAGGAGTGTCCTGCCATCTTCCAGGGCTGAAGCATCTCAGAGCCTCCACAGGACAGCTGGGGGAAACTCACTGTGGAGCTTCAAATGCCGATAACCACATGCTCTCAAGACAGTTGAGACCCTCAACCTCCATTTTGGGCTGCATGGGCCTGAAGGTTCACCAGTTTTAATAACACTTGGAAGAACCTGGCTGGGATTTTGCAAGTGATATGGGGCCTGGAACAGGGTGAGTTTCACCTGGTTTCCTCACCAATTATCACTTTTTGTCTAGTTTTTATCAGAGTTTACATACGCTGAGCAGGCACCACTGAACATCAGGAAAAAAGCTGTATTTCATATAGCAGCCTTCCCATTCCCATTAATACCAACAGAATGTGTTTAAGAAGCCCACTTCAAACAAGCATAACTTTCAAGCTTCCTATGACAAGAAAACTATCATGAAAGAAGGGTCTGTCCATGAGAGACAGGAGCAAAAGTCTGCAGGGATCTCCCTCCTGCCTGCATCTCCACCCTCCCCAGGAGGAAGGGGGCACAAAGAGCTGGGGGTTTTCATAGCCAGTTAGAAAGAAATTTGGTGAACCCCTGGGTTAGAGATAAGGTGACGTTTGCCCAGCCCAATGTAGTCCTGTGTCAGAAGCAGAGCACCAGCAGTTTTAATAAAAAGCACTAGATGGGAGTAAAACATCGAGCAAAGTCTGCTCGAGGAGCAGCAGGAAGGTTTTTCCAGACAGTGCAAGTGAGCAGGTGATGCTGTGAAGATGCATCTTATTCTGATGCAGCTCCAGAGTAGTCTAAGTTAACTTAAAACAAATGTGTCTGGAAGTGCTGTAATAAAGCTGGGTGCACAGACAAATAAGCAGTACTTCCTTGACATAATGCAGAGAGTTGGCCATCTGTCCAACACAGAGTTGCTGTAGTTAGAGGGAAATAGAGAGGCTACTTCATAGACTAAACATTTTCCTTCCTTAGGTAAGTGTCTAGGTGACGGTGGGTGGTGCTGGTTCCCAAATACAGGTGGTATCTGTCATTTAACTGACAGTGGAAATTGCTGACCAGAAGTTACACAGCTGGGCCAGGAGGCTATAAGCTCACCAATATAGGATTTTTGCAGGTTTTGTTTTGAAGGAAGAAACAGCATTTACAAACCAGGGAGATGTTTACACGCTTGCAGAATATTAGCAATATAGCCTTTCCTCCTCTTCCTCTAAACCCATCACCAGAAGAGAGCAGTGCTTTCTCTGCCTTTCACAAATGACTAAACGAATTATTTTTTTTAATGAAGCCTCTCAATTCCCACTTGCACAGATGAGGATGAGCTCATCCCCCAGATATGTAAATGGTGTTTGCAACACTTCCCCTCTCTTTCCCCCTTCCTTTCTGCCAGCGTTCAGGAGGAAGCTGTGTTTCCTCGGTGCACGCAGCCATTCTGAGGACACGAGAGCGTGTCACATACCATAGGCATCACTACATTCAAAACAACGCACCCGGGCTGAACACAGCAAGTGCTGGCAGGGAGACATTATTTCTCCTTTGAATTTTTATTTTCCTCTTAAAAAAAAAAAACAAAAACAAAAACCAAACCCACAATAAATTTAGGGCTGTTGATGTGACTTTAGAGTTGATGAGAAATACCCAGGACACAGACATTTGACAAACAAATCCCCCAAATCACAGTAGCTTAGCACCTCTCTGTGTGTAGGTGCTCCTATCCAAGCACTGAAGTCAATCAATCAGGAATGAAACCCCACAACTTGTCCAAGCCCTGTGCAGTTCATGACCCAGGGGCATAAGGCAAAAGGTCCTGTGGGTATTTCAGCTTCCTCACCCTTTTTCCTCACCAGTTCAGTGCAGAAAGTCTCTTCCATAGGGTGCAAGGTTAAGCAGGACCTCCCATTAACTCTCCTGACGGACCCCCTGATGAAAGGCTCCCAGGTCCCACCAGCACAATGTACAGCGCTGTTCCACCACTTTGGAAACAGCCAGCCCCACCATCGCTTCCAGAGAGGAAACACAACAGCGGGGTTACAAGTTTCACTCATGACTGACCAGAGCTGGGTTGGGTATAAACCATCTCAGAGGAAAAGGAGAATCATCCCTCTGGCCCATCAGCTGCATTTCAGATCCTCATGGGCAAAAAACAAGGCTGACAATGGGAGGCATCTACAAAAAGCGGACAGAAAAGTAGGTTGGGGAACAGTGTTGTGAGCCCACCATGTACCAAGTCCCACACAGACCCAGAGAGGACCCCTTGGGACCCACCTTCAGCCCTGCCTTAGGAAGAACCCCAGCTTCATGGGAGGTGAGACACAATGCCCATCAGTGGCCAGGTCAGGAAAAGGTTTTAGCAGGAATAAGCCAAGGCACAACATCGGTGCCCTCACGCATGGTTTGGAGCCATTACATGGTGCGGGCAGGGTGGAAGGGGAAAGGTCTGTAGCTGGCACGATGAAACATGTGTCAACTTGCAACTGAAGAGAGGGCACAGCACAGCGCTGCCTCCACACGCTCATCTCCAGGTGCCCGGAGCCACATGGGTGCCAAGGTCAGTGCCCCAGGGTAATCTGTGCTGGTGGGAGTATCGAGGTCGTGGAGGGTTATTCCTCCTTCCCCACCTTCTGCCTTCGCTGCTGCTTGTTCCTCTCTCCCCCACCACATTCCCATCTCTTCCTCTCCTCCTCTTTGCTGACATCTCTCTTCCCCTCTTGCACCTCGTCTCCTTCCCTGTTTATCCTCTATAATGTCAGCCTTGGGTTGGCCTGGCAGTGCCATCGTCCCTGGAGAGGGCACCACACTCTGCCACGGAAGCCCAGCAAATTACTAGATCAGCACTTGCCTAGAGCTCCGCGCCTGCAGCGCCAACAGTGCTCTGTCTCCTTTCCCCTCCGCTGAAATAAAAGCAAATAAAAGCTGCCTCAAGTGAAAGCCAGCAGCTGCTTAACCAACAGTTCCTGTAGTATTCCATAACGGAGACCACCCCCAACACTAGCCGAAGGACAATTTTGCTGCAAAGCTTTTCCTACTCTCACAAGTAAGCAACAGGCACGTCAAGCAATCTGTCATTGAGAGGCAATATTGGACTAAGGGGTGGGGAGCTGCGGGGAATAAAGCAATAGCTCACAGGAGACAGTATTAAAAACACCATAATTAAATAAACCTTCAACATCAAAATGACATACGTCAAACAGAGCCAGTATGTTTTTATTAAATCAGGGCCAGCCTTTACCAAAGAGATGGGCCGGTAGGTAATTCATTCTGTTTGTTTACTCAAAGTTCCATTGTGTTCCACCACTATTAAATATTTATTTAATTTCTCTGTGCATAAATGATGTGACATACTAGCACAAAACAGTGACACTAAAAGCTATATCCATTAACTGATGCTTTGCGGGGAGAGGGAGAATGCTACCATGTATCTTGCATTATCATATAACGCGGGAAATAGAGAGGAAATGGCCTTTTCAATTCTCCAAAGCATGCAATTTGACAGTTCTCAGCAGTCTTATCTTGTGCAGAGATTAGAGTCAGGCAAATAAATTAAAGCAGTGTAATCAATGCATGCATTCCTTTTTCCTGTTTGTGAAGAGGGGAGGGAGGCCGGGGTAACACCAGGCGGTCAGGTTAATGAATGTGTTCACAGGCCAGAATTACTAAATGAGTATGTGTGCACATACACATACCGAGCTATTGATTACACATAACCCTATTTGCAAAGAAAACTGCTCTGAATAGTTTGAAGTTCTGATTAGACATTGGACCTGTGGGGACTGCAATTAAAAATATCTGTACCAGCCTAACTTACCACGTTCATTGATTTAGCTGCAGCAGCACAAAAATCTCTCTGCTGTGGGATATTGAACGTGCATTACAGGTTAGAGCTCGCATCATTACATCAGGTCAGCTGAACACAGACATCATTGTCCTGCCTGCCATCCGCCTGGATGACCCATCTTCATGGATCACTTGAGACCCTAGCTAAAACCACAAGAAGATTGGTCTCAGCTACAAGATCAAACATTTTAATCAAAAATCATAAAAAAACCCAGGGAAAAAAGCTAATAGGTGGAAATAGGGGTACAACCCAGGCAAAGATCCTGGCTGAGGAGTTGCTGGCATGTTTGTAAATTAATTATATTTTGCAGCTTTAGCACCATTGCTTTGGATTCCTCGATAAACAAGGTGAAATGGGGTTAAAATGAACTTGGGTTTATTGCAAATATTCTTCCAAAAATAAGGTGATGGGAAGCATTTCTAGATCGGAGACTCAGGGCTGAGACCTTAAAGTTTTCTGCACCACTCCAGGCTCCCACAGGGGCAGGGTCTACAGTATTTTCTCATCAAGAAGCTCAGAGAAGCGCACAGAGCTGACTCACCTCCAGAGCACCCTGTAAGCAGGGGTGCTTACGGGTCAGATTGCTCCAGCAGCGAAGGCAGTAACCATCCAAAAAATGCACGCGTTAACCCACATAGCCGGCAATAAGGCAGATTTATTGCCATAGCTGAACTATCTGATCTGGCTAGTCTGTGTGCCCACCCCCTGGGGAGCACAGATTATCTCCTCTTTAATCTCCTCTCGCCTTTCCCTAACCTGCAGACTGCTGCCTTGGAGCAGGCGCTGTTTGCTCTGGCATTAAACTGTTAGCTATTCGCATCAGGGACCTACCCTTTTATTTGCTTGCAAAGCCCCTGGCACATTTTGGTGTGACATAAATAACGGGAGAGTCCGTTCTATTTGCTCCTCCTTGTTGGCGGTCACTGCCTCAGGTTACCTCTTTGTTTGGGAATAATGGCTCTTTTCATACCTTGGATAAATACAGTCAATCCTCTTTTAATATTTCCTCCAGGTCTGCAAGTTCACTTCATCTGTTTCTCCTGGGATGCTTCCAGCTATTTTCGGTGTCTTTCTATGGGTGTTCATAGGCACGTCTTTGTCTCCTACAGCAAGGTGCCCCGTGTAACGCAGAGCGGCGTCTGACCGGGCTGGTACTGGAAAGAGGCAGGTTTTCAGATTACCAGAAAGAGCGGAGGGCAGGAGGAGACACCGTAACACAACTAGAGGCCCATTTCTTTCCTCCCCAGGCCCCTGCTGCAGGAGGTGGTGCACGAACCCAAACTGCAAACAGATCCCCCCTGTTTGCAGGTTTCTTTCTCCAAGACACCTGCTGAGTGAAGCCATCCAGGTGCCAAACAACAGCCTGCTGTACCCACCATCGGCACCTCGCTGCTCCCCATCGCCCCCCGAGCCCAGACCACCACCCTACTCTCCCCGAAATGGGAGAACACCCGGGCTGCCCCTGCCACCATGCCGGGTGTTTCAACAAGAATATGAAGCAGCTGAATTAATGAGCAGGGCTGCGCAAGGCTTCAGTGGACGAGTATGAACTCTGCTCTTTGGTTTGTAATAACACGTAACGTGTTGCTAGAGGGAGCCATTACAGTAGCACTTAACGCCGACCGGTTCCTGCCCCCAGCAGGTACGATGCTACAAGAACAAAGCCATCAGGAACAGTTTGGTCATGCAACAGGTTTTTTTCACTTTGCATTGCAGTTAAACCTAGCTGAAAACTACTTTATCCTAATACAAGCTTTTCTGAACATTACGGGGACATCAAGGGTTACTTGCTATCCTTTGCCAAGCTCTCAATTGTATTGCCACGCAGCCAGCTAAGAAAGAGTCCCACTGAAGGGTAATATTTGATGGTACAACTTTTATAGCATAACAGGGAAAAAATACCCCACAGTGCTTTTCAAGTGAATTCATAATGTTCTATAATGTTTTTTGGGGGGAAAAATGCAGGGATAAAGTACAAAGGAAATCAAAAGCACGCCACAGCGTGCGAACTCCTCCGTTCAGTCACTTCGAAGCAGCAAGAACAGCTCATATTTGTATGAGTTGGAAAGTAAAGTCTGCCAAACCCTTTCCCAGGAAATTATTTCAGGGAACGCTACTGAATTCAGAATAGCAGCAGTGCCGTTATTTAACTTAAACACGGAGCAGATATTTTAGTTTGATTTTGCCCCTTGCATCTAAGATCAGCCAAAAAGCAGCTGTCCCTGCAAGGGAAAGCAGCAGTGATTAGCGACATGCAAGAGAGCCTGGGGAAAACTTTGGTTAACCGTTCACAGACAAAGCTCTGCTCGAAGAAGAAGAGCTTTAAAGTACCATTAGACCTTTACTAGGGCAGGCAGCCTTTGATTAATAAGGTCTCATCCAAACGAATGTTAACTATTAGACCCATTAATAATTGAGACCAAAGATAAAAGCACAAATACACCCGGGGTCTGCCTCTGTGACTCCTTAAGTGGGGGAAGAAAAACAGCAGAGCTGCGTGGTGAAGGAGATACAAGACCCGCTCAGATATGGAGCAGATACGAGACCTGCTCCCGCTCAGGCTCAAAAGCAACACTCATCCTCTGTAGCAGGAATAAGAATAGGCCACAAATCATCCGCATTGCTTCATGTTTCCGTCTGAACGGGAGAGAGGGCTGGGAGAAACAAGCAGATGCCAAAACCTTCCGCTAAGAAGATGCATGATGCTGGCTGTTAATGCTGACCTGCCCCATTGCTTGCTTTTTGCAGTACTAGCTTCCCTGAATAAATGATGTCTCTGGGTCTTTTACACCTGAATTTATTCTTCAGCACCCTTTGACTGGGCTTCTCTCTTTGGGAGCAAAGTGCCCACAGTGACGACAGCCCGAAGCACCTCCCGTAACATCTCCGCCGCTCCCTCTGTGATCGAGGGGCACGTGGTGGGGTGCAGGGACCCCTGCCTGGCCCCCCTCTGACATGGCAGCTGGGAATTACTGCCTGGGCTCAACCACGCAAAGTGCTCTACCAGCCTTGCTTTGAGGCTATAGACACACGCTGGCTGCTGCATAGACTAACACCAGCAGCTGAGAACAGAGCCTCACCCGCCTGCTGCGCTTGCATGCGCATTCTATGGTAACCATGCCCCGACACGGCCTGAGGGAGGGACGCCTTTAGAGATGATGGCTCACTGGCTAGAAACAGCAGTAACCAAAAAAAAAAAAAAACCCCAAAAAACAAATACACATTATACACATTCAAAGACAGAATTAGAAGATATCAGCCAGAAATCATAAAACCTTACTATAGGACCTCATTCTCTAGAATTAGCAGTAAGAGAGTGGATTTACCTTTTTTTTCTTCTTTTAAAGCTGGCAAGTGTCTCCCAGCTCTGTGGTGAAGACATGGAGGTGAGGGAAAAACGCAAGAGGGCTTAGTGTTTTGTTGTTTAGCTGTGATGCTCCAGGGCAGGATTTTTCTTATTCTTACTGTATATGAAGCATTATTTTACGAAACAAGTTGAGAAATTTCCATCAAAATCACTACAGTTTACGGATAGAAATCTGCACATCTGTTTCATCAGGCCTTTAAAAATGTTTGCCTGAAGAATTCCCTATAAAATCACCTACACATCCTGACAGGTACATAACAATGTTTAGATTGTTACTAAAATATAATATCTATTACTAATATATATAATGTATATAATATGTATATTATTATACTATATATACATTATATATATTTCTGACAACTCACTGTCTCACTGCAGCATCTTGAGACACCTTTTCTTCCATATAGTCCCAGCAACTAAACCAAGCAAACCCCATATGACTCTCTTTTTTAAGTTCCTGGTTGCAGAAGATCTGAGGTGAGGAGGAGCACAGTGAGGCCACTGAGAAATTCTATCTAATCAGAATCAGAGTGCTTTTCTTGTCTCCTCGATGGGTGATTCCTCCACAGAGCTGTCATCTTCTCCTTTCATGAGAAAGGAGGATTTTTTCACTCGGGTAAATCTCAAAGCCTGGTCCCAGTCGTCCTCCCCTCCCCAAACGTACAGTGGGCTCAATGGCCCCCGTGGTCCTTATGTTCCAACGTGCAGCGGGTGGTTTCTCAGTGTTTCTAGGTGAAGGCTTACACTAAATTAAAGAGATGGGGAACCTGCGGTCGTCCGAAGGGCAATAGCACTGCGAGTGCTGAGGAGAACGTCAAGGGGCCCAGAGGGCCTGACCCGATGGTGCTCTCTGGCTGCGAAGGGTAACGGTGAAGGAGAAAAGAGTGACGAGGTGCTTTCAGGACAACTTATTTCCAGAGAAGAACGGCCGACAGGGAATTTGGACCAAAAAAAAAAAAAAAAAAAAAAAGGATATTAGTAAACAAGAGCAGAAATGGTGGTCAATAGTCCTGATATTTTTAACTACATTTCAAATTTTAGGAAAACAACAACATTTAAACTGGAAAATCATTACGGACAGCTGGAGAGATCAGTGATGTGGACAATCAAGTCCGCGGGTCACCAGCAAACAGCATGCAGAAGAAATTCAAGCCTACCTACGAGCCCTGCCAGGACACAGCGCGTGTTTCCCCATGCTGGCATGGCTGCTACTTTCCAGGGACGGGACCCAAGCCGCTGCACTCATTTCCTCAGCAGTTATTTTCTTGGAACTCAGCACGGTATTTCTTCCTTTTTTTTTCCTCCCTGACAGAAAAGCATGTGATGTTATTTAATGTGACAAGCCAGCTTTCCCATCATTTTAATTTCTTTCAAGGAGAAGCACCCCACATGGAAATACACAATGCTACACAATAGCGTGCCAAAGGGGCTAAGTGGGGAGCGGGGAACTCTTTCAGAGTGTGTCTAAGAGGGTGACATGTAATGCAATTTTTATTCGTCATTTTCTTTTATTTCCCCCTTTTTTCAAGGCTTCCAGTCAAGTGACATTTTGTTTGATATTCACATCATTTCCCAATTACAGTTCTTCTAAAATTCTTGTGAACAGCTGAATAATTCCTGGCGTGGCTTTGTTACAGCTCATTTCACTGCATTACCTTCCACTGCCTCTCCTCTTCAGAGGCTGAACCTGGAGATGTAGTTCAAGTCTCCCTCTCTCTCTCTCGCATCCCTCCCTCTACACTTTTGCTTTTACCGACGCAGGGGTCTCTTATCTCAACTTCCATTTCCGCAACGTTTCTGTTATGACCCGGTTTAGCATAATTCTCCCAGCATACAACAGCTAAAAGAAAGGCTAAAACGTATCCTAGAGATATAATTGCCCCAGCAGTTCAGCACTACTTACCCGAGGCATTCCTGAGCAGGCAGGGCACTTACGAACGAGCAGGATCAAGAGCCATAGCGCGACTCTGTTACACTCAAGACTCTCCAGCACACTCTCACAGCTAAGGGAGAGCGGTATGTTCAGGGTGGGATATTCAGAAGCAATAAAAAAGGAGCAATCCGTCTTTCATGCCTTTGAAAAGATGAATACTCATTGAACATGACTCTTGCAAATATTTGGACTCATCGGCAACTTCATAGATATAACACAGCCCATTGAACACCACTGACAGTCCTTTCTCAGGTTAGACTATTCACACGGGAAAGTGTTTTTTCCCCCAGGCAGAGCAATATAGAGTTTGTTAGCCCAGAAGCCATCCTAAATGGATGCTGCAGTCCTGGCTCTGCAGACCAAGTGCTTATCAATCTGGTTTCTCGCCTTTCCCTCCCCCCAAATTAAAAAAGCTGTGCAAAAGCAGGGTGGAAAAATGACACGCTCACGGAGAAGATCATGATCATTAGTGAGTTCACCCACTGTTACATCCCCCGAACACGATTTTGGTGGTAGCCAGCCACAAGTCCAAAGGATTTTTCCACTGCACACGAAGACCAGTTTTGCGTGCTGTGACACCGTCGACACTCAGTGGGGCTGGAGGGGAGATCCTGAAACACCTGAGGCTTATTTAAGATAGCTTAATGCCTAGAAAGAGATCGAGGAAACAGAGATGGGTATTACCTCTACACGTAGTCCCTCCGTCTTCTATCGTTAAAAAGGGACAGAGGGAAAGAGCCTCCTAGGGCATTGTCCCTCATAGCCTCGCCCCTGCAGACCTTTGAAGACGAGTCCCCCCGGGCCCTGCTGGCATCCAAAAAGCAGTAACATATGCAACAACAAGAGCAGAAACTGGAGTCCTAGTGCAGTGCATGCAGGACAGAGCCCATTTTCAGCTACCTGGTCGATACTTCGTGCCCCCAGATTGAAGCCTGTTCCCCAGCCCACCTGTGCACCTCACGCTTTATCCCCCTTTGTGCAGCTGTGTGAACTGCTTGGGGATACAGATATTTGCTGAGAAGCAGAGCACGGGTCAGGACCTTACTGGGGCCGCTTCACTAAGCCGGGCTACCAATGCCTACACTTGGGCGATTTATTTTTTTCCTGAAGAGACTGCAGGTAGAGCTTATGTTGCCACCTGGGCCCAGTAGAAGAGGCACCAGGCTGGGGAGTCAGGAGCCTTCACCTGCTGTCTTGGCTACACCGTCGATGTTACGCAATGATGAGCATTGCGATGATCCCACGCAAACAAGATAGTGCATCCACAAGCTGGTCTCAGCACTGAGGTTAACACCATTTTTTTCACCCTTCCCTCCCTTACTACACTCAGGGAAGGAATTTCTCCACCCAGAACCCATGTCCCAGCTCACACCTGAGGTGAGAGGTTGAGATGTCCCTCCTTCCCCAGCCCAAAAACTGAGCAAAAATTATCCTGAGGTCACCTTTGCAGCAAGAGGCATATTTCTGAGAACATTCCTGACCACAGAGTCCTCATCGTGCTTTGCTTCTACTGCACTGAGCCAAGAGCCTATAGATTTCCTGCTCTTAAAATACATTAACGTAATAAAAGTCAGAATTACACAGCCTGGTATTTGTGATTTACAGCCCTAGGCCAAACACAACAAGAAAGAAATAAGAACATCCTGTGGCAACTCAAACAATCCAAGTCTGTTATGCAGGGGGGTGAACTTATTACCTGCTATGGAGGAGAAGAGCTATTTTGTCCATTACAGCCAAAACAAAAGTGACAGAGAAACATCTGCAATACTTTTCTCTGGCTTTCGAGTGAACATAGCAATATTACTAATGACTGGCCTCAGCAGCTGTCCTGTCTAATTACCAGCTGCGCTCGGACATTATCATCTAATATTAATACCACCGGAAACCCTTATTACATTCAGTTTATCATGATGTCATGTCTGGCTTCTTGTCTTTCTTCTCCAAGTCTGCATGGTTAACCTAGACTAGTATCGCTCCCTGCTTGCAGACTGAGCTGGCATTTTCAGAGCCTCTGCTGAGGATGGTTTTAAGAAAAACAACACAGGGCAAGCAAGGCATTGTAGGCATGCAGTCTTTGCTCTACGATTAACTTTATTCTGTCCAGAGTCTCTTTTTTTCCCCCGTATCCACATCAGTATTTAATCTTCATGCATAAGTGCAACCCCAGTGACCAGCTAATGAAGCCAAATTTTAATTTTAATGTGTTTTGACCCAAAGAAAAGTGCTTTTACTGGCACTGACTGAAAGGCTTAGATGAACAACCAGCAGCACCCCAGCACTGCACCTGTAGCACCCAAGAGGGGTAACCCAGACACAAGACCTTCACCTTTCAAGCTACATATCAATGGTGGAGCCATACTCGCCTGTTAGCTTCAACAAGCCAAAAAAGGAAGCGTCTCTGCATTAAAATGAACGACTCCAACAATGTTTCCAAAGGAAGACCAAGGAGCAGTCCAATCCAGAGAGAAAACTTAGGCTATGGATTACACCGTGTTATTTGAGGTTTTCTGGTACCAAAACACCGGGAAAAGGCACACTGGGGTGCTAATTCAGGGTCTGCACACTCTCCTGAGGGCAGTGTAAGCTTTCAACACCACATTGAGATGACAGAGAAACAAAATATTGTACTAATCTCTAGGTTAAACACTTGGCAGACAATAGGAGCTTGTTTTTTCTTGCTAGCATGCTTCAGCAGCCAAATACCCAGAGGAAAGCACCTGCAGGGGCGAGGCGGGAGCCAGATCTTGCCTTTGAGGCTGAGACGCGTTTTGGCTTCCCGTTGGTATCAGCTTCTAGGAAATGGGCCCTGTTTCCACAAAGGTGGGTATAAACCGAGCATTTTCCATAGGCCATTTGGTTTGTTACTGCTTATGAGGGTTTTTTTCCCCCTTCTGCCAGACCACTGGGGAGATGGGCCCCACAACCCTTCAGCCTCGCTACCTCAGCCACCCTTCGTCGTGCTGGCAGCAGCTGCTGCAACATCGCTTCAGAAACCAGGTGCTTCCACCCCGGGGGTACAAACTGCATGACCCCAGACCCCACTCTGTATAAAAGGGCCACATTAGTCATGGAAAGTGCTTCCAGGAAGGCTAATGACAGGAAATGGAGCCAGGCATTGATGCTTTGCATATTAAGTATCTCTTACTGCAAGGATCTTCCCTGCTCTTCAATTAAATAATATTCAGAGGAAGTACTGGTCACAGACCTTCTCCACCATCATCCTTAATAGCTGGTAAAACAGCTACTTTGACCCCTTGATGATGTTGCACGACCACAAAAGCAGTGGAAGAGTACATGCTGTCATCCGGCGCAGTGAGTTGGAAATGACTGTGCAGGCAAGCTTGGAGTTTTCTCACGGCCATTGGCTTTGAGGTCCGTAGCTCCCGTGCACCCCTCAGCTGCCCTCCGTTACGGTCACCTGCAAGAAAGCCAGCGGTCATTATAGTGAAGAAAACCTAACTTGGGAGCCAAAATTATGGTTGTGCCACTAATGTATACAGGTGTCCTCTTACTCCAGAGGAGGGCAGACTCGAGTCCTGAGCTGTCACACACAAATTTGGGCACAAGTCCAATATAAATGAAAACATTGCCTGTTTAGCATATCGTTAAGCATAATAGCAAGCCTGAATCTGAATCAAGTTACCCCAATCTTAAAAGAGAATAAGTTACAAGTGAACATTGAAGGATCCCATGCTGAGGACCCTTCAAAATCACAAATAGAGTTACTGTATCTGGGACATACATATGCATACATACAATGTGTAGCTGATCAACAACTAGAAGACCTTTTCCAACTGTTCTCCTGCTGAAAGTTTTGCTTTTTTCCCTTGCATGGGGAGGGAAGGAAGAAAGAATCTGATTTTTTCAGCTAAAGCATGTATATTTGGTTTTCCTTTTTCTCTTCAGTGCAAGTGGCAAGAAATAGGGTAATTACAGTTTTGAATATTTACACTGTTTTGGTGGGGGTGGGGGGTTAAGTGGATTAAGCGATATCAGAACATACATGCCACAAGCAAGGAACAGCTGAGCATGAGAGCTAAATGAAGATCAAAGGGCATACATGCATCTGGACATGCTTCCTCTACCTGTTTTTTGCTTACACAGTAAGTACTAGGATCTGTGTCTATAATATAAACAATATAGAGCATGGGCATTATGGAAAGTAGAGAAGACAAATAAAAATTGTTTGATATCAAACCTCACATTTGAGCTTTTCTTAGAAAACATAATAATCCTCCAGAAAACAGAAAGTAAGGGTTTTCATAACATTAAACACTATTTTCTGAAGTATGGTACCTCGACAAAAATTGCTGTCTGGTGACAAAAGAAAACCAAAACATGAAGCTGGTGGCAGCTGGGAACTTCAAACAACCAAGTAAGAGTTTGAGTTGGGCAAAACTCAGATAGGCTTAAATAATAGAAAGCTACGGGGTCTCCAGCCGGCGCGTGGCAGCAGCACAGATCCCCGTGTTCCCCGCACGTGCAACGGGGCGCTCCCGACTCACCCACTCCAGTTCCCTGCCTTGATTCCCTCGCTTGCTCTTGCTGGTTTGGCGGTCTTCCACGCATGTCTGAGAGGATATCAGCATATTTTTAATGTTACCACCTGTTGAAGTAGCTTCAGGAGTCAAAAAAAAAAATTTCGCTCCTTCCAACGAGGTACAATTTTCTTTAAGTTTCTGAGTTCAGGAGAGCAGCTGTGGTGTGTGGGGAAGATGATTATTTCTTTTCTTGCAGAGCAAGCAAGAGCCCTGAACATCTCTGCAGTTCCTTCAGACCCCATCACTGGTGTTTTACATTAATTTCAGTCCATCAGATTTTTTTCAGGTGTATGTTCTTCTTGCTGCTGGGTGCATTTATTCAGGACCCACGAACCCGCAACTTTGTGAGAAGCCTCACAAAACCGCAGCGCTCCTCAGCTGGCTGCTTGCTCCCTTGGGGTGCACTCGTATGCCTCGTGTCCACAAAGCTGTTCTCAGCACACCTGTGAAGAGGAATTGTTACTTTCTCATTTGAATGTTGAAGCGACACCAGGTGAGACAACAAAATATGCCAGATGGAGGGGTCAAGATGGCACAGCTTCATTTACCGGACTCCAAACCACATCAGTTTTTTGTCTCCTTTCAGCGTACGAGTCCCAGCTGTGTCTCATTTGCAGGTGACAGAGGATGCCAGCAGGGAAAAGGGGGACAAGATGCCAGGTGGGACCAGCCATTTCACCCCCCCGCCCCAGCCCAGGTGACTCTAACCAAGACCAAGGTGGCCCCAGCAGGTCTCAAGTGGCGAGGTCTGAGCCTGGGGAGCAGGTTACTCCCTCTGAATTCTGGGGCTCTCGCTGACCTCCCTTTCCTGCCCCCCAGACCAGCGGGGCAAGGGAAGCACCTCTCCCCCCCAGCATTGCAGGCACCTTTTCTGCTGCTATTCACACCACCAGTCCCCCGTATTAGGCTGCCGCATGAAACACCAAATGAGATCATGAAAAGCAGTGTGCATGCAGCACAGCTAAAGGTCACCGCTGCATGTGAATTCACTTTTAAAAATAATTAATTGAACAACAGTCTGACATTTACCCTGCAAAGGGATTTTTGAAAGTTTGCTTGCTGAAGCCTGGTGTTGACTGGCTGCAGTGTTTACTGCTGGGGGAGTGGAGGATCATTGTTATTCTAGAGCAAATAAAAGGAAATGGAGCAAATTCTACTCTGAGTAAAGGGGGGAAAAAAAATGCTATAGGCAAACCTTGCATTGGATTTGCTCAGCTTTGCTCTTTCTCCCTGCTTTCTTTCATGAGACCAGTGAATACCATTAGGGCTGGACAAACATTTCCAATGCAGAAAGTAATTTCTCTTTGCACATAACATCTTTCCTCAGGGCTGAAGTTTCACACACCTTTTCCCACCTCAAAAATATTTTAATTAATGTTATTGGCAGGAATGAGAGTCTGAATGATGGTCAGGCAGTTTTTTCAAGGATATAGAGGAAGAAGGAATAAAAGAAAGGAAATTGTGGTGTTGTCCTCCTTACATCTTCTGATTAACTGGTAGCTCAGTTGCAAGTGTCTTGTCCCTCTGTTTCACAGATGGGCTGAGCTGCGTGGCCTGATCAGTGTCAGTTGTGAGGGGCCAACAACCTAAACTCATTCTTTTTTATGGACTTGGCTTCTGCACATCCATGGACCATCAATTTCCTGCTGACTATACGTGCCCTTTTTAGCCCTGGAAGGAACAGGCAACAGAGTCATTATCGATGACGTTGAACACAGCGGTTGCTCACTGAGAAGCCTGTTCCACACAATGTTCATTAAGTATTTTGTCTCACAGGGAAGCTAAAATGTGAATTTTCATTTTGGACTTGGACCAGACTCTATTCCATTTTCAAAGCATCTGAAATTTCAATGAAGTGCGTATCAGAACATGTCATTCTCTAACCAGCTTTCTGTTCATTTAAAAAAAACAAAAAAAAAAAAAAACCA
Organism: Phoenicopterus ruber ruber; assembly: GCA_009819775.1. Taxonomy (NCBI): domain Eukaryota; kingdom Metazoa; phylum Chordata; class Aves; order Phoenicopteriformes; family Phoenicopteridae; genus Phoenicopterus; species Phoenicopterus ruber. Next base: position 97,041,144 of record CM020216.1, read on the forward strand.
TTTAAAAAAAAAAAAAAAAAAAAAAACCCAAACTTTCCTCCAGTCCCACAGAAACTTATTTTCTTTAGTAACCTCTGGTGTGGACCTTTGCCTAATGCTGTTTGGAAATCCACATACATCCCCTCTTCTGGGTCCTCCTTATCCATATACTTAGAGACAGCCCCATGGGACCCAGGAGGCCAGTCAGGTCGGGTTTCCCTTTAAAAAGCCGTGCTGACTGCTTCCCACAGGCTGTATTTACATCCGCCTGCCCGATGCTCTTACTCCTATCAGCGCCATCGTCTTACCACTGCTGGGAGTCAGACTCGCTGCCCCGTGGCTCCCAGGATGCCCTCTAAACCTCCATTTATAAAGGGACTTTACAATAAAGGATTTCAACTCTCCTTTAAAGAAACAAGCTTTTCATGTGCGACGATACTGATTTTAAGTTTTGACAATGGAAGTCTCGCTCTGGTGTCTGGTCACAGCCAAGTCTCTGATTCTCAGCATTATAGCAACTGCAAGCAAAAGCTTAATTCTTATTTACGTATCACATGTCTTGCCTAATCACCTGCTATTCGTTGAGTAACACATAGTTTAAAGGGAACCTCATACATTAGCACATTGTAGCAAGTGGTATTAGAATGCATACGTAGAGACAACACATACATCTCCCAAAACACAATATAAACCCAATGTTTTTCTTTAAACAGTATACATTTTCTAACATACTTGCATAATTAGCTTTTGTGTGATTTATCACTCAAATCACAATTACACTCTGCTTTCTGAATACACAATATACACGGCATCATACTGCAGGCTCTGTGCAACGTAAAGATAGCCAAGCCAGACTTCCCAGCTCTGCTGTTGTAGAGGTACCAGGGAAAGTAACAAAGCCGGCTACTGTGTCAGGGTGGTCCCTGCAGTCACACGAGACCGACTGGATAATTGACCTCATTAGTTTACAGCTAGCTCTGAAATCAATGGTGCAACCCTTGTTACAGCCTAGCAGGCCGAGCTTAAGCAGCAGGTAGGTTTGCAGATTTATTGCAGTGCATTTAGGTCAATTATTTTAAAAAATCATTTTAATTTCCTAAAGGTACATTATGAAGCCGGTTAATCTTATGGCTGGCAGGCCAGATGTGGCCTGGGACCTCTTATACATCTCGGCTTTGGATCCCAGCTCTTTGGATCCCAGATCCTATCTACTGGCCAGAGTTATTTATGCTTGACTTCTGTGACAAATTTGGGTGCGGTACCCAGCCATCAGGGCTGGGGTCCCTTACAGGCCACTTGCTTCTCAACCGCGGCTGATGCACAGACATAGGTGGCAAGTTTCTCAACATCCAGTATCAACATTTTGCAATTCCTTTATCTACACACTTCATCAGCAGAGTTCCTCCTGTTTACAAACTGTGATCAATCAAGTCAAGGCAAGTTTACTGCCGCGTGTTTCTTACAGTGGGTTGTTCTGCTGGTGCTGTTTTGAACGCCAGCTGGCTGCGTTGCCTGCATTTCAGCTCAGCAGAAGAGAACGCAGCGTTGCTGTTCTGGCGCTCGAAGGGGCTGCGCAGACCTTTTCCAGGAGGGAGGCTCCGGGCTCCTTGCAGACGGCAGCGCTGGCCGCTGCAGCCAGGCGTCCCGCGGGAAGTGGCACGTCCCTCCCTCGGCCCCTCAGCAGGGAGGATCTGGGGAATGCAACCAGCGCAAATTTCCAAATGCAATGGTGCGTGTCAAAGGTTACTAAAGAAACAGAGCTCACTTGTGATTAGAAAAAAGGCTCTGGACTAAAAATAGATGAAGAGATGGGAAGGAAACAGCAGGCCTCAGTGGTCAGTTCTGAAGGCAGAGGAGAGTCAGCAGAGAGGTCTCCCAGGAATCGGTGCTGGGACCATTTCTAGCCAACATCTTAGAGATAGGAGTGAACATTGAAATAGCCATGTTTCTGCATGAAGCTGAGCTCTTGTTTTGGTATGTCGATGGCAAAGAATTTCAGAAAGAGCTGAACGGAGCTGGGCAGGCAGAAAGGCGGCAGGTGCGCTTTGGTGTCAATGTAAGCAAGGAAATACATCTATGGAAAAACAACCTACCTGTGCCTACACGATGTGAAGCTTGGAAGAGGCAGTTACAACTTGGAAAAGAGATCTTGGGGTGATCATTGACCACTCTTGGAAATTTCTGGCTCAGTGTATAGAAGCAGACAAAAAGAAAACACCGACATGTGTTGGGCATAATCGGGAAGGGCAATGAGGACAGGACAGAAAGGAACACTTTGCCACCACATAAAAAGTTGACTGCCTACATCTTGCAGTGGTGCGTGGCTTGGGTCTCTGCATCTCAAGAGGGACATAGTGAAATTAAAGTACAGAGAAGGGTAACTAAAATGATTAAGGGGACGGTGCAGTTGCCCAACAGGAGATTGCAAGAGGCTGTGACTCGTCAGCTTGCAAAGGACAAAGCCAAAGGATATCATACAACACAATATCAATATAATGACATAATATCAAAGCTGGTGGCCATGCTGAGTGCCGAACTGTTGTTCACCAGATCCCACATTGCAAGAACTAGAAGACACTCAAGGAAACTGGCTGGAAACCAGCTTAAAAACGTTAAAAGAAAACAATTACATACCTAGAAGGTAGTGAACTTCTGGGACTTGCAGCCACAGGACAGTGTGGATGTCAATAGTATCTAGCAGGTGAAAAAGGAATTAAACAAATTCACAGACAATATAGAAATCATTTCTGCAAGGACTAGGCAAAGCTGCATTTTGTATAATTTTTATGATGAGGATTGGAGCTGTTGGAGAAGTACAGAGGACATGGACCAACACAAATGGCAGGGCTTGCATAATCTCCTTAAACAGCACCTCCTGTTGCCATTAAAATCTATGCAAATTGTGCAATCGTCTTCAAATGAGGCCAATATACCACAGAACTGGCATAAGGTCCCATATATCATGAATGGGACTTGCTGGTAACCAGGTAGCTAAAGGCTGTGATGGATTAAAATCTGTTTAGTAAGGAGGCTCACTCTCAGGCTCAATCCACTTAACAAGCCTGTTTCTCCTTGCAACACAAGTCATCACCCCCGTGATTCTGCTAAATTGACTGGTGTGTCCCAGTTAATGTCTTGCGCCACCAAGTCTGTTTAGATTCCTATAGATTAACTTGAGTTTTGAGAGGTATAGATAGCAATAGTTACTTCTCAGCTATCTGAAACAGTAATCACAGCTACTGGGTACATGTAAAATTGTATTGATGTTTAGTTCCAGAAGCCGTAACCTTTTACCAAGGCACAGACACCTTTTACTCCACATGAACTTGTGACTTCTGGGAAAAAAAACCTGTTTGCTTCATTCCAACAATTTTTTTGCATAACTTAGTGTTAATGATTGGCTAAAAACCACCTCATCTCCTTAGCACAATGATGCATTTGTGTGGGAGCAATATCATCAGTCCTCTTTAAGGTTCAAATTACACAAAAATCCCCCTTTACCCAGCAGCCAAGATACTTTCTGAGGAATTTATTTGGAGATGAATGAACAGGTCAAAACAGGCTGCTGCCCAATGCCATCCTAGATAAACCCTGGTGTACATACTTACCTAGAAACCTAGACAGAAAGAATCTGTTCGTATCATCACGGCTTTTTGATGTGGTTGTGCATTATGGCATCCTGAACACTCACTCCCTATTTCAAAGCCTCAGAAGTAGCAAGGCTGAGCCGCAACTTTCTACTCCTTTGATGGAAATTTGGATCCATGGGTTTTGTTGGGGGTGAGGTGTGGGGGTGAAAGAGTGTGAATTGCTGAATTAAGAGAGTTACATCGGTGGTAACAGACATTTTCCATCTGCAAGCCAAGAGCCTTTTCATCATTTTACTTCCTTGAACAGATTAGCTCTGATTAACAACTGCTTTTTAGAAGCCTGTGTTGTAACATCAGCTCCTCCCAGCTTTTTCGTTATTCCTCTCCACTTCATTTACAAAAATAAGAGTTTATGTCTGGTGCTCACTTCTAACCTCTGCTCGCTTCTTGCGCAGACAAGAGATCCCATATGCCTTCGTGCCCTCGGTGGTGAAGGTCAGCTCTGGAGCACATCCCTTCCACCATGAAACTGAGCAAACTACAAACTTTATGAAACTTTCTGTCTCTCCATCACACCGTACCAGGGCAGTTAGGTGTTATATATTCTCTTAATGCAATTTTGTCAACATGAACTCTGAGTCTCTCTTTCCGATAACTATTTCCACAGATAGAACCTGCCCCTTCAGACATCGCTTACAAGATGGGAGCAGGAATGGAGAGAAACAGCGGATCAAAGGAATAGCCTCTAAGAGCTGAAGGCAGGAGGCAAGGGAGCTGCACACACACAAGCCAACACTGCTCCTGACTTCAGGAGCTTGTTTGGTTTGGTTTGGTTTTAACAACAGCTAATCAGAGGAATATAGACATGAAAGATGTCCAACGTGTCACTGCTCCTCTGTGATCTCCTGTGCTCTACCACCAACCGCACCCTCTGGAGAAATGGGATCCTTCCAAACCAAGTTCTGAACTACTTCAGCTGAAAAAAAGCCAGAATATACTAATTCCACCCATGTAACACAATAGCTACTTTTATCCATAAACCTGAGTGCAATATTGGCTGGTACAGACCTCCATGTGATATATGAATATCATATTACTTCCAGTGTGCTGCACAGTACTGGTTCAGAAGACATGAACTTAAAGTCTGGTCTGTTTAAACAAAGCAGAACCCAAAGCATCACACTACACCTGCTCCCGATATGTTCGTCCTTTTTTGTTTTCCTACAAGCACTTTTTTCCCTGGTTCCTTAAGCTTCCTTTCCCCTTTTATGCCTCTTGCCCTCTGAAGGACTTGCCCAAATACTGGCACAGGCTACACCAATGCGCACTTCCAGTCAAGTAAAGGCGTACCCGGATGGGGTGAAGAATTTGCAAAATGCAGAATAAGGCCTGAGAGAGGAGGACAAAAAGAAAAATGGACAAAGAAATGAGGTTTTTCCCCTATAACTTACAGTTGCCAACGTTCACAGAACAAAAGTAAGATTCACGGAGGCTGTTTGGAGAGGACAAAAGGAAAGAAAATGTGGGGGCTGCACTTTAGCTAAACAGAAATGCACACTGACGGTCACACATGTTCCTACACACCGTCTGCACAAAGCAGATGATGTCCATTTTAGACAACCACCTGCTTCACCTGTTGACATGTATTGACATGCATATAACTCCTGCTCACGGACCTTGCCTTGATGGAGGCAGTATAATCCAAACTGTGTTTTAATAATACAACTGCACTTTCGAAAAGCTATTGATAAGTTTGGAGAGTTGTTTTCAAAGCCCTTGCCATTTCTGGACACTTCCATTTAATGTGAAACCAGCGCTGATTTTCAACTGAGTTCATTGTCTTCATGTGAGGCCAAGATGCCTTATCGAGTTAAAGGAAGCTCTAACTCCAGGATTAGACATCTGATTTCATTAAGACTTCTGAAAGTATTTAATTAAGGATTCTTCCTCTTTCCACAGTCCTGCAATCACGCAATATTGAAGACGCCAGGTGATTCTCTCATTTTAATTTTGTCCCCAGTAGCTTTCAACAACTGCTCCTGGATCTGGATGTCTTTCAGCTGGGCCGTAGCAACAACACCCTAAAAACGGCAATGATGTGATGTACGACGTGTGCGCTTGACTCTGCCACGTAACCAGAAGCAGCAACTGCAGCTCTGGAGTACCGTAAGGAGGAAAAGGCCACCCAGGTCCAGCGCCTACCTGCAGTAGGTAGGATGTCTTCTGAAGCGGTGATATCGATGTGAGAGAGGTAATCGGACAGGAAAGGCGGCAGTCAAAGGAAAGATTTGATTTCAGCTCAAACCAGTAAAAACCTGAGCTTAAACATGTAGACAAAAAGAACAAACACTGGGAAACTAATATCCAAACAAACCTGATTTAACTCAGGATTTTGCTTTTTTTGAGGACCATTTATAGTTCTGACAAAGTTATAACACCATCCCTGACTTGGCATTAGCTCCACAGAAACCAAAAACAAAAAGCACTACAAGGTCCAGGACAAGCAAAGTGTTAAGCCTGCAGGCCATCCCTCTGTCTTCACTCCAGGGTGCTTCACCTCCTGGCTCCTTACATCCCACCGACAAATCAATTGCGTGGTAGCAGCTGCAAATGCCAGAACATGGAGAAGGAGAGCAAGGGCAGCGCGAAGGGCATCGGAGCAAGAAGGCTCCTTGAGCCCTTTATCGACAGGGACTACCTAGAGAGACTGCCAGGAGACCTGTATTTATCCCTTGGTAAGGCAATTCATTCACTGTAAGTCGCACGCAACCTAAAACGAAGCTCAGGGAACACAAATAGGACTCCAATGCTGCAAATAGGTCTGTTCATCTACAAAATCCTTTATTGTTGCTAGACCCCAGAGGACCTGCCAAGCTCCCTCACCCTTTTCCCCCCCCTCAGTGTTTCTGCCAAATACAGGAGCAAGTTTCCTCTCCAAACAGTGCTGATCATCTTGAAAAAAAACCTTAGATGTATCTGGACAGTCAAAAAAATCCAGTATCAATCAAACTTGGTGGATAAATACACTCTAGAGCTAAGGGTCTGTGACGGGGGAGTTTCAGCTGCTGGAAGGCACGCGTGGACCCGCGCAGCAGCGCAGCCCCCAGGCAGAGGGCTCTCTGCTCCCTGGCCTGGCGGCTGCGGCGATGCCCAGCTGGGCTCTGCAGCACCCGGCCGCCGGTCACAGCCGGGCCAGCCAGCCGCAGAGGACAGCTGGCTCTTCAAAACCACGCACCTCACTTCGCCAGACACATGAAAGGTCACTGCTAAAATCTACAGATGAGTCAACTACGCAAAGAGCGTTGATTAACATAGTAAAATAGCAGAGTAAATGACAAAAAGATTACGCTCGATCTGTTTTCGTGCACGTGTGTTCGCTTGCGTGTGTGTGGAACAGCGACCAAACACGAAGGCGCCCATTTAATCAGTGCAACAAATACGAGTGGACTAATAAAGACTGCAACTGAACGTGTCAAACGCATTCAGTTAATACACGGCAGTTTGCCTATTTGGATATACTTCATTTTGCAGGCCATTCATCTACACACTTAAAATAACTTTGCTTACAAGCGTACAATTTTTCATCAATAAATGCAGACAGTGATTCAATTTTATTTTTCTAAATGGAAAAGGTGGTCCATGTGACCCTAATCCATCTGTAAAATACCACACCAAAAATACCATATGGACACATATTAAAATATTTTCGTTATTTATACGTGCATGCAGACGTATTTAATATGCACATAGAAGCAGCTTATACTAAAAAAAGTGTTCTCCAGCCATTTGCCACCCTAACTACCCATTAGGCTCTATTGCACAAAAAAAGAACAGTTCTGGAACTCGCAAAATACATAACGTTTCCACTATATTCACAGAAGCAGCTGATTCCTGTCAGAAAGTAGCAGCTGAACCCACGCACGCACGGGGGCCAGCAGGGAAGCGCGAGTCCGCAAGCAAGGGGCTTCCCTGCTAGAGGTCTGAGCGGAGCCAGGGGACCTGGCAGGCAGAGACGCGCTTTCTGGTACTCGGGTGCCCTGGGACCTGCGGGCTGGGCACTGAAGGCACGTTTCCAGGCGCCTTCGGCAGTCGTACACCCGTGCAGCTCCCAAACATCAGACCCTAACAAGAACTGATGAAGAGAATAGCTTGGGTTTACACACACCTGGAAGAAACGCAAGAGGTGAATGCCACGCTAGTGAGTATATAGAGTCCCTCTGGAATGGAAATATTTAAGCCGTGTTTCACCCCGAATGAAGCGGGAACTTGCTAGCAACAATGAAGAGGACCGCGTTTGGCGAAGTGATGTACGTGGTATGTTTAGCAGCTGTCAGGTGAGTTGGGCAGAGGAGGGTAATAGGAAGGGTCCGCGATGAGAAGGTGAGCAGTACAAGGCAGTTTTGAGATTGTGACTGATCCAGGGCTGATCCTGACCAGCCTCCCTGACACTGTCAGGGCCTGAAAAGAAATCAGACTGCCGTAGGAATCCAAAGCAGCAGCCCTAGAGAGACTACCAGGAGACCTGTACTTATCCCTGGATAACTCAATTCTATTTCTGCAGGTTGCACGCAACCTAAAATGAAGCTCAGACTGTGACGCTGCCGTCAGGACTGCCTGCCTCCAAAATCCTGCCACAGGGAGTCAGGCTGAGCTTAAAGCCAGTCAAAGCAAGCTGCGGTGAGCTCCACAGGTCAAGGCAATATTACCACATAGAGTTAAAGAAAAGGCAAGCAACGGATTGCCTCATTTTTGGCAAACACGCAGTGGACAGAAACGATCACCTCAAGCACTGCTAACTAAGGGGAATTGACAATCTGTCCATAGCCTGCTGCAAAGCACTCTGAAAAGCAAATGAGATTATTAGCTTTCAATTGGACGCTCTTACACAGTTACAAGTCAGTTGCCAGAAGCAACAGTATTAAATGGAAAAAGAAGTTCCAAGCGCTGAAAATTTGTCAGGGAGCGCAGGGTTTATTGTGAGGAGTGTGTCCTGTGAGAGGAGAAAGGAAACTTGACACGCTGGTGAGTGAACCACCATCGATATTAACGAAGAAGAAAATATTTGTAGCAGTGCTCAGGAAAACAGTACCTTACCTTTACTGGATAAAGTATGGAAATACTTGCTCATTGCTGCAGCCAGAAAGCAAAATTCCAAGTGTTTATGTATTTAAACCCCAAAGATCTAGTTAAGACAACTACAAAATTACATCCTACAAAGCTTCGCACTCCAAATATTTTCCTCCTAGGGTGACCACTTGATTTGGTTAAAAATATCATGAAGCATAAACAGTGACGAGTGGCAGCTCAGGAAAGAGCCAGAGCAAGGCAAGTTTCATATAACAGGAACTGTATTAAATAATGAAGCAGCAACTGATAATGGATGTTAGGCTAAACTCTGTCTAGTGCAGCTAAATTTAGAGCAGATGTACAATATAACACAGGTTTCTGGTAAACAAAGTGTTTTCATATCAAGAAGGGGGTGGCTGTGATGCTGAAAGCTGATACCAGAGGAGATGGGGTTTTATGGAGATACGTAGAGATACATGCAGAGAGAGAGAGAGAGAAGAGGTACTTCATAGAAAGCTCTCTGATTTTTGATTCTAGGTCCCGCCTCCACTTTCCGCAACACAAGCCCACATCTGCTGGGGACATCAGCGGCTTCAGACAGCAGTCATCACACCAGCTTGCCACTCCAGAGGAACGCGTGTTGGGAGATAAGAGGTAACACCGTCCCCAGTGTTGGGGCAGAAGGACGCCAAGAGAAGCCGAGGACAGGACTCCTGCTCCCCTGGAAGGTCTCAGGCAACAGCCAAAGCAGATTAAACAAGTGCCTCAGGTCAGAAGAGTGCTATAATAAACAGATAAGGATGTTTCAGTTGCAAGCCCAGGCAGACACACGAAACAGCTCACAACACCAAGAGTAAACCCAGACGCAAGCTTCGGAGCTTGTGCTGTACTGCAGCAGTCTGCAAAGTCGGGTTTAGCTGGGAAAAGATGGATGTGCTACGGGGACCACTGTCCTCGGGAGCCTACCTACCCCTCCCTCAAAGCCCCGAGATAACAATTTTGCTTCCACCTTACCTTTGTGTTGTACAGTATTTTCTTCCTTATAAGAAAACGCAGGAGATGGGGCAAGGAGGGAGAAAAGGGTCAGCTAACGCACCCTGCCTATTAGGAGACAATACTGATATACTCCCCCGCCAAACCCCTCATGCAAAACCGTCCACAGCCTGATGGAAACATTGCCTGACAGAGCTCAGGAGGCTCACAGGGAGCAAACTGCTGGGATCAGCACAATGCAAAGAGACGAAGGGAAAGTTCACCGAAAGCGCTGCTCAGACAGAGGAACAATAATGCAAGTTTATTTGGTAGCTGGTGGCCAGGCTTTTACGGGGAAGTTAGCTACTCTGTGAGTGGCTCTTGAGACTGAAATACCCCAAATACTCCCGTAATCCCTCCCTTTTTCTTTTTAGCCAGAACTAGATGTATGATATTAAAAAAATAACAGAAGCACATCCAAATAAGAACACAGCCATTACACTCCAGATTATTTCCATATGAAGGCTTAATTTCAAACAGATGATGATCATTATGTGAAGCAAACGAGTAAAAAATACTGAGTAATGGACTCTGAAATGTAATTATTTTAAACAACCTACTTAAATAACAGCTAGCACACTAAATCCACACATCGGCGTTTAAGAAAGCGAAAGCTCGAAGACTGAGGACTCGCGCTTCTCAGTGAGGCCTCGACCGCGCGGGATGCTGATGGCACGGCGCGCGCTCTGCTCCTTCCCCCTCGCTTTCCCGCTTCGAACTCTGCTATCATCCTAAGGCGGTTCGGGAACTTTATGCAACAAAAGCCTGATCGAACTTAAAAAGTCAAACTCGTGGTCTAAAACAGTTTCCCCAACGTAACTCTTCGGCGCAGGGCGCAGTTGCCAGAGGATGACATTTGTAGCCCAGAGAAGCTTTCCTGGAAGAGCTGTGCATCAGGACCGGAGTCCTATTGTATCATAGTAGAAAACCAATGTTCTCTTCCGAGAGTTTTATTTAGTCTTCACTTACAGGTTCAGAGCAGTATTATTATTTCTAAGTTAAAAGCAGACGATGTTATTTTATTCAAATCCTCTCCTTTTCTCTCTCTTTTCAGCATTCTCAGTTTACTGGAAATAATTGAAAACTTACTTGCCTTCTTCAGCTGAGCAATATGAAAGATCAAGTCAATTCTAGGCCAGTTGTTGAGGTACAGTAAAATACAAACACAGCAAGGAAAAGTCCCAGGAATGACCATTCTTTTCATCCTGGAAAGCAGGGTGGAAATCACATAAGATTCTGCAAATTTCTTAGTTTTAGAACAAACAAGACTTAGAGTTGAAGTGCAATACTTGTACATGCCCTGATGTTCAGGACTGAAATTCAGCTCTGTGTAGCTAAGCAGAGAAGCAAAGAAGCAGATGACTTTTTTAAAAAAATCACAGGGAAGTTGTAGTTCTTGCATTCCTACCCTCCCTGCGGTGGGGGGGAAGGAAAAAGACCGTCACAGATACTTTCCATTTACTTACCCAGACAAGCACAGGAGAAACCATTTATCAGCAGTGCAAATTCATAACTGGAGCTACCTCTACTCTTTAAATTGGGGCACTTGCTGTCTGTCAAAGCAAAATCTGCAAACTAGATAAAGTCACGGATAACTGTCCTGAAAATTTTAACCATTTACTCCAAATCAATTGTGGTGCCAATTGCAGGTTGGTTTTGCATGGCCAGCTGCGAACAAGTTTCATTGTCATCTAGAAAGCTGTTTGATACAAGCCTGAAAGACTTGCTTTCTCATTCTTTCGCTATTCCTTCGCTTTTTGGAAAGGGACTGGAGCCGAGTACTTTGGACGGGGGTAATTCCATGCTTACCCCAGCACCTTAAGCCAGCTATGACAAAGCTTGACAGGACAGCTGGTAATTACTGCTAACCTTACAAGATACTAAAATTTCACATCACAGAACTTACAACATTATTAGGCATAGGAAAGAGGTTTTAATTTCTTTCATATGATTTTACAGCTGCCTCTGGTGTTGCACAGTTGTACTCGTAGTAACTGATGTTCCTGGCTCTAGCAACAAAAAAGGGGGTGCCAAAAACTGGTCCAATACAAACATTTCAAATCTGTTTAAAACAATTGTAAAATGGTTTTCTCTAAGATTTGACCACTTGCTGCTATGCAAAAGATTTTGCTTGCGATGCCCAGAAGTTTTCTAAAAGGTTTTCATTACACAGAGGAAAAAAAGGACTGCACATCTCGGGAGAAACTCTCAATGCAACTCACAAGCAAGGAGATTGCTGAAGAAAGAGACCTAGTTTTGGCTGGTCCACGTTCCCTGATTTTTAAGTTAGCTTTTCATAGGTACTACTAGCTGGACAAAAACCATGCTGATGGCTAACAGCCACCAGCGAGATCACTTAGCACCCTTCATAGCACCAAACCAAAAGAGCACTTTTTTTTTGCACCTTTAAAACATTGTCAAAAATCAAAATGCTCACGGGCACTTCATACAACATCTGGAACCAACTCTGGCATCAGCCTATTTTGTCTTTGCCACCAGCCTTAAGCTGTCGCTTTGAAAAGGGTTGCACCTTACGGGTAGGTGCAGCAGAAGCCGTTTACGCCAAGAGCAGCCAAGCGCCGCGAGGCGAAGCGGGGTCCCTCGTGGGAGGCGGCGGGGACAGCAGGAGCCGGGCAGCCGGCGGCAGCCGCGCCGGGGCCGGGGTTAGCGCTGGTTTAGCTGCGCCTGCCACAGCGATTCAGTCGAAAAGGCAGTCAAATGAAACCATGGATACGGATCTCCCCTCTGAACAGGGCTCCGGCTTTAGATATACGATACTTTTGCAATGGGGAGGGAAAGCAGAGAGGAGAGGATGTCAGAGAGATATACCCAGTGCAGGGAAGGTTTTGAAATTTTACGGTGTCTTTGGTCCCTGGTTTGAGATCAGAAAGAGAAGGGAGGGTGGTTGCTCTGATTTGGTGAGAGAAAAACCACATGAAGCAACCGTCTGTAATAGTGTAAACAGTGGGAGGCAGAATTGCAAGAATAATTACAACTGAGGAAAGAGCAGAGCAATGGAAGAGCAGCAAGACACCACACCTGCTTACCTCCTGCTCTGCCCCGAGATTAAGCCTCTGATGTAACCACAGAGTTACATTTTTGGCATTCGAGACAAGGGGGAAGGGAAAAAAAAAAAAAAAAAAGAGTGAAAAGACATGTTGCAATGCCACGAAAATGGGACTAGACCCAAAAAGGAAAAAGTGAGCTCTTTTAGATGTCATCATCTTCAAAATACTTTGCCAATTCTTTGCAAAATGATGTGTTGTGTATTCTTCTTTAAGGGTAAACATTTCAAAATATTCAGCCATGGAAGTGGGTTTTTTTTCTTTAAAAAATTGCTTTATGTATTATTTTTTTCTTCCCATGAACTAGATACTCATGCTGACAGTTGCAGAATCCTGCCTAGCTAGGCTTTCTGGGCAATTCAGTGGAGACATTTAAGACTAAACACAGTGTCTTAGATTCTCTGCTTCCCCATACCTGCACCCTCCCTTCCCACAAAAAGGGAATCTAACCATGGTTTTTCCTTTGACTGTTAAGCAAAGCTTCCTTCTCTTTGAAAATTCTCTTCCTTCTCTTCCCCTATCTACGCATGGGGGGAAAAAGGGAGAGAAAGACGAGCACTATCTTTTCAACGAGAAGAGAAGGATGGCTTTTGTGGGCTATCCCTTTTGCGAACGAAAACTGAACAAGGGCATGGGCCAACTACGATGGCCGTTCTGACACGACCACCACTGTTGTGCCTCAGAGAAAGTCCCCGCTACCAAAATGCCAGTCCTGGGGCTGGTGCTGCTTTGACCCTTAGAGAGACGCTCCGCCAGCCTCGGCATGCCCACCTCGCTCAGGATACGCAGAGGTCCCTCCTGCGAAGCAGACACAACCGATGCCACGAGAGTGACAAGAAGTCCTGATGAGTAAAAATCTGCAGAGGGATGCTTCTTCAGTTCACAGTGTTCCATGTTTGTTTCCAGTCGTCATCCTGTTTTAACAGACCTCTGCTCTCGCCTCCCAACAACGTGCTCCTGTGCCTACCACAATACGGCGGAGCCCAGGCCCCCGGGCCGTGCTCGGCAGCCGCAGCCCAAAGCGAGCGTGCCCTGTGCGCCTCTGCGGTAGCAGCAACGCAGAGCTGGCCTCTCTCACCCAGCTGGCAGGTCCCCACGGCCGTGACAGGCATTAGTTACCATCCCGAAAGAACCATGTGAGCTCAGTCACCTGTTTCAGAGGAAGGATCATAAAATAATAGGTTTAAGTTTAGCTGAAACTTGTGAAGGCATCTCGTTTTCCAGTAGTGATCCAGATACGGGTTTTGGCTCTCCTAACTTAAAGAAAAATAATTTGTCTTTCCTAGGACTCAGCTATATGTATTTATTGTAAGCTATTTGAATCAACAGAATGACTCCTGGGAAAGTATAACTTGCCCCTGTGCTGATCCGAAACATTTCCCATTTAGAATGGTTGCATATACAGCAAAAACTGGTTAAGAAGACATGCTGTCTTGGACTTTAAAAGAAAAAAATCCTGCTTTCACTAAGAAGAGAAGCATTAGAAATTCATCTTTGAGAAATTCAGAGAAGCAACATATTCAATTGTTCATCAAGGTTTTTTTTTTTTCCTATCCCCCTAACTGTAAGAAATTATTAAAACATAGTATGGTCACTAGTAGGGCTGGCTTGTTTGGTTTTTTGTTTTTGGTTTTTTTTTTTTTTTTTTTTGGCTGGTCTTTTTTTGATGTGCCAGCAAGGAACAAGTCTGTTCCAAGTCACATTTACCCCATTACCTTTTAACCCAAACCCCATCCGGTACAGTATGAGCTCCTATTCCTTCTGTCCTTGATCATATACAGCTGTATTACATCTATTTTAGCTAGTTAACATTCCTAGTCCAGGCACATCCTAAAAAAACTAAGCTGAAATTCACAGTCATTAAGCTACATCCACAGGATGCAGGAACAATCACTTCATTGGCCTTTTGCAACAGCTTGGTTTTCAGCAGCTTCATGCTCTGAATAATCAAGATAGCCAGAAGTCAAGGCTCACTTCATCTGTTTAAAAAAAAAAAATCATACACAAGTTTGCATTAAAGTGAGATTACCTCTAACTGGAGTTCTCCAAGTTGCAGAATCTACTTGCACATTTGCATCTTGGTTATATATATATATCACAATTCTTTATTTCTAGTATCCACAGTGGGGAAAGTAACTCTTCTGCTCTTCATATTTGGGGCACAGACACACCTAGCACCATCTATGTTCCTTCTCAGCCACTTGGCTGATAGCCACAAACCGTAAAGACTCTTACGGAAAAGGGAAAAAAGGGAGGAAAATGAGTACGTACATCTGAATTAATTCCAGTTGTGGGTTTTTAACTATTCTATTATGAAAAGAAAGATGTATGGAGTCACCTATGGTGCTAACATGAAGTGCTTGGCACATTGACAACTAATTACCTGTGAGAGGGTGTCTCCTCACAAACAGCAACGTCACAAACACCTTACCGATGCCACGTTACCCGCAGGTGCTCACGGCATCTACTGGAGAAGCGGCAGGAAGAACACTTGATATAACCCCAACTGTGGTGAAGTACTCTGCAAAGGAGGAGGACGCTTCTCCCTCCCAGAACAACCGATGGTGTATACGCAGAGGTGACCATTCCCCTAGCTTTGTCAACTAATACTACGACCAACCTTGGGTGGGGTCATTTAAAGAACCTCATACCATTGAGAAATACAAAGCTGTCTGTGGTAACACTGTGAGGCACCGCTTTCGAGGTGAGCGGTTTAATGAAAAACCCGGGCACCTTTATCTCATAATTAAAGTGGACCTCAGTTTACTATAGGAAGAAATTTAAGATGAACTACTGTATCTCAAAAAAGCTTGGGTAAAGGCTGGTGTAGGGTAGGGGTGTTATTATCCATCAGTGCTTTTATCTTCTCTGTATTTCTGGCAGAATTTGTCCTTCTTACAGACATCTTCACAGAGTAGTTCCATCAGGGTAGGATTCATCTAACTTCCTTATGGAGCTGTAACATTATGAAATACGAACACAGCAAAGGAGAGTAAACAAAAAATCCCCCAAAACAGACAAACAAAACCCCTTACAACACTGACATCTGCAAAACCGAAGGACAAACCAGCCTCCTTCAGTTCCCACTGCTCTAATCAGCAACATTAAGGACTGTAGGAACAACAGTCTGAAAATCGTACATCGGTATACACTAATCCTTTCTGCCATTGATGAGAGTATCTCGCAAGGCAGAAGAGACGTACGCGCCTGCAAGAGCTGTCTCACACCCATGCCCAAGATCAAGCGCAGGAGAATTGTTAGGCACGGTGCTCCGCAGTTCTCCATCAGGAGGTCTGGGAGAAGGGACAGCATCACTGAACAGTTTTGAGAGGGCGATAAAGACATTCCCACTATCACTGCAGCCCCCACCAAAGCACATTGATTATTACCACGTTGCCATCATTACTACGAGGCTAGTGCTGTCATCTCTTTGAAAAATGAAGGAAACTTGTACATCAGCCTTTCCGGTCCTACAGCCAGAGTCACATCTAATGGACCTCTTTTTTAACTTCCCACGCATCACTGACAGGATGAGAACAATTAATGTGTCTTATTGATGTCCAAGTCAAACACACAATTAACAGGCAGACTCAAATGGCCCCATTTCTGGAAGAAAGTCTGTTACGCATTCCTCTGACATTTCCTACACAAGATATAGGAACTTGAACCAATTCAATCCATGCACCTGAATATTCAGAGTATGCACAAAATGAACGGCAAGAAAATCTGAGGCTCAGTGCACCAATATCATTGGTCAACGGCTTCTATATCAAAACACAACATTGTGCTGTGTTGTGGATATTATATCAGCTGGTTACAGTTTGTTGTCAGCTGCATGTAGCATCCCAGAAGATATGATGAAACACCATGCAAAAGGCATCACCTGTTCGCTGTTCAGAATAATGTGGCCTCCTCTCCCTTTATGAGCCAGCAAGCTGGTTCTCCTCTAAGCAAATGCTTCATATGGGATGACCTTTAACTAGTTATCCGGGCAAAAATGGGACAGAGGCTCCCACCTTACCGAGTATCAAATTGGTTCAATCGCCAAAAAAGAAAACATTTCAGTCAGTAGTTTGTGACCTTCAAAACGAAACTATCCATCCATCCAAGCTGTTGCAAGCCAGGTCTGCAATCTTCAGGAACCTGTCGTGGGATGAGGCGAAGGGAAGGTGGGCACCGCCACCTGCCCATGATGTGTTGCACGGTGGCAGCACAGCAGTGGCAGATGCAGAGAGGTGCTCGCAGGCAAGTGGCTTCCAACACCAACTACAGAGCAGACCAGGTGAGATGAGCTGGAGTCAACCAGCAGCTCTAAAACGCTGGCACCTGAGCATCGTTGAAGAGTTAGCTCTAGTTATTGTCCTGACAAAGGCAAAAAATCCCTTCTCTGCTGACAACATGTTACGGGGGGTAGGATTTTTGGGAACCTGAAGAAAACAATGAATTTCTTTTTAGTGATGTCAGTGGTTACTTAAGATCACTCCAACATTTGTCATAAATCTGACTGCAGGAACCAACTGAGTTAATGGATTATACTCAAACAGCCTCTGAAGCTTTCATGAGGCTGGAAGATCACTGATCCAATTGGACTGAAGCATCAGAGAAACAAAGCATGTCTTAGGGGACAGATCTTGACACATTCAAGAGATCCAGTCTTTGGCAAGTCCTTAATCAGAAAAAAACCCAGACCTTTGGGGTCTGCTTTCTACAAAACCCATGACTCGGAAGAAGATACAATTTCCTTCATGGCATGTTTCAGCACTGTTGCGTGGGGCCGAAATGCACCTTTCAAGGCAAGAATACAACGCAGAAAAGTGGAAATGCCACACAATGCCCCCTCGCAGCCCAGAACCATGAAAAGGAACAAGAACAATGAAGCGTTTCATTGCACCAGGGACCTGACTGAGCAGGCCTGAGACGGCACTGACTACATCTTATGTACCAAAAATGACAGGCAGGGCTAAGCATGCCTACAACAGATAACACAGAAGTTAAACAGCCTCTCAAGTGATGGGGTGTGCACACTCCTGCTGTGGGGCGGAACTTCGGTTGTAACTGATTGAAGTGGTTTAATGTGCTTTGTCTAAACTACTTCACATAAATACGCACATATGCACAGTCTGTAATTAAATAATTCTTTGCTTTTTCTTTCAGTAATTCACATTCAAGATCACAAAAAACCCAGGCCAGATCAGAAGAATGATTGGCTTTGACTACAAAGGGTAATTTTGAGAGCTACTACATTCAAGCAAGCCATAAATATGGGTAATACAGAGTTGGTTCCCGTGGTTTTCAGCATCTGGGAATGAGAGAAAAGATTTCTGGGTTTGAGATTTGTCTCCAGTTCATTCACCATATTAGTACAGCCACATCTGAATGGAATTACGTGTGCAACTTGATCTCACTGCCTCAAGGATACATTTCTTTTTTCATTACACATGGGGAGAGGTTCTTTACCCTGGAAATGGAAATGACACTTTCCACTCCCAGCACTTCCCTGACTTAAAAGACTACAGGAGAAACTGCAAGCGAAGGGTTCCTCGGCATTCAGCAAGCCATCGCTTACTGTATTACGGCAATCACCTATAGTGACAGCTGTTACATCTCGAGATCCTAGAATACTTACCATCAGAACTGGCCATGTGAGCTGGCATAGATCTGAAACTACCACTTTGCTAATCTAGTTAGCTACCTGAAAACATTTTCAGACCAAAAAGATCCACTGGAGACCTGGATACCCTGATTAATCAATTCACGTACATCAAAACCATGACAGAAAACAGCAGCTAGAGAATTCTTCCTGTTTTCACTGAACTTGAAACAAGGATTCTGTTCTGAAACAATCCAGATCTCCTCATCATGCAGCCAAGGCAACTACAAAACTTCTTCTCAAATTCTTTGGTCTGAATATTTCCAATGCTGAAGTCGCCGCAGCAATGAAGGCTGGGCTCCTTTCCCGCTTCCTGTGGACTGGACACGGACCCAACAGTTTTTCTTGGACCACTTAACGGGATAGGTGCCTGCCCGTGCCAAAGTTAAGTTTGTAGGAAAGGCATATTTCTAGAATTTAGAGGAAGCAGTGGTGAAGTCTCTTAAAACACTGGTTTAACCTCCTTTCTATTAGCAGTTCACTTTCAGTATATAAACTATACATGGCCAACTGGTTATAGCCCCAGACGCAGGGAAGTGACAGAGCAGACAAGGTATGTCAGCACTAAAGATTTATGATCAACTTTGAAATGCACAGTGAAAGGATGAGAGGCAATAGACAAGTTGGAGGAAAGGAAATTCCGATTAGGTATTGGGGGTGGAGGGGGAATCTTCACCATGAGAGGTGTCAAACACAAACAGGTTGGCCAGGAGGTTGTATCCTTCAAGATACTGAGAACCGGACTGGACAAGGCCCTGAGCAACCTGATCCAACTTTGAAGTCAGCCCTGCTTTTGTGGGGGTTTGGACCAGATGACCTGCAGAGGTCTGTTCCAATCCAAGGGAAAAGCAAAAGTGGGAATGTCAAACTTGTGACTGAACCAGTATTGTTAAGTACTGAGAAAGAAGTCTAAGTTACTTAAGACAGCAAAATAACCAAAGCTAGGTGATTAAACAGCATACAAGGAAAGAAAGCAAAAATCTATAAATTCAACGTAATGCAAAACGGAACAAAGAATTACTTCTATAGTCCTGTGTTATAAGTTAAATGCTCAGAAGACTAGAAGACTAAAATGCCACTGAGGATCACTTCATGAAAACATTTACTTAATGCACTATTAGAATGCACAATGGATAACATAGAAATAATGCACATCTCTAATGGCAATATATGAACTCATCAGTACCTTAAACACCATAATCCAATCTTTGAAAGAATAAAAAAAAAATACTCAGAGTAAGATGATAAAAAATGAGAGAACTCCACAAGAGGTGAGACCAAAAAGCTTTTCTGAAGAATACAAATACAAAGCATGAATAATATCAAGGTTATCTGAGAACTCCTAAAGACATCCATGTACTGAAAGAAAGATGATGCATTTAAAACTGAACGAAAGGAAATAGTTCTGTGTGTCGTACTAGTTGCTTCAGAGGCAGAGGCAAGGAAACCCGTAATGATCATTTCAGAGGCAGGTTACTATCTATGCCCTGAACCAGTGCTATGGCAATTATTTGGTTTATTGTCAGAAGTAGCAGCTTGCTTTCATCTCAGATTTCGGTTTTGATACGGAGTAACATCACCTGGCTGAATGGTTGGTTCAGCATGGTAAGGATCAGTCGACACTGAATGAAATGCAAACAGAATGCCACAAATGCATTCTCCAAGAATCAAAAAGAAAAGCGAACAATGTAGTGAGTGAGTTTTCATCTCAACGTCATAATTTCTAGTCTCTAGATAACCTATTAGCTATGTCCCAATTTTGTTTTCTACATTAAAAACTTTTATTACACAAAAAGTGCTATTTTGTTACTCAAATTCTGTACACCATGTGCATCACCTTCACATAATATCACAACAATTCTCAATCATTAGAGTGTTTAGAGTAAGACACAAACTTGGGAACTATTTGCTTTAAGATGATTGTAAGAAATATTCTTACAGACCTGAAAGCAAACAGCACTCTGACATTCTGCAAGTTTGATCATTTTAACTTGACATATTCCTGCCTCAGTCTAAATCTCCAGTATTACACTTAAGTTCAAATAAGATGCAAGGCTCCTAAAGCTATTAAAATCTATTCCATATCACTTAAATTTTCCCATAGTTCTTCATTTCAAATCATGGAGAAATTGTTAATGTAGTGAAGGAAAGCTTTGAGTAACTATTTCTCAGTTAATCTTCTGAAGCATACTTGTATCTCCTTACTTACCTTGAAGGGGAAATATGGCAGAATAAATCAGCCAAGGTTTTGCTCATCTCTCTGAATGTGTTACATTACTTGAACAAATAGAGCAACTAAGAAGCATTCTGCAGAGTGAGAATTAGCAAGATTATTTTAGTTTTGCTGCTAACTTGTAATATAGAGATTCTCTCTTTTGCTTATGGTACATATCTGAGATTAGGACCATTGCTGTGATAAACTGGAAAGAGACTGTTCAGCCCTTTTGTATACTACCATAAAAATAAAGCTACTAAAATACAATGTAATTTCATACTGATAAAACAAACTGGCAGATCAAGACAAAAACATTCACAGTTGTATGTACGCCCAGATAACTGTTTTGTGACTTCCAGTATCTGAACAGACTGAAGATGACCTAATCAGACCTGGCACAGTGTAGTTATCCAAAGTTTGTACCATAATTTGTAACACACTTCAGCTCAGTTAAAAGGCACTGGTGTTTCTCAATAAATGTCTTCGCACAGGCAAATGAGAAGAGATGGAGAACAGAACACTGTCTTTTAGAGCACGCATAAGAAATTTATGCTAAACACACTGAGTGCGGGACAGAAGGAGGACAAAAAGAGAGTTTACCAATTCTCTTCAAAATACGACTACTGATTTTTTTTCCACTTTCCCTGTGTGTATTTGCTATCAACGTCAAATAAGACAGCAGTGTTTTGTTTGGTTTTGTTTTGGTTTTTTTTTCCCCTTCCTACATTTGATCTGGACAAAGCAGCCATAAATGCAGAGGCACTGGAAAGGAGAGTGGGATTTCTACTAGAAATTATTCATATGCCTAATAACACAGGTACATTACACAGTAAGAAAAAACACAATGCTTTCCCCCCCCCCCCCCCAGAACAGCTACAGAGGTTCTGAAAATTCCAACTGAAGACTTCAGTATGGGAAGACAGATCAGATGGAACGGAATTAAGTATGCCTGTAACTCTGAAAGGATAGAGTCAACTAATATTCCTGTTCGAATGCGGGACATAGAGGTACTGTTCCCGTAAGCGGAGGACCACCACAGGGAGACTACAGCTAAACAGGGTCACTGAGGAATCTCGCTTTCACCAGGGAGCTCTGATGACAGCCACCATGTTTCTGGTAAGAAAAGCCAGAACAAAACCGTGCGGGGGAAGCTATTCTGTGGCCACGTCCGAAAGGTGCTCAGTACAACAGAGTATTTGAAATGCACGTTACTAGAGGGACGCGGAACCCCCGCAGAAGCCCCGCGCTGCCCACCAGCCCAGCACAACTGCTGAGCACGTGCCGCGGCGAGAGGGGGAAGCGAAGCGCAGCCCACTGCCCGTCAACCAGCGCCGGCTGCCCCGCACGGGACTGGCCGAGCTGGGGGGTTTTGGGCCACACTCCCCGGGGCTGCGGACACTCTCCAGCCTGCTGCTTCCCCTCCTCGGGTGCAGCAGAGGAAGAGGGCTGCCTTTGCAGGTCAGGATCGGTAAGGTCTAGGCTGGAAACCAGATTGCTACTTCAGCTTTCTGAAGCTGACAACTTGGTATGTGAGTTTTTAGTTGTGTGATGATTTTTACTGCAGTTTTAATTTGACCAACACATAAAATGACTTGTCAAATTAACAAAGGTCAAAATCACGTTAACGCTGAGGCCTGCCTACAGTTTCAGTTACATTACAAGCCACAGCACTTAGATTTTGTTAACAGGCTATCACAGCGGTAATCGTAAGAGTTAAAAATACAAAGTGAAAATATATTCATTTCTGTGTGTTCCGTGATGTGCCATATACTTATGAAATTTGAAACGATAAATTAAAAGAATTTGAAAACTTACAGGAGTTTTACACTGCACTTCCGATGCTCCTTCTTCTCATTCCACAACAGGTTACCCACCTCTGATTTAGAGTCTGTTCACTGGCAATGACAGGATGTATTTTGAGTTTGCGAAATTGTTTCTGAACTAATATATAACCTCATTTTCACCTGCGCCCCCCCGTCCCCCCCCAACCCCGAAGCTTGTTTGCTAAGATAAACTAAAATAAAATCCAAACCATGATCCAAACCATCATGCACTGGTAACACAGCAGAAGACCGCAAACAGTATTTCAGTGGGATAATATGCAGTATCAGACAACCACAAACTGTACTTCAGAAACAGTATAAAAGCAGGAGGGACCACAGAGGATGTAAGGAGCAAGAAAACCTATCAATTACAAATGACACCACCGTCATTCATCTCATCCTCTTCACTGACTGTGCCAAAGGAATAAGTCTTCTCACATAACCACCAAGCCAGAGAGAGTTGTGGGTTTTTTTTTTTTTAAAATCATTTGGGCACACTTCAGTACCTTTCTGATAAATGTACCATACCATTACTTTCATGAATCCACTTTGACCTCCAAAGATTTGCAGGGCTATCCAAAAAGAGGGGTCAATGAAAGATAGTTATATATCTAGACGCTTTATCTGATACTAATCCTACATCATCTCACCCTATGTATTTTTAAAGTGGCAACATAATACTGCAATTTGTTAACATTTCCCTTGCTTTGTGTATGAAAACTCTTGCGTACTGCTGCAGCAATAATGGAGATAACACTTACTAAAGCAGCTTGGAATAGCAAATCTAAAATGGCCATAACAGCCAAATATAATTCCACACAACTTTTGCATGAGTCTAGGTTTAATTTGCTTTACAGGACAGTTGGCCAAACAATGACATTTATCATAAAAATATCCTCTCCATTAAGCAAATCTCATTTTTCTTTCCAAAAGAAAATTCAACATATACTCTGAGCATTCTGTGGCTCATTTTCAAGATCAGCCCACACAGATTTTTCTTAACAAAACAAAGCAATTCAGTTAAAAAATGCAGACCAACGTAATGACATCTTCATATTGCTTTTGGCTATGTTAACTTTAAAAACCATGCCAATTTAGCTATTTTTCTTTAGGTTTTATTAGAAAAAAGCAGCAGATCAACATTACAATTCAAAGTCTAATCTAAATATGCACTTGACAATGAAGCACATCTGAATATGAAGTGAAAAAGGATTCCAGAAAACCTTCAGTTTTGCCGATCTCCTGCTACCCAAACCATATATCTTTTCTTCTGGCTTTCTGATGACTGAAATCAAACAAGGAACAAAAGATTTATTGCTATGAAAACAAAACCGTAGTACAGTAGTATGAGTCTTGGGTGCTAAGTGTATTCCGTCAAGTTAACTTAATAATTTCAAAGTGTACTTAAATCTTTTGTTTGGCCATGAAAGTCCATAAGCTGACTGACCCAAGTATAAACTGAAACGGCAGGTCTGGACAGAAAAAAAAAGTTAGACAGCATGTTAACCTCCAGTTTTCAGACAGTAATAAAAAGATACAGTTCCAACAGCCATGAAATTAAAACAAAAAAAAAAAGAAAAAAGTTGATCTGACATTCAAGAGCTAAGTTTATTCTTATGCTCATTTTGATTGCGCCCAAAATAATTTTAGACCCACCAGAAAAAAAAGAAGTATTTTTGGACTATCACACAATTGAAAAAGAGAAACAATTGCCTTTTGACTTGGTTGTTTTCCCCCACTGAGGTATAAAATCTACATATAAATTTGATACTTCACTATAACAAATTGTACTTTTCATAGTTCTGATTTAGTTTCCATTAAACCCTGTTTACTTTTTGTTTTTAAACCACAGAATTCTTATTTCATGTTTCTCAATCTGGTTTCCAGCTCTCTCTCTCTCATTTATTTGTGGATCTATATTTAGTAGTCTGGCTACCACTGCTAACCAGGAAAAAAAATTCTTGGAACTTTCTTCATTACAACAGCACTTTCAGCAGAGGTTACTGATGTAAACTACAACGATATGCAGCTCTTCAGAGACACTATTTCATCGATTGTTTCCACTGTCCAAACGTTCTCTAGATTATTTGCTGGAAGAAACTGTTTCGATCTTGTAAACATCAGTGGGCGCAGTTTCACTAGTATGTGTGGTAGTTGCACATCCTTACACAGGAAGGCTGGTTCACAGCTACCGAGAAGCTGCAGGAGTTCTAACAGCTGATGAACTGTTGATTCTGCCGAGCAGAAGTTTCTTCTGTTGCTACTTAACAGTGTAGCCAAAGTATCAGCCGAGGTAGCCCAGTCAATCCTTGCTTTTCTTTAGAACCCCTCAGAATATTTCTGGAAGGGTGACATTGCGAAGCAGCCACTGCTGGGAGCGGCTGCCGTTGCAGTCTCTGATGCTGGGTACCTGGCTGTCCTCTTCGGTGGCTTTGTCCAGGCACTGGTTACTGTTCACATGCAACAGGGTTAATTTCTTGAAGACAAAATAAGAAGAAATTAGTTTTACAGAAATCACCAGGCATAGGCTAACCAAAAAGTTCCTAGTGGCCATTAAAATTCTTCCACAGGTAAGGAGGAACTAGACAAGACCCCTTGGTTACTGACTCCAGATCCCAATCCTAAATAACACTTAAATATGCTATTTGATGTTGTAGATACTAAAAACATTGCTTCATGAAAAACAGAACAGTCTGAACTTTTAAACAACGTTCTTTATCAAGCAATATCCACCATTCTTTAAATAAGACTATACAGCTAGGGATCTTTGAGGAGTTAGAAATTAAAGTTTGGTAAGATACACAACTTCAATTTTTAGTTATAATAGCAGCTTTCATCAGATCAGAATGAACATATTGAATATGTATTCAAAAGTACGCTTTTTTCCCTCAGTTGGGGACACAACTGACCTTATACTATGTTCTTTTAAAAAAGTTTGTTTGTTTGTTTGTTTTTTTAAAGAATATGTGTACAAATTCACATATGTATATATCTTTTCCAATACCTACTAATCTTACTTATGCAATCTTCCACATACCACTCCATCTACCTCGGTGCTCCTCCTCATGGAGGAGAGATCTTCGGAAGCTGCATTTCCTGCCACTGTACTATGGATACTCATCAACTTGTACTCGTATGGTACTGACTGGCATTACTATCAGTATTTCTTCTCTCGCTCAGCAGCACAACCAGGACACTGGACTGACTGAAAAGTGGCAGAACAGGCAGGCCTTATGTGCACAAGTAGCAAAGGGCAAAAAAAAAACCCACACACACCACCAAAAACCTGAGCGCATCAATCTCCTGCACTCATACGGCAGCTGAAGAATAAAGAAGAGAGTTGGAACAGACTTAAGCAGACAAATAACTAATGCAAAGCTTCCCCCACCCCGCCACCCTTTTCTTTTTCTTCCTGGTAGACATTAAGGGAAAGGGGTGTCTTACATGCCTCCTGAATAGAGGCAGAAGGAAAAAAATCCTACAGAAAAATCACCCAACTATGTGGACAGGAGTACTTGCTAAGTATTCTCTAACTTGTTTTTGTTCCTTATTAGCCAGCTTTCAGTAGAGTTCTGAAGATTATACCTAGATTTTCCATTGACAGAATAAAGACAAAAACCACATACAACCAAATTTACAGCTGAGGATCGACACAGGGGAAGTCTGTTTTACAGTCTGTGGCAATCACTGCAAGACAGACTATTGCAATTGGAAGTCTAAAGATGCTGTGTTCTTACCATTGATAAGGTAGAAACAAAATAAAAAGCACTTGCTGTTTGGTGAATTGCTGCTTGTAGTAATATTACTCATCTTATTTACTTAAGTCAGGTAAACTATCTACATTGAAAACAAGAATGAATGGTTCCCAAGACTGAAATTTAATCATTTCAATTAACATTTAATCCTGAAAGTCTTCAACAGCTTTCTTCAGTCTCCTATCAGCTGTTGCTAGCAACATGCAGAAATGCTAGTAGAGATCCACTGTCTTCCACATTAAGTGCCATTCTAATCAAAAAATCATCATTCATACATATTTTCTTTCAGCCTTAAAGGCTGTAGGTTTCATTAACACCTCAGCTACTAAAATCTATAGCAAGTCTATTTAGTTAGAAATACACCCTCTCTTTTTTTTTCTTTTTCTTTTAAATCAGTGAAATGACATTTTGGTAGCTAAATACCTACTTGTTCTGTTTATATAATAGTCATCACGATTATACTGGCAAGATTCTTCTTCCACAGATCGTCTCACAACTGTCTTTCGCAATAAGTGATTTTAAATTAACAAGCTTGAGAACTCATTTTTGTAGCTAGCCATGATATAAGTCAGAGTTCTTGACGGCACTACTCAATGACAAAATTGTTTTTAGAGTTTGCAAATCAAACTAATGATAAATGGATCGGCAGTCAATGATTTCTAGATCTGGCAGTTCAACATATGAACTTCAAAATAAATTTGAACATTATGTACAAGAAAGAGAATGATTAAAATAAAGCTCTTTTTAGCATCTCTACCTTAAACATACCACAATTAGAAATGTAAAATCTTCCTTATAACTTTGGGATGCTGATTTTTTTAATTCGAAAAGTATTTCCTTCTGACCTTGTGCAAGACGACACCAGGTGCTGAAATTGTCACAAGATCATTAGTATTATTTTTTACTGGTCCAGTAGATAGCTGGAATATTTTTCCATTGTTGATCTCATCGTAACACAACACTACACTTGCAGACTATCTTTCTCCAGAGGATCCAAAACACATTCAAAATATTCTTCTAAAAGCTCCCCCGCAAATTGACCAGGTAATTAAATCAATAAGTGACTACCCATTGAGTGACTACACCATAAATTAATGACAGAGGGAACATAATCCTGACTGTGTTGCCTGTTTTAACTGTCAAATAGTGGTCCCGCACTGGAATATGTTGCTCTGTAGGCTCACATAAAAACACAAGTTGTCTCATTTTAATGTCACAAGTCATTAGAAGACTCACCACTGGATCATATTCCCAAAGCTGATTTCCTTTTAGATGGTGGCACTTGAGCATCGTTACTGGGCCATTAAGTTTGGATACATCTAAACACAAATCATCTGTTCGAATTTCTTTGTTGGCAGTATATGAGAAAACCTAGACAGAAAAAGAATTGGAGGAACTGAAAAAAACTTCAACTAAAAGATTCCTGGGGTGGGGGTAAGGAGGAAGATTTGTGCTCCGCCCCCCCCTTCAGCATGTATAGAAAGAATTTTGGGTTTTTTTAGGGAATAAATATAAACACTATATGAACAAGCTCTTCAGATAAAATTGACATTTTCAAATTGCAGACTGCTTCCTGCATAGAAACAGGAGGATCCCCAACACAGGTAATTTTTGTATACCGGAAAACAATACATCCAGAATTATTAACAAAGTAGAATGAAAAAACAGATGTAAAATAAATTCCAGAACCGACACTCGGAAAAATGTTAACTAAAACCAGCATTTCAGCTACAGGTATGTTTTTTTTTAAAGTAATGAAGCCAATCAGGAGGTCTAATCAGGAGATAGTTCCAGAAAACCTATAGGAGGTGAAGCCGAGCTTAGAACAGTCACGTCCTCCCCTCATTTCATTTTTTGCTTGAAAGTTGATCCAAAACCTATTGCAATCAGGCCTCAAACCTGCAAATGACAAACCACCAACAAATCTTCTCATGCAGTTCCTCTTACAGGCATCTTCTTCAATGACGGTTTCCTAAACTTTATAACTTAAGTATATTTGAAAGGTAACTACTGAAATAATCAGAAAATTGTTCGACAAGAAGTAGTGTTCCAAATAATTCAATACATTAAGATCATAAAAAAAAATTGTCACCTGATTGCCACCCATCCCATGGCAGTTAAAGATTCCAACTTTCTCGTTTTCTTTTCTTGCCATGTTATCCAGACATTGATTTGTCTCCACGTTTCTTATCTGGGAGTGAAAAAGAGCACATCACCAAAGGTTGTTGTTTTCAGAAGAGAACTGTGTCCATCTCAAACCACACCAGCACCAGTTCTCTCTGCTATACACCC
Source organism: Phoenicopterus ruber ruber (assembly GCA_009819775.1). Taxonomy (NCBI): domain Eukaryota; kingdom Metazoa; phylum Chordata; class Aves; order Phoenicopteriformes; family Phoenicopteridae; genus Phoenicopterus; species Phoenicopterus ruber. The sequence continues at coordinate 97,069,612 of CM020216.1, forward strand.
AGAGGTTATGTGAGTGAAATGTAAAATACCGGAACCGTACTACAATGAGACACCACTATCTGAGACTCAAACACCCAAGCAAATGTTCAAGCTACTAGGTTACAGAATCATATTTCTTTCTTTGCTTTCCATCTTGGGGACTCTTTTTGCTCAAAGACTCAGCTACAACAAGAATGGACACAATTGAATCTCCAGCCCAAAACCGCCAGAAGTTTTAAAGCACTCTCTGAGGCACGGTGAGTTTCATTCCCTTTGAAATCACGGGTGACTGGGTTCAATTTCCTCACTTCTTGAGTTACAGCCTTAATCCCTGTATTACTATATAGTAAGCAGGCATGAACATCAGTCTCCTGATATTCATGCAGCAGCACGAACGCCTGCTCTATTTTGTTAAAATTTTTTCTTTTAAAAACAAAAAGTGCAAAATCACCCTACAACAGGCTCAACATTTGGCTCAACATGACTTGTAGGGGAGCATAGGTGCCTACTTATTTAGGACAGAATCATCTGTAGTACCTCTGCAGTCACTTAAGAAAAAACAGAGAAATGCCCATCAAGGATTAGATATCACTGGAATTTGCTGGTCACTGATGAGGGTTCTGGGGGTAAAGTTCAGAGCAGCTTTTAGGCAAAGTCCTTGCGTGATCTGGTCTAGTTTTTTAAGCAAAACTCTGCTAATACTCTACATAGAGAGCATTATACAGAAAATTATGCATAACTATACATTTCTGAAGGAATATTTCTAAAGCCCTTCTATGTGACTTTTAATACTGTAGCATAAAAGGGAGAACATTCAAATCACAGTACTGTAAACCAAAGTCCAATTTTCTGCCCCACTGAGAAGCCAGATATATCATTTTACAGATGACAGGAACACAGGTGCAACGTACTTGAACTTTGCTGAGATAACTTGTTTGCACTACTCAGTTCAGAATACAAACAACTTACTGCGCACTGTACTTTACACATGGTAGATAAATACGTAGGATAAAATCTTACCTCTCCCAGAGAAAAATAATGGCGTGGAATTTGGGAATCAGGATAAACATTCTCCAGGTACCAGGAGAAAGGCTTGCACTGGAGCTTGCGTCTTAGTCCAAGTCGTGATGATATGTCCCCATAATCAACTTTAGTAACTCCTGTAGAAACAAAATAGTTTTATTTAATGGCTGCTAGTAAACTTGATATAATTCCACTTAATACAAAAGCAAATCAGTATAATACACTGCTTGCATGAAAGCAACAAAAAATGATTTTTTTTTTTTTTTTTTTTAAAAAGTAGCATTATGCTGTTAATATTCTCGGAGGACACATCAGTCACTACCTGTGACTTCTTTTTCCAGATAATTACACAAAAGATGGAATCGCTACATCTGCGCTACACATGACAATTTCTTACCTGTGGTTTGTGGAACAATTTGAATGCAATTGCTTACTAAATTATCACAGGAGAAAGGCTGAAACTCTTATAGTCACTAATGCCATTCTATCCCCAATGGAAACTGGGGTGCCTATCTATGCAGCATAACATAGCAGTCTCCTTCTGTGGAGCAAGGAGAATTCCATTTTAATTTAATTCTGTAAGCCAGGTAACCACCTGCTGGACCCTTCATCATGTATCTAACTGCACAAAGAAACAGTCAGAAAGCAGCCTTCATACAGGGAACTAATCCTTTAATAATTCAGTATTTGTTCAATATAACTGCGGTATTTGCAGGCAGTATGTTCACCATTAGGACTGCTGTTATTTTTTTTGTGGTATTTTGCTTGCCTTTTTTCTCCTTTGCTCCTCATTTATCAAAGTGCTCTCATTCTTCCTGTATCTTCCCACTCCTTTATGGTTGTTTTAATTCCTTATGAAAATTAATTTGTGCAAGTCCCATCTGCAGATGGGTTGAGGAAGGTGTGCATGATCAGTAGATATTTTTGCCTTACCAGAATTAAGCACTATTGTCCTTAATATCCCAATATTTATTAATTAAGGGTAGGATAATTTCTAGTTTTCAGGCATCACGTTCTTTTTGTATTTTCCACACTACACTCCATACCGTACAGGCCAAAAGAAATACACTACAAAAAACCCCAAACCAAACAAAAACCCAAACCAAAGAACAACAAAACCAAGTCCTAGCAATTTTAATTCCCCTCACAGACCACAAATATGGCTCAACTGGCCATATTCAACTATAGACTTCCAGCTGCATACATTTTTCAGAAATGTCTCCACTTAGAGTACTGTGAATTACCTCTAAAACTGTTGACCTTTTGAGACTGAGTTTGAGACATTTCTAAGTTGGCACACTGTGTTATTAAATCAATCTGCCAGCAGATGGTGTATTTCTACTCAATTAAGACAGATAACTGCATAATTTCAGCTAAATGTTTGTAAATATCAACAAAAACATTAGTAATTTTAGTATTCCAGGAAGAAAAAATGCTAGCCAGGCTTTTAGGCTTTTTTTTTTTTAAACCCAACAAACCACACACACAAAAAAAACCCAACCAAAAAACTAAAGACTTTTTAACAAAGATGTCAGAGAACTACACTGGTAAGGGAATGAAAGCAAAGGAAAGTTTGTTTTTTAATGAAATTTTGAACAGTGTGAATGAAATTTAAAAATCTCTTGGAACAGAATCCCAGAAAACTTCAGTCTGGGATTTCCAGTCACAAAAGAAATCCCCAAACCAAAAAAAAACCCACAAGACAAACAAAAAAAACCCCAAAACACTGCCCTGTCTTCACCAAAGCAAATATTTGCTCCACACCAAAAGCAGCGCAGTCTCAAGAGATGATGAAGTTAGAAGAGAAAGGCTGTACCAACCACAGCTAAGTAAGGAGTTCTTCATTTTTCAGTGATGAAAAAGCAGCTGATGGATGAAACAGTTATCACGCCATCCTCACAACCACCTTACAATACTCAAAACTCAGTTTGCTACACTGACCTTTAGAAAACAACACTGTTAAGGCTTTGCATCACTGAATAGCAATAAGAATTAAAGCCACAACCATAAAGAATTCAATGCAAAGCGATACTTAGTAGCATACAAGCGTGCTGTTTCCTAAAGTAGTTTTAAATGTCACCATGCAGAAAGAAAAGTGCCAGCTGATTTTTCCCTCCGTTACAATGAAATAAAAGGTGTGTATCATATTCCATTTAACCATTTTTAGTCTGGAAGATTTTTAAAAAATCCTCTCTGAAGTCAGGTCTGCACCACACCGTACACTGGCACATAGACTACAGTTAGCATCAGGTTAGCAGATGGACTGAGCAGCAGAATCAGTACAGCTGCCTTAGGGGTCTCCTCTAACAAGGCTGAATTACTCTGTTTCCTAGGATTCTGGTACCTTATCTATATTACTCAAAACTAGCTTGAGTGTTCCTACACATTTGCACTATACAGTGAAGTGGCAGTTACTTATAGGTAACATTTCTTTTGGTGAAAAAAATGGAAACAAACTAGGAAAACTGCAAAATAGAAAGCATATCAAAAATTAAGTACATGTCTAAATCATTATTTACTCCACAGGCTGGTAAAATTTATATACACATAACAGTGATATATACCTTCCAGTGTTTTTGTACTTGTTTTTAAAGGCTCAGCTAAAAAAAACCAACCCAAACAAAAAACAAACCACAAGACAATCATGTCCACTAGTTGTTCTTTCAAATATTTGGGTTTGGTTCATTAAAAAAAATAAAAAAAACCCCAGAAATAGGATTTAACAGTACTTCTTACTGTTGTCTTTACTTGACCATGCAATATTCCCCCCCCCCTTACATTAAAAGCCTGGACCTCCCTGATGATTCTATTTGTCACACAGCTTGCTGTTTGCTGTGGGACAATCGCATGCTTTTTTCACACATATGCTTAAAGATGTACTCAAAAATAAATATTGATAAGGCAAACCCCCCCACATCAAATCATCCAATCGTACCAGTTCTTCCGTACAAATGTAAGATTCATCTCAGCACTTGCTTGTGCTGTCACTATTCTTGAAGAAGTTTGATATGCAGTACCAAACTACTCTGATTAGTAATATAATGCTCTTTCCTTATACCTTTACAAAAACACACAGGTAATGATGCCTATCAGTAGAATACTCCTCCTTCAGTTTAGCTTTCTTTGCCACCTTATATTTAAGCTTCCCATCAGCCATGTTGCAACAGTTCTGCCATCCTCAAAATTTCAAAAGAGCCGAAGATTTGCTTGCCAAGTTCAATGTGTGGCAATATATTTACGCTAAACTGCTTTGAAAAAAAAAGAAGCATGATGTTTTCATCATGATTATAAATTGCTCAATCATTTTCAAAAGCACAGTATGAAAACTGTTTCATCTAAAACTAGTCTTGTGTTAAAAATCATAAAACTTGTTTTTATTTAGTATTATGAAACTCGATAAGCAATAATCATTTAAAACCAATTTGAACAGCTATATTATTTGCTTTCCCAATTAAAGCTAATAGGGGATACTAGCTGAAAACAAGAACACATGAAATCACTCAGTACATATTTTTAACATAGGCTTAGCTACATTGCAAGATCTACCATCGTGGACTCAGCCCCTTCTCTGTCCTCCCCATCACCCATAAATAAAAACGTTATCCATGTACATACTGAACCTTGACTTACCATGCTTGGCTAGAGACAAGTGCATGTAGCAATTAAAAACTAGGCCTGCTGATCCGATTTTCAGGATAACACGTCTATGTCTCTGTCTAGATGGCTCTTGCTCAGGTAACTCTGCAATGCTGTCTCTTCAGGCCTTCTACCTGTCCGCTTAGCCCCAGCGCAACGGAAGATACCTTCTGGGGCACACTTTCAGTCAACAATAAAATTAATTTTCATACAAGCTAGACGAGGCTCTACCCAAGCTCATTGGACCTGCGTTTCGGGATGCCTTCAGCTCACCAGCTGGGACGCGAGAGGCTGCTGCGTGAGAAGGATGCACGCTGGACAAGGAGCAGGGCGGCGCATGTCGGAGCTGGAACCCAGACTCACATGCAGCGCAGGTAAACCACATGGTCTGAAAGTACCCGTGCATCACCTTTAGGTTAAGGACACCAACAAATTCTACAACTGTCAGTTTATCATTAATTAGTAGTTAGGAGAAGGCTGGGGGGGACCTGTGGTAAGCCAGCCTAATGCTTTGCAGCTGCTGCTGCAGAAAGGGGCAGCTTTCCCTTGCTCGGCTTCAGATTCCTGCTGCACCTCCTGTGCTGACACAGTCCCAACTTAGCCAGTAGCGAGCCAGCCCACAGGCCTAATAACCCTGACAAGTTTGGCCAGCAGAATCAGTTGACACAGAAGAACAATCAACAAGTGAGGGGAGGCGAAGGCCTATCAATTGCCACGAAAAGCAAGGCACTCTCCTCACAGCAAGCTGTCAGCCTGACACTGCCAAAGGCCAGCACTAGAAACCATAAAGAAGTGGCAGAGTCCACAGAACAGAACGACCGGAGCCAGGAATCAGACTCTTCACCTGCACGTGCTGGAGCTGTTTTCTGCAAGCCTAAGAGTAAATGGTCTGGGAAACAGCGCCCTGATGTAATGCACGACTGTGACGAAAACTGCCGGCTAACGAGAAAAGACTGCAGCGAGTGCCATTACCGCCGTCGAGAATAGCTGCAGCGTGCAATGAGATAGGCTTGATTTTGGCTGAGCAGGTGCTGCAACGCTTTCTGCCCAACCTTCATCTGTACCTAACCACTTCTAAGCAGAGAGATGGCTTCTAAAATGCGTGAAAGCTTAAAACAGACAAGTAACAATTTCTACTAGGCTGTACTTATTAAAGAAAAAAGGATTACAGGCTTACTTTTCAACAGGGCAGCTTTCCATTTAACTACATTACATCAATAGTAAGAAGTCTCTTGAGTTCCTATCATTCAAGCAGTAAGCCTTTTTTTCCAGACAACGCAGATTACATGAAGTGGGAAAGCTACCTGAGAATCTTAGGTTTGCTTTCCTGAACCGATCCCTCTGTGATTCACTATCTCAGGGGAGCAGAAGAGAAAGGATATAAAGGAGGAAACAAATTTTTTCCTAGCTAGGCTCAATGATGCCTGTCAGTATATTACCTCCTTCAAAATCCAATTTTCTCATCCATGTCAACTAACGAGAAGAAACCTGGGTGCACAGAGGATTGCCTGTTTTCCTTGCTCATCTGCACCCAGGCTTGCAAACCAGCATCAGCTTAAAAATTCTCACCTTGCTCCTTGCAAGAGCTCATGACACTGTCACAGTAATATTAAAACTACACGTTGTACTAGCAAAGAGTTTCACAGGCTGCATACTGTACTCTGCCAGAGGGTCACTACATCATCATTCTGCAGGAACTAGACATTTAAAATTTTGTATTAGAAGGACACTTGGAAAAGCAGAGTATGGCCAAATGAGTCAACGTAGCAGAGATTCACTGAGTTGCCAAGACAACTGTTGGCCAGAAAGACTTACTGAAATTTACACTGATGTTATTTGCTGTCAACAGGTAAAATTAGGGTCCGCAAAACTCAGATTAAGATTAGAGATAGCAGAATAACAACAGTAAGGTGTTTGTGAACTTCCCAAAATAGTAAACCTTTCCAGTTAATATCTACTGGCTGTCATAACTGACATGGATTTGGGGGGTGAGAGGCATGAGCGGCACTGAGTATATTTATGTGTTCATTCTCTGAACAATAGGTTTTATCATAGCTAAGAATGAACCACAGTACTAACCACTCTCTGCGCAGTCCCACGCAACAAACCAATTTCAGAATAACCCAATTTATTCTGGTACTATATGATCCTATTCTTGAAACACTTGGAAATTCTAGTATCAAACTTAATGCAGTGTCAATACAGATACGGGTACACAAATGAGATTGTGTGTCAGTCGGCAGGTGCAGATGCTCTAAGAGGAGCTTGGCAAGAACACATCCTTACCCACCGATCATTCAGGCTATTAGCATAGAAACTATGCAGACATGCATCTTTTGAAAGGAAAGAAAATTATACAGTGCAGTTATAGATAATTGCTTAAGGTACTTTCACCATTTCAAAATTTTTACTGTATTCTATTTTAAATTACATTCTTTCATTCCTTTTTTCCAACAGGAGAATATATGCATATTCCACAATACTGCAAAGCTATGAAAGAAAGTCCTATCAAAACAACAATCCTACAAAATTCAAACAGTATAACTCCTTTTGTAGCTTACGGTTACCACATAAAATGGAAGGACTATAGAGATTATATATAAAGTAACAGAGCCTGATCATGGTGTTCAGTAATTTACATTTGTTTTTAAGAATTAGGTTATTTTTATAGTTAGGTGTTCCAGCTACTTAGTACATTTTAAAATCTAGCTTGACATGGATGCATAAAAGCAATCTTAACCAAAAATGATTGCACCTATTTATATACAACTTTTCCAAATGATATATCTATACATGTCATGTTTGAATTCATAATGCTTCATTAATAACAACACAGGGCAGTAACCATAAGCTGTTAGCTTCTGATTTCACCTAAAAAGCTTTGAGTAGCAGCGAGAATGATTTTTTTTTTTTTAAAATGAAAAAATCCTACGCAGTCTTATTTGAGTAATGCATTCTCTTAAGACAAAAACCCACCATAAATCCACACGGTCATTTATTCTCATAAGTATTCTTAAAACCCGTAATCTAAAATTTGACACTGCTCAGACTCATACTACATTGTATTACAGCTTTTAAATTTCAATACTAATGCAGACTTAATAAGCAAGTCATAAGGAAATACTAGTTTTAAAGATACATCTTTGGAAAAGCAGACATGGCATATAGAACTACCACTTAGTATTTAAAGTTAAATGTGTGTAATGTCTCAAATATTTAGAGAAGATACCTGTTGCTACACCCAAAGTTTGTGTGTCTGTTTTTTAAACAACAATAACAAAAATACCCTGTAGTGGAAAGTAATAATTCAGTATTTCCCAGGCTCCCTTTCTTTTCCTGAAATTTTTTTTTCAGAAAGTTTGAGTTCACAGGAAATTTGCTCTCATATTTTACATCCTCTTGTTTTGTTAAGATTCATTTTAAGAAATATAAATATCATCACAGTCAAGTATATTGGCAACTTGCCCCTATACTCTGGATAGTGAAGTGCAAACTCTACCAAGCCAGATGACGTTAACTTTTGCCACTCCTGCTACAGGGTTTCATTTAAATCACTTCCGATCTATTCAGCCTGGAACACGTACAACACAAGCCAGAGGCCAAACTCCAGCACGTTATGAGATGTATTTGGATGGCCAGTTTTCAGCACTACAGTTGAGCTCTTTGCCATTCCACTGAGCTTTAATTCTATTGCACATGAAGCTCATTCATAAATCATGTCCATGTTTGAAAGAAAGAAAAACAAAGAAAAAAAGAAAAAAGAGACTTCAGGCCACATCTCTGGCTAAGGAAATTATTTTTCAATGAATACCTTCCTTTTTGTACATCTTACATGACCTTTGTCTTACAAACTTCAAAGCATTTTTATTTAAATACTCCTGTTCTTTCCCAGTAGTAATAACATTTTAATTCTTAATAGGTATTTCTTATAACCAAAGACTTGCTCACCTGGGGAAATGATGTAAAAAAAGTTTTTGAATTCATCCATCCAGACTTCTGCAAGCCGCCTGTTGTTTTTGTTGATTATCTGCCCTGTACCTCCCGGAAAAGTGTATGGTGTTGCTTTTCTGAACACATGCCCAACATGTGAACAGGTTACAATTTCCAAAGTGCCACCACACTGCCAAATCTGAAAGTGATAGAACAATTATTGCATAGCTTCAAGTTGTTAAAAAAAGAGTTTAAAAATGTTAATCACTTGCTTTTGTTCAAGTTGGAGAAACAACATCAGTCGAGGTCTAGAACAAATACATACTGCATGGAAGAGGAATGTATGCCTGTCTCTTGCTCAAAGGATAAAGATGCTCACAAGCCTGAGTAAGGCAGCATAAGAAAGAGTACATCAGGCCTCACAGCAATAATGTGTTAGCAAGAGACTACTTGAGAGAACTGGGCAAGCTGACAGCGAAGGAAGGAAGAAGCTCACATGAATCACAGGGAAGTAGCAGGTGGTGAACTGTCCAAAAAAGTCCATTATAAAATAGAACCTCCATGTAAAAAAACCCATTCACCTCCCAAGTACAGTTTCTGAAAATATTTTCAATTTTATTTTGGACCTCTAAAAATGGCAGATTCAGAAAGCTGAACTACTTCAGAAGTATCCACCTATATGCTCTGAGCTGATAAGTAAAGCAAAAGGAAACAGTGCTATTTGGTAGGAATGAAAGTGAGAACAGTGCTGGTTAGGTCCACATCCACAGGAACACATGCAATCATTAAGCTAGAAAACAGCAAGAAGAGACAGTTTTTAACAGAGGTGCTCACATTTCACTGACACATTAAACCATACACTGATGACATCACCCTTAACTTACGCTCCCCAATCAGCTTTTCTAACTGAACTCCTTTTAACACACATGCACATTCACTCTTCAGAACGAGCATCCCAATCTTTCAATCACAAGGCTCTGCCAGCTATTCACCGCGCACTTTTCACCGACAGATACAGTCTTTGCGTGTCTCCATCGGAGGAACTTGACAGGCAGCGAAGTGCTGACTGCAACAGGAGAGGACACTGATGCAGGCAGCAGATCCATATTTTACGGAACTCAAGGTGCACTGTCCTGAGTAATAAAACACTGAAGAGTTTTACCTACCCTGAAAGAAATTTCTAAGTTTTCTCCACCCCAAATATCCATTCCAGCATCATATGTTCCAATTTCCTGAAAGTAATCTCTGTCTATCGAAAACAGACCTCCTGCCATTGTAGGTGTCCTAAGGTGGGGACACAAAAAAGAAGCGTCAGTCACTATGAAAACATATACTTAAATACATTTCACACCTACGCTTACAAAAACCTCTTTTTATTTCCCAAGTTCCTAACATGTTGCTTCTCAGTAGGCTTCCATCCAAATTCAGTTACCATTGATGTACTTGCAAGCTCAAAATTTTCCAGAGATGGAACCAGTTAGTGACAGTTCTCCTTATTTTCTCACTTCAAATTGCATTTCGGATAAACAGCCCCTAGAAAGCTGCTCCCATTCCTGAGAAAGACTTCTGCCTCCAATGCTGGTAACTCATAAAAAAGAAACCAGATTCTTACAGGAAATTTATACTTCTGGCAACTGTTCTTGAAAAAGTTATGGGAGGCCATGAAGCAGCCTGCTTGCTTTCACTATTATTGCTTCATACAAGAAAATTATACAGTCAGGGTTACATCCAGGTTTTCTTTACAAGTTCCTTATTGGTGAAAAAATGAAACTGTGCTTGTTTCTCCTAACTTTAGCAACATCTCTCAAATTTCCATTTTTTTAGTCAACAAATACACAATAGGTAAATTATATATTAGGCTGATGATACAACTTTGTAACTCAAGTATACAAATTATTTACACTTTTAGCATAAATGATTTTCTATCACTAGTCATTTTCCTGAAATGCTTTGGGCTTTTTCTGAAAGACACATAAAATATAAGCTAGGTCACAATCTAACTAAAAATTTATGTGTCTTTTTTTCCCTTGAAAAGGAAACGGGGGTGGGGGAAGGGGCGGGGGGCGGGGGGAGGGGAATACAAATCAGCCATATCCTGAGAAGACCTCTGGATTTCTTAAATTAAAAACAAAAAAAGAGTAAAGGCCATATCCTCAACTTTGTGGTAAGTACATATTGCCTACTTTTCAGAACAGTAAGGTCAGAAAATGTAAGTTTGCAATTGTTAAAAAGTATACGTTTACACACAAGTTATGTGTTTCTCATTACCTTTGTCATAACATCTACATGACATGCAAATATAAATTCACCTCCATCCATGCACTTTAAAGACATTAAGTTTATGTATGTGTGCACACACACAAATATATACACGCACATATATATGCCAAAAATCGATGCATCTTTTCAAAATATTGTTTACTTTGTTAGAATAAAAGATAAAAATAACATTCAATAAAAAAGATGAAAATGACCTTCAATAAAAACCCGTGCATCAGTATAAAAACTAGTTAAAAGCCAGTAATTCACTAGTAAATGACATAAAAATGTACAAATATTTCTAAAGTGACAAGCTGACTGCTTCCTTCATTGCTACCAAAAGTTACCAACAACCAATCCATGTAAAAACTTTTATGCTGTTCCTTCACCCAGACAAAAATGATGCTACAAAACAATTCATTAAGTACTTACTTACAAGTTTAACTTAGAAAGGATATGAGTAAACATGAGGTGAATATTTTAACCAATTTAGTAATTTCTCATTACCTAACAGGAAGAGTTCGATCTCCTTTCCGTCGATCCATCTCTCTCTGAGGAACAGGGTACCAACGAAAATTCAACTTCCAGTTGAATCCACCATAGGTCATGTCGGAACCTGCCATATATTCGAAGGTGTCATCGCTAATTACGTCAATGATGGGACACACCACTGTTCTCCTAGAAAAGGAAAGAACCAAACCCTATTCATTAAAGTGTCAAAAAGGTGGGTTGTGGGGTTTTTTTTAAATTTTGTTTTTAACACATACGGTTTAAATTTTCATAATGCCATCTCTTAACACCACCACTCAATAGATTATTACCATGAAACATATTCAAATTCTGTCTTGCTAATTAGTTAATTCATCTAAAGGAAAATGTGGTTTTCTGATACTATTTAAAAAAAGACCTAGTATTGCCAAAATTGTATTTGCATTATTACCAGTAATAAATATTCATCCCTCTGCAGATGGAAAAATTGATCATAACTTTCTCAATGCTACACAGTGATTGTGAACTCAAATTCCACTGCTCTCTCAACTCCATTCATGCTCAGATCTCCTGCTATTTAACACATTATCCCACGCATCCTAATATAGGCTTCATTTTAAACCAAGTTTTACTTTTTAAAAGTTGTACTGAATTAGCCTTTTTTCCTTACACAAACAAGAAGTACCTAATTTCTCCAGCCCTTCAGAAAGTAGGTGTTTGCTTGTAGGCTATATTTTAATACTTGGAACATTTCTTAATAACTGAAAAAAACAACATGGACCAATAGATGGATAATTACCTGTCAGCTTTGATCCTTGCCAGCAGAGGTTCAAGCCACCCTACTGTACATTCACAATGAGCATCTAAGAAGGTGATGACCTGGCCTTTGGAAGCAGCAGCCCCCTTTAATCTGGCTCTAATCAATCCAGAACGCTGTTCCATTCGAATCACGTGAACAGGTACTTTTAGTTTTTTCACATAACTCTCCAGCGGTCTTTTTAAGAAGTCTGCAAAGAATGATCAAAACCATGGAAATCGTCAGCTACATAGTTCAGCTTTTTTTTTTTTTTTTAAATGAAAAGACTTGAATTAAGAGACATTTCCTCACTTCTTTTCTATCCTTCTCCTACTTTCTCAGCTAGTTTCCTCTGATGCTTATTCTACACTTCACAATATGCCCTGCCACATCTCCATGTGTTTCACTTGCTAGAGCAGGAAGTTCCTCCTCCTCTTCATTTCTTCATTATGGAAAACACAAAACCAAAGAGATTGTAGAATGCTTAGACAGAAACAAGATGGGATAGGCAAGTTTTTATTATGAAGTAGATGTGACTCTTACTTTCAAAAACATATGCATAAATGTTCTTGGACATAACACTTATCTACCAAGAAAATACAAAAAATGATCTGACTAGCTAAACATTACCTCCTACAGGACTGTTAACTTACAGATTTCTTTGCAAGCAGTTTAAAACATGACCAAATCCATTTTTCAGTTATGCTTTCTCTAGATTTTTCTGACTAATATCTTTTCTATAAAATTATCATTATAACACCTAAAAAGAAAAATAAAGACAAAATCAGCTACACATAAATGAGTATCTGTAACACCAACAAACCTCATCTTAAGTGAGGAACAAGTTATTCAGAATACAACAGCCATAACTGACTACCATACGCCTAGAGACTCAAAATTACTGGCATTACAAAGAGCTGCCAAATTAACAAATTTCCCATTGCCAGGCACGGGTTTTATCCATCATGAAAAATTAGACTACGATGGATAATGCCAAAGGAAGAACAAAGAACTGAGGGAGAATGCAATTGACAGTCACAGAAACAGACTTCTGCAATAACTTGCAGATTTCAAATCTGTAAAAAAGGCAAAATAGTCTTGTAACACAGCTACGGAATATATTAGATGATACACTCAAAGCACATGGGCGTTCTACTACAACAGTGCAAAGCCTGTAGTAGGACTTGGCGTAAGGTAGTAAGTACCTCATACAATAAGCGTGACACTGGCGGGGCGAAAAAGCAGGGCGTGAACTCTTAGTGGGTGTTTTGTAAGTCTCAAGAGGCAGAGCTGACTTGAGGGTGATTACCATTCCTTACCACTGCTCTGCATGAATGAGTTCTAATTGCCTCCTCATTTTTTTCTGTGCATTGTTGGACTGTCACTAAAAGCCACAGAAATAAGTTCTGACACATCTTGAAAGCTGAACTGTGCTAGAAGAGCCTAACCCTTTGATAGATCTTAGATGTTTGTCTCCAGAGAAACTCAAAGCAAGTTAATTCCTATTATGCATATTAACAAACACTCAGATGAATAAATGTTTATTAGTACAAACCAAGCGTACATGTCCGAACATTTTGCAGGCCTTTTGGGGTTGAGCACAAACAGAGACCATTTGGCTGACCGACTCTGTAGCAAATTTAATCTCATCTCTTTACAGTGTAGCTTTCCAAAGCCACTAATTTAAAAGAACTAATATTATGGTACCATTTATAATTTTAATGTATATGGCTTCCATGATATACACAAAGAGAACACAACAGTGAGCATTTCTCTCTATGCTGACCATCACATGAGCAAGTCACACAAATCAACATGTTCCTCTGCACATTTCAGGTGTAGTACTCAAGCTTTTAAAGAGTTCTAACCACTTCAAGCTGAATGAATTATGGGCTGTGACATTGGTCCTTGAACGCACAGTTACAGTAACAGAATGCTAAAATTCTGCCAGGAGGAAGAGAGAAAGATTTCAATAATACAACTGTGGCCCGTCAAGAACTAGCATAAACCAGAAAGTTACATTACAGAAAGTCACGGTCACCATATTGCATATAAAAATCTCAAGTCCTACCTATATTTTCTCTGTAAAGTATTTCAAAATTCAATTTATTTTTTCAAGTACTTTCCACATTTTTGTCTCTAAGAAACAATCACAGAGATGTGTCAAGTGTTTTCACTATGAAGGGAACAGGGTTAAGAACAGTCCTTCTCCCATGTTTAACCATGTCCACAAAAATACTCTCATGAACTACCACCTTGTTCAAAATTCAGAACGGAGTATTCCCAGAAACAAAACATTGTACACAGACATGCAGTAACCGCATCCTTAAAATATTACTAGAAATTCGGCAAAATAAGAAAAAAAGTAAAGCTTGATGCCTCATTCCTACAAAAGCATGGAAAATAACTCGAGCATCAAGATTTCTGGTGCTCCTCTGCTACCAGCAGTTAGGGTTAAATGCTCAAATCTAGGCAGCGTATTCTCCCTCCAGAGCACTGTCTCTTAGAGCAATGCACATCCCTCACAAAGGGCTCCCCTAGTTCAAGCAGCAAGAGTCTAGAGTTTTGGACTAGCCATCCATCCAGAAATTGGTAACAGTTTCTTCTAAGGTAAGACCTTTTTTTTTTTTTTTTTTTAAATAAGAAAAAAAGCAAGTACTTGAATAGTCTTTTAATGCATGCAATACATTTTGGCCTACAAGAAATGCCAGAATCAAGCTGTACAGATGATTTTCTATACAAACCTATCGGTCATATTTATATTAAATCCTATATTAAACACTCAAATGAAAAGTTTTATGCATTACAGAGTCAGTTGTTTACGAGTAAGCCAGGATGACAGTGAGTAAATTTTTAGCATTGCCTCACACACTTCAAACAGAGAGTGGGGTTTTGATAATATTTAAAAAAAAAAAAAAAAAAAAAAAAGAAAAGAAAAAAATCAAACAAACCAAATACTTCTACTTGGGAGCAATAATAATGTATTTTCAGAGGCATAACTTTAGTTTCATTTAACTCTTTCTGCTGGATATTCCCTTCAAACTTTTTCTGTATCAAAAGGGTACATAATTTTACCTAGGACTATGGACAGTTTAAAGAGCATCTTCTGTGGCAGCAGCAGAACTAAGAAAGCCAAAAAAACAAATATATTCAGTTAAAGTCAAGTAAGTGCGTAAGTTGAAAAATACCTTTCCAATTCTATTAATGAGTCACACTTATATGAATATAAATGAAAAATTAAGTTTCAAACAATTTTTTTAACTAAACTACAATAAAACAGATGTATCGCATAAGCATGCAAACACAGTTTTAAGTGTGAATAAGATATTTTATAAGACATTATTGGCAGGAATTTAGTTTTGGTTACATTGCTTTGATCTGTATAACTAACTTCTGTAAGTGCATTCTATCCCTATGCAATCTGCCTACGACACTTGGCCATTCAGTGCTGACCTACTTTTAAGTACTGACTAATCCTAATGCTGATTTCTCCTGTTAACTTTTTTTTTTTTTTAAATAGTTACCAAAGATCAATACGTAAAAACAAAACATGCAATTCTGATCAGTAACTAGAGAACAACGTTGCAGATATGTTTTTTCTCCAAAGCTTTTCTTTCCGGTGTAAATAAGTGCGTGACACTATGCAAATCCATTCTTCTAAGAGCATGACACTCGCAGGTACAAAGTGTTCTTCAGGCGGACTGAATGCTTACTTTATTCCAATTAAATTGACTCTGATGCTAGAATACAAAATACACTACTCAGGCTCAATGTTTTCTTTTTCTAGAAAAGTCTGCTGTTTTAGTTCAACACAAACAGAATGCTTAAGTAGCATATGCTAAACCCTTCAAATTTTCAGCCATCATACCCTTCCGTTTTGTTTAATGTAAAAGCATGCTTGCTGGAACCATAACAGTTTTTTTGGAAAACAAAACAAAAAAAAAACCACTTTCAGTAATTGTTGAAAATAGCTACAAATAAAAGATGCCTGAGTGATCTGAAATGAAGATCACAGATTTCAAAACTAAATATTGGAACAGATATAACACCAGCAAAAAAAAGTCTGAAATGCTCTATCTTTCAGCCTGGAATTAAGTTACCTTGCTTTTATTACCTAACCCAAACCCAGAAACAGAAAAGTTATCTAGAGAAAGCCACATACTTTTTTTACTGGACTATAATGCTACTTCATAATGAGGACATGGCTATTGCTGTGTTAAAATTGATTTTTTCTAAAACAGAAATTGAAGAGGTAAAACATAAGACATATTATGCCTACATTATTTTAATATTAGCTTGCTCTTTATTTCTAGGTCATATTGAAAGCTGACCTGTCACAATTAATCATTAGCACTGATTTGAATTAGTGCCAAGGACAGTTGTGACAAATGAAACAGCACACTTGCAATAGACTTTGTTTTCCTAGCAAGAGTCTGTGCACAAAAGCTAACTCACCAACACGAATGTACTATCTCTGTTCCATTAAGGAAGCATATACCAGTACAATAACCTAGTATAGGCACTCAGAATCCAAATATCAGCATCCGTGTTAAAAAGAGGAGTGTTCCCTGGGAACAACACCAAGAAAGGCGAGCAGATTCACATGCATTAGAACATAAAAACATCTGGAATTTTTATATGAAGGTTTAAAAACTACAAGAAACTGTGGGGGGTAACTACCAATTCTCCACAAGTGAACACAGTGAAAATTTGATCTTGCCGTTCTAAAAGCCAAAGTTAATCACACCTCTCATCTAATATGGAACACATTTATGTGCCCTTTGCATGGGCATTCCTCCTCTGCTGCCAGAGTGTAATTGTATTTAAGGCCTCTGTCCCTTCTTCCAAATTGCCTGAAGCAGTTAAAGTTAGTATCAGGTAAGAAAGCAAAAGCAAGCGAGAGTGCCCGAGAGAGGAAAGGAACACAGACTGATACAAGTGCAAACACAACCTGAGTGCACGAGCTATGCTTCCTTAGGAAAACAGGTTGGTCAGAGCTCAGTTAGCTGATAGGATCTTCCTTTAGTCTACTCAGCTACTCCACAAGTAGCTGTACTCTAGACCTACGTAGTTTGGAATAGGTCAGTTAATATGCTAAGGCATCATACACACATGCAACCTGAAGAAGAAACTCATACTTTCTACCACATTAGGTATGAATGAAGTGCAAAAATCCACTCCTGAAGTTCTTCAGCTACAAAAACTCCTGTTAACCATTGTAATGGTTACTAACTATCATAAAACCTCTTGTTAACCATTGTAATCCATGCACCATAATGCTACTTAGATCATATGATCTGAAATCCAGTGTCAGTCTTCACGCATAGATCTTGTTTGGATAGATCTTGTTGTCTGCACAACAGTCACCCATCTTACTCTGAAGCTGAAATTACCATAACCAGCAGAATATGGATTTTGCAGCACTGGAATCAGAAGCATCAGGCAGAGATGTCAGCATGCTGCGTGTAAAACCCTTCCATGACTAAAGCATGGGAATTCCTGCTGACACAAGTAACAGCCTACAACTGGTGGCTGCCAAGACTTTCTTCTAGTGGCCTACTAGTTATTAGTCCTAGTGGAAAACTTTCATTGTAGGAATATAGAAAAAAGGGTGATTCAATATAAAAAATAGACACATTTTAGGTGAATAAAACATAATACGCTCTCATCTCCATTTACAAACACAAGAAAAAAAAAATATCCCTCAAGTTATACTTTATAACCCATACCACTAAGGAAGATTAAGCAAGGAACAAGCCAAATATCAACTATTAACCAAAATGAAGTATCAAGTATTGTCTAGAATATTATTTTTATTTCTACTATATTGTAATTTACAAAAAATAGGAAAAGAGTAAAATCTAAATAAAGTTACTTTAAGAAAAAATCAGCTTCAAGTTTTGTCTATTAATTTCATGACACATAGGAAGTCTCATTCCATAGCACGGAGTTCTCATCTGGAGCACTAGTTATTAAAAAGTGGAATCTCTTACAGCATAGACAGTGAATTTCAGCTTCCCAGGAACCGAATAATCAAAATTAATCCCTCTGAGCACCAAGTTTAATGGTGGTACTGGTAGTAAGTTTGGATGCACGTGAGGAACAGAGTCGCCTTTGCTATTATTCACCAGGTGATTCAAGTACTAAATGCCCTTAAGCTTTAGGAACGCATTAAAATTCCAAATGCAAAATATGAAAGCTGTAATGGGATAGATCCACTAACACACACAAACTCTACACTGTCAACAGAAAAGTAAACAGACAAGCTTCCACTCTAGTTTTCAGTGGAGAATGACCCACCTGTATTTCAAAATGGGTATTGGTCACTCTGCCTTCCCCTGCCTCAGCTACTGTGTTTTGCTGAGGAGAGCTAAGCCCGTAGAAAGTCAGTCTCAATTTTTGAGGTAAAAAGAGCAGCAAGCTAAGGCATAGATGTTATCACTACCTCTTTCACTGGCATCATCGACGAGGACGATTTCTTCCAGCATGTGTCGTGGTGATCGGTTTATCACACTATGAACAGTTCGTAGAAGCGTGCTCCAAGCCTCATTGTGAAAAACAATGACAACGCTGGTTGTGGGAAGGTTGTCTACATACACCTTCGTTTTACACCTAGAAACAAAAACAAGGCATATATTTGTAAAGGTCAAGCCTTCAGCTAGAACTGCAATTTTGAGGTTTATTTCTGCGTATCCATACTACCATTCATGATATATCAATTGTATACAAAGTATGACAAAGGAGCAAATGGTGCACAGATTTGTATTTTATATACATCTATGTATTCCATCCTACCACTAAGAAAGGAGAACCTCAATTCAATAACCAATTCTAAAAATGAAAGAGACATCCATATTGCTGACACACAGAGATGATAACAGACTATTTATTTCCACTACCCCTGTTCTGTGAAGAGTAGCATCTCCAGATACACTAATCCAAGCCCCTAATTTAGACTTGCATTCCCTCAGAGGGCAAGGGGGAAACCCTAGTACTGTAATGGGGACAGAGGGGAAATGGAGAGAGAGACACAAGATAAGAAATGGCAAACTTAAACTAGGAAGTAAATGCAATAAAAAGTGTATAATGAACAAAACCAAATAATGACTAAAAAAGGTAAAGAATCCTGGACACAGTTGATGTTTGGAAAAAGCCAAGGCTACATGCATGCTACCTATAATACTGGTGAGTTAAGTATATTTCATAATTTAATGTGTTTACATTACACAAGGTTTTTTTTTCTCCTCATTGTATACATGTTGGAAGTGCTATAAGTGTTCATCAAATTAAAAGAGGATTATATTCACATTCCAAAGTTAGCATGGAAGACCATAGGTTTAGCTCTCCTAGTAGCATATATAGGACATTTATACAAAATATGACATACACTACAAGTAACCCACATGCAGCCAACATTTTACACTCCGCAATACTATTTTCAGTATCTCCTAGAAAAATCAATACGCTGTACATAAAGTACTCTTTAACAATTCTGAAAATACAATTCTGCTCTAAAAAATAACCATGCAAATTTAAGTGTTCTCTGCACAGATCTGTCTCCTCCTGCATATTCAAAACCTCACACAGAAACTTACATAAGATTTGATGGTACTAAGTCCTTTAAGAATCAAAGCTAAAGAGATATATGCAGATCTTGAAGACAAGGAAAACATTGAAGTGGAAAAAAGAAATATATTCAATGGACCTTCATTCCAACAAAAAAGCTTTTATTAGATCCCAAATTATTGAGTCAATTCACTGTAATGTAACGTGATCTAAATGCTATTAAAATATGTTAACAAGTATTTGTGACTATCACCTTAACAGCAGTGCTGTTTGAGGGCTTAAGTACATAGTGCATAACCTCTACCCTAAACATGTAAGAACAATACTGAAGGAACAGCCAGCCAATACAGGATCATGGTGTCAGCATCTAATCCCACCCCAACCAGTGACACCAGGAATGTCAGCCAAAACTGGGCTCCCAGCATGAATATTTTATTTGCTGGATAACTTGGTTAGCCAGAGCTCTTCTACGTGAGAGTAGCTCTCATAACACATAGGCACGTCAGCTCTGAGGTGGTGACCAAAGCCCAATGTGCACCGAGATCCCAGAAAAGATCAGTAAGTCCAGGTACAATTCAAGAAATATCTGGAAGAGCTTCTGTGCAGTCATGTTTCAGCTCTGAGAACTGAAGCAGTGGTATCTTTGTAGCATCAGGCACTATCTGTCTTCAATATTACACTTATCTACAATTATGGCCAAATTTAATTATTCACCACACTGAAGTGAGCATCATAAAATCTTTAGGGAAAGCAGACATATATGCCTGTATTTTCCAATTTAATTCACGTGTAAAAAAAAAAATGTGAAGTATGCCAATCGATAAAGTTATTTCTGTGGTATCACTTGAAAAATAAAATAGCTTTTCACAAAGACGCTATGAATTTGAGATGAAAAATTCAATACATAAGCCAAATAATTTTTCCCGCATATTTGTGACTTGTTCAGCCTATTTTGCTACATTAAAACGAAATTCTCAATGTTTTATTCCTTCTGCTGTGCTGCTCCCTCGACCAGAAAATAAGTGTCTGATTGTAGACCTTCAGCTACAGCAGTAATACAAATCCACCAATTGTTCCCCTACTTTCTGGCAGAATATTTGTACAAAAGTTAAGAGAAGCCCGTTAGCAGTTCTCTGTGAAAATCAATAGCAAGGTGTCATTCATCAGGAATACCTTGCTGGGGTGGCCACAGGATCTAGTATTGTAATATGAAATCTCTCATCTCCAGCCTTTCCTTTTTTTATGGTTTTACAGAAGATTTTATTTTACTGAGCTCAAATCAATGAATTGGTATAATAAAAGCCAGCCAAGTGATCATGGACTATCGTGTTTATAAACCATCACACTGTCCGAAGTATAAATATATCAAAACATTTAAGATCCGTCTTTGAAGAGGAACTTTTTGGCAAGAAGGGGAAGGCATACAGGAATTTTTTGGGACCTGCCCCCCCACCTCCCCGGCATTCCCACTGCCCTGTCCCGCAGAAGGTGAACGTGCTCCTCTCCATAACGAGACTTGCCTATTCTTACCCCCAGAGATCAGCCCTTTCTGGGGTAACAGTTTAAGAGAGACCCTAGACTGGCTTGTTTACCAATATATAAAAGGCTGCCATGCGTAACACAAGGGTGTTTCATAACAAAACTGGCTTGGAAATATTTGAATGCTACTCTTAGTAAAGTGTTTGGTGCGAAGTTATTCTGGAAAGATTCATTGGTGTAGGCAGGAAAAAGGAAAGAATTAATAGTACAACATCTTATTTTTAATACTCCTTTCACCTGCCTTTCTATATATACCTTTTAGCTATATTTGTACAAATTTTTGTGAATACATACAAATAAAAAAACCCTGGTTTTAATTTTGAAAACACTTACATACACTCCTTTCCCCCCAGGAGCATACTGCTGCAGAACATAAGACAAAGAAAATAGAACAGTTGACACCTGTGATTACAGCATTAGCCTTCTATGTAAACCTCATGTTTTATCCTTACTAACAAACATTTAAATTAAGAATCCTTTTTGTCTTTCGTTTGAAAACAAATTACCCCAGAGAGGGATTACTATAGAATTTAAAATAAAGCATTAGTTTCAACCAACAGTTATGCAACATTAGTAGCAGAATATAACCATGAGGGGTATGACACACAGGGTATGAATTAAGGACAATTTGAATTTTAATTCACTACTAATACATTATGTTCCTTTTGTTGGATCATGCCTCAAACAGTTTTAAAATTGAGTGCATAATATTAGGAAGGCATACCATCTCCAGTAATTTAATGAAGAATCCAAACAGCAGCTGAGAATGTCTACTTCACATGGAATGCATCATCCTTTCCTTAATCTATGGCATTCACCATGCAAACTCTCGGCTAATGTGACTCCATATATTATTTAGATTGTGGAAACTCCCCCAAAATGTCAGACATTTTAAATGCAAGCAGAGACTTACTGCCCTATTACCTAAAGACACAGAAAAAGAATAGGCCAGATTGTTAAAATATGATCAAGACAAAAAGCCTAATTAGTCTACATTTCTTGATGTACACATTCCAATGCTCAAAACAGTAATGCTCTTTATTTCATAGCAAGTCTCCCTCTCATGCACTGAACTCCCCAACTTCAGCTGCATTAGCCTTGTATTGTTCCCTAATATTTGATTTCTTGCTTTCATGTAATTAGGAAATAAAATGGAAAGTTAAGTAGGAAATAAAATTGAAGTTATCCAAGATCTTTAATGCCTCATCAAAACCAGATTTCAGGAAAAAAAAGTTTACAAGCTATACCTTTAAAAGTTGTTTTACAAAGGAGCCATGGGACTATGAAGACATGACTGCTCTGAGTTCTGCAAGACGCTCATACACATTCTTAACAGAATTTCACCTTTTTGCCATTTTGCACCATATATTCAAAATACTTTGGCGCCTGATCCCTTATAACTACATGGTTACTCATAGGTCCATATCTTCCCAAGAGCACAAGGCAGTGTAACAGGTCCAAATCCTTTGTAACTTGAATTTAAGTTTAATGGACTATAAGCAAAGGAAGGAAGAGATATCCTAGCATATGTGTGTATAACATTGCTAAAGAAGAACAGTGACAGCAAAATAAGTAAGTTATTGTCCCTAACACCCTGTAATCTGATTTCGAAGTTTTAAATCCATTACAAAAGTTTTTAAAATGGAAGGCCAAAAGCTACTATGACTTGTGTTATGCTTCCCATTAATGTGACTTTTTGTGAAGATGTTAATTGAATCTTATATAGAAGCTCTGCACATTTTAGATAGGGAGATGTTTAGAAAAAAAAATCCCAAGGAGCATTTTATTAAACGGATTATGTATAGCCACTTGAAAACTATCTGATGCTACTTCAAATGCACCTAAGAGCCTCTGAATAAATTGCTTTCCTCTTTTCTCTTTCAGCCCAGGGTACAAATAGTCCACAGGAGACATTACAAAAATAACCTAGAAGAGACATCAAGTAAGGCAATTCTGTCCAAATAAAATTAAGCCATTAAATCTCAGAGTTTAAATGCTGCTTCAGCACAATCTTGCAAGGAAAGAAGACAACTCTTCATTTTGCGCTTCCTACATCAGCACAACCACGTACTCTTAACCCTCCTTCACATCTGGCAGAAGTGGAAGCCTCTCTCTTCTCTCATGCCAGCAAAGGAATGAGAAAAACTTACCTCACCACTGCAGGGAAAGAAGAAATCTACTAGGTGATCTTACAAGATCCTTCATTTGAATTCCTCAGAAGGTAAAATTCTTCTGATACCTATCTGCACTGCTCAGTGCCCAACCCTGAGATCAACAAAGCTTACCCACTTTAACCACTGGCACCCAAGATGCAGAGGCACCAGGAACCCGGGACACCATCCTTCGCTATCCTAATGTCACCTCTTTCAGTCTACTGTTGGGACTTTCACAACCACTTCAAATATTACCTTAAAAAAAATGGAACTGTGCAGCCATCTTATTACAGAATAGCTCTTGGCATTTTATCAATACTACGAAATTGTATTCATGGATCAATTTACTTAGAAATTATTCCTAAAACCCAAGATTGAGTGCTACATGTGTAATATTGTCATATCTTGAAAGACAAATATTTACAATGTTAGCAGTGATCTGTTTGCACACCCTTCAAAGTCATGCTAAATCATTTCTGAAAGTAACGTGATAAAACAGGATTTAATATCCTGGTAGCTCTTACATACTTTTGTTTCATACGCTAAAGAATCACACCCAAAAAAAAGCTGGAAACAAGGTAGGGGTCTTGTAGGAAATCAACTATATACTACTCTAATGTTTATGCAGTGAGACATAATGAGAAAAGCCTTCTTCATTGATGCAAAACATGAAAAAAAAGTAGGTAATTTTCTAGAAAGATGAGGTCATATTTATAGTCTGCATTAGAAATAGATGCTAAATTTCTAAATACTACAGGGCAGATCTCTACCTCTTCTGATGCTGCCAACCGGTTATTCTCCACAGAGGAGCAATGAGAGGACAAGTAACATCGCAGTATTTTTTTCAAAACATGAAACTTTCAAAGCGAGGCCACTCATGCTTACCTAAAACACAACAATCAATAGACTTAGACACTACCTGAGCCATATTTGCTATACCTGATATCAATTTTATTCCCAGATTCCACCAGCCTTTCACAAGAACAAGGCATGACCAATAACGTACAGTGGCTCAAAAACATTAACAGGAGTAAAACACGTATGCAATCCTTGTTTTCTAGCCCAGTGCACACAACGCAGAGCACTCTGATAGAGGACAGAGACGGAACACACACACGAGTGTCTCCTGTGCACTGAGCAGGTCAGTTGGGAAATCGCACTAGAGACCAGACTGGAGCTCGTACGTGCAGTATGACAATGCAGTGCCGATGCGTTTTTGAAAGCAACAGATGGGGGGGGATGACGACACACACGGACGGACACACATATTTAGTCATCTTACAAATTTAGTACAATCTTTTATCTTACATACCACAAAAAACAGTTATAAATAAAAGCTGCAGTTATAAATAAACTACATGCCAGAACTTAAATTTGACAAAGGAATAGTCCAAGTCTTGCTGAAAATGGGGTTAGAGCTGAAGTTCTGAGGAAATGCTACACAGCACAGCCCCTGTAATAGATCTAATATTACTGATGCAGTACAAACAGCATACTCTTCAGTATTAAAATATTTTGGAACCTCTGGGAAGTAAGCATCAGTTATCATTAGACTTGAAAATACACATTTATTTTCTATTGAGGTTACTAAAGTTAATGCCAGATTGATAGAGAAAAAAAAAAATCAGAAAATCTGAACTCCTCTCATGAAACCTTAGGCTTTAATTACTGATATCTGATGAATACTGTTGCAGGGCCAAAAATCGTCAGTACTCTGTTGTTTACCTACTTGCCAACAGTTACAGCCTGCAATAAAGTTAATGTAACAAAGCTGAGGCACAGCTATGACCAATGTGAAAACTCCTCTCTGCTTAAATCATGGATGAGAACAGTTTTCAAATAAGACTCTGAGAGTCACCCTGAAGCTGCTGAGACTGACCTACATTTCCAGCAGAGGGTAACACCCTGTAGCAGGGGTGGCAGAGTAAGTTTCAAAACACTACAGCAAGAACCACCAACACTCAAGTGGTGTGTTTCTGGTAAACACTGACTTAGTCTTTCCTGGATATGAGCAGCAGCCTCATGATATCATTATGAACAACAGTGTTAATAAATCCACTTCTGACAAATTTTAAGAATATCCCAAGCCCCCAGATTGAAAACAATTGAGCTGGATAAAGATGTAATTTTCACGCAGAAACACCACAGCTGAAAGGGCTAAAAGCAATACTTCCGAGAAAGATGGAATCACTGACTGTCGTAACATGCCAAACCACTTTTCACTACACAGACTTTGCATACAACCACAGTTTTAACTTGTGGCCGCACAGAGAAAGCGCTGTAGTTAAGGTTGCAACAAAACTTCACGCTATCCCTGAAGCTGCTTCCTCCAATTAAATCAAAACAATTCAGTTTAGAAAGAGGTCTTCA
Organism: Phoenicopterus ruber ruber; assembly: GCA_009819775.1. NCBI lineage: Eukaryota > Metazoa > Chordata > Aves > Phoenicopteriformes > Phoenicopteridae > Phoenicopterus > Phoenicopterus ruber. The sequence goes on from CM020216.1 coordinate 97,095,352, forward strand.
TTTCTATAATTCGTATCACAACTCCAATTAATCTTTCTGAACAGGCAACTTGAATGCAGGCAAATCCCTTATCTAAACATTTCTGTCCAGCCTGCTTAATGTCTGCCTTCAATAGTATTATGTAATTTACCTGACATCAAGAGTATGAAATTTTCCTTTCTTCTGATCTCAAAGATTTGGATATAAGAAAGGTCGCATTATCTCATGAGTCAAGTAGAAATCTTCTTTAGACCCTGGAAACAAAATCCAAAATGGTCCTTAAAACCATTGTGGTTACAGAATTCAAGCAGAGTTTCACAAAAATAATTAGCTGCAATTGACTATTTTCCTTATCCTGAAAGTGATCACAGGAAAGCATCTCTTGACAGAAGCAAAATGAATTCTGTTCTCAAAGGCTGAAACTGAACCTTAAGTTCTCTAGCCAAATTATTTTCCATACTTGACCTATCAATTTGCATAAAGTTCAAGATATGGCTGCTCATCCAAAATGGAAGACACTCAAAACTAAGAATGAGATCGCCAAGTGTTCGTGTGTGTGTATATATAGACACACACATGTATATATATGCACGCATATATACATGTGTATATATATGTCTATATATAAAAAAGTAGTTTACAGGAAGCAAGCTGATTTTTAAAGTGACTTTTTTCCCCTCTAAACGTTCTCTAGGAAAAAGATTTATAGGTAATTTCTTCCAGCTAACTCATTAAGTCAACGTGAACAAGAACATTTCCAAATGTTGATTCTACAATGAGCCAGTTACAAGCTACATCACAAAAACCAGATGAAAAAATATTCCTGCTTGAAAGAATTGTAAAGTCTTTAATACCTCCCAGGCTTTCAGACTTCCAGCATGACACTGCTGAAAGTTACATTGCCGGTCATCAGACCAGCAGATTTCCTTTACAGATGCCAAGTTAATTAACAGCCTGGATTTCTAGCTTGTAGCAAAACATTGAAAAAACTTCTGAAGTCTTCCACCACCTATGTTGACAGATTTGCCTTTTTTATTATCTTTTACATCACTGTGACCTGAGCTAAACAACTATAAAAAGTTCACAAAGCGTATCACAATTTATGGAGCTATTTAAGTCCCCATAAGGTCATGGGGATTTTAATACACACTTTCTGTAAGGAAGTTTGTTGTCCTGTCACACCGCGTGTCGTGTGTCCGTCCCCCCCCCCCCCCCCCCGCCCCCAATCCGGTGCAACTGGGGGCTGTTGCCAAAAGCAGTAATCCAACTTTTCATCATTACAGTTTTGTCCCATCCCCTTCTTTGCACCAGATCTGGTGATCATACATCTGCTGAGTGTGTTGTTTCAGTTTGCTGATTCAACAAAATATACTTTTTTCCCCTTTTTGGTGTGCAATCCTCCACATCTAGTCAGTGAATGCCAAGGCCACACAATCGTCAGATCAGTATCAACAGAAGCAGTGAGAAGACTTCTTTTGGCTGCAGTTCACATTTACACCAGATTATACGTAGAATAAAACTACCCCCTTAGCTCTTCTCCTGAGTTAATTTAAAAAAGAGAGCACACCTTCACAAGCCTCACAAAGCAGTAAATACTTCAAGTGCTGCCATTCAAAAAACCCATAAAATGTCACACATTTGAGCTCCAAGAGCATGCTCTTGCATGTGTGCCCTTACTAGTTTTATCATAAATAGGTTACCCAAACTATTTTCCTCACAGAAGGATTGTGTAAATTTTATGAATGTGTCATATTATGATTCAACTGTAGTATCTTAATGTATACAGCAAATCGATTTGTTTTGAGAAGTTAAAAATCCAAATTGTGTATTTTCACATACATATTTCAGGCTTAAAATCAACAATACACTTTTAAAGCACACGTGTGAAAACTAGATTGCAGTCCCATAACTGAAAGGCATTATATTGTATCACTTAATTAACAGTGCCTAAACCTAAATATGTTTCTTTTTGAGCAAAGAGATGACAGAATTAGTCATATGAAAGACTTACTCAGAAAGGAGCCCAGCATAAAGGCTATAAATTCCACAACATTCATGTAAGTTAGACTTAGAAGAGTGGCTTTTAACCGCAGAAAAAAAAATGCCTACTTCCTCCCGATTGTGAAAGTACGCTTGGCAGCAGGAACTGGGCAGGGTAGTTTGATTCAGCAAAAAAAGCCTTCAATAATAACTTCAACTGACTACATTACTAGTTAAACATTAAGGTCTTAGTTAGAGATCTGCATCTTATTTTTCTGTTAAGTGGCTGAAGTCATAGTTCGTACAAATTTAGACCCAGTTCACTCAAATATGTAGGGCCATCTGGCTAGAAACTCTGATTATACCCTAACACTATCTATACCATCAAAACCCAACATACCTACTTCCTGAATAAAGACAGTTTGAGAAAAGGACAGTTAAAAGATCCCAAATGTTATGCAGAATTAACTGAGATATAATAACGTCTGATACTCTTAATTCTGGGGTATTTATACCAATTATACCAAGTAAGGAACAAAATGACAAGGAAGATCTTTTATGTCAAGTTCTACAGAACCTGCAGCCTTGGAGAAAGGGTTGCTAAGGTATCCCTAAGCTATCCACACTCCTCCTCGCTGCAGGTCTGCTTGGGGAAGCCCGTCACCTTTCCAAGAAATCTCAACTTGCAAAATATGACACCCTCCTAGTGCTGCATCCTAAGCTCCAGCAGGGGCCGGAGCTTGCATGAACGACATCATTCTGTCCCAGCTATGCCTCCTTTGTTTCCAGCCTTGACCACTCGTGCCTGGAAAAGAGCGTTTTAAGATGCTCTTTTCTCGTGTAAAAAAAGTCAGAAGTGGGTTTAAACTCTCACACCAGGGACTCAAATGTCTCCTTAAATGTTTTATATATTCCACAAATTATTAAATAATGACTACAGCCTGGAAAGCTCAGCCTTAGAACACAGTACTCGCTCTTCATTTTGCAAAGCAGCTTCCAAGTCACCTCAAACAGCACTGAGAGCAAAACCAAGTCATACGACATATAGAAATTTCATGCATTTAACCACACCACTTTCCAGCCTGAATACCGGTCTAAGACACATAGGCACAGCTGAACACCTATTTTAGTCATCGCCACCTATTTTATTCATTGCCTCCCTCATCTTCATTAAAATCAAGGCAAGACTCTAGTGTTCCTAATCACCCATCTTTTACTCTTTGCTGTCATGTCAAGCCCACAGCTGCATATTTTCCTGGCAACTCTGAATCAACTCCCACTTTGATGACTGATTCACAGACCAGAATAAGATACGCTTACAAGAACTATTCTATTAACAACTTAAAACCAATCTGCTATCCCCAGCTGCTTGTTCCCCTGCAACAACATCCCTCCAGAGGTTGCGGCACTGTCAGTTATATTAGTTAGTTACACTAACATGCCCCAGTCCAGATTTGGGGAAGTATCCAGGCTAAAAAAATTACTCTGGTTTAGTTTTTTCTGTTAAGCAAATCATTTAGTTGGGATAACGAGAAGAGTAAGTAGAATAATGTTCCCGCTTACAGACACAAAATGACTAGCAATTCAGGCATATGTCAATGATTTTAAAGGCATCTATGTGCCTCAGTAATTTTATGCCAAATAATAAAAATAAATATAAACCTGTTAATATGACGGGCACAGCTCAGCAGAACACAGACTTCAACTTCTGTAGATGTCTCATGCTGAGGAGTTCCCTGAGCTGGAGAAGTGCCTAGCAGTTATTAAAACAGCTCACATTTTTGTTCTTCTAGTAAGGAAACAAAATTTCTTGGCCAAAACATAAACATGATGCCCGAAGTGGGTCATCTATAGAGATTAACCTATGAGCACGTGGGGGCAGAAGTGCGAGACAGAACATGTAACCCATGAAGGGACTCGCTGCCTCGAGGACTGAGCAGGTACACAAACGTGCTTGCCGTTGCACAGATGACGGGGGTTTGGCAGAACTAGAAATTAATGTGAAAGATAACGTAGACTACTTCAAAAGCTGCTTTCCAGCTGACAGGTTATGCCATCCCCATTAAATACACATGGCAAATTGGTCCTGGCACACCTAATTCCACCAGCTTTTCAATGATTAACAGACTTTTACAGACTTCTGTATTTCAGAAGAACTGACATGCCGGAGAATTACAGGACTTGAAATAGTCACATCTTCCCCCCCCCCCCCCCCCCACATTAAAGGAAGCAACCCACAAAACCTGTGAAGAAAATAATTACATGGTTGAACAGCTAAGTGTGCCTTTGAACATCTCCCGCCTTTTCAAAACCTTGATTGAAAGTGCGACTGGCAGCTGTGCTCTAAGCACATAAACGTGGTAAGGAATGATTAGAAATTACCCATTCTCCTCCCCAAACTATTTCCATATTAGCAGAGATATAGATAGAACAAGTTATAACAGAAGCAACTCCACTAACACAGTAGAACGTGTTTCTGACCATGTGAGGATTTTGACTAATCAGATAAATACTTTCATAAGACATACATACAACAGTGGAGCGTATTTCTAGTTTTCACAATTCTGAAAATGGCTACAGTGTTCTTGGAAAGTAATATTAATCCACACATACAGATTAAGATACCCTTGCATTGTAAACATCGTATTGTTCTCAAATTTGCCGGGGAAATGTTAACACACTCCTCAACTTCTTAATGAGCATGACCTGACAGAGTACACACTGAAAAGATGACAAAAGGAGCAGCTTTCTGGGGACCATTTTTCTCTCAAAATCTTCTAAAAATGCACACAGCAAATAGATGTTAAAATTGTTGGCAGCAATTTACAAAAACAGAAAATCCATCTCTGCCCTGAGACCTTACTTAAAATTTTATTCTAAGATTCCACTTTCACACACACAGTATTGTGATAGTACTTGTGTCCATACAAATGGAAAAGAGAAACAAATGCAACATTACTAAATTTATAATGCATATCTTACTGCGAAATACAGTAACTGCAGAGCATGGCCAAGTGTGCGAGACAAAAATTTCTCATAGCTCAACTTGATTTTAAAATTGTACTTTCGTTACTCTGCAAAAGCTTGAGTGATGCCTAGGTAATAAATTTTTAACAGTTTATAACAATTTCTCTTTCCATTTTTGGTTAATTCAAAGTCTAGAATTCACAAGGCTTACAATTAAGTCAACTTTTTAGATCCACAAATTTGTTTTCTTATCTTTGTACTTACACTATAAAAATGGTAGAATATATACATGCAAGTTTTCCAATATGAATGCTGATAAACAGATGATGTTGTTTAGTTTCTTCCATACTTCCAGGGTCATAATGAAAAATTAGTCATGTTTACCTTCCAAATAACCAACTGTTGTAACTACCATTTCCCCAAAGTTTTGTTAATTCCTTCCATTCAGCTCTTTCAGAAAAAACATACAGAAAACACCCCAAATTAGCATCCTAGCTTTGACAAAAGTCTCCTATGGAACTCATGATTTTCCTCACAGCTAAAATGAGTTGAGAATGCTAACTACAAGTTCTTAACTAGTGGAATTCACCACTTTACAGTGAGGTAATTTCTTATCCTATAGAGCGTGATAAAAGGAGTAGACACTACATATGAATCTGCATGAACGCCAAGAGGTGCCATTGCCAAGTTACAATCCCGATCAGAGCAATAACATGAGAGAAAAGGATATAACACCCCCCTCAACAACACCCGTCAGTTTTGACAGAAAACTCTGCAAGTTCATGATTTGCATTCTTCCACTATACTGAGAAACAGGCAAGTAGTGACCATAAAATCTCACTAATAATATATCCGAAAATCAATTGAAAAGTTCCATTAATTCAAACTTCTGAAATCATATTTTGAAAAAATATATGGCTGACTTATTAAGAACACCAGTAGTACCAAGAACTCACATGCTACATAGCATCACATTCATTACAGTAGACGAAGGTACCTACAAACCAGCTCTTTATCACTCATTAAAAATGAGAAGCAGTCAGAGCTTCATCTCATTCTTCTAATATTATCTTTTGAGGTAGGAAAGGAAAACAAATGAATCCAGCAGCCAGGCCTTGTGTATACAAAGCAACAGCAGAGCTTCTAAAGAAACAGGGGTTCTATAGCATCTGATTCTTGCAGGATAATGCAGATAATTGACTGGGGAAATCCTGTTTCATGAGCTTTATTTAACTTGAGAGTCCCTTTCATAAAGAAGAGGGGTTGGAGGGGGGAGTCATCAGCTACCCTGCCAGGGTAGCCCCAGGAGAGCAAAGCAATCTTAGTTTTATTTAAAACAAGGCTACAATTTTCTTTTTAATTACTTATGACTCAAATAGCTCTGAAAGGATCAATATTTCAGAGGCAAGATCAAAAACAAACCAGATGGATATTAGAAAACATTATAATGCAATCTAAATGAGGCTTTGCACATTTCATTAGGTAAGAAATTTTTAAAGTATTTATTTCTCTTCATCACATCTTTTCTATTTCATATAGTGCAGAATTTTAGTCTGCCTCATTACAAGTAGTGCATGAATTTTTCAAATAAGTAATTTTTTCCTGAAATGCCAAGTCTTAAGTTAACTTTGTTTTCCTTCAACCAAATTAATTTCTATTCCCCGAACAGGCTTCATACTTGTAATCAGATTGAAAGTTAAATAACACTGAAGAAAACTGGTTTCTGCTGTTCAAAGTTATTCTACAAATAAGTACCATATAATACAGGAAATTCTCCTACTTTTCACTTCAACAGTAATATCTTACAGAACTGAACTCTTGTTTTGGATCACTCTTCGCACATTCTTCATTTAAGTAGAGTACATTTTTAATACAACATAAAGCACTTACCCTTCTAACCTGACATCAGGTAAAGATCTGTTGAGTGCAATCATTTCACTTGCCATTAAATTAAATTGATTTATTTTAAACATTTCTTTCATTTTTTCTTGCTCCTCTTTCGGAATGACCACAGGCTTCCCCATCTCTCCAGGTCCTTCATGTGGTTTTTGTATGGGTTCTGGAACTAAGAATAAATAAAATGTTGGTAATTACTTTTATGCTTGCTTTTTTTTTTTAATATACTTTATTTTACACTATAGGAGTGTTACTGTTTAAAACAGAGTTCTAAAACTGACCAGCGTTTTGGAATTGAAAACAAATCTACGTATTTTGGAGTTTAACAGAAGTAGTTAAGTGCTACTCTTAGATACCATGATTCCTTTGAAAAAACAGTAAGGGTTTATATCTATCCATCATCATGTCCTAATTGACTTTACTGTTAAAGTTCTGGAATAACAGACATTTATATCCCAGATTGTTCTTGCACACACAAGCTTTTCAGGAAAAGTTGAATTTTCCTTTACTAAAATCTCTGTAAAGATTAAAGTAAAATTGTAACTTTATATTCATTTCCACATTTTTATTTTGACAGAATGACATTGGCATTTACAGTTTAGAAATGATTTCTCTTGGTTTTACTAAACATTATTTTTAGTCAACATAATTACATTTTGGAGTTTAACATTAGTACTCGAAACAAACAGTAACACTTGACATGTTTAAACCAAAGAAATCTTAAATATCAAATATCTGATCAAACGGGTGAGGGAGAGAGGGAGGAGAAAAGGAATCCAGACTCATGAATTATTTGAATTTTTAAATAAAAGAAGTGAAAAAACAAAACAGTAAAAAAAAACAATCTTACATTTTCTTTACAAATATCCATTTACTTTTCTCCTGAACTGAAATGTTTTAAATGCTGGAATATTGAATTTGAAATATATTACTACTTTACTAATTCAGTACAAATTTTAATGAAAAAAATAGTAATTTAAGATCTAAAGAGAGGAACAGGAAGTATTTTAAAATAAAGGCACCAAAGCTCTCAGTAATAAGCCTAGCTTCGTGTTGTCTTTAATTTGCATCTAGGACAGCACAGTGTAATTAAAATTTATGCCAAGAGCAAATAGCCATGTAAAGAATAAAAATAAAATTTAACAAAAAAGCCCAAGCCTTCCATCCTTGCTGAAACACTAAGACTTAAAATATATACTTACTAATAACTGAAACATTTTGCTAGTCTGCATCTAGCATTAATCAGCTACAAGCACGTGTTCCTTGAGAAACTTTCATTTTCAAGTACCTGAAGCAACTGCACTAGTTGCATTAATGCAGTTAACATTCACCAGAGAAAAGCCTCCCACCACAGAGATGCTTTCTTTTTACCGAACACCCCTTGACTGCAAGTTGAGCTATGCAATACTAGCAGTCGCCAGCCAGCCACTCACATACTGAAAACTGATCGAATAAGTATGTCCAAGCAGGTCCTGAGCAGGCTGATTTAGGCGCTTGTTTTAACCATGGGCTACAGTAGCAAGCAGTTTGCTTTGCATCTTTGCCACCTAAGAAAGCAGGGTTGAACCCACATCAAAACTTGCTGACTTGCAATTGCGTAACCTTTTAAACTAGAATTTGTGCCTTGGGGGGGGGTGGTAATCAACATAAAATTATGGTATACAATGAGGCAATTATTTGGGCTTAATTTTATACATTCAGCTTGGTTTTATTACATGGGCTATCATAACTATTTTTATTAAGTGTATAGCAATTAGTATATAGCCTCACTTGGACAGAAAATGATTAAATGATGAGTGTTCAACATACCCAGAATAATTAAACAAAACCTACCAGAATATAATTATATTCACCATGTTTTTCAGCATTCTCAAGAGTGAATGTCTTATCCTACCGTATTTGCTATTTAGAAGAAAAAATAGTTTCCTGTTTCATTTACACTTCCAGTTGTTTCTTCACTTTGACTAAACCAGTTAAACTGAATAGCTAAATTAACTGAAAACTCATTTTTCACATTTGCAGATCTTGCTCTTCGATGCTAGTTTGGCACATCAGTGAGTTGGATCCAGGCATACAAATTCCACAAATTCATCATTTGAATTTTTAAATTTCATGAGCAAATATATACTACTTGATTACACATTTTACCTAAAGTACTCCATTCTTCTGCAGAAAAATCCACCAACAGCTAACTAGATCCATGGATATTTTATGGAACTCACTAAATGCAAAGACAAGCAAGCTTGGTGCGCAGGCAAAGAGATTTCTTTACAAGAAAAGCTAACCAGCTTCTCTCAGGTTTCTGCGTTTATGGTAATCTGTTTTCCCACAAAAGTATGTAGTTTTCATATAAACACAAACCAACAACATTCTCCCAAAATGACTAATACACATTGTTAAAAATTCAAACCGCGGTGCTCTTCTGTCAGTTAACTATGAAAAAAATATTTCTTTTGAGGGACTGTAGACATGTATTGATGACATACTTCTAACAAGAAGAAATTTAATTTGCAGCTACAAGTTTCGGAGCTAAATGAATGACTTAATCATCACCTGATCCAATGGGAAATCTAGTAATGTTTTTCCAGACATTTCTCATCTGCATCAGTAAACCATTAGTTTCAAAGAGGGCTTGATCTCTTCCAGATCTTTGTTAAAAATCAGGAACTCTTTACGTCTATGGACTACAAATTCCTTTTTACCAGGCAATATGCCTGATGAAAAATAGATACTTCAAAACCTAAGACCATCTAAAGCCAGAAAAAGGGATGGATTCTTCTGTGGCATGTCTTCAGGGGCCACAACAATGGTAAACTGAACAAAACACTAAGTCCAGTCACCTTTGGAGGAAGCACCACAATTACAAGAAAACTGTTTGGACAGGTAAAAGTTCAGAGAAGTTGTGTGTCTTACACATGCCTCAGCCTTAATAGAACAAGACTGATTTATGATGAACAGTTCCTATTTTCAAAAATGAAATCTGTGTTTTATATCTTGAACCTGCTCACTTTTTATGCAGATGAGAATATTCAGAACCAAGTCACAACTCAGAGATTCCACCTTTACACCAAAGAGCTCAAAATTCAGAACACAAGGCCTAGATTGGCACTTGACAAAAATGACTGGTCCTAGTTTAAATTTGTCATTGCCCCAAGAAAAGAGTGTAAATAGCAAGTAGCTGAGATCACAAGACTCTTGCAATACCAATCCTAGGTCTGAAAGAATTTTTTTTTTTTTTTTTTTTTTTCAGGGCTTCTAATCATTACACAAGTGGAATGCCCCTTGAGGAAAAAAAGGGAAAAAGGATCAGTTTGGAAGTTTATTTAGAAACTGCATCAAGCACCAAAGCTTGAAGGTCCTTTGCAGTAATACCTTTAAGAAGCCTAAAACTGAGGGTAAGGGAGGACTCATTTGATCTTCATTTAAGTCAAGACCTCAAAGCTGACATACAGGATTCTTACACAAATAAGACAGAGCTACACACAAAAAAATCTTAATTAGTAAAACCACAGTGCTACCTGGGCATTTTTTGTTTACAGGAATGGTCCCTTTTTGTATTGTTAGAGAACAGCTTGAACCCTTTAAGTCTAGAACTTGTTTACACTTATCAGTAAATTCTATTCCAGGCTGTGAAATCTAAATCGTAATGCCGAATCCCCATCTGGAAACAATAGTGCTCAACTAGCTATCCAATGAATTTCAGGTTTGGAAAACACTACTACATAACATGAATGATGCTGACTAAGGTTCAGTGATTTTCTTTCCAACTCATAACAACCTTTAAACTTATAGCAACAGCCTTCCATCAACAACGATTACTCTTTGTGAATTTGACTGACGAACAATCAGTAATTACAAAACAGGAACCACCACCCAGAAGATATGCCAATAGAAAGAACAGCTGTGACAGTTTGGGCAAGGGGTGTACACCATCCAGGTCAACTGGGTAGCTCAGAATAGGTGAGACAACCTCCGAGCTGAGCACTGGAAGAAGCTTCCCCCAACCTACTCCCACCTCTCCGGAGTGGTTGCAGTGGGGAGAAGAAAGAGCAGCAGTATTGGACCAGACAAGCACAGGCTCCCTCCCAGCTCCCACGGATTGATGCTGGAATCAACACTGCTACATGTTCTGATCGCACTTGCCCAGGCTACCTCCTGAAGCTACTACTGTCTTCTTCCGCAACGGTGGATGGGGTGTGCAAAGGTTTAAGCCTACGGCCTAATCATTCCACACAATTACAATCACTAGATTCCAACTGTCCCTCCCTCTGGTATCGCTCTAGCTCCCCAGTGCCCTACTCCCCAGACACCATGCCAGGCTCCCTTTTCCCAAAACATCTCCACCCCAGCTCTCTTACTCACAGCCTGGTAAGTGCCTATCCCTTTTCCACTTCACCTTTTGTCCCCTCACCTCCACACTTGCATCATGGCAACTACCGACCCTCAATCTCTATAATAGCAGACACAAAGACCTTTATCCCACTCATCTTACAGTTCCTCATAATCACGTACACAGATTTTTCCACAGATTCACATTCCTTTATTATTTCTTATTTTGAGCAATTTGTAAAATATAACAGCGGTATACGTACAATCCAATATTAGACACATAAGGTGAAGCTCATGATTTAAGATGCTAGTATCTTATGCCATCAATACCAAGGAGAAAGAATACTGTGGCTCCAAGTCTCATTCTGAAAAAGAAACTCCCTCTTCTGTGTTAAAAACCTACGAAAAACATCCTTCTAACTTCATGAAAGCTTGAACTGTCCAAAATTATCCTCAAAATCCTTTGCTCCTGCTGAAATAGCTAAAGACCAATATTTCCAACTAGGCAAGCACAGCCTAAAATAAACTCTCAAACTCTTCAGAAAAACTTACTCATATGTCGAGTAGGTTCATTAAATGCCACGGAATTCTTCCACAAATTGCAAAGAGAAGCTATATACCAGAGTGACATGGACAAAGAGACTATTAAATTCAGAACACTTACATAATTTATGCTGAATCAAGAAAACTAAATCAATTATGGAAAGGCGGGGGGGGGGGGGGGGGGGGGAAGAAGTGAAAAAGCAGATTTTGATAAAAGCTTTACAGAAAAAAATAGCCTCAATGTTATCTGAGGAGATTCTAGGCATTCTGAGTGGGAATAAATCTACTACAGACTCCAAATCAGTAAACTACTGGAACAAGTAAGAATATCTGAGATCAGTTATGCAACTAGGTTAAAAGGAAGTGTCACAGTGTCTGCAACCATGGTCTCTAGCAGACATATTTCTGCATATACCTTACTACAAGTCAGCTGTTTAAAAAGCAAGAAAAATGTACCAAACTTTATACAAAGTTTTGGTTGGTTGATTGGTTTGTTTACAAGCCAATATGATATTAAAAAGTTATCAGGGATTTTAACACACACAGGTTAGGGAAAGGCCAGAATGAAGACTGTACTCGACTAAGTAAAACTAATGTTGCATAGGGAAAGTCATAATGCTAATCTTTAAAAACTGCAGATTTTCCCTCACCTGAAGGATCACTCAATGACTTTGCGTAAAGTCATCTGAACTTTCAATATCATCAATATGTCAAACCAAGTTTGATGTATATTGACTTCAATTGCTGTTTGCCAACAGCAAAAAAAATCCTGTTTGCAAGACAGCTCTAAAGAAGCCTGGCGTAAGTTATCTGTTTAGCATCCTGTAAAAACTTGGTGGGAATCCAAAAAGTGGATCCATTCTTTAACACCACAATATCAGTCATCATCTTATCGTCAAGAAAATTTCCCAACTTCTGGTAAAAAAAAAAAAAAAAAAAAAAAGACTGAAATACTATAAAAGACATACTTTCTACATAACCCTAATCCATTTTCTTGTCACTTTCTTTTCCACTTATTGAAAAAGAAACCCCAAAGATGAAATGCAAGTAACTGAAAATTTAAGGCCTTTCTACAAAACTCAGATGAACTAGAACCTCTCTAAAATGCTTGCATGCAGTTGTGGAAACAACAGTTCAGAGGTACTACGCACAGAAATTCTACATTTCTGCGCACTGTTATTCTCTGTGGAGATTTATCAGCCTGTGTTCATCACGGGGGGGGGGGGGGGGGGGGGGGGGGGAACGACACGAGGCGGGGACAGGACAGGACACGACCAAAACAAACAAAACTAACGTTTCCTAAACATCTCCCCAGTATTATTCTGTAACAGAGCAACATTGTTCTTAAAACATTTCAGAAAATCTCCCAGGGAGGTCAAAGTTGTCCGTACCAGATATCAACACGTGAAAAAGTTTTTTGTGATGGAAGCCATGAATTAATCTTGAGTATAGTTGGCTGATCAGACTTAACATCAAGCATCACTGCGTAAGTTTCCTATAGCAGCAGTGACACATACAGACACAGCCTTTCTGGTGGGAGAGACACCATACTACAACATGAGATGCTTCCTGAATGAACTGGAGGCAGCAGCTGCCTGCAGTTCTAAACGCCTGTACTGAGCCACTGCAGGGATGGGAATTCTCCCTGCACCAACCCTTTCTCCCATGTCATCAACTATGATGACCTCACTAAAATAAAGTTGGCAACATGAATGGTACTGGCTTTCAAAAAAACAGTCAGCTCATATAACTGGTACCCAACAACTAACATGGCAGTAACAAAACCGAAAGCTTATCTGAAGAGTTTTGGTATTGAACAGTACAGCTCTCACTTCAAAGAAGAAGTTACATACATAAGCATGTGTGCATGTGTGTATATATATGCACACATACACACACTCTCATATTTGTCACTTTTACATCCAAATTTATTCTAGTTATTTTCATAACTTTATTTTCATTACAACATTCACTGTCCCTTATTGCTATAGTCACTGGCCAAATTTGGGCTTAGGTGGGTTTTTTGGGTTTTGTGGTTTGTTTTTTGGGTTTTGGGGTGGGATTTTTTGGGGGGTGGGGTGGTTTTTTTGCAGGGGCAGGGGGACAAGTAAGCTTGGTTGTTGGTTTGGTTTGTTTCACCACCGAGTCTAGTGAAGTTAACAGTGCCTTTGCTTCCTCACTGGTGGAAACTTGGAACATGCTTCCAGCTAGCCCCAAACACTGTATTAACATAGCTTACATTCCTGAACTGCTTGTTGCATAGTTTTATTATTTTTCATATACATTAGTGCTTAAAATTCTACATCTTAAGTAAGCATTTAAGTCTGCAACATACATCTCAGGCAAGGTGCTTATTCCCTAGTCATTCAAAGAAACATTGAACATTCTGCAACACCTAAATGCTGATGCAATGCCATATTGTTGGGGCAAAAAAAATTCTTTACAAGAAGTGCAATTTTAAATGAGCGTAATTTAAAGACTACTCAGACAGAAAACTTACCATCTCCAGCAGGCAGGCCTCGTTCTTTTTTCTCATCACATTTGTTGCATTCACTGAAGTACAGCAATAGAAACATATCCAGAAGGACCCAAACCAAAGAGGTGGCAAGGACCACCTTGCAATATGCAAATTTTTTCATGGCACTTTAAGTCAAATACAAAAATAAAAAAAAGTATAAATAAAAATATCAACAGGTTTCTTTAATCCAGTTTGAGAGATCACGTTCTATATCTGGAGAAAAAAAAACAAAAAAAGAAAAGTCACAAAAAGTTACCCAAGGACAGCAGCTAAAAGCAGAAATTTTAACTACATTTTAAAGGTAATAATTTCATTACCAAATGCTGTATGTATCAAAATGAATGCTCTATGCACTTATATGAGATTAAGGGAAGAGAGTCAATTAAAGCAGCATTACTCCAGTCTTTTACTATGTTAACAGTCATTATCTGAAACGTTAAAACAAGTGACCAAAACAGAGTGCTCTGCTGAGCCACTGGAGAAGAGGGTAGGCACATCTAATGAAATTAAAAGGAACTCTCTGGACCCTCTGGAAATCAGAACAAGCCAAATGAATGAAAACCAGGAACATCTCAGGAAGCAAGGTATCAATCCGTGCTGCGTGAAGCCCATGGCTAATATTCCTCATGCTCCTCCTATGTAGTACACGCTGACTTTCTGGGCCCATCACTAGCAACGCTAGTCTACAAATGCCTGTATTTTACATAAAGTCCAACGGCACATTACACCTTCATCAAAGACAAATGCTTTACTTTCAGCAAACCAAAAATAAACATTCCTTTTCGAAAAGTTAAACGGTAGGCAAAGTGAGGAAAGTACGCACAAGCCACTGTGATCACTTACTAGGCATTCAAAGCTAAAGGTATCAACTAATAATTTTGATGCTTAAAGTGACTTTAATAGTTTAATGCTTGATTAGAGAGCAAACTGTTATACATTTTTCAACACGTATACATTAAAATTTTAGAATGCCAGCCTTTGAAATTCTCTTTTGTCCTACTCAAATTACAAGCAAATTTTGCTACAAGGACTGCTTATTTCCATGACTGACAATTGGGTAGGGCAGAATCAAGGACAGCTTTGGGCTTGTTCACTTACACTAAAATATGGGGGGTTTTTAAATTTTTTTTTTTTACCAACAGGTTCCCCACCAGTGCTGATGTGTTTCAATACAAAGTACTCCCAAAGTATTTCCCAGCAGGAATAGCTTGTTAAAACTGGAATTGCAGATATTCTTAACTTATAAAAAAGACGGAAAATAAGACTCTTCAAAAACATGCTACAATTTTAGAACTGACATACACAGTTTTCTCCTGCATGCTTTCAGCCTTAACTGAAAAATTTATTGGAAAGAAGAACTTTAATCATAAGCCATGATTATGCAAAAACCTCACAAAAATCCCTGTATCATTAAGACTACCCTTCCTTTAGTATTTCATTGTCATAATTGAATTCCTGCCTTCCCCCTCCCACCCCCTTCTTGACATCCTTTTTCTAAATACAACTTATTTCTTGTTATTGGCAGCAGAGACATTCACGTCTCCATGCATCCCTATCACTTAAGTGGCATCGGTTTGGATGGCACAGCAATGTAGGAGCCTGCAGCCTTCCACTCGTGCATGACTAGAAGGGTGTATATCCCTCTGCTTCCTGCATAGGTGTGCATCAAACGCCAAGAAAGAGTTTTGTTTAGGATAATCTCAGTTTACATCTATACAGTTTTGGTATAAAGGGATAACTATATAAAATGAAGTACTGCAAAAGTATCTGTAATTAACAACTTGATGATAAAATAGCATGTGAAATTACCACAACAAAACATTAAGTGAAGTATGTTAAGAAAAAATTCTAGGGGTTGTTTGCTTGGGTTTTTTGGTTGTTTTTTTGGTTGGTTGGTCGGTTTGGGTTTTGGGGTTTTTTTTTGTTTGGTTGGTTGGTTGGGTTTTTTTAAATAGACACAAGGATAGGCCTGAACTCTGGATCTTGGGTTTGCACTAGACAGCTCTATAAAACCAACAACTTGGTGATCAGCAGCAGTGAAAGAAAAATAACTTGTTACAGGCTACTAAGAGAAGAACAGAAACCAAACCATCACTATGCCATTACACAGTATCTGCTTTCTCATCTGGAGCACTGTATAAACATCCAGTCTTACCATTTCGAAAAGGATATAGAAGGATTAAAAAGGACAAGCAAGAAGGACAAAAGGCTGAAGACAACAAGGAATAGCTTCATTATAAGATGTAAGTGAAGAGAGTAGCATTCTTCCTGGCTGGAAATGATGTAACCTAAATCAGCTGGCAGGTCTATAAAATCAAAAGCTGCATGGAGATGGTAAATAGAGAACAACTGTTGCTTATTTCTGCCAATACAAGTAGTAGGAGTAACCAAGTGAATTTAGCAGCAAGAGGTTAAAAAAACAAACGGAAGGTATGCCCCACAATGTGTAGTTATGGAGGGGAACTGCCTGCCGCAGTACACTGCCAGTGCTGCAAGTCTACGCATCAGCTATTAAATACCAAGTCCTCACCCCTACTTCAGGCAGTCTCTGACTGTGACCCTCAAGTCACTGCACGCTAGGAGAGTGCAGCGAAGAAGTATCATTACAATTTCCCCTGCTCTCTTCCCTGGGTATATGGTATCAACCACTGGCAAAACCAAATACTGTATACAGACAAAATCTGACATGGTACGACTGTACTTAAAACTCTCCATACGGTATGTTTCTTCTTTTGCTCTGATTTGGGACACCATAGAAATGATATGGCAAAGAATCAAGTCATACCACCGCCCTGCTTGTACTTAAAGAAAACAAATGCTAATCAAAAATAACATGTTTTAAAAGAAAACTAAATAAATTCTTATAATCTCAGACTTCTTGAAGTTCAGACTTGTGAGATATTAGGCTATAAAAGAAATTGTAAAAAACACAGGAGCACAGTGCTTCAGGGTGCTCAAATTAGCAAGACACCAGGAGAACTGTAATCTAGACTTTCTGTCCATAAAAATACAACTATATCAAGTGTTTTAAAATGCATAGCCTGGCACTACATCTGCTTCTAATGCAAGAAAATTCCTTTGAGAGTTCAGTGAAATGTCAAAAAGACACTTTGTGAACCCTTTGAATCCGTTGAGGATTCAAGGAAGTGATCAAGAGATAGCAATGCAAAGTTCAACACACACCAGGTACCATCAATAAGGCCCTTCCCTGTACCTTTAGACAAAGGCTCTCACTCCCCTGGGCAGTTTACCATCTCATGAATTAAAAACAGTGGTAAAAATACAGCGTATGACAGCACTTCCACTGTCTGCTTACCAGCAGAATTCAGGCAGCACAGCAGTGACGCAGAGGGGCCCAGAAACTCTGCTGAAGCAGCTGCTCTTAGCGCACCAGAGCCTTGACTCAGAGCTCTGGAAAGAGGACTCCACTATCCAGGGCTTGGGCTGTAAGAAATGGTATAGGTTCCTCTCTCTAGTGCTGGAGCAGTGGTGGTGGCTTCACCCATGGGAGGGGTGCTCTGCTTGAGGTGCTGCTTCTTCAGTGGAAGGGGCTACAGGACAAAGTGGGCAGACTGGTACACCACGAGCAAGAGCAAACAGTAGGTAGACGGGTCTTCACAGAGACCTTGCAGTGCCCCGAGTCTCAGCCCCACGATGCAAGGAAGAAGAGACAGCTAGGCATTGCACTCAAAGGATAAGTGGATGGAGACTCCCAAGGTGGGGGCTGAGTGAGGGACAAATCCAGGAAATTAGTAACTTGTGGCAACAGAAGGAAAGCCTGCAGATGTGCTTTTCCAGAACAGTTATACTGCCTGGGATGCTGTTGAAAGACTGATAAGTCTGCCCGAGTTCAGCTCTTAGACAATCACCCCCTTGGCTGTTCACCCATGTATGAATCAATGATACAGCCAGGTGTGAACCTGAGCACATCAGCAGTGACTGCAGAGCCCGGGAGGGTAGAGGGTAGCAGGCATGGGACCCAGATACCGCTCTCAATTGCTCCAGTGGGAGGGCAAGATTCAGGCAGGACTGCGCACAGCTTATCAACATCTGGCTGTATGGCTGGTGTCAAAGGCAGGCTTCTAAGACCACAGGACCCGCTTTGAGGAAAGAGGGCTGCTGACCAGGATCTGTGTGACAAAGTGAGGCAAGCAGCATCATGGAGACGCTCTTGCACTTCTGCAAAATACACAGAATGTGGAAGCAGAGCTACTTTGGATACAGAAACATCCCCTGAGTATGTGGGAGGTACTCAGGGAACCCTGGAGTTCAAGTTCAGAAGAAACAAGAGCAGCAAAAAACAAAAGGCACCTGTGAGGATACTGGCAAAAGAAAGGCTGAGAATAACGCAGATGCACTGCTCAGTGGGGCAGCAGACCTGGTGACAACAGCTGTGGAAAAGGCTAAGATACTCGGTGCTTTTTTTGCCTCCTTTGTTTTATTGGTAGGGTTTACTCTTGAGTGCCCTAGATTTGAGTCTAGTGGCAGAGTCTGTGGGAGTGAAACTTCACATGCAGTAGAGACAGATTGAGTCAGGGATCTCTTAAACCACTTGGACATGTGCAACTCCATGGCACCAGATGGGAGGCATCTGAGGGTGCTGAAGGAGCAGGCTGATCTTATTGCAGGGTCATTCTCTATCGTCTCTGAAACGTCATGGTGATCCAGAGAGTTGCCTCAGGACTAGGAAAATAGCTATCATCAAGAAGGAAAAGGAGGATCTGGAAAACCATCTGCTAGTCAGTCTCACTTCAGCCCCTGTGAAGATTATGGAACAAATCCTCCTGGAACCTACATCCACACACACCCCCCAAAAAACCCCCAACAACAACAACTAAAACCACCAACCCTCAAAAAAAAAACCACCCCAAAAGGGCAACTGGGAACAGACAGTACAGATTCACCAAAAGCACATAATACTTAACCAACCTGGCAGCTTGCTTTAAGGAGAGGACTGGTCTGGTGAGCAAGGGAAGAGCAGTGAATGTTGTTTACCTTGACTTTAACAGGGACTGTGACAGTCTTCCAGAGTCCTTTGTCAGAACTAAGACATGACCTGAAGAAGTGGGCTACCAGGTGGGTGGTCTGCTAGCTGGACCACCAGGCTCTATGGGTTTTGACCAGCAGTACAAAGTCCAGCTGACAGACATTCACCAGTGGTGTCTTTCAGAGGTCAAAACTGGAGCTGATACCAATTAGTGTCTTTACTGAGAACCTTGGGGATGGGACCAAATGCATGCTCAGAAAGGCTGCTGGTGACACCCAACTGGGGGTGGAGCATGCAGACAATACCCTGAAACAGTGTCCTGTGTGGCCAATCCAAGGGACATCCAAGGGCTAGAAAAACAGGCAGGTTGAAAACCTGAAGTAGTTCAATAAATGCAAGTGCAAAGTCCTGTACCCAGCATGGAATAACCTTATTATCTATACAGGCTGGGTGTCAACTGGCTAGGAAACTGCCCTGCAGAAAGAACCCTTTGGAGCCTGATAGCAAATTTAACATGAATCAGCAGTGTGTCCTTATGGCAAAGAAAGTCAACCGCACCTATAAACAAATCCGGTAACCGCAGCAATAATCCCAAACTGCATAGGTTTAGTAATTGCTTTTGCTACTGAGTAATGTAATAAAACTGAAGATTTTTGCAAAACCAGGTATTTTTCCTCCCTTCAAAATATTGGATAATAGATAACAAAACCTTTACACCATGGAAGTAAAAGGAGTATTAAAAACACCTTGGAAAGAGCAGAAACAGAGGCTGTAACTTATCAAGAATAAAGTGAAAGGAGGAAAAATGGGTACATACAAGTCTTGTTACTTCTGAAGGTCAAGTGATTTTTTTTTTCCCCCTCCTGACAAAATCCATGATACACTTGACACTATAGAAAAAGGTCAATTTTAAAATTACTGCTCATATAAAGTGCATTATTTCACTTTACCACCTCTTTTATCAACACAGTTGGCATGGGAAAGAATGCTTACTCTTTTCATTATGACACATGACTATTCAGTCATTTTCATCTTTGGATCAACTTCATCTTTGTTTATACCAGTGATCAGTCTTCAATACAACTTTGTAACAGACTTGACAAAGGACTTCACTACCATTATTCAACTAATTCAGGATTTTACACTGGATGTGGCACCTAAACAGACAATCACAGAATCACAGAATGGCAGGGGTTGGAAGGAGCCTCTGGAGATCATCTAGTCCAACCCCCCTGCCAGAGCAGGGTCACCTAGAGCAGGCAGCACAGGACTGTGTCCAGGCAGGTTTTGAACACCTCCAGAGGAGACTCCACACCCTCCCTGGGCAGCCTGTGCCAGGGCTCTGTCACCCTCACAGTGAAGAAGTTTTTCCTCATGTTCAGGCGGAACTTCCTGTGTTCCAGTTTGTGCCCGTTGCCCCTTGTCCTGTCGCTGGGCACCACTGAAAAGAGTCTGGCCCCATCTTCTTGACACCCGCCCTTGAGATATTGATAAGCATTGATGAGGTCCCCTCTCAGTCTTCTCTTCCTCAGGCTAAACAGCCCGAGCTCCCTCAGCCTTTCCCCATAGGGGAGATGCTCCAGTCCCCTCATCATCTTTGTAGCCCTCCGCTGGACTCTCTCCAGCAGTTTCTCATCTGTCTTAAATTGGGGAGCCCAGAACAGGACACAGTACTCCAGATGAGGCCTCACTAGGGCAGAATGACACAAAGCTGATGTAAAGTTTGTTTTCCAAACTTTCAGATATGAATAAACAGAAGCTGGCACAAAGTAAGGGCTCATCAAAATCCTGACACAACATTTGCTATTTCTAAGCTATTAATATCAACTTAAACCAAATGGAAAGTGATTAACTGAACAGCATCTAAGGAAAGATTGATGGCCTACAGAAAATTGAATTTTCAGCTTCTCAGTCTATTTAGTAATGAGGGAGAAAAGACTGGCATACTCTAAGGTAACATTAGGCATATACATTGATTTTTGAGAAAACTTCTAAAAAATGAAGCAAATGCAAATTGTCAATATAAGCATTGTCTAAAACTCCATATATCTGAACTGTTAATGAGGCCTATCCAGTTAGGTATGCCTATATTTGAAAACAGAAGTGATGCCAACACTAGACTCAGGTTTCAGAACTACTTTTGCTACTGCGCTGATTTTTTTTTTTCTTTTTACTGGCCCTCACTCAGTTAAATTGGTTTTAGTGCTTGTTTGCAGAGAGCTCATTACCATCAGCTCATCAGTAAATAGGTCAGTTTGAGGATAAACAAAGTGTTACCTAGTTTCAATGCTACAAAAGCAAAGGTAAAAAACCATTCAGATCAGAGCGTCAACCCATCACCTGTGGAAAACAGGCGGATTGTGTGTCATCTTCACAGAAACAAACACATCTGGTAAATCTCGTCAGTCAAAAAAATATTCATGAGCTCAAGGATGCCAGTACTCTCTGCTGCTCAGAAGTTAACACAGAGCAAAGTAGTCTTCATTGGGCTACATTTGTTTGATGGGTTTTGAAAGGTTTCAGTATTTAAAAGTCACTTGTTCAGTACAATTCAGCAATAGTAAGTTCTGAAGAAGTGATGAGAGAAAACAGCTCATACTAGTCTGAGCAGTATGAGAACAATTCATTAAAAGCAAACCTACTCTTCAGAAAAATCTGAGAAACGTAGGTTAGTAAAATCAATTTCTATTCTTCTTGCTCTGTGTAGGAAGACTACAATTTTAATTCATCAGAAGTGAATTTTCATTTCATAAGTCAATTTTTTAAATTGACCATTTAGAAAAACCCTATCAATTATGTTTCTACAACTAGTAGGCCTTGGAACAAAGGAAGAATAAAACAGAAACATAGCAGTAGCTGACCACACTTGAAAAAACAAGGATGAACTTCATACACAAAGGCAGAAGTTATTGGTTCATAAAGGCTTGCCTACAGATAAATTAGAATGCATAAATGTGCTTACAAAAGTAGAAGCTCTTGTGAGATGAAAATCCAGCTCATCACATACAAAAGCAATGCCAAAAATGGAACAACAGGTATGTACTCCATTCACAACTTTGTTAAACTGTTTATAACTGTATGGAACTAATTCACTGTGCACTTGAACCTCTGATTCTCCCAATTTAGAATCACAGAATCACAGAATAGTTTGGGTTGGAAGGGACCTTCTTATCCAAGTAGTCTTTACTTAACCTCTAAACTTTTATGATTAGTTCTAATTACTTCTACAGATATATAGTAAGGAAATAACATTTCTAAACTGAGTAGAAAACACTTTAAAAAACAAGCTCATCTTTCAGTTACTGCAAGAAAATTAATTTAAGACATTGCTATTTTGGTACCTCTACTTTTCAGAAATATCTTAACTACAATCATTTAACTTCTGAAAACAGTTTATCATTTTGCAAATTAGTGCTTAATGGTTTCTCAAATGAGTTTGTAAGCAGCATGTACTATCTTGATTAAATCTCCTCAAAATTTTCCAAGAAATCAAGCAAGCATTTGGTCAACACTTTCAAGAAGTTCCCAGTACTAAACAGTCCTTCCTGATTCTGTTCCTAATCAGCACCATTCAAATAAAAATGATCATTTGCAGACTAATAACTACCTAGTATGGCCCAAATATTAATTACACTAGAAACAGAGTTTACCTCCATTTAATAAAGATGAAACATGTGAAAACTACTTGCAACAGGGACAAGAACATGGAAATGACCAAACCCAAGATGGAATAAAACCAACTGAGATTACCTACTCTGGTAAAACCCGTATCGCCTGTATAATCCCTTCTGTAGGGCCCAGAAAGAACTGCCATGTGAAATCTCAAAGTGTGATAGCAGAAAAACCTGGTAATTTACTACACATACTACCTGAAACAGGCATAAATGCAAGGATATTCAGAAGGACAGCAAGTTGTCCAGACATATATGGTTAGTTTAATATAATAAAGTATATTAATGCTGCATTAACATAGTCTACATTAGTTAGTATAGTAAATAATATAGTATGTAGTATAGAAATGCTGCAAATGTTTCTAGAACAGACTGAGTGAATGATCAGGGATATAAGTAGATCAGAAGTTGAATACAAAGCAATACAATTTTGATAAAATTAGAACAGCGTAAATTTCATTCAATCTATAACTGACTTCAAAGTTACTGCTGTCAGCTAGTGCAAAACATTTTAAATATAGCTCCCACAAGGAAAATTGTTATTCAAGGTGAGGAAGATCAGAATTAATACAAAAAATAATGTGGATAAACAAGATGATTACAAGAAAGACTCTAAAGGCTTATAAAAAAACCAAACTTAGTTGGCTGACAAGAATGCACCTTCAATAATCTGGCAACTATTTTCTTTAGTAATCTCGGTGCTAGGTCTAGATGGGCAATCTTAAGACCTATTGCAGTTAAAAAAGAACAAGTGATAAGGTAGGAAGAAAGATGGTTTTGTGGACTGGAATAACAGAATCGAGATGGCATTTAATAAAATACGTTCAATAGCATGCATTGAAGTATGTAACTTCGCTGTCAGCTGAAGAGTTTCAATAAAGCAAAGGCTCATAAGGGTGACACTGTGAGCTGCCACTGTCACCCAGTCGTGGACAAAAGGCCAATGAGATTTTTGGATGCATCATTTAAGTATTCTCCTCAGATACAAAACCAGAAACAACTGTATGATGCACCAGCATTTCACACGGGAAGGGCAGAAGGAGAGCTATGTATTCGGCAAAGATGATGTTTCAAAGCAGAGCCCTGTGGATTTATAAGAGACCACTGCAGGGGGCTGGACACAGTGATCCAAGCGGTCCTTTCTACTCCCACTCTTCCAGCCTGGAATTCATAGAAGAGTAATGAACACAAATGAAAAGGCCTAAATTAATTGCTTCCAGAAGCAAACGCAGATGCCAGATCTTTGTCATAAAACTCCTCCATACCAGCTCAGTGTTTGGGGTGGAGTTTTTTTTGGTTTTAAGTTGGTCTTTTAGAAGAAAAAATAAAACGAAAACAAATATCCGCACTCATGGATTCCCCTAATGCCAAATTCTCCCAATAGATGGTTTTTGAGAATAAAATAAAAGATTATTTACAGAACTCCTCCAGTGAAAGTCTTTGAAAGGCTTTCTTAAGTTACTTCTTTTCCCCAGCCGTAGCCAATACTTTTTAGACTGACTTTAAGAAAGCCCTATCTTGCTTGCAGGAAGAAACTGCAATGGGCAAGGTTTCAAAGGACCAGATGAACAATATTTTAATCAAAAAGTAAAAGTTCAAAACCAATTTAATCCACGGATTTTGGATTTACATTCTTTTTTACAACAATTTTTGCTATACAACAAAAAGAATGAATTGATCCAGGAAGGAGACAAAATATTCCCTATCAGAGTATCACTGTAAATATTACAAGAGCTCAAGAGGATAGCTGAAATTTGGAAACCAAGAATACAATAAAAGTACAAAGACTACTGCTGTCATATAAACAGCTGAGATTCACTAGACTCCTATTCCATGACTTTAAAGTAGCTTTCAAATGACTGAGGCGGCAATTTCATTTTTCTGTCTGCTCTCCAGGTTGAATGAAAATTGTCTAAAAATAGACAGACTTATTCTGAGATCCTTCAGACATTTCCATTCTCTCAACTGCTTTGAGATTTAAAACATACTTCTATTATGCCCAGTGAGCAATCAGTATACATTACTTAATATTGCCAATCCTATACAAAAAACCCTATACATCATCTTAGAGTACTGCTACAAATATTAGGAGTATATCATTAGTTCAATTTAATTACAACACGTAACAAAATGAATACACAGATATATAGTACCTTGAAGCTAACAGCAGCGAGTTTTTGCATAGACATTCAGTTATTGGGTATTACAGTACTGGCAGGTAAGTTCAAACCACCGTTAAGCAAACCTTTTCCTTCTTACACTGAACAGCAAATATTGCCTCTCCTGACAGCTACAGAATAGGCAATCCTTTTAGGAAAGCAGATTTATAAGCCGATAGACAGTTATTTCTTTTTCTGAAACAACTGCAGTCTTAAATTGGGCTACTGACACCTCAGATGCTGACAGAGAGCAAACATTCCTCTTCAAAGCCACAGCTACTTCACATACACACTCTGGGAGGGCTACTGAGTGCACTTGACTTAGAGTAACAGCCAGCTAGAGAATACCGACAGTATTTTCATCAGTGAGTATCGCAGGCAGCGTGAAGACAATGAGCAATTCATGAGTGAAAAGCTTTTGTTATTAACAGCAGCAAGAGAGGATTTTAATGTCGGTGCTAGCTATGCACCAAGCTCATAAATCCCTGACATAAAATAACTAACGCCTGAAGGTGCATCAGTAAGACCCGTTTGAGATTTCTGCTACCCTTCACAGAGGCCTGAGGTGGGATTTTCTTTGGTTTTTCTTTTTGGAAGATGCACAGTTGGTGACCCAGCACTTAGCTTTTTCAGTACAGCAACACTCCTGCCAATCAGCATCCCAGAGCTATAAACTGACACCAATCTTTAATAAATCCCTGAAGAGCTGTGCTAGCTGTTCTTCCAATCCCAACACTACAGGACTGGAAGAGGAAAATCAAGGTCACATCAGCACAGGTGTTCTAGGTGAAGACCTCCATTTCCTCAAAAAAACCAATTTTGTCATGTGAGCTACAGACCTTGCAAGTTCACCATTACTCAGAAGAAATATTTTTTTTAAAACTAAGGAATTTTAGCTTCCCTATCACAGCTAAATGTCAGTTCCAAGCCCCTTTTAAGAAATAAAAAGCTGAACTACCCAAACTTCATAATATAACAGGATGGTGTCACAGTAGTAGAGATTAGGCTATTAGTCCACTGTTTGCTGTCTGCAACAAAAACCTGTAAACATGTCCACATTTTTTAGATACTCAGGTTTGTGACATGATGTAACACAGCATGAAGGCTTTTACCAAAAAGCATCATCACTTGGCCTTACAAGGCGTGTGCTCACTAAGACCAAATGCATGCAAGCAGTCAAGAATTTCTAATAATCAAGAAGTCACACATTCCAAAGACTATTTTAAATCATCTGACAGGTGCAAGATGAGCTGTAAGTAGAACAGCCTAGCTGACAGGATTGCTTTTAAACTTAAAATTCCTACTGAAAAAAATTAGATTTACTATTGCAAGCAATCTTCTTTAAGAAATCATATGCAATATGTGGAAGTAAAAACACAGTAAGCTGTTCCATATTCTCAATGCTCATATTTTCCATCTTCCTTTATAATGTTTCTGCATAGTCCAGAAAATCAAATTTACTTCCAAAATTTTCCAGAAGTTCTACATTAAAATGTCAAACAGCAAAGTCAGTTTTTATCAGCTGAGACTGAACTAAAATGAACACTATCCTTATCAATAGATCACTCTTCATACAGATGTGTCAAATACTCAGTAGAATTTTCTGCAGATGATACTTTCTTCAGTCTGCACACGTCAACACTTACAAACATCAGGTAGCATTTGCTTTTGAAGTATTTTGAGGAAATAAGCAGATTCTTCTTGAAAACTGATGAACACAGACAAAGGGGGTTGGAATTTACTCTCTATTCTGCTATTAAGAAGTTAGAAGAGAAGAAAACTAGCAACTCAGGTGTCAGTATTAAAGAATCACAAATTTCAAGGAGAAATCTTTGACTACGTGAAGGTCAGAAGAATTCACTGTCACCAAGCTAGTTACACATTTTTCATAGACAAAGACCTAAGCAGACTATGAATAATCAAGTGAATAAATCTTTTCTGAGACATTCTTGAAACCTTCCTCATACGTTAGGAGAAATTGTTAAATCTTGCAAGCTAAGTCTCAAATGTTCTAAAATATCTAACCTCCATAAAGCTTCTGATTATTCTTTAGATATGTATCAAAGCCAAAAGCTAGTGTTGAATAAAATTGTTCATTAATTCTTCAAACACTTTTAAAGACAGCAGAAAATTACATAGGCAAATAGTCATCATTAAGGATGAATCACTAATGGGCAAGAATTTGAATTAAAGAAAAGCAGAGTCAGCTAATTAGAAAAAAAGACTATATAGAAGATTTCTGGAGACATAGGGTATATTGCAGTGAATAGATTCAACCATCCTGATATGAGTAACTGCAGAAACCTCTAATCCTGACAACTTTCTACTGTAGATTAAAAATCTGGAAGGGGAACTTGAAGAAATACCAAGTACATTCGAAGAACATTTTTTCTCTGCTTTCAATATATGCGGAAAATACTCAAAAAAAATGTAAAGCGTTCTAGAAGAAAAGCTTTGAAAACAATACAGGTAAAGAAAAATGTTACATGCTGGGGCCATAGGGTGTTTATCCTAGAAAAGCTGGCTGAATTCTGCCTAGAGTAACTGCAGAACTTGCTGACAAATCAAGTTCAGACAGATATCAAGTTAAAAACTGCTGAATAGGATAATGTATGTGACTAAACATCAAGACTTAAAGAATTAGGAAATATAATTTGACAAAATAAGGATGACAATCATTTAACACATGGTGGGTTATATTATTTCAAGTAAAATGAAGAATAGTAAAGAATTCAAAGGTTTTGTTAACAAGTTTTACTTTGCATCCCTTTAACAGTGATGCTGCAGATAGTTTAAAAAAAAATTAAAAATACCACACACCCCCCACCATGTCTAGGGAAACACAAAAATTATAACCAAAAGTAGCTCAGCAGTTTTGCAGGGCTAAACACTTTTTGAAATATAGAGAAAAAGCAGATCTCCATCCAAAAAACCTAGCACCCCCAAAAAAAATCAGAACATATGTTTGTTTCTCTAGAAAGAAAAGCCTGATCAGATATGGAGAAAGTGACAAGCTAACATTGTCCAATTTTGTGATACCTTCATGAAATTATTGCAGTGTTTCTCACAAAAACTTGTGCCCCTTTGCTATAGCCATATACAAATATAAATTCTACATAAAAAGCAAATGCTGGTATTTATACAGCCAGGCCATATAGCTCTTAAGCATACATTTACACATGAAGTCTGTTTTCAGATCATAAAGCTGTCTGCTCAGCAGGTAACTTCTGCTGCTAACAACTGTTTTGTATTTAATTAACACGCACAGTATTGCACTAAGGATAAGATTCTTCACGTCCATGTTTCACTTTTCCTCTTACTTATACTCCCTTGCTTTAGATTTAGTTTTTCTTAATTCTGTCTTCCCAGAGATCTCTGACAACACAAGCTTGAGAAATACCATGCTTTAAGTTCCTTATTTCCATTGTCAACCCATGTGAATGTATACATGGCATAAAAAGAACCACCATGACATTTTCTTCAAGGACACATAAATTTGTCTCTATAAAGTCTATTTCTAAAGTAGGCAATATTTGTATTTTGGATTCTACTTTGGATAGGTAAACAAGAAGAAAAGAACTGTCAGATAAAAAGCTAAATAGGAAGACTAATAAAGCAGAGTTCTGGAAATCCTTTAGAACTTGGGATCATTTGCAAGACTGGACAAGAAAAGAAGAAACTGAAAGGGAGAAGTTGCTAGAATAGTTTGCAAACAGCCCAATATAGCAATGGCTCTTCGTCAGGACTAGAGTCCTGGATACTTCCTTTGTCCCCATGCTATCTTGGTCTTCAGCACTGGTACTGATACTTCCACAGGACCAGTTTAACTCTAGAGTTCAGACTTCAGGTGAGCTACAGAGGTTTATATGCTAAGCACCTGTGATGCCTGAGAGTATAAGAGAATTTACAGAAGCATCAGTATCCTCCATTGTGAACTGTGGCAAAGGCTAGTTTCACATTTTGGGACATTCTCACAAAAGTCTACTCTCCCTTTCCTTTTCACTGCATTTTCCCCTTTGATATTCAAGCAAGCAAACGATCCTTAACTCAGGTAGGCAGCAGCTTTGACCAGTTCTGTTCCATACAAGCAGATGCACTCTCCTTCCCCCATTACTCTTACATCTGCATCTCCTAGGTTGCTACTATATAAACAAAAATTAAGATAACAGGTAAAGTAGAGACAGGATGAAAAAGTGATCTTGTGTTGCTGCTGGAATCAAGACTATATAACAAAAGGAGGAAGGAGGAGAAGGTGAAGTTAAGACTCCACGTGTCTAAGAAATATACAGCTGCCTATATGATTCAAAAAAACTGAAGCATACAGTATTCACCTATCCACCAAATGTCTTTCTGTAACTGTAGAAGTAGACAATTATTAATGATGGACCTAAGCATAGAAATTGACCATGGACATACACCTAGCTCACTGTAAGTTATCAGCAGGCAGAGCTTCTCTATTCCATTAAGTGGAAGGGAGAGAACTCAGTGTGACCCGCCCAGCTCATATACCAGTCCTAATGCAAACAAGTGAAACCATTTTTACATTAGCAGTCCCTACAAATATGAATATGTGAAAAAGCTAGATCGGTGGACAAAAAAACCCTCAAAAAGCTCAACTGAATAGTCATGAAAGATTGGCAGACGTTTGATGGCAAACAAATAAAAGACAATATACAGCCAGTCCGCAGAACAATATCACTTTCAACTGGAGAACACTGAGACTATATGGAAAAAAACCAAAGACTGAAAAGGACAAGAAATCCAATCTATCAATTTCATTGTGAACAGCTTTGTCCTCTCCTCCCTGCCCCAAACCAGATATATTATATAACCTTATAAAAAAATATTCATAGAATCATAGAATGGTTTGGGTTGGAAGGGACATTAAAGATCACCTACTTCCAACCTCCCTGCCGGGGGGGGGGGTGGGGGGTAGGGGTGGGGGGAGGGCGGGGAGGGCAGGATGTCTTTCACCAGACCAGGTTGCTCAAAGCCCCATCCAACCTGGCCTTGAACACTTCCAGGGATGGGGCAGCCCCAACTTCTCTGGGCAACCTGTTCTAGTTCCTCACCACCCTCATAGTGGCTTCATATTTAGAAGCGAAGACTTCATTTGCCAGTATTTCCAGACAAAATAAATGCTGGCTACACTGAAGACTTTTCTTAGACATCTCCAATACTACAGTAAATATTTTAAACCTCTTCATATTCACTAGAGTAGTACTTCCAAACAATTAAGGAAAAAAAAAATCCACTAGTTAAACTTGGTTGGCTGAAACTTAGAAATACAAAGTGTGAACATTGAGACCAAGAGCATGTTGCATTTAAATCCAGCCAAGTGTGACAAAGAACTCTTGGGTTTATAGTCTTTCAGAATGAACTTTCTTCTGCACTCTGGACACACGATTATAAAAAGCATACCATTACTAATGAGAGAAAATGTAACACGAAAGAAAAAAGTCTACATCAAACAGACAGATATAAATTTAAAGCAGCTCTTGGGCAGCCCTGTCAAGTCACTGTAATCACAGCATTTGTGCAGGATTGGATGCACAGTTTGGATTTCCAAAGGTTAAACAGAACCACTGAGCACTCTTCCCAACTTTAAACTTCATTGAAAAATAAAAAAATTGACATTCAAGTTATATTTGATCAAAAGCAATAGTATGGAAACGATAAGTTGAGTTCTATAGAAAACAGCAATCCTATTTTGTTAACAGCTTCAAAAATCCATACTTTTTTTAAACAAAAACAAACCTATCATGTTTTGAGGTCCTTTGTGAAAGAAAGTGCTAGAAAAACAAAAATCAATAAAACTGCAGAAAACTAGTTTTCACTTAGATCATAGAAAGTATTTAAATAAAGTTATTTTCATAGGAAAATGCTACATTTTCAGTATTCTGTAATAAATGCTTTTCCAATGTTGCTGGGTTTTATTTCTTAATTCTCTAGAAGAAAAATGGCAGATTCACTCACATGTGAAATTTCAAGACTATACTCTTACAGCTAGTGATTCCAAAAAAGGTTTTCCATCTGGCTTAACTTGTAAGTTTTCATCCTAATACGAAAAAGATTTGGCAAATTTAAATAGAATAGCCATATCAAGATATAGGCAAGGGAAAAAAAGTAAATAAAATTTAGAATGTGTTATTTATTGCACGGTGCAGCAGTCTAGAGAAATCTGAAGAGTGCGATATGTAATTTAAGGCAGAAAGACTATTTCTTGAAAGAGTTCAGGTTTTTTTTCCAGTTACCTATAAGATTGATGCTAACAATTTTCTGCATAGTTGCATAGAGAAAACAATCCATAGAACGTGAGGTATGGCAGAGATGTATTAGACTTCACTAAATTACTTATGTTTCTTCAAATACTCAGGTGCTTATTACTTTGCCAATTTTTTCCAGAAGTTGTCAGGCACTTTGTAAAAACCAGCTAATGTATTTAATTTGACATATCATTTTTGAAGGTATAAAGCTGGTAACAACTTAAGGACTTTTACAATTCAAAATTCATACCTGACTAGAAGCCAAGAGAGAAACAGGTCACCATAAAAAAGGTTAACCTGTCAGAAAACATTAAAAAAGGGAGTATGATAGAACTGTTTTGCAAATTCAAAGATACATTAATTGGAGACTGCAGCATTTGAGTAATACCATCACTCTTTTAATTTAAATTAAATCAGATACTTTTTAAAGCCTCTTTTAAAATTCTGTCCTCCAATTCATTTAAAATTACTTTTCGGTAACTTTTCTGAAAGATTTTCAACTTCTCTGAAGACACTGGAATCTTTACAATAAGAACGAGCAGACGTGCCTGAGAAGCCATACCACATGGTTAGACCACAGTTAAAGACTCATCAACACACTACTGCATAAGTAGTTGCTACTCCATCTTCTCTCTCATTCCAACATGCCAGCCGTCTGATTTGCCAGCAAAAATTGCACAGCAATAAAGAAACTCAATCAGGGAACTGATACAACTGAAAAATAACCAAGAACAATTGTGTTTTTTTCAGCCACATCAGTCTTCCAGTGCAGACCCAGACCAAAGAATGCAGACCAATCAGGCATCCCCCTCAACAGCAGTTATTTCCACTCAAATCTGTTACCTCATTAAACTCACCATTAGAGTTAACAACCACAGAAGACGTGGCTGAGCAACAGCAAAAGAAATATCAGTGGGGCTACAGCCTGAGAGGCCATAAGCAGTAAATCTAGAAATAAAAAATTTGCTCTGCCTTTTTTTTGATCCTAAATTCTTTATTCTGAGTAGCCTCTACTATTATTTAACAGTATTAGGTAGTAATTTTGGATATGTTCTTCCCTCTCCCCTAAACTGATACTTGTTCAAGCTATACTTTCTAAGCACTGAAATTAAGAGTACATGCCAGATTAAGATCTTTTGAAGTTGATTGGGAAAGGATCCACTTAGACCTGAAACAGGCTTTTTCCCTTTTTACCCCACTGAACCTGAACTTCAAAGTTGGCCCCAATGAGTTCTTCTGAACTCAGTCTGTGAAAGCTAACCTTATGAAAGGTGCTAACAGGTTTGCAGGAAAGAAAAAAAAAAAAATCAAGGCGAAAAATGAGCACAAAATGTCAATACCAAGGATATCAAGTGGAGGACCACATTTAACACACTAAATACAACTGAACTGGTTAATCTTTTCCGCCAAAGGAGACAGTCTTGTCCTACCACATCTTTGCCCATCTGTCCCATTAAACTTTGGGTCTCCATCTTGTTTCAATCAAGCTTAAAAAAAACAGTAGTAGGTAGGAGATGCACACAGAGAGAACGCTTGACAAGATCTTAGTTGTTAAACACCACACTGGGCAGCCAGTGACTACACAGTGGTAGTTTAAAAAGTCATCTCTCTCTGACAAGGATGCTTTAAGGGAACTGTGTTTACTGTAGAAACACAGAAAATAAAACCCAAGCTTTTTTAGTTCAGCTGGATGGAAAACTGATCTGAGTTCCATCTCGTTGGCCTAGATCACTCTTTTCAAGATGATATCATACTGAGAGAGTAAAGGTAAGTTTAGGAGAACTAAAAATGGGGTGCTTTACCCACTTGAATAGTGTACTTTCCAATACCCAGAGATAACCACAGTAACCGATAAATTAGGCTTGTGCTAATATCTAAAGAGATTCTCATGGACACCCGTTTAATAGCTGCAGACAACTGAACTGGTCCACCAGGACCCTGAAGGAACAGAAAAATATGGAATATGCAATGACAAAGTAGTAGCAAACATGCAGTCTCTAAGTGCTCCCTTTGCTCTAAGATACATCCAAAGCAGACAGACCTGACCAAAGCATCAAAATTGATCACATTTTGTACGAACCTCCTCTGCAGGTTTACAGCCATCTGGATGGTCCACTAGCACTGGTGGCAAAATCCCAATACATTGCTGTAGAGCGCCTGTGGTAGGAACCATAGAGCAACAACAAACTGGCCTAGGCCATTCTGACATGAACGTAGAAGCAAAAAAGGTCTTCCATCCACAAGGTCTTAAGGCTGTCCTAGAAGGAGAACAGAAATTCAAGTAAGTTCCCCACTCAATTGTGGCAGAGCTTGAGGTGGAAGGGGAAGGGGAGGAAAGTTTTCCAGCATTTAAGACTTCAGAATCCAAAATCCTGTGCAAGGGAGAAGGAGCCAAAAGACTGCTTCTAAAAAGAGGCAGTGAACTGATCCTGTGAGGAAAACAACATATGCAGGGTAGAGTGGAGAGGTGGAACAAGTCATCAAAATTTTTTAGCCTTTCAGATGATATGATTTAAGTGGGAGGACTGCCTGTCCTCCCAAATAAGCAGTTATCTATTTTTGAGTTCTATACATGTCGCCCTCTATCCAATCATGAACACTTAGCACAACAAACGATGAACTGTTCTCGATAAGGCTAGAAAATAGCCTCCTCAACAGCGCACATTCACATGAGCAGCTCCCCAAATGATCATTCTTCTGGACCAAGTTTTCCCATACATATTCTAGTTTATAGATGTAGGGGTTTTTAATACTCTTTCATCTCTCGCCCACAAGTTAAACATTAGCATTTATAATGACAGCTTTTGTAAAAAAAAGGTGTTATTAAACTAACACAGACCTGATGCTTAAGTAATGTTTTTTTCACTTCTAAAAAAAAAGTGACACCTGAGAAATGACACCTGAGCCTTTCCAAGTGTTATCTGTTAAAATTTTAGCAACATTGAATTAATTCCTTCAAATCTCTTCCTTTACCCCGTTAATACAGCAATGTCTGAGGGAAATTCTAAGCAGCTGAAAAGTAAACAAAGTATCTTAACAGACAAGAGAGCAGATTTTTTCAATTTGCAATGCAATTGTAACTTGCCTACACTTAAGTAATATTTGCCATATATTAAGAGCTTATGTGTTGTATTTGCCATATTATGTATGAGCCTACTAAGTTATTCAAGCTTATTGCTCTACCTGTTTAAACTATTAGCTTTATGTATTGCCTGTCCAGATGAAAAATTATGCACAAGGGAGGAAAAAAAAAAAGATGCTGACACTATGACAACATGACAGTATGGAAGAAATACATAAGGAAAGCTAAGATTGGCAGTGATAGAAAAGATGTTTGTCAACTGCTTATTCTGAAACGAATTATTACCCCAGTACTGACATAGGTAAGGTAAGTATAATACTTGGCAGTTTCCCATTTTTTTTTGCATATCAAAGTAGGAAGAGAAAATGTCTCAACTCCTCATTTTGTTCTCCATTTGAGGACAGATTACCAAAATACCAATAAAGCATACTAATAGAATAGGAATAGTAAGCAGTTTTGTATCCACAGAAGTGGATTACAGTCTGAATTTTAAAAGAACCGGCTAAAGACCTCCCAGAAATAATACCTATTTTTACCAATTCTGAAAAAAATAGGAAAGTTTCAAAGGGAGAGAAAAAATACGGATTCACAAGATGACCCAAGATGTACCCAGCAGGACACCTAACATAAATCACGTGATTGTTACCTTTCTGAAAGTGCTAAATATTAAGAGATCATGACATAATTCTGAAGAGACCCGGCCACCTTTATCAAAGCAAATCAGTCACAGCCTTCAAGAAGGTTAAACACACAGACTTCTGATATATCTGACTAAGCCCTACACATTGCACTGTAATGTGCAATACACACACACACACACAAAAATCGGTGTTGCTTATGTTAAATTAGCTTTTTTTCATATCACTTTCCCTCAGTAAAATTCAAGTGCCTTACAGAGTTGGAGAACATGATCCATTTTTACAGATGGGGAAACTAGTCCATTATTGGCTAAGCGGCTGGCAAATCTGGGAGCAAGTTTTCGTCTAATTCCTCGAGTTTTAACTGAAGTATCTATCTATACATCTGTCTGGTTAGATGAAGATCCATCTTTTAGTGATTTTGCTAATTTATATATTTCTTCAAAGGATCTAAGATGACATGCTCTTTGTTCAGTGCTGTCCAGACACTGGACAGAAATAGCTCTTATAAAACACACAAGCAAAAAGCGAACAATGAGAGCAGGACACACACAGAATGGTCCATGTTGCCATTAGTAAGCAAGGCACATCTACCAAGGGCAGATGTTCGCTTTTTTGTACTGAACTTCCACACACTTAAAAGCTTATCATTTCCCTTGATCTTTTCTTTGGGTTACAATAATGCCAATTCAATCACTTTTTCTGCACATACCATCTTTTCTAAATCGCCAGTCATTACCATTACCCTCCCGAGGCAAATTAACTGCGCCTACATCTTTCTTGAAGTACAATGGCCAAAACTGATACAGTACTTTAACCTTACAATACAGAACAGAGCAGAAGGTTCAACTCTACGTGTCCTCCAGATTGTATCACCATTTATTCACGCCAATACATACACACCCCTCTTCTCTCTGAACAATGCTGCAGTTAACTCTCATTTTATAACCCATGGCTTGTCCTAGATCGGGGTGGGGAATGGGGTGGCAGGAACAATTTAAACAGTTGTTCTCCAGCTTTTATTTTTATGTTATTTTGACCTAAATATAAAGCATTTCACTTATTCTTCTAAATCACATCCTACTCTTTTAGGCTATCTTTCCAACATTCAAGATTCTTCTGAATTGCCATACCAGCTTCGTGTACCTGCATTTATTCCCAAACACCTCTTGTCTTCAGATTTCATAACCATATGCTATTCCACTACCCAATTCATGAACAAGAACAATAAGCTGAAACAAGGACACAAAATCCCATACAATGTGCTTTCCCTTGCTGAAAGTGAACTACTGAAAAATAAAAATCTGGCTACTGTTAACCTAATGATTTTACACACATCCTAAAATAGCTTTTTTTATCTAGGCCATGTTTCCTCAGCTTGCTCTGTAAGAGTATCACATGTGGCTTTCTCCAGTCCACAAGCTTCCTGTTGTAGAGGAAGTTAGATTGGCTTGATTACACGTTTCTGATCTTCACAATAAGGCTTCCAAATTTGCTTCCCTAAACTGCATGTTCAAAGAGAGGACTGTCTTACCTGTAACTCCATCTCTTCAGTATGTTTCTACTCTAGCTAGATTTTCCATTGTATCCCGTCAAGAACAAAAATTAAGGCACAGTATGCACACAGAACTGGATGGCAACTTTCTCATGGCTCTGACTTTGCCAGAAATAGGCAAAAGAAACCAAGGTGAAGAAGATGCACTGTGCCCTTTCATTTTCTTGATGTAAATCCTAAGTAACCCAGAAAAAAGTGATAACCTATACACATTGCTGATGTGGACAGGCAAGCAGGTTAGGAGACCGAGTAACAGAATATGTAGGTGAACAAAAACAAGAAAGCATCTGCTGCAATAGCAGTTACGAGTACTTAGATTAAGGCTACCAGTAGGCATTAGCTTTCAGTACTTTATACCATGTTACACTGCTACACAATTTAAACTGAAGACTACTACTGCTTTAAGTTGCACATACAAATAGTCTGCAGATTTCAAATGAAATTGTTGGAGCTGGGATTTTGGAATTTGGAATCCAAGCAGTTTCTGTTAATAAGTTCTCACATCAAGTATTTCACAGGATAAAAGTTAGATGAGGATGATTCTAGGCAGAGATCTCCCTTGCCAGTAATTTTTACTGTCCTGTTTTATAGTCCATTACCACCAGCTAAATGTTCTGTCATCACATACACCAGACCCTCTGCACAGTGGGTGCCTTAGCTTTTCTAAGTGGCACCTAACAACGAAGAAATGTTTTCTGGAAAAATTGACTTTTCAGGGGAAGCCAATACTCTCAGTTTTTATTTAAACCTAAACAAATTTTAGCCAGCCACTCTGATATGCTGACCAGATTCACAGCCACAATGTTTGTAGAGTGCAAAATATAATTGTCTCGTATTCAAGTGTCTATACTGAACAGCCTCAATATTTGCATTCCCTTTATTCAGAGAACTTTCTTCTGACACATTTAATGTTAATAACAGCAACAATCATGCAGAGCTACTTAAGCACAATGAAATATCTATTCCTAATTGTCACTCTTTATCCCACTTACCACTTTCACCTCTTCCTAAATATAATATGGAGTGACTGTATGATTTTTAGTCATGTATTATCTTCCCTGTCTGTACAGTCAATTTCTGTTTATTCAGTGACACACCTCCACACACACACAAAAATCATACAGCTGCCGTAAAGCATGTAGCCAACTCCATTTCATCAGCTTATTTTTCTACCAGCTCAGTCCAGTGGTATGACCCTCCACATGGTCAAAAACACCAGAGCATGGGAGTGAACAGCAAAGCACAAAAAGCAGAGAAAATTATTAGCCTGCCATGAAACTCCAGAGAAAACAGATTTATAACACTGAGAAAACCGCAAGTTGATCTTGAAGTGACCAACAATACATAAAAAACCCAGGGCATTACAACAAATCCACCACGGTTTTTTTCCATAATTCTCCATGGCTTTATCTTATACAGAAAGATAGCAAGGGAAATAATCATTTGAATAAATCTTTCTTAATGGAGACAATCCAAAGATTTTTTTTCCGGCATGCAATTTGTCAGAAAAAAAAAATAAGACTCAGAGGCATCATTTCTAATACAATCAGCAAAGCCATAAACACGGGTATAAAGTACACACAGGTGTGTACTTTAACAGGTGTGAGGTACACACTGCTATCATACTATCGCCCTAAAACTTATAAAAAATTGTCAGGGTAACAGTTATTTCTATCAATCAGGCTGACATCTAAATTGTATGCCCTTACTTTTCTTGGCCTTCACCAATAGGTTGTTCACCAACCAAGCACCGATTCTGGCAAGTACAGCCATGCAAACAACGCAGCAGCGCCTTCCTCTCACAGGCCTCCTGCCTTCTTCTGTCTTCTGGGGACACTGACTCAAAGCAACACAAGCCAACACTAGCAGTGTATGAAAGGGACCAAGAGTGATTGAACCCACAGGGGTTTTTTTAAGTAAATATTATTTTTAGAAGTCAACTGTAAAATGCTCCCCTCCTCCCCCGTCCCCAAATCAAGACTACAGCAAAGCTCATTTTCACTTTGCTTGAGAGTACTACGCTGCGGGAAAGCACAAGAAAAAAAATAAAAATACAAGACAATCTACTGCTCTCAACAGTAAAGTGTCTACTATCATATTCAGCATCATTACTAAATCTCTTTGGACTGTAAGAAATATCTTTTTCATAATTCAAACAGTACCTACACAGAATTGCACAACTCAAAAAAGATAAAAGTTATCTTTCATAACCTCACAACTAATCTCCAGAAACACAAAAACCACATTATGTGCAAAATCAGGAGTAGCACTACAGGTCTGTAAAGATGATGGAAGTCTTTCTTACCTATCGTGATTCAAACACAGTAGTTTATTTTGATAGCATTAATGTACATCAGCCTTAAGTATGAACATGGAGCATCAATGGTCCGGGCACGCTTGCCTTCAGTGGGACTATCAACAAAGAGTTGTGTGTTGACTGCTGCGAGCTGGCAGACACCCTCTGCACCTTCTCTGCAGCCACCAGGAAACACTACCCTCATTGTTTCACAAGTATGCAAAGCAACCAGCACGGATTCGTATGGAGGATGTGAGCCACAGTGCAAAATGCATTAGGCAGCTCTCTGCTCCTTCAGTGGACAAAGCATTCACTATGAGGGAGCCCCGAAGTCAAGAAAATAAGATTTAGTGTCAACTACAAGTTTTCTGTTTGTTTTGTTTGTTTATAAAGAGTGGGTAGTTTAGTTTTTCAGAAATATTTCGATTGTAATGGGCTATTGAAAACTTAAAGACTGAGCTGGACTTCCCTCTCAAAATCTCCACCTTCTTATCCTATTCCGCAGCAGTTTCAAACTCTGATCTTGTCTTCTCTCCCCCTACTTGCAAGATCTCAGGTGGGACCAGCAGCAGATGCACACCCCTGACATTACAGACAACGCATTTCCTGTAGACAAAGCACTGACTTTGGACCTCACTGACAGCAGCTCTTCACCACAAGTCACATGAAGCTCAGGAGACATCAGATAATTATCGCTTACTGTAACAGCTCAAGTAGTCATCTTCCTAAAAAAATGTGAGCATGGCAACAGCCTTAAGCCAAGCAGCAGCAGCTAGGCAAAACCATCAACTCCCTCCAGTATGCCAACTGGTATTAACCCCAGCTACCTATATAGATGTGTGCATGTGTACGTGTGCATAGGTATGTACACAAAGTGGATTTCTTCATTTAGTTGTTACAAATATGGCTTGACATCCACTTTTAGAGTACTGTTCTTTGCTAGAAAAAGTGTACGTGACATTAACACTGGCAAACAAACACAAGATCCCTTCAACTGAGGAAGATGATGCTTTCTGTTTAACCTTTTCTAGTCTTCCCTGACTCAGACAAGCGTAAAAGTTCCCAGACCTACTAATGAAAAAAATCCTATTTAATTATGAATACAAAATAGTTAAATACATAACTACATTAAAATCAAATCACAGCTACCCTCATAAACGTTCAGTAAAACTTCATGCCCTACCATGATCAATGCTTTCTTCAACAGTGAGCAGAGAGCTTCAGGAAAGCTGCCTGCTATGTTCTCAGGTATAATACTCAACTGAATAACCACTAACGTCTCATTTTCTGATCTGATGCAAGAAAAACCCCAAAACAAAACAAAAAAGCCCTCAACGGTAGGAAAGCTTATAAGGGGAAAGTGTGGGAGAACAGAGTTTAGAAAAAAAAAAATGTACCCGAGTTATTGTCATACCCAGTTTCTCCATTTCCACTGACAATTTTTAATGGAACTACAAAGAGTGAGATAACTACAAATATTTCCCATTACCTTAGAGATGATCAGAGGGAGGCAAAAGTATGGACATTCAAATATGCTGCTTTAGTGGTGTTTAAAAGATCACAACCTCAGCCTTCCATGGGCCAAGAAATCAGTTTGCAAGTGGCAACAGGTAACTGGGATAATAAAATTACAGCGACTCTGTCGTATACATAGAGAAAAGGAACTACAGAATTGTTCTACTTCTAACCAAAGGCTTAGTTTTTTGGAGATCACACACACAGTATTATAGTGTCCACTACAGCATGTTACTTAAAGCGAGGGGGGGGGGGGGGGGGGGGGGGGGGGCGTATCTAAGCAAGATCCTAAGACTTGCCATTCACAACAGGCAGTACTTGAAATAAATCAACTGGTAAATTTGTAAAAGCAAATGTCAAGTTTACACAATGCTTCTCAACATTTACAAATGATCCCAATGATATAATATTTTCTCATGAAGATAATAAACAAAGTGTTAAGTGGTAGAAAGTCCCCAAAGTAAAACTACTGCTCCACACATCTAATTATGTCTGTTTAGACACTGAGGTATCATTTCTTCCAGCATTCTGGCATAAGAGACAGTCTACTATCTATTCAGCTCTGTACCTTCACTGTGAAAGAAATATAAATATTAGAGTTCTTACTCTAAACCAAATAATTTATGGCTGTATACAGAGCTAAAAAAGGCTATATAGATATTTACTAACTTAGGAACCAAATGTAACCATAAAAAACCTCACAAATCAAATAGGAAGTATTCTCTTGCAAGATGTAATTAGCACTTGTTAATCAAAGAGGAAAATGAGAAAATTGTATTCCTGTCCACAAGCTTTTACGAAGCCCTATATTATCACACATTACAACATTAGTCCCCCAGTAAGTAATGGAAATATTAGACACAGCTGTTTAAGAGGTGAACAAGCATATCATAACTCCAAAGTCCAAAATAACGTACTGCTTATTAGGAGGACTTTAACTCACGGAACAGTAAGCTTACAGCACGTAAAAGTAAACCTTTAGAAAAAACATAGCCTAGAGCACAGAAGTAATACGTAGAACATCCCGCAGGAAAAAAGTCTGGCCTGGGGACTCAGTTCTTTGAAAATATTAATGCTCTATTTAAAACAAAAATTTTGTGGTGAGGGAAATAAATGGAAGTGAAGAGGGAATGGTTTGCTGCCTTCTGCCAGATTTAAAGCATTTCAGTAAGACTGTCTGTCAGTGTCAACAGGAGAATACGTACCCTAAAACAACAAACTGCTTGAGCGAGCATATGTCTTCATACACAAATACTAACCCTCCTACAGAAATTCTAGTTTCGGATATCTTCATCTGCCTCCAGGCAAAGCTCTACTGTTTGCAACAGTATCTGAAATTTGGCTGAGCTGACAAATGACTATCATTTCTCATTTGCAAGAGTAGGAAGATCACTTTAAACAAAAAAATTTCTTCCATTCTTCTAAGTAGAAATAGGCAGGCAAACATTTTCTGGCTTC
The DNA here is from genome assembly GCA_009819775.1 of Phoenicopterus ruber ruber. Classification (NCBI taxonomy): domain Eukaryota; kingdom Metazoa; phylum Chordata; class Aves; order Phoenicopteriformes; family Phoenicopteridae; genus Phoenicopterus; species Phoenicopterus ruber. Next base: position 97,137,191 of record CM020216.1, read on the forward strand.
AGGTGAGATAATGGTCCCTATTTCAGGAAGTTTTGTTTACCACAAAGGAACACAGGAAATGTTATGTTATCAAGTTTCCGGAACAATGGATTCAGTTTGTAATACCAATCCTAAATTATTTCTTGTCCCTTTCTGTAAAATCAGTAACAGGTAGTTGAAACAGAATACTGAGAGCTATTAACACTGTCATAACAAGGATGAGGAAACTGCAACAATAAACCACTCCTGTTTCAATGCAGCCTTTGGCAATGCAGCAATCCAGCATACAGTTTCCTAAATCACCCTGTAAATCTGAAGGTTTCTTCCTAGAAACACCCTGTTTCACTTAGTTTACTAATTGCTCAGCCAGTCAGCTGTTTGCAGTGCCTTTCTTTTTAACAAGCACAAACCCGGAAGATACTTCGGTATGCAAGGAACAAGGTATACAGTTTACATAGACATCATGCCTAAAATCAAGAAAAAAAAAAAAAAAGATCAACAATACTGAAAATCAGCACTGCAGCTCAAGGAATGCATAACAACATCCCCTAATCCCCAAGCATTTGCTTCTATCCCCGCACTCCTTTGTGACAGCATCATACTTGGGTACAGGTTAGAGCTAATTTAGCACAGAAATGTACCGCAATCCAGCAAATTTTGCAATCTATTTCACAATAGATGCCTAAGGAAGGGAAAGAATGGCCAGGAAAAGACTGTTTACTTCAGCAGCAGTGGCAGACTGGCGTGCTCATGAAGCTAACAACCTAATTCTTAAATTTTGAAACTTGCCATTGTTGTTACACTAAATCTCAAGAGGCCTGTTACGTGGTAATCACGTCTTCTATTTTCTCTAATTGTTTGTTTTTCAGTTATTCTGTATCTGGTTTCCATCTCAATTTAAACACCTCTTTACCAGCTGCTGTGGACCAGGAACATTGTGAATTACATCATAACATCATCAGGGAAGGATTATTAATCTGATACCTGGCAGTCTGCTTCAGGGTCTGAGAAACTTTCACTACTGGAAATCTCCATCAGCTATTCAGATATAAATGCAGTCATTTAGGATTTTCAGTAACTGGAAAGACATCAGTTGTATAAACCCTTGCTTCCCTAAAACACCTGGCTGGTTCAGGGTTGAGGAATAATTCTTGTTTGAATATTCTAGAAAGGGATGAAACAGCAATCTTCCACATAGAAACTCATCCGATGGTACACCAAAAGTTAGGTAGCAATAGGAAAACATTCAGAACGTTTAAGTTGCTAATCAACCCCTAAAAATAAAGTTACTAAAGATAAAACAGTGTAACAAGTAGGCTAGGTACTTGCTATTTTGAAAGGAAGGTCAGGATATAGAGAGAACTGTGACTTACAGAAGAGTAAGATCTGAACATTTTATTTGATAGCAAATATGCTATACTATAGAACACTTCAGCAAGCATCAAAATGAAAGAAGGCATCTTTTAAAAATACAGTTCAATAAAAAGTGACAAAAATATGAATATACTATTTTTGTTCAACCAACACTGAATTATTCTTATTCCTTTAGAAAGATGGGAAAAATCTTTGGAAGTACTATGCTGCCTTAAACCACTTAAGCCAAAATGTTTTAACTTGACATCAAGAAAAGCAAGCAGGAAGCTCTCAACACTTTTGCACACCTCATGATAGGCCAAAACAAAGCCTCCCAACTCATTCAGCTTCCAGCTCAACTGTTTGACAAAGTCACACACTTAGCAAGCCACTTATTAACATTGGCTCACCTGGAAAGTATCAACTAACTTTTTTGTATCCGTTCGGAAATGTACTATGTTTTTTTAAAGACTCAAATCCAATTCATCATTAGCAACTAAACTAGAGAAGCGGTGCCAGCTGAAAAAGCATTTCTAAGACCTTCCTCTGCAACTGAAAGCTTGGGGCTTGCAATTACCTCCCTGTGAGGCTCCCACCAAAACAGAAGACCATCCATTTGTCAAAATACCTAAGCTGGATTTCCACGGTACGATACATGAACATTATCTTCAAATTGCTTTGATATAAAATTAATAAGAACCAACTTATAAGTACCAGCTCAAGTGCTTCATCAGCTTCAAAAGGAATGCTGAGAACAGTTATTCGCTTTGCAAGCTGAAGCGTTCTACAGACCAACTACGCTCAAACCACTGATTTGTCAGCATTGCTCTTAGATTTGCACCAAAAAGCATTCCACACTTCCAGAAACTAAGTTCTAAATAAATTCTAAATAAAAAGATGATGACCTTTTCAGCAAAAGCCTTATCAAGCTTCCATATTCATGGAAAAAATATATACAAAATAGAAAATTCAATTTGATTTTCCGTAACAACAATATCCTGCTTACTCATCAAGAATGAATATGGCAAAAAGTCTGCAAAATACTTAAAGTTCAGCGTTAGCTTCAGCACATGTATGTAAGAGAAAACTACAAGAATTTAGAGAGCATGTAAATTTAACTTCTTAGATAACTATCTTGTCTGTCTGGTTTGGACTAGCATGTAATTTTTTTACTTGAGACATCACATCTTATCCAAGTGCATCAACTGTCTTGTCTACCTCCTCAACAATTATTCCAACATACCCCAGGGCTATACCGGTGTGCCCTATGCTGTAAATGAAAGCAGACGGTATGCCTATTTTACATTTTACCAGGGTATATAAACCCCTCTCATTTCTTGCAAAGATCCCACTGATGTTTTCCTGCTAGTCATAGCTTACTCTCTTTTGCCTGAATTATATCAATGTCTCTAGCATTTAAAGCATTTTTTTCTTTCCATTTTTATGTTTCCATTTCCGGAAAGCACAAGCAAGCCCAAAAAGGAAACTAAGTCCCATGTCAAGAGTAAATTTTATTCTTGCCCAAGTCAAGAGAGGTGGGAAAGAAGAAGGTTGAACTGATTGTTTCCTACCTGAAATTGGCTAATCATGCTAGTCAAAACTTTCACCTGCCAACAGGTATATTCTCCCCAGGCAACATTTCTACGTTCACCTAATAGTTCTGGATTTGCAAACTCTTTTACTAACTAGCTGGCTACAACAACCCTACCTGTCACTATTTGACAAAAGAATAGTGAGATACTATTTAGCCATTTAAATATTTTTGTTACCTTCTAGAGCAAGACATTTACATTTTATTCTCTCTTGCCAACTCTTCCGTTCCCATCTCCTACCGGTTTTCTGTCACCCAATTCCTGTGTGCCTATACTTGGAGCCCCCAACACACGCCGCCTTTAGGCAAAGCGTTGACTAGGAGATGCTCCAATGCTGTTTGTAGCTGCGGTAAATTAAAAAGTTGAAAAGGGGAGTGTCTTTGCTTCCTTCACACTGCCCAGTGCAGATGTCCAGGGAAGGCTGGAGATCATAGCTTTAGATCTTGTACCAGAGTTCTTATTTCAAAGCTGTTCAGATGCTACCAAAGCCTCTAACTCTGACCCACCCCCAACTACTTATTATTATTACTTAACTAATCGTTAAGAGATACTTGGTAACATGGCTTATGTCACCTAGTCCCAATTTTCCTCACACATTTGCTCTTTGAGGCAATCTACTTCTTTTGAAACAGCCTTCAACAAAGCAATGTCTCATTATCAGATGTTATTTTATTTTTTTTAAGTAGAGGCCTAGCCTTTGACCATTTACAGCTTACGTACTGACAGAAATAATTACAAGCTGAGGAGCCAACAGTGCAGTATTTCAATATTGTGACCCAGTCATTTACTTATAATGCTTTGAAAAGAACGTCAATGACCCACGAACATTACCAGAATGAAGGGAGTTTGAGTGTAACAGAATGTATTTATTACATGTAATTTGCAAATTTTTGTTAATATGCTAAAAGAAGAAAGAAAAAAAAGACAGAGCAATCCCAGTTAGGCACATCAACATAAACACATAATTCAGATACCATTAGCAACAAATGAAAAAAAATAGTTACAGTACACCTTAAGACAACCTATACTTTTTCTTAAGATTTATTCATTTCAAGGCTTGAAGCAACCAAGTCTTTTTTTATGCCAAGAAAGTTGTTATAATGTTACTTATTACATGTAGAAAAAGCAGATAATTCAGGTAAAAATAGGAGTGAAAGTATAGGTGACAAATGTTAAAAATATGTCCACACTTAATTGACATTTCACTTCTTAGTCAAGTCCTTAAAATCATGTCATTTAGGAGCATTCATTCAGGAAAGTGAGAGAATATTGTTATAAACAGTTAAACTATTATTTGTAGTGTAGGAAGTCTTTCCTAATAGGTTGGGGGTTTTTTGATATTACAGCATGGAACACATGTCCACCAAAGAAACTAGGTCATAACTAAATTTCCAACAATTGAGTTTGAAGAAAGTCTGAGCAGACAGTTGCTTTATTAATTTTCTCATTGCACCCTTCTGTGCAAGTATCTGTCACAGTTAAGAAATAAGGCTTGGTTTTCCCATTGCAGTAAGGTATCCAGTTTAATTTTAGTGTAGAAAATATTGAGCTTCTTTCATTCCTTTTCCTCATGGTATTCAGAAAGTAAATAAACTAGGTTATCACTCTCCCTAATTACAATAGTTTACGTACTTCACATGTATGAACAACACATTAATGTCTTCATCCTGTCTGCAGCCTGCTCCTCTGTTCTCCTCTTTGGTTTTCCAAAAGAAGAGCAGGAGATAGCATACTTACAAAATAGCTACTTTTTAAGCTAATTATCTCTTCTATGAGCGATTTCAAACTATTCCCATTTAAAAAAAAAAAAAATCAGTAAATTCATATTGAAAGGTTCATAAGCAAACTGTGGAAACTTTGTGTCAGGGAGAAGAAACATGACGAACTACTCATTAATGCAAGCAAAGGGGTTTAACTTTTACCACTATGTTCTTCTAAAAAACTACTCTGAAGCAGCAGCTGGCTACTTTTTTATAATTTAAAAGGACCAGCTGCAGCAGGAACAGCAGCACACTGAAAAATATCTGATGGAATGTCGATGCTTAGAAATAAATTACAGTCTACCTACAAGCAGCCCTTGCTAAAAGAAGTTATCCTGCCTTGTGGGAAGCAGAACTTGTGGCCTGATCTCCCATAGATTTCAGTGAACAGCAATAACCTCAGTACCTTGCTGCTCCTGCCCCGTACGAGCTCTCCTTTATTCCTCCACTCTCAAAACATCCATTCCCCACATGATACTATTATATCTTCCCTATGTCTCTTAACTACCAAATCAGCAAGAGGTATCACACACTAGGGTTTGTTCCAAGGTTGAGGTATGCCATCTGGTCAGTCAAAAACATGGCTCATCGGTGAACTGGCAGGCTAGAAAAAGAACAGGCAACTGTTGTCTGTCTTCTTCCGCAGCATCAATTTTCTCCAAACTTGTGCCAACTTAATATTTTGAGGACTTTTGCCCATTGAGTGTGACTAAAAGCAGCCTACAAATTGAGGTGGGGAGGGAGGCGGGGGGTGCGCAGGGGAAGAGTGATGGAGGGCCGAAGGTGAACAGAGCAGGAGATCAAACTGTGTCAAAAGGCAACTCTTCCACTACTGCCAAAGCGATTTTTGGATGCCTGCCTGGGGCAAGCATTCACCTAAAAACACTATTAACTTTCGTAACACGGGCTACCAGAGGGCACGATGTTACCGTGTTTAACATGCAATGAGAAAACAGACAAACTGTGGGCAGAGAACAGAACCCCGGCCAGCGCTGTACAGCCAGGGAAAGGCTCCTTCCATCACTTGAAGACTAGACATTCGATCCACACAGATGCAGCCAAAGCAAGTGCCTTCAAGTTTTTCCAGATGCCCTTCAAACTTTTCGTGTATCAAAGTTTTGTCTTTTAACTTTCCTCTCTCCTGAAACAACTATGTAAAAAAAAATGTTTATTTATAACTATTAAGCATTCTTTTTGAGGCTGAACAGAAAACAGTATTTCTTCCAGAAACCTTCATTTACAGTAGATACAAATATTTTTCAGACATATACACACTTTTAAGACAGAAGTCTCTTAAAATTTCCCTAGTCTATATACAGTTGATTTCATAAGCTTGGAGGTTTTTCAGTAATATTCTTCCATAAGCATTCAAACTTTTATAAATAAATACTTCTTTTTTCCCCTCCATCTGAAACAAATCCCTTTTGGAAAAGGAAGATAATTCCTCAACAACTGTTTGCATCAGACTGGCTAAACTTTCTCCTTCTTGTGTCTGAAAGTGACTGCTCAGCCCGTGACAAGTTCCACGATGCCAAAGCAGCAGCAGCTGCAGCCACCACCAAAGAACCAGACTAATCCCCTTTCCTCCAAACCAAAAGACTGATTTGGAAATCTTTAAACACAGTGTTTGTCACTTGGGCTACTGTGTTCGTTTCCTCTTCAATATGCCCACCCATAACTAGATTTCAATTTACTTCAAAGATGCCAGTCATCGCTTTTCTCTTAAAGTAGTATTGTTTCCCGCTCCTGACATATCCTAGTTTACCTTTTATGTAACAGTTTAATACATTGTTAAAACACAAAGGAACTCATTAAGTTATTCAAAATACATTTTGAATAGTAAATTGAATTATGTCAAGAATTTGCATGCAAAGGAAAATACAAGACCTCACGCCTTTTCTGAATACTCTCCAAGCACCAGTACAGTAAAATGAACATTCTCAGTAAGTTGACTTTGAGGTAATTTTCTTTTTTTTTTTTTATTCCTGAAATATTTGAGTTACACTAAAAAAAAGTTATGATTTTCTGAAAAAGGTTGAGCTTCGCTTTCAGAGAGCCAGGTCTCTAAGACATGCCAAACTAGATATCAAAAAACCCCAAATTAGTAGCAATTTCTATAATTTTGACTTTTCAGATACATTTCTCCACTCCCATTCTTGAACCCTTACCACATCCTTCTGAATAAAAAAAAAATAATGATCTACCCAACCACTCATTACACACCCAAACAAATGGAAGAAATGGAGAAATCACAAATTACGGAAAACTGTTAAGCTGATATGCTACAACAGTAATTGGTAAGAGCTGTTTTAAATTAACAATTAGCCAGCATGTTACAAGTGACAGATACAGAAGAAAACCAGTAACAATAAATTGTTCTTGTTTCTGCTGCACAGAAATAGACTGTACAGTTCAACCCTGCAGACAGAAGCGGTAGTGAATCATAATTTCATTAGCCTCCACAACATATGATGGTTTGATTATAAGAAAGTTGGTATCAAAAATGTTTATGGCCTCAGGGTTGAAAATTTAGCTATGAGGATCCCAAGGTCAAACATTTGATTTGGAAATCAGTGCCTGACTTGCATGCTATTTAAGTCTGGGCTCTTCTGCATAGAAGTGACAATAAAGCAAGCCTGCTCATTTAAAAAACCATCCCATTGTGGATTCTTTGTTTCAAAGTGCTAGTGATCCAAACTAGTGGATTAGTGCAAACTAGTGACTGCAACTCAGTGCTATTCAACTCTACTGCAAATAACATGAGGTATGCTATAAAAAATAAAAGGCATTGTTTTCCTGGCAGAAGCAGAGATGTTTTATGAACTTTTTAACAAAGAGGAAAGTGTGGTTAAAAAGAGTCCTTAGATGTCTTTCAAATATACATAACACTCATGAAATATAGAGAAACCATTGTTTCAGCTCTAAGAAGTTCTTGCTGTGTTTGGGAAAGCACAACTTTGGGGGAAAAAAGGAATAGTCATGATAGTCTAAAACTGCATAAGAAAGCTTTGATATAACGCAAAGCAAGAAAATTACATATTATTGTACTTCTGTGAATCAGATCACAGCTGAGATGAGGACAATTGGTTTCTTGCACACAGCAGATTTCAAGCATTAACTGGTTGTAGAAGAGTGATTAGTTTTCCTGGACATGGAGAGACAAAATAAAAGCTGTGATTTGACAACTCTGCAAAATAAAAAAGGAACTAAAAGAAAGAAATGAGGAAGAAAGGAAAGAAAATAAATAACTTCCAGAAACAAGGAGCTTGGTTTTCTGGGTTTTATGGGGTTTCTTTTTCAAAGATTTAACAAATTCAATATACAAGATTACTTGGTTTCTTTTGGGCATTGGTTACCCTACATTTTTGAAAATTAAATACTGCAGATATAAAGTCTTTATGATTTAGAACTGCAGGGCAAAATTAGATATATAGCCTGACAAGCATATTTTGATAGAGAAAGAAGTTTTATGCTGGGTCTGCATACACAAGGTGAACATTGCTTTAAAGTGTTTTAACCAGTTCTGGTTACTCACTAGACTCCTAGAATTGTTCATGGTTTTTAAACACTCTTTTTCATTCAAAGAGAGGACACCATAGCAGATTAATGTGAATAATGTTATAAAACAGTACTTGAATTTGTAATACCAAAAAAAAAATAGCCTTCGACTTTTAACAACTGTACCATATCCCTTTTGAATATATAAGTTAAGGTATTTCAGAAGCTTTTGTCAGAGTAACTCCGATTGTGCTGTACTGCGTTTAGGTATCCTTCCTCCAACTACACTTTTACAAGAGTTGATGGATTGTTTAATATTTTCTGCAGGACTCTGTCAGTGTTACTGGACAGTCACTGTACCAAATTTTGCATCATTCTTTAACATTTTGTACAACAAAGTAGTATTTCAACTACAAACATACAAATTATTTTAAACTTGATAAAATATTAATGCAGCTCCCAGCAATTCAATGAATCTATTCACAGCCGAACATCAAATACAGATTTTTAGAGCATATAAAACCTATAATGAACACTAATTTTCCTAAAGCTATACTACCAATACTTTTTAAGCTCTCAGCACATTAGAGTTATTTTGAAGGCTAGATTATTGATCATTTACTTATGGAATTCTGCACAGTTGAAGCAGTCCTTAAGGCTGATGTTAATCTATACACTTTGAAAATATTTTAGTCCAGTGTTCATAAAACCTGTGATGCCATACGTTAAAACCAATTTGAAGCTAAATAAAAGCAACCACATTTTTGATGACCATGCCATCTAACATATCAGCAGCTGCCCCGTTCTGTTCTGCTTTAGCAGGGAACTTGAGCTTTTACAAAGAATAAAGAATTCCTGTGCATCCTTCCTGTCACATTATTCTCCCTATTCACTTCAGTACCCAAATAAACCACAGTAGAAGCACAGAAGAAAAGGGATCACTGAGCAGTTTGGAGTTCTTTTCCCACAGCTAGCTTAGACCACATTTCCAAAACATTACCAGTCTGTTCTTTAAAGACGCCAGATACTTAGATTAAAGCTAAGTCTCAAGCAAATGCAAGTTTAACTTGCTGGACTTTCCTATCCTATCTGTAACCCTTTCTATACACAAACAGCATTGGAGCAAGGCGTAAGTCACGATAAGAAGCTAAAGGCCTTTCAAAGTTTGTGAGAAGATACAAAGAGTGTACAGTTTTCAATCTGCATTAAGGCTCCTGAAGGTGGTACTGCACTTTCCTACTCCCTAAAGTTACTGAACAGCTTTGTATTTTTCATCATGTTTCTGAGACTTTCAGTTCAGCAAAATAAATCACAAAATCAAATATTTAGAAATGTCAGCTTGAAAAAGGACTTCAATTTTATAATCTCTCTTTGCAGGCAGAGGGCCTTAAGGAGCGAGTTTCATTTTTCTTGAAATATATTTCAAATAAACATTTAAACTGTAGTACCTCTGCTGCACTTTAGGATGCTTAATATTTGTAGTATGATGCATATGTGTCAGCACTATCCCCACAATTTGAAAACTGAAAACAAAATAGGTTTACTAAACTATTACTAATTTAAGTACCTATATTCCTTAAACTTCTGATCAGTGAGGCCTGAAGAAAAAGTGCAAGAGTATACTGGAAAATGGGTGAACAAAGTCACACATTGCTTGCAGGGGTGGGTTTTTCGGCTATTCTAAATATACCTGTTATTCCAAGTATCTCTTTGGAACAGGACTACTCTGGTATGCTATCTTCAGCCATTTTTCAAAGACAAAGACAGCAGACGTTCACTTCACTCACATGATACTCTAAGACAGTAGAGTTTAAAACCACAAACTGGTCTTAAAAAAACAAAGTTCAGTGGAAACGCGTCCTTAACTTCTTTATGGCAGTCACTAACTCACAAACTGGACATTGAAAGTAGTATTCCAATGAGCAGAAACTGAAGTAATTTCTTACAGAAGTACTGTCTGGAGACAATAGTCAAAGCTGAGTTTTGCATCTAGAATTAGGATTCAGCTTCTGTGTTTGAAAAGTGTATCAATCCCAATTACCCTGAGTACACAATGAACTGAAAATTAAATAAATCCATTAGCTTAATTTTAATTTAAATGAGTCCTTAAAGATACTTTAAAAATGTCCCATCAGTGAATGTTCTCTCTTCAATGTATTTAATGCAGAAACATCATGAACAGGATAGACATATAAGAACCCAGGTTGTTCTTAAGGCTAAATTATTCATAATGGTAATCAAACTGATGAGTGTCACACAGAGTGAAACCACAACTCTGACCAATCCTATTTTTTCACCTACAACTAATTTGCACTTGGACCATCTGAAGATTCAGAAGCCTATTGTACTTGTGGGTTTTGGTTTGGGTTTTTTTTTTTGGGGGGGGGGGGGGGGGGGTGTTTTTTCAAAAAAAAGCATCACCTATCAAAGTTAAGAACTGACCACATGAAATTACATCTGCTTGTCATCCGCTTTTGGCTGGGGAGAGAGACAGCTTCATGCTTGGTCTTAGTCCTTGCTCATCCTGGCCACTCTAGTTAAACTCATTTTAGAACAGTGTTGTGGAGACATCTGATTAAGACCAGTACTAGATACCTCTCCCTCTTTAGAGAGGTCCATGGTCATTTGATCGATTTTTCGTTCTGCTTTTCAGTCAGCTTCTTCATTCAGATATTTAACAAGCGCTTCCAAATCTCTCTCTACACATTGACAATTGATTCCAATCCGTTACCAATATTCCCATCCCCTGGTCTGTTCCTCACAGAACCCTCCAAAAAAACCAAAATTTGTTTCCCTCTCCCTGGAAGAATACCGGCATTACCACTTCCCTTTTAATTTTCAGTATAATTCTGGTTATCATTCACAATTTGCACAAAAGCATTGCTAGCATACAGAGCACAGGCTTAAATTGGATAGAAGAAGATAAGATAATGATGACCCATGGCTATACAAAAGTAAATAGATTCGGATTCAAGTTCTTCAGGCTCTGCTGGTCTTCATCATGTTGTGCCTGTAAAATGAGGCTTGTATTCCTGCCTCCTGTAGAGCTACTTAACGTGAGATATTTATGCCCTGCGATATTATCATAATTCCTGTGGCTGACGGGAAGCACCAACTGAAGCTCTGGAGTCTATTCTGATGCTCTGTAAAAAAAAGTCAAAGAACATGACATACCCTCTCGCTTGCCTGTAACAAGTTTTCACAGGCAACTTGGATGTTGAATATCATCCCGATTCAATTGTTCCACATAACTGGGATGACAAATTTTGTCATATGCCTTCACTTACACATCAGGAATTCCCTTACATGAAGAAATATTAGAACTCAACATGAAAATAGTACTGCACCCCATTACAAAGAAATACTATTTGTACAAAAAATGCTAAGAGTTTATCTACAATAGGAAATCCCACCAAAAAAAACCCTCCTAGAGATACTACCACTTGCATAGCTTAACCAATATTAGCACTAGTGAAAATGAAGTAGACTTTCCAAAACACTTACAATATTACACTGGCTTGCAATTTACACGACAAAGTTTTAAAAAGCAAGACGAGCACTATGGAACAAAAGAGCAGTTCACACATTCTGCCTCCAAAGGATGCTAATGCTCTTTCAGCTAGACAGCAGAACACTGAACTGGCTTATCTTTTGGATAAGTTTTCTAACAGAATAAGTTACTGAAAGTTGATACCAGCATGGCACAAGAAAAAAAAAAGTATGAAAACACTTCCCTCCTTAACTAGGAATGAATTTCACAGCAGCTGTACATCAGCTGGTCCCACAGTCTGAACTTCCACAGCAGCAAACTGCTGCTCCTTTACACTGTTCTTCACTAGCAGTAACTTCTCACAGGAGAACACACACAAACATCTTAAGGACCATCAGATCATGTAGAATGGCAGTCCACAACACAAATAGTGCTCAATATCCCTACCCGTATGTCTCGCTTAAATGCTGGAAAAGATCTGATAATAAAGGAAAAATACACGAGCTGAAACTATCAATGACAGTTGCAGTGGTCATTGAACACTGATTCCAGTGAAAAGGCACCATTACAAAGCTCTGACTGTTGAGGATAACTTTAATTCCACAAAAATGAAGCTGACCACTCCAATACCAAAACCAAATACCTTGGCAAGAAAAATAGTGTTCTGAAGCCACTTCACAATCAAGTTCCATAGCATAGCTACCTACCACATAAAGGCAGAAGAGGAGGGAAAAAGAAATCCCAAACTTGTGTGTGTGTTTTTTTTTTTTTTAAATAATTGAAAATAAAGCCCTGGATCACAGAAGCAAGGGTGGTAAGCAATATCAAGAGACAACCCAGGGAGACCACTTTGCCAAGACTACCTTTTCTTAACTGACCAGGTCTCCAAGCACATTTGCTTTCAGTGACAACTGAGGATATCAGCTAAACACACCTTCCTACCTTGACTGCTCCGTTCCATTGGCCCTTCAAAGAAAGACACAAGAAGTCAAAGTCATATTTCCCACAAGAAACTACAAACCACCACTCAGTAACCTGCATAGTCCAGGGCTTTAGAATTCAAGTTAATTCTCTTCAGTGGATTATAACCAGACCTTTATGTGAACCTGATGGTAAGAATGCCTCAATGAGTTGGGAGTTACTACAACAGTACATGCACAAGATATTTATGCAGTGCTCAAAGTCACAAGCTTCTAATTTAGTTGAAAGTAAATGCCCCTTAAGAATCTCTGTATTTCATAGTTTAAAACCATATTTAAGCCATCAAAAAGTGAATAATAGAGCAGTTAGCCAGCTCTTTAATACATTAGCTAAAAGTATATCAATTCCATTGATTTTTAGGATGGGCTGATTTCATATAATGGACTAAGCTCGCTAGAAAGACTGTAAAAGGGAAAAAATGCTTTGCTAGAATTAGTGGAAGATGGTGTCAAAATGCTTTTATGACAAGCATACAGTTAAAACATTTTATTTGGGGATGTTAAATTTAGAATACTACTGTCGAGAATAGATTTGGTGCTAGAAGTTGAGTAAAATCCATGATTACAACACTGCAGATATATTTTGCAGATTTCAGTTATATTTTGCTTTAAATATTTTGTTTTATTCCTACCTAAGAAACAGGAAGCTTGGACTATGAATACGTAGTCAAACTTCAACACGGCAAAAGGTTAACAGCAGGATGCTTCAAGGATCCATAAAGCAAGCAACACTTAAAGGCACTAATTAATGATCTGGAAAAGAAAGTAGAAAAGTTAACAGTTATGTAGGTTAGTCAAGTACAGAAGACCAAAAATGTAACCAACTGGGAGCTAATCAACCACGATGCACAGGTAACACAGTGGCAGATAAGATTCAATGTTAATAAATGCAGAAGCAGCGTTACTGAAAATTGAAGACAGAATTATTAGTATGGTCAGCAACCTTCTAAATTAAGTAGACCTAGTATAAACAAGAGGATTACAAGCATCCCTGTGGAACTGAAGGAAGATCTCCATTCAGTATGACAACATAGCTGTTGAAAATTAAAGGTATCAGGATTCAAAAGCAGCAGTGGCAAGCACTAGCAGAACTGTGGTATCTTCATATAAAACTAGTGCTTCATTGTTAGTCATTACCTGAAAAAGGCTGCTGCAATATTAGATTAGGTGTCTGGAGAAACTTGTATAAAGAGAATTAGAAATTAATACTGTTAATACAAAGAATCACAAAGCAAGACGTGAAAAAATACATAGTTATAAGTAGACTAAACAACGTAAACAGAAGGGAAATAATTTACACCTCAAAAATTAAGATACTGCTCAGTGAAAGGGGGAAGTATACAGTTCAGAGGTATGCTTTTTTGATACAATGTATAATTAAACATTCAAAGTAATTTCTAGTGCATCTTTATAATAAAGAATCTGCCAATAGTCAAAGAAGGACAGAAAATTGGACTGAAATGAGGAACATCACATTTAAGGATCCAAGTCTACTTCTATTAAGTATTGGTGTAAGACCCATACCATAACAGAAGTATTCAACATCTGCTTCCTGTAAGGCTTCTTGTGACTGCCACAAGCTATTCGTCTAGATGAACTCCAAATAAGCTCCACTGCCACAATTTCAATGCTCAAATCACCATGTTGGCCCTGCGAGAGGGATACAGACCAAAAACACCACCTTCCAAACAAACTTTAAAAATCAAGATCCTGAAGAGCAACAACAGAATGCAAGACATAGACTATAACTACAGACCTTCCAGATTTTGGTTAATAATTCAAGACAAATAAAAACTCCAAAATTCTGGATATAGTGATTGGTTTATAAGTATGAAACAGCACCATTCTCAAAAGCACCGCTCCAACTGCTAAAAGGCGTTTTAACGCATCTTATAAAAAAAAAAGTTCTATTTCAATTTGTAGGCCAGTCCTTTTCCTTGTACGCACTGAAGGCTCCCAATACAGGTCAACTTGCATCTAGAGATGGTTCCTGCACTTCCACATAGAAGACACTTAAAGAAACAGACTGTGGAGGACTGCAGAGCCAAAGACCATACCATTTTGGTCCTGTGAATCAAACTTTTGTGCCAGGTGGATAGTCTGTGACTTATCATGTGCGCTAAAAAAAAAAAAATCACTAAAAATATAAAATGCAAAATCTGTCAAGAATCTCTTGTCTCTTGAACTAAACATAATGTAAATTGCATTCAAATGATTTAAGTATTTGGAAGTACCCTATTTTTAGATGAGTGTCCCTGGAGCTACTTTTTGTTCTCATCCCAAAGACAAACATCGCACTCTTTCTGTGATCGAAGAAAGAAGAATATTTAACAAGTTTACAGCTAATATATATTTTACCAACATGTATGCAACAAAGAAAGGACAGCAGGGTACTATTTCCCCTAAAGCAGCAATTTGGCATCGAAATGTATTCTAAATTACCACCATTCTTTCTCTGTACAGCTTATCCCTGAACTCCTTTGAACAAATCCAGTGTGAGATGATGGGGGCAGGGGGGGATTTTTGTGTAAAAGTGAAACAGTACCCCCTCACCACTAGGCTATGCAATGACTGTCACGTGGTGTTTTTAAAACATTTCCGTGACTTTCATTAGTGTCTTTGAATTGCGCTATTCCTACAGGAACAAGGTATATGGGGAATAAGGTATCCTCCTTCACACAGCTTACAATTCCAAAAAGCCAGGCAGCATCCATTAATAGTCCAAGTGTTATCATTATCACCTTGATCTCAAGGGTGGCTTGTATGTGGTGTCCTTGCCAGGTAACATTCGTATCATTTTTCTGAAGATGACCATGCTGCCACAATCTCCCTATCGACAATCATTTGGGGAACATTTCTCTCTGATGTGCATTCGTGTTTTACAGATAAGGTAAGCCTGATAAAATGTAGCAAATTCAAAGTGCTGGCAATACCCCTTAAAAAAGGCCAACAACACAGGAGGTCATGGACAAAATTCTAAAGTCACAGAAAACGATGAAGCTGGCACTAGAAAATGAAATGCTTTCTCCAATATAAGCAATCCTTTGTATTTACAAGAAAAACGAGTTCTGTGGTGTTCCAAGCGTTCAGAGTAGCATGATCTTCACTACCTCTGCAAAGGAACAAAGCTGAGAGTAGCAGCGTATAAAAATACATGGTTAGTTACATAGTTTTGGTTTGCACAGCTGTTGGCTATGTTCATTTACAGTTCATGTAGTGCCAACATCATTTATATAAACAGAAGAGGCTGGTTCACTCCTGTTCACTGCCATAAAAGTTATTTCGCTCAGCAGCTGCTGCACAAAAATCAGTTTCTATTTCAGTATCTCACCCTGTAAGTTTACAAAGCAGCAGGTTCTAGACATAGCTAAAAACAAGTAGGACCTAAAGAAACTTGGCTGTACTTAATAATAAAGAGGCGGGCGGGAGGGGGACAGGACACGACGACACACACTTCTGCTTTCTTGGAGTGGAAGGAGGTAGTAACCCTCTGTTAACACGGGTAAAGTCACATGAAAACTAAGTTGCTTTGGGCAACTACTTGGAATTAGAGCCTTAGTTTCCCCGACTCTCTTCAGCTTTATGAATTAAAAGGAAATAAAATAAGGCTGATCCGGATTCCAGGAGATAAGAGAAAGTCTAAAATATTAGTCACATGTTATGTAATAACCATTAACGATCGAACTTGACGTGACAGCGGTGCAGAGGCAGAGCCGGGGATGCTGCCCTGGGACTCCCCCCCGCACACACACACACACACACACACGGACGCTCCCAGAGGCCGCCGACACAGAGCAGCTCCCCGACCCCTGGAAGCAGCAACAGGAC
Source organism: Phoenicopterus ruber ruber (assembly GCA_009819775.1). Classification (NCBI taxonomy): domain Eukaryota; kingdom Metazoa; phylum Chordata; class Aves; order Phoenicopteriformes; family Phoenicopteridae; genus Phoenicopterus; species Phoenicopterus ruber. The sequence goes on from CM020216.1 coordinate 97,153,671, forward strand.
GTCCCCAGACCTCCGCCGGCCGCCCGCCCGCCCCTTTCCCCGGCAAGGAGCAACTTGGGAGCCGCTGGAAGGCACCGCGCAGGCTGTGTGCGCCCGTCCCCCCCCGCCCGGTCCTCCCCGGCGGCTGCCCCCCGAGCAGGCACCGCGGCGGGGCCGCCCCGCTCCTCCGGCCGCCCGGCGGGGAGGAAGCGGCGATCGGCCGCGGCGGCGGCTCCCCCGCCGGCGGGCGGAGAGGGGAGAAGCCCGGTGCTGCCTAAACTTGGCGCTTCCCTTTCCCCGAGCCCCAGCGCGGGGGGGAGCAGGGGGGGAAGCGGAACCCGAGGCGCCCGGAGCCCGCACTCACCTCGGCCCTCTCTGTCGCTGCGGGGCGGCCGGCGGAGGGAGGGCGGCCGGCCGTTGGGGGGAGGCAACGGGCGCCGCCGGCCCCGCCGCTGCTGCGCCTGTCACCGGGCGCCCGGGGAGGAGAGTCCCGCAGGGTAAATCCTCCGGGCGGCGGCGGGGACGGGGACGAGCCGCGCACCGCCCGCTCGTCGCGGCGGCCGCTGCCTCGCAGCAAGTTGAGGCGCGGCCGCCGTTGCCGTTGCGCAGCCGGGCTGCCGGCGGCGGCCGCTGCCGCTACGGGAAACCGGCGCCTCCGCCCGCCGCCTCGCTCCGCGGCCGGGGAAGGAGCGCCGCGCCGCCACCGCCGCCTCAGCCCCTCTCTTCCTGCGGCTGCCGGGAGCCGCGCTCCGGGCGCAGCGGTGCGGTCACACAGAGCCCCGCGGAGGAGCCGCCGTCGCCTCCCTCAGCGCCTCGGAGCCCGCAGCTGCAGCCCCCCGGCGGCGCCCGCTCCGCATGCCCCGTCCTCCGCGCACCACCGCTGCCGGCGGCGCCCCCGCCCGCTCTCCCGCGCGCGCCGCTGCCGCCCGAGCCCTCCTCAGCGCCGTGTCTCCATCACCGGCGCGGGGGCGGCGGCGGCGGCGCGGGGGGCGGGCGCAGGAAAAGGGGCGGCGACCGCCCCGGCGCGCGGACACGTCCCCCGCGCGCCCGCGCCCCCTGGGCGGAGCCCACGCGCCGCGCCCCGCCCCACCGCTACCCCGGATGTGCGGGGGGCGCGCGCGTGCCCGACGGCCCTGGGCGGGGGGCCGGTACCCCGGGGCGGGCGCGTGCGTCCTCGCCGCTGCCTCCCCTGGCACAGCAAAGCTGGCGGGCGCCGGTGTCGTCCGTCTCCGCCTGCCCCCAGGTTGGGGGGGGGGGGGTAATTTTGGCCTGCGCCCCACCCCCCCCAGCCCTCTGAGCGAAGGGTGAGGGGTGCGGCGGCCGTGCTTCCCATGTGGTACCGCGGGCTATTAGCGCGCGGCTGCGAGGAGGGATTGCGGCTGCGTGTGGTGTCGGAGGGTTTGTAGTAAGTTAGCAGGTGTGGTGTTTCCCTGCGTCATCCCTGCTGCGCTGGCACCTGCTACGCCCACGGTTACGTGTGCCTTAAAAGTAGGTCTGGTCTATGAGGACGTGCGAGAGCTGTGTGACCTGCCAAATTGTCCTTCCTACGCCTTTTGGTGGGGGCCGCCGGCAGCAGCAGTTCCCAGCTCCTTGCTGGGCCACGGGTGGCTTTGGCGCAGCTCGCGTGCCGCCAACGTGGCGCGCCAGCGGCGATTCGGGGAGCCACGGCTGAAGGAACTGTTGCGTGGGGTCCTCAGGCTGTAGCAAGCCTCCTCTTAGCCGTGGCCCCTCGGCAAGGCAGCGGGCTGTGGGTGCGGGGCCCGCTGCAGCGTCGAGATGCTAGGCGTGTGCCCTATAGCCGTGTCTGTGTACGAAGATTATTTCATACAGCCGGAAAATTACTTCAAAACCCCCACAAAATATATTTTGACACTTGAATTCTGGGAAGTGTTTTATCTTTCCCTACTCTTAAATTCAGCTTTTTAAAGTTTATAGATCAAAGTTTGTACGCCCTCTTTAAAAAGTCTAACTAGCAAAGTTTCGGTGAAGAAAACACTGGGTTTCCTTGACGAGTGAATCTTAGGCTCTGAAATGATGTATAACTTTAAAGAGGTATTTGTTTACAGAACCCCAAAACCATGCTGTGGTCATTATAAACATATTTAACAAGATCCTTGGCAGAAACCCTGTATTCTAAATAGAATTTAAACAGGGAAAGGAAGGAAAAAAAAAAAAAGGCGTGCAGACAAAGTTAGGTGAGTGCCAAACACCGTCATACTGATGCCCCACAATTTGGTGGGGACTTTTTCTGATGCTTCTATTTATTTCTCTCTTTAAAGATCTTTCTGTTCGGGACACTGACTGGTTCTAGTCCTTTACCCACTGCACACTTACAGCTGCCACTAGCCCTGTGGTATTTTTATTTTGTCTAACCGTAAGATTGATTTTTTACTCTCTTCGCCTATGGAGGTGCTACTTGCTCTTGCCTCCCTCCAAAGTAACTCAGGCCTTTTTTAAAGGCACTTAGGTTTCCCAGCCATTCATTTGGGATACTTTTTCTTCAGACAAAACCGGTGAGTTCAGAATGCTGTGCCCCCACAGATCTGTTGAGGAAGAGCACTTAGTTTGCTAGGTAGAGAACATACAGAATCCTGTCTCTCCGAATATTTTGACGTATGCCTATTTTGACAGTCGTATACTTGCGTACTTTTGCAAGCATTAAAGAAGATACTTCAGGCCCAGCCTCTCTGAGCAGGAGAGTGCGGGCAGCAGCACGGTGGTTGCACCTGGACTCCAGCTGCCTGTCCTCAGAAGTGGACGATGGATTCCTGAGGAGAGGAGACATCTCGCCAGGGTAAGCTGAGGATTAGACTAAATGTGGCTTTGACGAATGTTGACTGAAATAGTTTGAATAAAAAACATCTTGAAAAATGCTTAAAATTGTAGTCAGGTGGCAGAGTAAACATACATGTAAAAATACCGAGGTAGCCAATGCATAAACAGTAGGACAAGGAGGCATTCTTCGCCCAGCGCAGGACTCGCGCATATGTTCACCTTCAATGAGCTGAATGGGATTCCTTGTGTGCTTAAACAACTCCAGTGTCTGAGCTTTGCTGTATTGCTCAGCTGATACATTCATCAGGGACTGCGCACCACCACAGGCAGCTTCCCTGTCAGAGGTAATGCACACCGCTGCCAGAACTATGGAGCTGCCTTCATTTAGCGTTTATAGGCTGGGGATTGAATACGTGCGTGTTTATACACGGGCAGATAATATAAGAAGTATCTGGCTCTCCTATGCCAAAAATGTGTGTTTTCAATTTAGGCTAAAAAGTTTTAGCAAGAATGATCTATTGTATGCAAGCAGTTCACCGTATGCAAGCAGCTTAACACTTGTTCTGTTGTGATTGATAATGCCGTAGGATGTATCCCAAATCCCTCCGGTGGAATGTCTTTATGACACCTCCATTATCTATGCTATTGCATTGCAACCGAGTCCAGGAAACTCACTTAGCAAAAATGTTATCATCAATTTCATGAAAAGAAGAAGTCGGTGTGAGACGTCTAGATACAGCCAAAGACTCTTTAAGAAGTGAGATGAATTCACTAAACTGTGTAGATAAAAAGATGTCATTTTGGAGTAAGTGTACATTCAAAAATGTAGTCTGTAATTTAAGGACTAAGTTTATGGCATTTGTATGAAAAGAAGTATATTGAGATTCAGGTTTATGGATCGTGGAGCACTACTAAGTCAACTTTGTAAAATTATTATTGGAGGGATCTTTTAAAATATGTACATCTCCACGTCATGAGAACAAATAAATAGATTTTTAAGATGTTTGATGTTTGTGATGGTTTATAATTATAGTCAATACTATCGTTCTGATTTCATGAGACCCCCAAATTATTCTAACATGCATACTGCAGAATGCCTAGAGGAGAGGCAAAAAAAAAAAAAAAAAAAAAGGATTTTTATTGCTGTGGTTACATGTTTGTCCAAGCTGTGCCACTCCTCTGATGTGCCCAGAACCCCACAAAATACCAGGTCTGGGGCAAGCAGCTAGTGCGCTGCGGAGGGGAACCCCCGGCGTAAGTGGTACCGTAGCAGGCGCTAACGGGCACAGTTGCCTGCGTCGGTCTCCATCCTACGTGTGCGGCCCACCTGCAGCCGCAGAGAGGTGAACTGACCAAGACAAATCCCAAAGCTGCCAGGCTCGGAGCAGATGAGGAACTCAAGCTCAGGCTACCTGCAAGGCAAACAGAGGCACCGGGGGCCAGATCCCACAGACGGGGGATGTGTAACCGTAATTCACGTCAGCCGCACGGCTTCGTGTCGCGAGGACAGCAGCCAGCAGCAGCCTTGCCGAAGAATCCTCGCAGAACCGGGATTAAAACGTTCCCCAGCTGAAGCAGGTCGCTGTGTCGGGGTTTGGCAGTTTGCTGCATCGGAATCTGAAGCAGCATCCCGTTTGAACCGAATGCAAACAAGCAGTACCTTAGTGGAGGTCATTTTGCACTCATCCAGTATTTAAATGGTGTTTTTAAAAGAAAACCTTAGAAATAAAAAGTGTATTTACATGCCAGATACAGTCCGCTTTGCAAAAAGAAAGAAATATGTAAATACTGTCTTCACGTCAACTTTGGGGAAGTGTTTGTCCCACCAGAGCTAATTGCCAATGAAGAAATTGGCATTTATTGTTGAGGTTGTTACAAAGGGCGTCATAAACTAACTTTATTATAGCAAATGTTGAACTGTATTTGCATTATTTCCATCGCATTGTCTTTGTTTTACAAGCTGTCTACAATAGCTGTTCTTGGAAGGTCTCCAACAAAGCATTCTCTTTGGGGCTACTAACTGCAAATAAGATTAAACCTTAATATGTCTGGTAATCAGTTTTCTTTTAAAGAGTGCAATTTGATTTCTTATAGTCAGCTGGGATTCCATGTATCCTCATCTCTTCTGTTTTTCAACTTGCTGCTCTCAATAACCCCAAACGGCAATTTGCCAACAGATGTCCTTTCACCACTTTTCCTGAACTGGAGTGTCATCTGAGAGGTAGTCATGCACGGCTTCTACTCCAGAATCCAAGACTTCTGTCTATTAAATGCAACTTCTTTTTTTCCCTCCAGCCTGGGCAAGAACAAACTGCTTTATGTCCTCCATTTTTATTCATTGCAAGTCACTGGAAAAGATGGGCAAAGCTCATTTGCTCAAACCAAGCAAACGGGAGCAGGTAATCTCTGTACTCCTCACCTATACCACTGATTTGCTCCAAGAGAGCTGCAGCTGTACTGGCGAATTTTTCTGGATAACAATAAAAATACCCTTTTGGGCAAATATCAAGTAAGAAAGAGAGAGCACCACGAGAACTTGTCTGTCTTTCATGAACTCGATCTGCCCCCCCCCCCCCCCCCCCCCCGCTGATCTGATCTCGCCTCACTTGTAAGGATGAGAGGAGGGAACAGCTGGGCTCTGTGCTGGTACCCCGGGGGGGAGGGGGGAGCACCTTCCCATCTCCCAGGGCACAAGGGCCCCAGCACTCTCACTTCCCATGGATGCTCCCTGAGCCCATGAGCGCACGGGTCTTGTCGGCTTTGCTCCTTCACTGGGGAGGAGTAAGAGGGAGAACAGGTCTCCTTCACCCCCTTCCTTCCCCTGTATTGGACTGGGAGTAGGACGCTGTCCTGTATCTGAGGAGAAACTTAAGGACAGAAAAACAGCGAGACTGGACCAGCAAAACTGTACTGGGTAAGCCTTGCCCTACAGATACCATGTGAGTCTGACAACCTAATAATTATAGAATCATTTGGTGTCACGTGCAAGCTGAATAGCAGCCACACTGTGCTGCTGCCATCTACGCTGCACGTTGTCCCACAGAAGGGTCAGGAGTTGCAGGAGACCGTGAATCATTAAGGAAGGTGTTTGGTAAAAGAGAATGCTGTTGGCAACTCTTGCACTTTCTTTTTTTCAATGTTCCTAAAATTCATCTTGACTGGTACTGTGCTTTTCCTGTTGGGCCTACTGGAGCAAACCACCAGAGGCTAACATTTTCAGTGTTAGTTCCTCACTGGGAGCTAGTTGCTCAAATCCCAGTCCTTATTTTTTACTTCTGTTAACTCCCCTGTTGAAAACAAGCTCTAGGACAACATCAGAGCATATTGGTATATTCGTCAGTTTGGTTGTCAGAGGTCCAAGATGATTTAGCCAAGTTTGCCAAAGAAGGAGGTTGCTTCTAGATATAAACATTTCAAAGAACGTAAACACCGTTTTTCAAAACTTTTTTAAAAGGTTTTGGCAGGTACGAAAGTGCTTCCATTTCCATCTACATTAAACCTGGAGCATATTCATCATTCTTACATAGCCTGTTGTTCTTCCATATGTCATCATTTGTTTTGATACTTATTTCTAAGTTCTGTTACAGGAAAAAAGAAGAGCGCTGTGTTTCTAGGATATTTCTGGCACAGCAACGACATGTTTCAATGCATTACAAAACATTTAATCCAGAGAGAATATCCACAGCTACAAAATGTGGATGTTTAAACCACAAAAGAAAAGTAACTATTACACTTCATTCAAATATACGTGTGACCAAAAGGACCGAGGATTTATCACCAACAGCTCTAGCCTTTACAAAGTGAAAGTGACTGGTCCCATTCTGGAAGAAATATGAATGAGCTTTCTCCCAAGAAAAACTGAAGCGGCCTGAGGGCAACATAAAGGTATAGTAAACCTCTAAAAGATGAAGTCTCTATTTTATTTTCACCAGAGTAGCTTTATGTTATGGATAAACAAAGACAAGATATAATTTTATGTAGCCATTTGAAAGTTCATAAGCCTGGTTAAAGCAACTTTTCTCAAGCAGTCTTAAAAACAACAAAACTAGCAACTAATATGTTTGCCTGATGCACTGTCGCGTCTAGACGATATCAAGGCCTGTCTAACACCATTCGTTCTCCCTGCGGATGGGATCCCGGTGTTCCTGTTTCAGCAGGATGTTTTTGTCACTGACTTAAAAACAATGAGTGATTAAAGCGAGAGCAGATACTAAATGTTTTCACATAAAAGCCTGTCACATATTTCTCACCCAAATGCTTCCATCTATCCTTCACTATTTACCATTGCTGTTAACGCTGCGGGTCAGCAACATAATTTTTTGCCAAATGTGAAACAGGGCGATTTTGTAGGGGATGTCGGAGGCCACTTGGAAACCAATTGCTCGAAGGAGGAGGTGCCTTCTGAAAAGGGACTGTACAAGTGGCACCCGAGAGCTTCAACTTTGTACTCGATGGCTTCTATAATCAGTAGGCTCTGTTTATGACGTACAGAAGAGGAAGCAGGCTTCCCACAGACAGGTCTGCAAAACGAAGGTACCGTCTGCTCCACGCATCTTAGATTAACCACAATAAAAGGGCTGAATTCATCAGTGTAGAGATACGCCGCATCATTAAATTATGCCTTCAGTGACAACTGAACAGTCCGTTTCCCTTCAGCAGGTTTCTAGTGCAGGCAATGATTGGAACTTAATAAACAGTTGTGTTAGAAAAGCACTATTTGTTTTATATATGGCTTGTGAAGCACAAGCAGCAGAAGAAAGCAGGAACATTTCTTTTTAGTTGCAAGCATCAGAAGAAATTACTGGCAGGTAAAGGAAGTGGACTGAGGTGATAAAAATACACTACTTACCACTCACTTTTGAGGTAGAACAAGCCCTTAGTAAGTATTTGGTAAGGTTTCCCATTAGTCTGGTGTTCCTACTGTGAAGTGTACGTTGATTAGCATTCCCACAGATTATTTCCAGTCAAAAGACTCCACCCATAATCTAAATTCCAGTTTTATTGCCCAATTAAGGTTTTAAAATGGTCAACACCCACTGCAATTCAATGATTTAATTACATTTACCATTTACCTAATTGCAAATGAGCTACACCTGCACGAATGGATGATTTGGGTCAGACCAAAGGTCTGTCTAGCTTCATACCCTCTCTCTGACACCCCCCAAAGTGGATACCCAGGAAAAGATTACACGGGCCGCTACAAACACATGGTGGCACCTCCCCAGCTTCCAACCAAACTTGGATTTAGTTTCCCCTTTCAATACAAAGGTGACTTGCAGTTCACTTATTTTCTACAACTTGCAGAAGTCTGCAGAGGCAGTAAAGCTGAAGATCATCCTCAGCTAGGTCTCCCCTTAAGTATGTGCTTAATTGAAAGGTAGTGGCAATACTTAATTGCTGCAGGTGAGCTTTGCAGACATGCGAGCTGCTGGCAAAAGCAAAAGGCAGGTGCCACCTCTATGTCTTAATTCAGTTGCTCCCTTATGATCTGGCCCAGACCATAGGATTTCACATACTTCCCCTAGGGTTTTGATTTCTGGAACCAGTGAACGGCATGTGTGTGGGGTCAAATAATTTATCCAAAGTATGAAGAGGCTTTTCTGTAAAACCGAGGAATAATCCATCATCCAGACTTATTTGTTAACAATTTTCAAGTATTAGGAAATTGTCTAACATTCTTACAGCTCCGTTCTTACTCTTAAATCCTTCTACCCCACAATCTCAAAGTATATGCAAGTATAAAATATTTTACCCAGGATACATTTGAGTAATAAAGGCATTCTAACAAGTTTTCTTCCGTCTTGCTGTGTAGCAATGATCTCTGATACTAGTACATTCACTGCCTTCCTTCCAGGGATGCACTGATTTTAGACAAGGTGGATAAAAATCACTCCATCTGGAACTGTTTTAATGCTTACTGCCTGATTCCTAAATCCTGCACCGGAACCGAGTGCACTGTGGCTGAGCACGAGCCCAGCATGGAGGGATTACAGAAAAAAACCTAGCACCTCAAGGTAGTACTTGGCAGCTGCTGTTTCAGCCATAGAGCTACAGCAGCTGCCGCAGCCAAGGCGGCACTGCTCGGAATGGACAAAATAAGGACGATCTGCCTGAACTGTTGATCTGCTTCTCCTTCCCACCTTGTGGCTTGCCGGCATTTTTTAACTCCTCCTTTACGTGGTGCGAATAGTTCTACCTGGAGAGTAATCTTGCGGATCCAGGTGAAAGACTGTATTTTCATCCTTATTACACAATCCAGCCACGGAAACCTCCCCTCCCTTTTCCCTGGCCCCACCCCAATATTATGTTGTTAATTTAAAAATAAGCCACATTAGGTTTTGGATATATGCTCAGAAATCCTAGCAGAGATGGATAATACAGAAAGATTATTTCATCAAATGTCACAAGCACAGAGACTGTGCGAGCAATGAGCTAAACACTTAGGAGGAGACGAGAAAAAGCTGGAGCATGTAGTCTAGAACCGGCACAGCAGCATTAAAGTAAATTCATGTATTTAATTTTATATGAATCTATTTTCATACCTTTCTTTTCCTCCAGTCTTTTCTAAAAAAGGGTTTAACTCTCCAGAGTGCCATTTCTGAGATGGTTTCCCATAATGCAAAAGGGAAAAGTCTATGAGCTTTCCAGCGTAAGCGAGCAGCAGACGTGTGTGAGCAGAGAGCTCACTAAGTAGGTATTTCAGAGAGCTTAGATAAAGTGCTTAATACAATGCCCAAATACCACAAGTCCCAGTGGGATCCTGAAGCCTGCCATGGAAAAGAGCCGATGGAAGAAAGTCAAAGACCGCGCAGGAACGTGATGTTTCCTTTTCGAACCTTTGTGTGAACTTGTCAGTCTGACGAAGTCAACAGCAAGACGCAGCGTGCGGCAGGGGGCATGGAAGGTAACAGTACCAGCTCGGGGTTATAAAGTGCATTCCAGTTGCCCCGTAATAATTCTGGGGCATTTCCACACTGTCTTGGCTAATCGCTTCCATCGGAGTCAAGAGTAAGCACAACAACATCATTTCCAAAATAGTTTCAAAGTTGCACCTTTGCAGCTAAACAGAGTCTTGTTCTTTGTCTAATTATCTGAATGTACACCAGATCTGAGTACTATTAAATATTGGGAACGCTGGCACTTCGGTTAGCACAAGTCTTGGGTAACCCGAGGTTCTCACGGCTTTGCTGACGCAACTGTCTCAGTCCCATTCCCGTTAGGCAAATGGCTACGCTTACGCCAAGGCCAGGAGACACCACACCGAGCTTCAGGTGACCCTGTAATGCAAGTAAGGTTACCCCTGCTTTTTGGGAGGCAAACTGGGGCCTTGCCTGAGGTTGCAAACCAAGTCAGGGACATGGTGCCAAAAGGATGCAAGGTCTTACCTCCTCTCCCACTCCTGTGCTTCATTATTAAGTCATGCTCCTATTTTGTTACATGCATCTCACTTTTCACTACAGCATATCACTGTTTAGCACAGTTTTAACAGTAAAAACTTGCTTTATGTTTTGAAATATCCTTCTTTGGAAAAAGAGAAGGCTTTGGAGAAAGAGAAAAGTGATTTCTTCAAAGGCAGCGCTCCTGCTTTGCAAAGTAAGTGTTAAATCTCTCTAGCTGAAAGACTATTTATGGTCTCCATAGTTATTCTTTCAGGGTATGACATCATCCTTAGCACATGCATAGCCCACAACACAGTAAATTATTCTCCCTGAATATTCCTTTCATTACTCTCCAATTGTTAAACATCACCTAGTGGCAAATTGGTAACTGATGTCTGTTGTCTGAAATTGATTTGCATGCATATTTCTTGTGTTACACACTAGGGTCTCTTACCTTTTGTGTCTACAATAGAACTAAAGATGTAAATATTTTAGGATGCGGGGAATAAATTATGCTAGCCTATTTGCTTTTTTCTAAACCTGTATTTATTTACTTTTTAAAAACAGCTTTTTGTATTGCAAACAATACTCATTCACACAGTTACACGTCCTCTGGTATTACCTCAGCTGCAAAAATACAATTTTCTACCCAACCTTTGATGCGGGACTTGAGCCTTGCGTGCAGCCAACTTCTGCCCATAGCCACTCTCTCTGACTTTGCGAAGGAGTGACCTTTTGAAGTTAACACTGTTTTATTCATTCAGTATCACTACTCCAACTAGTTGAGCAGTATCGGTATGATCTGAGGCCTCTGAAAGCAAAAGGTTTAATCAGAGCCCCTCATTCAGTCTTTGGGAGTATTCTTCAGAAAGACAATAGAGGCTTAAAATTGATTTCTTGCAGGACCTCTGAGCGGCTGCTGTAAAGAATAAGGAGACAGCATCGATACGAGTCCCATCAGGAGAATCGCTTTAACCTGCAGAATGCTGGAATTCCCAAAAGCTGAACGGTGATGAAAGCAATTACCTGGAAACATAGGCAATGTTTTGATGTTTCGCTGTTGCCTTTTCTTCCTGGCTTTTGGAGTTGTTTTTCTCTTTGTTGCAGCACTAAAGCCAGCATCTGCAGTTTGCTGCTGTCTACTCGGCTAAGCAAGTATTACACTTCTGTTATGGTGGATCAGGCCCTTAATCGGAACAGTACTGTCTGTAATGAATCAAATAAACTCCAGGGCATTTCTCTTTTATATGGCACAGTTATTTACTTCCATATAAATCACGCTTTTTAGGCACAAAGTGCTGCGCTGCTTCTAACACCCAAACAGTCGTGAACTCCTGGCCACGTATTCAAACAGAGGAGGAAATGCCCCACTTTCTAAATTTCTTCTAGCTACGCTGTCAGTCAAACAGTTTATATTTCTATTAATTAGGCAGATTTTCCATCCCTCATGTGTCCAACATATTTTTTGGTTTGGGCTCTCATAGCTGCTCACCTTGCTACATCCCAAACGACAGGTCCTGCTGTTCCGAATGGCACCTGTATTAGGACTGTTGTTCCAGAGGCACTTTCCTGGAAATCTGATTGAAGTTTTAGATGAATACAGATACAGAGGGGAAGAAAGGAAATGTACAAAACCTGATTATTTTTCTATTTGAAAACTAGTTTTCCTGCTGTTCTAGACAGATGGAGAGGAAAAAGATGGTACTTAATGAGGTGGGACATATTGTACTTCTTGACAGCACTGCTGAGCCAGAATACCATTTTTTAACATGAAAACCAATGCAGTAGGTAATGTGCCTTTCAAATACAGTTTTAAAGTGAAAACCAATGCAGTAGATAATGTGCCTTTCAAACACAGTTTTAAAGAGAAAACCAATACAAAAATCAACTCATCTCACCTGATTTTCTCATAGCAGTGATAGATCAGTTTGCTTTTATTGCCTACATTTGTATTTATTACTGCTGCCTCTTCCTTCTATTTCCTACCCCTCTCTTCTTTCTCAAAAGAGAAAATAAAAAGATGCTAGCGGAGTAACGCTCAAGGTAAAAATACCTAAAAGACCATGCACAATTTCCCATGAATTCTCTCAAAGCATGCTGTTAAAGGAATATGGTCATGCCCTGTAAGCCTCATACTGAGCTCTGGTCAGTGTGGGACATTGTTTTACACCACCAGAATAGAAATGCTGTTCTAACTAAATCAAAAAGCTTATAAAGTTTATAAACTTGTGAAGTTTATAAATTCTCTCCTGGCAAGGTTGAATTGTCCTCTGCCCTAAAACTAAAGGTTGAAACCATCTGGGAAGAAAAAAAATGATGTGTCAATTACCTAAAATGAGCTTGTGCTTTACGTATAGCTAATTAATAAATACATAGTCAGACCACATCAATTCTACTGAGCAAATCCAGCCTGCAGGAAGCTTGTTTCAGGCATGTGATTTGGGAAGCACGCAGAAGAGAAGGCTCACCCAGAGCCGGTGCAGTCAGTTGGAAGAATGCTGTTGACTGGAAAGGATTTCAGAGGACCCCGATGGGTAACAGTCGGATACCTTTGGCTGTCAGCATCGGAGCTAACAAAAGCTGTGTTTTTCTACAATTACTCCCAGCTACAGAGAAGCCAGAGTTACCTTGACTATCAGCGTTCATCAGCAGGCTGGAGTGTTTACTATCCGAGGTCTACAATCCTTCTCCTCTCAAAAATCCCAATGGCTGCAAGACACTTTTTCCAATTAAGGCCAAATCAGACAACCCCTGCAGCAGCACTCGAAAGCATAGCTTTTGAAATTTCACAAAGCCAACTCAGATTCTTCAAATGCAATTTTGGAATAATTCTAGCTTAATTGTTGTCTTTTGCCTCAGAGTTTTTGTGCCTGTGTGTTTGAATTATCATTTTCAAGCCAAAACCTAAAAGCATTTTGCTGTAAGTAACAGTAGATGTTAATGTAAAAGCTAATGGAGATTGTGCTTACCACTGAATAAGGCACAAAGAAAAATAAGAGCCCCAAAGAATTTACCATCTAAGGGCTCATTAAATTCAGTGGGACTACTTCCAAGATTAAATGAACACTTCTGGGCTAAGTATTTGAGAGATCAGTTTCATTTTGCAGACATAAGATACAAAATTGCCCCCTGAGACTGGGAGAATAATTCTGCATGACAGGAGGCATGTACTCACTCTTACCATACTCAATAGCAAAACTTTAATGACAGTAGGAAAGCCCTCTGGAGTGCTTTTTACATGTACTTACTCACACACACACTTCTATATGTGTATATAGAAGTTTTATCTTTATATATGTGTGTGTGTGTGTCTGTGTATGTGACTTTCAGTTACATAAATACATATTAAAGTCTCTCTATATTCATATAGCTATTAAAATCCAATCTATCACTGCTGTACAGCATATGTTGCAATACAAGACCACGTAAGCTAACAAAGCAAGGGGGCGGTTAGAAGACAGACAGTCTTTCATACAGGTTGCAACTTCGTTCTCGTAAGACATTAGAGGTCCCAATTCCAATTCGAGAGTCACATAATCTTCTTGAGGATATGAAGTAACTCCTCTTTCTGGAGGAATTCTAGCTCCCGCTATGGTCAATGGAGAGTTCCCCTCTGCTTCCAAGAGGGATGAGCCCAGGCCTTGCTTCATCCAAACAGAAGTCATTCAGACAAGACTATGGTGTCCCTGCTGATGCAGGAGTTGGGTCTTGTAGTTATGTATTTTAAAGCACTGCATAGTTCATAATCACCAATAAAGGGAAAAAAATCCCCACCACACAAACCTGTTTCTTATAGGGATTGTTTCAGATGTAGCAAAATTGCCTCTCTCTAACCTATGGTACAATTTTAAAACTCTAACTGATTGTTTATGAAAGTGGAAAAGTGGATATTAACCTGCCTAATACCAAAGCAGTGGTCAACATTCTGACAAGATATAAGGAATTAAACCTAAAAATTACAAGGGATTATGATCTGCAGGAAAACCTCTACATCTCACCATGCCGTTCAAACTAGTTTCTGGTATTAATATTGAGCTCCTACCAGATTGGGCTTTTCGTTTGTTTTAACACTAAATTGGGATTTATGCAAACATTCCTGAAATAGGATGAACTTATTATATCTTTTTAAGTAGGAGACTGAAAACTGCCTACATGCCTACAAAATCATCATTGCTCTATCAGTTAAAATTACATCCCATATTACTCTCATTTAATCAAAAGCCAATCTTCTTAAGTTATTAAAAAGAACTGGCTTCTTGACATTAGCTAATACCAACATTAAACAAACAAACAAACAAACTTAATAGCTCATCCAAAAATTAAGGCAAGTGTGAAAAGGAAAGAAGTATTTTAATATAATTGGAGTAGACTCCTTTCTCCAAGAAATAAAAAGAGAATATTGGCAATTTTCAACAAGCATTGGCAGAGTGCACATTAAGAAAATCACTTAAGATTTCATCATGGCAAAAGTAAGATAGCATCAATATTTTAGATTTTGTAACATCTGTTTACAGTCAAGATTTTTTTCTGAAGTACTATAAATTGGCAATTGTTTATCTACAGTAATGGACTCAATTACTGCTTCCCCAGATTATGCAATGAGCATATTCAGTAACTGAGATAATTAAGCAATAAACATATACTTTGAGCTACAGCAAAGCCTTGCCAGCATTAATTCTGCCAAATGAGAAGACACGCACACATTGCAATGTCATTTATTTGCACTTCATTTTTCAGTACTTTGTCCTTCACTGTTCACTTTTGTAATGCTAATGTACTATTGCTTTGAAAATAATTAAAATTATGGTCTGAACACATGCAGTTTGAACAAATTGGTGTGTGACCTTCAACACTATGCAGAAACACATACATGCCAGATAACAAGGTTATGCAGCATTAGAGAAACCACTACATGCAAACTTACATGCATTATAAATGTCAATAAGCTAACCAAAATTTTGAAAGACAGATTTTGATTGCACAAAGATGTGTACACTACAGGCTTACATTACAGAAATATAACTTTTTTAAAAGTCTCTCTCAAAATGTAAATTTAACCACCATCATTTGTCCCCAAGCTTTAAATTTGTCAGGAATATTCTTTATTTCCATTAATTTTTCATGCTCTTTTTGTAGGCCCAACACTTAAGTTGCTGATGGTTGCCTTTGAAGGCGTAGAGCTCCTTAACTTTACTAAATCCATGGGAGAACAAAAATGCTTCACACCATCAAACTTGCATTATCTAACATCTCTTAGAACTTGCTAATTGGGAGAGACAGAACGTCACTGCAGATTAACGCACCTTCTTTCACTTTGAGCACCTGAGTTGAATCTAATCTGCACAAAAGTGACTAAAAATCAATCTAATCTGACAGTGGTGAAATTATTAGGTATAATTATATGCATTCTCAGATCCCTAGCTGGAGAAGACAGATTCCTTGGAAACTTTCAAGAGAGGAATTTAAATGATATTTGTACGTTTTTTTTTTTTTTTTAACAAAATCATGCAGAAAACATTTGCTTTCAGTCATAAAAGATAAAAGGTGATTAAGACAATATCTTCTGCCCATATTAGCCCTTAATATTTGCTACAGGAAACAACACACCCCCATGCCAGAAGTGTCTTGGAGGAAGGAAGGAATTGGGGGAAGGGAAAAACCTTGGAAAGTACCCAGATGCACCACTTTTAATTACCCCAAAACGTGCATTACATTTTTAATGATGGGCTCCTCTCCATTAAAGGAGCAGAGATCTTAGCTTGCTCACACAATGAAATAATTAGCAAAATTCTTTGTTTGCAAAGGGCTGTATGTATCCACCTAATGCAAGCAAGTAAACTCAGCCTTTTTGCCAAACGCAGAGCAATGGACGTGACCAGGAGAGCATGACCCTGACTTGAAGCTACTTTTTCTTCTTCCTCTCACTCAAGTTTGCTGAGCCGTATTCAACTACAAATTAGGAAATAAAGGCGACGCTACAACAGGCTGACACACCTATTTTTTTGTCAATAATCTCAGCAATAACACAACACTAAACAGTGCTGAAAAAAAATCTAGTTTGTTTAAATACTAATCATGCCTATGGAAAAGATTCAAATGGATTTGCAATTTTTTCACTGTATAACATGACATACTCAACAGCACAGCACAGAGTTAACAATGTTCTTCATCAAGATCTTTCTTCAAGCGGTAAAATGCATCCATTTATAATTCCAGTACTCCAAAAATGAAGATGCAGATGATGAAATCATTGTATTCTGAGTGTTAAAAAGCACAGCAAGTCTATGCATCAGAACTAGGAACGTAACACTGTGATTAAACTAACAGATTTGTATTCGGTGAAAAGAATAGTTTCTCAGGTAAAAGGGAATCACGTTTGCTACTGCTGTCATGTTTTTATGCCCACAAGCACGTGGACAGTGGAAATCCAGTTGATACAATATAGATGTATTTCCAGAAGGCTTAAGGAACTTAAACAACTACCAAAAAATAATGAAGGTTCTTGCACAGATAGAGAACTCGTCAAAAAATAGGATATAATCACCTAAAAAAGTTAAGGAAGTAAATAGTCTTCACAGAGATCTGTCCTGAGACTGGTGCTGCTCATTGCATTTATAAACAAGCTAGAAAAGGGGCGTAGCAAGGTGGCAAAAGTTGCTGATGCTACTTCATTATTTAGGGTAGTGTGAGGGCTCATAATGAAGAACTACATGCAGACCTTATGTGACTTAGTAATTAGGCAATAAACCAGCACAGGAAATTCAATATAGATAAACGTAAAAAGATACACAGGAGAATAAAGCTGTCCAAATTTCAAATATATAATGAATTGATCGGTATTACTCAGGAGGAGACACCTTGAGGTTAGGACAGACAGATTATGGAAACATAAACTTAGTGCTCAACAACAGTCAAAAAAAGAAAATCACTTATTCGAAAAGGAATTGAGAATAAAACAGAGAACATCTCTTTGCTACCTCTAGAGTGCCTGCATCTGAAATACTGCATGCAGTTTGTTCCCTCCATCTGAAAGGATGTAGAGCTGAAAATGTTCCAAACAGGGCAACAAGGAGAATCCAAACACCATCTTTCATATAAGAAATAGCTAAGTAAGCTAGAACTCTTGAGTCTAGAAACAGAAATGTTTAAGACTGAATAAGGTAAAGGTCCATAAAGTCTTCAGTGGCAATGGAGAGGGTGCGTCTAATGCCTTGCCAAAAAACGAAAGTCAAAAAGCACCAAATGGAGCTAGAAGTGAGTCAGGTTCAAAACCAAGAGAAAGAGGTGGGTCTTCACACGTGTGATTCAGCTGCAAGAACTTCTGGTTGTGGGATACCATGAACACCAGCAGCTCAGACTTGTTCAAGGGGCACCAGACAATTCATAGAACTGGAATCTACCAAGAGCTACTAAACACTAAATTTAGAGAACAAGTATCGTCCTGCGTAGTTGCCCTGTTTGTACAGTCTTCCCCACACATCTGCTTTCAGCTCCCACTGAGGATGGTGTACTGGGTTAAACAGTCTGACCCCGTACGGCCAGCCTCACATTCTCACTTCGCTGTGTGAAAGCACATGCTTTTTATGAATAACGATGGAATTGACAGAATCACAGACAACAGAACTGGAAAAATTCTTGAGAGGTCATCTAATCTACTCTTCTGTCTCTTGGTAGAATCAGTTGTGCGTGATCTTTTGTGGCAGATGTCTAACCTGTTTTTCAAAACCTTCAAAAGCAAGCTATTCTAGTGCGAAGCTGGCTTTCTCTGAAAAAAGCTCTTTGTAATATAACCTGAATCTTCCTTGCTGCAAAGTTAATCCCTTTATTTCTTCATTGTTACAGACACAGAGAGAGACGGTCCCTCCCCCCTTGCAGTGGCCTTTCATATCCTTGGACTTATCTACCAAAAATCCAGAAATAAAACCCAAGCCCTCTCAAATTGTTGTCAACTAATAATTGAAAGAAAAAACAAACAAAAAACCCCAAACACCACCCCCCCAAATACCAAAATTCTTCTACATATTACCCACTTGAGTGCCTCATGGAAAGTAACAAAACAGATTCTTCTACTAGAGCCATTACTAGTACAAAAAAAAACCCCATATGGAGTATGGCTAGCGTATAAAGAATGGCCTATACTGCTCCGTAAATTGAGTTCATCTACCATGAGCGCAGAGAATAGTTCTTCCTTTTCTGCAGAAATCTCCTCCAGCCCACTTCTCCTCCTTATGCCACACATGTAACCCCAATTCTCAGTCACTCGTCACAGATCACCTCACAGCATCCTCTTACTCTCTTCAAGAAAGATAGGAATGATTTGGAGGGAGTCCAGAAGAGTAAGCCCAAAGCTAGACATAGCATTCAAAGTGAGCCTAACCGGAGCTTTGACAAGTGAAGGGATTACAGCGTGTGCCTTGCAGGCTTCCTCCGTGTGTGACGTGCGTGTTCCAAGGCACTGCAATACCGCTGATTCACACGCAGCTCATCATTCACGGAGGCTCTGCAATGCCTTCTACTGCAACTGTTATCCACTTGTTGTTACCCCAGCCTGTGAGTTATGTTGTTCCAGTCTTTTTTTTTTTTTTTTTTTTCTGTCTTGTAGAACACTTTTTCCCCCAAAAGAGATGATCTTTGGGGGAATTTCACAAAAATTACGCTGATGCTAAGCAGTATCAATCTGCTTCTCTTGGTCACCTCACGTGGTCCCTACGGATTTCCCAGGGTCAACTGACCACACTCTTAAAGATCACTGGCTGTAAAAATAAAGTATGAATTTGTGCTTGTCTGTGCTGATTTTTTTTTTTTTTTTTAAAAAAAAACCCCTTTTCTCTAAATTCTGATTCTATCCTCCGACCACAGTCTCCTCTTGGCTTGGTATCAGCTGCAAATTTAGTTAGGGTTTTTTTTTTTGTCTATCCCATCATCTGGTTTGCAGAGTAGCAACTCAGCAGAGCCTCTCACAGACCTTGGCTAAGACACTGGGTGCAGTCTGACTAGTTCTGCACCCACCAGAGTGGTTTATCTAGCACTTGATTCCTGGTTTGCACTTGAAAAAAAAAAAGTGAGACTGACAAATAACCACCAAAGTCAAGATGTTATCAAGCAGATGTCACATATTGGTTGCGCTTTGCATCTTCATCTTTTGTTCTTTTTTTTTTTTCATCAAGAAGATAATAGTGAGCAAAGCAGATTACATTCACAGATGGCCCACTAACACTTAGAGATACTGCTGGCAATATTAACTTACTCAAATTTATATCCTAATTGCAATAAAAATACCACAGCCTTAATGTACAAGCAAATGCAAAACTACTACAGAACTAAAAGTGCTATAGCACTAGAAGACTTGCTCTAACAAGCAGAGATGCATGAGCTAATCTCTGTGAACAATTTATTCAGTGACCTCAACCCTGTTCTGTTAATGAATTCAATATGACATTTTTATTTCTGTGAATTTATTCTTTATTTAGAATTATTAATAAATTAATTATATGACCATGCTCAGTCTCCAGATTGCTCGCAAACTATTTCCCATCCCACCAAGATCTTATGTTCATAAATCAGATTACTTACTCAGCTAATCCCCTTTTTTTCCAGTCTACAAACCTACAGCGTTTTCAAGGTGGTTGCTGCATTAAAGATTATGCAAATGAGTATCATGACATTTTTATCTTTCTCAGCTGAGCATTTTGGAAATCAAGAACTTGTTCACATGAATAACTGCAGAAAACATTCATCAGAATCTGAATGCAAACTAAATAGGGAAATTCTTAACCCATTTCCACTTTCAAAAAGATAAGATTAAATCTAATCTGATGAATTAATTCATAAATCTTTTGAGACAGTGCGTAAATATGTTAAATATTGCATAATAAATAATTATCGAGGGTATACAGAATACAGGGTTCCAACAGCTGCACAATGGCCAGTTTCTTCCTTTCACAGTGTACGCAAACAGAGTAACGTTTAAAATCAAAGTCAAATACTACGTGTCATTTTTTTTTCCAGTGTAGAACTACTTTACCATAGTGAAATCTGTATTTAACATAACCTTTTGGGTTAGATTTCTCTTGCCTACACAGTATTTTGGTTAAACGTGCCAGACACAGCGTGCATACAATTTTTGGTCAGAAGTCCACGCTTAAGGTAACAACACTGATAAATGGCAAATACGCTACTAACATAACTTTACTGAGTTAGTACCAAAAAATTCAAATAAAGTACAACTGAACTGCAAACAGAACAGCACTTTGACTCTTCCCTTACTGCTCATTTCTGATGTGTCAAATTAATCACATTATTTTAAAATAAACTTCAAGAAGGAGAGGCTACTAGGAAAATGGCACAAAAGGCATTTCTAAAGACCCTGCTTCTCTTTTTGTGTTACTAAGAATATAGAAATGGCTTTTTCAAAACTTCTAACGGGAAGATTGCAATGAAAGTTAGATATTTGATGTCTGCAGTAAAAAGGTCTTTAATATTACAAAAGTAGTCTCCCTAATCCGCAGTTCAAATACCTATTTTAAAGGCATTCAGCATTACATTTAAACAAAGCTAGTGCAGTGCCTGCAGCTGCAAATTGCAGGGAACAAATGCAAATCACAAGAGTTCACACTGCAGGCTCTGAAAAGTCATCAAAGCCTCCAAGTACTTTTAAAGAATAACGTACAAAATGCCACCAGACCTCACAAACTACCCTGCAGGAATCCATTGCTTCTCACCTGATAGAGCAGTGAAGCTAAGAACTTCAATCCTTTCTTTTTGCAGAGCCTCTGTAAAAATGCAAATGACACCCGGTAGATACATACACAACTAAAAGAAAAAAAAAGGTGGTTTTCTTTAAAATAAAACTTAAGTCTTTCTAAAGAGTTAAAAACTTACAAATTATAGCACAAATTGCACCTGTGCAATGCTGCTAAAGGTGGACAAATTAACAGAAAAGTTGTCTGATACTGTTGCCAGGAAATTGTAATGGTACAAATTACTATGTAACCAACACTAGGCGATATTTCTCAACTGCCACAACTTCCTACATTGAGGTCAACCTACCATTTAGCAAAAAGTTATCCCTACTTTGTAGATATGAAAACAAATGCAGAAAGAGGTTATGTAAGAATTTTAAAACCTTCATTTTAATTCAGTGGTATCCAGAGGGATTATGTATATTCTCGCTCACCATTTTAGATACCTAATAATCTTATAAATTGCAATATGGCCAATGAATGAAGTCACAGAATTTCATTTTTAACCCACCCATTTTTCTGGTAGTACAGAAGTAAGAGTAGTAGGAATGCTGAAACCTAAACAGCCAGGTGGGATGCGAGTTAGGTAGTGAGAGAGATTTAATGTCAAAGCTGCAAACAGCATAAATTTACAGTTGCGGACACCGGCCTTTTCCTTTTGATGGAGCAGAAGAGTACCCATGCATTTGGTCCAAAAGCATCCAAGGCATTTGCTCCGGCACAGCCTGAACGTGGCAGTCCGAGGGCATCCCACCGCCATCAGCCACCCCGCTGGGCCAGCTCACCTGTACCGGTAGGAAGGGAGCTGGCACAGCTCTCTACTCGCTAGGAAGCCGCTCCTGGGGTTGGGGCAGGGAGCAGCTCTGGCGAAGCATATGCTGCCCCAACTGTTTCTTCTGCCTATGGATCTTCTCCGTCTGCTGTCCCTGCACCTCCAGATACACACTACTGACATTCATAACGGTAGGCCATCCTCCTCCAGTTGAGGTCAGTCCGTGCTGTCCCGGCGGCTGATGTTGCGCCTCGCAGCCCAGAGCGGAACCACGTGCATGGCAGAGCCCTCCCAGGACCCCCGCGGCTCACCGACGCAGCCGGTGCAGGGGCAGAGCGCGGCTGCCGGGGTCCTCGCTCTCTCTGCTCTGCTTTATCCTAGCTCATGCTAAAGATCCTTCTGCTGCTTTTCCAAACATTTTCTTCTCTCATCACTTTCTTCCTCCATTAAGAAAAAAAAAAAATCTTAAATTATCCTAATCATGAGGCACTCACTACCCTTCGTATGCCTCAACTGGAATAATCCCCTCTGCATGATGAGAAAACTACCGTTAGTGGTCAATTTTCATGAAGTCAGAGGGTGAAAAAAAATCCCCAAACAACAAAACCAAAACCCCACCTCACAAGCCTGGGATAGGAGCCTGAGATCTTCTTCCCTAATTCAGGAGACTCCAGAGTCCTTATGCATTTTTCCTCACCTATTATCGAGGAAAGTACAAGGAGCCTTTCCAGTTCACAGAGGCTATTACTAACAGGCAGGTAGGTGACTGCTCACATCAAAGAGCACGCGGGCTTATTGCTAAGCTGTATTTAATTTTCTTATTAGTGAGGCAGCATATAAAAAATAGACCCTGCAGTACCAGTGAGGGAAACGGCATTCACCTCGAGCCAGGTTCAAAATGAACAGCAGGAAGAGCCACGTCACACCAAGCCAGACTAGCAATTGCAATTTGCCCTTCTTCAGGCGAGCCCTCGTTCCTATGACAAAGCAACTGCCCATTTAGGTGTGTAACAGGAACTTCACAAGATACATACTGCGCTTACTCACTAGAATAACACCTCTTAATTTTCAGCAGGGCTGGGTGTGGACAGCCGCTCAAGGAGAGGGGAGAAGGCAGCCTTGCAACTCCACAGCCCTTCCCACATCCTTAATTCTATTACTCATCCCCTGCGGACACTCTCAACGTTTACATTGCCATTACTGCTATTTTCCAATGAGTTGTGAGCCTTCTGGGATTGTAAAACACTTGGTACCATGTAAAATTGCATTGTACTTAATATTGCTGCAATACACATGGGCCTTCTGATTTTGTTTTTAGTAAACCAATTGATAAAAATGGGTACAGATAAGAAAATGCCTGGCTAAGTGCTATTTAAAAACTTTCACTGATGCAGCACATTAATTCTCTGCGTGATTCACGTGCAACATCTACTCTGCAGCAGCATTAAAGATGTTCCTCTCAGTAAAAACATTCCTATGATAAGGTACGTTCTCTCGGCATGCCTGGGAGCTGAGCACACAGCATGTGCGTGGGAAAGAGATGGGACCCAGCCCTGGGAACGAAAAAAGGCTGACTAAGACGAGATCGACGCTTTGAGCGCACAGCAAAGCAGATTTGGCTTTGTCAGGGGACACAACTCCCCTGCAATTCCCACTGCCCCTGCTAATTTCAAACTCAGGTCACCATCTTCAGCAGGCGACGGGAGGCTGTCATCTGAAGTGAGAAGAAACACATACTGCATAGCACGTATCAGCCTAAAACAATCACTAAGGGCAAACGCAATCATGTTTACCAGCCTGCTCCGCAGTGCTGCTGGCAGCCTGCACGCTCAGACAGAAAGACAGCAACTACAGTTGGGAAGGAGAAGATGGGGCTTGGATGTTTGTATGAGGCCTTGCTTACGCCCCTGGCAAGCAAATCTTGTCCTGCTTTTCTGCTACATACACAGGTGCCTGGAACACAGCCTGGAAGTCCAGGCTTTTGTCCTCAACTCTCTTTCAGGCCACCTTCAAAGCTTTTGTTTTACACAGCACTGCCTGGCACCCCTACTGTGACCAAGCTCAGTCCTCATTACAGCACCGTCTATAAACGTGACCTAATTTTTATGCCTGAATATCAACTTCTTGGACATCTGCCTCTCCACAAGGCATACACTGGGGCAGGATCTTATATAGCTGCAGCTAGAAACCTAGTAGTCAGGCATTGCATAGAAGTAGCTCAAACAAATACAGTAATAAGTTGACCAGCATGTTGAATGCGGGTGCATGCAAGCATAAAGAAGCTAAAACCAGTTTTATCGGCCATAAAGCAGCTTGAGAACTGTCTGCAACCCCATACTACCACCAACCAGTTCTCCGGGGTAGGGTATGAAACAGCGTAGGCGGCAAGAGGATTGTGAAAACACTTTGGAGCACAGTCCGAATCACCACAAATCTATTCTGATATGTCATTCCAGTGCAAAATTACTCCAGATTCCAATGAGAGGAAAAATTGCTGGACCAGGTCACTAGCCATGTCAAAACAGGGTGGAAGCAACCAAATCTGTAGCAGTATGAACTACCCAGAAAGACATTCACCATTAGTTACCTGTAGTCATATTCTGAAATCTTTAATGACAATTATAATTACTTGCAACTTGCATTTTAAAAGATTATACAGTTTAAGTGTGGACAATAACATAGAGCACTTATTGGTAGGCTTCTTGGAGGTCATGACCTTAGAGCTGAAGGGAGCAATTAAAACCAGCTGCATGTTTTATCAAGGCAACGGGAAAAAGCTGACTCATTTGAGACTCACAGACCCTTCTCTAGTCTGAAAGTGTTTTGCATAAACTTTACCTCACTTTGGGCAGGCTTAAGACAGCAATTGCCTGCATGCACAGCACTGTCCCGCAGCGCTCACACTGTGCATGGGCTAGGTCCCCCATCTCCCAAACTACTGCTTGCATTCAGTCGAGTCTTACACAGCTTTTTTTTCACACTTCCCAAACGACTGCATGCTGCAGGACTGAAAAGCCTCTGTGATATACGGGACTCGGCAACACCGCCCTTTCCAGCCTTGCACACTT
Source organism: Phoenicopterus ruber ruber (assembly GCA_009819775.1). Classification (NCBI taxonomy): domain Eukaryota; kingdom Metazoa; phylum Chordata; class Aves; order Phoenicopteriformes; family Phoenicopteridae; genus Phoenicopterus; species Phoenicopterus ruber. The sequence continues at coordinate 97,178,386 of CM020216.1, forward strand.
ACTACCTCCTACGGTTAAGTAAACCCAAAGCTTGCCACATTTTGTCACCTCCCACGCACACGGGACCCGGGCCGAGCCTGGGGCCACGCAGCCAGGCGAGGTACGCGCCAGTGAGCTCCCCCCCCAACCCCGGGACCTGCTCTGTCGCCACAGCCAGGCGTGCGAGAAGGGGCCTGGGCTACCGCAGGCCGGGGCGGGGGGTAAAGCAATGAAGAGGTAGGCTGACTTCCTACGAGCTTCGCCCCAGGTGCTACAGCACCGAGTTCGCACGCCCGCGGCGGAAACCTTCACAAGTGGAGGCCAAACCGCTGCGCCCGCCCCCACCCCCGGCACCCCCCTCGCTAACGGCCTCCCTGACAGCGCCCGGCCGGGCGCCGCTACTGCGCATGCCCGCCTGCCGCGCCGCCGGCCAGCGCCCGCGCCGCCACTGCGCGTGCGCCGGGCTGCCTCGCGCCCGGTGGGGGGGGAGGGGGAACGTTCTCTCCCGGTTCCGCCCCGCCGACGCGCTCTGCGGGGAGAGATGGCGAGTCTGATCCCCGCGGCGGCCTCTTCTCCCGCCGGCGCTCCATCCCGTAGCAAGAAGCGCCCGGCGAGCCCAGGCACCGGCAGCGGCCCCGCCAAGAAAAAGAAAGCGACGGCGCCCAGCGGCTCGCAGGTAATGGGAGCAGGGCGGCCAGCGCGCATGCGCGACGGCGACCTTCCCCTCCCCTCCGCGCATGCTCGCGGGAGGCGAGCGAGGGGCGCGCGTGCGGCTGGAGAGGGCGGTTGGGGCGTGCCCGCGAGCGGGGTGGTGTGTCCGGTACCTCCCCCCCGGGCGTTGTGTGCCCGCCGCCGGGGACCGTCTGCCCTGTCTGTGCCCCCGCCGGCCCCAGGGCCCACTGCTGCCCCCCGTCTGCCTTCCCACGGCTCCCCTTCCTCGCCGTTCCTGCCCGTGGCCGGGCAGGAGGCTGCCGAGCCGCAGGGAAGGGCTGGCCGCCGGGTGCCTGCCGCTGAGCCGGGGGGGCTCCCGTGGCCCTCGGCCTGGTGGTTTCTTTCCAGGCGTTTGAACGCCAAGTTTCAGGCTTCTTCTTTCATCCCCCTGTAGCGTGAAGGTTGTGTCCCTTCCGTGTATACAACTGGACCGGTAGTATTGTTCTCATGCTTTCTTAAGTTGAGTGTGCAACTAAGAAGCAAAGCTTAACCTAGATTCAGTTAAAGCTGTGTTTAAAATCACTCTGTCAGTGTTGTATGTGTTGACGGTTGCTGATCAAACTGTCTTGCAGTTGCTCATTTTTTTCCATGCTTGCCTTCAGTAGCTTTGTAGCCGACATTATGCCATACCTGAGTCCTGTATGTATACCTATGTGCGCAAACCTCTGATTGTGCGTGATGATGATATTCATTTGAGGTACTTGATCTGCCCTAGAGGAGGGACGCACACAATTTAACAGCTGCTAGTTCTGTTGTGTGCAGCTCAAATACAATTTTGCATTATGGCCTTCTCTCAAGTTGAGCTAAGTGGACCTGAGAGTTTAATGTGAAATTAAGATGTAACCTCAGAGCCTGAGTTTTGGGGAACAGGGTCAGGGAAGGGAGAAGGGCTATTACTGTGAGTTTCTCCTAACCTCCTACCCCAGTCGCAGTGGGTAGTGCAGCCTCTGTTTCTGGATCGTGTGACATTACCGTGCAGCTCCACAGACCCATCCCCAGCTGATGACATCTGCCCCCTTGATCATGAGGTAGCATCTCATGCTCCAAAACTAACCCCCAGAAGAGGTTCAGAGTCAGTGTGTATATGACGTGTATAGACCTTAGATGCAATATGTCTTGGATTACTTCTTTTAGAAGTTAGGTTGGAAAAGATGGATGTTTTGGGGTTTTTTTTTCCCCAGAAATGATTCTTCTGAGTAATATTTCATGAACTGTAACAGTAGCATAGCTACAAAGTATGCACTACTGCCAGTTAGGTTGCTTATTTTCACATGAGCCATCAGAGCAGGGGAACATTTCTGCATTTTTGAGCAGATCTTCTCTCCAGACAATTAAAAGCCATTGTGCACACGCCAGAGCACAGAGACAAACCCTTCCTCATTCTGAATGATGCTCTTGTAACACTTGTTTTCACCCTGTGGCATTTACATAGTTTCTTTTCCTTTTCTGGTGGGTTTATCCCTAGGAGAGGGAATATGAACCATAGGGATTAATGTAGCTAACAAACTGCACTGCAACCGTGAAAAATTACTGCCTGGCACGATCACGTTTGACAACTCTTTCAAGGTCTGTTAGTGATAACAGTCTGGATTTTCAACATGGAGAGGAGTGCTCTATGTGTGTGTGTGTGTATACACATATAAAACATTATATACTTATATGTCATTTAAATGTGTATAAAATGTTTTCTCTTTAAAAAAGTTCCCCAAACCCTTAAGTCTCTAACACTGTTTTCTGAAGTTCACACCAAACTTAAGCCTGTGGGCAGCTTCCAGTATTATAAGACAATCCATGATTTCTCACTCAAACTGGGTTTTGATAGTGTGTGATAAACAGTTTTTGCAGTTCTTCTCACAAGTGATTTCAGTGCAGAAAGGAGTAATTTCTCAACATTATGTCCAAGTCAGTGTACGCATTCACTGACTTCAGCAGTGCAGATCAATCCCGTAAGGAAAAGAAAAAAATGAGTCTCAGAAAATGTGTAACCTCAGGAACGGGACAAGAAACAGCTCGTTGATCTTCTAGCAATCACGTTCAATGTTGCTGACTAGCTCTGGAGCGAGCCAGTTTAAACAGAAATGAAATGGGGGCTTTGCATTTTTTGAGTTAGAAACATTGATCATTGGGCACTTTCTTGTGCAGTACCTTATTTAATCTTAATCTCCAGAAGTCCTTATAAAGTCCTTAGTTAATTGCTGAGTAATGTACTTTTTCTGGATAAGGAAACCTGGGACACAATGAAACACTCAATAATTCTAGTCTGCTGAGCTATTCAGAATATAGACAGTCAACAAGCACTTAACGCTCTATTTTATAATTTATCCAATCTTTAAGTGGCTCAGCCAATCAAGGACTAGATCATCCATGAATTTTAAATACCTTTTCTGAAGAAATTATATACCAAGTATCCGATCATTGTGGGATTTTTATTTTATTTTTTTCACTCCAAACAAGTAACATTCTTCATCTGGAAGTCTGATAGGTACACACCTTTAATACACACCACTTTCAGCACAGGTTTGGAGGTAGCATTTGCTACTCCTCTGACTGTTCACTTTCCTGATTAACCCCTTTGATATTTTTTAACAACAGCCTTTTACAGCCTATTTCCAGCCTTTCAGAAGCCAAATATATCGTCCTATAGCTCAGCATGGAATGGTTTCTATTTTAAGTAAACTGACATTGTGAAACAGATAGAGCAATAGTGACTTATTTCGTTGATTAATTAGCAAACTATAGGTAAGACGATCCCTACCGAGAGGTTTGTAACTACTTGCAGGGGTCAAGTTGGGATCTGGGGACACCCCATTATGTTACCTGGTAACTTCTGCTGAGAACCTTGTGCCTGGCCTCTGTGAAAATACGCTTCACATTGTGCCGGCTGTGAACTTACCCACATCTGTGCTTCCATCACTGTGAAATTAAACAAAAAGGGTTTTTTGTAAGTTCTGCGAATCACTTGGCTTGTTTTTCTTTTGCGTGCTTTATGTCACAAGTAGCTATCACAGTGCTCACCCTGAAAGACATGCTGGTCTGGTAAAAGTGTAGATTTCAAAAATATGTTGGTGTTTTTTTATATAATGAATTTGCTTAAGTATAGCAATGTAATCAACTAGTTTGAGTAACTGCATGTATCTGACAAGAAGGCACAATTATCACACAGCATACAGATTTTTATAAACCCAATTTTGATTATGTTTCTCCAACATATGAATTGCTACTTTCTCTGAGATACACTTTAGGAATGTTACCAAAAAACATTCTTCATTGTTTGTATGAGTTACCGACCCAAAGGTATTGAGTCATGTTTATTTTGGAAGCACATTGCACATATGGCTTGTCAGTCATGTCTACAGAAGGAGACACATGCTTTTTGGATATAATGCCTGTATTTACCAAATGTAAAATTAAAGGCAAGTTTACAGGAAAGCATGATTGCAAATTGATTACATCACTTTCATTAGCCTTACACAATTATTCCTCCCGTGCAGTTGTGCCACTGAAAAATACCTCAGTCTTTGCTGCAGCAGCAGATTTTTAATGTTGAGGATTATCATGTATATTAAATGGTAACACGCATGTGTCAAACCCAACGCTGTTCAGTGTTTTACATAGCACCGGGCAGTTAGATGTCCTTGCCCAGTGATTCCCAATAGCTGCTGTGCTGGTTCAGCTCCGTCGCTGGCTCGGGTAACGGAAGCTCTTGTGCAGACTTGTCTCCAGGTCTCCTGTCTTCTTAATTGTTATCACTTAACCTGGGATAGAATCTTTGACGCTGATCTTAAAGTGCCACCAGTTCCTCTACCTTAATGTTTACACCATTATTTTTATAGATTATACAGCAACAGGAAGCTTTTAAAAGAGTATGTTCTACATCAAGATGTAATTGATGAAAGAAAATGGTTGCCCATGACAGCTAGAGAGCTTAAAAGACAAAATTTGCAGTGAGATAAGAGAATGATTTGGAAAAAAAAAGTCTCTGATTTTGTCAGAGGACAATTAAAGAGAGAAAATATGCTAAATATTATGATAAATGAATATTTGCTTACATTATTTGTGAAACAACTTCAGACATGAGTGATGAAGTATAGTAAATGCCTTACTATGAGAATTGCATCATGGTTCATCTTACATTTTGACTTGATGTAAACTGCCCTGTAAACTACAGAAATACACAGAGAATCCTTTTTGCTTACTTCCTCCCCATTGTTGTAGCAGCAGCAGGTCTTGGTGCCATTTAGAAAATAAATACTGAACTTCCTCTTCTACAATGGTATTTAAGAGTTAAATTATTAAATATATTGATTTTATCTCTAATTGTGAATATTGCAGCAGTGCTACTGGCAACCTTCATTTTATGTCACTAGCTCTCATATGTATACTTAGCGCTTGCTGTTTTTCCTGTTCTATGCTTAAAAACAGAAGTTCTACAACAGTATCAAAAAATACAAAAGCCCAAATGGTTTAAAGTTATCATCCTCTTAAATAAGCTCCTCTCATGCACAACATAAAAATAAAAGGAGCGACTCTAAGATACACTTAGAACTCCATTTTTATTTTAAATGTAACAGAACGATGACATTTTACATTGTAACCTCAAGATCATCAGATTAGTGTTCTGATAGACAGCTGTACCTTCGACAAGAAGACTTAAATATATACATATTAACGTGGTTACTGTTACGTACTCAGAAGCGGTCCACTGAAGACAGAGAGCTTACCCTCGTACGTAAATAGTATGGAATTGGACTCTAAACCATCAGTGAAGTTAATCAGTTCTCCTGTTCTGCTGTTTTACCCAGCCTATCACTGTAAGTAGGAAACCATCAAATCAATTTTAAAATAACTTTGTTTTAAAGAGTCCATTTGATCTGGCTGTAATTTCCTGAAAAAATGAGGCTAGGGAGAATGAGTTTAACGACAGAATCGGTGAGTACCACTGCCACTGCTGAGCTGAGCTTTTATATAGCAATCTAGATTAAAAGGGAAACTGTCAAAACTCAGAGCTATGAATTGACTTTGCTTGACATTTATCACATATTGAAGGCTTTAGATGATCTGTAATCATAAAAGTATGTGAATTTCCAAACCAGTCTATGCCAGTCTCAGAAAATTACCACACCCCCCCCCCAAATGTGATTAGATTTTAGATTTAGAGTAAACACAGATGTGTTATGTTGTAGAAAGGCAAAAGCATATGTGTATTGACTTTTACTATGGGCGTCAGTATGCTGGTGTCATGGTTTTTTTACCCTTCTCCCCTTATCCTAGTAGAGAATATTATTTTTTTCTTTATCTAACAGAAAATGGAGAGTCTTACTACGATCACATTTGGTTTCAGGATTCATAATAAACATGCAAGAAACTTAGGAGAGATAATAAAGATGGTTCACTGCTCATCATAAGGAGATAAAATAGGATGGGTTATTTTCTGAAAGAGAAAGAGCAATCTTAAACACTGCATGCATGTGCTTTAGCATGACACTTTGAGAGGTAGTTTTAATGCACTAACTCAGAATCCAGTCAGTGCATTAAAAGGTTCAGATTAACAAAAGAAAACTTGGAATAACTTAACTATCTAGATATTGCAGATTCGAAGAGGTGTCAGACTGTTTTTCACATTTTTGTAAAGTGTAATGCTTGTGTTAGGTAATAACTTCAGTTCTTGCTTTAGCAAGGCATTAGTAGTTATATAAATGTATTAATTTTGGATTAGAAAGGCTAATAGAAATATTCATTTGGTAGCCTGGGAGGGGTTTGGACACATTTTTAAGCATTCCAAGAAAACAGAATGGAGACATTGGCTATTTATTTAGACCTACAGAAAGCCGTAAAAGTTGTGACGCTCCCTGTTGTGAAATACACCTGGCCGTCACAGCAGAATTCATACACATGAAGAGCACGTCTTGTCTCACTGCAAAGCACACCTGCAACTTCAAGAGGCACAATTAGGCAATCTATTAGCTTCTCATGATCAAAAAGGAAAGAGTTCCAGTCTCCTCCTGTCTTCTTCACTCTCACCCACCTCCACAAGTCTCGGCTGCACGCTCCTGCCGCCTGCAGCATGCCAGCTTTGGTACTCACCAGACCTGCTCAGCCACCGACAGAGGCCATCAGTCAGAAGACTGACTTAGCAAACCTCCCCCCTCTCCCAGGAAGCTGCGTTGTCTCCTGCTGCATTGGTGAACTGGACTGATTCACAGGGAGGGCTGACAGGTGTCGGAGGTAGCACAAGGAAGAAACGGGACCACGTGGCAAGGAAAACCACTTTTCCACTATAAGCGAGCTATTTCATGAGCTTAGATATGCTTAACTGCAGATTTCATTAGGATATTGTCACAAACTAAATGAAAACAGGAGCGGGTCAAGATCTGATTCATTAGTAGATCCCGTGTCCCTGCCTGTGGGAAGACCTGGAGAGTAACAGCTGCAGCTGTCATACTGCTTGTCTGTCAGTCTCTAAGTACCTTAACTGATTCTACAAACTCCAGCAAGCTCTGTGAGATGCCGCCAAAATCAGCTAGCAGGAAATAGTAAGGACTAGTCCTAATTCTGCTTCTCCCTGAAGACTGAGGCAACTCTGTCCATTTGGGATTCAGAACTATGAACATCTGCCTTTCTGAAAGCAAATATTCAGTCCTTTCTTTCAAAAGTAGAACAGCAGTCACACTTACAGCACTGATACTTGCTTTTTATATCATGTCCTTACAAGTGCTTGCTGTGTCCTCCACTTGAAGTTAGTCCTGTTCCTGCCACTGCCTGAGGGGATTCAAACCCTCCTTTTTCCCCACGCACACCCTAAGCACCAGGCTGGAAGCCAGTCCGGTGTGGTGGGAGGGGAGTGTGGAAATGTTTTCTCCCCTACAGCCGAGGATGGAGGTTCTGTTGGTTCCAAAGAGAATGACTAGGTAGTCTGGTATTGAACACAGTTATCAGAATGGTCTGCTTATGTATTTTAGGTATTTATTTCTGTTACATGTTTTGTCTAATGGTAATTTTAATGCAAAATACGCAGTTGTGCAAACAGGCATCAGAAATCTTTTCCTTCCAAAACTCTAGCCAAAAAGCCATATAGTCATGCCATGTAATAACGTGCATTTATGTTGTAATAAAAATGCATCACTGTTAATTCAAGAAACAAATTTGAAATGGATCGAAGGAAACTATTTTGTGAGTAATATGTAATTAAACTGTAACAGAGTCCATCATTCTGGGAAGGGTGAATATCCGTAGCTACACGTTTCTAATCATCCTGCCCCAGGATGTAAGTGCTGGCTGACTCAGGAAAAAAAATTGTCCTTGCTGATTGTAAGACCCTGCTGTGGATAAGGAGCATTTTGGGGAATTAAAAGAAAAATCCTTCTGTAAAGCATTGCAGGCCATTGCTAGGATTTACCACATGAAGAGAGACTTCTAGTATCATATCTGTCCTTTTATCATTTATTAACAAAGAAAAATGATTTGTTGTATATCATAGGTCCTTAATTTTCATTACAGACCAAATATCGCACTTCTGTGTGCTTCTGTGCACAACCTGCCTAATATGGAAATTACATGAAACCTGACATAATTTAAAAAGATACTGCATTTTGCAAACATCCACAGGCCTAGAGGTGAAACCTTCTACACAGTTTTAAGCAAGTTAGGTTTTTTCCACTTTTCTGTCCTTACAGTGTTGGCATGTTTGTGGCACTACTTACCCCTGTGTTCATAAGGATGCAATGTTCTTATCACGACAGCCTTATTTACCACTTCCTCTGATTTATGCTTTTCTGAGTTAGTGAAAGAACGAGAAAAAGGGCAGAAAAGGCTGAGACACCTATGATGATAGTTTCTGCATAAATTAAACAAGGTTTACAGGTATGGATAGTGTCACTTAAGTGGTACAGCTGGAAAAATCAAATAAGCTTTCAAGCATACAAGTCTTTTTTTAAATCTGAAAATGAAACAGCAACTTCCCAAGCTAAACACAGAACAACTGCTTAGAGTTTGGTTAGGTATGTACCAAGTAGACCTTCTTTCAAGAACAGGTTAGTGGTATCCCAGGAGTACAGGGGATGCTAATCAGGGAAGGGAGAGAATATTATGGAAATACACATCATCTAGGAGAAAGGAGGAGGGAGTTAAAACCCTGTAGGAAACTGCGGGAAAGTTATGTGCCGTAAACACAGTCTTTCTGTTGAGTCAGTGGTGTATTGGTATGCAGTCCATCCAGAAGCTTGTCTTAATTTTCCAGATAAACAGGTACATTTAATAAAAGATGGCCCCTCTGCCTAGAAACTTTGTTACATTTATGCCCTGAAACCACCAGGACTACAGCAAAATACTGCTGAAATGGAACATGCAGAAATTAGGGCAGTAATTAACGTGAGTTATGTGACTGCTCATGACCAAAAGAGCTTTTTGTTAATAAAACCAGCATTTTCTATTTTATAGGGTATTGATTTCTTACTAGGGAGATGGAGAGTTGCCCAGAGAGCTGTGGAATCTCTGTCCTTGGAGGTGTTCAAGACCTGCTGGGACAAAGCCCTAAGCAGCCTGGTCTGAGGTCAGTTTTGACCCTGCTTTGAGCAGGAGGCGGACTAGTGACCTCCTGAGATCCCTTCCAGCCTCAATGATTCAGTGTTACCGTGTCTTATTTCAGAAAATCCCATTTTCTCCTTAATTTTTGTTAAACCTGTTTGTTGTAGCCAGAACTGCCTTTTGTTGCAGCCTCAGAATTACCCTTTTTATCCTCCTCCTTTCCATCTGTCCAAAAGGTATTTTTTTATTTGCTAAATAATTCATTGTGAGAAACGTCTTAAAATATGCTATTAAACCCATCATAAAATATTAAATACTATGATTCCCTCTCACCTACGATCGTGGATACCTACTTTTATACCTACTTATAGGATTGTATACCTACTTTTAATAGTTCTGTTTCAAGTCCAGCAAAAAAAGTGGTCGGGATACAAGTTTATATGCAAAACACTGAACTGGCTGGCACTTTTCAGATGTTCTGCAGTTCCTCAACTTCAATATGCAGTATCAGGGTGAAGTGTATGGCCACAGAACTTGTATAGTTGAGTAAACAACCACCTACTTGTACAAATGTTTCTGCAGAAATATTTCAGAAATTTGCCTTGAGATTAGCATCACTATACAACTCTCTCCTCTTCCTCCTGAGCAGCCTCAAAATAGTCTACAATAGATACTTGTATTACCTTATTTTCATCTAAATTACAATTTGCCTTATGTTTATTTTGTTTCAGTCATCAGGTTTTTTTCATTATCCAGTTAAATGTGGGTATCCACATTTAGGATAGGATAATGCACTTAGAATTTTGCTGAGTACAGGAGACCTGGTGTGCTATTCAAAGCAGGAATGGCTGGTGTTGAGTTTGCTAGATGAAGGAAAGTGGATGTAGTATTCAGGGCATATACAGCCAGATTTTTTTTGTCCCATAATATGAGACAAACAATAAAGATGACATTTGTAGTCTAAAGATTTTTAAAAATGAAGGTATAGTTCCTTTTCTTGTCCTCTTTTAAAGACTTTTGGAGCACCTGATACAATTACTGCTCTCTGATATGTTATGCCTTTGATAACTTTTTGAAGGTTTGTAGAAAGAATATTTTTATTCTCAATCGCTTTAGAAGTGGAATGTTCCATACATCACTGTACCTAACGTTTGTCTTTCTGACATTGTGTTTGGGTATGACAGTCTTAGGTACCTGTACACAAATGGAAAAACCTTCTTCTGAGTAACTTTAGACTGTAGTGCTAAGCCTTTGCAGTACAACTGCTAGTATTTACTAATGCATCATGGCAGCAGTAGGTGTAGTTAGCACAAACGTAACAGAAATAGCATTTTTATCTACTTAAAGTGAGTGACAAGACAGAATGAAGTGCTAAAATGTGCAAAGAATAAGGAAAATGTAAAAGTAAAGTTTTGTTTTCTGTATTGATTTTCCACTTAGTCCGTAACATCTGAATGGAAAATTTGACTATTTTAATTCAGTTCTATTTTTCCTAAGAAAAATAGATAGAATAGGAGCTCCAGAAGACAGATGCACCCTATCTTTACTCAAAACTAATTAATTGGCTTTCCTTGAAGAAATGTTGTTTTGTTTTTGTTTGTTACTCAAACGTCATTTCCTGTCCAAATGGATAATGGTTTACAGAACAAACTAGAATCAGGAAACTGAGTATTTTTTGCAGAATGGAATTGCTTTCCCATCAGCCATAGGAGCTGATATCTTTTTGCTTTCCTTGTCCCTGGTTCAGTCACATGCAGATGAGTGGACTTGGATCCTTCTCCTACCTTGGCTGAAGCCTGTTAGTCGACAGAGGGATTTTGATATGCTCCCTGAGCAGCATTACAATGCTAACAGCACATAAGCATATTGTAATCCTCCAGTCTTTTCTCCTGAAACACTTTGACCTTAACTGTTCTATATCAAATGATGTATTTTAACTTTAAGAAGCAGTTTAGCCGAAGTCCTTGACTGAACTGAATTTTTCTGATAGAGAAAGGAATGTACTGGCAGTTTTTATAAAAATCCAATTGTGATTTACTCTAGTCTTTTTTGCTAGTATGCTTCCATCCATTTTCAGTCTTAAGGCACATCAATTTAGAAGATTTTTTTTCTCTTGGGGAATCAAAATATTCTGTTAGCTGGGCTCAGTTTTACCCTTGGTAAAAGTATGAACTAACACGTGCTTTTTCATTCCATATATACTGAAATTTTTAGCTCCAGAGCTGCTTCAGCATGCCATTCAGCTCATGAATTTGTCCAAGTTACAATTTTCTTAATAAAGAAAACTGTCAAATGTTATAAACAAGGAATAGTCCCAATCCACCAAATGAAATCTAAAAGTGAGAGATCCTTTGCAATTATTTAAGCCGAAGGGAGCTTTGTGGCAAATGCAAATTAAACCAAGCTTTTCTGGGATAGTGTGAAGCTATTCACAGTTGCGTCCCAATTACATTTTATTTGAGGCTTTTCCCCATAGAAAATAGTAATTTTTTTTCCTTGAAATATCTGTAAGTTATAAAACTTTGTCTATCATAGTGCTTGAAAGTTTTTAAATGGAAAAACATGTTTGGCATCTGAAATCTCTTGAGAAGAAATCAAAGCTTTTTCTTGAAGCTTGTTAGTCTCTTTCTCTGTTTGAAAGTTCAATAATTTTGAAGAGAACAAAGTAAATTTGAGTTTTTCTGGATTTTTTTTTCTTAAGTGAGCAGTACCAGTAAGAAGGGAGTTCTTGTGTCATGAAATTGGTAGGTCTTTTTCCCCTAGGTTTTCAAGAAATGTTTGAGAGGTGGGAATGTAATTAAAATCTTATTCTCCCTTTGGCTGCATTTTTAATTTTGAATTCAAACCCTCACACAGCGTAATAGAGCTTTGCTTGAGGGTGTTTTATACCTCTATCAAAGTGACTAAAGTAATTAGTATTTTATACATTTTGGTAAGTATTTTGTCACCAGTGCAGGTGAATGATAATGGTTTGAAGCTCAGGCAGTGACGGGACCCTAAATGAGAATGTCGCCTTTTAATCAAGAGCACTTGGAGTCTATGGTATTGAAATGCCCTACAGAGAACGTAGAAAAGCCATCCATCACTTCGTGACAGTCCAATCTTTTAGTGCATGAGTAAAATTTTATTCAGCCTTTCTAAGGCAGTTGGAATAGAAGATGTTTTAACTCACCTCAAAACAGCAGTGTAAAAGTTCAAAAGCATAATGTCCAGATTGCTTTCTGGACAGCATATGTGTCTTTATGTATTATCTTTATTTATTTAGATTGTAATTGAAATGTTTTCCATGTCCTGCTTCAAACACCTCCCCCCTCCCTCTTATACACCCAACAGGCAAGATTATTTCTAAATTTTAGTCATATGTTTGGAGTTAGTTTGCATAGTTGATTAACTCTTGATGCTCAGCGGAAATACTCAGCAAGTTAGAGGGAAAGAACTGCTGCTTTAGGAAGGGCAGATTTTGTAAGTCTCGCGCAGAAAAGTAGTTTGACACATGACTCGGAAGTCCTCTGGGGAATGCTTAGAAGAAGCTGAAGTACATTTAGTGACATGTACTTGGAATTATAAACTATTATTGTAGTAATTCAACGATCTAATTTCAAAAGCTTTGTGTTGTTATGTTTGTTTTTAACAACCCACTCTCAGCTTGCTTTATAAGTGAAAGCAGCAGCAGCAGCTGAGGACAATGTCATAATTTAAACAAAAATATTTTTGTTGTTGGGCTTTTGGGAGATTTACTTTTGATGTCAATGGAAGCAGAAACCTGTACCAGGAACCTTGTCTTTTAAGATGAGTTGGCAATGATGAAACCCATTGACTCCCAATAATGTTTGTATATATATTTCCCACTAACAAACCCCTGATCAGCCAGAGAGGGGAACAAGATGAGGCCCTTGGTGCTGTTTGCGCTAGTGTTTGTGTGAGCACTGAGTGTGTCTGTATGTGCAGATCTGTGTGGCCTGCTGTCTGTATATCTACATATATCTCCGTACTCGGCCCTGGTGAGGCCGCACCTCGAGTACTGGGTTCAGTTCTGGGCCCCTCACTACAAGAAAGACATTGAGGTGCTGGAGCGTGTCCAGAGACGGGCAACGAGGCTGGTGAAGGGTCTGGAACACAAGTCCTATGAGGAGCGGCTGAGGGAACTGGGGATGTTTAGCCTGGAGAAAAGGAGGCTGAGGGGAGACCTTATTGCTCTCTACAACTACCTGAAAGGAGGTTGTAGAGAGATGGGGGTCGGACTCTTCTCCCTAGTAACAGATGACAGAACAAGAGGAAATGGCCTCAAGTTGCGCCAGGGGAGGTTTAGATTGGATATTCATAAAAATTTCTTCACCAAAAGGGTTGTCGGGCATTGGAACAGGCTGCCCAGGGAGGTGGTGGAGTCCCCATCCCTGGAGGTATTCAAAAGATGTTTAGATGAGGCCTTAAGGGATACGATTTAGTGGGGGACTTGGTAGTGCTAGGTTAATGGTTGGACCCGATGATCTTGGAGGTCTCTTCCAACCAGAACAATTCTATGATTCTATGATTCTATGTACACTGTATGCATGACCGTCTTGCCCACCCTAGTAACTGCTTGAAATCAAGGACATTGGTCTGCACTGTACTTCATACCTGTTTTCAGCTGGCTACTACTCAGGTCTTTTTGTTTAGTAAATCGAGTTTTTCAGTACCCTGTGGAACAAAGTTTGCTGTGAATATGCAAGATTAGTTTTTTTTCCTTCCTGGCATTTGAACGTTTTCAGGCTGAAATCTTTTTTGTCCTACCCCAAAATAAACTAGGACCTTCTGTGAAGGGAGAACATTCCTAAAATGCTACCATGTACCAGAGTGCTGAGAGAAAAAAGGCTGGGGAAATTGTATTGGGCTTCATCTTAGTGAGTGGAAAGGAAAAGGGAAAAAGGTTTTCCTGTTGAATCCAAAAACCAGTAAATGCAACGAGATGGTGGAGACATGTTTATACATGTTACTGAATAAGTCTTTCCAGCAAACCTTTCTGTCACAGACATAGAGAGAGTTAATCTTGTTCAAGAGAGTGCTATTTCTTCAGTCTTACATTGTTATTCAGACTTCAGTGATTTTGCTTTCAGAACCACACTATGCTAATAACATTGGTGATGAGAAATTTTTTAGCTATCATTTTAACTTGAGCTTAAGCATGTCTAATTCTGACACCTTTCTCTATGAATTGTTCCCAGCAATGTAAAGAGCTGCATTTTTGCCTGCCAGAGTGTACGTGTTCAAGTTTTAATGGCTCCTGTCATCATGCAAAGTTACATGAATTAAATATTCAGAATGTGCAAGAGCCTGTACCAGGCTTGTTATACAGGGAGAGCTAATATATTAATCAAACAGCTTAATAGATGTTCCAGTATGAGCAGTATTAGCTGGGACTCTGTTAAATAGCTGACATTCAAAGTCTACTCCCAATTTTGAAAAGTCTGCTCGTATCATTGCTTCTGTCATCTAGTGACATTTGTGCTCTGTTTCTACATGGCATTCTCACTCACTGTAATTGGCTGCTAGTGAAAATACAGGTATTATCCACCTATTTTATAAATTACCATTTTCTTCCCTGGCTGCATGCCACAGCTTCGTCAGGATGTCACAGAACTTACACACAGCTAAAAGCTGAGTAAGTTGCTACAAGTTGAATATTGCTGCTTTAGAGGTAACCTACTACAGGAATAATTAGACAAATACCATTATTGAGGCTGTAACAAAACAACAGTGTCAGTGAAATTAAGAATGTCATTGTGGTATTATTGTGATTATGCAAATCAGCTGCCAAAACTAAGTAAAAATAATTTAAACTATTTATTGAGCTTCACATACAAAGGTTGGAGACAAGTGGGTTCCTCAGCAAGCCAAATTCAGTGCTCGGGGCAAAGTTATCACCAATTGTGAGGGCTTGATTTAGAACCAGATCCCTCTTATTACTTATTTTTCAATAGTGACATGCAACCCCTTAGTAATCACTTTAAGGCAAAGCCAGAGTATCAGAAATACTGAATGCAGAAGCAAAACCAAACCAAAAACCTACATATGTAATCACCTTCATCTACAATTGTTGTACTCAATATAGTGTTAAAACTGACTAACTAATGAATGATTTGCAGAAAACAAAACAGAGAAAATCAATGTTTACAGTATTGTTTTTACTCCCTTAAACTAGAAAATCCCTTTCCAGTTCTTACAGAATTTATTTATGCATTTAAGTTTTGCTTTACCAACACACTGCTCAGTTTACCTTCTATTTTTAAATTCTGTTTTACCATGTAAAACTGTAACATCTAGCAAAAATGGCCACTGATGATCGTAGTGTACCTTCAGTGATGAGCAAATCCTTTTTTTTCTAAGCCATGACAGGCAAGATATGCGCTGACAGGATGCCAGAAATGCACAAATTTACATCTTTGACTTCTATGTTTAATTTTTTTTTTTGTTTCTTTTACTTTATAAAATCCTATTAGTCTAAAATAATGAAAAAAATACTATAGAATATAATCCAAAAGTAAATAGGTAAGAAATGATACTTCAACATAAATCAGTAATTCTGTTACGCAGTTTTAATCCTTGTGGGGGGGATATGATGATTCAGACAAGCACTTTCGTAGCTAATTCCACCTGGTATTTAGTCCCATCACAGATACCCATCCCAAACCTCACAATGCTGATGCCACCTAGAAATAGCCAAAACAAAGAATTCAGCTTCCATGGTCTACAAGTTTTGCTTGTCCTCTCCCTAAATAAAACCAGACAGATGGAGCAATCTTTGGAAATCATGTGAAAACCAATACATCTGCGGTAGGGAATTTGGAACAGAATATATTGAAAAAATTAATAGATCTACCAAAACCTAAGATTGAAGCTAGTATGTGAATAGGCAGCCTCCCAATGTGTGTTTTCTCCCAGTACAGACAGCATATACAGTAGGGTCCAAACTAGGCTCATTCCTGGGGTTTGGCTTTATTCAAAAGAAACCAGTGTTAAGGTAGCAAAGCTTAGCTCAGGTCCCTTCCCCAGACTTGGCTGCTCTTACAACAAACCTCTCAGGACTCCCAAGTGTTTGCCACAGGTCTTCGCTCTCTCTCGAATTTTTGCTGTCTCTTAAGCAAGTGAAGTCGCCAGCCAGCTTCCTCAGTCAGCGACTGTCACCCAGTCCTAGCACGTAACGGGGAGGACAGTGTCCCACCCAGCTGGGATGCACTGAATGCTCAATAGATAGTCTTGTGAAGAGAAATGCGAAAAAGCAGCAGCACACCCCCACTATTGCTCCCATCTATCCCAGGAGGTATAGAGGTTGCCAACCTGTCACACTGTGGTTGTAGTTAAAATTCAGCTAAAGCACATAAACACAACTTTATAGAGGGAATAAAATTGCACAAGTGGTCTGTCCTGGTTTCGTCTGGGATAAAGTTAATTTTCTTCCTAGTAGCTGGTATAGTGCTGTGTTTTGGATTTAGGATGAGAATAATGTTGATAATACACTGTTGTTTTAGTCGTTGCTAAGCAGTCAAGGACTTCTCAGCTTCTGAAAGTAGGCTGGGGGTGCACAAGAAACTGGGAGGGGGCACAGCCAGGACAGCTGACCCCAACTGGCCAAAGGGATATTCCACACCATATAACGTCATGCTCAGCATATGAACTGGGGGGAGTTGGCCAGGGGGCAGCTGCTGCTCGGGGACGGGCTGGGCATTGGTGGGTTGGTGGTGAGCAATTGGTTTTCATTTGCATCACTTGTCTTTCTTGGGTTTTATTTCTCTCTCTTTCTGTTATTTTCCTTTTCATTACAATTTATTATTGTTTTATTTTAATTATTAAACTGTTCCTATCTCAACCCACAAGTGTTCTCACTTTTACTCTTCCGATTCTCTCCCCCATCCCACCGGGTGGGGGCAAGTGAGCAGCTGTGTGGTGCTTAGTTGCCTGCTGGGGCTGAACCATGACATGAAGCCTTTAATCCGCTGCCTACAACTTTTAAAACATGCAATTCCAGTCAAGGTTGCATTATGCCTGGCTAAGGAGGATACTGGGAGGAGGAGGACAGAGGGAGGTGACATGAGAAATAGTGGCAGCATGGACTTCTGTGGAGGTTAACAGCCGGGGGAAGAGTCGATGGGAAAGGATGAACATAGTTACTGATGGCTTAGCTGCAGTCTTTACTGTAGTGTTTTTATTGTTATTTGGGGTAAAACTAGCGTAAGCATGTTCAGCTGTACCGAAATCACACCTTCATTTGCCAGTGCAGATGTACCCTGTAAATGTAAAGCCACTGCGAAGTCTCAAAGGAATAGAGACTGCTCCGTGACTATTCTAGCACAAATTCCCCGTAGCCCTAGTTACAGAAACCACCATTTAAAAGATAAAATTTAGTTATAAGTGTACATTTAAAGCTGCTTCACTGTCTCTCTCCTTGAAGTGTATATTGAGCTCCCCATAAAGGATGTTTACATTACAAGATCAGTTAAAAAGAAGCTTTAAAGAAGCTATCAAGAGTTTCAGCTCGTGGTTACACTTTCTCTCTAGCCCTACTGCAAAGCATTTGGGATGATCCTAGGACAGTGGGGGTGAGGGAGGCAGATAGCTGAGAGACTGGCTGGGTAGAGAAAATGTACTGGGGGCTGGTTGTGAATTTGGCAGGAAGGGGAAGTTACCCCGCACGTGCCGGAGGGTTACGGCACACATTGAGCAGTACACGCTCCCTGCTGACATGCGCTTCCTCGCTGTGCTCACGAGACCGCGGTTGCTTCACAGGACTACAGAGGGGATTTGAATTCATTCCTGTTTGTTTGCCCCAACACATGGCAGTGAAGAATGAGCTATCTTCCAAACTAAACAACCAAGCAAACAAGCACATTTGGGAGAGACTTGTTCAACTAATGTTAAAAGTTAAAGATTACCTTTACTGTACAGTAATTGTTCACTGAGGAATCTTCTTTCAGGCTGTAAATAATGTTTTGTATTATCACTGTATTATTTACTTTCACGAAACCTGGGTTTTGCAGTACAAAGGTAGATCCATATTGGTTAAAATTCATTTGGCATCTCCTCCCCTCCCTTTAAAAAACTTTCAAAAAACAGACCTGAAAGATTAAATGATGTTTCTTATGCTTTAAATCCTGGCATTTTAAAACATAGGCTGGACAGATTTGTAGATTGTTGAAAAACTTTCAGTTTGTGGCTGAAAAACTGCTGAGGATATCAGCTGAGACTTCTGGAGGCTGTACGGAGAGAGCATTTCAAAGCTCTGTACTTGCCAGAGTTCACTCCTTTGTGCAGTAGCACATTATTCTGGAAGCAGTGCTTCTACTCAACTCTTTAATGTTTTTTCCAGAAAGAAAAGCACATTAGCTGAGTATCTCTCTTCCATAGTGCTACTGCTACTGCTAAAAATCAGAGTTTTCATACAAGCAATGCCGAGTGAGGGAACTGGCATGCCTCTACAGTATGTCTTCATCTCAGATCCCAGCATTTAACTAGGATCATAGTACTCAGTCCTGTTTGCTTCCCAGTCTGTCACAGGGCTCTGAAATCATGGTATCAATTGCATACCACTATGGTATGCAAGCTGCTTTACAGTCCTGCACACCAGCCTGCACCCTTTGCCTTGGAGAGGGGTCCACTACTCTCAAATTGTCCATGACAGATCCAGAAGCTCCTGCTGGTGTTATGTCTCAGTGGGACTGGGGGGTGACTTGGGTGTCCACGTGGCCCAGAAAAGCAGCTACTGCTCCGGATCCTGCTGCCTCTGCCACTGTGTAAGGGATACTAGCACAATCAAAATTAAAATCTGGCCTGTAACATGAGTTACCCCGACTCTTAGCAGCACTAATACCTGAAATCCCTTAGGGGTTGGTCCGGAAAAGAAACGACGTGTAGAATTTACATTCAGGAACTGTCCTGCCAGGAACAATTCCTTACTTTCCTTCCCAATGCGCCAGCAAGATTAGCACTGAATCTACACAGAAAAACCCACTGAAGACAGTGAGTGTAATATGTAGATGTACCCAGCTGCAGAAATTAAGGACTATACGTATAAGGAAGCTTCTTCCCCTTTATTGATAAACCATTTTTATTTGCTGTGTCTCAAAATACTAGATACGGTTTTGAGATATGGTTGAAATACTACTCAAAACCTGTTTCATAAACAACAGAATACTTAGGAGAAGATCACTGAAGGGGCAAAAGTGATAAAGTAATTAATAAAAAACTGTAGGATTGGATTTAAAACCGACCAAATGGTACCAAATAAAAAGCAAGAACGCTTTGAAGACTGTGAGTGTTGATTCCTCCACTTAGAGAATTTACGCTGATAATGAGCAGTATCAGAGATAATTTATTCATCAAAAATAATCTTGTATATCAAGTCTTGTCTTTCTCAAGATTAACTTTAATGTTTGCTGCTGAAATCCGCAGTGCTGGAAGTGTGCATGTGCAAGAATATAGTTTGAAACCTAGCAACTCATTGTGTAAAGCCACTTTACTCAGGATTGCTGAAGATATTCTCTCTGCTCAGTGTCACATAATGCACATGTTTCTAAACATCCATCTGCATTTCTTCTGTTTCTGTGACAGTCACTGCCTTTCAATGTTGCCCTCAGCAAGGGAAGAATCGAGTTTAAGCTCCAGACTTCAATATCGGTCGCTTCCACTGATGTTATTATGGCAGTATCCCCTGTACTATGAGCTTACAGAGGACGCACTGTTGTTTTGAAAATAGATCATCTCTATTCATATATTTTATTTTAATAAGATACTAGAAACGTGACTATTTTACTTGAATGCTTCTTTATACCATACTTTGAATATTTAAGACCTCTCTTTGCTATGTTAAAAACAGGCACTGTTGAATAACTGATGTATTTCCCCAAAGAAGAGTTCAACCTGCCTAGTTCCTAATCCTGTAATTACTTACGCATGTAGTTAAGAATACAAACACTTCCCTTGTAATCACATGGAGAGGGATATGCTGAATCATGGCCTTTGCTATATAGTCTCAGCTTCTAGAGGTACTCCCATAATTCACTAATAATAATGATCCCTTTTTCTCCTACTTAAGAGTAGTGTATCAACACAGAAGGTTTTGCAGTGCAGGTTTTCACAGGAAAACATTTTTTTGTTCTAAGTATTATCTGTCTGAAGGTAAAGAAACATTTTAACCACTTGTTCAGTAAGTATTGATTTAGCTTTTAGCCAAGCTTTTTGTTCTTCAAGAAAAACAAAATCCTATTGATTGAACTGCCAAACTCAATGGCAAAATTCTCATTGGCTTCAGTATAGATCAGGATTTCACGAGGAACATTTATGTATGTAGCATGGGCTAGTTCTGGTACTGTGGAGACTTACAGAGTGCTCACAAAATAAAAAACCAACATAGACTCAGCCATGCAGAACTATCAGAAATTGGTTAGACTGTCACACAACTTTTTTAGCTTTCCAATCACACACACACCTTCTCCAACTGCTCTTCCTGCTAAATAAATAAATCATAAAGAAAAGCCTAGAAAACACCAACTAGTACCAATGTAGATTTTGTGAGGCTTGTATATAAAAATAATATATATAAAATAAAATCTTTTTTTCCCTCTCAGTCCTCACTCAGGCATGACTGAAGCCACATATGGAGAATAAACTGATTAATCAATTATTCTTTAGAACCTTGACAAAAAACTTTTTGTAAGTTTTATACATTCCTGTTAATGCTCTAATACTGAACATTCTGAAACAAATCCAATGTACATTTCTGCTGTTTCTGGTTTCATATGCTGTCTTGTACTTTACAGATATGGCTTTCATTAATACTGAAATAAACCCAATGCTGTTTTTACTCAGTAGGCTTTGGCCACTCTATTCCCCTCCTCCCCTTTATGTGTCAGTTGTAAATTGCTTGACAAATACTCTGTTTCATGCTTCCCCACTGCTGGCATGCAACATCTTTAAAGATTCAAAGGAGATAGAAAGGCTAAAAAGGCAACAGGTAGGTAATAACAGCAGACAGCTCAGTCTCCGGTTAAACTCGCTCAGAGTAGCAAGCAGTAAGGCTGTATTTTTTCCTCAGAGTGCAGGTGGAGAGGCCATGAATGAAAACAAATTTCTGAACACAGACTCCAGCACAGGATCGGTGGAAACAACCGTCAAGCCGTTACCATTTAAAGATCCAAACTTCATCGTAAGTATATTATTTTAACGATTTGAAATTCTAAACTCTTCAAATAAAACATTAACTAGGATTCTATTAAACCATATTGCTAATGTAAATATTGAGAAAGTCAGCTTAACAGCCAAATAAAAGGTCGGTAATTTTAAAGAAATTTTGTCTCAAGCCCATGTCACACTATGGTCCAAGGTGCACACTATATTATAGCATGAAAATGGCACTGGTCCAGAGGCAGAACTATTATATTAAGTTCTGGAACAGAGTCAGAAAGCCTGCTAGATCAAGGTAAGTGCAGAAATTTTATGGTGTGGTATCTCTCAAACTACCACAGCTAGAGAGGAATAATTTATACCGCTGTGAATGTAGGAATCCCATCTCCCAGTTCATAGCCAAGGCAGGCTGCAGAACAATTGAACTAGAAATCAGCCAGAGAGTCATTAGCAACTGGCATTTTGCTCCTCTCCTGGTCCCTGAAACTCTAACAGACCTGTGATGTCCGTTCTTCCAGTAATTGCTAGATTTAGAAGCAAATGCTCTGTGCTCCCCAGAAGCCTGGCCTGCTGGCATTCAGAAGTCATGTAAACTCTAACAGCTGACGAAATACAGGCTGCTAAAACACTCTGAGGTTTAAATTGGGGGAGAAGGTGAAGGAACACTACAGCTAGTAATGCTGTCACTGCTGCGTTTGTTTTTAATATCTTTTTATCTTGCTGTGCCAGGGCCAACTCATTGGCACACTGCACAAATGCTTTCTAGACAAGCAAACTTCTCAGACTGCTGGTCCTAAGCCAGTACTTAGAAAGAAGGATTTTATCCCAGATTTCATTCTGTATGAATAAGATACAATATCCCACAGCATAAAACCTGAGTAATTGGGCATCCCACAGCTCACTAAGCACAGGTTTGGCAGGGGGTATAAAATTAATCTCTGGCTTGCAAGTTGCTCTGTGTCTGCTCTGCAGACGACTTCTGTCACAAGAGGGGCACTCAAACGACTGTAGACTTTGCTCACTCTAATCCTCCAGTGAGCACCAGCGTCTTTGAGAAATGGGGCTTATTGGAAAAGCTCCGTTTGCACCCAGAGGCATTCCGTGTAGCTTCCATATAGGATTTAAATAGCCGTGAGGCCTTGTGCTGATCCTTCAGTTCTTAGAGGGACATCACCATTTCCAAAGAGGCAATACTAATGTCTGCATGCTTAAAATAATAATGAATGTACAGGGCCTTCGGCAACTGCTGCAGAAATAGTAGGCAGCTATAATAAAAACATGAAATTGTCCTCCCCAATACAGTAACTAATTTCAGAAGAAATTTATTGAGTTTTAACTAGCTTTTTGTTGGTATGAACTGGTAGTAACAATTTGGATGACTTTTTGCATCCTTCCAGCCTAATTTGCCTTAAAAGGAAGTAAATAAATTAAATAATGTCTATCTCTCATAAATATGCCCAAATTTGAACCATTAGCTCACTGCAGAGGATAGACTTAAAAGCAGAGAAGAAGGAAGAAATTACTTTTTTTCTAAACTTCCTGATTGGAATTGGCATGCCTTGGCAACGGGAAAGAGGAAGACGACCTTCTGACAATTGTGTAGAGCAGTGAATAGCTCCACCTGTCCTAGCTCCAGCTTTCCCCGAACTCCACTAGTGCAGAGGTAGCTTGGTTCATTTGCGCTTGGCAGTCGTTGCCTTTTGATTGTAGGTATGTGAGGTGATATTCAGCCCCATTCCTAGGAGGCATAAGTTCATATAAACCAAATAGATGCTTTTGAGAAATCAGGTTACTGGGAAAAAAAAAACATTATGCAATGATTTTAGGGGAAATTCATGCATGAATTTGAATTAGTAATGTGGTAGTACATCTATTTTCATCTCGTATTCCAGCAGTCTCTATTTTACAATGATCTCTAGATTACTAAGGTGTTACTCTCAGAACAAACATTTGCATGTACTTTCTGTATTGGATATCCATTGCAAAAACGCGATATATCATCAGCTCATGAGCATCTTTTCTCAATATATCTTAGGTCTACAGAAAAAAGCTTTCTCATTGAATCCTTCCTCCTATCATTCTCAGCAATTTAACAGGCTAATTTATACACCAATCACAGCAGAAGTGTGTTTGCAGAACTTTGCTGAGTTTTCATGAGACTGATGTGGCAGGTAATAATTATTAACAGAGATGATAACAACAACTCCCCAATTGTAAGAACATTTTCTTTTCTGAAGTAAAGCTGTAAATCTGTGCCCTTTGATCATTTAGAAGTAGTACAGTATGTTGTGCAGCTTCTGTCTCTGGAGAGACATAAATAAACTACTCTGTAGCAATCACATTTGGTAACTGAAACTACCATTATAGTACCTGTAGCAAGCCTTCCATTAGTGTACCTTTCAAAATGCAAAATTGTCTTGGCAGCCAACATTCCATTTATTACTCTTTCTATTCTTCTGTCTTCTATACTTTGAAAGAAAAATAAAAATTCCAAGAAGTTTCTCATAGTATTCATTACATTTTGCAAGATCAGTTGTGTTTTCTACAGTCATGGATAATTTACAAGAGCTAGAGCTGCACCTGTAATATGCCATAAAAAGGAGAGAGAAAATTTAGCCGTGTAATTACAATTTTAGACACAACTTCATAGTAATAAGTTCTAATACGATGGGAAGTACATACAGAATCCTGTAATCTCAGGCTAAACCTAACCACATCGATTTTCTATTTCCATGTAAAAAGCAGATTTTCATTTCCTTCAGTTAATCCTAAACATAGTAGCTTTGACACAGTCCAAAAAGCTTTGTTTTTCTTGCAGCCAAGATTAAAGTGTACAGTATATTAGCCCGCTGATGAAATAAGTGAGGATAACAAATGGTTCATGACAAGATGAGACGTATCAGAAAGACTATGAAATAGAAGTGTCACGCTCTGAAATAGTATTCTTTATTTATTTTTTCTCTAAACACCATATTTTTAATTCTAGCACTCCGGCATTGGTGGAGCAGCAGCTGGCAAGAAGAACAGAACTTGGAAGAACCTGAAACAAATTCTTGCATCTGAAAGGGCATTGCCATGGCAACTAAATGATCCTAGCTGTAAGCTGCTTAGACGCTTTGCATATATTTATAAATAATAAAATCCACACAAATAACTTTCTTTAAAACAAACCTGAATTATTTCATCAGTGCATGCAGTATCCTGCTTGAACAGGGTCCAGTAGTACATTTAAGACTACTCCAGTCACCCTCGCCAGCCCTAAGTGGAAAGTAGGGGGGAAGCAAATAATTTGGAGTATTGTGAGAAAGTTCAAATACATTTGGGAATAGAGTTTAATAAAGGAAATGTATTTATCCAAGCCAGGTCAGAAACTCCTTATTCCCATCAGGTTTTTGTCACCTCTTCACTGCTGAGGAGGCTCCTCCTCCTCTGCATACAGCCCAAATGTCTTCTGACGCGTGGCTGCTGCTGCTTGATTAGCTATATTTGAACTATTTTCAAATAGATTCTGCTAAGCCACATACCTGCAGTAGCTTAGACCTCAGCCCAAGCTTCCTATCCAGCTCCTTATCCTAGATTCTTGGGAGATTTAAATCCTACATCCCCTATTTAGTTCAGCACAGCTGAAACTATGCTATTAGCAGTCCTGATTACAGCTAGCTGGTGTACATCTACAGGAGCAGAGTTACAGCAGTGGTCTTCATCTAGATATACTTCAAGTCTACTTGTAAAGTAGGATACTATTGAACTTAGCTGGAGACAGAATGTGATCCTCAGATTTGACTTAAGCAAGTGGAGGCAACTCAGAATTGAGCATATGCATATACTTTTTGTCAGACTTGGTGCTTTATCCAAAAATAGCTTGCCATTTTTTGAAGTGTTTTAGACGCAGCTGTTGTTATAGAAAAATGCAGACTACTGTGTGTTCCTGGCTATTGTAACTGACGATCTGCTGATGTTGCTATTTCTATTACATTCTGTCTGTAGCAGTAAATTTACAGGCTTTTTTTTAAGAAGGTGGGAAAAGAAATTCAGTTGCGTATTTAAAACCACTGTCTGTGGCATTAGTGTCCTTTGAATTATGAGACGATGAGTTAGAAATTTGATATGGATGGAGCATTTGAATTGATCATAGTATCTGAATGAGGTGCAAGGGAGATCAGGAAGGAGGAAAGAAATGAGTCAGGTACAAGATATTTTTGTAAACATCCAAAATTGGGGATTTAACTACTTAAACATACCAACTGTATCTTAAAAATGTTTATGAATGAGAGTTGCTATCTAAAGGTCACCAAAGAACAGCAATTTCCATCATTTAGTTTAAACATTCAGACAATTTTCTAGGTCATTGACGGGGCTTAAAGTGGTACATGCTTAAAGATTTAACTGATTTAAAAGATTACTTTGCTTTTGTGGATTATAGTATTTCAAAGCTGCCATCTTGAGCAATGTTTCATGATCTTAACATACACCATGCATATGATAATGACTATTCTTTGCAAATAACTGACTGCGAGGGAATTCATTAAGACTTGGAAGAAATCAACTCCTTTCAAATAGTTCTCGCATTTTTCCTTTTGGGAAGGGCAGTACAGCTCACTGAGCTCTTATTTAGAGAGGTGAGCAAAACCAGGCTGTTGTTTACAGTGCTAACAGGCTAAATGTTTTCAGAAGTAATTCTGCTTCATATTTCTTTGCCTTAGTGCTGCTAGTTAATAGAGACCTCAGAAAGTAAAGGTGGCATTTTAAAGAAGTATTGTTACCTGTTTACATTTTGGGTTTGCGTTTTAAAATATATATAGCACATTGCATTTATCCGTTTCTTTTTCTCTAGATTTTAATATTGATGCTCCTCCTTCCTTTAAGCCTGCCAAGAAATATTCAGACATTTCAGGACTTCCAGTAAGTATTTTATTTTTCTCTTCAAAATTGGCATCTCACTTTCCACGATGAAATAAAGCTAGTGCATGCTTTTGTAAAAGATGTACTTGCTGAGGTTCCTATTCAGCCCTGCGCTTAATAGTTGTCCAGTGAGTTAGGGCCAAACCCCAAATACTGTCACTACATCACAATATCCTTAGGTTGTTAATAGATGTCAGGACAGATTAAATACCTTGTCCTGCCAGGTGGTACCTATCACACCAGCCTCTCAGCTGCAGAGTCTGCATTGGTCCCCATCATTTCTGATTCTTTAGATTGTTACAGTGAAAGCTGGTAGCCCGCAGTCTCCACGAGTCCTAACTTTGCCAAGCTTTAACCACACAGACTGAAACTTTCCATGCTGAGTGTTTGCCTGAGGCTGATTTATTTCATTATATCTTTTAGGGAAAGTTTCAAAAAGATGGCTCAGCAATTTCCAAGAATGAGATTAGGCAAAATTATATTGATTGGCCCAGGTTAAAAAAAAAATCTCGTTATCTTTACTCTCAAACTTGCCCTCAAACAAATCAGTCCGAGACAGACACTTGGCATGGACTTTTGAGAATTTTAAATACCCCCATGCTTCAGAGCTAGAACTTGGAGTTTGGCAGATGTATAGCCTGTGTGTCACAGATGGGCTCTTTTACATGGTTTTGTTAAAGAAAAAAGAAAAAGAAAAGGAAAAAAAACCAACCACATTTGACTTAGATACAGTTTGCACATGCTCCAAAAAGTCGCAGTAGTTACAATTTGGCACCTGAATTCCCCAAAGATTCTGTTGGCACAAAACAGGAGTAAAGTCATTGAATTCTGCCCAACAAAAATTTTGTATCTACTGATGACATGAATAATTTTACTTAAAACAAAACAGGTGTTAGTAACAGCATATCTTTTCGCTTTTCACCTTTAGCCCCCAGTGATTTATTTTGCAAAGCTTATGCATTTATTACAATTGAAATGAATGGGAATGTTGTATTTTGGAATATAAAAAGGGTTAAGCAATGGTTTACACTAAATAACTACAATAGTGTAAACTTTGTAACGTCAAATAGCCTTAGACAGAATTTCTGGGTCACTTCCCCCAGTTTAAGCTGTTTCTCACCCATAGGGCACTAGCCCACCTCACAGGCTCAGTATCACCTCACAGAGATGCCTATAAATATACACATTTGTTATGTTGAAGCAGGTTAACACAGCACCTTGCATTCTGTACACTGAATTAGGTGAAAGTCCCCATTGGGAAAAAAAATGGGTGAGCACTTAATTAAGGACTGCCTTATAGTGGATACACAGTGCAAGGCATCAAAGAATAGCTATAATGCCAACTGTTATCCTGCACGTCCTAACATTTGAGTTCTTGATTCGGTAGCGTAAGTTTTCTTTGACTTTGTTATAAGTAACACATTTAAATAAGGCACCTAGGAGGTGGCATGTTTCCAGCCTGTGCTGGAAGTGGGTTGGAGTGGGTTGCTCGGATCAAGGCTGGTAACCCTTGGCATTCAAGAGGGAATGGGAAAGCAACATCTCCCTCACAGATGGACTGACAGACAGCAAATGGAAGAGACTGCTCACAAACCCAGGGAAAACAATTCCCTCCAGCCGGGCAGACTTACAGTCTTGTACTGACTGGAGTGCTGTTTTGATATAATAGCAACTTGTTTTCAGACAAGGAGCAGGGGTCAGTTGAATAAGGAACTTTGCATAAGTACCCCTACTCTATATAAAGATGCAGTGGATGGGGGAAGGGGGATAGGTGGACATGTGAAATAATAATGAGTAGACTTCACCAAAATAGCAAAAATTCCATACCGGGTCACTTAATGGTGTTCATCTGTTTCCTATCCTCTCCCCTTAGAGTTGCTTTGCAAGTATTAGTCGCATTCACACCGGGTGTTATTAGAGTTGCTGTAACATCTCTGACCTGTGAGGGACTCATGTGGGGCAGATGGCATAAGGGCATAAGTCCCTTTCACTGCCCCGCCTCCAAGGAACCAAATAATGCTTTCCAGCACTGGCCTTTGATGCATTTCAAAACTAGTCAGTCATTGCACCTATAGCAAGATGATGATGCAGGTTACAGATGTGAGTGAAGACCGTGTCCCTACCAGCTAAGGGTCAGTTTAGCCATAGGAAATAAGAGTCTTCCTCTCAGTTCCTCAGTTTTTCTTTACCAGCTCCTCCTTTCCATCAGTGATTTATGTACTCTTAACTATTCTAGCTCAGTATAAATACTCTCCTTTCTATATTAATCCATTCAGTGCTGCTTTTGTTTCCTTTTTTTGTCTTTCCACTTTCTTTTTTTTTTTTTCTTAATTTTCTACCCTCTAATTGCATTGTGAGTCAAGTTTCCTATTTTACCTGGGCTGCAAGGTTTCTCCAGACTATGATAAAAATACCATGTTTAAAAAAATCTTTTTTTATTAAGATAACTGAGACAGTGTGTTCTTTAAATTGCTAAGCTAGAAATGTTTCATAAGAAGCACTAAATATATTTTCGAGATCATTTGCTAGTAGGAAGATATGTGGGGTAATAGAATATTTTAGAAATCTAGTATAAGAAAAATGTCCCTGTATTTTCTGTGTAAAATCTGAAAGCATTTGTGTAAGAATATATTTTCTATGGGAATGCTGGATTTTCAATAGAAAAAAAAAAGTAAAATAAATTCCTTAGCATTACCCATTTAGGGAAGAATTAAATGGTCTAGCAGGTACAAAAAAAGAGAAGTGTATTAAAACACTCTCATTAGTATACCTGCAGTTATATTAAATGCCAGAATTAAATTCTTCTCTTCTCTTTCTGTGTGTAACGCAAATGGAATTAAATTTACCAATGGTCTAAGCAGAGTAGCCAATTTATATTTGTAAGGCAGCCTAGAATTCAAAAGCTATTATCTACTATATTGACACTGCAAAATAAAACTATTATTTCCAAACTTGCAAGATGAGTATCTAGGTATTTTAACATGCAAAACAGAGTAATTTGTTGTAAAGCAGATGATTAAAAAAAAACCCCAAACCTTCAAATGTTTACATTTCTGCTCCTTTTCTGAAAATGGATCAGCCTTGTTACTATAGAAACAGATTGAGATTACTAATTTATTGTATTTGAAGAGCATGTATCTGTGGCCTTTGACTTAGTTTCTA
The DNA here is from genome assembly GCA_009819775.1 of Phoenicopterus ruber ruber. NCBI lineage: Eukaryota > Metazoa > Chordata > Aves > Phoenicopteriformes > Phoenicopteridae > Phoenicopterus > Phoenicopterus ruber. The sequence goes on from CM020216.1 coordinate 97,207,816, forward strand.
AACATGACAGAGTTTTTTCTTTGCAAAATCACCTTCTTTCACTTTTCTAATATGTTTTAATTATTGCTGAAGTAGCGGTAAAGTTTGTTTTCAGACTGAAGTCATGGCATAAATGCGTAGTTACCATACATTAGCGTGTGCAAACAGTACGGCCCAATACGAAGTATCAGAATGGTGAAGAACTGCCATGATATTTTTAACCTAGATTGGGGTGCAATACAAATTGCAGATATTGCTTGGCTAGTTTATTACAGAATCATGCACATTTGAAAAGCGGTCTACTTGGTTAGCTTTTTCTTACATGAGGCCAGATTTAAAGTGCAAAATAAAAATAAATTTATACCTGCTGTAACCATAAAGTTACTACCAGGGATGAATTTACTCCAGCCATTTGTTTGAAAATTAGTTGATGGCTTGACTGTTAGCTGACTACATTTAACCTTGTGGCATTTCTTTGTAAAGAAACAAGCTACAAATAGCACTTAATTTTCTGCTAAGTCATATCAGGCCAGACGATTAACTGGATTGTTACCACGGTCAACAGATCCTTCCCAACATAAAAATGGTAGAGGGTTCTGCGCTTCAGCAGGGTGCATGAAGGGGATGCTTCAGCTCTTCCTGGCCTTTTATTTTCTAGTAGCAATGCCTTAAGGGATCTCTACTACCTGTGCCTTGCAGCCTGCCATCACCTCCTGTTAAAGAAAGGTAGAGGAGACACTTCCAGAGCCTTGGCAGGCACGTGGCAATCCAGCGCTGAACAGGCGGTGATGGTCCTGGAGGCTGAAGGTGGAGAGGCGATCCCCTGAAGCCTGCCTTCTTCCAGCCCAGCCTCCTCTGCTGCCCCCGAGCTCATCCGAGCTCGAGGTTTCTCTAGCAACAGGGAAGGGGAGAGGATGGAAGGAAGCTGGCACCGCTCCCAGGCACCCAGGGTCCAAATATAGCAGAGGATACAAGCGTAGCCCAGGGTTAGCTGGCCAGGCTGCTATCCTGAAAGCAGGCGTCTGTAGCAAAGCACAACGCTGAGTTCAAATTTCTTATCAGTTCAGTCACAGAACCACAAGCTGAGACTCCCTTGCTTTAACAACCACTTTAAAGTAAATTAAAAGCTAAGTTGTATGCAGGAAGAGAAAATCAGTCCAAAGCTATCAGAGCACCCATAATTCAGCCTCTTTGTGGGTAATTTATTGGCAGCAGCCCGACTCTTTGGAGAGCTGCCTTGAGAGAGACTGCACAAGGCACGGAGTTGCTAGGGTGAGTTTAGAGAGTTGAGGAATTTCTTTTGCGCTGTGTTTTGTATGAAACTATTTCAGCCTTCTGTTATGTTTAATGCATTTCTAATGTGATTTTTGTAGGGGTCTGTTAACTTCTCATAAGTTCTGACATGAGGAGAAAAAAAAAAGTACAAACTTTTGGTCACATGGTAGAACAGCAGTGCTGTTACTGGGAAAAGAAACTCGCTGTTTTGTGGTCTTGTAATTAGACACTTTTTTAGCATTCTGTTTCGAGATTTTATTTGAATAGCGTGTCTGCCATTGTTTCTTTTTTCAGGCAAATTACACAGATCCCCAGAGCAAGCTGAGATTTAGTACTATTGAAGAATTTGCCTATATCCGGATGCTCCCTTCGGATGTGGTTACAGGATACCTGGCTCTAAGGAAAGCGACAAGTATCGTTTCCTGAAGAGACCAAATATTGTTGTATATCACTTGTGAACAGTGCTAATTTTGAGAATCATGATGGAAACTGACTGCGAGACTGAGGTTCCTTAAAACTATCCATGGATATTTACATCTGGAAGTAGTTGATGATACATGGATTTGAAGAACATATGGCTTTAATTTTGATAAATGCTGGTATTTGTTAGTTTGCCAATTTGTAAGCAATTTGGTTTGGTGAACAGAATAACTTAGACCTTAAGGATACGGATCTGCACCATAATGTCTGAGTTATATTCATTTCTGTAGAGACAGGATTTCATCCCCACCCTATATATTTTAAGTACTGCTCTGGCTCAGAAGAAAGTAATTTGAATTAAGGAAAAGGTACCAAGATATCCCAACCTCTAAACCTGCTTTGCAGATGCGCATGCCACTTGGCTATGAAGAAGTTTGTCCCACCTGTAAAATGAAGTTAAAATACCTAGCAAGTGCTGCTATTGTGACAACTGTTTATGGTGCTGAGCACTGTGGAAATTAACAGCTTCACACAAATATTTGCATTGAAGAACTGTCAGCATAAATAAAGTTGGACTCAAACTTGTTTTTAAAATATCCTAATGAATATGCATAATGGGATCCAGTCAAATCACCACGTAACTCTTCATCGTGACACTTTGTAGCCTTTGAGTGCTTCATTTCACAACCTGACTATTCTTCTACCTCTGCTAATTAGTACAGTATTAGTACTAATTAATACAGAAAAGTACTAATTTCCCAGACTTTTTAAAAATGATGCTAAAAAAACCAGGAATTCCACTGTCCAGTGATGTTCTGACACCCGGATGGTCTTCAGCCAAGTGCGACGTCTTAGGTCAGGACACTGACCTTTGCACCAGGAGGTACCAGAAGAGTAATGGATAGCAACTGAACATTGTCACCTTTAGAGGAAGGAGACTGAAGGAGAGTTTGGACTCTTGCAGGTGGGGGGGAGCTGACAAGAACACGCCAACATCAGAATGACCATGATTTCCTGAAACTAAGTCTAGGGGCAAGGGGGCAGAGGGTTTTCTGCCCATTCTTTCTTTTTGTCCTCTTTCTTATGACAAGCTGCTGATTTGTTGTCTTCCCACTTCTGCATCTTTGTCCCTGCCTTAGACTCTTGTCAAGTTTTAATCTGGACTCCAAGCTCAGGCTGAGCCATTCCTCGCCTCCAACCACACAGCCTTCACGCCCATACGCCACCAACTGCCCTGTAGCTGTGGCACTTTCCTCCCTTATCTCTCCGAAGCAGCGGGTGTCAGCCAGCAAGGCGGCTAGGCGAGTTACCACTTGCTGCGGGAATGCTCTCTTCCCGTGTGCAAAACTGCCAAGTGGAAGACTTTTCCCAGAGCTTGTTAGTGCTGAGCGAGACTAAGGAGGCGAGACACTGATCACGGGCCAGCAGTCCTGTCTCACCCAAGCTCCATCATGGGCATCGGGATCTTGTGCAAGGCACCTCGTCTCTCCGACTCCACAAGCAGCACGCAGTGGTGACTAGTTAGTGTCTAAGCTGCACCTTGAATGCACATTTCCATAGACATGCTAATTATTAGAACAGATTTTTTTTTTTCTCATTGAAGGAATAAATATGCAGAGTGTTATTAATGCTAGTTTAATTTCAACTCCAAAACAGGAAAAACAATAATGGGACGCATTGTTTAATGAAAGTCTGTGGGACTCGTTCCTCAGTTTTTGTGATCTAATATTTACAAAAACACAGTAATTTAAAAAGTCTTTGACATGCTTACAATAGATCCTTCAAAGCCCTGGATACCAGATAATGCTACAACTGTACCACAGAACAAAAAAGAATAAGACAGGATATCTCTCTTCATGCCAGTAAGCATCCAAGCCACATTCTCTTTGTATCCGAGTTTTAGAATGGATGGTTTTAGCTTACTTTACGTACTGAAGATGTGTTTATAAGATAAGCTTAACATTGATATGAAAAGAAAACACATAGAAATGTTGTAAGATCATTTATGCCTTAAATAAGCAGATAGCAGCTCAGAAAATCGTATTTCACCAGCTTGTTCTCTCCCACAAATATTTTTAACATTCTTTGGGAATGACTGTTTAGGAACCCAGGCTCCCTCACCATCAGAAGTCCTCCATGCACTCCTGCACTGTATATTAAGATGTTGCTTCTCAGCTAATTTCTACCGCGCAGTGTTTATGCATTCCATTTTCAAAACGTAAAAGTGTCCCACTGAATCAATCAGCATCAGAAAAGCAAATACTGCTTAGATTTGGCAAAAACGTGACTCTTCTCTCAATGCTTGTGTCCATATGATGGCTGCTACATTCCCTTTTATTTCCTTGTTTTTTCCTTTGTTAGCTACTGGCCCTTTTTTCTTAGTTGGTAGGTAGTACCTCGCTTTTACTCATTAAGCTGTGCAGTAGTCAAGCCAAGAGTGATGAGTCAGCCACCAGCACCATTCAGCCTTACATTGATCAACAACAGTTTACTATATGTGGCACAATCAAAACGAATTTGTTTTTGCAGGAAGCTGAGGACAGAAAAGATCTGGCAGCCAACATGTACGACGCCATTCAGTCCAACTAGGTTCTTTTTGGGAACAGCGTGTGGACCTGCTGCTCTCGTCAATGTCTGCTGTGAGAGAACTGAGCAATACCTCCCTCACTGTATATAAGAGAAAATACGGATAAGTGAAGAGCTCATCTGTGCCACAGAGTAGTTTTAAAGTATGTTTTATTGACAGCTTTAGAAGAAGTGAAAATTGAGAAGCACATTTATATTTAAAAGTGCTTATGGGACGTTATCTAGATAAACATAACTAAGTTGAATTTAAATTGAGAAGAGGGCAAAAGAAAGGCATTTGAAAAGAGAAGCAGTGATGAATACCATTTCAGACTTGAGGAAAATATATTTTGACTAACAGTACTACCACATCTGTAAAGCAGAAAGCCAGCAGTCAGGGTGAGGACTAATTTGTTCAAGTACAACCGTTACTATCTGTGAAGTATCACCTGAATGTGTTACTTAATACAGACCACAGATGGCTTCAGCATCGTGTGCATTTGCATTGTGGTCCCCTGTCAACCCCCTCCGGTTCCCCTGTAACGGCTTGCAGCACACCAGTTGCTAAGCCCCCCCAGAAATCCCACTGACATTAATGGGAAGTGAGCTTGTCCAGCAACTCGCAAGGTTTGCCAACTGGCAAAGATTTACCCTTCATCTTTTTGGTGGGCGGAAAGCATATTTTCCATGCCTCATCTGTCCTATCCCTCAGAGAGACTGAGGATGTTCACCAGCGGCCAAGCTCCCGTTTTCCTGTGCAGCTACCTGCCCCCACACGCTGCGGGTCCAGCAAACACTGGAGATGGGGGGGTTGCCTCCAGTTTACTGGGGGGGGTTCTGGGTTTTTTTTAAGACTACAGTAGCTTGTATTTGCCTCATGCTTCAGGTGGATCTACTTGCTTTCAAAGGCCTGGACAAAGCAGGCAACTGCCTCTGCAGCCGTCGGCCCCAGGCAGCAAAACTGCCGTAGCCGAGCTGCCTAGTGTGGCCAAAGCCCTGGGGCTGCGAGGACGCTGGGCTGCAGCTGGGGCAGGGGCTGGGGGGCATGGGGCTGTAGGACGGCGGGGCCAGCTGGTCCCCAGAGAAGGGGTGTACTGGGAGCCATGAGAGGAGTGAAGCTCTCAGCAGCTGCAGCTGCTGCCTCCATCCTTCCCATCCTCTCTAGTGAATGGGAGAGCAGGACACTGAAGCTCCAGGGCGCTTGCCTTGATCATTCACTGCTGGTTCGTACAGCAGCTCTGTACCCATGGAAATGTCCTGCCCCAGCCCTTCCCGCTGCTGCATCTGTATTAGGAATGACCTTGGCCCCACGTCCTGGAAAGCAGCTAAAGTCAATTCAGAGAGGCCTTGGGCCAGCTCATTTTGGAGCCCTTGCAGTTCACTTGCCTGTATTTCCCTGCTTTGTCCCATCATAGCGTTCTGGATGCCTATGGAGTTGCTATATATGGGCTTCCACGGAGGGCAGGAGTAGCAGGCACATGCAGGGAGATGTGCCTCGATCTCCTTTGACAGAGGCCTGTAAGTGTCAAACCCCACCAAAGCACAAGGAAATTAAGGTAAGCAAAAGGGAGGGCTTTTTACTGGTGAAGAATACTGAAGTAAAAATTAACTAGTACTAAGGTTAAAAAGGTTTTGTAAGTCCACTGTGTTAAGAAAAAAGCTCCAACTCCCTGCATGATTACAATCTTTTTCCTGAAGGACTAAGTAATCTTTAATAAATACAACAATAATTTATTACTAGAAAACTCACCAACAGGTTTTAAGGCCTCTTACAGACTCTAACAATGTATGTGGTTTACATACTTGAGACAAAACAGCACATAGTTTTTCTTTCTGAATCACTTCAGGGAAGACAACTTTCACACACTTGATGTCAGGTTCTGGGAAAAAACGCCTGACTTAGTGCTCTTTTAAACAAGAAGAGTCAAGTGGTATCTGTATTCTTACTGGACACTTCAGTCACACTAAGTTGATGATACCACTAATATTAGAATTCACAGAAATCCCTTTGTATTTTTCTCATTTTAGTATGTGTCTCCCACTTTTCTCTGCCTGTTGGAGAGTGGATGGGTGGGACATAATAAAATAATACATCTTCAGTTAAGAAAAACATTTTGTTTAAGTCCATCTGGTGTCTGTAAGTATTGCTTGACTTGGTTTTGTATTACCTGAGAAGCTTAACAAATCCAGCCTTTTCAGATGATTACACTACTGTAAATCACAACCTACAGACAGCAATAGCAGTAATCTCTTGGGAGAGATAATAACAACAACTAACAAACACTGTTTAAACTACTGGTAAGTAGTGCTTGTGTAACTGCACACGGTTTATGACCTATGAGATCACATGTTAAGTACAGAACATTGCTTTGCCTGACACCATAGCCTAAAATCAATAATCTCTACATAAAAATCATAGTACTAGTGGACTAGACAATAAGTTGGGTCGGGGCTGGCTGTGGTTCCTGTTTGCCAGCACATTCTTCTCTGGGCAAGAACTCCCGTCGGTTGCTTGCATGCCAACTGCTGTGGCTGTCACTTGACTGCAGTACACCCCGCACAGCACCCCGGAAAACTGCGTCTGGTTCATGGACTATCTGAAGTCTTCTCCAATGTCCCAAATCTGGGATGCAAAAACTACTCTTGTCTCAAGTGAAGAAATGGTTTACAAACCGCTAACCACGCAGAGCACATGTGAACAGCGTCCCTTTTCTCTGCGAGTCTTGAATCCAAAGCATAGTTTGTGTTAAAGGAGAATAGGTGCCCCTCGTGTGGGTACTTCTGTTTCAGCACAGGTCACACACAAACAAGTTCTCAGCATCAGGTTTTGGAGTTTGTGAAGAGTGCTGCCTACCCGTGCATGGGAAGAAAGCGTTTCCTGCCTCATCCTATCAAAATAAATTGGTATCTGTGCACATTCAGTGCCTCCGTATAGATCTGATAAATCTACAGCAATAAACCCTTAGGAGCAGAGATGCAGGCCTGGTCTGCTTGGTCAATACTTAGTGGGCGTTGGGCACTGGGTAAGCAAGGGTAATAGGGAATGTCTAAATTTTGGCTGTGATCCCATTTATATCCCGAGGGACAGCAGATGTACCAGACAGCTTCTCTTTATTCTCTTCTCCCAGGAGGAGGAGACGCTTCTAAAAGGACACCATAAACACACATACACACACATTGCCTACATACTGTGTGTCAGGTCATTAGTTTCATGACTAATGCATCAAGACAACATAGAAGAGACAGAATTAAGGATCTTTTAATATAATTGTCTGTTGGCCCAAATCCTCTCTCATCTTCCAGCTCAGATAACTTGGATGCTGGTAACTCCTCCATGCTCACAGAAGGGTGTGAAGGAGTGACCCCACCTACACGGAGGAGTGCTCCCCTGGTCTGAACTCCACCCAAACAATTAGAGTGGTTAATTGCGTGAAACCTTCAGGCCATGGCTGCTTACGGAGACAGTGGAGGGCTGGCTGTACAGTGTGTGCCTCCCCTGTCCCGTGTCTACAGCTACATCCTTCACCAGGTGGCTAGGCAAACATGGTGGGGAGGAGTACGTGCAGGCAATCTGATGGTGGGAATCTGCCTTCCAGCTCAGGACCAAAATACAGGCACCCAATTTCAAGCAACTGGAAAAAGCCAGCAGCTTCTACGAGTGCGCCTGAATAGCAGTTCTTGCATGGGGGGCAACAGAGGCAGCATGGGGTCTGATAATAACTTTAAAAAAGAGGAAATCTCAGGAATTTCAACAAGAGCTGGACTTAGAGTAAGGTGAGAGGACTGGCAGTGGGACTGCAGAAGCAATTGCCCTGACAATATAAGGCTATGCTGAAGAAAAATCATTTATAAAACACTCTGTGGGTGATTCTTAATCCTCTGAAATAACACATATGGCATTATGGTGGTTTTCTATTTGGAATAAAGAGCATAAATAGAGCATAACTCACTACTTCAAATTGTGCCTTTCTGGGAGGTATGTCATAGCTGGTGATGTGGAGTCAATGGCTGCCATCAGTCTCAGGTGCACAAGTGACAGCAGCTAATAGGCACAAGCCTTGTTCTCCTCATATTAAATGGGCTTTTGTTACTGAAGCTGATGGCAAAGCACAACCACCAAATATTTTTGGCCCCTAACAACCAAGAATTTGTTTGTTTGTCATGCTTCATCTCCTGTACCAAGCTGTACAAAATCAGAGAGCTAAGAAATACCAGCAACTCCTTTCCAGCGTTATGTGAGCCCTTCCCACGAGCTTTGTAAATTGAGAATTATTACCACCATTTTAGCGACGTACGAGATGTTCCACGCCAGTACCCTGGTTTGGCCTCATGCTTCCTGAACCCTTGGGAAATGGCACGTCAAACCCCACTGTGAAACGCCACCTGCAAATGGTTTATTTCAGCAGCTGTCTCCACATTCTTATAATTTGCCTAATTGGAAGCCAAATTCTCCGTGGACCTTGAGATGTCCTTCTGAAGGATCACACTGGGACAGAGGATGCAAAAGCCATTCTTCCTGTACATTTCCTGTATACAATGCCACTGGGACACACAGACCTCTCTGGAGCCTTTGGGCAGTGACTCTCACACCAAGATCTGTTTATCTCTTTCATAAAAAATACGCATAGGTCACATGGATGATTTTTGGAACAAGCAGCGGAACCCTGCTCTTCCACCTTTCACACACATGCTCTGCTCACTGCGCTTAACAGTCTCTCGGTTAATCCCTCCAACTCTACGAATCATGGGATTGCAACCACTGCAAAGCAGTTACACAGACCTGGTAACTCTGACACTCTCCAGAGAACAGAGAGGTGCTTTGCATCTGTTAGGTTAAAGAGGAGACTGAGCCCATATCACAGAGTGAGGAAGAAGCCTCATCACCCCTGGGTGGTTGGATAAGGAAAGCAGGAACTGCAGCAGCATCCCTGTACTGGCTGCATTTCAAACGGAGGCAATAGCCTACAATAGCCTTTTTTGCAGAGCACGATCTGGAAGGGCGCTGCATCTGCTGCTGCAGGACAGAACGCGGGCAGGAGGCTGGCACCGAGCTGCTCGGCACTGTCAAGGCTGACACGTCTCTGGGCATGCTCAAAGGCAGAGCTTCAGATGTCTGGGTCACTATCCAGGATCCAGTCAGCAGCTGTGTGAGGATACGGAGGACTGCAGGTTTGGGCATAGACTGTCTAAACTCAGCCCAGATCCCTTTTGGGGATCTGCTCCTCTCTGAAGACTTGGGAATGAGTCTTACCAATTCAGTGGATTTTGACTCAACACCCATATCATCTGAACAGCTCATATAGTGTGCACTTCTTGTCACCAGAAGGTACCTGGTATTGCTACCAGTACTGGATCTGAAGTGGTGAAAGCATGAGCATCCACGGGAAAAAAAAGAAATCAAGGGCAGATGGGGGCCCTCTTGTCATTCTCCCAGAACTTCTCTGCCTTTCAGGCCACGTCTTTATTACCTTCATGACCTATTTAACACCACTCTCTACCTCCAGCTTTTCCAAACTTTTGTCACAGCCAAGACACTGGACAAGGTTAAAAGTCTTGTCCTACAACATACATTTCTAAGCAGTTCTCAAAACACATAACCAGAATCCAGCAGTAACAGGTGTCCTAAAAGTCCTGCTTTGCACCTCTGTACTGGGTGTAGGTGGCAAGGTTTTGGTAGGAGGGGGCTGCAGGGGTGGGGTCTGTGGGAAATGGTTCAGGGGCTGTAGGATGCGTAAGAGCTACAGATGCAGTTTCCTGGCCCCTTAAAAATGCGTATTTGAAGTAACAGCTTGGGGTTTGGGTCATACAGAAGGAGAGGCTTTATTTTGTCCCAGATAGCACACACAAGTTTGATCAAGTAGTAATTATATCTGAGCCACTAAGAAATAATCTCTAATGCATAATTAGTAACAGCACCTTCCCTGGGAGATGTGATTCCTTCCACCTCCCACTCCCCCTCCCTGCTCCAAAAGCCCAACAACCAACCAGCAACCCTCAGACCACCACAGCCCTATGATATACATCTTAAAAATGAGGACTGAAAAATAAATTACCAGGTTAATCAAAGAAAGGTGTTTATATCAAATCAGTAGAATTCACCTGGAGATCCGCAGAAGCTGCTTACTGAATACAGAAAAGAAGCACTAGAAGAAGAAAAATCCCAAGTGGAAAAGCAAGAAGGAAAGCTGAAACCACAAGAGGAAAGCTAACGGCCCATGTTGCCAAAAAGGCAGCCTTCTGCAAAGGATAATCAAAACCCCAGGGTGGGCCAAAGCCAGAAGCATCCTGTACAGCAGTCCTTCTGTCAAAAGGGCCATTGAAGCAAAGCTTAAAATGGAATGAGTCCACCAGAAAATCAAAAATGGCTTGCCACGGAGCCAGCCAGCTATCCTAATATACAAAGTGTTTTCCATCAGCGAGCGTATTTCTGTTTCTCGAACTGTATGACTACCCAAGGCTCGCAGTTACCATTTGAGAAACTTAAAACAACTTAAGTAAATGAAAAAAAGACACACATACATGCTGAGGCCTTCCAGATTTCACTCAAGTAGGCACACAGGCACTTCTTCTGTTCTTAATACTGTCTCTTTCCTGCCAACTTGTCTAGATTAGGGATATTTGCCACGCTGTAACTCTATCTGCAAACCCTGAATGTAAATATATGTACAAACCCTTAATGTAAATGTATGCATTGGGAAGAATTTGCCAGGAGCTTGGAGTGTGTGAGCACTTCAGGCTTATCTCTCGGTAATGACTTCCATTTGATTCAGCGAGCACAAATCCTCACCGAGATGAGCCCACGTCCAGGGCCGCGGGGCAGGCAGGGACCGACCTCCACACCTTGGCCTCAGGCTCCTGCAGGAAGCCCGACCTGTGAGCAGCGCTGGGGACGGCACGGTGATCACTGTCACAGCAGTGACAGGGTTCACTGTGACATTTCTTTATTTTTCTTGGCTCAGACTTTATATATATTGCTATATAGAACACACCGCCCTCCCACCCCCCGTGCGCGTTTTGAATGGTACGCAGTTATAAAAACAGCACAACTGGAAAAACTATTGCACCTGCATACACACGAGGGTGCACCGTATAAATAATTTATCGTAGTTAAGCAAAAGCTAAGGGATAAACTTCTATTTTGTTTGCTAAAATATAAAACCTAAAATTGCTAATAAGCCACTAAGAGCTATTCAACAGATTGTGTATTACAGGAAATCTTGCCAGGATGCTCAAGCGGTTTATGGCCATCTCGGATATCTGGGGAAGACTGAAATGGGTCTAATGTTTTTGAAGTTTTGTGGGGTTTTGAGAAATCCAGACATCTGCGTTTTAATCTTTGGAAAATCCTGAGATCAGCAAGACTATCGTCTGCAGGATTTAACCACAAGTTGGACCCACCTCTTAGCAAGTCTAAAAGTCTTATGATTGCTGTAAAAAAAAAAAACAAAAAAACCCAACCCTTTTTTTTTATATGTACACATAATGATGGGGTTTGTGCTGTAAAACATTTGTCTTTAAATGACAGGGTAAGAACATGATAATTCATGCTTTCTGCATAACCGAGTTAACTGGATGTGTCTCAGTGAGTGATTTAAATAACTGCAGCTTTTCACCTGCTGCTTTGTCTGCAACGTGTTTATTGCAGCTGTGTGTGTCAGCCCACTAACAACACAAACAGGGCTAAGAGCAGCTCTGAGGCAAGACTCAAAGGCTTGCAAAGTGCTCCTCCTGCCTTTTAGCCAGTCCTGTTATCCAGCTACCATCACTGCTACCTTTCGCGGGGAGGGATTTTTTTTCAAACACTGGGTAGGCGGTACAACCAAGAGGCACCGTGTGTGCACACCAGCGCTTTTTGCTGACGGGCACGCTTTTTAAAGTTTCACTTTTCCTCTCTCGTTGCTTGTCCTTCCATATTTGCAAGTCAGGAAAGATCTGAATGCAGGTCTAAATCTTCACGATATTTGAGATTTTGAGTTGAGTGGGACATTGAAATAGCTCCAACGCCATCAGCAGGGACCTCCAACTAAAAATGTAGTAACACGATGACTTCCCTTTCAATGTAAAATCAATCATGCCAAGCGCTCAAGATTTACACATCTCTTCATACGTACTAATCTACACCACCTTAACTGCTTTAGACATTTCTAGTATTTACTTTGGCTTCCTACATCCTCTCTTAATCAAGTCTTATTTTTCCATGACACAGGCAGCTATCCTGAACTTTTCTAGAAGCTGATATGACACACTCCCCTTTGGAAAATGCAATAAAGCATGGGTGCACACCCAAGGCAATATCTACAGCAATTAGAGTCACTGCTCATTCAAAAGTGAAAATAGGTGGATTGTGCTGTACCGTGCACCAGTGCTGTGGCAGCAATACTGCATTGCTCCATAAATAAGAGGAAAAAAAAACCCCAAACATTAAAGCCATTTATGGCACTTGTTTCCAACAAGGACGCTAATTCCATGTATTTGGAACAAAGAATGCAGTGTATTTTACTCTTTTTTCATCTTTCTGCTTCTAGACTGGGCAAATTAACATTGTTTTCTTACCACAAACCTCTGGAGACACCATGGTTTAAGAATGTTTTTCTGAACACTCACGCTAAAAAAGCAATCAGCCAGCTACTGAGCTTTGGAGGAAGGGGGTGGCATCTCCGTTCATACACCTTGAAAACAAGTTATCCAGCAGGGAGCCAGGCTGGGTGAATGGGGGGTAGGCAGAAGTACTGCAAAACCACCTCCCTTCCACCCGCAGCCAGCGTAGCTCATTAAAGCCACTATTTCACACACGCCATAGTGGTAATCTTGCATGAAAAGACTTACACACTTCTTCAGCATCCCTTATCATTATCTATCACCACCTATATGCCAATTTAGACAAGTAGAGAGGCACGTTGTCCCCCTTCCCCCTCTCTCCATGCAGGGGAATGCAAAGGCCAGCTCCTGTCCCAGACAGCTCATCAGCTGCCGGCTGTCGAGCCCAGCCCCAGCACAGCGCTGCGTGATGGAGGCTGCCCAAAACTGCAGTGATGGGAACCCCACCACAGAAGAAATGTGTGTGCACTGCTAAAAGGGAGAAATACAGAAAAAGAAAAGAAACATGACTGTCATCCAATCGGCAACATATTTCCATAGAGAAAATCCATTTTATCATATTGAGCATTATATTTTTATACCTTTTTTTTCTGTGGTGACCAAGCTTTGGTGGAGCAAAGCTTTAATCAGTTTCTGAGAAAGAAACTAGAGGTTTGGTGCCTCGGCAGGGGGTGGGGAAGGGGGAAGAGCTGAGAAAATAACTTTTAAACTTTTGCAATAGGCTCATATGCAGGACTGTCCGCCAAACCCACCCCCAGCCAAGCAGCTGGGGAGCTCAGGGGCTGAATCAGTGGTGTAACATGTCTATCTGAACTTCTCAGGACACACAGATGCTGGGCTCGATATCTGCCAGACAGATAAGTTTCCGGAGAAAACCTGCCCCCCCCCCCGCCCCCTCCTGCTTCCCCGCCTCTCTCCTGCCATCAAGCACAGGAACAAGCCATCTGCTGCCATTAGCTCACAGCAGCAATGCCTACATCCGAGCCGGTCACAGTGTGTGCTCTCCACAGCGCTATCCGCTTTCCGCTCCAAGCCGTGATGCACCGTGACATTCCCGGCCGGCCGGGGACTCCAGGAAGCGAGCTGTTTGACTTGGACGCGGGCACAGTGACACAGACACAGGTGGCTCCATCTATTGCAACATGGGGTCAAGCCTCCTGCAATGGGTCCTACTTTCCCCGCTTGCTTCCTTAGGGACCAAGAAACAGGGTGAAAAGCGGGCCCCTCGCTGGAATGAAATTATATTAAAGTTCACTCCGTGAGTACCTGCAGCTCCCTGATGTTTATTCATAAATCAGCCCAGGCCCCAACAACAGGGAGAGGCAAGGTCTCGCTTCCGTACCACAGTTGGGAAAAATTACAACCCAGACTTGGAAGCCACTTCGCAGCTGACATGCTTTTCCACTGCAGAGTCGGCCAAAATCCCACTCCCGGCTGACTCCAGTTGCAGGGCCTTTGGGTCTGGTGCAGAGCTGGATGAGTACCTGTCCTTCGCAGTAGGAAATCACTTCCAAAGTAGCTAGCTGAAAGATGTACTCACTAGGATGAGGGACATCTCAGGATGTGCGCAGTTTTGATTTTAAACTCCTCTTCCTCAGCCGTTTTTTTCACCTCTTGTTGATTTTTGGTGTAACACCCATTTTAATATGTTCATTGCCATCTTTTACCTGGTGGTATTTTGCTCCAGTGGGAGAAAGAATCAACATTTTAAATGTATTTGAGGGAAGAAAGAAAAGCCAAGAGTCAAGCTCTCTCTCAACAATAGGTGCTCCTTGCTTTTTTGGGCAGTCTGCATGTGCTTCATTGTTGTTAATCATTTTATCCTGAATAAAATTAGATGGAGACCTCCACCCACCAGGCCTGAGGCAAACAACCCACTGGCTGACTTGGCAGTATATCAGATGTCGCTCTTAACACCGACTCTGCAGTGTCAGCACCGTTTGATTAGGATGCAGGAGGGAGAGACTCCAATTAATGACAGTAAATGCTGTATGAGAAGGCATATCTCAGAGGGGAAAAAAAGCACAGTTCTTCCTAGCAGGGAGCAAGGGAGGCGAGTCCGCAAGAAGCCGACTTCTGTGGTCGCTTCCCTCCCCTTTCCGTCTGCAGACTCCTTGGCCAACACGAGCGGTGATTCACAACTTGGAGCTCGTGTCGCCCTCACCACCTCTCTCTTTTTCATCACTGGTCTGGCAGTGGAAAGGCTTCCCACACGATCCCCGAGCCAAATCCTGCTGGAACTGCAGTTGTCTCGTGGTGCTTTCATCCCAAATAGCTCAGCTGCTATGCTGGCTTCTGCAGTTAGGAGCTGCTTAAATTTTCTGCTGCCTCAATAGAATATATTTCTTGGTAGGCAGAGTGAATCTGGGATTGGGAGCAGGACTATGGCATCAGGAACAGAAAGCCCAGTATTGCACAATTGGTTTGCATCTCTGCTGAAGATTTCATTTGCAACGCTCTTCTGGAGTTAAAGCAAATTCACTGCCAAGTACAGTAACTGAAGTATTCAGTAAGAGTAATTTGTTGTACTTGATACTTCTTCTGACCACAAATGGATAACATTTTTTACAGTCTTTTCTTATAAGCATGTAGTGAAGAGGTTCAATGAAAGCAACTTTTGCCTATGGGTTGCTGAATGGTACCAATATCTCCAAGCATTTTTGTTCAGGATTGTAATATGCTGTGTGACTTGTCACCCACATTAAACAATAAGGTTTCTATTCCCTAACCAGATTCCTACAGAGGCCAGGACTATCTGGAAAAAATCAAAAAGGCATCGAAAGGGGATATAGGGAGAAAGGCAAATTGAGAAAATTCAGCAATCTTCTCTCCTCTTGGAAAAGAAAGTACCTTATATAAGGCTGTATATGTGCAGTTCAGACTTTAAAATACCTGTGTCCTTTCTCCACTTGCAGATAGACCTGTCTAGGTGGTGTTTTACTCAGCACATCTACTCCAAGTCCTGCCTTGTGCACGTATGCTTTGAGGTTTTTATTGCAAAAGGTGCAGACAGGTCTCAGTTTGGCTCAGTTTACTGCTTTCAAATCTAAATGCCAACTTGAAGGTTCACAGAGGTGCTTACTTTCATATGGCCTGTGCCTCATTATTTCATGTATTTACTGGTTCGATGAATGGGTCATGTTTGCTTTATATCGTGGTGTGGCTGGCTAAGTACAGCACTCCAGGTGCATAAAGGGCACAAGATGGTCCAGGAGCCTGTGGATCTTCTCGGTTCCTGGGAACTTCAGGCCTCACCTAGCTAAAAGTCCTCCTCTATCGCCCACTTTTTGCCACCACAAAGAACCACAATGAGATGGAAGCAATTGAGGCCCTTTGATGTTGTGCCCAGAGAGAAGTCTCCAAACTGGTGAGAAAGCCAAACAGGGGGCCTGTGCCAGGCACACTGTTTTCTCCTGAGGTTTCTGTCCTCAGTGTTTTGCCACTGAAGAACGTGTGTTTGATGCTCAAGGGAGAGGAGACATACCGTGTGCTTTTAGGCAGAGGACCTTTCTTTTGCTCCTCCATGACCATAACCCCTTACTCTGCTTTCCTATATCCCAGTGCTCAGACTAACAAGTTTTAAAACACATTTTAAGATGCATCCACTAGATATAGCAAGATTAATGCTCAAATTCAAGCAATAGCAACGTCACAATGAACTAAACTGTCAGCCTGTCCCAAAAACCTTATCAAAACAAACTGTTTGCTGTCTGTGGCTTGAGGCAACTTTGTATTTCATTTCGTAATATAAGCTCTGTGACTTCTCATGCTAGAGTCTGCCTAGGATATTTAAACTCACAGCTTCCAGTAGTGTGTTATGTCTAAATCCACCAGTCAAAAAAAGAGAAGAAAAAACCCACCTATATTTTGAATGTTAAGGCCTGCACTCTGCATTTATGACTGGTGAAAGTGTTCTTTCCTAACCTTGGTGCAATATAAATGGCTTTCACACAGATATAACACAGGTTTCAAAATATTTGAAAAGTTCTGCAGCATGTGCATAAACAGCTAGCACTGCTGTATGGGGTAAAGTTTTCTTAACCTTCATGGAACAGATAAGGAGCGGTTCATTTTAATATAACCCCTAGAAACACAGGACTGTTGTTACTGGTCTTTAAATGGTAGTTGGCTCTGAGTGCTGACCATCTATAGCAATACTATGTCAAGCTCAGTGAGTATGGATAATTTTTAAAAGGCTATGTTTCACTTATTTAAACTTGCATAACCATACTTAAAAAATGCACACTGGGCTCGTATTTTAGCCACTTTTAGCTTTATATTTTTTATAGTGAAAACATATTTACACTTCTAATATATACGTTCCTCAAAATATACATGCTGCTGCAGAACTTCAGCAATAAGGATGATACATGCAACCCCTCAGAAAGCGAGGCAAAAAACCCCAAACCAAATGAGCAAATATGTAGTGCAGAGAGTCAAATACTGAAAAATATAACCTCGCCAAACCTCGATTTACGTAACCAGCTGTTTGAGAGCACTTCATATGTTGAAAAGAGATTGAATAACAAAAGCTGAATCCTGGCTGCCTCTGCTACTTATACAGGTAATCTTTGGGGGGGCTCAGATGACTTAAATACTGTGTTACATAAATGCAACTGGAAGTTTAAACACCCTACGTGGTTTTCAAACCCTCCATCACCACCTCTACAATGTTCTAAATGGTTTCTCAGATAAATCATATGGTCATCCTAGAATATTATATCATGAAAAATTACACATTTTAAATGAGGATTTGGTTAAAAACCCAACCAAAATCTCTTCAGCATACCAGGCAATAGACTACATAAATTAAACTCTTTAAAAACTGTAAAAGAAGAAGAAACTAGTAAGAATGCACATTATCTGTGCAACAAATTCAATGACAAAGTGTAATATGAATGGAAACTATTAGCAAAACACATTTACTGGGCACCAAAGCAGAAAATATGTTATCATTTGCTGGAACCAGCCTAAATAAATATCTGCCAAAGAATAAAACAATTTACAAGGAGACCTTCCTGTGTCTAATGGGACTATCTGTTTAACACTTTTTTTCTTCATATCGGTATTTGAACTGGGTCACATACATTCCTCTTAAGATGACATTTTAGAGCCTATTTATAGGAACTCATCCTGTCTGCCACATCTTGTTTCAATTAAAATTTGATCTTGAAACAAGACAGAAGGAAGCAAGTGGGGGGACCCTGCAGTACCAGCTACTGATCATCTCTTAAAAGTTTATGCTGCACTTTGAATGGAAGGGAAGACTTGCAGGAAAACACCAGCACAGAAGCACTGCCCCCAAAACCTGCAAAGTCTCCTTCTGGAGCAGGAGAACCGTCCTGGATACCTCCTCCCGTGCCACTGTCACGCCGTGCTCCCCCGAGCCTCCGCCTGCTGGGAGTCATTTCCAGCTCTGCCAGCCCTGCCGTTCACACGCCTTTTGCCTTTTTATGCAATGCTTCTTGCCCCATTTCTCTGGGTTTTTCAGAGTGTGAGACCACTATCTAGTTTAGAACAAGCTTTCCCATTTCAGACTTCTATTTAAGCAAAGGTCTTTGTGGATTTCTGTTTCAAATGTGCTTCTGGGACACAGATAGGTTCTTCTGAGCGTTGCTGACCTTGGGAATCCTGGCTGGTTTGGGATATTTAATCAACTTCCACATCCCTCCCTTCCACCCCAGTGACTCCAGTTCATCTCTCCCATCCCCGGTGATCTCAGCCTTCGCAGTATTTACTGCCACTTCTCCTTTCCACAAGTGTCTTGCTTGCAATGTTACCTCTGGCTGCCTCCCAAATCCCCTAGGTCCCCCCCGAGGAGGACTGAGCTCTCTTCCACGTTTCTGACTGGCTGAGAGCAACGTGTGTGGACATGAGCAGGGGAAGAGATGAGGGAAAATCGGGCGAGGAAAGAAGGATAGGAAGGTGGAAAAGCCTAAAGAGATAATCTGTAAATTTATAGCTATTGCATCCCCCTCGCAAAAGAAAGTGCCTTACTTCAGGCTGCATATGGTGCAGTTCAGACTTTAAAATAGTTGTGCTTTTTTGAGAAAGGCAGAGATCTGCCTTGAGGCAGCTGGAAACTCTCTCTGGTCGACCTCCATTTCCACACAACTCGACAGTACCTTAATATCTAGTGACCAAGTGAGACTGCAATCAACCAGCTGGTTCAAAACCCACTGGAGAAATGGTGGTGAAAACTTGCACCGTTCCTATGTAAAAAACCCACCACCACTGTAGCTGCTGGTGCCCTCGCCCAGCATTGACGGTGGGAAGCGAGATGGTTCAGGTGCATTGCCCTGGGCTGCCAGAGCACAAGCCTGGTCTTGAAACCACAGCTGCACCTCATCACAACAGGCACTCAAAGCTGCCAAAATACATAACACAAATTTCATACCTGGCCTGAAGAATGGAGAGACACTTCAGCATCTCCACCCTCACTCCTGGGACTCCCACTGCCCCGGGCCACACACCTCCTCTCGGTTTGTCCTACCTTCCAAGGCGACAGCAGCCCCCAGCTGTCCTCCCTGCTCCTGCATCCCCCGTGCATGCAGTCTCCCCATCCCGACCCTCCTCAGCAATTCTGCCCAGCCACGTGCTCACCTGAGCCCCCTGGTCTCCCCCTTCTGCCTCTGACATTACCCCAGCCTGCCGTGGTCCCTCCTGCCTGCACACACACTCTCACATTTCCTTCCTCCATTCTTCTGTCTCTGAAGTTAGACAATTTTAATGTTTTTATGTTAATTGCTTTTGAATAACAGCCTTTCTGGAAAACAAAAGGTTTCCCAGAGTACTGGTTTCTTTGGAAACATTCCCAAGGCCAACTACAAGCTGAAATAATAACAATAATAGGAAAATTTCCACATAAGTATATAAGACTTTTTTTTCCAACAACTGGAGAAAAAGTTGTGGGGTTCTCTTGGGTTGTTTGGGGTTTGGGTTTGGTTTGTTTTTTAACATTTTTAGGCCAGGTTCCCCCTCTAGCCTCCCAATCCCTGACTCCCATCAGGAGAATGGTGTAAAACAGAATCTCGCCGCAGCCCACTTCAAGACAAGGAGAGGTAGTGATCCTGTTTACCGAGAGCACCCTTGGTGCATAAGAGCGAGGAGCTGCACGGAAAGGCTGCCTGCCTTGGCTGGCATTCCTCTGTTGTTAAAGAGCACAGGAAACGATGGACATTTCTAAACCGGAAAAATTTGCAAGCAAGCTTCGGCTAACCACAAGAAACTAAAGCACACAGCAAGAATCACAAGGCTCATGGCAGAAGGGGAAAAGCTGACAACTTTTGATTCATGGACTGTTAAAGGTTATGATGCTGCCATATAATACTATGGAAATGAAACCACAGTTTTAAACACTAAGCAGGTAGCTGCTTCAGCAAATAAACCCAGGTTTCGCTCTTTTTCATCTATTTGTGTGTGAGGTAGTGGTGAAATTGGGCTGGTCTCAAAGAGGCAGTGGCACTTTGGGGTGGGGAAAAGGGGTTGTGAGGGCCAACTCACTTGCAGAGCAGTACAGTCCCTCTCACTCGCCTGGAGCCAAGCTATTTGGAGTACAAGCCTGCTAAAGTCTGCCTTAATCTGGCTCCCATCTCCCTGATCAGATCAGGAGCTTTCTGATGTCCCCTTCCACCTTTAGAAAATGAGGGTCCAATGACAGTATATGGGCAGTGGCACAAACTGAGCCAACAGCTACCTCACAGCCAGTGCGAGTGGGTGACAGATTAACAACCACATAGACGCAATCCTACCTTTTTGCCTTTTATTCCAATAGCCACAGACTCGAAGATTTTCCTCTCTGTTGTTTCTTCTCAGCTTGTCTCGTCTTCCTTTGTTATACTCCAGTTCCACGGGCTTCTGAAAAAAAGAAAAATCATTTAAAAGGTGCAGTAAAGGAAGACGTACATTACACACTATCTCATTTCAGTGCAGGATTTTTCTCACAGCATGCACATAATGTTTGTTAACTACTAAAATATCACAAAAAAAGTACCACCATCTCATATGTTGAGTTGGCAGAAAGAGAGGAAAAGCAAATCAAAACTTAGCTCCCACCAGCGACTGGCACGCTTGGGGGCTTGGCAAGGAAAGCCACTGCTCAACCATCTTCTGCCAGCGCAGAGATTTCCCCTGCGATGGCACTGGCACGGCTGTGCCTGGGGATGTCTGCACGTGGGGCTGCCAGCACAGAGGGAGGAAAGGGAAGGAGGTTTTGCTCGCGGGCCCACCTTTGTACCAGTGACCCCATGGCACGCATAGGGTGGAGGAAGATAAAGCAGAGGAGCATGGTGGGACTTGGTGTTTTACAAATCTTTACCTTCTGACAGGGCTAAAGGGCTTCACAAAGGTTTTCCAGCACACTGCCACACAAAAAGGCGCTGGGAAAAAAGTTGCAGGAGTCCTCCACCCAACTTTCCTCATGACCAATTCTTTTAGATCACAGAGGACTTGAAAAAGGAAGGAGAAAGGTGCCCAAAGCAACTTCAAGAGGAAAAAAAGGAACAGAGGACTTGCATAGCTGGAAGAGAGCGAGCCCCAGCAAACAGCAGCTGTTATAAAACAAGCCCCAAAAGGCTGCAGGTGTTCCTTTCCTCCAGGTTTAAAGCAACAGCTTGCAGCAAGGCTGCTGGAGCTTGCAGGGGGCCTTGGAGCCAGGCAAGGACCATCAGCTACGGTCAGCCTAGCCTATCAGCTTGAGCACAAAAACCAGAAGATATGTTTTTACTCCTTTCAAAAATATTTTCTGTGTTCAGCCTTGGTCTGCCTGCTAAGTAAAATTTTCGTGAGGCTTGTGAAGCTGCCTATCTTGATTCCACCTGCAGGGGTAAAGCAGCCTTCCCCGTAAGCCAGGTGAAAAATGCAGTTCCTGAAATGGGGATCCATAGAAACAATATTTTGAGACTGAGCCAGTTATTAGAAATGAGTTTCCATTTCCTTAGACATACAGTGCTTGGACTATGTTAGAAAGGAGACAAACAGCTTCCCATGAGCCTGCAATGCTTGTTTGATACTGCCTGTGCACACATGTGGAGTCGAGCCGCTGAAAGGATGGTAAGACACAGAAAGGTCACAGCACCTACTGCCTGAAATTGTGTTATGCCGGTTCAGGCCCTCTTCTTGTCTAATATCTGGAGCTCTGCATCCAAAAGCTGCCTCCAAAAGCCCGCAATAAAAAATTCCTTGCCTGGATCCACTGACCTATGTAGCCTCTGCTTATTCCAGTAGAAACTGGGCATGGATGGACAGACAGAGATGCCATAGACCCTGGTACTGGTATTGCAGCAGGCCATTTACACAGACATCAGCATTTGTATTCCCAAAGGTACTCAGGCATTTTGTACACGCTGTAGTCGTAGAAGTCAGCTTCCTAACCGCTCCAGGACCATATTCATGTAGTGGCTTTCTCCTTTCAGATCCCAGCAAACAGGGGGCTAGTATCAACATATATCTTAATTTTATGTGTCTGAGTACCATGTAGAGTAAAGGCAGATCTCCAAGGTATGCAGTAGGTAAGTGAAAGTTGGAGAGAAGTCAATTGAAAAACCAAATATCGGTGAGCCTGAGGTTATGAGCCTACAGCTGCTGAGCAAAAAACATTTCTTCATTCAGAGATGGGAAAATAAACAGAAAAATTGATATACTGTCCCTCTATGCTGCACATACTCAGATGAAAATAATTAAAATGCATCTCACTGCCTGTCGTGCAGATTTAACAAAGCATAAATGCACTGTGCTCCTACTACTCTGGAGGCATGGAGCAGGGACGAATTAATGTCAGACACTGAAATGGGTGAAGTAGCCACGTTGGGTTTGCAAACTAGTGTGAAGCAGTGTGAGACAACCACCAGCCATGTGTAAGCACCGCTGCGGAGCACAGGCTGCCTCTCGGCTGAGCCGAGATCCAACATCAAGAGAGCGCAGTGGGAAAGGCTGCTCCTGCAGATGGATCAGCACGGCGGCAATGTATGCTCACTGCAAGGTGGGGAAATGTGGAAAGTGGCGATCATGCCTGAAGATGTGTAGAGATCAACAGCAGAGAGGGACTTCAGTCTAACGATCTTCATCACCGTAGGATTTTGTTCTTAATCTCCCCCACTTGCCAAGAGAAGCTATAGCCATCTCAAGCTATTTCAGGTGGGGCTGCCTAGATGCTGTCAGCAAACTGTTTGCAGTTCTTGCAATTGAGGGATAAGCAGCTTTTATGCAGAAAAAGCTGGCACTTCAAAATTTTTAAAGACTAAATTCAGACATCAAGCAAGGAAGTCTTTGAAAGCTGCCACTGATGCAGATTTTGTGTAAAGAACGACTGCTTTTCCCTCAAACGGCAGAAAAGCAAAGAAATGGCACTCTCCCCTCCCAGTGCACTGAAAGCAGCTACGGGCTAAACCTGTCGTTTCATACTCAGTTTAAAAAAGAAACTGAATGTAAGCAAAAATATGTTGGATAACATACCTAAAAACCCCAAAGGTTGGCAATACTTTCTAATACTTTCTACTAATAACTATTATATACGGCAAGTAATGAATGTACAGCTCCCTGCGACTGCGTTGCTGAATCGTCTTAGTGGTAACGCCACCTTCTTTCCTTTGTGTTTCTTTTCCTCCTGTTTGCTACCCCTCGTCAGTGCACCGTACACGCAGCGGTGAGCTCCTCGCAGCGGTGACCACACCTGGCAGTGCATGAGGCCTAGCCCACTGGAGGGCCTGTGTAAACACAAAAAGGGATTGTGTTAATCCTTCATGCAGGTTATTTTGTTGGGGACAACTTTGGACATCAACACAACAGTGTTTTATTAACTGTTTGTTACAGACTGCTTGAAGAGTGCTACAGCGCGTATAACCCTGACCAGCTCTGCTGCACGCTCTCCAAGGCAGCAAGTGCGGAGTGTTGGAAGCGGTGTCCACTGTATGCAGTTATCTCACTGTAGCTAAACTAGAAATCAATCCTTTACTCATCCGGGGAAAACCCAAACCTTTTCAAGGACACACGTGAATCATCTGCCACCTGTGTGCTAGATACATATACTGGTGTTGAATTTACTGCCTTTCACTCAGTATCACCAGCATTCACATATTGCAAACAGGAAAACTGAGGCAGGAAGTTTGGGAACTTCTTTTATCTCACAGATTTAAAAAAAAAATACTTAAACAGCACATCAGTTACTGTATTGAACACTAGACTAATAAATTCTAGTATTGCATAGGCTATATAGTAAAAGTTAACAATCCCTTATTCTTTAGATTAAGTGTCTTCTCTCACAAAGCACACCCTGAAGGACTCAGCAACAATATTTTTATCATCTATCTAGGTACTTACATGGCTCCCATCACTGCTGTACCTGGTTTTATGGCAGCTGTGAAATATAGAGCCATAGAATCTAATATGGAACCAGAACCAGGAAACATTGTTTGTCCAACTACTGTATAAGATGACAAAGGAAATGAAACAAGACTCCCAATGAGCTCCAAGCTCTTTTTATGATGCTGAATCACTTGACTTCTAATTTATTGACAGCAAATTGCTATTGTTAAGATTAAGTTTGAGCATCACCTGGAAGAAAGCCACCACTTCTCAAGAGACTCTGATGTGAGCTACAGAGAAGGAAGGGTGTGATTCTCATTTCTTCTCTTATAAAACCCTCAAAACAGAGAATATTTATCCTGCCGACAACAATCAATTGGTATGAGTGACTCTTAACTTCGCTTCTGTAAGAAAACAGGAAAGAAGAAATGAGAAGTGCACACCAGAAAGCAAGCACATACATCTCATCTGTTATGACCTGCCTCTCAGAACAAAATGATGTTATCTCCTCAGGGAAGACCCACTTCATTTTGGTCCCACAGTCATTAGCATCTTCACAAAGTAAATACAAGAGACAGCATTGGGCATTGTTTTGCACTCTGTGTGGAGATATGACTAATGGCACGAGACAGTTTACTGTGGAAGAATCAAGACTGTGAGAACATAAAGCTTTCATACGCCTTTTTTTTCTTGTGAACATGGCTTACTTTCAGTAAAGAACAGGCTCAGGTATTTTCATCTCAGACAGAAGCAGGAGCAGGGGTTTTACTTCTGAGAAAAAAAAAGACGGGTGAACAGGATCAAGCAGCCAATGCCCAGCGCTGATGTGCACTACAGCAGACAGCGACCTGCTACCGAGAGCGGAGGCGCACACGGATCCCGAGTTGGGACACCTAGTGCGCAACAGGACAAGCACCCTCAGAGCTGAGGACAAACTGGAGGAGAGGTAAATCAGAACGGTGCTTGGAAGGACACCCTTTGGGAACAGGGACTTGTAGTGAGCAGTATGTGCAAGAGGGGAGAAAGGTTGGGTGGAACAGGAATATGATATAAAATTGGCTTGGGAACACTCCGATTGCCTAGAGAAGAACAGCTGCCATGCATGCGGAGATGCATTAAGACTTCCCCTCCCCAGGAACGGTTCCCCAGGAACCTCTACGGCAGGAAGGCTGTAAGCTGACAACCATCTTACCAGTAGGTCGATGGAAACACAGAAAGTTCCCCTTCCAGTTTCATCTCACTCAGCTACAGACAAGTCCCACAACCAACATTACTTTGTCAGGGATCTGCCTCAGCTTTCATGAGAGTCTCAGACAAACTCTTGGTCTGCAAGACACAAGAAGTCTAGACAGCAAGACTAGACAGCAAAAGAGCCACCCACCAGAGAAAACGTGAGGCCTCAGCCAGGAGGTGCAGACAGCATCACCGCTGACCAGAAACATGTGCATAAGCAAACGTGGGTCTTGAGACAGAAACAGTGTTTGTGAAGTCAGTGCTGGGTTTGGGTCGCTATTTCAGATAACAAATCTCTCATATGCTGTCGTGAGCTCTAGTGCAACCAGCCTGTACATAAAATCTGCATTGCTTGATTAAAATAGAGGCCACAACCTTCTCAGTTCATCCATGGAAATGTCCAGGAGCAAGTGGAAAAGGAGGTGTTTCTTCACAGAAAAGACATCTCCCTGAGCTGCTGCTTCAAAGCTGTCGAAGTGACACAGGGAAAACACCTGCGGTGGTGTCTGGTCTCTGTTTCTGAGGCAGGGGCAGAGGGGAAGAGAAAGGGCTGCCAGATGACATTTTGAAAGCAGCTTTTCTGTGTAGGGTGTTACCAGACACACAGGGCTCCAGGCCACCCTTGGATGTAGGCGACACCCATGCTGACAGACCCTGCTAAAGGGTCAAGCCGGGGAAGGAGGCATGGCAGCCGCAGCACCCAGGATCACCCAGAATCAAGCACTCCGGGTGGGGCAGCGTGTCAGAAGAGGTCCAGACCTACTGTGGCTGTCACGGTTCCCTCATCCGGGAAACTAGGTCCCACCTCTGCTCCAGGGCTTCAGAGGGCTAAAACTAAAACCAGCCCTGCACAGGCAAGGTGGCAACCCACACAGTTTACACAGGCCAACAACTTCCTCACCATTAAAGCTTGCTGTTCCTTAGCTTGGTTTTGAGGCTGTATCGCAGCACCCCAGACATCTGTAGAGGTGGCTTCCCTCAACCCTGTCAGACCCGGTGTGCTCACCCTGTTCACCCCCAGCGCTGACAGCGGCAGCTGCTGGGTGGGTGCGGCGGGGAAGGAGGAGCTGGGGAATTACCTCCCCGCTGCCAGGTGACAACATGGCAGCCAGGAGGGAGCACACGGGGGTGAGGGCCGCGGGGCACCAGGGGCTCTGGAGCAGGCAAGGTGTGGGTCGTCTCTTCTGGACAAGAGCCTGTTTCAGAAGTGGTGACCCGCAGACTCCCTCCTGCCCCTCGCCGGGTCTGGAGGCTGTCTCGGCCACGCTGACTAGGAACAGTCTTTTTCTGACCTCAGGTCTCAGCCCAAGTGACAGAGAGGGCATCAGGCGGATGGAAGTACCTACTTCTTCCAGGCCACGAGTCAGAAGGAAGAAATTAAGTAGAAGCCCTGGGTCTCTCCCTGCCATCTGATGCCGACTCCTCTCCTCCCTGGAGAATTCAGGGAGGGAAAAAAGAAAGATCAAAATAATCTGGCTAAGCCTGTGTGTCTTGTTACCGCAAACACCTTCTGTTCTGGCCTAAGCAGTTGCTTTCACAGCTGGAAAGGGAATATTTTTTGCCTTAAATAAAAAGAAAAAAAATGGCTGGACTGTTTTCAGTGTGCTCTGGGGAGCTTCAGGAAGCCACATGAAACTAAAATGCTCTCTATCACACCACTGGCACCTCTCCACAGCTCCCTGGGTGTCACTGCAAATTAAGTTATGTTGGCTACACTTACAGTTTTTTGCTGAACATAACTCATCAAAGGTAAAGCCAAAGGTAAAGCCAAAGAAAACCTCTGGCTTTGGTAGCAATTAACGAAGATGTCTTGATCACAAAACCACATATTCCCTCAGGGCTGGCCCTCGGCATTCTGCATTAGCGTGCCTGCACCAGGCTCCGAATTTTGAAGTGACCCTCGAAAGACACTTTCTGCTGCCTGCCTCAAAGGCTGGAGTAGCAGATATAAGGTGATGCTAAAACCTTTTGGAACAGAGGTTCTGCTGTCATAGCAGGAGATATCAGGCTCAGACCCCATACGAGGACTAGACACAGGCGACAGGGAACGGAAAGCGGGTGCCCATTCTCTGTAAAACACTCCTCAGCTGTCGAACATTTCCCGTGATGTTCTCCCACCAGAGCAGCTAATCCCTCCAGCAACCCGGCTGACCAGCGCGGTCCTTCCAGCCACCTTCCCCTCACCGGCTCTTCCCATCCGTAGCCCAGCCCTTCGGTCGTCCTTTCTTCAGAGGCACTGTGCAGTGGCCAGAAAAGTTTGTTTGGGTTTTGTTTTCTCTCAGCGCAGGCGTCCCCGCATGGCAGTAGCTCGCTCTCATGCCGTAAGCCACCGCACCCCAGGAGCAGCCTGGGTGAGAGCATGCACAGGAGCCCTTTGCGAGGCCTAACCACTGCACGGAGCGGCTCTGAAGAAACGATGTGGCTTATTCCCGAGGGAAGGTGAGGAGGGGAGAGATGTGGCCGTGGCTGCTCTCTTCCCATGTGAGCGTGGAGATTCAAACAGAGGTTTCCTTCCACACGCAGATGGGTACATATAGGCACGATTAACGTGGCATGCGTTAAGCGAGGGCTCGGGGACCGAGCATCTTACATTTTTTCCTTCTTTTCACTCCCCCATTTTTAAGAGAGAAGTGGTTAATATACTGGGGCTGACCCTGACCTTACACCAGTACAACTTAAGACTTCATTGACATGCATTTCTATTTATACTGGAAGAAGAAAAAATAGAACCAGTTTCTACCCGTAGCAGCACTACAAAGACGAGAAGAAAAAGGACTGTGAGTGCTGTAAGACTAAGTTGTCATAGCAGCATAATTACATTTGAGTCTACTTGGTACGAAAGCAGACTGCCAGAACCTCATTTTGGAGGAAGAATCACTGTCAGGAGAAAAAGGGAGAGCTGTGCTGCTCTGCCTAAATTGTATTAGACAGCAAACAGCAAACTAGATCTGCATCTCCCTGCAAAAGAACCTCCTCGTATGAAACCAGCCAGGCCATTTTCATCTGTTGTGAATTCGGGAAGAGATAACGTGAAACACTTCTTCACAGAGTTTGAGGAAAGTACATCAAATTGTAAACTACAGAGCGTAACAATCTATTAATTATATCTGCGAACAGTGTTTTCTAGAGGTTACGTTTTCACCGAATTAAAATTTAAACAATGATGAATTAGTTAGGTTGCCTTCCTGTTGAATAAGTAATTTCAGTAATCATGTAAATATAGCTTCATCGACCATCAGCATACAATCCCTTGTAGATGCACCGATTGTGTAAAAAAACCCAAACAGAATATCCAGAAAAAGATAAATCAAAACAAAATGCACCTTAATTGCTTATTCTCTGATATGCAGACAGGCTACCTGCTCAGTTCAGGTTTTCATGACCTACCTCAAAGCAACATTTCTTGTGGATGCCAGCTCCGGCAATTCTGTACACCGCTTTCTTCCTTGGCAAACTATCCTAAGGGGAAATACTTTCCCGTTGCGACATGGCCATATTCACATGACATTTACAGTGTTTCATAGCTGTTCGGAGTCTAACTTTCCTCCACACACCTGGAATGAGCATCTCGAAACCCTCCGGCAGTGGCTGCTGGGGTGGAGGTCGCAGGCAGCGCATCTCCTTTTCTTCTGAGAACTTCACACCCTCCCGCACCGGTGAGTAACCCTGAGTCAGCAGGGCAGGACAATAGACACTCGCTGCTGTCAGGGCTATTTCCTTCAACAACTTCACGTAAATTTAGGTTTTGTATGACTAACTTGCAAATTGGTTTTTATACAGAAAAGAACAATAAGAAATGCAAAAAATAAATGGTGAAGGCTTGATGGTGTTCCCACATGCTCCAGACATGCACAGGATCGCTAACCAGAAATAGGCAGACACACAATTTGTGCAACAACCTGGAGCACCTACAAAACCAGGCAAAACCATACAGACAAAGTTTTAGATCGAAGGCCACAGAAGTAAAACAGGGGAGACAGCGTCAGCAGGAAAGTAGAGAGAATATACTTGCTAGTACTTGCTAGCAGAGCATTTATTATAGCTAACTAAAACTTTCATCCAGAGTAAAATAAAACTCCTCAGTAAAGGTGGTTTTTTTTTTCCCCTTCATTTGACACTGTCATTTCTTTTTTGAAATATAAGGACATTTTTTTTGGTTGATGGTTTACGCTTTTCCTTGTGAGGAAAATCTTTATTGTGAGAAAAGGTGCAATTGATGTGTCAGAAAACAGCACCTATCATATGCTGAAATAATATTTCTGAATCATAAGCAGCTTCATTCATCTCCAGAAGATGTACACGCTGAAGCTTCACTGTGACCATCTGAGTGTCAACATCGTTAAATATTTTGCAGCCGCTCAAAGCACGCACTCAAGAAAGGAGAAGTTTCCTACCAATCTTTCTTACTATATTGATGGCTGTAGCTATATTTCTGAACAGTCAATACTGTCTGTGCCATATTTTATTTTTGTGTAAAAACACTAGATAAAAAGAAAGATAAAAAGTAAACACTAGATAAAAAGAAAACGCTATTAGTTATCTCTTGAATTTGAGCAGTCTGGGAAAATACTCTGCCATAGACAGATTTTCTGTAAGATCCTGACATACTTTTCCAGAAAAACATTCACGTTATAATACATCTTTATGGGCTCCTGCTTTGTTATTTATGTAATTGTGCAATCATTAACATCATTTACCTTTGAGTTAAACTTTCTCTTCTTCTTGGGAGTGACATTCAGAAAAAACTTTAAAATCCAAGCCTTAGCTCTATCCTTTCTGTTTTGTTTTTTTTTTTACAAAACATGGAGCTGGAGCTTTCTGATTGTTAGGTTGGACGTTGTTGCCTCAACCGCAGTTGTGCCAGGGTGGAGCAGGGTGATATTAAGAGGAGAAAATTGCAGCCAGCACAGCTGCCAAAAGAAAGCAAGACCTAGTTTCCAGCCACTCGGTTCCTTTTTCAAAAATGCTGCAAGCCCAAGCTTCTCATAAGGGCTGGTGGAAACCTTAGGAGGTCCTCGGGGCACCAGGGGTGCGAGGAGACCCCGTGGCCAGCAGCCACGCACCCGCCACCCTGTGCTGACCCATAGAGCACTGGGGGCAGAGCGGAGGTGGTGGCACCACATCAGACCTTAATGCCAGAGACAAGCTCCTCTCTAGATCAAAGCATTTGCTTCCGTCTGTAGCAAAGGCTGTTCCTATTACTTCCTTACGGTCACAAAACCTTTCTCTGATCGTGTTCACTCTCTTTCCTATTTGTTTCCCAGCCTAAGAAAACACACTGAAACCAACGGCCGCGCGCCCTAGCAAGGAACAGCAGCTCCCCATCACACCCCAGGGACAGCAGAAAAGCCACTGGCCGGCTGCAGCCGGGAGCCACGGCACGGCCTCCTCCCTCGCAGGAGTCCTAATACATCTAATTCCCCAAACCCACAGCTGCGAGTCCCGGGCAGTGACATGGAGACAAGGTGGTGGTGTTTAGAGATCCTAACTGAGATCAACACCTCTCTGTCGGTACCCACAGCTGCCCCAAAGACCTTGCATCCGAGCACATAACTGTTACTGGGTCTCCCCACAATATCTGCGTCTGCTCACAGAGCTGCTGAGGGAGAGTCCCCTCTTGTCCCGGGATGAGCCAGAGCTGTCGCAACGCCCTCCTTTCTCCCCTAGCCTAGATCTGCTTCTAGCTCCAAGGACGCAGCTCAACCTGCACGTCTTCAGCTCTCTTTGTCCTTTCCTCTGATGACCTCATTCTTGCCCCTGCACCATGTTCTGCCAGTAACTGTATTTTCGCAGCAGCTCACCACATCAGATTAGGAAACTGGTTCATCTGGAGAAAAATGCATTACATTTTCCTGATTATTTTTCAGCTGGATCGGTTTCCCA
Source organism: Phoenicopterus ruber ruber (assembly GCA_009819775.1). NCBI lineage: Eukaryota > Metazoa > Chordata > Aves > Phoenicopteriformes > Phoenicopteridae > Phoenicopterus > Phoenicopterus ruber. The sequence continues at coordinate 97,239,070 of CM020216.1, forward strand.
ACTTGGCCCATGGGATGACCATAGAGATACTTCTGCTAGCATTAGCATGGGGCTGCTCCAGGGTCAGGAACAAGCAGGCGGGGCCAGTCGTGATTTGTTTTGAGACAGATCAGCTCCTTAAACCAGGTCTCAAGTCGTCCATCTCTGCACTAGTGCCTGTACAGTGGAGGAAGCAGGAATACAAGTTGGGACAAGAGAGCCTGGCCAGCAGCTTGGACTTGGATTGACTTAATCAAACCAACTTCAATTACATAGGGAAAAGAACAAAAAGGAGACGTAACAGTTGCTTTCATTTACTCTGTTTTCCAGAAAAATCCCTTTAAAAGATTGGGTAGCCAAACAGCCTCCAATAAACATGAGCTTATAAACTTTTTTTTCCCCCTGTTGCTTTGTCAGACCTAATAAACATCCCAAGGCTTGTCTAGCTTTTCCATTTACATCACCTGATGTAACAGAAGATGCTACACCTTCATACAAAGGTGGTGTCTGTTCCTATTCACACTGACGAAGAAGACAGCGAGCCTAGTTATGCCCACGGGCTGAAAGGCAGTTCCTGGCTTAAGGGATTCAGGACCTAAATAGACTAGGAGAGAAGAGCTCAAGAAAATTATTTTGGATATTGGACTCCAGAGAACAGCAACAGCAATTAAAGTCATAACCGAAAGATGGCCAGAGTACCATCGAAAGCTGTAATTGCTCAACTTTTGGCTAGTTTAAGGATAGAGGTTCGGCAGACAGATCACGGGTGGAGAGCTGCTGCCCAGTGCACCTTTATCTAAACGCTAACTACGGCGTGCTACTGCTACAGCACACGGCCCTCGGCATGGAAATGGCAGAGAGCAAACACAGCAGCCCCTCAAACAGTGATCATTAGCAGGTCTCAAACAGGGAGAAATGAATGGAGGAATGGTCATTCTTCCAGAACTTTCTTAGAGCCCCAGAGAAACCTGATCCTCATTTGTCGCAATCTGAATTGGATCTTGAAATAACTAAAATATACCCAGTTCACCAAATGACCTTTATTAATGTAGCTAATTCTGAGTCTCGTGGGATTTTCCAAGTCAAACACACTCCGACATCTGCTTGCAATAAAAGCACATGACAGTGCTTCTACACATACAGAGCAAGCTGACTCCCCCTTAAAATAAAAGCGCCCCCCCATTAAATAGAGTGTAACTTTTCACTTGCTTGATACGTACATCAGTGGATGTAACTTGGAGGGTCTGAGATCTGAAACAATGCAGACTGAAGCTGATCTTTTAACAGCCTGTGCTATTAAAAGTGGGGGTCTTGGCAGCTATGCCTAAGCACTCAGGTGGGTATCGCTGCACGGAAAAACGTGCCCTGCTCCACAGCAGACCAACCCACACAGCGACGAGGAAGGTTTCGGGTGCTGTGAGTCGAACGGAGCTGCGAGCACAGTTATTACCAGCCAGCTCCAGCCTGCCTGCCGGCTGCCCTGATGACAAGTTAACATGCCATTTTCCCTGTGCTGTCAAAGCCTTTGTCACGGTAATAGCCCGTTTCCTCTTTTTGTTAATATCTCTGTCAAGAGAACGAAGCAGCAGAATTGAAAGTGCCACGGTGTGCGATAGCACCGTTCTGCTGAGGCTGCGCTGGCAGCCTGCTGTGTTTTGATTAACTGGATGTTCCTCTAAAATTTGTATGAAATTATTTTTCCGTGGAAGCACAGGGTGATGAAAGAGGAAGGAGTGGCTGGGACAGAGCCGGAGGATGGCTGCCTGGTCACTCGGGAGAGGGCAGGAACACTCGGGCTGCGGCCGCTTGTGTGTCCTCCTGCTGCCTTGCCCGCGACCTGGGCTCTGGCGCAGAGAAACTGCTCTTGTCCTCGCACGGCCCTTCCAGTTTCTACTCAGCTCTCCCAAGAAGAGCCTGTCAATAAATGTAAATTGTGCCCCGAGACTTGTGAAAGGTACTTTGGAATGAAACACAGAAGTCTTGAAGTTTTACAAAATCTTTAGATACCTGGCAAGCAAACTTAGCGTAGCCTGTACATAAAGCCACTGTCACCCCCGCCACGCATAAGTCCCAGAGCACAGGGGGGAGGATGTGCTGACTTTCAGCCTTGTTCCGCAAACTTCTGCAGCGACCCCAGGTCTCGCTGAGGTCAGCGCGATGCTGCTTGCCTGGCGCGCCTCTCTTCTGCCCCTCTGCCAGCAAGGCCAGCAAGGGTTTTGCTAGTGGGGGCCTTCGGTCTCCTTGCATGTCTGGTTGGGCTATGCGGCACAAACCAACAAAAAGGCACTTCGCTTTGCCTTCTCTTTGTCCCCGTAACTGAATGGGAGAAAGCTGATGAACAGGGGAACTCTAATTTTATTTCCTAGGACACCTCACCTCTCTGGAAACAGGGATCCAGAATCAGGGATCCCATTTCCAAGATGAAGCACAGTTCACAGGCAAGCTGTAATGAATCTAAATGTCTGGTGTAGAAACTGCTGGTGTTATCACACCCTGTGTTACTTGCTGCAGCTCTGAGAAGTGGACGGAATAATCCAAACTGTGACATTTTCGTTCTGATTTAGCACCAGTGCAAATGACACAGGACGCAAGGCAGCCAGGACTCAGTCATTCCTTTTGTTGATCTCTGGTTTTACTGCTTAACTAAAGTTGCAGAGGGTTGTGTTACGAAACGATCTGTTTTCTGCTCAGAATTCATTAGTAAAAGAGTTCTGGCAAGTACAACATCCATATCATTCCTGTTGACTTACATCTACAGACTTTGTAACACCATTGCTCTGCAATCAATTGCAAGCTGGTATGAGAGTAACTTTCCCACCACTTACAAACTCAAGCTCATAAATGTTTTACAAAATATTTCAAGGTTTTTCTAATGAGTTGGTTTGACCTTTCAGTCTGCATGCTTATTACAAATCTCTCAAAATATTTTATGTATTGATGGACAAATTTGAAATGTATTTGTGATGACACCTCCCTCCCTCTTCTCTTCCCCTCCCCTTACTTATTACACACGCTTAATATACTCTAGGTACTCCAGCAACTTTGTAACACATATAAAAAGTGTGAGGCATGTGTTTTGTTTCGGTAACTCAAAGAACTGTATCAATAAATTTAAAGAAACGGAGAGGACTGGAGAGACACCAATGAAACCTGCTGTCTGACTACCCCAAGAAAGTGTGCCACTCCACCTGGGCAGCTCCCAGTCCAGTACGGACAGTCCTCCCGCACCCTTCCCCACGCAGAGGACTCTGGACACTGACCATGGCTTAGACCTCTACAACTCACCGTAACAGGGCAAATGATTTTAGCCACCAGCTCCCTTTTTATTGCCTAACTCAATTAAAAGGAAAGCACTCCTGCAAAAAACTTCATATCCTAAAGCAGACATTACAAGTTGTTGCACTGTATGAGGTTTGACTACTGCTAACTTGCCTTAAACTTGCTGGGAGCTGGTTTTGATTTCCATTTGCGGTTTTTGTGTTGTCGTTGTTGTTGGGTTTTTTAATGGACAACAAATATTGGCATGAAATGGAAAAGCAGGATGCCATTTATATGACACATTGTACTATAAGGACCTTTACCAGAATATTGAGACATACTGCTAATGAAAGAACATGCCTGGAAATCCAACCATTTCTTAGTCAGATAATCCCAGGCATTTAGCTGAATCTTTACTGTAATGCTTGCAAACCACTGTTTCTTACTAAAGATCAAGTGGACAAAGGCAGAAGTGGGAAATGTATTGAACAAGACTGCAATGTAAAAATAACACAAATAGCACATGGCATCTGGAAGAGACATGAACCATGGGTATTTCAGAAACGAAATATGACAAATAAAACATAGGACATGAGGACTTACAAATAGTAAATCCAACAGAGGTGTACCAGAAGAGAAAAAGAAAGAAAGGTTTACAAGCAATGGGCTGGTTTTTTCCTTTCAAAACACCGGATAATGGTGCTGGATAGGAGGAAACAAAAAAAAAAATTGAAAAGATGTGGGAAAATGACGATGGCAGTTTTGCAAGAGGAAACTGCCTTGGCAAGGAATGTGGATAGGATAAGATGCGTATATGGAATATAATAGTTAACTGCCATAAAACATCTACCGCTTATAGCCAAAAGCAGCAAACTATCATGGCTGTGCCAGGGCACATGACTATTTCGGGTCACAGCAGGAAACACCATGCACTATATTTTGTTAGGCTGCTGCAGTGTTTTGCAAACATGGGGGTTGGGGGTGGGTGTAGATATGAAAAGGCAAGGCAGGTTGTTTCATTTGTTTATATTAAAAATAAATAGCTTTTGAAAATATGACCGAGTCAGTATAGAGTATGAAACACAATCCTCAATTTGTTATGATTTAGGAAGTAAGAAGTGGAGAGAGGTAAAATCCGTGCAAGAAACACACACAATAGCTTTCAAAATCCCAATCAGTCCACAGCATTTCTTTCAAGAGATCGTGCTGGTATTGCTCTAAGAAGACTGGCTTGCTTCAAAGTCCAGCAAAAATAGGCAGGTTATTGTAAAAGAAACAACTGCCCCTGCCCAAGACCAGGCACAGCACACACCCCAGGAAGAAACACTGCGTAGCGTGATGAGGACACCTCTGGCAGGGCATCGTGTCACTAAATGGAACCAGAACACACTTAGGGATTGCAAAGCCCTGTCAGCTACGCACTCCCTGGCCGTAAAACTTTGTATTGGTTTAAGAGCATAATTTTCAAGTTATTTTTTCTGATATCACCGTAGCTTTACCTAATCTCAAAGAGTTACTCTGTCTGACCTCCAAGTGGCAGAGCTGTGATAATCTCCGGATATAAGCAAGGTAAAACTCATAGGGAGAGAGAATATCTTTTATTAGTCTAACCGGCAGAGCTGAAGAAACCTGCCAAGTGTGGACAGAGCCTACATTCATTAGAAGCAGATACAGTGATTTCTAGCTTTGTGTGCTGCAGGAATGCTGAGACTGCAGTTTATATGGGTCACAGGCAAGCAAGCCAGCTCAAGCATCACACCCAACCTAGCTAATTCCTCGCGGAGCTTTTGCAGCCAAGGTTTGAACGGCTGGATTGCTGCAAATACTAAGCTGCATAGGTTAAGGCTAACCTGTGTGCTATGCGTTCTGTGCATGGAGACGGGAGCGCTTTTGCTACAGAACAACAGCAACAGCCGCGTGCAGTGATGGGGTCCTACCCAGCGACCCACCGGAGCTGCAGCCTAGCGATGCTTGGGATGCAGGGGTCCCGCCTGGTCCACACCCCTCCTGCTCCTGCCCCACCTGTCAGCCGGACCAAATGAACACTGGGGCACAGGTTCAGAGCTGTTTCTCTGAATTCGTTCAGCTACTTCATTTCTATTTGCGCACCCTTTAAAAACTCCGTAAATGTACTCGGTTCATTTCACAACGCCCAGCGTTTGGTAACGATAGGAGGCTGGAAGTTCAGCTTGCAGTGATCTCTTTTCCCAGAGGATGAGGGTAGTGGAGGGCCTCTAACAGTGAAGATAAAACCATTAGGAAATGAGAACCTACTAGAAGAAGAAAAAGCTACATAAACTTTTTACTAATAGAAGCCTTTGAAAAACTCCAGAGCTAGTTTTTGAGCCAAGACTAAGAGAAATTTGCAGCATTTTGGGTTTGTTTTCTTTTGAGATGGTGATAATGTGAATTCTAGGTATTACAGTCTCTTTGTTATCTGAAGCCCTTTCAGCATCCTTTGGTGCAAATACATGTGTACAAACCTACATATATTTATACATATAAAGTAAAACATATTTCAAGAATAAACACATGGTATTATACAAATGGATGAGTCCTGAGAGACTTATGACACTAAAGGTTTCTCTCTGTCCTTTGAAGTACTAGCTTTAAGGCACAAATTGCCACCAACTGCCTTTTTATCTTTATCTTTAAATTAGAAATCACAGGCCTTAAAGGCACAGCTGCCTAGAACTGCCTCTGGTACTCCCAGGAAAATGACTTCTTGCAGGCACACAGATTACGTAGATGAAATCGCATCTCTCGTATATTAACTTGATGATAGACTCGGGCCAGGATCTTCTTACTAGGATCACATAAAAAGGGATGAAGCATTTCCCACAAAGGGCTTTTGAGCAGCGATCGCACGTTTGAAAGGAGGAAATGAAAGTGCTCAGTGCTACCAAGCTTTAACTTTAAAAGACTGAATCCTCTGTTTAAGCTCCATTACACATGTAAATGACTAAATTGTCCTCAGACTATGGGAAGCAACCTGCAGCTTACGGTAGCTACATCTCACCGACATAACTGCAACAGAGTAGAAGCAAAAGAGGGGCACATCATGTTCAGAACAATGCGCTCGCTTTAATTTCTGTTTATAAAATCTTCGCTCTACAGAGGTCAGCCTAGGGAGCAGATGTGTTGGTTATGACTCTCTCATTCTCAATACGAAACTGAGAGTGCCCTACAGAATAGGAGCTCATGAAAGAGTGGGTTTGACTCTGTAAAGCCTCCTCCCAGCTCATGGAGCTTGCTCTGTAGGTGTTTGGCTATTGATTACTTTTTTCTGTGATGGAGACAGGGTCAGCTGCAGTCATTCAGAGAGACTTGTAGCTTTAACTTTTTGGAAATACCGGCCTTTGGGGGAATATCTGGATAAGCAAATTTTTAAATTTGTAAAAGGTCAAAACCAGAATTAAGGTCAACCCACCACAAACATACATATATATATAACCCCAGGACAGATAATGCTGGCATGATCTTTTTTCTAATTGCTTACCTATTTTATTGTTGTTAGCTCTGTAACTCTAGCTGTCTTACTTTAATGAAAGCTAACACTGCAATAAATAATTAGGACCCTCCCTTTTAATGTTCTTGTTAATACCTGTTTTTTAGATTAAGTAATGCAAACTGTTTACCAGAACATGGCCATAAATTATAAATTGCAGGCCATGCTTAATTTTAAGCCCAAAGAACTATGGATGGTAAAATGTAAGTTTTTAGCTCCACATAAGACTGAGTTCCCATTTCAAACATGAGAATATGACCTCAACTCCCTCACCACTCCACCACCCGGTGATGTAGATAGGTGCTTGTATCAACACCTCATCCTTCAGGGAGTGACACATTACCATTTGTGTTGTTTTGCAACAACAAAAGAAAAAAAAAAAAAAAAAAAAAGGAAGCAGTTTTTCTCCTGGGCTCTTACAACAACAAGCCTTTGCTACCTTTTAAGCGGACTGAAGGAGCAGAGCCCTGTGATTATCGCTGAGGGTCGCAGAGGTCACAAATGAGGTCACTTCTTCCCTTGAAAGCTTGTTCAGAACAACACACTAAAGAGTTTGCATCCCAAGGGCTAAGCAAAGCAACCGTGAACCCACTATTTCTTGTCTTATCATCCCTCTTCTTCCTTTCTTGACATTTTAATGAACAATCAGATGTTCCCTGACTCACAGTCTGTAGTCTTAGCGGCAACACTGAGAAGCATCTTGTGTGCAGTTTTAAAAGCATGCTTATTTCATTCATTTAAACAAGATTCATGGCTCCTTGATCATTTGAATGAATTCCCGTGTCCCTACAATAGAGGTGTGGTACCATATCTATCATCAATTGAGTCTTCTCTAAATAAAATTTTCAGGTTTTTTATTTATAGGGATGGCTGCATTTAAAAATCTGTAATCCATGCCTGTGTTGTTCTCCCAAAACTCACACAAACTCAGGCCTTCTAATGTGCGACATGACTTTAATGATGAACATATACAGAGCAGAAAAAGTGACCTCCAGTCAGGAGAAGGTTGTTTGCAATATACCCCCGTCCCTATTTTTTATTTGGTTTAGTTATTAACCAGATCCAGCTGAGAAATAGCTTATCTAGTTTCCAGGTACAAGCACATACACATTCTTCGTCCATCCACTCTGTTTCTCAGCCTAAAATATGCTATAAAGTCAATTCCATTATTTTCTCCTCTTCAGCTACATAGGCATAGGAAGAACATGTTGAAATAAAAAAACCCCTTAAAACAAGTCTCGTAAAATGGCTGTTAACTGATAATGCCTGGTTTTGAATTAAGTAAAAAAAACCCAAACCCTTATTAAATGTCTGTTACTAGTATACCACGCTTAGAAAGAAGCCCTAGTGTTTGTGGTCACCCTCCTGGAGCAGACATAGCAGCTTCATGATGAGATGCATCTGCTTTCATTCACCATGGTGGTCTCATAGCTGTCACTCTAAGCAGTCGCTGCAAACAGTATCTGGAATTACCAGTTAGACGGTGCCTGGAAACAGTTAAAACCCAACCCAGGACTTCCCTCCCTTGTTGCCCTTACCTGTTACCACATCTTCGCCATGGGATTCTGCAGCTGACAGAAAATTGAAGACAGCTATTCTCGCCAGCCTCCCCACTCTTTAAAATGAGTTTGTGCTAGAAGAACTCATAAGAAACAGATGAGCTTTCAAGTTGTCAAGATGTTGTCATCCTGGCATTTGCCCTAATAAAAGCAGAAGTTTTACCTTCAGGAAGCATGGTTAAAAACAATGGCAACACTAATCTGTTCGGAATATAAAATTAAAAGAAAATTTCAAAAAGGTGCCCAAACTGGAGAGGTCACAGAACAGATTTATTTATAAAGCCCAGGCAGAAGCGGTACAAACAGTGCCGAGGTGCTGGAGGACCCTGAAGCAGAAGCTGCGAGAACCCAGGCAGGCAGCCCATGATCTAGCTAAGCTGTGTTTGAGCGCTGCGCCATAAGATGAGGGCAAACTGTATGACTTATCATTTATGCTGCTTATAGCTCCAGCTGCGCACAGACCCAACACTCTGTGCCCTTCTTCTAGCTGTGGTCTGTTAGCGAGGACGGGAGCTAACACCCAGCTTCTGCACTTGCTGTATCTGTTGAAGAGACTTTCCCCGCATGGAAGCCATCAGCACAGACTAATGCAAGAGGGACTATTTGGGGTAAAGTGACTGAGCCAAGACCTTGAAAGACCAACTCCCACTTTTTCAGTTTTATATTATGTGCAACACCACAATGCATTGCAGAAAAGCATCGGGACAATATGCATTTGGGGGGGATCAATAACTGATTACCAAATCTAGAAGTGCTTGCTTGACACGTTCAAAAGGGCCAAGTCTTTCTCAAGTAAGGCCCGTGGGATAAGCGGACCAGCACACTGAGTGAAAGTCTCCAGAAGGCAGGAGTTCTGGCAGGTGAGTGTCACTGCTCGGGAAGCCTTTGTGTCTCTGTGAGATAACTTTCTTGGAGAACTGTAATGGGGAAGCTTTGAAATTTTGCAGAGAAAAGCCACTAGGATGACTTGGCTCTAATAGCACTAAAAGACAGACAAAGAACTCCAATGAAAGCCACCTTTTCTTGAGCAGACAATCCCGCCTCCCGTTCCTTTCCCTTGCTTACCCCAAGATCCCACCTTGCCCCCCGCATCTATGTTCAGCTGTGTCTTCCCTCTCCCACCATCACAAAACACACTGCTCTTCCCTTTCAGTCCACTCCCTGCTCTCCCTCATAAAAGGCCAACATTCACGACAGCTGCCCACTGCTCCCTCTTGCCTTCTTGCTGTCTGTTCTGGCAGCACATGGGCTACCTGGCCAGAACCTCTCTCCCCACAGCAATCCTCCTCATTCGTGCTCCTCCAAGAGGAGTAACAGGAGTGATGGAAATGATTTGGCCCTCCAGAAACTGAGGTGCTTTGGCACCTGTGAGCATTACTTTCCTCTCCCCTCTCAAAACAACCCAAAGGAAACCAAGATAATTAGGAATAAATCAGAAAATAAGCAAGAACTCTCGCTTGGACAACTGCTGGATTCTCTCCAGCAGTAACAGCAATAGGGTTTCATAGGGTGAAAGACTGAATCAAAAGCGTTTCCAAAAATCCTAACTTGTTGAAGTTTAGTGTAGTTACGGTTATAATCTTATGTGACACATGAAACAAGAAGCTGGCTCCAGAGGAACCCATTTGCAGCTATTGGCAGAGCTGATGCATACTAGCTGCTCCATCAAGCCAGGGTCATGCAAAGTGTCAGTCTCTGCTCTTGGGTTTCACTCCTTCCTTCTCCGAGGCCAGTCACTAGCTCAGTGTAATACCCTTCTGGGATATGAGGGACTGGAAAAGCTCAGCACGGCTTTGTTGGCTGACAGGGCTGAAAATGAAACGCTTTCTTTTCAGATCCAGCACGTTACACACCTGACTCCAAAGCTGTCTGACAAGCATTTATATTCTTTTCGTTGGCAAAAGAAATGTCCTAATAGTGGCTTTGAAGGCTGTTAAATGTACAACCGGCATCATCTTGTTTTAAATGCTGTGGGATTAGCTGTTACTGTGGTCACTGACAGCAAAATACACAGACAAAAGTATCCCCTTTCACCTCTCAAAAGCACATTTTGGAGATCAGATGGAATCAGGGAGGTCGGGAATGGTGAAGAAAAGCCAGTAGTAGACCTAGTGGCCTCAGAGGGCTGCCTGTGGAGCATTTTCCCCTCATGACAAAAGGATGGTTTAGCCGAGACCCTCTTGGTAACCGTGAAGTCCACCCTTACTAGTGAACATGCCCAAGAGAAGGCTTGAAACTGCTAAGTATGCCGGTTCTCCAGCACATGTCATGCCAGAGAGGTCAGTTAGCTTGTGCACTCACCTCCAAAAAGGAGGGAAAATCTCAAAGGAAAAGTTGTGTGAACTTCTATTGCCTCTAACTGCCTAACAAACTGTTTCCCCCCACCTGCCTACCCCCCATTTTGGGGAAATGATCGATGCTCCAGCCCTCCCTATTCAGGAAGATGTTTTTCCTACACACACTCCTGCCTCCTGCCTCCCTCCCACACCCCAAAAAGCTGAAAAACAGGTTATGAGGCCATGTCTTTCCGAAGGGTTTATGCAGTTTACAGGAAGAGGCACTTAAATTTTGGCAGGTGGAAAACCTGGTTGTGGGTGACTCAGCCCGATGACAGTGCAGGGGAAATACCAGGGGCGGCCGTTCTGCTCAGTAATGCATTTCTGTTTGTCATTTCTTTAAAGGTAAGGAATTAAATTTTTAACTGAAATAGGTCCAATTAATATTGCTTCATGTCAGAAGGATTTCGGTATTGTACAAGTACGAACTATCTTGCTTTTATCTCATATAATCAGATGCAATTGTTTTTTTCCAGTAAGCTTTGTATACGTATCCACATCTCATCATTCATACCAGCTCACTTGGGATGATTTAAGCCAAAATCAAATCCCATATAACCAATCCCTCTTCTTTAAATGGAAATATTTTCTTCTTTCTGCCTTTAACAGGTTTAGTTTCTAAACAAGTGTTTATTGGTCCAAACCACCTTAAAGCACAGCCCTCACAGTGCTGTGAATTCATACTGGGAAAAGTATGCCACTGTCTATGTTTAAGCCCAAACTTAAAAGTTAAATACTTTAAGACTCTAAAAGAATGGCACAGCAGTTTAATTGATTCCAGCCACATTAACAGTTGCACAAGTCTGTGGCACTTTACTAGGGAAGTAATGGGAGGTGAATAATTTATTTTTTATTCCTTGCTCACAGGTGATGGGGATTAACCTGGCTATTTCAAAAGAGTTTTAGATTATTTTAGAGTGCTGAATAATATCCTGTTTGAAGGCAGCTATTACACATCAACAAGTCAATGTTTGCACAGCAGGTCATTCAGAAGTGAGAGGAAATTCTGACCACATACTCAGAGTTCAAGCACTGGATATTTTATGAACGTTGCCTGTAAACTCAAAGTGCTTTTCGTCCTCCCAATTCTCTCCTCCCCTAATTCCCCTTTCTTCTACGCCTTTAACACTCTGGTGTCACACTATGTGCTCCTCTCTGGAAACACAAGAATATCTGTATCACTCCTGAGGTAGCCAGTGCCGCTGAGCTTCCAACTCTGAAGCAATCCTACATGAAATTAAACATTGCTGTCACTAAATAAATTTCAGTGCCTTATGGTAACAGCTACGTAAATGATCGCTAATGACCAGGTGTGGCTGATAGCAGAAGAAGCTGTCCTTGCTCACAGAAGAACACTGATTCCAGGCCACAGCTGGGCCCATGCCGTGGAGCTGATGAAACCAGGTGTGCCTCCAATATAGCTTCTAGCAAGGTAAGTGCATGGAACAGAGCATGTCTATAAGAGTCCTTCTCAGAGGTCTAAATATTCCTGAAAACAATTTTCCTGGTGATTTTCACATATGTGGTAGTGCTGTTCATCATCCTGCTTAGCTCATGTTAGGAATCAGCACTTCTAAGCTTGCCTCCTTTCTAAGAGTTGCTGAATGTCAAAGCAGTTGAGCAGCAACGAGTGGGACAACAGTTTCTGCAGTGCAGTCTGGCCAGAAAAATTGTGCTGGCACAAGTGGCATTGGTAATCTAAGCCCTCTCTCCCCCATTTGCTAAAACAAAGACTCTAGAAGGGTCTCTGCAGAGCTTTTGAGGCACATTTCAATGCATTAAGTTCATCTTGCATTTGATCAAGTGACCTACAGCAGCTTTGATCTCCATTCAACATAGCGCTGTCTTTAGCATTAGGTTTGGTTTTGCTCTTAGTGTGTACGTATTAAGATCATTCAGAGACAGACTGCTCCTCCTCATTAGCTAAGCAGATAGGAACGAGTAAGGAACACTGTGCACACTACCCTTACAGGGAACCGCTATTGAAAGAGAAAGTGATTCTTCTTACTGGGCGTAACAGGGAGAAGAGTAGCAAACCCGCCTTTCTGAGCCCCGCCGCTTGGTCTGGATGAGAGCAAAAATGCTACTTCACCCAGAATGATTGTCTTACAGAGAGATACTGTTCAGACAGATCCAAATTCCCTTTTTGGCCACCATAAAGTGACAACACAGTTAGCTGAGTCTGAGTCCCCTGAAATTGTGTATTCCTAGGCAACCTTGAGCCTCTCTGGGCTTCCCTAGCCCATACTGTAAGTGAGGCAGCTCTGCCTGAGGGGCGACGCCGTTCCACAGTGACATTAATAGAAGCATTTGCTCCCATTTTCTGGGCATTGAGTTGGTACCCAGGCAGAGGCAGAAGGTACGGCAGAACATAAGTCCTGTCTTCTTCCTCACCGCATAGAGTCACGGAGGGGACTGGGAGTGGAGACAGGACTAGACTCAACACGAGCCACATGTCGACTCAACGTGTACCACAATGTGCCTGTTCCCGAAAGGCACAGGGGAGCCTGATGAAGCACCGCTCTCGGTGAGGAACGGCCCCTGGCGCCCAGCCAGCCGCCACACCGCTGCCTGTCCACGCCTGTCTTGAGGTGGCTTAATCCTGGCCGTAGGTGCCGAGTGCCGAGAAGAACCCGTATGCGAGTTAGAGGTAAGGCGTGGCACCGACTACGTTTGAGCTCGTCTTGCAGAGGACAGCAGCGGAAGCCATGCCGTTTTGAACTGCATATACAGCAAACTGTTACAAGCAAAAATTGTCCCTTTGCCAACTGATTTGGCGTAAGGCGTGACACGCAAGCGCTCATTGAAGCAGCGGCAGATGCAAGACTTCCTGGCCCGTATCCCACGCTTTGTGGGCCACTGTCCCCATGCCCTGAACTCCGAGAGAACTTAAAGACCCCTAGGGAGCAGTGAAAAGATAATTTCAACAATATCGGCTTGTCTGAAGAAGGCTTTTTGCGTCAAAAAGCCTGTTTTGTTTTTTTTTTTTTTTTCCAAATGCTTTAACTGTTTTCAGTGCTCTAAAATTAATACAGAAACCTGTGTATTTGTGTCTAGCTATTATATATATGTAAACACACACACACACATTTAACCTGTCCTTATAAATCCTGTCTGTGGGCATAACAGCAGTAAATCAGTTCAAAATGAATCAGTTACTTTTCATAAGTTATTAAATGCACTGTAAACCATTTTGTTTTAAATAGGTACTAGACCTATTAGGGACTATTTGTAGGATGACACAACATTTTCAAAAGGCTTTCAGTTCTTGAGTGCAGATCAGACCCTGCTAAAGGTTACCAAATAGAGGAAATTAAAAATACTCTGTAGCCATACACAAATGAAACTCAGAAGGGGACATTTCAGTCATTGCCATTACAGAAACAAAAGACAGATTTAGAACATTTCCTCATAGGCACCGAAAAGCAAAACCTTAACCAAAGACAAAGCAAACCAAAAATAAACGTTACGCAGCAGCCCATCCCTTCAAACTTGGGATTCGGACAACCTCATCGTTCCACAGGGGAGATGATGATTTTGCAAACAGACAGGGTCACAAGCAGTGCCAATGGCAGAGGAAAGAATACATATTTCATACTGAGGAGGGAAAGACAAACACCCCCCACCCCTCCTCTGCCTGCCTCCTTCCCTGGCAGAGGCCCAGGTCAGCTGTGTCAGTGAGCAGCAACAGCATTCCTGGTCTTCAGAAACCTCTGGAAGGAAGCCAGAGCCATACGTATATGTCTTGGCTCTCTCCCTTTTTTACACTCTCCAGGTGTAAACCTGGTTATGTATTAACTACCTGACTGGTTTCTTGGATTTCTGCTTGTCCTTTCTCATTTTTTTGCTTCTTCTCTGCCCCCGACTGCCTGAGATCCAGAGGGAAGGGTGAAGTGGAGCAGTAATGCCCCACTGACTCCCAGAGCAAACCTTAGACAAAAAACACTCACGGCATCCTCATTCATGGCAAGCGAGTTCTTTCTGACTATGGCTGCACATCATTCAAAAGCACCCTTGGCACCCACAAACTAGTCAAAACAATTTACCAGCTCATCGACATTCAGCACTCTAAAAAAGCGTTCCCTGAGAACTTTGCAGTTGTCCTTCCCAAGCCCTGGAGAACCGCACCCAGAAAATGAGCTCGTTTGTCAGCTATGCTGAGTGCCTCGGAGTGAGTTTCAAAACAAAGCAAGGATCACAGACCAACTGCTCTTCAGAGTCTGAAAACCAGCCACGCAGAGTCACGACCGATTACGCCAAGGCTTGCGTTTCTGCTGGTCGCATCAGCTGCTGCGGCTGCTGATGCTCGCAGTGATTACACCGAGGGGAGAGGAGTAATCCATTACCTTTATCACAACACTTTTGATCATGACAGACAGAAGTGCTCTAAACATAGTACATGATTTATTTGCAGTGCTTTCTAATTTAGCCACTGAGACAAGTTAGTTACTGAGACTGAATATCAAGGATATCTTACAGTGATAGGTCAGCCTAGAGAAAGAAATTTTAATTTCTAGAAGGTAAAGCTTCTGGGGAAAAAAAACAACAAAACAAACCAGTGACGATTAAGTCTCTGTTCACTACTTTGCTATTCTTCCCAGACATCAAGAGACCTCTGCTAATATATGACCACATCAGGGACTGCTGCTGCCCAGTACCACTGTGTCCCTACCTATCCAGACAGAACTATTCAGGAGCCGTTCATGTATAATCACCTAATTTGTAACTAATGGTTTGTAAGTTTGTTGTGGACTATTTTGTCTTCCACATTTTTTTATGGGGAAACAGCACTTCTTGAGAGAGAGAAGAGACTGCATGTATAGGTTCAGAATATATATGCCACTGATGTAAAGAATTTGCCTTCAATTCCTCCTTCAAAATGTGACTCCTGCAGTCCTAACATCCCAAAAGTAAGCCCTTCTGCTAGTCCCCTCTTTAAACCATGTGCGGCGGTATTTACAATGGATATTTGCCATGTACATATACGTGTGTGTATGTGTGTATATATGTATATACATCATGCATATACATATATATATATATATAAAAAAATACACATACAGATGTTGCTGCATCTGAAAATTTTAGCCCCAGTCTGAGTTCTTAAGTCACCTTCAAAGGTGACTTCAAACTAAGGCTAAATGCCAAACAATGTTTGAAGAATGACACATCACATGTTTATAAACCCCTTAAGTGCTTTCAGCAACTTCATCTGGTGTCTAAAGAGTTGGCTTCAGTAGGGCTTTATCAGATTTCAGCAGTTATAACTTAATACCGAAAAAATGCTAATAATTGCTGCATGTCTGTAAACCTGTATTAACTAAGCACTACATGTGTTATTACATCAATCGTCTATTCTGCTGTGAAATGTCTTACAATTCTCCCTGAAGGAATAAAAGCAAAAAAAAATAAAAAAAAGAGGGGGAAAAAAAGAAGACAAGAGAAGACCTATTTCTTCAAGTCTAAAAGGGCAATCAGACTCCCAATAGCAAAGAGCAGTTACATCAATGACTTTTGTGGTTGAAAGAAATTATTCTCTTTTTTTTTTTTTCAAGTTTCATTTTAAAAACAATTTCTATACTTTTACATTTTTTTTTACATATTAATATATAATTCAGTGTCTTGGAAAATTTTGTAACTATGAGACTGAGGTTGACCTTCAGACTCTAAAGTAACTACACCTGACTTGTGGGACTTCAATGAAAACACTTAGCAGAGTGGGCTACATTTACTTTGTAAATCATTGCTATAAAGCATAATTTTTTTTTTTTTTTTTTTTTTACCACATTACATAATATAAAAAGGGCAAAGGAGGCGGCCAACATTTCAAATTGCCAACAATTTCATTTGACTTCACGTGAACTTCCATTCTCCATAAAACACTAATGTCTGACAAGGAAACACATGCAATCGATGCAAGCCCACAGACAGGCATTCTCTTCCTCAGGAATATGAAAGCCTAAGATGGGTCATCAGAATTCAACAGCAAAGTTGCATATTAACTCACCAGTTCAGGTCACTCTTCTGCGTAAGAGGAAGGTAACCTCTGTCCAGCTAAAATTATGCCTCTCTTATTGTACAATTCTATGGGAGATATTTTTCTTCATTTTACTTCCCAGAAGTGAAGTTTATAACCCAGAATTTGATGTTTGATATTGGTCATATAATTTGTCTGCTGTAAAACTGTTAATGGTAGCAGAATGATCTAATCCTTTAGATCTTGCAAACCTTACTTTTTATGACATGCTGTTAGTGCTGAATTCTGCAGAATTATTTCCTTTCATTTGTTTTAAGGATATTCAAATTGCTGCTGCATGTGATTATAGCTTTCCTTTTCTGGGAACCTAAAGCAAGACTTTCTCATTGCTCTGTTTGCCTGGGTGAAGCAGGCTGAACAGCTGTCAATAACCACTCCTAGATGTCTGCTTCTGAAGGAAAAATTCCTTGTTTAGATTCATTACCATCTGTGAAAAAAATAGATTTTTCTTCCTATTGTACATGAGTCTGTATGTATACAAGTTAAATCGTACCTCCTGTTTTGTTCACTGAAGTAAGTCTTTCTAGATCTCGTGTGCTCCTCTAGTTTTTCCTAACGTGGATAGTGACATGTAATGACCACATCTTTAAGTCAGTCTTAAAATCACCAGCAAAATTGTACAAGAGCAATCCCGGCACAGATCTCTGCATGTCACTGTTAGGTCACCTACATTTTGAAAAACAGCCAGTACTTAAAACATTTGATGCCTAGCCAGTATTTAATTAGGGACAAAAATTTACCTGTCTAGCATAACATAAAGTCCCTTTTTCTTACAAACGTCATCAAAACCTCCTAAAAGCCTGGATGATATATGCCAGATCTTTTCTTACCAATATTTTAAATAAAGTCTTCAAATAACTTCAAAGACCAGCTGAGGACTTTAAGCAGAAACTGTTGTTGGTCAGATGATGTAATTCTGTTTTTCTAAGTATATGTTTCCGTTCTGACTACCCTGAAATGCTTCCCTCTATGTAGGATATTGCACACTCACCTGCAACTCCCAAGGTCACTCTTCATTGCATTTTGGAAGCGATGCTCCCTGGTGACACATTTACAGCAACGAGGAAGAACTCCTGTTTTAAGGAATATATTGCATGTGTTTGTCAGAAGCTTTCCAGTTTTGGAGCTGAGATCCCTCACAGCTTGAGATGAACACCATCTGGTCCTGGCAGTTCACTAGAATTAAGATTCCCACATCGTTCCGTGAATTCCTCCCTTGAGATTTCTCCCCTTCTTAACAGCATGCTAAGGGTTCCCTTGGGTGAAATCTCCTTGGGATGAGAATTTCAACAACGAACATCTTCAGCCTAGTTTAACTGCTTCAGGCAATTAGCTTTTCTTCAGTCATGTCATCTGTCTTTAAACTTCCTTTTCCCATTGACCTCTCTGTACCTAGAGGTCCATGGAAACAAGTGCAGTCTTTCTGCCTCAGACACATGTTAATACTCCTTGTGTGGTAGCAGTATCCATCTCTTTACCCTAATTAAGAAAAATTCTTTATTTATGAGCTTAGAAGTTAGAGGGGAATTTTTCATCAGGCTTGGAGATAATTTTGCACATTTTGCAACTGGAAAAAACACATTGATACAGCTCGTACAGATACATGAAATCTAAGAGTCTAAAAGAACCAAAAAGGGCCAATGTGATCAGCTGATTTAACTCCCTTGCAGCAAAAGGTGAGCTGCTTTCTGCTGCCTGAGTTTGATTCTGAATCCATGTTTGGGTTGGGATAATGAGGTCCAGAAAACTGCCCTGCAGGATGCTCCCTTCTAGCCCACAGACTTTCCCCCTAGAGTAAAGGGGTAGCTTACAGCAATGTGGGTATTATAGAAGATAAACATACCTTATGCACATCCAGCAGCACAGTGAAATGAAAATGAAAAGGCGGGAAGGAAAGAGGCAGTATCTGAAGAGAGACAGCACTGCAAAGAGAAGAACATAGCTGACCAGTGGATGCATGTAAAAAAATCCTTTTGGCTAAAGAAGACAAAAATGTCGATGGCAAGGCCAGAAGGAAGGGAATTGGAGGAGGTTGATCAAAGCATCAACAAGGACATGTATAGTGGGCTAGAAAGGCAGAGACACGCTTTGGCCAGATGGGTCAGCATGCAAGACAGCCAGCAACGTACAGTGGTTAATCTACTTCACACAAAATACACCGCATCTTCTTCAAAGATGAGGAAACCCTCACTGGGAACTTTAGAGGAGGCTTTGCCCTAGGAAAAGGAAATTTGGAGTATTCTGGTTTATCTTGTCCCAGGGGTATGAGCATGAACACTTACGATCTCCAGCTGGCCCTACTGGGCTCCCAGCTGCCATTGTGGGAGCCTGTGAGCAAGACTTGCTGGCTGTCAGGGAAGCCGTCTTCTTCCTTTTCTTGAAAGTCAAGTCAAGGATCAGACCACCTTTCTTTAACGACAAGAAGCCTGCTGCCAAGTCCAGATGCTCCCTTAAGTGACCTTTTTTGACTCTGATATGACAAAGCGGACTCTACTGGCCCCTGTTTCTGCAGATCCCCTGAGCACTGGTCTCCTATCCCAGGAGCCCCTGGGTTACTGCATAGATATGGGTGCGTCTGTCTCCCCTTTCACATTGTACAACTCCATTTTTCTCCACTCTCGCTCCTTTTCATCATTTTCCCTTTTGTACAGTGACTCATACACAATATTCAAAATGATTTTCAAAGATGCTGAGTTAAATGAACAGTCCACAGCTTACCAAACCCTGACAGAGAAATTGGAGGCAAGCTGATAAAATCAAAGACACTTACCAAAGGTGTAATGGAAACAAAGAACTCTCTGTGTGAAAGTACTTTTGAATAAAGAAGGCCTTTTAGGAGAAAGATGAACTGCTCTCCTAATAGCGGATGGTCTTTTCTACTCTTCACCTTTTTCTTCAATACACCTGAATTAAATCCACTTAGAGCACACACAAAGCTTTCCTCTTCTTTGAACACCAATGGGACAAAACTACAAGTGGCTCTGAATTGCAGTTCACATGTGGCACTGACAGAGCCATGCACTTCCCAGAAAGCCCTATTAATGCTTGTACAGCACACACCACTAAAGATATTAATGGGCTTTAACTAGCAGCATTTAATTCAGCCACATAATACCCTTTAAGCCCAAGATTAGGTGCCTCCTATAAAATCCACATCACTATTTGACTCCAGATCCCCAGAACATAGTTTTCAGAGATGTCAAGCACTTGCAAAGTTGGCACAGGTCATTTTAGAGCTGGTGTTCTGAGAGCTAAATGACCCAGAAAAACAGGTCATATGCTCCTGGAGGCTGGAGCTGAAATCAACGGATGCTTTGTTTTGGTGGGGGGCTTTTTGGGTTTGGTTTGGTTTTTTTTTTTCTTTTAACCTAGGGTGCAAAGCAAAATAAAAGGCAGGTTCATGAAGTCCCCAGCAGAGAAAGGCAATCTTGTGCCCTTCCCTCTGTGTACTGCATAACATGTTCTGCTTCTTATCCACACCCGCAGCCCAGGGGCCAAAGCAGTTGTTTTGGTTAAGTGCCACTAAAATCAGATTGTTCCAAAGTGACCTGCCAAAGGACAAAATGACAGTCTCTAGAAGCCAAGGGCAAGGATCCTCATTTCAGATTAAGCCACAAGACCATTTTTCTTCTCTACACGTGACTGTATCTCATATGAAGGATGTCTCCTTTCTCTCGGAGACACTGCACTCATTCAGGGCAGTAGTTTCACAGCTGAGACGATGCTGAATGCTCTTTAAGCAAGAGTTTCACTTAAAGTAGCGACAGAGTTTTTGGCTCTTGGAGCAGCACCACACCAGGCCAAGGATTCTAGATGTTTATCCAAAGAAATGTCATGGCAACAGCCTCTCTGACACAGCTCCTCTGGGCTGCAGCATGCTTCAGGGGTTGTCATCATGACCTTCTTATTGCTGCCACTCCTCTCCACTCCAGCCCCTAGAGGATTGCAGCTTTAGCTGACTAAGCCTCTTCTCAGTGCTTCTGAGGCTTCATGACGACTCCTCCGGTATTGCTGCTGTCCTGTCCCAGGGCTCTGGATTGCTGCAGACCATGTTTCAGGTAACAAGCTGACTACTTGATGAATGATCTCAACACCTCACTATAAGCTTCCTGGGGACTGGATGCTTTCAACTGGAAAGTTCGGCTGCCAAAGAGTTTCATCACCTCAGAAGACCCTTTACTCACTGGGCAAATGGTACCGCTCAGCTGCCACTTAGATACAAAGGATGCTCCCTCGCTCTGATGTATGTAGTTTCTCACACCTCTGACTACTCTTGAATAGGTCACAGAGTCCAGATCATAGGCCTACATCAACTCTTACATCAGAGTGCTCAGAGCCAAAGGGACCTGATGCCACTATTACATAGATGAGAGGCTGGGATAAGCAGGGAAATGTTTTCCACATCTCTTTTGAATGATCTAACAACCCAACAATACTCACATATAAAATTCTGGTTTGTGCCTATTTCCACATAAAGCTGTGTTACTGCTAACAGGCAAAGGACTATAAGACTCGTATTAGGGGCAAGCTAACATGAATGGGAGCTGGAGCTAGCACACTTGCTAGAAGTGTCTGAATAATTAGTTTGAGGCATACCACTTATTCTGGTAGGTTATTCTCACATTTTGTTTTCAGGGTGGCCTATTTTAGCTATAAGCAGTTCATTTTCTCTAAATGGGTCAGAGTTTTGCAACCCTATGATTTCCTACTGTTGCTCACGCATCAGTGGCTTTTCCACCTGATTGCCCAGTGAGACCTCAGAGGTGCAAATATATGATTCAGACTGGAAAGTGTAACTTCCAGTTACAGTAACTGATTCATCCTTTGAACAAACATTTCGATGAGACTTGGGAATCAAACTTGCAGCAGCTACGGTAGTGGATGCTGCGTCCTTGGGCACTGTTCATGAGGTACTGTGTTCCTTTTGCAATCTCACAATATAATCATCTTTCCAAATAAAACATTTCGGGGCAGCTTTCTACACTCACTTTCACAGATAGCTCCTTTGGGTCCAACTGGTATCAAACTGGGGAGGGATAGGAAGAGGGAATCAACCCACTGGTTATGCCTCTGTGTCTTTCTGGTCTCAGACCAGACGCTGCGCTTCCCATGTAGTGAGCCTGCAACAAGACTCTTCAGGCGCTGCTCTCCAGAGCATTTCCAGTGTCACGTAGCTGGGCGCACCAGAGGCTTACCATGCTGCTGGGGCTTGTTGCTGTGGGCTTCCCGTAGGCTGCCTGTGAAACAACTGCGTGGGCGGGAGGAAAGCAAATCACTGACCCCAAGGCCCCCTCACCGGCAATTATCACAGAGCAAATGGGCACAATCATTTTGTCCGTAAGCTCTTCCATAGCCATTTCAAGCAGGCTTTTTCAAATAACAAGGAAATGGCTTCTTAGCCACAAAGTGCCTGTTCCTCAGCAGCTCTGCTCCCTTCTGACAGTTTTCCATGTAGCCCCAAGGTAGTGCTGGGTACAACAGCTGATGTTAATGGGGTGACACAATTTAAGAAGTCAGTTAATGGATGAAATACATATGAGATGCACAAACAGCACATTCTAGGTAATAAAAAAGGCATAGCTTGGCCCATAATTTGGATCAGCTTGCAGAAGAAGCAACTGATGCATGAGTACACCTAACTAGCAGAAAGTTCTTTTGCTCCACAGACCCAGTTTCACTGATGTATATAAAAACTCATACATAGTTTTAACTTTATAACCACTTGAGTAATAATCATTGGCTATACCTATGCTTAAAGCCAGGACTACACTTAAGGATCCATGTTCAGGTAATCACCTAAGTGTGAGAATCTTCAAATGCCCCACACCACTGATTAACCATTGTGTGTCTTAAAGAGATTAACAAATGTGTATCACAAAGAGAAGTGAGGCAGACAAAGGTTAAGAGATGTGTCTTAACCTTTTCTAAGAACCTGCAGTTGTTAACCTTAAAAACCCCAGGGTGGTAGCTAAAATATGCAAACATCAGCAAAAATCAGCACAGCTCCTCTGAGGGAAGGAGGATACCTACTTGGCTGCTGTTCCACCGGAAGCTTAAAATAACCTCTACAAAGAGCATATCACAAACCCCAAAATGAAATCATCATCCAGCAAAACAAACACCTGGAGGATAAATGGCTAAAACTGACAACTGAGGCTTGATTCTTTAGCAATGCCAAATGCCTTCAGCTCCTACCTGACTTCTCGAGGATGGTGGTGTTGCAGGTCAGAAATGAGGGGCTCGGGAAGATCAGTAGAACAGGCCAAATGCAGTGCTGGATTCCCAGGGGAGCTGGTAGGATACCACCGGTGGGAATGGGATGGGCTGTCAGCCTTCTGCACAAGCTGAAGGAAAGGAGTGCAAGTGTCAGAAAAGAAGCTGTTTCTTCTCTTACTTGCTTTAATACACATAGTCTTTAAATCCAGGGCATCTTCTTAGGGAATAGACAGAAAGGTACAGTTAATGGCTCCAAGGACACTTCAGGTTATTATTTCTTTTTATAGTTAGCTGCTATCCATAAACTGAACTAGTTAAAATAAAGGGATGTGTTAAAAATTTTGGATAACAACAGAAATATGGGATTTTTAAAAATGCTCATTTGGAAAAGAAGTTAAATGATCTCATTCACTTCCCAGTTGCTGGGCAAACTCTATTTTCAGCTCCTCTTAACTCACCCACCCCACTTACCCACCCAAACAAAGGAGAGACGTATCAGTTCTCCATCATATTTGACAAAAAGACAGTATTTTCATGTTTACTCTTAAAGAGTATCTCTTTCCAGCCCACAGTTTCCTGCAAGCTATGCTAATTCCTCCAGGTTTCTTAAAATATGCTAGAAACATCACTGTTTTATCTTAATTACTATCTCAGTTGGAGTCACCAAGCTGCTATCTTCTTTGATTTTGTTGTCTCTGCAAATACAAATAAAACCGTACTTCATTGATTCTCTACGACAAACTAGGCAATACGTGCATCTACCTCTTACACAAAGAAAGAACGAATTAGCAGACACAGTATTCAGAAAGTATTACTTTGCCAGAAATCAGAGTGGTGGGGCAGAATGACAATGATACACAGGACTGTACCTACACTCCTGGGATTGTACAAAATTTGCTGGAATATGAAAAAAAGTTAAGGTCACTGTGTGGAACAAGTTGACTCACTCCATATTACTGTGAATGACAGGAACATTTTAGTAAATGCTCTTTTAAAGTTATATAAATTTTCAGATTTATCTCAATTTGGCTTCATGAAAACTGAAACTTGCAGAGCAAAGATAATTTAAAAAAGTTTTAGCAGCTAAGTTCTTTAAGGCAGGGATTTTTTCACCTTACTGGGTAACATTCATTTCTCCCCTTGACATGAAAAAGGCTTAAAGACCACATAAGAACCTAGGACTTCTTGGAGGTGTGAATCCATTTTTCACCTTACCTAATACGTACTTTTTCTTTGCTATGCCAAACTTTCACCTCCACTGCATAATACAGTCTTACTAACGCTGGTTCTGTCTGTGAGTTTTATACCACTTCCCCAAAATGGATGAAAGAAGCATTTTTTGTTGTGATGGACATCAATGTGCCTCATTGCCTCTCGAGGCTTGCTTGCAGGGAATGCTTGATCCTCAGCTCTCACGCAATTCCTCCTAGCTTTTGTGGTCCACTCCATCCATCCCCAGTGGTGGGAAGTCCTCCCAAGAGCATACAGACTGTTATTCATTCCTTGAAGTAGCTGAGGCTTGGCTGCTTTGAAAGGCTTGGCTTCTCTTTCTTCCCTCCCTTCCTTTTCATTCCCAAGCTTAAACTTAAAACATAAGCCCCCAGGGGGTGAAAAAAATCCCCAACCCCAACATCCCAGAGTCCCCTACTCTCAGGTCTATTAATTCACGAATGCACACAACACTACATTTTTTAGATCCAGGTTGTAACTGATAAGTCCTCCAGCGCATGGATACTCTCATCTTTTCAGGTGATATTCAGCTCCCTAAAAGGGCTGAAATACCGCATCCAAACTCATTTCTCCAATGCCTATTCAAATCACACAGGTGCAGTCAGGGTGCAGGGTCTTGTCAGCACTCCCTGCTCATAAAGCTGACAACCTACCTCCAGGTAAATGGAAAATAAGGATGTTTTCTAATATTTTCTCATATTTATTTCATATATTCATTTTAAATACTTAGTGAAATCTGTCAGATGGTCTTTATGCTTTTTTGTTGACTATCCCAGAATTCTGTGTGCACCTTTATTACACAAGAGCCATCTCAAAACCTTTTGTATACCTGCTTTTTAGCCTGCTTTCCTAAGGAAAAAAAGTTTCTTCAGTCACATTGCTTGTCAGCCCCTTCTCGCAATAATTTTTTAGCCCACTGGTCAATGTCAGTCAGATTGGAAAGACAAGTGTGTTCCTGAAGATGTGAAAATTCTGCAAGTTCTGTGAAACTCAGAAGTCCAACTAAAGGGGGGGGGGGGGGACACGACACTATATTTGAGACCCTAATAAGAGAAACACTAGCAAAATTCAGCCCTATCTATTCCAAGAAGCAGCACTTTACAGAACAAATCAACATACACAGATTTGTACAGTAAAACATGTAGGGAACATGGGGAAGAACTACCGTGTGCATGTGTACCCGCACAGAAGGTCCGGAGAAAAAGAGAGATTAAGGGGTATGATGGAAAAGAGAGGTATGGTGGAAAGTGGCATTCAGGACTCTGGAAGGGGACAACCTATAGCAGTGGCAGATGGCCACGAAGCCTCAAGGGTGAGTGGGGGTTATTCTGGAGGGCAGCGCGCTATATGGAACTCAGGACAAAAACCTATAGGACATCAAGCTTCATGGAGATCCACTTCATGAGGTCACAGAAACCCTGCTCATGCTCCATGTGTTATTGCTACTTCTGACACACTCCTGTTATAAGAGGAGTTGGATTTAATGATCTTAAAGGTTTTTCCAACCTAAATGATTCTACGATTCTAAGAGCATAGCTGAGTGGCATTAAGCGACCAAACATCTTGGTTGTGCTATCTGCGGTATTATATCCTATGCACGTCTGTCACAGGCCAACTACTTGGTCAGCTGGTGTCTCTGTGGCTTGAGCAGGCAGCCATCCAGGACAAACATCACGCTGGGTGACTGTCCCCTAGTGCCAGGGGGACATGTGAGAACTTCCCACTTTCTTTCCTGGTAGGGTCTGACGTAAAAGCAGTAGGGGAAATCACTGGAAGAAAAGGTTTCCTTAAGCTGAGGACTTGCAAAAGTGTAAGACTGGTATGAAACACTACCAAGGCAGAACGGTGAGTCAGCCCACTTTGACCAAGTGTCAGTGACTGCAAAAGGTCCTTTTGTTTTCAGGGGCCCAGGAAACGGCCCTTTTCTGAGCCACCTTTGTGTGGTTACCAAAGTACACACTGTGAGCAGTTTTCAAGTCACCTACAATTCTAGAAATGCACCAGATCCATTTTCCCACCTATTAATAGTACTGTTCTTTCCTGCCAGTCAGTCAGAGGAATTTATGTTTTTATTTGGTAGAGAGTGAAATGTTAATCACTTTCACTATTATGCTGTCACTGAAGTTGATTGGAAGTATTACAGAATGATAAATTAGAGGTAAAAAAATTTTTTCCTTGAATAGTATTTGCTTCAAATACTCTTGCCAGGGCCAGTTTAAGGAACCCACAAAATTCAAAGGAGACTTGCCAAAACAGATTTTGTCTTTCTGATAATTTGCTCACTGGAGCATTTCTCCCTTCAGTATTATTGGTATAACAACTATGACCTGGATTTCACAGAAGCAAGGTTTGCAAGGAGAGGTAGTATCTTACTAGACAGCGATATAGCTGGAGATAGGAGGTGAGATTTCAAGGGTACAACCCTGCTATCAAACCCTATTTCACAATGCTGCTTCTGCAATCTGTGGGGCAAACTCTCCTGCCACAGGCAGGCAGGAATGTGGGATGGACGCAGAGGTTATCTTCAGTAGTCACCAGAAGTTGTAATCCCCACCGTGGTTTATACCAGTGCCTGAACAAGCTTTCCTTCTTCTTACAGAGGGAAGGATCTGAGGTCCTACAAAAAGTCATGGGTATTCCACTCAGGCACGTTCTCAGTCAGCTTGTTTGTACTTCAACTTCCCTTTCAAGGAGCCGCAAAACTACAAAACAGCCCTCCTTCTAGTAGCTTGGCACAGACCCACAAGCCAGCACCAGTACTGCTCTGTCGTACTCACCTTTTTTTTTATCCTACTTACCCACTTACTACAGAAATCCATGAAAGAAGCCTTTCATGAGCCAGCCACGTCTGATGATCTGCGTGGTGGCCTGTCTCTTTAGCCCAACGTACTGTAAAACTACTGCTTTCACATTCTGGGCCCTGTTGTTGTTGACTCAACTGTAACACTGCTGGTTCTCCCAGTCGTTAGTGTGAGGCTCCTTAATGAGCAAGTAAACAATTTTGTCACATTAACAACATTTTTACGGCATACGCAGCTTGTAAAAGCATTAGCGTTGAGGGAAACAGCCTTCTATCAACCCAATGCTTTCAACAAAAACCAGGCTCTGTGGGTTTATTAGAAGGATTTGCAGTACATTATCTAAGGATTGCTAATTGCAAACTAAGCTCGAGAGACGAATCAAGACTTCAAGCTAAAATTTTCAGTAATGGTATAAAATGCATTAGGCTTTTCAACAAAGCTTAGCTGCTGCAGCAAGGTAGGAGACGAGATTTCCTTACCAAATTTAATTCAGGATCTTTAATTATGGGTAAGTATTAACAGATCAGTGTCTGACCTTTGCTATAAATGTACATGTCCATAGCTTCAATTAGTCCAGACTTGTCTGAATCTCAAAGTGAAGGTCCACTCATGCTCCCATTTCAATCAACAGGGGAAAATGCAGGTTTCCTTCCACCTTGTTAAGTTTAAACTTTGAATTCTGTAGAAAAAAAGAAAAAGAGAGAGAAAGAGAAAGAGAAAGAGAAGAGAAACAGAGAAAGAAAGAGAGAAAGAAAGAGAGAAAGAAAGAGAGAAATGCAATTTCAATGGGTCAAGGGGATTTTCATGCCTCTGTAAAACTTGAGCAATGCTCTTTTCCATAACATAAGGAAAACCATCATCTTTGGGATAATCTGTTTTGGTCCACTGCAAGAGCTATATATTTTTTCTCTTACCTAGTGAATTCTAAGCTAGTCAAGCCCTTTCTCATCAGGCATCTGCACACTTCCTTGCTCTGACAGAAAGCCTCAAAACCTTTTGGCTCTGTCCCCGGATTTGTTATGGCAGATGCATTCATGAAAATGACTACTCTGCTAGCCTTGCGTCGTCCTAATTTTGAGACCTTGAGAAGATGTGGGGAATAAAACTCATAGTTTAAAATTCCATAATTAAAAATACCTAAATAAAAAATAATTGCTTCAATGCTTGCGGCAGATAATGAAATGGCAATTCCAAAATCCAGTCTACATGCTTTCCTGCAAAGATCTTTCAAAGATATTTTAATTTTTAATCGGAAAAATTGAGGCATATCACTCGACGCTTCTGTTCACGGCAGAAATCTGATTTACTGAACTTGATTTGCTACTGATGATGATTGAGACTCAATTAAAATGCTAAAGGAACACCTTCACTACATTGTGGATT
Organism: Phoenicopterus ruber ruber; assembly: GCA_009819775.1. Classification (NCBI taxonomy): domain Eukaryota; kingdom Metazoa; phylum Chordata; class Aves; order Phoenicopteriformes; family Phoenicopteridae; genus Phoenicopterus; species Phoenicopterus ruber. Next base: position 97,267,377 of record CM020216.1, read on the forward strand.
TAGAGTGAATTTCCCTTTTCTGGTTTCCACAGGGTCAAATGTACGATTTCAGGAAAAATATCTCAGTGACATTAAATTTCATATTTAGACTCAGCTAAGTCTCTTTCAGACCTCAGGATTTCTTTTTCTGCCTTTTCTAAGCTATTCCTTCCCTCTAGCTACAGCAGCTATTTATTTGTGAGTTACTTTAAATCTCTTCCATTTTATAAGGCACTTCACTTTTGACAGCACTGGAAAAAATGCAGCTTTACCTTCTAAATTTAGTAGAAAGAAGAAAAAAAACAGATTGTTTGCTGGTCTCTCTGCTTCTATTCTTCTGTTCCAAACTATTCTCCATAAGTTCCTGTTTATCGCCTTTTGTAAATAACATCTGCTTTTCAAACTCCCTGTCTGCTAATTAGTCTGAATCGTTTGTAAGAGTACAGTACTTATTCAGAAATGTACAAATCAAATGCTAATGGGTAGTAACAAGAATTTCCCACTCGCTCAGCATTTACATCAATTTCCACATTAGAACTATGTTAAAAAAAAACCCAAACCAAACAAAAACCAAAAAAACCCACCCCCCAAAAAACCCTAAACCTAGAAAATTTACTTGGGGGATGGGGGGAGCTATTTCAAAACTATGCATTTGGGTTGACCCTGCCAAACACTTTCAATCTTGAGAAAGATTTTTCCAGTCATATGAATTTATTAATTGTCCTTCCTATTATTATCATTATCTCTTTTCTAACATATCAACTGATTTGGGGCTATCTCCTCTTTGCTGTGAAGAGCTTCAATCCACACCCTTTCTTTCTCAAGGGATTGTCTCAACTCCAGGCTACAAAGTAATCCCCGCTCAGTTGCTTTCTGTCTCCGTGACTATTTAGAAATTTCATACAAAACAAAATAGCGCAGACCAGCTCCATCAACAGAGATTGAAGGAAGGAAGTCCTGAAGTACTTATTTCCTGATTATTAAGGACTTGCTGTTAAGAGATGGGAGACAAATATAAATCTACTTTGCCTATGGCAAAATATGGCTTTGACCCAAAAATGTCTACCATCACAAGGTAAACTTCCTGACCTCCAGGATCTTGGTGATAAACCCTAAGATCTGATAAATCCAGCCCTAATGGTCTTTCATCAGTAAGTTCCTTAGCTGAATTAAGCACACTGAAGGACAAAACAGAAAAATTAACACGCTACTTTGATTAAAGCCTGATTAAGTAAAGTTCTCAAGAGCCAGCTGGAACCAGAACAGTGAGCCAGAGCCGTGTCAGAGGGGATTCTGCACAGCTTTGCTCTTGGGATGTATGTTTTTTAACGTGTTTTATGAATGACCGGGAGAAACATGCGAGTGCTACCTGTGGAAAAAAACCCAAACCAACCCCCAAATCTGGCTCTATACCACTTATTAACAGCCACCAAATCATTGCCAGAACAGCCAGCTACTGGATCCCCATCCCTCTGAAAGCTTAGGGAGACAATCGGTATTTTAGGCAAATCCTTGAAAGCTGGAACTAACATAAACACTCACCCCAGTTCTGGTCCCTCAGGTGCATCGGTGTCTCTTCTGGAAAAACATTATCTTTCTGAACCTCACCCTTCTGGCTTACAGTTTAGTTGCTCGAGAGGCACATAAGCAATGGTGCCAGACACGTGCAGAAGCCAGTAACAGAAAAAGGCATTACAAATTACTTGAAAACAACATCTCTAATGCCAGGTTTCTCACTCTGGCTCTTTTTTCCTTTGGAAAGGAGTCCTTGGGGAAAAAAGAAAGGTTGCTGGGTTTGGGGAGACAGGGAATTCTCATTCCTCACCGCTGGCAATGGAAAATGGCTGACAAGCTCCAAACAGCTCAGCTGCTGCCACCTTATGACTAGCCAGGCCTTCTGACAGGTAATTTCACTTGACACCAAAGCAAAAGAATGGCCATAACAGTTCAGACCAAGAGTCTATTTAACCCAGCGTCCTAACTCTTGACGCTTATGGCCATGGGTGGCCACCAAGGGAAGGAAAAGAACAGGATAGGCATATATGCTCCTTTTCCTGAGTGTTTTTACAACTTTCAGCTCTCACTAATTCAGAAGATTTCCTGAACCTAATGTGGTTTGTCTACTTTTTAAACCCCAAAAGTTTTAAAGTGTAATACTCTTCCAAGTATTCACCAAGTTCACTTGAAACCCATGGAAACTCTGTGCATTTACAACAACCTTCATCAAGTCCTCCAGGCCTGCTATGAATCACTTCCCTGAGACGGGAATGCAATGCAATGCAAACACGTCAGAGCCAGCTTTAAACCCGCTACTGTAGGTGCCGACAGAAGTTCAGCCACAGCCTGGGTTGACCATTTGATTGTTTGCAGAGCTTCCCCAGTGAGTTTTGCAGCTCCTTTGAAGCTCTATGGTGCCACAGTGACACTGCTTCCAGATCACAGCTCAGGTCTGTGGGCATCGCGCTACAGTCACACTGACTGCAAATACAGTTCTTGTCTCCGACAGCTTACTCCTACCCAAAATTGGTAAAGAATCACAGATTGCCTACTGGGACATACTCCATAGTGGTGGAAGTCCCACACTGACATAACAGGGAGCAAGAGTGATCTGCTGACACCATTGTCCTGAAGCACTTAATGAGCAAGGACCAAGAGCTCATCCCGTCCTCCCCAACTACCTGTGGCACATTTGAGAGCAAAGTTTGACACTGAATTAGAAACCATCCAACTGTGGAGTAGCAGTCTGCTATTTCTTATGGCTCCCATTTTGCATCTTTCTCAGTCAGTACAGCTTGAACTCGGATCATCTCCCAGCTCATGAAAGTTTCTAGCTGAGTCACTTATCAATTTCACTCAAACCGTGCTATTTCCATCTCCATTTGTCATGTTTATGGTAACATGTTTACTACTTAATGTTCATACAAAGCCCAGAAGATAGAAAGTGCTGTCCAACTGCTAAATGTTGCAATTTATGCAGTTCTTAAAATCTCCAAGGCAGGAAACACACATACGGGAGGCAGCTTGCAGTGCCCGTCTTCCAGTACACTAGACTGAGGGGCAGCTACGCAGGGGCAACCGCCGTGGCTACCTACCACAGTCAAAGGCAGGGTCGCATCCCATACCTACTACCTTTTTATGGCTACATAGGCAGTCCTTTAATGAAAGCCATGCTGCTGAAAGGGCTGCCCAGAGCCCCAGCACTGTGCTGCCCACGCCGGCTGCAGGCAGGAGGGCAGCCCCCAGCCCCTGCGCTGGGTCCCTGCGGGCTCCCGCCTCCCTGGGAGCACAACTCTGGCACCTCTGGCACCTCAGCCCGCACCGTTTGGCACACGGAGCATGTATTTATGGTGCCATACAAATGATTCATAGGAACACGTACCTTATTAGTTCAAGAAAGAATGAAAGATTTCTGTGCGCCGTGGTCTATTAAGTAATAGTAATGGATCTCAATTACTTGAAAGACCTGTAATTAATTTCTATATTGGCAATGCCTGAGTTAAGAGGTCGGTCAAGAGATTAACTCCTGCTCCCTCAGTGTTGCTCAGCCTTTCAGTACCAATTTTCATGAGCCAGGCAAAGCTGCAGGAATCAAACAACTAAAGAGAAAAAAAAAAAAATCTAAAATAGCTATTTTCATTACCACCACCTCCTTCCCTCACTAGTTGACAGGAGATACTGTAATGCAGAAGACTAATGAAGGGGAAAAGAGAAAAAAAGGTTTTACTGTCTAAAAGATACCTTCCTTGGTCTGACATAATCCTCCTGATCTATTTAAATTGCTTCCCTCCTTAGCCTCCCTCTCCATTTTGGCTGCTCATTCATTTTGAATTTCCTTCCGAACCGTTCTCCTCCTTTGCTGCTGACTGAAGAGTTCTAAGTCATACTCATGAGTTAGATATTTCCTGATATTCCTGTGCCTAAACCCAACTTTTCCTCTAGTTTTCTGAAAAATCTAATCTGTTGTCAGCTGCCAAGCTGTACGCTAAACCTCTTTGTATGCACTTTTTATTACAGAAGCATACATCAACCCAGGGATGACAAGTGAAGCAGTTTCAACTGGCACATTTTCATTCTACATTACTGAAGTACTTACATCCTGCTTCTAAGTATATATTACTCTATACAGGGTATGTCTATAATATACACTTACAGTGTAAGCACCAGGACTATAATTTTTAAACAGCGGTTGAAATCCTCAGTCACTGATACGGTTTTGGCAACATACTGCCTTTCTTTTTTCATATCACTAACTCTGTTTGACTTAAATGCTTTCAATTTTAAAAACTGTTTTCTCATGAGTTCAATAGTTACATCTCAGATATCTGCTGCACCATCTAAATTGAAGGATGAAATCTCATCAAGATCCAGGAAATCTGTCTAGATGCACAATGTAATTATGAGACTTAAAAACTGCTCAGCTAATAGAAATAGATAGGCTGAGAGTGACACTAAGCTCAGTTTCCCCATTCCTAATTGAACCTTTGACTGCGGTGAAGGTCTGATACCTGCTGTCACAAAATGTTCCTTAAAGGACAACTCAGGAATGTGGCAACAGTAAATAGCTAAACTTTCTAAACTAAGGCTGCCATTACCAGGTTTCTGAGCCTGCACTGACCTTGTAAGATACAGACTAGCAACCCCATGGCTTCCAACTGATCGTTTGGCTAGAATAGCCTTCAGTTTTGCAAATATCTCTCAAGATAAGCTCAGCCTAGACCAAAGACCCCAGCTTGTAAGCAATCTCAGGGGACACAAGCCTTGCTGGGCACAAAACACAGGCACGCTTTGGTCAGCAGTCAGGAGATGTAACCACCTTCCTTTTCCATATCCCAGCTGCTGCGTTAGGATCTCCATCTTCTTTGTCAGTCAGCTTAGCCTCACCTCCTACACCTTTGCTTCACAAAAGCAACGCACTGAAAACAAATGACCCAAAATGGTGAGCCACTTAATGAGCTCTTGCCTGGTGCACGTGAACAAGTCAATGCTGGGCATCTCCATTGGGATTCTGCACCAGACCCCGTGAAGCCATTGCAGTAGAGCAAAGACGGATGCTGGAGAGAATCACAGTCTTGCACAGGGACCAGCCCAGCCATTCCCACACCATGACAAAAGCACTTCTCAGACTAGCAGGATGGGGTCAACAGGGAACAGAACAGTTTAGGAACTCCTGATATATACAGTGGCGGAGTGATATGAGGGCTTTTTTGGTTTATTTTTAAACTCTTTTTATTCGCTTTTACGAACAGCTTTATTACAAGGTCTAAATTCAGTCTGCTTTACAAGTGGTATTGCTTGCTGGCTTAAAATATTTGGTTTATTATATTCCAAAGCTTTGTATTTTATGGAGAAAAAAGGGATAACTTTATATCTCTTCTGGCCAAGTTTGAAGGTTGGGTCTTTTTTTAAGTTGGTACAGTACAGAGCTTGACTGTGAAGACAGAATTTAAGGAAAACAACCTTTGAAACCACCTTTCTAAGGCAGAATTAAGAACAAGAAAAATCTACTTCTACTCAGTTGTTGTTCTTAATGGGGTGCCTAGTGAGCCAGCGCATTTAGAAGTCCTCCTAGGTTACGGCAGCTTGTCTGCTTTTATGTTTCAATCCTACTTTGATTCAGCTTTCTTTAGATATAAATACTGTAAACTTGAAAGTCAACCTGAGGTCAAGCTCTGATGACAATAGTACATACATTATGAAAGAATAATGAAGTCATGTGTTGCCACACTGTGAGACATAAAGCTGAGGGTTTAGATGGTCAAGCCTCTGCTCCTTGTGCCTCCTTGAAGGCTAAAAAAAGGGCAAGGCCTTGCAGAACACAAGTCACAGCTCTGAACCGAGATCTGATAAAAGCACAATGTGGAAAGCAGAATAAAAATCTATTACCCCTACTAAAAAGTTCAATAAGGAGTTGTAACTCAAGGAACCAGAAACACTATTTTCGGAATGATAAAATCTAATAAACTTCAACAGGAGGGAAGATTCTTAAAACAAACTGAACAGTCATTTCTTGCCCTGCAAATATTAGAAAGGAAATCAGATCCATTCATTTGGAAGCAACTACTACTGTAAAGGAGCTGGGGTTTTGCCCTTTTTTTTTCTTTTTTTTTGAAAACCCGAGTCACACTAATCAATCCCAGCTATGATACAGAAAAAAATTACGTGAAACTCGTTCCATATGGTTCTCTCTGTAAACAGCAATATTTTTGAAACAAATTTTGTATAAAGAATTCCAAAGAGTAAGCAGAAGAGTCTGAAGTTAGTTTCTAAAAAGCACTTTTCAGAATTATTTAAAACACATGGAAGAACTGGTCTTTTGGTTAAACAAGATTCTTGAATCTCAGATTCAGTTTTATGCCTGAAATGGTTCTTGGTAGATTTTCAAATAATTTTACTTTGCCTGCTTCACCATTTCTGACTCTGAGGTACAGACCCTTAGAACACATTTTTTCTTCAAGACTAACCGTAGCTGGAGCGGACAATGTAAAATTCCCAGTTTTGAAATGTCTCAGAAAGTGAAGAGTTAATTTCAAAACAAAGTTTTAATGGCCTAAAGGGTACATTTATAGTTTCGCTGTTACATCAAGTACTGTCAGAATCTGAATATCGTTCTTATTTGTTGAGACAAAATTTCTAGCTGACATTGAACTACAATTGATATAAACAAACTTGCCTGATACCAGCAGTATTTATAAGTGTGCTTAATACCCAGTCACATATACCATACCTACAAGTCCTCCCTGATAAGGCTGCCAGAATTTTGCAGGTATGTTCTCCAGTCAAAAGAAAATATCTCCAGGCCAATTATTCAATGACCTTAAGTCACAGGGCTCAGGTACAGAAAGCTTTGAGGTTTGAGTCCTTCCTGCTCCAGGAATTAAACTCTCTTGTGAGTTCATAAATAACTCAGGTAGCCAGCAGGTTTATGCGATATTTATCTTATGTAAATTCACCAGAAGGCACAATTTCTTTCAAGTCTGCCTATTTCCCTGTGCTCAAAGTCCAAGAGCAAATAGGTTTGCCTCCCTCATGCTTGTGTGCACAGCTCAGAAGACCACTGTGCAAAACAGAACCTCTCAAAGCAAGGAGGACCAAGAGTGGAGACAGATCCCCTGGCCCAGCTAGCTGGCTCTGCATTTCATCTCTCGCTGCTGCCGGTTGAATTGAAAGATCAGAGACTTTTTCATACTGCTATTCCAGGTAGGCCATTGCTGTAATTGCCATCAGGGAAATGTTGTAATCTCACGTGGGAGAGGATATAAATAATCCTGAATGGGTTGTGAAGTATCCAGGAGACAATTCGTCTATTGAGACATGAGCTGCACTGCGAGCCACACGTAAGCAAATCTTGTTTGGTTCCTCATGAACCGTTAAGGATTTTTCTCACTCTTAAAGGTGATGTCATCGCCAAGACTAAACTATGTTAGATCTTCTTATATCAGACTGTATAATAGCTAATCTGCGTATACCAAAGGGCAGACACTTCACCGTGCTGGACAACCTGCCCCAGTTCAGATTCAAAAGCTCAAGATCTAAATGCAGTCTGAGGCCTGTAAGTGGCAATGTTTAAGGTTTACCACCTTTCAAAAGCTTCCTTTCTTCTGTTTGTCTTCTTATACAGATACATCCTTCAAGTTCGTGTTCAAACAGCCTATATCTGATGTAGAGTTTACTGGTGTTTCTGTGCCATCATTAGGATCAACTAAGACAATCTGAGCACTACACTGGCTTGAGACCGTGAGGTCCATTACTTCTGGCATCAGGGAAGACCAGAGGTGCCTTCAACCAGTGCAAAGAGCCTCTCAAAAGCAGCTGAGTGTTTGAAGGGCCCATACCCATCCTGTCAGGGCTCTGCAGGCACATACAGGGAGTACAGGCAGTCGGAAAGACGCGGGAAGATCCCAGGAAGGGTCTCGGAAAAGAGCAGCAGCCAAGGAGGCACTAAAATAACCAGCAGCAGGTTGCCACAGACTGTGCTAACTCAGGACTGCAGGAAAAGGATGAGCAGGAGACCAAGATACAACAAGGTTCTTACACAATCGCTGCTCTGAAAGGAAGTTAAAAGTCAGAGCAAATACAGGAGGACTCAAAACCAGGTTGAGTCTCCTTGGGCAAGTTTTGCAGGGTCACAAGTCTGTCCCTCACCCCTGCACCAAAAACTGGGCCAACAGGTGCAGCTCCTCTTCCTCCTTTTCTCTCCTGGTCAAGTGACCAAAGTTAAGCACTGTTTATTCCTATCACTGTATTAAGAAACATAGTAGACAGAAAGGAAAAACAGCCTCAGCTGCAAAATTCCCTCCTTAGTCATAGGTATGAGAAAATGCTTCAGTGTAGACAGGAAAAGTGAACACCCATTCTCCTCCCTTTCACCTCCTCCTGGGACACTGGGTTCAGTTAATGGAAATACCAGGGGAGTGTCTTCTTAGAATTTAAATGGCATGTTATTATAGGCAATTGGTTAAAAAAAAGATTTCACAATTTTTCTCACTGCCTGTATTGTTTTAACTTTTGGTTACAACATGTATGCACTTCATAGCTCTAAGGAGATACGTAGTATATCCGGTACCGTGGACCCCTAAGGATCAATACTATATGCTCCCAGTATCTCTGTATTTGTACATAAAACCAAATTAGCAATATCCACCTGGCCAAATTCTTCCCTTGTTCACACTGGTACAACTGTTTCTGTCTTAAAAGTAACCGGGAGCCATGTTCAATTTGCTCTGCCTTCACGTAAAGTTTTATGTCTTTCTTAAGCACACATTTTATTACTAGGTCTCTTATTTCCATCTGCTCATACTGACTCACACAAAAAGTCTCTCTGTAGGGCATTCTATAAACAAACTAATGAGATGAATGCAAGTTACAGCAGCCGTTCCTTCTACCACAGCCTTCTCAATGCGAAGGTCTGTATGTGCAGAAGGGATACGTGGAGTTACGTTTCCAAATCAGAGCTGCAGGTTTTGTTGATTTAAATAAGATATTCATGCTTCTTCCAAGAGATGCACAATGAAAATAATGCTTGTTACTTTGACTATACTCATATATCCATATTTTTTAATTAAAAACTTAGTGACCAGTGGCAGACCTTTGATGGTATTAAGTGGCTTTCTCCACAGCAGCTCCTTGGGGTCAGCTCTAACCGTATTCCTGAGCCAGGTACGTGCCACTGGCAATTTCTGATCTACAGCACCTAGCTGTGTGACTAACACATGTCAGTTTTCCCAACCACTTACAGAGCTGAGCAGTGTCTAGTGATCTCTGTGTCTCTAGCAGCAAGGCCTGTGACCGCCCTTGGTTTTGCATCACGTTGAACTCCCCTGAACATTCCTTTGCACGGGCTGCAAAGCAACGGCCTGCGAGTTGTCAGAAAGGAAGTTCCAGAAACCACTCGTCACCGGGCTTTCACCAGAGGTAAAAAGCTGCGGCCAGGGAAGGCGATATTTGGGACGACTCATTTGAGGTGCAGTATGTTCTCATTTGTTCTTCAGCTGTGACATCCACATATTGCCACTCATTCAGGGAAGCAGATACCGATGCTAATGAGATGCCCTCAGCAATCTGCAATTCCCTTTCTTCAGCAGAACAATACCCTTTGACCTAAATGTTCCTTTCTTTTGGCAGGATGTTTAAAGTATAAGAAAATAGATATATTTTCACCTTTTTTGTATTATAAATCTGAAGAGCATAAAAAAGCAAGTAGCGAACAGGCAACTAATTAAATTCTTCCTTGGAAGAACAAGAGCAATAGCACAACCTTTTTACGAGCCACATGCTTTTAAACTAACTACTCCACTTTCTGATTCTTTAGCCTCTCTTCTTTCTTCTACTTTTAATATACAGTTCATGAAATACTGGAATTAATTATCTCCTCAGCAGTACTCATCAAAGCACTCCTGCTTCTGTGGAAGCCACGGATGAAAAGTTACTAGGCAAATCTAAAGGAAAATCGCACCCATTGGATTCTTACAAGCAGACTAAATGTCCACAAGATAAAATGAATAAAACTGGAACATTTCTTTCAAAATGTATTTTCTCTCCACTGATGTCTCTGAGTGGTGCTAGTACTACCTATCTTGATGATGAACATATTTTCAAGAGCATTTTTCTGCTAACAAATAGACATTCTGAGAGGTAGCCATATGTTTAAGTGCTCCACGGAGCCACGGTCTGAAAGAGGAAAGGGTCTTATGGAAAGTGTGCCAAGACAAAATCCCGGCCCACAGAAGTCAGTAAGAATTTTGCTTTTGATTTTAATGAAGCCAGGATTTCACTCAAGAGAACTGCAGAAGGGTCAACCTATTTAGAGAAAAAAAGCATCCAGATGTCTCACAGTATTATGGGCTCTAAATCAGAAGTTGCTGTAGCATTGTGAAACCTTTTCTCACTCACTTCACTGCATGAAGTAGAATGCCTTATTTTTAACTAAAAATTATTTTTCCCAATAAAACTAATATAAAAGAATGTATTGGAGGAGAAATGCAGGTCTACTGTACTGTGAGACATACAAACGCCTGTTTTGTCTTACAGCTTAATCCTTCTGCAGAGAGTGAGATTTCTCTTTTTTATGTTGACAACTACATTTATTTCTACTTTACAGATTTATACCTGAGTAAAAAGAGAACAATGAACCTCTGGACTGATAACACAGGTCGTATTTTGGTTTTGTTGGTTCTGTGTTCTTTTTTTAAATGGGAAGGTGATAGAAGATTCACTGGCACTGACAGGTATGCATGTCTGCAAGGCTAGTCAGAGATATGAATGGCCATTTTCCCTCAGCCGTCTTAAAAAACTACTGTCTTAAAAAATGGACACATGCCTTCAGTTAAGACCAAGTTATATACCCATTTCAGAAGCCAAGGGAATTTTAAGCATCATCCTGTTATAATTTCATTGCATTCAGCCTCTTTTTCTCCTCCCAATCCCTTCCAGACACTGCTTTTTGGTTGTGTTCGGACAGTATCCTGTTGGGATGCTGACATTCTGCCATATCTTTGCTTAGAAGTACACACAAGGAGAATCTAATTCCTGCCAAAGCTCTTACCAGTTGTAAAGCACACAAAAAGTGTCCTCAAAATGTTCCATCACATGCAAAATTAGACAACGATACAGTCAAGGAAACTTCATGTATTTAATGTGGCTTGTATTTCAATTAGTGTCCCTTGGTGTCTCCTCCCTGATGGGAATGTACATGGAAATAGTGTGCAGTAACCTCTCCATTACCGCCCAGCCTTTTGCTTGAGAAACCCAGCACTGCAAGCCCAGGCTCCTTGACCCAGTCTCGAGCTTCTGTCTGACAGTGCAATCTGTCACTGTCAGCCCACAAGGAGAGGCCGACAACAAACGGTGTAGTAAGTAATCAACCCACAAATACTTCTACATCCTTTCCTGCTGTAATTGCAAACCTTTGAGCTTGAAACTGATCTCAGTTACATCAGCATAAATCCTGACTAACGCCACCAAACTACGTAATTCCCAGTAATTATTTTAAGGGAAATGAAACCAGATTCCAGTGCAATGAATCCTAAAAGCCAGATGACACTTAATATAGTCATATCATTTCATTTTATGAGCCAAAACCCAAGTGAGCAGCAGCACTAACTGACCATCAGTGTACACTCTCATCACAAGTAAATTACAGGATATTACTATTAACTTTTTCATTAGTGTTGCAAAGAACTATTAAAATTCTTTTATTTTGAATCAGCTGAGTGTAATTACTGTGCAATCACCAGAAATAAGTGCCGTCTTTGCCAAGTGTTGGCTATGTAGTTACAGATTAATAACAAGGGTACCTGTGCTGTAGCACAAAGCAACACTCCCTAGATCTATTCTTGTACCTGGAACACTAAGGGGCTGAGAAGCTCTCTGATTCCAGACCAAAGACATATATGGCTGTATAATTTAATCACTATAGTGCCCATGAAAAATACTTCCAAGGGAAATTTTATTTATTGTTTTAATTGGGGAAGGAGTTCAGTTCCTCAGTGCCAAAGCAACTCTGATAAAAAGCAGAAACACATATTTGAAACAGGCTTCTTATTTCAGTTGGTCTGTCCCAGGCTTCGTACCAACTTTCACCACCTTAGTGAGCAATACCCGAACTTCCAGGCGGCAAATGTGAAAAGTTGTCAAGTGCATCTCAGCACTGAGCTGTAGAGCAAGCAAAACAACAGCGGTACTGCTGAATTGGGCTGGTCCCAACTCCGAGGCGGCTGGAGAAAGCCTGAATGAAAAAGCTAGCCTGCAGCAGCAGCATCCTTTTTCCTGGAGAATGACCAGCACCTCAGAGAGGTTTGTTGTCTTCTTCCTCCTGCCTACTCAGCAAAACAACCAGCTTGCCCAGCTGGGCCTCAGCACATGTAATTTATCCAGAAAAAGAAATCCTGGAGAGGAGCTACAAGGTTTTATCCGAACATGAAGCTCAGATGTCCCTCTTGGCCAAACAACTGCCTAGAATGCATTTAAACATGAGACTCTCCAAGGTGAATGCGGCAGCAGGGGCAACCGCTATCTTCCTCAAGGCATCCTTTCATCAAGCAACCTGTCATGAGGCAGAGGGAGCTGAACCCCTGTCCCTATTTCTGGTCTAGTTTGAATGCACACCGCTGTGGTTTCAGGCCCTGACTCTTCTCTTCCCTAAGGTGGAATTCCAGTTCCAGGGAGAGAACTGTAAAAACTAACCATACACGCACTCTACAAGGCTCACCTACCTACGCTTCCTTCTTTCATGCAGGGATCCCCAATCACTCTGTTGAAGACATAATATATTTTAAATGCAACAGAGTGCTCCGCATAACAGGAAAATAAAAGTTCTAACCGTGCAACCGTGGATTCCTGCTCATATTATCTAAGGCTTTGGCAAGATCCTCCTACGCCAGCATGTCTGTACATCAGAGGACAGATTGCTCCATCCAAGTCTCTGCTTCTCACTCAATCTTTTGACCTTCTCATGGCAGTTCCTCTCAAATTGAGTACACAAAAGTAGACGCATCCAAAATAAAACAAAGCCCTAGTTATTCCCCTAATTTTTACGCAAGGGTAGCAATTAGTTTACAGTCTGTTGCAATGAGCTCCTGTGTGGCTTGTGTAATAAATGAGGTCCCTTCAATTAGATGGTCATTGCCAGCAGTGGCTTAAATGTCAGTTATAAATTATTTTTGTTCCAAACACATCACTAGCATTATTTTATCCACAGAGCTTGTATTGTGCTTTCAAGATTCAGGGAAAATGAGTGTTCACTATACGTGATTGGTACACTAAGAAGCAAGGACTAGATTTTTTTTCTGAGTACTTAGGTGCCTGGCTCCCATTTAAAACGATGGAAACCTTTAGAAACCTGGCCCCAAATGACCTGGGGCTTGTGTACTCTGTGTCTGCTCTGCTGCCTTCGGGCACATGCTTAGCCAGTTGGTATACCGTATCAGGTTTGCACGGCAAGGTTCTGGTAGTGGGGGGGCTACAGGGGTGGCTTCTGTGAGAAGCTGCTAGAAGCTTCCCCTATGTCTGACAGAGCCAATGCCAGCTGGCTCCAAGACGGACCTGCCACTGGCCAAGGCCGAGCCCATCAGCGACGGTGGTAGCGCCTCTGGGATAACAGACTTAAGAAGGGGAAAAAAAACCTGCTGGGGATTACAGCTGGAGAGAGGAGTAAGAAGATGTGAGTGCAACAACTCTGCAGACACCAAGGTCAGTGGAGAAGGAGGGGGAGGAGGTGCTCCAGGCACCAGAGCAGAAATTCCCCTGCAGCCCATGGTGAAGACCATGGTGAGGCAGGCTGTCCCCCTGCAGCCCATGGAGGTCCACAGTGGAGCAGATACCCACCTGCAGCCCATGGAGGACCCCACACTGGAGCAGGTGGATGCCCAAAGGAGGCTGTGACACCGTGGAAAGCCCGTGCTGGAGCAGGCTCCTGGCAGGACTTGTGACCCCACGGGGGACCCATGCTGGAGCAGTTCATGAAGAACTGTAGCCCATGGGAAGACCCACGTTTGGAGAAGTTCATGGAGGACTGTCTCCTGTGGGAGGGACCCCACACTGGAGCAGGGGAAGAGTGTGAGGAGTCCTCCCCCTGAGGAGGAAGGAGCGGCAGAGATGAGGTGTGATGAACTGACCACAACCCCCATTCTCCATCCCCCTGCACCGCTGGCGGGGAGCAGGTGGAGAAATCGGGAGTGAAGTTGAGCCCAGGAAGAAGGGAGGGGTGGGGGAAGGGGGTTTTAAGATTTGGTTTTATTACTCATTATCCTACTCTGATTGGATTGGCAATAAATTAAATTATTTTTTTCCCCAAGTCAAGTCTGTTTTGCCTGTGACAGTAATTGCCAAGTGACCTCCCTGTCCTTATCTTGACCCACGAGCCTTTGGTTATATTTTCTCTCCCCTGCCAGCTGAGGAGGGGAGTGATAGAGTGGCTTTGGTGGGCACCTCGCATCTGGTCAGGGTCAACCCACCATATATACCAACTGCTACAAGGAGCCACAAACCCAGCACAGTACTGAGTCATCATTAAAGCAAGAGTAGTTTGTCAAACCACATCGAGGGGCCAATGAAGAATAAATGCCACAGTCATTAATATCATCTCTGAAAGCACCTTCTCTTCTGGATTTCATATCCATATCGATTAGTGCTGTTGGAAGTGCACCGTACAGTAATAAATGTTTAGTATTCAACGTAACCCAAAGCAAAAGAGTTGACGCAGGAAATCTACCAAGAGCACGCAGTTGTAAGCGACATGACGCACGCACTAGTACTAGTGAACGTGATCTGTCTGGGAAGAGGGAAGAGCACCACCCCAGATCTCGCACTGGCACCATCCCGATGCGAGTTCTAGCACCTGTAACCTCTGCTCACCACCTAGACACACACACCAGTTCTGCTCAGAAGTCTTTTATAAACCTGAGCAGTTAATAGATTGGCAATGCAGCAAAAAAATTTAGAAATTGGGTAGTAGTGAATTTTTCTTAAAACCCTTGGATATGAATTAAAATGAAAACAGTAGGCTTCAGCCCAACGTGAATATTTTAGCAAGGACGTTACCATCACTATTTCATTCACACTGGCATGTTTTCTATTTGCATTTCCATGTCTGCAACTTAACCATATTCCACATGGGAAAATTAATGCCCTGGTCTGTACAGGTCTTAGAACAAAACTACTTCTTCTAACACAATTTTACTAATTTAAATCAATGGCAAAATTCCTGCTCCCTTTGACATCAGTAAAACCAAATATAAAGCTACGTGTTGCCTATCACTGAAAACCAAGAAGATATAATTTTCAAAGCTACGATCTATTGTTCACCTACTGCGCCGCGTAAGTGTCTCCTTCCTGGAGATAACTAAATCTACTCAAACTAGAGCTACAGTAAGGAACGTACATACATACTAGGTTTAGACTAGACATTGGACCCAAAACTCAGTTAAGCAGCTCTTGAGTCTGAGCTGGAATATAAACAGCAGAACTGAGCTCTGATCTGACACTTCAACTCTACCACTGTCAGTTTTCTGAAATATTCAAGTACGGTCAGTAACAAAAGGGTGGAAACAGTAAAACCAGGACTATTCTACTAATCTGTGAAAATACCACAATAACCCCTGATATGACTGCTCAAGAGTGCGAATATACTTCTTTTCTCCTGTTTTTTGATACAACCATCTAGACAGAGACACTCACTAATTCCAGACAGTATTTTAACACATATTGAGCAAGAAAACTTATTGTTCCATTTTACTTCCACAATATCCGACACCTGCATTGCTATAGATGTGAGTATAAATGGCAGAACAGCAGCCAAAAGTAGAAGAAACCTATAAAAGAAACGCATTTTCAGCAATGACGATTGGTATGATTTTTTGACTTGGCAATACCGGCCAGTGGGCAGGAAGTAATTAAGAAGGGATTTTCACCCTCTGCTGTGTGGTCTTTCAAAGAAAGATCTCTCGGCAAAGGCCTCTGCATAGAGTTTACATATCCATGCCGCTTACTACTGAAGTTGCTGGGGCGGCAGGCAGGAGAAAGCAATTCCCTAGGCACTCAAACCGGGGGAAAACTCTGCAAGAAGGAAGAGAAACTCTTCCTTATTTACTGTTGTAGTGTTGCTTTATTGTTCGATTTTGATGCAGGAAAAGGCAAGGGGAAAAAAACCCAAACCAAACAACACTTGGCTAGTGGCTTCAAAAAAAGAGACTGGAATCTTGAATTTCAAAAGCGTTTTGTTTCCATTTAATGCCGGGGGAATAATATTTGAAGACCAAAGTGCAGCATGCAGACCTTCAGAATCCTCAAGCAGGAAAAGTGGTTCCTTCACGGCTGTTGGTGACAGATTCATGGAAACACACAGGTAAACACGGAGGCCTGGCAGGTGATGGGTCAGCCTGCGTTAGGCAAAATTAAAAGGTTAACCCCTATTTTCTTCAAAATAAAATGTCACGGGCCTTTGTCCTTACAAATAATCCTAAACATGAAAAAATCCACCCAAATCAGTCATTAAGGCTCTAAGTTTTCACAAGAGCTTGCTGACACCGCACTCTCAACTTCTAATCTGTGGTATTTACAGAAACTGTACCACATTTCCCATCTCCTGACTTGCTGATTTCCTGGTTAACTATATAGGCCAGTGGTGAGGGACAAGGAAGGGAATCATGATAAAAATAGAGGAAAACAGCTGTAACTGCTTAGAAAAAAATGAACAAATCTTTTGTCTTCTCTGGATCTGTCAACCTGTTGAAATAAAAGCTTTTCAAGGAGATCATTCCCCAGCTGGCAAAGGTCCAACTGCATTTAGGCCTCTGAATTTCTGCTCTGCCTTCTTACTTTATTCCCAGCGGTCTCATCCCATTTCTTCACAACCAGTGGAAGATCCCACCTTAGTGACAGATCTGTGACTTAGGAGGATTTGCGAAACACATCTTTATAAAAATGCCAAAAAAGCAGAGAGAGAGTCTTTCAAGGATAGCAGAGAGCATGGTCGACTCTTCCCTCACCAGCTCCCCAGACTAGCACTGGGAACGCCGGCATGAGCCTGGTACACTTGCACAAATTATTGTTCCATAGGCCCACTCAACATACCAAAAAGTCATCTCCATTCAAAGGTGCTCGCAAAAAGAGGGAGAATCCTAAACAAAAGCAAGCCAGAGATACTGCCGGGGGTCTCTACTCCTTCCAGAGGTTTGGCACATCCCTCAGCAGGGACGATCTTTGAACAGGAGGGGTACGGCCCCACCTGACCACCTCCGCCTCCGGCGCTTCCCCGGGAACCGGCCAGCGAGAGCCGCGGCCGGGGACACCGCTCCCAGTGCTTTGAAACGGGAGCTGGTCTCTCCTGCCAGGTAACAGCTGATATGCAGAACAGCAGCCAGCATGGATTAAAAGCTTCCAATGATGCTGCCAGGAGAAAAGTGCTGTTCGTTTGATACCTACAAATATTCTTATGATGCACTTATGTTTTCACCACTGTATGAAAGCTGTTTTCATCAATGAAAGCCTACAGAAGACATAGATTAAAATAATAATACTAAAAAAACCCCTTGCCAGCTTAACATCATTTTTCTTAGAACCTGATTAATCGATCATGATGAAAGGCACTGAAGTGCATTGCTAACAACATTATGACAAAAAAAGGCCGTGGGCTCAGCTTTCAGCCAGCGTAAGAAGGTCACTCTCTACCTCACTGCTTTTCTCTAATACTCTTTGCGATGCTCGTGCAGAGATGGTTACAGAATTGTAGGCACTGTACTGTGGATGTATTTTGTATATTGCCTTCCCAGCTGATGACACTTCTGACCAGTTTACTTTGCTGGAAGTCTTCTCTTTGCATCATTCAGGATGATGCATGAGGTAGAAACAACAGTTTTACTGTCTGACTCCAGCACTGAGTTCACCGCACGGGCAGGTAGGAACAATACTATTAGTAGAGTGAGTTGAGCAAGAGCTAGGATCATTGCCAGATAATAAACACGCATCCCCGCGAAGCAACAATAAATAGTATAAACAGGCTTCAGTTCTTTCCATAAAGACGACTATTAATTTCCTCCAACTGTGCATAGCTGGAGCTTAGTGACCCACAGGCTACAACAGCACATTCTGGAGGTCTTCTGCGAAAATTCTCTTCCACAATTCATCAGGTCACCACCATGTCTCATAATTAAGAGACAGTTTGATTGTCAAGGCAAATTATTTTATGCTTGAAATTTCAAGTTTTACATTTGGCCCTGGGCTCAAAACAAGATGTAAAGCCCCTACTTCTATGATTCTACTTGCAAAACCTTCTTGAGTGTGGATTGAATTATGCTTTGTGTGCAGTTCTTTAGAAGCTTCTCTCTGAAATGCCTCAATTAGCATCAGAAAAATCAAGATTTTTTTTTTTTAATGTGAAATGAAAGAATTTCTACTTCAGATCTGATTTTGCATTTCAGAAACAGCACAAATGCAACTCTGTAGCTCATTAAACTTAAGAACCCCCTTTTAGCCCTTCTAGCCTACAAGGTAGTTAGCATCTGAGCTGGCCAGACACTTAAAAGAAAGGCAGTAATGCTTCTTCCTTTAATACAAAAAAACCACATCGAAGCATGTCAGGAGACCATTCTTTCTCTTACCTCTACCCAAACCTGGATGGTACTGCAAAAACATATATATTAGACGTGTTCTGTCTATCCCTGTCATTCACTGCATCTTCCAGGGTCTCTCTTCAGTCTTTTCCTTCCACTAACCCATGATGTCATGTCAGGATACAGCTGACGCACACACCACAACTGACTGCTCCAGCGCCCATTTCCAGTCCTCCTGCCTTCAGGAACCAAACTTAGCTCACCCAGCCATGCAACTAGGCTCAACACTGGATCAGCCATGCATGCCAGCAATCGAACTGCATATAGTAGGGTCTAACGGTGCTGCAGCTAGAAATTCAAGTATTTCCATCTCTGACTGCCCCTTATAAATATTTCACCAGCTCCTTACACGACGCTTTGTGCAGCAGTTATCCTCTACTATGAGCTTTCTAACTGAGAAGTTACTTCACCTGCATACTGAGCACCAGTCCCAGTCATTAGCAATACCATCAGATTGGTTCACAGTTTTTCCTTTTAAGGCTGTTCTTAGACATTCCTAATCTACCTAACTCTCCTGGCGCCTTGGGTAGACCTTTAATAACCCTTTGCTAAACCAGAGACACCCTACTCGTTAGTGCAGCATCTAATTGCTCATGTCACACTTCAAACTTATTACCTGAGTTGCACAGGACCACTAACTAGTCCTTACCCTTCTTAAGGTCTTCATAGCATTGCAGCAGCTTAAAGCCCTATCACAGAAATACTAAAGGAAATGTATTTAAAAAACTGCATTGTGCTGCTCTGCTACAGTACCCTGGTGTTCAGGATATTGAAGAAACATCTAAATGTGGGTGAATAAATCCTCACAACCAAATCATAAAGCCAGTTAGAAAAGGAATAAACAGATGCACAGAAAAGCAAATGGGCATGTCCTGGGTTACACAGTGAGACTAAATACCATTCTAACAGCTAGTCTGTCTTCTGTTTCACCTGTATGTGGATAAATGCAGAGAAAAAGCTACTAAAAGTGTCAAAAAATTTAAATATTGTTCAAGGGAAAATATTTAGAAAAATGTAGCAACCTTAAAAGCAAACATTCATCTGCATACTTGCTCATGAACTCAATCACCATGAGTCAAGACGAGACATGATTAAGGTCATTTCTGCATCCTTGACTCTGCTCCTGTCCCACTAATGCTCAGTTCATCTGTTCATCACAGCTTAACAGCCCACACCCTGTAGCCACCTTAAACGCACTAAAGCTATTTTGTCAGCATAAATTTCCCAATGAGCTACGCTCTAGAAAACTGTTTATGATTTTGGCTTTCAAGAATGTATGTCAATGATAAGCAAGAATGAGACCGTATACCCCCTTTCTATTTGCTCCAGCGCTTAATTCCTTTTTTAGGACCATGTGGAATTCATCAGCACTGTGAAGCCCTTGAGGTATGCAGAAACCATGTTATTAATGCTATTAGTGCTAATTAATTCTGCCAACAAGGCCTCTGCAACTAGTCAAGACATCGGTCTCTGCCAAAACCAACAGATTAAATACATTTAAAGTTCTAGGACAAGCCATTCCATAGTTACAATAAGCCAAAAAGAAGGTTAGGGAAACACTGAAAAAATGAGCTCATTTTCGTACTTTCATACAATGTAAATGCTTTTCTAATTTGCTTCAAATTTGCTGTGAATTTGCAGATGGGTTTGTTTGAGTTCATATGTGTCCACAGAGGGGTTAGCTGTATAATGAATAGTTGTTGCAAGTGAACAACAACAAAATTAGTATCATCACGATATACATCATACTTTAGTTTTGAATGTATTGCAACACATCACAGTAAAATAATAGCAGTTCTCTAAAGACACGGGTTTCTCATAAATCATGTAGAGATTTACATAATGTTACATACACAATGTACATACTGTGAACATATTAGATGAGAGCATACATAATATAAAGTGTTCAGTTACAAGCATGTTAGTTGGTTTTTGTACAGCACTCACGTTCCTCTGAGACAAGAAACAACAGGAATGATTTATGTTTGCATTTCCACACCTTTGCAGCAGATTATACTCGCAGTCTGAGGAGGTGACTTTTAACTCTACCTCACCACCTTTCCAAGCTATTCTCCCCAGTCCACCCGGCCCAAGGCTCTCTGTTATCAGGAATGGTTGACATGATTCTCATACCTTAAGGACCCTGGCAGGCAGCTTTAAATATGCAGTTAAGCAATTCTTCAAATATTCAATTAATTCAATTCTTCTAGAAGTAGGTAACTGCATAGGAGGAGACAAGCACGTTATCTCAGAACTTCTCACAGCACCCCACAAGCTCACCTCTGCATACAAAGAGAAACAAAGGAAAGCTGTGCACCAGCCAGACTTATATTTAGGTGTAATCCTCCTGTTCTTCATAAGCATAATTTATAGCAAACTAAATAAGTAACCAGAGAATGGATCATCGCTCTTTTCCAACAGCTCCAAGTTAGGTTTGAAGAAGTGATGGAGACAAGATGGTGAGGCAGTGAAATCTGGACTCTCCATCCTACAGACAAACACACCAAGATTCTGCTGTTCATTTCTGGTCACAACTAAGCTAAGCTTAGTTTGCACTTACTTGTCGTGGCACTGCCAAACTAGCCTTTGGCATGACTCTGCTTAAGGTACAACTTGGCCGTAAAAGCATGAAACTATGTTAAGGTACAACCTGGCCATCCTTGTTCATGTGCACCCCAGATCATACACACTTTCCAAACAGTTCATGTCCATTACTTTACCAGCTTCGTGTTTCTGCTCTGCTCAAATAAAGGAACACCAATATAAATGTATCTAAAGTGAGCTGTGCTGGCCTGAACATTCTGTTACGAAAAATTTTCAGTTTTATCATCAGGTTGTTAATGTGTGGCTCTTTCTGGAGACCACTTTAAGCTCCCCATAAATCTACGAGTTACACATAAAGCAATATACTAAGGGAACATTGATGCCTCTAAATTCAAGGTGTCTTGATATGAAGAGTTGGCTAATCTAGGAAACACCTTGGAAAGTTCAAGCTGGTCATGATCCAGCCACTGCTTTTATTTCTAGCCCAGTTTACTACCCCCAAAAAAGAATTCATATCTTCCACATAAGTCCTATAAATATGAGCTATAGACAACACTATTTTCACCCATCTACAAATGCAACCTGGACTAAAATACAGCCATTCTTATTTCTAATCCACCCCACAGCAGGCAGGGGTACAGAGAGACCCTCCTGCTCGGTAAATCTGCTGAACCAGTTTGTCTCTACACAAGTACTATGTGCACATACTGGCTTACCTGGGATGACTTTGTAATGACTTTTGTGCTGCACTCAAGCTAGCAAGCTTGGCCTCTTAGCAAGACAAAGGCCTGAGCTCTTCAAGCCACCGTCTGATGCAGCTCTTCTGCCTACGCTCCCAAGCCTGGGCAAACTCATGCAGGTCAGGCATCTCTTTTCTGTATTTCGCTGCCTAGAACTGACATGTGCCCTCAGAGATTACTAATGCTACAGTGTGATTTGAAGAAAAAGGCAAGAAACGAAGAATCTTCTAGGTGTTCATGAAAGATGTTATCTGTTTAATTTGGGTATTTTTTCCCCTCTGAGTGTTATCTTCATGTAAAGGCAGCGTACTGCCCTGAAAGGACAGTAGGATTACTCCTTCCCTTGAGAGTAACTGAGCGTGCAAAGGGAGAGAAAACCATAGACCGTAGGGTGGCTTAGGAGGAGAGAGCTGTAGCATCAAAATGGGAGCCTGCAGTTACAGAGGAGACTGAGAAACTGCTGGGAGGAACAGAGAAGAAGACAGGCCTCAGAAGCAAGGGAAACACCTTCCTATGGATCAGAATGGACTTGGCATAATTTGAAGCAACTCAAAAAAGTCACTGAATTGACTAAACTAAACTCTGGGAGTCAAGACCTGATTGCAAGATCACCGCAGGCAGGGGGAGAAGGTTATTTAGAAATTGTGTTTCTAATTTCGATGCTATCTGACTTAGTTACTCCGAGTTTGAGACATTCTTAGAAGTTTTAAGTTCTTCCTAAAGAAAAAGACATTCTAATGAATCCCAGTTTGGTTTTTTTGTTTGTTTTTTTGTATTGTCTTTGGAGAGCTTAACTTAAAGAAAAGGTACAGGCAGATCCACCTCAAAGCTCTCACTGATGTGTACACACTCCAGTTTCCTCGCAAAGTGAAACAGCAAAGTCAAAGAGAGGAAGAATGAATTTACCCCGGTAGCATCTGATCAGGACTTTGGAAGTTTCTGCAATCTAGAAAGCGACATCAAAACAGAACCACAGAGAGTTTAGGTTCATGTCATGCTTGTAGTACATCATCTTCACCCAGCTCATTCACTCAGTAACTACTGCTTGCTAGGTATTCGGATGGTCATAGAATCATAGAACAGTTTGGGTTGGAAGGGACCTTTAAAGGCCATCTAGTCCAACCCCCCTGCAATGAGCAGGGACATCCTCAACTAGATCAGGTTGCTCAGAGCCCCGTCCAGCCTGACCTTGAATGTTTCCAGGGATGAGGCATCTACCACCTCTCTGGGCAACCTGTTGCTGTGTTTCACCACCCTCATTGTAAAACATTTCTTCCTTATGTCTAGTCTGTATCTCCCCTCTTTTAGCTTAAAACCATTACCCCTTGTCCTATCACAGCAGGATGATCACCAACAATCAGCAAAAAGATATGCAGTAAAAACTGCAGTCAATTTAAAAACACTGAATGACAGAAATTCTCAGAAATTCTGGGTGTTCCACCACCAGCCCCCTACACTTTCAATTCATCCCATGGCTCTCTGTCACAAAACCACTTCTTAGAGGAAAACAGGGAATGATGCACTTAAGCAAGCAACTAGCCCAACCAGTTCATGGTCTGGTCTGTGAGTGACATTGATCTCTGCCAGTGCTTCAGAGGACTAGGTCTTTAGAATAGATCAAATTCCTGTGCCTCTGGCTAACTCTATAACGTACGCTACATAATGAAGCAGAAAATCCTTTCTTCTCAGTTTATGCCCTGAAAAGAAATACTTGCTGCTACCCTTATAAATCTTTGGCCTACCCAATAAAGCCTCAAGTGCTACTACTATTTATACAAATGCCTAATCCTTTTTTTTGAATCTTGCTAACTGTTTGCCTCAGTAACAACCTGTGACAGAAAATCCCATGAGTTGATTACATGCTACATTAAAGAGTACTTATTTTTAATGCATTTAAAAATTGGTGGTTTTTTACACCATTTGCTGGCTTTGTAGTCTCGCTTCATTCTGTACCTTCCCAGACATGTTCCTCTTTCCTTTCCAAGTACACTGTACAGAAAACAGGGGATGCTCATGCTTCTCATCTTCCCACATCACATTATTTCCACTACAGTAGGTTTAGTACGGGAAAACAACCAAGAGTTTTTCCCAGTCCAAACAACAATGAGATGGGACTCTAAAAGAGTGAGTTGTGTGAGCACTAAGGTACACATCGAAATAATCTAAAACCAGACAAAGTGAAGTGGCAGAGTGCTTGTGTATTGATGCCTAGTGGAAGCTGAAAGTACTCACTCTGGGTATTTATTAAGAAAGTACCTCTTCTCAGGACATACTTTAAAGGGAGTGTTATAACCCTCAATTCTATTACTCTTTCCCATCTGTATGTTGAAGCAGAAATCTAAGTATTTCCAGAAAAGCCAATATCAGGCAATAAACTACGCAGGCTTTTATATCCTCTTTGCATCAAGGGGTACTGCCAAGAGACGGAAGAAACGTTCCTTACCATCCTCTCTGCTGAGTTGCCAATCAATATTTAGTGATCATGGATCAGGGATGAAAACGCAGGATGGGTGGCTATAGGAGCCACATGCTGTAGACTAGATCAGATAGTTCTTTAGGATGTGGGAAAGCTATTTAGGAGAGTGGCCTCAAAACCCGTGGTTTCATTATAGGATGAAATAAGGGCCTAGGAGAGGCTGAAGCTTCATAACGTGATCCAAAAAATTGGATTTTGCATTCTAATCTCCAGAGTTAAACGTGCAATGATGCCAATAAATGCAGCTTTAAACAAGAGAAAGGAATTGCACCACAGAAGTTTATTTCTGTGACCCGCTAAGTATGCACACATACTTAGACAACACATACAGCAACCATCCAGGTAGACAACCCACAGACTTCGTGGCAGTTGTGAAAGCAGGCACAGCATTGGCCTTTCCTCCCCTTTGAGATGTTTATTTAGAGGACAACTTACTCCATTGCACTACTGATTTGAAGTACACAAAGACATGTCTGTCACTCCTAATGAAAATTCCATACTTTTTTTTTTTTTTAGATGAGTTTTTAGACAGAAAATCACTTCTGACCGGGACAGAGAAAACCTATCTTTTGCAAGATTTGTTTGACTCCTGCAGAACCAGAAGATGTTTCTGCCTTCAAAGTATTTTTCCCCTGAAGAGAGAAGATGATTAAATTTTTGTTCTTGCACAAAGAACAAGGACAGGGGTTAAAACCCAGAGCGCCTGCAATGCACTCACACATGAAATATACATAAAAAGGAGAAATGTCAGGTGAAGACTGAAAAAGGGGGCAGGAAGCTATGCAGAGAAAAAGAACAGAGCTTTGGTCTCTGAAAGATGGATTCATGATCTAACTTGTAATCCAAAGGGCACTAGTCTTTGTCGCTCAACTTGACCAACTTAGCAAAATTCTGTCAGGTATTCCAAGAAGCTAAGTATGTACACTACACTGCAAGTTCCCATTTGCCATCTGCAGTCTTTATTATGGATTGTAAACCTTAGGTTGCCCATATGACTCCCCCTCTGAATCCTTTCTTTAATTATTATTTGCTATTAACCTTCAAGCACTTACAGGTTTAACTATACTTACTACATACAGATTTTTTTCATACAGTACACCAGCAAATAAGTTTTTAAGCTTTGTTCTGGAGGGTTTAATTCAGTACTGCTGTAGGGCCAAAAGGAGCAGTTATATTCAGTCGTGAACAGGGACTCAGTGGGATTCCAGGAGAACTGATGTGGCTGCTCATGCATATCTGATGGCCCAGGATAATGTAAAAGAGAAAAACAAAAAAAAAAAGGAAAAGAAAAAAGTATGCAGCATTTCTAGAGGAATAAAAAAACCCCTTTCCTCAGGGAAAAAAACTGTTTTGAAAGCAGCAAGCAGGATTCAACTAACCTGGCATTTCTGGTATATCCTCAGTTGAGGTGACAAAAGACCTTTTTCCTTTATTCTTCATTGTGTTTATTGTCAGCAGAATAGCATTTAGAAGTACCTTCAATACTTGCCCTCTCCTTCTTTCAGTGCTTTGGGATGGCTCCAATTCTCAATTCCTTCTGCTGATAAGTCATTAAGACAAGAGGCTAACGGTCAAGCCCATTACATGAGAGTTGAGTTTGTTTCCATGGCATTTGGCATTTGTTTAGGAATGATTCAAGTTTGAAATGACCAAAGCAATGGTGTGAGGCAAATCAGCATCAAAAGAACCAAGCAGGAAGGACATCAGCCTTTAGCCTGTCAAGACTTCGCGAGGAAAGGGAGGCTGGAAATATCAAAGGGAAGAGGGAAGCACAGCAGGAAGAATAACTCTCACACCTACTTTGCCAGGATCAGACATTCATTCAAAGGGTGCATTTGAGAATGAGTTTTCCAAATCACATTTATATAATTTTTTTTTTTTAACTATTCACCTTATTAACCACCTGAGCCTATGAATCATCTAAGCTTTCCTTCAGTTCTATTGTATTTTATCTTGTAGGGGCTTGCCTGTACAATAGGCACAAGGTAATAGGTCCTTTTCAACATAGGACCATTCAATAGCCACTGCACTTACAGTTCAAATGGAACAAATCCAAGTTCATCTTAAACATGTAGTCCTCCCATCCAATTATTCTGAGAAGCTCAAAATTATTTCTCATGGAGGAATGGTTGCCAGAGCGCCAGGATTTTGCAGTGGTGCAGCAGAGGCACCTAGTATTCGCTAGCAGAGCAAATGGGTAATGGCGTGCTTGTATCCGTCTGCAACACACGTGTCATCACCAGGTGCCAGGCAGGGCAATAGCAGGATCCTACACCCCAGCTGTGAAAAGCCGAAGAGCAACCTCCAAAGCCCAGTCCAGATCTGCTTGCTCTCAGTCCCTTTGTCAATCTTGGCTCAATACCGTCCTGCTCTCATCTTGAATGCTGAGATAAACACAAGACAAAAAAGTCATCCGAGGCATTTTCTGAACTGTTGCATCACTACTATGGGACATTTTCTTCAACACGTACAGGTTTTAAGGTCCTCTTGCCCTTTTTAAGATCACAATGAAATATAGATACAGACATGCCAACACATGCAGCCCAAAAGCAGTAGGCAGCATTGGCAGGTATGTACATTGAGATCCTTAAACTATTCCCATGATTTAATCCCCCATTTTCCGAATGCGCAGATACCTCACACCTCTCTTCTCCGCAGCCGTACATCATAATACAATCAAATGGATGATTATGCATCACTACAAAAGCGAAGGGAGCACGACTTCCCCACCCGAGGCATTACAAAACACAAACAACAGATGTCTACTAGTCCTTTCTTACCCCCTCTTTCTAGTGAGAGGAGCTGTTGTGAATATAAAACGTGGAGGCCTTTGGAGGCTGTAGCAATGCCATCCGCTCCGTTAATCAGCTTACGTGTCGCACACTCGGAGAACAAGAAATGAGACCAGCAGCCTGCTGCGGACGATACTGGGTTTATTAACACTTTGGGGCTACTATCTCTCTCTCTCTCTTTTTCCAGCAACTGTTAATAGTCATCTGCACAAATCTCTTTGTTACTGGTTATGGCAGATAGTAGAAACAGAGATATAGAATCACACAGCATAGACACATATCTTTATGTGTCACTAGCGATCCATATGCTAGGCTGGGTGCAGCAGAAGAGGCCACAGGGAGATACTTTGATTGTCTAAAATGTAACAAAAATGACAGCTAAAAGTTTTCTCCATCTGTCTAGGTCTAAGCAGAATTGTGTGTGCATACAAATTCAGAACTAAAACGGCAACAGCCACAAGATGAATGCCTTCACTGTAGACACCGATTATTTCACTCTTCTCAGCCCCATCCTGCTAATCCAGCGCCTGTGAGAAAGTTATTCTGTGGTCATGCAGGGCTCTGGGCAATCCAACGCCTGCCATCCTTTCCGCCACCACGTTGTCTCTTTCCCCGCTAGAAAATAAGCCTTTTTACTGGAATCGCAAACACTAATCCCCTGCCATCAGACAGAGGTCGGACGGAACACAGAACAACTACAGACCAGCATCCACTTCCCATGCCCCACATCTCATAACGTATCCAGGTATCCATGCTTTTAGCTTGGCCTGATGTCTAGCATCTTCACATTTCTGTTGAAAACAATTCAACTTTGAGAAGCTTAAAATTAGCTTGTTGAATATCCTCCTTCCTGTTAAGGCTATGCAGCTATGCTTACAGTATTAAGCAGAGCACAGATTTACAGGGAGGGATTTAAAAATGATCCTTTAAAAAAGCCTCTGAACCATATCTTAAATAACTTCTTTCTAAAATACATGACACGTACAGAATGCAGTGATTATGGCATAAAGGATTTTTTGGACCTTATTTAAGATGAGCGGGATAATTCTTCCAAGGCTTTTTCACTTTTTGGTAAAGTAACCATTCCAAATGACTGTCAAGAGGGCCACCTGAAATCTTCCCATCTGAACAAGTTCATATAAAAATTTCTGCTCTGATAAGAATTAGAACATTTAGCAGAAAATATTCATTCCTTTTTGGGCTTGGAAGAAAATTATCAGACATTTTATTATGATAGGTAAAAATATTTTGCACTATAAAATATCAGAATAGTAAAATCAAAATTAAATGTAAAATACAGATGATAAAGTGAAAATGAAATCAGTAAGAAAATCCTTTTTCAGAATATTTTACTTAAAATATTCTGAGAATTTGGCTTTTTGTCCTCTGTGCAAACTCTATTTGTTAGTTCCAAATTTCTCTTTTGACAAGACCATGAATCTTCTCATATTCTACGTACAACGTAGCAATACATATCGCGATCTCAGTATACAGGTGCACTTTTAACAGCCTTTGCATTCACAGCTGTTAATTAACAGCCCCACAGCTGGGGCCATCTTCTCTGCAGCTACAGAACCCAGATCTAGTATGCCTGGGAGAAAGACGACTTAATGCTGCTTTGTGGGCCTGGGCAAAATCCCCTTGGGTAAGTTTCCTATGGGTTTAGGTCCACGGCACATGGCAAGGGAGAACAGCAGTTTCCTTAGCGGAGGCAATCTACTGTTAATTTTTAAGGTGGCCACCCATTAAGAGAAATTCTGTTTCACAGGTGCTGCAGAAACGATGCTCTCCCAGGTGAGCCATCACCATAGAGGAAAGACACTGCTCCCTGCGTCTCACCACGTTGCATTTCTGCAGAAGTCTCCCCATGGCACAGCTTTGGTGCCTACAAAAAAGGGACCAGAGCTTCGCCTCGTACACTTACACGCGTGCTCACGTCCTCACAGAGCAAAAGACCATCCCTCGAGCAAAAAGGCTTTCTGCACGAGAACTTCTGAGCACAGTCTCCCAGCAAGGCGGTGCTACGCAGCATAAGCTACGCTTTAATTTAGCCAATGCAGGCCAGAGTTTGAAAACAGGACTTTTGGGGCACTGAACTGTATTGTTTAGACCTGGTTTTGAGCAGCACCTTTTAATGGATGTCTCTTGCTATTAGGAGACAAGTGCGGGGAATACAACTATTAACAATAGCTTTGCAAATTATTAAAGACCCTTCTTTATGCCAGCTGAAGAAACAAATGATTGCCAGACTGAAGGGCACGCAGTCCCTCTCCTAGCAGCAGTGGGCTTCTCTCACAGGGAGACCATTTTTATTAGTTTTTCAAAGGGCCTGGTATAATAGTGCTGCGCTTACCTCTAATGTACTGTAAAGAGACTTGAACTGCTGCCAGCAGGAGGGCTGTGAAGGGACTTCTGAGGCACTATGACAGGCCTTCAATTGACTTTACTAGCAGCTTTTACACATCTCTTTGGAGCTCCATTAAAACAGTTTATTTAGTGTTATTCCAATTGCTTTCATTAAAGACTTGTTTTGTGCTGTTCCAGTTGGAGTGCTCTCTCATTCTGGTACTTCTCTGAGGTTTCTGACTGGGATGAAAAAGCTACCGCAGTTACCCTGCAGACTGTAGGCTGCTTAGTTTTTCCATAAGTCCCTTATCTTCACATACTTTGAAGTACTTGCTCTTTGCATGTAAATCACTCCTACCCAAAAATTAAATCTGAATTGCTGCAGCAATGCTGGAAAGGCAGTTATGAATAAAGGATGTATTTTATTAGGCTTCAGTATGCATGGACTATGCATCTGCTTTACTCACATCAAAGAGAAATACTGTTACTTAGAGCCAACGCCGGTAAACTCAAGCCACAACTGTAGGACAGTTAGGACAGAGTCAAATTTAACATGAGGCCTTCTGCTTCGAAGGAGGTCATTCAATGAAACAGGGGGAGCAATGGGCTGCCCTGAGCCCTCCCTAATTTCATTGCCACCTGGCACATCACCCTGCAAGTGCCAGGGCTGACATTCAGCCACCTCTGTCTAGCACGGGGCAGAGCTGCAGCTCCTGGAAGAGCCAGCTCTGAAATGACTCCCCTATCTGGGTTCCTTCCACTTGGGATCTGCGAAGTTAACGTTTGTTCTAGTAATTTCTCCCCATCTTTCCTAGCCTTCCCTTTCTTCCTTTTTAAATGAAAGCAAGCATTTACTTGAAGAAAGGACAGGCCTTTAAACATCCAAAATAGCTCTGTGCTAGATTTCCACTAGAAAGCTACAGAACTTCTTCGGAAGTTTCCTACAGCACAGCTCCCATGTTCATAACTCATAAAAGTTTCACATGTTTAGGCTTTCATGTTGAGCACAAGCTGGGTTGGTTTTTTTTTTTTCTTTCTTTTTAATTAAATTTACTCACGAACCTAAAGAATCAGGACAACTTTTCTTTCTCCAAAATTGTGTGTGTGTATCTTTATATAGAACAAGGAACTTCTTTGTTAGTAGTTTTTGAACTAACCTTTTTCACAATATAAAAGAGCATAAACATCATTAGTAAACACTGCTGAATTGCTGCCCTGGGCTTCATTCCTTTTATAACCTTTCTGAAGGCTCGTTTTCCTTAGAAAGATCCTTGCAGCAAATTCTGAACTTGTTTCCAATGACAGCTGGCACCTCCCTGCCAAAACCACTGACACTCTACTTCGGGCTGTTCGTGTTCTTTGCCATTTGCTCTCCCATGAGTGCGTTTGCTGGGGGGAGTACTGCAGCTTGACTGAGTATGTGAGCAGCCAAAATATTTGAGAAGCTAAGCAATAACTCTGTTGTCATTTAAACAATTCCAAAATCTGGGTTTGTACTCCGCAGTTCAACTGCAAAACATGCAAGTGATGCAACTAGAAAGGAATACTAAATCTCTCTTCCTCCCTCTAAGCTCCCTTGTGAAACATTTAAGGGAAACTCAGATGATTTTCCAGCTCAAGAGAAAATGAGGCATTACTTACACAACGGAGGCCCAATCTATTACCCTCAGGACATGGGGATAACGCCCACTGACATCACTAGAGATTACTCATCTGCGGGGTGGGAGAACAGGAGACAAAGATATTCCGTACAGACTGCATGTCTAGATCCCAGAGCTTCTCCTAATTTGTCTTGAAATTTCCAGCCATCAAACTGCTTTGCCAAACCACCCAGTTTCTTGGCCTCTCAGCTCACCTGCTCAGCTTTTTACCCTCACAGTCTCGCTTTTTCACCATCTCATTAGCTAAAGTTTTTAATGTGGGTTTTGCAAACTTTATAACGACTCAAAGAATCAGCAAAGAAAAAGACAAACATACAAATTATCGTGTTTTAGATTGTTCCCAAAATAATAACCACGAAGACCTGCTTATAAAACAATTTTTTTTTTTTTTTTAAAGTGATGGTGAAATGTGGACTGTTGCTTTTTAAGCAGTTAAACAGCCATCCCTGAAAATAGCTTGCTGTTTGGTATCAGAAAGATTACTTTCCTGCATATGTAACAGAAGTAACTTTTTAAAATGGGAGAACTAAACCAGAAAAGTGCCAGGGCTTAGAAATGCTGGGAAGAAGGCTAGGGAAGCAGGTAATGTTTGGCTGGAGATCCACTTTCAAGGAAGGAGCATAAGGTGAACAAGGCATCTAAAAAGACAAATGAAAATATGCTTCCTTCTAAATATTTTCATCTGTGAAAGAGTCTATGGAAGCCTGATGATTTTTTCTTTCTAAAAGAATGACTTAATTGTTGGTCACATATTTTACTCTTTTTCCTGAAGATGACTCCTAAAAGTTGAGTTTACACCCAGAAAATATCAGGATAGGCAAACCAGAAACAGAGCATTTAAACAATATATTAATAGTTAAATTTATTTGAGAGTGTACCATGTAGACAGTTGCTAGCTGTCCCTCAGTCCCCTATTTTTTTCCTCCTTACCTCTCTGGCTTTCGCTCCCATTCTTTTCTTAGTTCTTGTCCTCTCACAAGCATCTCTGCCACCTTCCCCTTCCCACAGATACACCTGTTCCCCCCAACTCTGTTAATTCACTTGTCCTCTCTGCTGCTCCCCTCCACCAACCTTAAGTCTCTCACTTTGTCTCCCTCTGATGTCTACATTTCTGACACAGAAAGCAAGGCTGGGACCGTCTCCTCATGCTCACCGGTCATGGAAGTCACGCTCTACAAGCAGCAGCTGCTTTAAACAGGACAACACATTTTCACTGCTTCTCCCAATGAAAAATGCCTCACTGAGTGAAGTGACAGGGAGGACTCTTTGGGAGGGCTGATGGCAGTTCCTCCTGCAAGGCTTCACAGCTCTGCACGAACCTCTCACTCATGCCTCCAGATAAGGCAAACAGATCAGCTCTTCTGTAGGCCAACCAGGATCATATGATCACACGCACAGTAACGTACATACCAAGCAGGTAGCCAGCGGGCTGGCTCTTGATCCACAAGAGTCCCTAGGTAAGGTGCTGGACTCTCTCCCACACTTTCCCATTCTGGGTGATGGGGCCCATTGAGGGAAAGGGACCATAAAACCATCCTGCCCCACTAAGTAGCAGCAGAAGCTGGAAGAAGCACAGGCTTTGTAATGAACGCCAAGGACTAAAACACACACTTTACTCCCTTCTATGAGAAAAATAAAGAGGTAAAACATTAGCACCTCAGGCCTGCAGATAACAAAATCTTACTTTCATTAGAAGCACAGTTTTAATAATAGCAAACCAAGGGGGAACAGGATCCAAACAGCACCATTCCAAAGCAAAGCAGTGTTACAGAGTAGAGGGCAAATGTTCAGTAACTGGAGAGCTAACGTTTACCATGCCTGTAGGGTATAAATCCTGAGCACTCACTGCCTATTACAAAAAAGCAGTACTTGATTCAGCACTTTTTGCAATGAAAATCTTTCTGCAATCCTAACCTTCAAGCAGAGACAGGGAATGAAAAAATAATTAGAAGAAATGAACCCTGGGGAGAAGCAGGCATTTTTATTCATAGAGAAAGCTTACTGAATCAGTGATTCTAGGACTTCATAAGGCTTGCTGAAGTCAAGATACCAGGATGTCTTTGGCAGAGACACAGGAGCACGGCGTCAGACAGCCTGAATGCCACCACTGTCCTTCTATCCTACTGGTTGGCGCTGGGACCAAGGTAGCGTTTCGTCCATCTGAATCTGGGCCAGAACGTATTTCAGTGTTCCTCATTGACTGAGCTACATGTTGACATCAAGTCCTGTGATAATGATGATGACTACTAACTACTAGAGGGGGAACAAAATTAAGTCTTCTCTTCACCCTAACAGCACTTCTTTGTCCGCTTAGGGGTAACACAGCCGCATTTGAACAACACAGAATGTAAGGGGATACTCCAGGCAGGAGAGACCAGCAGCCTGTTAATGTTGGTGCAGGAAGAGAGGCCACTCAGAGCTCATGGCAACTTGTCAGTAACGCCATCAGCTTCAGCCAGGACAGGAATTGCCTGCAGATCAAAGAACCGGCTGATGGCAACCACTAGCACGCTGCTTCCAGCGTAACCACTCTCCCCACAGAACTGCAGAGCTGGAAGAGGTCCCCTGACACAAAGCAGGCAAAACAGTTCTTAGGCTATCTGTGACAAGCCTGTCTTACACCCATCCTTCCTGAGACAAGTTCACAGTCTTCAGAGTCGGTCTGTTCCACCACTTTGCTACCCTTATAAATACAGTTTTTCTAATATAGGACTTAATCTCTGCCACAGACTCGCTGTTTATTGGTTCCCTATGACCAGCAAACCCGGAGAACAAGTCATGGTTGACCTCTTTATAACAGACCTTGCTATACTGGAGGCCATTAGTATAGACCATCTTCTCTTTTTTGCAGAGGGAGGGGAAAAAAAGAAAAGTTCCTCATGTTTTCCTCATAGGTCACTTTCTCTAAATCTCTTGTCATTCCTATTGTTGCACTCCGGACCTCCTCTGATTTATCTACGTCTTTGTCACAGTGCTGGGAGAAGCTGAGCACAGTACTGCAACTGGGGTCTCACAGGAAAGGGGCAGGTAACCTCCTATCGTACCACCCTTGAAGAAAGTTTGATCTCCCCTGCCTTTTTTTTTTTTTAATAAAGCAAACCATCACAAACACTTCAGTGCATTTTCTGTTCTATTATCCAAACTCTTAACGAAAAAGACTCTGGAGGATCAGACCCAAGATAGACCAATGAAGGATTGGTCACTTGAGGTGTCACTGACGGGACAGCAGAAGGAGGAGAGTGTTTTGTTTAGACACTCAGCAAAAAAACCCCTATCTTCCATATGGCTGAGAAGAAAAGATTAGCAAACATGATGACATGATAGCACAGAGCTTCTGGCACAGACCAGGGGATGGCACAGAGCCCAAGGAAGAGACAAAGATGAGCGAGAAGCACACGGGGAACTGAGAGGGGGAGACAGAACGAATAAAAGAAACCCCCGGTACTGATAGCGAGCGTGGCCTAGAAAATGCGTGCAGTCTTTCCACTCCACATAAAGTCATTAGCATGTCCTCTCATAAAGACGTAACTTAAGGTTTTTATGGAACATTTCAGCTATTCATTGGCAATGAGGGACTCCATTAGTCAAGATGAAAACTGGGGACAACTCTTTCCAATTTCAAATCTGTAGAGAATGGAGAATGAATAGATTAATTACCAGCACAAATCAACTAATACACACTGATTTACAACCACAAATGAACTGTGAGTTTGGAAAGTACAGCACGAACTGCACCTGTAATTTGGAAGCTAAAAGAAAAAAAAAAAACCAACAAACACCAACAAAACACCACACACCAGCACTGTATTACTCACTGTAAACATATATTTGACTTTGAAGAACTTGCCAATGGGCTAAGAGTCTGGGAAGCCAGCAGTGAAGAACTGCATCTAAAATTACCTCCCAAGAAAGAAGGAGAGACAGGAAATGAAAAGTAAGCAAATGAGACATAAAAGGTGCGGAAAAGAAAGAATTTAAAAATACAAAAGAGAAACAAATTCTTTTTTAAAAAGGGAGTAGCCTTTTACCAACCACAAACCAAAGCCAATCTGTTATTCTGCAGACAAACAGATCCACCACATCTCTACTGTTTTACAGAAAGCATTTTTTCCTTTTTTCCTGTCTCTGTCAATTTTGCTCTCCTTGCTCTGTTTATACCTTTCCAACTTGTTCTTTCCCCATCTTAAATGTGTTTGGAATGACTTAAGAAATCAAATAGCATGGAAATAAAACTGCAATGAGAGATCTACTTAGTGACACCTCCAGACTTCAGGTTTTAGCAGTGATGAAAATGAATTCCGATACTACTCAGCAAGCCTTAGACTGAAATAAACAGGTTTACAGAAATAATTGTTTTCACAGAAAGTGTCTGCCATCCTCAAAATTTCTTGACTACTGTCAAAAGCTTAATCCAAGCATTTTTGGCTGCAAATAAGAATGAAGGAGAAAATGTTAACGGTTGACTTTTGGGGGAAGGTGGGTGAGGGGCAGCCTGTTAAATAAAGAGATGAGGTTTTCCAAGCAAAAAAAAAAAAATGCAAACTGCAAAAAAAAAAAAAAAAAAAAAAAACCATACATGCATAAAAGGCAAACAGTACCAGCAAAAGGCTTCCAAAGTTTCATTTGTTTCAAAATGCAGCTAACTACAGACTTCTCATCAGCTCTTCCCTCAGGCCATTCCCAATTCCCTTTGAAATTCTAAAACTACAGTACATGTTTTTAAGCAGTGGGGATACGTAATGATATGAACAGTTTATCACAAGGTGTCAGATCTTCCAGCAGTAGATATGTTTAAGATCAGGAACAGATTGTTTAAGCAGAAATATTGCTACTCCTTTCTGACCCCAAAAGTTAGCAGAAATTCAGGGTCAAAGTGCCATTTTATTGGAAAAAAGTTGTTGATACAGAGGATGCACATCTATTACACGGTCTTTACAATTGGCTATTTACAATGAGCGTACACAAAAATCTATTTCCCTGAACACAGTAGGAGATAGCTTATTTGTTCACAGTGCTCAACTTCCATCTAGCTGACAATGAACTCAAAACCCTCTCTTTGTAAGTTCCCATCCATCCCTCAGGGTTTTCACTTAATGCTTGCTTTGCTTGACTTCTTGCTTCTTTTCTGTCCAGTGGTCTGGAGTTATAATTGCTTCTTTTTCACGGTGAGACACACAAATAGAAGTGCATATGCATTTGTGCAAGCAATGACACGTGCTCGTGCTTTGTATGGAGGCTGCTACAGTTTCAACAGTTTTGTTCAATGAAGAAGATCCGCTGTTCATTATACTTGGGAGTATCAAAAAAGGACAGCAGTTCACCTACTGGTTACAAAAAGATTTAACCTGGCCTACAGTAATACATCTGCATCCCACCACAAGTTATTGAGATTGATACAGAAATTATTAAGTCACATTCCAGAGCCGTAATGGTCCCCCAGCCTTAACAGCAATGGATGTCTATCAGCAATAGATGAAAGACACCCCCGGGACAGATATTAACTATGTTTTAAAATCCCATTTATATCTGTGATTTTCAGGAAAGAAGAGTTGTTAGGGTGACTTCACTGCCAGGCAAGTAAGAATAAAAGAGCAAAAAGTAACATTTGTGAGGATCTGTATTTCTGAAGGCTGACATAAATGCCAGTTGGAGTTAGCTGCTGCACTGTGCAGAAATGAAGCAGGCGTCTCTCAGACTTTGAGAGATTACAGACTGCCACAAAATAGTTAGACTAAAGTGAACTAAGAAAAACAGAGTGGCTCAAAGTCCCAACAGAGCTGAAATACTCTCAAAGTGGGGAAGACAGGGATCTAAAAACAGACACTTTGGATTTGTAAGGGACGATACAAACACACACACTGAGTTGTTTGAAGATAAGGTAATTGTTGACAACAGCACTGGTAGGAGGGTTTTTTAAAACTGTTTTCAGCTTCCTCGGAGACTGACTATGAAGCTGCATTACAGAAAGTTGGGGAGCCTTGCACTCCATATAAAGAGGAAATCTACGACAGTATAGAGTAGAGAGTTCTCTCTAGAAGGAAAACACAGAAAAAAAGGGGGGAAGGAGTTGGCCTGCACTTTTGGCCAAAGTCAGGCCAAAGAACCACTTCGCAAAGGAAGGGCTCCAGAAGGAGGTGGGGAAGACACTTAGATCCCAGAAGGAAAAAGCTTTTGCTGTAGGTGGTTTATCCCAGTTCAACAGAAATGGCTGTGAAAAGCCGTTTCCATAAGATATCCTCTCCATTGCTGCTGTGTCTCCCAGAAGTCGCTCAGTCAGACAGGTTGGCAGTTGCCAATATTCTGACAAGGATGAAGACGTGCAATAGATATTATCACTTTGCAAAAAACAGAAGTACACACCGTGGATAAAAAGATAAAGACAACACAAATGACTTGAAGGGACAATGGTGAAAACTGCAGCCAAGGTCGATTAGACTATCATCACTGAAAGCCAAAAGACATTTCTTAAAGTTCAACCTACTTTCAAAATGTAGATATCTAAGTCAAGAACTGTCAGAAAGATGTATACTAAAGCACGGGGAATGGGGGAGGGCAGGAAAAAGAAAAACCCAGGCAACAAAAGGTGAAGAAGTAAAACAGAGATCCTCTAGTGGTGAAGGTTTCCCCTCATTAAAGAGGTCTGCTTCCAAACTAGCCAGATCAACAAATGGGGAAAGATACAAACTGTGGCAGCAGAAGAGGAGAAAAACCCTCAAGTGCACGGAAAATTTGTCAAGCCTTTTACAGGGCTATTCAGCAATACCAAGTGGGCATGTAAAAGAGGTTAGGGGTTTCAGGTCAGCTTTCCTGGCACGCCTCTCAAGACTCAAGGACCCCTGACGAATGGAAGATAAGCGACTAGTTCAGCCAAGAGTGTTTCTGGATGCAGTGAGGAAAAAGTAGATTATAAGTGTCTTAGTTTCAATATTACAAAACAAATCTTCTGTGACTCCAAAAAAGCAGGAGCCGCTGTTACATCTGGAGGTCGTGGGGGCTGTCATCCTCCAGGAACAGCAAACTATGGTGGGAAAAAGAAGGTGCTCAGAAGAAGCAGTCTCAATTTTGCAGAGAAGACTACATGTCCCTTACCTGAGAGGCCTTCAGTTCCTGTGGGTGAGAGGTGCATCCCCAATCGCATTGTCAGGAAATCAAAGGGACTGCCTAAAATTCTCAGCTTCCGCATGCCTTTGCCTGAAGCAGCTTGCAGGTTAAAAACCCTACACTTTGCTTTGTTTTCTTATGATACTTTCCTCGGTTGAGCAAGGGGCTCTGCTGATATCAAATCCTGGAAAATAACTCAAGGAAATAGAAATCCTGGCGTGAACTATGAAACCCTACCCGGAATAGATACACTTAAATTCCCACAGTGATGCTGTTATTCTTTGCTATTTCTGTTTCCGTTAGGTACCACTGTCATAACAAAGGCACACCAGGGCATTATTTAGTGGCTGCAGACATATTTTTCAGAGCACTTGACAAAAACCACAGTAAAGTAAAGGTCACTGTATTATGTGCCTATCAACCTGATTAAAACAAAATATAAAACAAAAATCCATCCAGCCATAAAATAAAACATCACAGCTAATCCTGAGAGGTGGCTCCACATAATATAATTAGCACCTGAGATAGCAAAAGGAAGCGTGTACAGATCTCCAGAGAGAATTTCGTTCCAAGGCACCAAAATGTCCCACAAATATGGGTTAAGAGGATATGTGAGCATCATTTATGTATTGAAAAACCTAAAACCAGAGCCAGACTTACTTCATACTGGCCTCAAAGGTGCACTGACAGACATTAAAGAAACTCTTTACCTTTTATCACTGTAATGGGTTTGCGTGGCAAGGTTCTGGTAGCGGGGGGGCTACAGGGGTGGCTTCTGTGAGAAGCTGCTAGAAGCTTCCCCTATGTCCAACAGAGCCAATGCCAGCCGGCTCCAAGACAGACCCACTGCTGGCCAAGGCCGAGCCCATCAGCGACAGTGGTAGCGCCTCTGAGGTAACATAGTCAAGAAGGTGAAAAAAAGCCTGCTGTGGGATTATAGCAGTGAGAGAGGAGTGAGAAGATGTGAGCACAACAGTTCTGCAGGCACCAAGGTCAGTGAAGAAGGAGGGGGAGAAGGTGCTCCAGGTGCCGGAGCAGAGATTCCCCTGCAGCCTGGGGAGGTCCACGGTGGAGCAGATACCCACCTGCAGCCCTGGAGGACCCCATGCCGGAGCAGGTGGATGCCTGAAGGAGGCTGTGACCCCGTGGGAAGCCTGCACTGGAGCAGGCTCCTGACAGGACCTGTGGACCCCTGGAGATAGAGGAGCTCACGCTGGAGCAGGTTTGCTGGCAGGACTTGTGACCCCATGTAGGACCCATGCTGGAGCAGTCCATTCATGAAGGACTGCACCCCGTGGAAGGGACCCACACTGGAGCAGCTTGTGAAGAACTGTAGCCCGTGGGAAGGACTCACGTTGGAGAAGTCCATGGAGGACTCTCTGCTGCAGGAGGGACCCCACGCTGGAGCAGGGGAAGAGTATGAGGAGTCCTCCCCCTGAGGAGGAAGGAGCAGCAGAGACAACGTGTGATGAACTGACCGCAACCCCCATTCCCCGTCCCCCTGCACCACTTGGGGGGAGGAGGGAGAGAAATCGGGAGTGTAGTTGAGCCCGGGAAGAAGGGAGGGGTCGGGGGAATGGGGTTTTAAGATTTGGCTTTATTTTCTCCTTATCCTGCTCTGATTTGATGGGCAATAAATTAAACTGATTTCGCCAAGTCAAGTCTGTTTTGCCCGTGACAGTAATTGGTGAGTGATCTCCCTGTCCTTATCTTGACTCACGAGCCTTTTGTTATATCTTCTCTCCCCTGTCCAGCTGAGGAGGGGAGTGATAGAGTGGCTTTGGTGGGCACTTCGCGTCCAGCCAGAGTCAACCCACGACAATCACATACGTGCAAAATGTAATTCGACTCTCACAAAAGAATTCACATTTGTAATACAGGAAAAAAATCTTGCTCCAGAGCAAAGATAGGGCGGGCTTCTTGAAGAGCTGGAATGATCTAAGAGAATGCTCTTAGCCCCTGGTGCCAGCCTTCCTACAGGTACATCAGCCAGCCAAGTATTTTATGCATCTGAACAGCATTTTCACCAGGCAACATATAGTTTCTTTCATACATACTGCTTCTTTTCCTGAAGTAGTTATCACTGAGCACAAATTCAGCAATATTGTAACTGCTCTCCATTTTCTCTAAACTTAGGAAAATATTATCAAAACAGGAGAGGCAGCTACAAAAAGTATGCATGCTGAGACTGTGATCCATATTTAGTTTTGTTAAATTGCAGACTGGCAAAAATGGAGCGTTAAGTGTTACAGACTACATCTCAATATACCTATCTTAACTACAAGGATACGTTGTATCTTTTGTCCAGACTAGTGCTAGAAAAATTCACGAGAGATGGAGCAGATTTATGATCTGGGGTTTCAGGAGCAGCGAAAATAATTCTGTGAAAATCTGCATCACAGAAATAACTGAGAACCACTATAAGAAGGAAGAATATCAGAAGAAATAGACTGTAGTCATGGGAGGTTGTCACCTGGATGGTCACATACTGTTAAAGATTGGGGGACACCTTCTCCAGATCACAGGGAAATCAGGATACAGGATATAATCTTTGCCTGAGAAAGCACCAAACTGCTGATGAGCCTAACAGGCTCGGAGGGCTGAGCCCTAAGGCACAGGCACATCCAGAACTAGTAGCTTTACCACCACCCAGCAATGGTCTTATCCACCTCTCAGCGAAGACCCACAGGGCTGCGCAATAGAGCTGGGCAGCTCAGTGCCTAAGCGTTTTGACAGATTTTCCCTGGCAAATCTTGGCAGGGATGGGAAGTCGTTGAAAGTCCGATGGGAACGTGCCCTTGTTCCTCAGCCGCTCCGGTCCACATCCAGCATCTTAGTTCAAATCCTCTTTCACAGGATGTGGGGCTTTGCACAAAACTAAGCCTTCTGTCAAAGCCTTCATTGTCACTGTCACTTAACAAGGCCGTTTATGTCTAGCTGAAATTCTGCACTGCACTAATGGTGATCATTAACAGGACTGAGGATAGCCCTCGCATGTCCTGACCCCTGGCAGTACTGCCAGACTTGTCTTCTCACCACTTTACGGCTGTTCTGCTGCACACACATGGCTGCTGTTAAAATCCCAGCCAGCTGCTAACAACTGCTGGGTTTTTCCCAGTTCATTAGGAGGCCACAAATAGTTTTAAATCATGAAGCTAATTAAGCAGAAATAAGACCGCCAAATGGTCTAGGCCTCAAACAAAATACACATCTAGAAATTCCTGACCTGGTAAAAGACCGCAGGGAAGAGTTCAGCACCGTCTGCAGACTCGGCCTCAGCTCATCAGCTTCCCCTACGCACATATTTAAGTATTATCTTTGCGAACCACTACCTTGGTGCTCCTCAGTGCTGGCCAGGAACAGTAGTTTTTGGCAGGAGAGCTTGCTGTTAGAGAGGGCCGTCCACAAGTCGTGCTCCCGGTTAGCCCATCAGACGAACAGCCTGTTGTGAACAGCATTTCCACACTCGCACAAAGCCTCCCCCCGCTCCTGCTGCAATGGATGTCCTGAGGTGACAACTTTGATCACCCTGGTAAGACCAAGGTGCAGATCAACCTGCACCTGTATCAGCGGGTACACAAGGCAACCTCGACGCTTTGCACTACACAGCCAGCGAATTTGCACCTTGGAGAGAGGGGCAAGGCCTGTAGCAGGTACCTAAGTCTGAGGGCTATTTCTTAAGCACGATACAAACCCCAGTTCTTCAACACTGTAAGCTCCACGGTGCAAATAGCCACACAGAGACATCATCCAACAGGGCTGGAAGCCAGATTTGATGCCTTGGGGCCGAGTCGAGCACAGTGGAAGCAGCTTGCCTGGGGCTGCTTCCAGGCGGCCGCGTGGCTCGTGGCAGGCGCTGTGTTCCCTGCAGGTGACGTACGCGTCCCCTTCCAGCAGCCTCCGCGGTCAGAGATGCGAGCAATGATGTGCTTACACAACAACGCGCTGTACTACATGGATTTCTCCTAGGCATCTAATACGGCTTTTTTTGTTCTCTTCCCCCCCCCCCCCCAAGTTCTTTGCCCTGTTACAGACATATCTTGGGGGCAAGTTTGGGAAAATGCCTTCCAACAGGAAAGAAGACCGAATGCATATTTCCCCCTCCCATACATTTCTGTGGGAAGCCAATACAGCTCACTTTTTTCACAGGTGATAAAATAGAACTGACATGATTCATACCTGCTAAAAAACAGTCCAAAAATTATTTAATATTAATAATAACATGTAAGTTGTATTATATATTAAACACCAACTCAGGAAAAAAACTATTATTATTTCATTAATTTTAGACTTCAAAGCACTTAGTCACACCATGCCAGAAAGTGAAAGATTGGATTTTTTAAGGAACAACAGCTTTTAAGAAACCAAACAGAAATAAGAGAACCAGACAGAAATAAGAGTTCTCAAATTGAGAAAGGACATTTGTTATATTTTATTCTGGTCCTTACAGCTGGTATGTATAAAAAAAAAATATTGTAAGAAAAATATGGAAAGTGAAATGCTTGGGGATTTTAATTTCTCAACTGCACCGAATTAAGAACAAAAAAGTTCTATTAAAAATTTTAAATAATGTATTTAAAATCACATGAGAAAAGAAATACTATACCACCAGTATTTCTAAGAGAGGCAAGAGACTGTAGACTGTAAAATATAACAAGCAGCATCTCACTAAAGTCAATAAGAGTCAAACAAAGAAACATCATTAGGAAACAGACGCTGGGATTCTCCTGCTTCCCGAGTCCCAAATGCGTTTCTAATTTCGCTCCTCCTTTAACCACTGCTTCGCACACACACAAGTATTGCTTACAGGCATCTGTTGAGCTGTATGCAAGATGAGATCCCAGAGTGATCCATAGACATGATTTGGGTTTTAGAGGCTGATAAATAAAGACCCTTTAAAAACTGACTCTCAGAAACAATGAGAAAGACCAACTGTGCCATGCACATCACAGCAACCCGAATCTGAGACAGAGAAGGCTAGAGCAGAAAATATCTCTCTCTTATGAGGCTAAATGCAACTTGCTGTCCTACCGAAACACATTAGAAGATCCATTTATCAAAAACTTTTGACTAAATGCAAATCTTCCCAGTAAATCTACTCCCAAATTGATTAAACAAGCAGACAAACTGCTCCACTAGCCAGAAGCCAAGACCAGGAAACAGTTTTTCCTGGACTTGCAACCACCCACAGTCCTGAACTTCTGTTTCATTCGAGGGCGGAAGCTTAGAGTAATGGGAGAGAGAAACTTTCAGCTTTCTCCTGGGGAGAGTCCTGAGATTTTCCAATTCAAGGTTGCATCATTTTTGCAAAAGTGAGCACATTTGAAATTTATAAACCTGTTTGGCTACCAGCTAGACGTAACCAAAAACGATGGTGCTCATGTGAAAAGCAGGAAACTCCAAGAGGTTTTTCCGCCTGGCGGGAACACAGCCTGTCCTGCCCAGCCCTCGGCGGCTGCTGCTGCAGGCGTAGGGGAGCGCTGGGTCCCTGTGACAGGCCGTGGAGTGCAAGTCTCCCCGCGGTCGTCTCTTGCCTACTGATAGGCCAGTCCTCAGGACTTTGCTTCAGATAGCACTGATTTACCACAGGATTCTCGGTTCTTTCCAAACGGAACAATTCATGTCCTCATCCGGCACTGCTCCAGCCCCACTGAATAGATATTTCAGTTAAATGCTTAGCAAATAAAATAAATAAATACAGATCCCTGGAGTTCTAATGTGAGCCCCCTCCTCCTCCTCACTCCCCTTCCCATATCAGGACCAAGCACTGACAGTAAGAGAGGAGCATGGAGACAGTTGATCTCTGCTTTCTTTTTATGGGTGGGGTGAAAAGGAC
This sequence comes from Phoenicopterus ruber ruber, assembly GCA_009819775.1. Taxonomy (NCBI): domain Eukaryota; kingdom Metazoa; phylum Chordata; class Aves; order Phoenicopteriformes; family Phoenicopteridae; genus Phoenicopterus; species Phoenicopterus ruber. The sequence continues at coordinate 97,311,457 of CM020216.1, forward strand.
CAAATCTAGCTTTTAATTTTTGTTTCTCTCACTGCAACGCTTGTGACAGGAGTCATGGTGCTCTGGAGCCCGGCTTTCCTAGCAGAAGGTTTCAAAACCAAAATACAGACGCCTCTTTCACAGATGTACCTGTGTCGTACGTGGCACATAGAGGCTGGATAGGTATGGCACAAAGATCTTAGTGACACTCATTTGGAACAAGACAAGTAATTCCTGCTGGCTTCATCCACTCACAAGCACTCCATCTGTCACAGAAACACAGGCCGATAAAATCTTCATGCTGTAAAGCCTTATTTCCCTCCGGGTGTATTGCACGCCGATCTAGAGTAGGGTTACAGTGCTGGTGTATTGCTTGAACCAACCTAATTCTCTCCCGTGGATTTCCATCTTCCTCCTTTTTCACTAAGGCAAAACTAATGATTCTTAAGCTTGCCAATCCACACTCATTTGGAATAAGGTTTATTTATTCTGGCTTCACTTTTATGGTCTTCTTTTCATAGCTCCATAGTACTCCCAAAGAGATGAGGTTTATAGTGCATTTTAATAGAGATTTTAGAGGTTTTGCAGACTCAGAGAGGAGAATCGTATCCACATACAAAAGGCAAGCTGAGCTGCTGGGTGCTAGAGGGGACATCTCTTTTGTGTGCTTGCCAGAGAATGCAACTGAGACAAAAAAAATACCAAAATTCCCAAAGATTTATCAAAGCAATCTGTCTTCGCTAGCTGAAGTCTGATGGTCACTTTTCAAGCAAGTAAAATAAAAAAAATCCTTGTTGCATCCACTGGTTGATTATACATTAATATGTACACATCTTCCCCTGGCAAGTTCCCCTCTATTTTAAGAAACTTATGCCAGAAATGTATTTGTATAGCTCTCACCCCATTCCTTTCCCAGTAAAATGTTAACCCTTAAAGGAACTCCTTTTTTGATTCGTTGCATCAATTGCCTCTGTGATTAGCAAAAGAATTAACTTGAATATCTGTTGGAGGCCAGGAACAAAACCCTACAGAGGAGTTAAAAGGATAATGTGATCTTGATAAAACACTGGAATCGGAGGTAAGAGAGAGGAAAGATAAATTATAACAGGGTGAAGGAGATACGCAGGAGAATAACTGGACAATCTGATGAAAGCCTCTAAAGATTACACACAAATAGCAAGAACATGGTGAACAACCAAGAAAATGTAATAATTCTGTACACAATCAAAGCTGTGACTGTGGGACTTCATGGGGTAAATAGCTGGATAGCAGTACGGGTATAGAAGGAAATCATAAAGGCAAAGGTGGTATACCGTATCTAAGAAAGAAAGAAGAAAAGGAGGAAAGAAGCAAAATAGGACAGAAAGAAACTTGCTCAAAAGGTTGCAAGGAGATGAAAGGCTGATTTTCTGAATGCGCTTAAATAGGTAGATGCCCAGGTACAATGCTTTGAGGTGGACCTCCTACTCAGAAGGATAAGGCAGGGAGACTAAGTAGCTGACAGAAAATCTCAAAATCAAAATCTGAGGATAATGGTGGGCTTTACCTCTCCAGATACCTTCCACATAGCCAGTACCCTAGGGTTTATAATGCCAATAAAGTTTTTGGGAAATGTTAGGTGATTTTATACTTATTTCAGAAGGCAGAAGAACCTACTGTGGAACAACCATTCCAGATCTGCTTCTAACTTCATCTAAAGCTTTGAAGTAACTGGGTGAAAGTATTCAGAAACAGCAGAAATCTCTTTTTTTTTTTTTTTTTTTTAAGAAAGGGAAAAAAACCAAGAATGACAGAATAAGATTTAATTTCAGCTTCCTATGCAGAAGCTGTTGCTTAAGCCAGTGTTGATAAATAGCCTCAAAATTTTAATCCATTGGCCACTTCTCCCTCTCCTATTTAGCTGTTTTTTGAAACTGGAATGGGAATCAAGTTTCCAGACACGCACACTTCCTCCTATTGTAGCTGCACTCCGGTCAGAAGACAGAAATTCTCATCCATTTAAAATTTACCAGCACTGCAATATTCGCTCCAAAAGTATGACCTAACCATTGTATGGTGGCCTTTCTGCTGGGGTCACAACTCACGCATGCTGTTAGCAGATCCCAGTGCTAGTTTTTGAGTTGCCAATGTCATTTCCCCTAAAATCGTCTCTGCTGCGCTCTGTCCAGGCTCACTGGTCACCCTGACCTGGAGTTCACTTCTCTAACAACTCCCCCTGCTGCCATTCATTCTCTCTTTCTTCTCCATTTGGCAGGTTCAAGTGCTTTTTCTATCCTTTCAAAACCTTTTAGCTGCCTATCCTCAGAGGTGCGGTGGGATTCATTGCAAGCTCATCAGATATGAGGACTTGGTTCCTGTGCTGAGAGTTTTATACAGCCGCAGAAGTTTAAGCTGCTAGGAGAATCTGCTGACTAGTTCCCATCCCAAAGTTTTCCTCCCAGGAGTCAGAGAATTTGGTATTCAAAGACAGATAAGGAAAGGGCATAACTCCCCCATCCCAAAACAGGACCAGTAGTAAGCCTATGGGATTTAGATGTGCCAGGATCGTCTCCAGTTCTGCAGGAGAAAGAGCCAGCGTCCAAAGCATTGAGCTAAATCGTAACTTCCATAAAGCACTGGGTACCACAGGGAAATATAGTGTAACAGTTCCTAAAACCATCCAATTGCTGTAAGGAACAGAGCCCAAGGGACACACTGTAGAGAGTAATAAAAAGTGAATGGACTAAAAGAGGGAAAACAAACAGTAAAATCAAGCAGGCAAAACACAATCGCAGTCCACCAGCTTGGCCAGCTTTTGTTTGCCATTGCATGGAAACCTCCTCCAGAACAGAAAGCTACCAAAAATACCACCACCCCCCTTCCCAAAACCTTCAAATCCCAACCCAAAAATGTTCATCCAAAGAAGTACATATACCCCTATCAAAAGCTGTGAGAAGAGAGAACAGCCCACTTCTGCCTTTTTGTTAAAAAAAAAAATAAAAAATAAAAAATGCATTTTGCCTGCACAAAAGGGATGTATTTTAAAAACAATCCAGAAAAAACCCCTAAGTGTTCCGGTGTCTTTCTGGCAAGTGTGGTCACTTCTCGGTCCGGGGGCCCTTTTACTAACCAAAATTAATCTCATCAGAAATGGCGTAAACAACGTAAGGAGAGAAAAATCTGGAAACCCTTGTTTTCCGCGGCAGTGAGACAGAGCACGCCGTGCCCAGTTCCCTTCCACCCTGCAGTGCACTCCGCCATTTCCAGGAACTTCGTGCAGGTCAGACATGGCCCCAGATGAAAATTCCTCACACAGTTACGCTAGCGGCAGCACTTTCCATTACATATAACTCACAAAATCAGAAGGAAGGTAATGAAGGATTGAGCTGACAGTTTCAAGTTTAATCTTCAAGCAATTTGGCAGTCATATGGAAGGTATCATGAACTTGGAATCACTCTTATTTGTTCTTGATGTCTTTGTTTCATTCTTTGCAATGTTTAACATTAAAATCTATGACAGTTTTGGAGCAAGAAGCAGCCATCACACCTAATTTAAGGCCCATGAGTTCCCACAAATAGCAGGTATTACAACTAGGCAAATACGGATTAATCCTACTGCACATTAAAAAAGTGAAAAATAGCTGATATGTGTTTTTTCTCCCCATGCATTGCCAAGTTAGTAAAAGAACAATTCACCCAGAAACAGATGCAGCAGCTAAAAAAGCAGCTGTATTAGAAATGACTCCTATGTGAACAAAGCAACATAACCCCAAAAAACCTTCCCCAAATCTTTTCTAGGTACTCCTTGGTTGGCTTCAGTTCATGATTTATGTATTTAAATTAAAAAAAAAAAAAAAAAAAGAAAAATTAATAGATCAAACTGAGAGGGAGACTGAGGAAAAGGAATGTGACAAGTGAGAGGAAGATTGAGGAAGAGGAACATGATAGCCAATAAATAGGCTAATGGGCTCTAAAAAGTTCCCATCAATAACTGTCTAAGAGTACTGAGTTAAAAATTATCACCCTAGAAAGTACTAAGGACACTATGGGAAAGCAGCTAATAAACTGATGAGGCCAAGACCGAAAACAGTTGCAGAGGATGCACATTAAGCCTGGCTCAAGACACAAAGGATCCCTACCCTGGTGCCAAAACCACATGGCATCTAATGACGTGCTCAGTTTATACGAGGACATATGACCCAAGAATGCCTCCCAGCAAGGAACTTCTGCCAAGTCATTCTCTATTCACACTGGTGACAGAAATTGTTATTAGTATCAAAACTGCACTTGCAAAAATTTTTTGCACTTAGATTTATCTAGACACAAGGCTTCCTGTAGGTGAATACAGGAATTATTTACTTAGAATAGTTGTAGAATTTATTCACTATCTATAGACATGTAAAAGCTAGTAAAATACTCTTAAAAGCTAGGTATTCCAGGAAACTTTGGTTTCTCTGGTGAGCCCATAAAGAGGATTGACACTGACATCAATTATATAGGGATCTTTGCAAAGCTGAAAACTATGTAACAAATTATCCAGCATCACACATCTCCTTTAGCCAGCGAAAATGAAGTGACAGACTGTAACAGGATGAACTGCCAAGATGACCAACATTCTTCCCTCAATGTGTCTCTGCTCAAGTATATTATTTATCTGTGTGATGGGACAAATTTCATATTGCAGTAACAATTTAACAATGGTAATAAGAACTTACAATATTAGCCCCAGTAAAATCAGCTGCCAGTAAAAAGGCGAGAGAAATGCTCGTCACGTAAGCAATTTCTAACTCATCACCGTGAACTTAGCAGGTTGAAACAATCGGAGCTGGCAATGACTTTTATTTACCTGGGACAAAGCAGCAGCTCCCTTGCCTGCAGGAAATCTGCTAGAGACCAAGAGCTCCTCTGGCACCGGGGCAAGACAGATCCCAGAAATCGGTGTCCGCAGCTTACGCTGAAATCTGCCGGTGCAGTGGAGCATGTTTCCAGTGACTGCACACTGCCGTCAAAGAATCTCAGGGGACAAAGCAAGTTACCACTGTAATTCACATCTGAAATGCATCTCATTGCCTGTGTACATGTCAGGATGGTACACCACTGGATATCCCCTTCATCCTCAGGGAGGACTGGTTACCGCAGATTCTAGGGAAGGTAGTTTAGATACGGACTACTGCACCTCAGCTCAGAATCACCAGAATCACCTCCTGGGCTGTAACTAGCTCCGAAAGCAAGTAGCGAGGAAAAAAAATACCCCCACGCTCACAAAACAGATTGAAATGAGCAAGAGGGAAGTTAGGACTTGGAATCACAATTGGGTAAATGCAAGGCAGCTGCAAGAGATCTTGTCCTCTTCCTATTCCCCCTCTCAGTTTTCCATTTCTCAATGAGGAACACCTCAAGCTGCTTGTGTTGTCACTGAGCAGCAATTTACAGCTGGGCATATTTAGATAACCTCACTTGGGTTTCAGTTCACTTCTATGGAGCCCTGAACTACAGGGGCCCAGGAACTGTACACAACCATAGGAGCCATCCTGTGCGAGCGGGAACTTCTCCAGAGTAGCAAGGACAGCTGAAGGCAAGAACTACTACAGTTATCTCAGGTTATGCCATTCAAAACTCTCACTCAGGGCCCTCAGATAGCATCCTTGTTGCACAGCAACTTTAAAACTCTGTCTCTCTCTCTCTGACTGAAACTGATGTGATCTACAACGCGCCCAGCTGAACCCAGCCTAACGGTCAGCAATAGGACAACGTGCCTGCTCAGAATAAATAAACCTTCAGCAGTGAACCAGCTGTGTGGCTAGCTCGGCCTAGGCAGGGTTTCCCCTCCCAAAAACATGTTACGATTAAAGCCTTGTAAAATTTCCTTTTGTGCCTCTCTCCTCCCAAGCTGCCACTACTTAGGTAATGCAACAATCTTAAACCAGAAATCTCTGGGTTTCAGGCTTTATTATAGGTTAAAACTCACCCTGAGTCAGTTCAGTCCCACGCAAGGATAAAACAGATTACGGTAGAGAACATACCAATACCTATGCAGGGGATGGAATGACAGACTCTACCATTAGAAATCATAACTTATTCTTTCAAAGTGGAGCAGACGGCACTGTTTCAGGCAAGCACCATCCTCACTTTGCTTTCTGTTTTGACTAATTAGTGAAAAGATACTGTATGTATAAATATACATTCTTAATGTACCTCTCTGAGCAGCCCTTGCTTTCTTTCCCCTGCATATATTTCTTTCAGGATCACTGACCATTATCTGAAATGCAGCAGAGAGGCACAGCTTTCACAGGTGTGTTCCTAAAACTGGAAAAGAACAGATAACATGTAATTAACAAACTAAACAAAGAGCTAAAATAATAGTTAAAGCATATTCAGTAATGGCATTGTGCCATTTCTTGTGGTCCTCAGAGCAGAGACTTACTATTCCTAGGTAAGTCACAGCAACTTTTCTCCTAAACTGGGGATGGCCAAATCTTACATCAGCAATATCCTAAAATGCAGTGATGTGCTAAGGAGCGGTGAACAAGAGTGTGAAGTCCTGTTTGGAACATTACACATTTCTGCTTTCAGTATTACTCTTTTGTGAAGTTCTCCCTGGACACGATCCCTCCTCCAACAGAGCAAAGCACATTCCTGGTTTCCTTCTCCAGTATTCCGACCCTTATTAACATTCCCCGGTGCATATGAATCAAATACAAGACTCATGTCTTCAACATCAAAACTCTTCACAAAACCTTCCTGGCCTCATTTCTTGTTCATTCGTTGTATTGGTAACATTTTCAGCTTCAATGCCCATTCATTCTAGCTTCCCAAACCCAGTCCACCATGTTATGCCGCACTCCTGTTTTTCTTAAATGACATGTGCCCTCAAGGAAATAAAAACAAGAACAGTCAAATCAGTCAAATGGTCCCTCAGTCCCATCCTCTTGCAATCCAGCTTCTTAGAGGGTGAACATTCAAGCCAGAAGCTACCTAGTGCACACCCCTCGTGTTGCATTGTGTTTAATGCTTCACCTCTTCACAGGACATTGGCTGAGACGGCAATATGAGCATTAAAGCAGGGGCCTCAACTTCCCAAGTTCAGAGACCCAAAGCTGAAATGGGACGGCATATGACTACACACATTCCAGAAACCACAGTGCAGGACTGAACAAGGGAGTGCTTAGTAGCCCCCAAGGCCAACATTGATTTTATTTAGATAGACAACATTTCTCTTCCTGGGACATAATAGGCCTTTGAATGACAAATCCAATCAGTTGTAATATGGCAGAAGATCTTTTATGTCAGGCCCTTACAACAGCAAGGAAAATTAGTCAGGAAACTAAAAGGTGTGAGCACAGAGCCTTTGAGTTTGGCTAGAAACATAGCAGCACTAATCCCATCAGCAGCAAGCTAGAGAGAGATCTTTCTCTACCACCCACTGGCCAGCATGACAGAGAAAATGACGTGGTGACACTCAGACCAACTCTCCGATACCCACCATCCAATTGTCCAGGACTCCAATGCCAGCCAGCCTTGGTCTGATAGGTCACTGGCTGCCAAATCCAGCACCCACATGAGCATGCCCGCGCTACTCTTGGAACCAGCTCTGGTGAGAAACAGTACAGTACCTTCCACATGACAGGGGCAGAGAGTTAACAAGCTGTGCTGGATTCACACTAGCTCCACGCCGAGCCAGCTCAGGTATGTCTGCATTGGGTTGTAAGAAGCAGGAACATAGAGTGACTCAGTTGCCCCAGATGGAGCCAGCACAGCAAGAGATCTGAGGCTGCGTATTCAGCACCAGGCCTGAGGAGTCACTTGAAAATGGGAGCAGCAGCAAACAGGAGCAGAGATCTGCCACCTCCCAGTTAATGGTAAGTCCATCCAAAGCCAAACTTGCTTCCTTGTATACTGTGCTCCACAACATGTCCTGCAGCATCCCTCCCATGCAGGTCATGGGGACACCAGGTAGCAGAGGACACATTCTCTCACAGTGCACAGAAGAAGACACACAGAGAAATATGTCCACTCTGAAGGCAGCTAAGCTTTGGGACGCACCTCGCAGGCCTGCTTGGCCAATCTGCCAGTAAGGACAGTGGTTGCGTATGCTGTCGGTCCCCTCCTGCTCGCTTTTGCTTCAAAAAGAACCAAGGCCATGAAAGGGGATGATGTGTACCTAGGTTTCACCCTGTGATACGAGTAGAGCATGACCTCGGTGATTTGTGATTTTGAGGAGAGGAAAAAAAAGTAATGACGAAAACAGATTTCTATTTTTAAACAAAAATCTTTACTTGAAGAATACTAGCCGGTAGCTAAGTGAAAAGAAGCCTTCCTGAAGTCAAACTCCAAGTTCCTCAGTTTTAAGCTTTTAGTTTAAACTTTTAGTTTAAAACTGAACAAAGTTTTAGGACATCTGCAGATGGTAACCTCTGTAAGAATATACGTGCACTACCAAAGGAACCGGTGTTTTTTTTTGGTTTTTTGGTTTTTTTTTTAAATATCCCTAATACAAAGGTATCTCAGTCTACACAGGGTAACTGGGTAAGGTAACAATGTTAGCAGTAGATTAATTGACTTTTGTTCTTCTGCCTGGTAACAAATACATTTACTAGCTGGTTTGTGACCCAATTCCTGATTTCTGTCCAAGGAGAGTTTTGCCTCATTTCTTATTTCTTCATCTTCTTACCTCCAGCGTTTTCCAGTCATCCCATTTCCTACTAGCAAAACTAAAACTAAACTGGGCATATGCTGTCTACAATTATTATTCACATTTGCTAAGCTGCCACTCTTATAGCTCTTTCTCTTAAAACTATGCTATAATATTTCTTCTATTACCTTACACTAGAAAATGCACTTTGACTTCCTAAAAAGTTATGCTGGAACATCATGCTTATACTCCTCAATTCTCTGGCCACCGCACCAGCACAAGGCAGAGCAGTCTGGGAATTAAACCAAACAGTACCAGCTGCACATGTCCTCACTGGAGTATTTATCAAGTAAAGACACTTCTCGTTACACAACAGCTAAATGTGTTTGCAAATACAGTGCTCCCTTCACTTGTGCTCAGACAAAGGAGTCTTCAGATGCAGCCAGCCGCGGTTCCCACAATGTATTTGCAAGGCCTCTCCAGAGCGTTGCACTGGAGTTGTTTGCACTTCACTACCCACATAAACCAGCACGGTCACTTTATTCCTTCAGTGAAAGCAAAGCTCACTCCATAAACCAAAGGTCCATCCTGCAATAGTTTTTAATTAAAATAAAAATCAAATTGTCACCAAAGAATGTTGAGGCAAATACAAAAATCCTCAAAAACTGAAACAATTATATGAAAGATCACTAGGATAGTAATTTCATTTTGTAAATATAGAGGGTGGCGTGTTTTTTTTTTTCCCCCAAAGAAAAATGGTTTTGAGAATCCAGACAGCAGCATCTGTCTGAACTCAGGATAATTCCTAGCCTCACTGCTGTCATCACAGCTGTACCAGTCCTGTGTTACCCCTGAGTTTTAGAGAAGAGCAGCACTGAAACTGCCAAAGAAACTGTTTTAGTCAAAAGCTGCTCGGATCCCAAAGAATATTGCTCATTTAAAGAGTTCATATACACATTTTTCAGTGTTTCCAATGGAAAAACTGCAACATTTCTATTACTCCTTTTGGCTTCTTATTTATTTCTTTCTCAAGCCAGTTAGACGTTGCCGCTAATTTCATCTTTCCACGTACAGTAATAACAGTACATCAGTACATCAGCTGCTTATCACCATCTGCTGTGAAAGAGATGATGGATCACAACTTCAGGAGTCAGTGTGCCTAGGAAGAGTTACTATACCCAGCAATAGCTGCTGTCTTTGGCTAGCTTCCCGGCTTTTCCTGCCCGTTAGATCTCCGAACTTTGCATTGCTGAGCAGGTGAACTGGGATACCTAGGGCTGTTTTCCAGTCCATGCTGTTCAGTAATCCTGGACCCGGGAGTTCCCTCAATCCACAAATGCAGAGGAAAGTCTGAATAGCAGACTTGAACAGATTGTTCCTTCTAGGGACCGGGAAGAAATCTCTGGTCTGACGTTTCAGGATCGGAGTGCCGCCTGCCCAACAGCTGCGAGCAGCCCATATTGAGGACAAAAGTGGGACTGGACTGGAAGCAGGATTTCATAATTACAATGTCAGTAAGCAAGAAACTCTACCATATTGAGCTGTATCAGCAATTCCTACATTAAATAAAAAAGTGTAAAGTGCCTGACACATGCAGCATTGCTAAGTAGAAGTAGAATATTATCCCTTCCAATCTCAAGCACTACAGAGGGTAAGCACTAGTCATCTCGGCCACCACACAAGTAGAAAAGGGGGCTCTATCTGCTTTCCCACCCCATACCTCTCCAGAGTATGCACAACAATTATTTGTTTGAGCACTCACACACCTGCCCCTTTTTGCAATCGAAACCACAGGTGACTTTAGAGAAAAGTGAGAGGGGGAAATCTCACCCTCCTCCTCTCTTCATTTCCAGCCAGAATCTTCAAGAACTTTTCCTAGCTACACTAAACCAGCCTTGCTGCTTTGAAATCCACTTAGAAAATTAGAGGAAAAATAACCATAACCTCTCCTCCATTCCCCTTCCTCCTCACACTCACATATCCACACAGGTGTCCCTCCATAGTCCCCCCCTAACATACGATACAAGAAAGAGAAGGGATCCTGTGATCTCTTATTTCATTGTGCTTTGAGAGAATACGGTATTGGAAAAGCTCAGGTCTAAACTGGACCACAAGGACAAGAGATCCACATGAATGGCAGCTAAACCAGGGAGCTGTTTCCTTATACAGCGATGTTATCTGGACAGTTTGTGGCAGAGTGAGAGACCAGAACAAACCCAAGGGGCAGGGGGCGGGGGAAGCTCTAGAAGTGTAGAGCTGATGGTCTGGTGGGACTGGCTGAAGGTTTAGGTAATTTAAGAGGTGCAGATTGAAGATATGATATGGCAAGGAATCATAAAAAGCCTTCTAATTCAGCCTCTACTTAATTGTTTTAAAATTCTTTGTGGGCTAGACCAGACTGTGACTAAACTGTTCAAGCAGGGTCTTAATTCGCGTAGGAGCAGCTGACAATGTCAAACCAATGACTTTGTACAGCTAAGACTGCAGAGAACTGTAGAATTTTAGTACATTGTAAAGGAAAAGCCAGGTTTCACAAGCCTGGGACAGAGTGAGAGGAGCAACTTTCAGACATATAATGGTTCTAGGCTGCTAGATCTAAACATTTGGAGGACTCACCTTAGTCACGCAAGCAACCCAGGCAAGCAAGCTGTTTGCTGCACGGGATGTGGGGAAAGCATGCCGCATCCTGGCCTGTATCAGAAATAGTGTGGCCAGCAGGAGTAGGGAGGTGATCGTCCCCCTGTACTCGGCCCTGGTGAGGCCGCACCTCGAGTACTGTGTTCAGTTTTGGGCCCCTCACTACAAGAAAGACACTGAAGTGCTGGAGCGTGTCCAGAGATGGGCAACGAAGACGGTGAAGGGTCTGGAACACAAGTCCTATGAGGAGCGGCTGAGGGAACTGGGGATGTTTAGTCTGGAGAAAAGGAGGCTGAGGGGAGACCTTATTGCTCTCTACAACTACCCGAAAGGAGGCTGTAGAGAGATGGGGGTTGGTCTCTTCTCCCTAGTAACAGACGACAGAACAAGAGGAAATGGCCTCAAGTTGCACCAGGGGAGGTTCAGATTGGACATTCGTAAAAACTTCTTCACCGAAAGGGCTGTCGGGCATTGGAACAGGCTGCCCAGGGAAGTGGTGGAGTCCCCATCCCTGGAGGTATTCAAAAGGCGTTTAGATGAGGCCCTAAGGGATACGATTTAGTGGGGGACTTGGTAGTGATAGGTTAATGGTTGGACCCGATGATCTTGGAGGTCTCTTCCAACCAGAACAATTCTATGATTCTATGATTTCCAGCAACGCCCACATCCACCCTCGATTAAGGGTCTCCACATAACAGAAACCCAATCTTTAGGGCAGTGCATACAGTGGGACATCAGTTGGGAAAATATTCAGAAGCTTGGCAAGTTTTCTTGCAAGTGAAAACCAGAACAAAAGTTGAAAGAAATGAAGAGCTGAACTTTCGACAGGCCCCAATTACGTTAGGAGAGTGAAAAGTTCAATCTCCCTTTTCTTGTCCCCTTTCTTCAGTTCCCTCATTCCTCTCCTTTTGGACACGTGTCTTAGCCCCATGGCATTAGCTGAGATAATGCCAAAACAAGCCTGGAATGCACATGGGAGATCATCTATTTCACTTGCTTTCTACAGAGAATATACACACACTGTTTTCAGAAAAATGTGGACTTCAAAAGGCTGAACTATTCCAGCATATTCACTGAAGGCTGGAGTCTTTAATGTAATTAGTGGCATTAACTACCAAAAAGCCAGGTGCTGCTCATATTTACTAACCAATTTCTTCTGCATAGCATTACAAGGGTTCTTAAATGGTTGCTTTTCAATACACTATTGACAATATTGAGGTTTTCAGTGAATTTAAAAAAAGGAATTAAATCCTTGGAGGATCTAATAATTTAAGTAGTTGGCTAGGTGACCTAAATGAATTGAGTTGTGGGCCAGTTAATACATTCAACGCTCTCCTTTCAGCACAGAAGGTGGCACTTGTTTTGTGTCTATTGGGCAATAAAGCCATACAAAGAACTAGGCTGACAGATCAGAGCGTGCACAGCTTGGCATCAAGCATCTTGATCAGATAATATCATTACTTTACAAGCATCGTGTGATAGCCCAGTTAACAGTGCCAGGGCCGCAGTGACGTAAGGGAACTTGCAAACAGAATAAGGTACCCTAAATATGCCACGGAGATAAATGACCAGGCATTTTTTAAAACCTGTGTATAAATTAGATTATTTAGGAAGTTAAAAAAAAAAGCCAGAGGTATAGCTTTTTGACATTTCCCCTTCTCCTTTCCACTCCAATCCCCCAACCCATGATCATCTATACCCGTAATTCACTCACTCCTGCCCATGTTCAGGAAGATAAAAGTGTGATAAAATAGTAGACCTGCTAACACGCTTTACTTTGTGTTAGCACGGTTACTTCGCTTCTCTGTATTTGACAAGCCAATTTGTGTCCCACTTTGTTTCTACTGAGCAAGCAGAGACATTCTGTGCTCATTTTCAGGGGACCTTTCAGAGGGTAAATAATCACTTCTACCTTTATCTGCTTGGCAACCGCATCAGTATATGTTGCATTATTACATTACAATGCAATATGATTGTTTTAAATAGGCCTACATGTATGATGACTCTCATGTAAGTAGCATGACAGCAGTAAAGGAATTCATAGATGCTCCTCCCCCCGCTTTATTTCCACACCCATGGACTTTGCCTCAAATTCTCTACAAGTTCATAGTTTAGACTGGAATTTGAATAGCATGCTGACCTATTGTTAGCTAAAATACACAGAGCTTAAAAGTTGCGCTGAAAAAGACAATTAAATTGAGACTTCCCGTTTCCCTTCTCCTGTTCCCTTGCAGTGGAGGATCCTAAAAAATTGTTTCTTCTCCCTCTGTGTGTGACCTATTGTGCCTTCCCCTGTTCGTTCTCATGCAGTTCATGTACTCAAAGGGATCAGATCCCCAGAGAGAGGGAAGCTGCAGGTACATTTCTCTCTGCATTACCCCATTTCAACACACACAATAGAAAACATCAGACTGGCACTGCTGCTGCTCCCATTACAGGGCTGACCTCCCAAATACAGCGTTCTGGATTTAGTGATACACATTCAGCGATACACATACTGATGGCCACACATAGCCCTCAGTAAAACAGGAAACCAGAAGTTTTCTTTCTTTCTCAGTGCTCAGAGAAAGTATGTTAAAAAAATGACTGTTCGCTGGAAATCCACCTTTGTATAGTGGATTTCTAACATACCAGAAATGAGTCAAGAGACCCAGAATGCCTTGCAGGTACTAGCATGTTCTAAAAAGAGAAAAAAGGTTCCTCAATCAGACACCTTGTTTTTTCTGCTGGGATGTCAGTATCCCTCAGTACCACTCCTTCCTTAATTTTCTCCTTTTCAAAGAATAATTTCCTGGTAAATGTATAAATGAACATCTCTGTAGAATCTGCTGGTCTCCCAGATCTAGGCTTAAAGAAAATGCAAGTGATATGGACTTCTACATTATAAAGTGTCAAAGTGCTCCTTGAGTCTGACTAAAGTTGTGATTTTTTTCTTAGACCATATGACTGGTAGAGTCATAACTCTACCAGTGTTGAAAAGATGAGGGCTGTGCAATTTTCATCCTGTGATGAGACAACCGTTGTTCCATAAAAATAAAAGTGCCAACACTGTGATGGATCTGCAGCTGAGAGCATACCCTCTGTGTACCATTTTAGCTCTGGTTCTCTGTGCATATCTTAGGAAATATTCAATATCCCCCTCACATCTTCCCCTCCCCCTCTCACTTCCTGCAGTTTTTGATGAAGTATGTGCTCTACGCTTGCAATCTGATATCTAGATGCCATCCCTCAGTGCAGCTACACTACTACTCTATTAAAACTATGTCGCCCAGCTACACACTGCTCCTTCTAGCAGAAAGATGTCACGGTTACATTAAAACCTCTCCTTACGAAGCCACATAGGTTCTTTAGGGCCAACTACTCATGGATCTTTCATGCAGCCAGGGAACTATCAGCCCCTCAACACTGTTAGGCAAGTAGCAGCTGGCTAGATCAAGGCTCTCAAAAGCTCACTGTAAATATCAGTGATCGGTCAGAACTATCCTGTTAGCTACAGCAACAGAAAGGAGTTGTGTTTGACTTTTATGCAACAGGAAGAAATCATACTGCAGCGGCACATTATCAAGGCAGCTTGTTCTCCACATCACCCATTACACTCCTAGTTTCTTTACAGGAAAACAGAGAACAAAGATCCGCGTTGTCAGATTCTGAATCATCAACATATCCTTGGTACTGTCAGAGTCTCCACAGAAGGAAACCAAGAAAGGAAGGATTAAATAACCTCCACAAGGTCACTAACATCCAGCAAACAGTCAGCCCAGAGACAAGAATCCAAGATCTTTAAAAGATATCTCCCCATGGGGACAGAGAGAGAAAAAGCCATTGATTAAATGTGACCTTGCCCAAATGAGGTATCAGCCCCAAGTCCTTGTGCAAAATGGAAACCTGGACTTTACCAAATACATCTGGACCACTACACAACAAAATCAGGAAATGGAGGTGGTTCTGATGTACAGGATGCATTTAGCAGTTTCACTCTGCAGCCGTTAACGTCGCTCTTCTGGTAGAAGCGTTAACAATACCTCTCCCATCCCAGCCATATTCATTATTTCTCCACTATTGTGACTGTTTCAGTTCTTGAAAACTTATTCACCTCTTTCTCAGAGCTAGTGGTATTTTTTCATTGCTACCCAACAATCAGAGTGCCATATTTATCATGACTTTTTGCCTATGTCTCTGATACAGGCCCTGAGCATATGAAAGCAGTGCATATGCCACTCTGGCTCATACTGACGACCCATTTTGTTTTCACAACACATCTCCTACTTCATCTGTAAAAGCTTCCATTTTTGTTCACAGTATCACATAACCCAGCTGCTACTTTGTCTCAGAAATGGGAGTTTTTTGACATTTTCTTTCCAGTGCACTGTTTCCACTCCTTCAGTGACATAAGTGAACCAACTATCCTGTCAAAATATTTTGCCTCCTGCTGCTCTCCGAACACCTCTATTAATGTAACACAATTGGAGTTGGATCTACAAGAATGTAATAATAAAAAACATATTCCCAATAGTTACATCTGCAAGTCCATAAACTAATTTTGCCACATAACATGACCAAAACACCTATGCACAAATGCAAAATGTGCTCAGTGTTCCAATGGCCTCTCCTCCCATGCTCCCCTTTCCACTGCTCAGCAAGAGAAAGAGGTGCAGGCCGCCCCAGAACTGCACCTGGACAGACAGAAGTAACTGCAATGCCTACTACCGAGCTAACAGCCCACTTAGTGCTCCCACAGCAGTGCAGTACCAGAACCAAGCATCAATGAAGACTAGGGACCCAGGAGTTTGGTGTCACTACTGCCTCCCTGTTACCCTCATCTTTTACTGACTCCTCCCTCCTTGTCCCTGTTAGCAGAAGACGTTGGTTTCATTCTCCTTTAGGATAGGGGAGGTGTGAACCAATATCTCGTCTCTTCCACTTTCTAGTCAGGGTCTGCAGGGACTTAATGGCCCTGGACAACCTGGCTGGGGCCCCCCCATCCGCCCCCTGCCATGGGCCTGGGGGGTCCAGCTCGGGTCAGGTCAGGGTACACCATCCAGCCCTGCCCCATGTCAGACCCTCACTGCGGGCAGCTTGTCTCCAGCCTGGCCTCAGGTCCTTTCTCCTGGATGGACCTTGGACACACGATGCTGGAGGGTCCAACTCCAGCCCCACCTCCAGCCCCGTCTCCTGCTGCTCCCAGATGAACCCCAGCCAGACCCTGGACCTGGCTCAGCCCCGGCCACGTTGGGGCTGTCGTCTGAGCCTGTCATCTGCCCCCAGCTCTGCCTGTCCAGCTCAGACCCCAGGGGATGGCACCCCATCAGCAAGGGCATGGCCCACAATGGGGTCACCCTGGCTCCCGGCTCAGCCCACCTCCCAGAGCAGCCCCACTGGCATGAGGGGGAGGGTGTGGAGGAAACAGCAGAGGCAGACATCATAAGGATGAAGACCAGTTTGACAAAATAGCATCCCAGCCTCCAGTGAGTTCTCCCTCCCAGGGCTAGCACAGACAGCTCCTTCGAGCCAAGCATCTGTTAGCTCCTGCCTAGTCCAAGAAAACTTGCAAACCCAAATCCAGCTATAACTCAGAGGCTAATGAATTCTCTAGCACTTGCTGCTGCCAAAACTCAGGGCTGCCTGCCCTCTGCAGTGTTATTTTTTCCTCTAATGCTAGATCACCCTGGAATGGATTGTGCTACTTACATCAACCACAGGACTGCTCATGCTGTAAATTAAAGATCGCTTTCTGTAGCTTTGCATCCTCTGCTCTTTGTGCCACAAATCCCTCCAGCCGTGTTGTTGATATACCCAGTACTTGGCAAATAATTTGCCTAGAAACATATGTCTACAGCTACAGCTGTGTCCATAGCTAACTTGCTGTCACAGCTTGTATCTGTAATCCTTCTGTGCTCTTTTGAAGCTAGCACAGGATTGTCAAATGGCTAACTTTCTCTTCTGCTCAGCTCTACAAGCAAACAGTAAGGCACTTTTAAAAACTTCTATCCTCGCACTCTTTTGTTCCAGCTCTATGGCAGCTACCCAGTCTATAAGGCCAGGCCTCTAGAGTAACAACCCCTAGATACCTAGCCATTGGCACAGGATGCATAGATGAAGTGTCTTGTACTCTTGCCCTGTGCTTGCACAACACATCAGACCCACAGCCCCAATGGCCACCCCCTTTCTGTTCTCATTTCTGAAAGCAGGGATGTGACAAATCCTTCCTCAAGCAGTAAAATGACTTTCCTGTAACAGGCAAAAAAACCTGAGGGTTGACTACTTTCTCTCTCACACTGAAGCTTTCTCTCTTCTGGTGCTGCATCTTTGTTGCTCTCTTTTTTTATTTTGTTTTTGGATTGCAGACAGTACTTCTAATACCAGAAAAAGATGAATGAAATCAGTCATTAACAGCCCTGCTAGCCAGAGCAGCAGCAGCAGCACTGTACTTGACCTTTATTTCAGTAGGAAAGCAGTTTGGTTACAAAAATACTTTATTTTTTCCCCAGAACACTGCAACACAACTCTGGGAAAAAAACTAAATAACTTTTTCTGTAATTTCAACTATTCTATTAAACAAAAAGTAGCATACAGTCTTTCTAACTGCTCACTTTGAGAGCACCAGCCAAAGAAACCACACAGCACCTCTCACCTTTGTACAGAGCATCCTCCTGTCAGTGGGCAATCTAATTCAATCTAAAAAGTGTGCTGACAGCCCCCCCACACACCCTTGAGTTAATCTCCTCCAGAGACTCACAGCTGGAGCAGGCTAAGTATTCACAGGCATAATCATAGGAGAACATTTTCCCGTAAAGATAACCTGCCTATCAAACCACGCCAAGGAAATGTCCTAGAGACAATCTGCCCTCTGAACATTGCTAGCTAAACCCAGCTCACGTTTTATTTCTGGTCACGCAGCATCATGACAACAGGTACCGTACGAATACAGAAAAGGTGTCCCGAGATCTCCATCATCCAGAATGGTATTCATGACATGAAAATGACAGTGCTCATCAGCACCTCCTCCCCACCTGCACCACCTCTCTCTCTGTCACCTAAAAGCCAGTCAGAATGTTACCCAAAGAAATGACAACCCGTCCTTTAAGGATGTGGTCTGCACAGCGGCCTTGACAAAAAAGCACGAGCCATGGGGAGAAAAGAAACTACTAAATAGCTGAGAGATGACACCCTTCCTTATTAATCCGGCGGGCAGCTTACCAATGGGTATTACCCTCCGTTTCAGCACAAATCACGAGAGCAAGGAACGGAGCCACGCAGGAGCAAGGGACGCCGGGGGACCTGCCGTCACCATGGCAATGCGGGCACACCGCTCACACCTGCTCAGCAGCCTTGGTTCCCTCGTTCCCTCGGCTCAACAGCAGCCAGCAAGACTTGTTTTTTTTACAGACTGTAATTCGATCACTGCACAGAAGCAAGAGAAACCCCTCCCTTTACTCTTCAGCTGATGCTATGCTCTGAATGGCTTTTATACTGCATGAGTACGTGGGAATTAGCCACCGGGGCAGAGGTACGCAGGCACTCACGCCCCTCCACGTTAAGCACTCCCTTGGAGAACCCCTGGCAGAGACCAAACCTGTCTTAAGTACTTACCTAGAGAAGCCAGGCCTGCTTCTGCACCAAGCCCCGAGGGAAAGGGGAGAAGAGGGCCTGGCTTCCATCGGGCTGCTGCCTTCCCAAGATGGCAAGGGAAATCATCCCCATCAGCTGTCCTGCCTTCCCCAGATGGCAAGGGACACCCACAACCTTGCACAAGGTGGTCTGTCCCGCTACAACCCAGGCCCTTACTTCACACCCTCACCAGCATCAGCCCCACCACTGACCTGAGGCACACCACCGCTAGCAGCTGCCCCACGGGTGGGATTTGTCCTGCTGAGCACAAGGCAGTGGTCCTCCCGCCATTTATTTCCTGTCTGATAGAGTGCCGACAGGACACAGTTCAACATCACTGTGAAATTGCATTCTTGAGCACATTACATTTCAATATAAAGCATATAAACGTGAAATTGAACGACAGAAGTTTGCTACGAGCAGAACTTCACTATCACTAATGCCTCACCCGTCTGGATACCGTGGGAGGCTGTGCCATGGGCCTTGCCAAAGTCAGAGTAAACGGCAGTCCCTGCTCTCCCCTTGTCCCGCTAGGACAGTCACCTCCTCAGAGCAAGGCTCACGTTGGTCCCGGCACAACTTGTCCTTGGTGAGACTGTGCTGAGTGTTTCCTGATGGCAATTTGTCCTTCGTGTGCCTCCGAGTGATCTTCTGGCAGATGCGGTCCCTAGTCTTCCCAGAGAAGGAAGGGAAGGTGATCAGCTGGTTGTTTCTGGGATCCTCTTATTTGTCCGTCTTGATGATGGGCCCGATGCTTTCCTTTTTCTAGTGCTTAGGAACTTTCCTTGATTGTCATGACCTTTAAGGTGACAGACAGTAGCCCTCACAGGGACTTCCACCAACTCCGTCAGCACCCTTCAATGCAGCCCCCTTTCATCACTTGGACTTGTGCGTGCCCCTTTGGCTTACCCACTCCCTAACTGTATCTTCTGGAGGCAATGCTTCGTACCATAGACTCTGCTAGCAGGCTTGGGAACTGGGGGGCTTGAGGACACACTTTACTCCTGGCAATTGAGGGGAAGCATTATTCCACAGCTTATAGGACTAGTTTCTTCCTCCTGATGACTCTCACCACCTTATAGGTGCTGCTGGCATTTTGGCTCCCTTCTGACTTGGACGAATACATGTCCTATCAAAGCGGGAGAGAGCATTTCATCTCCTGGGTTACAGCAGGTAACTCTTTGCTTCTCTTCAACTCCTTCAAAACTACTGTAATGTCACAACATCTGCATCTTATTTTCTCCCACTTCAGGATATTTGTGGAGGGTTTTTTTTTACCAACAGTACCCCTAGCCATACACACAGCAACCTTACCAGCTCATGATTAAATTCTGATGTCTCTTTCATTACAAAAATGTAGTTCTTGAAAAGAACAATACAAGGATTTCAAAGTCCTCCATTATTTCTGACCAGACTGCAAACAGAGCAAGACATGTCCTACAGAACTGCTATCTTAAATAACTAGTTCTATATTGATCTTCCAGACTTTGAAATTGTTTTCCTCACCCAATACTGTGTAGAAAATCATCCTTTTTATCTCCCACATGCACGTCAATATTACTAGTTTTGGTGTTCAGAACAACAAATGCCTTGTGTCAAGAAAAAATAGAGTTTGATTTCCCCCTAGCTTGCATGCCTACTCTCTTTGGTATGATACAACCCATGGTCTCATCTCTACTATCTGCTTCCCAAGTATCAATGATCAAAAAAAATTCAAAGCAGGACTGCTTTTTCTAGCTGTGCTCCTCTCACTTCAAAAGAAGACAGGCGTCACACGTGCAGCGTTTTTTCAGCTCCACACTTATATACATGTAAATAGCAGAACATGGACAGATCAAGCTGGGATTAACAAGGGGAACAATTTGCTTTTGGGCTCAGATGAGTCAGACTTTTAGTAAAATACTGGCAGGTTCTTGCAACTAGAAAAGTTTCAAGCTCCATGTCGGTTTAGAAACAGCATAATAATTCCACATCAGCTGCTTCGCTGCCCTTTTCCCTTTCGAGAAACTGGGATATACTGCAAGATAGGTGTGGTCAAATTTTTATTCTCTAGTCACACACTCTGCAACAGTAGTCTTACTGGAATTGTTCAGCAACAGTGTTGCCTGAACTTTTTGGGGGTCACTGCTCTCCCAAAGCTGATTAAATAAGTAGCTTAGTTCTGGGGACAACACACTATTTGATTTCAAAGTTTCCCTCTGAACAACACATATTTCCAAAACACAACAACAGCAGACTGTTTTTTCAAAAAAAACCTCAAAAGCCTAAAATTGCTAAAACAAGCAGGCACACAAAGATTATTTTGGGCTTACAGTACAACTTGGACAGCTTATAGTTTGCTTTCTAAAAGCTCCTGCTATGATTTAAGATGCACAGGAAAGGCTCTGTGCTCACTTTCCAATTCTGATCAGCCCATATACCTGCCTCAGAACTTCAGGAAAACATTCTCACATCTGAGGAGAAAAATGAAAAAAGAAAACCACAACTTAGAACCCATTACTGAATGTTGTGGTTTAACCCCAGCCGGCAACTAAGTACCACACAGCCACTCGCTCACAGCCTCTTCCCCCCACCCAGTGGGATCAGGGAGAGAATCAGAAGGGTAAAAGTGAGAAAACTCGTGGGTTGAGATAAAGACAGTTTAAGAGGTAAAGTAAAAGCCACACACACAAGCAAAGCAAAACAAGGAATTCATTCACTACTTCCCATGGGCAGGCAGGTGTGCAGCCATCTCCAGGAAAGCAGGGCTCCATCACACATAACAGTTACTTGGGAAGACAAATGCCATCGCTCCGAATGTCCCCCGCTTCTTTCTTCTTCCCCCAGCTTTATATGCTGAGCATGACATCGTACGGTATGGAGCATCCCTTTGGTCAGTTGGGGTCAGCTGTCCCAGCTGTGTCCCCTCCCAACTTCTTGTGCACCCCCAGCCCACTCGCTGGTGGGGTGGGGTGAGAAGCAGAAAAGGCCTCGACTCTGCACAAGCCCTGCTCAGCAGTAACGAAAACATCCCTGTGTTATCAACACTGTTTTCAGCACAAATCCAAAACGTAGCCCCATACCAGCTACTGTGAAGAAAATTAACTCTATCCCAGCCAAAACCAGCAGATTGAAGAGCACCGGGTACCTTCAGATTAGATCCAAGATCTGATTTTATCTCCAAGGGGAAAGATTCCTGGCCAACAGAAGAAAGAAATAGAGGGACACTCACTATAATGCTGCAAGAATGTGTTCTATCCTTCATATTTAACTCACCTAGCTTACGGAGACTTTACACAAAGTTAACAATAGTGTTTCTTTTGAGAAGTTATCTAAAAAGGGGCGAGAAATGACACATTCTTTTGCCTAAGTCCTTGAGTGCTCAGTCTTGTCACAAATCTCAGAGCTCACTGGATATTCCTCAACAACGCCCATGTCCCACCAGATTACAGCTTTTTCGAGAGTGAGCTCAGAGGAGAGGTAAGGCATGACACACTGCCATCGAACCAGAGCATCAGCTGTTAGAGCTCTAACCTAGGAAATGGGATTCACAGGTTCAACTCCTTCCTCAATTTTTTGCACAAGTAACTATTCCTCAGACAAACCCTAGATAATCATTTTTCATAGTACAACATATTTAAAAATGGCAGCTTGAGCTCTGTGAAATTCAAATGTGGAAGGAGTACTATTCAGCAGTTTCAGGAGAAAGACATCACAAAGCAATACAATCCAATTCAGGTTTTTGGAGTATGCAAAAGTAGAGTTTTTGTTACAGTATTAATCTGACTTAGTACAGCACCCATCAATATATTTCTGCTGTTCAGACTTTAAAGGAAAACATGAAAATCCCTATACAATCCAAAATAGTCAAGAGCACAATATCCCTTCTTCACTATACCAGCACAACTGTTCTCTCTCATAAATGTAGGGTATAATTTAAATGCTAGTCCCCTTGAAATGTTTATATCCTCTGTCCTCTAAAAAACAGATGAACTTTGACCATAATGAATTAAACTCATTTAATTTATATACTATGTATTTATATGAGGCCGCTTCAGTCATTTCCAGATGGCAGTCTTTAATCATTGGAACACTGAGATTCCCTCACTCCCTGCAGTGTCAATCCCCGCACAAAAAAGAGGAAAAGCAATTCATTTTAAGATACTTTAGTTTCACTTTGAAGTATGGAAAAAAGTTATTTGGAAGATAACAGTTACAGCAAAAGTGGCAATTTCTATTCCTAGCCTTCCATGTATCACACAAACCAACTCATATCAGGCTTTTATTTCTGGGACTTTGGCCCAAGCAAAGTACGTATGTCAGTTTGTTTCTCCTAGTTCTTCCATATGTCACATCTACAAACTTCTGTAAAGGAGACAGCTAGATACAGCTTAAGTAGCATTTTTTAAGTTGCTTTCATTTCAGTCACCCTTCTACTTCTACTTGGAATCCAAAACCTTTGCATTCAAACTGCCAGTAAAATCCAGAAGTACTTACATCACTCAGCTCCAAAAAACCCCAGTTTTTAAATTGGTGATGTCCGCATTTAAGGAGAAGGCTTTTCTGATTAAACAACATGGATCAATGTAATTTCTACAAATAGGGTTGGCTGTGGGTATTCATTCACCCTTTCTGTGGCAGTTCCTTCCAAGATCACTGATTACAATGGAGAAGGACCAGGTTAGTTTATCACAAGGTCTCAAATAAAAGCAGGTCAATTCATAGTTAAGTACATCCTGTATAAAAAGTCTTATGTGATTCAACACCAGCTTCTGCTGTCGCCTCAGTTTCTTATTTCCTAAGTTTTTCTATAACTATCGCTGCCATGAAAAAAAAGCTGGTGAAGGGTCTAGAGCACGAGTCCTATGAGGAGCGGCTGAGGGAACTGGGGATGTTTAGCCTGGAGAAAAGGAGGCTGAGGGGAGACCTTATCGCTCTCTACAACTGCCTGAAAGGAGGCTGTAGCGAGGTGGGGGTCGGTCTCTTCTCCCAAGTAACAGGCGATAGGACGAGAGGAAACAGCCTCAAGTTGTGCCAGGGGAGGTTTAGATTGGATATTAGGAAACATTTCTTCACCAAAAGGGTTGTCAAGCACTGGAACAGGCTGCCCAGGGAAGTGGTGGAGTCACCATCCCTGGAGATATTTAAAAGACGTGCAGATGTGGTGCTTAGGGACACGCTTTAGTGGTGGACTTGGCAGTGTTAGGTTAATGGTTGGACTCAATGATCTTAAAGGTCTTTTCCAACCTAAATGTTTCTATGATTCTCTGATTTTCTGATTCTTATTCAACTTTAATTCCTCCATGAGCTCACCTGTCCCACTCCAAAACACGTGGTGCAGTATTTTCCCCAAGACTTTTGCAAATAACACCAGTAAGTGGAAATAAGTCTTTCTTCTCCTCTACTCACACTTTTACACCCTAATATCCTTTCTCTCAACAAACCTAGCAGACTCCTTTTTATGTGTTTGGGAAGACCACTACAGCAGCATGGGCAGACAGGGGAGTTAGGGGGCAGGGGGAGGAGGGCTAGCAAAGGGAATGAACTCAGCTTCCTTAAATGGCCAGACAACCCTGCGCTGTGTAACACAACTGCAATAGCTGCCCACTGGCAACAAATAAAATGGTGTCCACTTTTGGATAGGCATTTTTCCAAGAACAAGATTGAGAGAACCAACTCTTTCCTCCTGGGAAGCAATTCAGACTTCTGTACCAAAACAGAATAAAGAGACTTTCAAATTTTTCACACAAAACAATCAGTTCATTCTGAAGGGGAGAACCTAAAAAGGAACAAATAAATCTCCATGTGAAAACTTTAGTCTCATCCTTAAAGAAAGGCCATGACTGAACTAATCTGAGCCACATAGTAAGTCTGTGTACAAGTATCTCTTGCCTTCTGTCCTGGTTTAGGCCAGGATGGAGTTAGTTTTGTTTTCAGCAGCTCCTGTGTTTTGGCTTTAGTGTGAGAAGAACAGTGATAGCACACTGATGTTGCTGGTTGCTGCTGAACGACCAAGGACATTTTGCTGTTTTCCAGGTTCTGCTAACGTGCAGGTGCAAAACTTGGGAGGGGTAGAGACAGGATAGTTGATCCAAACTGGCCAAAGAGAGTATTCCATACCATAGACGTCATGCCTGATATAAGCGAGGGTCGGTTGGGGGGGCCACTAGGTTTTTTGGGCTTTTGAGGATCTTTTGGGCTTTTGAGGCTTTTAGACCCTTAACTTGCCTTAATCCTTAAGCTTCCCTTCGTGTTGCTTTTTGTTTCCCTATTTTTACCTTTTTGTTTTTCACTCGTTTAGCTGTTTGTTCCCTCGCCTGCTCTCTCTGGAACTTGCTGTTCTGGGATAGCTGGGGGGGGGATACCCCTGCTCCCTGCCTGCTGCTCGGGACGGGCTGTATCGGTCGTTGGGTGGTGAGAAATTGTGTATCATTTGTTTTATATATTCTATTATCCTTGTATATATTATCATTATCATCATCATTAATATATTTTCATATTTTTCCTTTGCTGTCCTGGTGAGCTGTTTTTATCTCAACCCGCGAGTTTTCCTTTCTCTCCAATTCTCCTCCCCACCCCAGCGGGGAGGGGGGGAGTGAGCGAGCGGCTGCGTGGTATTGGGTTACAATTTGGGGTTAAACCACGACACCTTCTCTGACTAGTGTCTGCATAAATCAAACATTTGGAAAGTCTTCACTGATTTTTAAAAGTCCCACATGAAGTTTTGTAATGTTTTTACTCCTTCAAGTTTGCTCTTTTACTCCATCTGCTCCAGAGATACAGATAGAATAACCTATTTTAAAACTTTTTCTAGCATATGCCAGTTTAAGAGCATCAAAAATCAGATGCACCCATATGGTAACAGGCAACAGGGACAAAAATTGTTTCAGGCCAGGAAAATGCCTCCTCTCTTCCCCACTCACCAAAAACCTGCAGACTCTGCAACACTACGTCACTTTATCTAATGTTATTTTTCAAGAGCCTAAGCTAAGAATTTCCTAATTGCATGCTGCGTTTCAGACTGAGCACTCAGATTTATTCTGCCTCCCCCCATTTACTCTGCTAATGGGGTATAAACACTGTCTCCTACCCTAACAGCTGTAGCAGTGGTGTAAGGTGTACACAACAAAAGTTCTGAAGTGGTTCATGAGACTTGGAAATCGGCAGCTCTTTCATATTTTGTCAAACTCTACCACCAGGTGTTTATGATTTTTGTCTCAGGTCTTGAGAATTTTGGGGGTTTTAAAACTCAGCTTCTAGAATGCAGGATCAAGTGGGAATGGTACTTTCATTCAAAAATAAAACAGTGATTTTTTTATGTCTTACATTTGTGGAGAATTTGGCCATACTTGGAAGAGGAGGGGGAAAATTCCAAACTCTTCAATATTTCATGATTATATACCAAAAGTACCTGATCATTTTTGGTTCAGGATGATTGTGGACGGCAACACAAAACACAAAATATATGAATTTATTATTGGCTAGCACCAACCTAGATTCACAAGCAGGCAAAGTGCCAGTCGTGACACAGGGGATGTAGTCAAGCTGTGTACCTAAGCTGTGTATTCTTCAGAGCACTGAAAATCCGGACTGTTTCCTACAATTTTGCCTAAGCTTCTGAGACACCTTGGACCAGATCTGTCTGCCAACTCTTGCTGAAGACAGAAACCCCCTCGGTTACAAAGCAATTCGGTCATACTCTTCAATGCCTTGTGAAAATATTACTAATCAGTCTTGACAATGCACACAGAAATTAAATCTCACCTCCATAAGGGTATTCTCTCCATAACAGAAATTAAATTGAAAGAAAGAAAGAAAGAAAAAGAGTGACGACTCCTCAAGCCAACAGAAGACATCAGGGGTAGGGTCATCAGCAGAGCCCTGAAGTTCTTAGCTCTGCATTTCGTACTTCCCTGTTCCTGGCCCCTCTATTTCCAGGAGCAGCCATGACGTTAACATCTACTCAGGAAATCAGCCGGCATGTTCAGCAACAAACATAGGTTGAGGTTCTTTCTTATCTCCTTGTCATGAGAAGCCTAGTGGAGAAGACCATCTGAATTTGTTTCCACATCTCTCACTAGAAAGTATGATAGAGTTTCTTTACAGGAAAGATAAATGTTAGAGTAAAAGTAAGCAAGCAGCCAGCAGATAGCAGCCAACGTAATAAAAAATACAGACTGGTTTAGAAGTACTCATTCATTCATATTTTTCCAGTCTAAGATGAAAAACAGTGCCAGCTACAAACTCCACATTGCAAATGATACTCCATCCAACCCACAGGGAATGAGTAAGAAGTCTGGCTGGAAAATATAGGTGTAGACCAATATCATTATTCTAACAGCACAAATAAATGGTTCCACACATAGGCACCCATTTAGTGCTTAATATTGCAATAATACATTTTTTGGTGCTCTTCCACAGGACAGCTATGGAATAGAAAACAATGAATTAAAAAAGCGTTCCTGATTTTCATTATTCCGCTACAAAATTTTAAAATCCCATCCTTAAGTTAAAAGCTTGCACCACTAGTGAAGCCAGAGCAAGCTGTGATGACTGAAAACATATTCTATCAATCCTTTTCATCTGCACATCGTTGTCTACAGCAGATTCCTACCATGACTGCTTAGCCAACAGAAGGAATCACGGGAGTGATTTGTACTCAGCTATAAGTAAAACCAGCCAGCTTGATGCTGGCTGTGCTCAAACGTGGTCCTCCGGTTGCAGCTCAGATTATAACATCAGCAAACCCAGGTGGTACTCAGCTGCTGTTCACCACCCGCCCCAGCCTGCTTTCTCTTCCTCCTGGCGAACGTTATTTCCTCCTCAGACGTGCTGGCACAGCCTTGCAGAACCCAGTTCAGCCAGAACGACCTGAGCCATCCAACAAGAGCACAAGCTCACGTGGACAGAAACCCCTGTGGGCAGGGCCTGGGAACGAATGCCTGACCTCAGCCTTGAACAGCTTCAGCCAGTGAACAGGCCCTGGGAATCAGGGCGGGTTTCATGGGATGGCTGACAGGAGCTGGTGGTTTGCTGGTATGGAAAGGATCAGTCCCTTTCCCGGTCATACGTCCCCACCCCTTCCCTTGGACAAGGTCTGGCAATGAATCATCTCACTACGGGGTTAAAATTGCTCAATGAACAAATGCAAAACTAACCACCAAAAAGTGGGGACTTTTCTGCCAGTTGGTGCGAGGCGGGGAAGCATGCAGCCAAGAGCTGGGAAGAGCAGGTATCAGGTCCATCTCTTGGTGACTAAGAGCTATTAAACCAGCCTAGCCTCCCATAGCGTAGCATCCTATGTCTTGATATGAACTATCCTCCATAAAACACAATGTATTAGCGTAACAATAAGAACAGAGCAGGAGAAGCTTTGAATCCACAGAAGAGCGTGTTTTAGTCTGTATTACCTAGAGGCTCAGTTAGGCTCACCCTTCCTTGCCCCCTTCCCCATCCACTGGAGCCACTGGAAACTGCTACCTGTGAGGTTCTGTCACAGCTTCCCTTTTTCCTAATGTTTTCTGAAGAGTGCTAGGTCTTTGAAACTCTCCAAGACACCTTTGCTTCCCTCAGGCCCAGCCAGGGCAGCCAAACCATCCTGCAGAATATTTGCCATTCGCAGTCCATTGATGGCTGAAACTGTCTTTGTTGTTTGTCAGCAGATATGAATATCAGGATAAATGCACGCTATCTTGAACTTATTTCCTGGCAAAATCATTAGTTAATTAATATTATGAGCAAGTAAACAAAAACTTGTTCAGCACATGGTATTTATAAATTATTCTCTGCAACTCTGAATCTGTCACGCTAACAAATCAGTAAATTAAGTCATTGAGTGATCAGAGCCAGGAGCTCAGATCAGAGACTGCTGAATACTGATCTAATCAGCAATTCAGTTGCTGCACAGGAGTTCAAAACATGCAATTCATGGCACCTTAGCAAAACCCAACATACTCATCTCTGAAAAGGATGCATTGCCTGCTTTGCAAACATCCTGCCCATTTAAACAAATTAGCCTTGAGATTAAGAGCACCTAAGCACCAAATGTTTCTCTTAGACTAAGTTCAGCACATTTTCTCTTTTAAACACAAGAGATGTTTTGCAAGAGTAGAGTTAATTTTCCTGCACAGTTCCAACCTGGTAAAATGCCATATATTTTCCATATGCTAGTTATTCTTTAGTAAGGCCATTTGATGGAAACAAAACAGTTTTTCAAGTAAATGGGGAGCAGTCCTACACATATGAAAGGTAATAGCATAAATTTGAGATTATATTATCTGAATTTGCTGTCAGGATCATGTTCAAAGTCCTCAGTACTCAAAAACCAAAAAAAACCTTGGAAGTTTTTTTTCTCCTGATGACACAGTAAGGTGGGCACCACTGCAGAAGTAAGCTGGCCTGACTGCCAGAAACTGTGAGCAGCCCAAAAGGAACGTGTTGCAGCTGGTTGTCAGTACCACGTCACACACGTGATAGCAAGAGAAAGGGAAGTGATACTAGTGGCCTTGCAGCTAATCGGAGGTGGTGATAGAGTGGTGATGAATAATAATCGTTAGCATGACAGAACAGATGTTGCAGGAGGCTTGTGGTTTCACTTCAATATCTACCATTCACAGGCAAAAAATGGTGTGTATGTTTGACACATGAAAGAACACAGAGATGCATGGGAGATCTGGCAATTTTCCTTGTCTCCCCCTCCCATGCACACTGTGGTGTAGGTTGTTCCCAATTTCCCTTAAGAGAAATTCACGTCACAGGGGCTGTGACGTGGCCCACTATTAGCTCTCTGTGCCTGTGTACCGGAGACGCTGCCATTCCCACAGCTAACTGAGGAAAGGTAGGTTCCACAGCTAGGACACGGCCTGAAGACAGCGTTTCACACTTACAAGGTCACAGGAAAACAGCCTTGCTGGATTTGTGCAATATCCGCCTCCCATATGGAAGTGTTCAGCCAAAGCTCTCTGAGTGGGGAAACTGGAGGGGTGGGGTGATGAGACAACTAATATAACCTCTTACAAGTGTTGCTATTTACACCTTTATACAGTTACCACTGTCTGCAGGGAAAATTCACACTGTTTATGTTCACACATCCAACTTAGGTGGCTGAGTGATAAATCTAGGCTTTCTGGTCAAGGAAACTGGATTCAGAACAGGTCTGTCTGTTTTGGCTTGTAATCACAACTGACAAATCCAATAGGAAAAAAAATAGGTGAACAACTTTTCAGCAGCGTGAAGCTTTAAATCCTCACAGAAATAACACTCCAACCCCTATTTTATTCCACATCGCCTCTGACTCCCAGTCCCAGTCTCACCACCTTCCTTCAGAGACACTGTTCCTCCTGGCTCCGCCTTTTACCACCCCCAACAGCTGGTCCCTTTTCAGTTCCTCTTCACCCTTCCCATGCATTCTGGGCTTACCTTCCTGGGCACTCCACTGAGGTCTAGGACCTAAAAGTATCCTTGGGAGGAACAAAGAGGAACATCCTGAAGACGGGGAACGTATCTTGTAGCAGTGGTGGTCAGTCATGATCCACTTACAGGGAAACGGGTTATCAGTTAACAGTACAGGGGGGTTCCCTGAAGCACACAGACCACTCCAGCTCCACTGACGGGATGGCCTAAACTCCTACTTCAGGCATCTAAGCAGAATGACTCCATTTAGAAAGCGTTGCTAAGACCTGCCAGTACACCTCCCTGCCAGGGCAGGCTGTCTCCTCTCATCTAGTTTATTAATGTTTCTCGAATTTGATTAAATAACCTAAGAAAAGGTCTCTTGGAGAGCATCCTACTAAAGTACATTTCACAGCTGGAGACTCTATGCATCTCACAGGGTGACTGACACATTCCCAGCCTTTCCATGATAAGGATCTCTGATTCTATCCTCCTCCAGAAACAATCTTTATCCCTCCCCATACCTATACTCTTTCCCTTAAAGGCAGGCTTTTTCCTTTTCCCATCCCATTCCTCTATGGAAACTGCTTTCCCATCCTTTTGTGAATGTGTCCCACAGTTTTGGTCATCTAGATGTCCAGACCAAAAGCCCTAAAAAAAGTCAGGCACGTCAGAAAATGCTGTGTGCACAGCTCTTGTCTCAGCAGTCATGAATGTTCAAGACTAGCAGCTACACTTGGGAAGTGTTCCTGGTTTAGACGTACCAAGTGTGCTCAGTACCCTCTCTGAAACAGCAAGCCCCTAATTCTTAGGGTTCGTGTGCTGCTTTTGAGGTTAGGTCTCTACACTGGGTAGCTGACAAACGTTACATGGGACAGTCTCCATCCCACACTCTTTAGACTTTATCTTGCAAAAGCCTTCGCGGTTTCTATGGGAGATAGCACTTCCACTCCTGCTCTTCTCACCCTCGGGCGGTCTCCCACTTCACAGAGGATTCCACCTCCACTTACTGCCGTTATCTTTTCATCCCCAGTGGAAAGTGGGGGGACTTCACTCCCACGTGGGACAGAAACAAACAGGCCAAACACCATTCAGCACGATTAAGAAGAGTTGTGCTCCCTTTTTTCCAACCCAGAATTCATAGAGTTGAAGAAGCCTGGAATGCAGTTGTGCTGTTCTACATCCGTCTAATTCAGGTTTATGAAGGAAAAGGGGCACAGAAAGAATGATTTCCCTGGAGGAAACACCACATATAAAGCACTATACTCCTATGCAGTCTTCATCTTTTCTTTTTTACCATGCCTGGCACAGTTACATGCTAAAATCATCTAACAGCACAGCCTATTGACTATTTCTCTCCAGCAGACAAGTAACTTGTTCTCCAAGGATCACATTGCTGAGACTTGGGGAGTAAAAAGCAATTTGGGACAGTTTATGAGGGCTGGAGGGACAATTATGTACTCAGAAAACAAAAACTCAGACATTTTCCTATGCTGCTGGGGTCCAGGCTGTGACTGTTTTGGTGTCTAGCCAGGTGAAGGTCTGATTCTTCCTAAAGCTGCAGCTGAACAGGTAACCAACACCATCTCTGCTACTCAGGGCAACAATTTAAAACCATTTCATTTGTTTGTACCGCCACAACTGAGCTGCCCATCATCGGGAAGATGGGGAGGCAGAGTAACCAATTAGCCTCATTCTTAACCTCCTCTGACGCATGCACCAATGCTCAATGAACACGCTCAAACTCTTTGGGGCTGTAAATCACATTTCCATAGGCATATTCTCAGGTTCATGTCACTTTGCACTTCACAGAATCTGAAAGCACAGACTGCAGGTAAGATGAAGACAAAGGTGATGATTTAGGAGGAAGAAGTACAGCAGGAATTTTGTCTTCCACAGCTACAACATGTCACACGGGCGCTTCAGGCAGCCTAGGCCTATGCGACCAAATTCTCAACATACCCAACCCTGTACTGCTTCAAATGATGCTCTGGAACCCCTAATTCTGTTGCAAGCTACGGAGGTGTAGCCTGAAACCACCCCACTCTTTCAGCTTTCTTGGAGTTACTATGTATTTATTCTGATGTAATCTAACACCGGATGTGTAAACAAACAGGAACTCATTACAGCGACCCTGTACAAAATCCACCCTTACTGTTTACCTCAGAAGTTAGATCTGTGGTTAAATTTTCAGTACCCATGAATATTTATAACAGGCTATCAACATGTTTTCAACCACATCTCTTAAACAGTTCGTTACGCTACTTGTATTTTCAAGGTGATTTCTCACTTGCAGAACCAGGTCATAAAAATTCCTGGCATCCGAAGAATCACCTAGCAGTTATAAAACTCCATCAGTGGCCATTGACAGAAGATTCCTAAATTACTGGTACTTTTCAGGAAAAAAATGTGGTAATAATTTTTAATTATTCCAAATCAAATGTGCAGAGAATTTAACTTGATCAGATTAAACAACTCATATTAAAAAAAAAAAAAAAGTCACAATATAGGAAAAGGAATAAACAGGGAAGCCACAGGAAAACAAATCTCTCTAATCAGTTATGGAAGACTCATTTTGTCCCTTCCTATTTTTCCTTTGTAAGTTATAATGTGAAATGTTAACGATTCTCCTACAGGGATCCCTGTCACCATTAAATTCATTACTGTTGGAGGGAGAAAAGGAAGTGGCATTGAATAAAAGTCAACACTATTTGAATGGCATTGTCACACAGTAACCCAACGCAACAAATTTCCCTGAAAACTACCCCTACTATGAGATAATAAAAATCCTGGTGTAACCCTAATTAAAAGCAGACAAATAGGAGTAGAAAATGACAGAGGATTTGACCTCAGCATTCAGCTTAGACAACAGTCATGCTGGAAAGAGAGAACAGGATCACAGACAAAATGCTGTAAATAAACAGTGCTTACAAAGATGAATGTCTATATTAGCAGACTATTTATCAGCAGAGCCGTGGGCTCTTCCATGGCAGCTGGCCTTTGCGCTCAGGTCTTTTATTGATGAGCATAGCTGAAAGTTAGAAAGTTCTTTAATCCATCCCACTCTCTATTCTCAAGTCTCAGGCGTCAGCGTGTTCGCCCTGGTTTCACTGGTGCCTGCGTCCCTGGCATTGCAGTGCTTAAAACATACCAGGTGATGTGAACACGAGTGAATACACCGGTACGTGTACAAGTATTGCTGTGAACCCGCGCTGACTCCAAAGACAGAATCGCAGGTTTGATTCCTGTTTGCAGCCTGTCACAGACAGGTCAACCTTTCTGTTTCTTTCCCTGCTCCGACTGCAGCCCGCGGCACACCTCCGCTGGAGCTCGGTCCGGAAGGACTGCTCCGTTTGCAATGGCAGCAGCGTACCACAGACCTACGGGCAAACAGGCAGTTCCGTGATATGCCACAAAATATTTTAAACCATTAGTATTTTCTTTTACTAGTTAATTAGTTCTTAAGTAACAAAAGACAGCAAGTCAGAAGTGCATATATTTGCCTGTCAGTTAGGACTTGTCCACATCCTTCTGCAAAAACAGTTTTCCCATCTGAAAACATAATTCTTGCTACCATAACACTTTTACTTCATTCTGCTTCTTTTTTTCTTTTAATTTTCCTCCTCAGTTTTGAATGCACAGTTTAAGGTGACATTGATTGTTTCTGCGCTGAATCATGTTAATGCTTTCCTTGGGAAACCCCAAAACCATCTTTTTCATTCAAAGTTTCTTCTGGGGAAAAATTCCGATTTCCCAATCAGCTCTGCTCTTGGCTTAGAGAGTAAAAACTTGATTAAACTTCTCAACACAACAAACAACGCCATTTCATGTCACTATCTTAGATTATGACACCTCATTCTGAGAAACACAAATATTGGCCTGATATACAGGCATTTATATTACCACAAAGTCCATCAATGCCTTCAACAGGCTTTAGAGGAGAACTTCAAATGTGCAAAAGCTGTGGCACATCTTCTTATTTTTCTTCCTGATAAGAGTGAAAATCCACTGATAAGAAAAGTCCAAGACTGGACAGAACCATGGTCCACACTATCATTTATCAAAATATTCGCATCTAGCTTGGAAGAGGACACACTGGGGAAAGCTCTTTTGATGTGTTATGCTATGTTTCTATGGATTTAAATAGCAAATAGAATGATTTAAATCTCACTCAGCCAGCATCAAGAGAAAGTTAAGCCATTCTAAACTAAATACATACAGGACACATTTGAAATTTAGCACTTAAGAAAAGGATTAAAATGCAGCTCTAGCTACCCTATGTCTTCCTGGATTCCAAGAACCATTTTTTGCTACTTTCAATGAAAATAAAGTCTACTGACTCTGAAGTCACACAAATGAATTTTAAAAAGGCATTTCCCCAACAGCCATGTAGTATCTTGCTAAAAAAAGAGGATGTACTGATCTTATAACAAAAACTAGCTAACGTGTTTTGAAACTTACTTTCCTCCATCTAAAAACTGGTTAGGACTAAGAATAGGCATTGTTTATATTTGCTTAAATTAAGATAATAATTCTTGAAGATGTAAAAATTACAAATATTATATTGACATAATTATATGAGGTGCTGTATCTTTCTCCGTGTCTGTCGTGGTTTAACCCCAAATTGTAACCCAATACCACGCAGCCGCTCGCTCACTCCCCCCCTCCCCGCTGGGGTGGGGAGGAGAATCGGAAGGAAAGGAAAACTCGCAGGTTGAGATAAAAACAGCTCACCAGGACAGCAAAGGAAAAATATAAAAATATATTCATAATAATAATATATGTAAGGATAATATAAGATATAAAACAAACGATACACAATTTCTCACCACCCGACGACCGATACAGCCCGTCCCGAGCAGCAGGCAGGGAGCAGGGGTATCCCCCCCCAGCTATCCCAGAACAGCAAGTTCCAGGGAAAGCAGGCGAGGGAACAAACAGCCGAACGAATGAAAAACAAAAAGGAAAAATAGGAAAACAAAAAGCAACCCGAAGGGAAGCTTAAGGATTAAGGCAAGTTAAGGGTCTAAAAGCCTAGTGGCCCACTGACCGACCCTCACTTATACCAGGCGTGACGTCTATGGTATGGAATACTCTCTTTGGCCAGTTTGGATCAACTATTCTGGCTCTGCCCCTCCCAAGTTTTTGCACCTGCACATTAGCAAAACCTGGGAAACAGCAAAATGTCCTTGGTCATTCAGCAGCAACCAGCAACATCAGTGTGCTATCACTGTTCTTCTCACACTAAATCCAAAACACAGGAGCTGCTGAAGACAAAACTAGCTCCATCCTGGCCTAAACCAGGACAGTGTCGCACATGCCTCTGTTCACTTACCCCGCCTTCCTGACCTTCCCCAGAAATCCACACGATTCTTCTCAGGACCAAAATCAGATCCAAAATGAAGAGACACAAATTGTGTTTCTCTCAGTACAGCTGTCTCTCCTCAAAGACATCAGCTGTCCAATGCAAATCTTGGGAAAGAATTTTTCCATAATGGAGGAAACATTTGCACATCATGAAATCTAAGGTCCATTTGGTTGGAATATGAGCACCCCCTAGTTTTGGGGTTCTTTTATTTTTCCCCCTCCAGCTGGGTATGAGTTTGTCATGCGCTCTAGTCATGTCTGCTCGTGTCAGCATGCATTTCCTGATTAAGCCTTATCATCTAGCATAATCAACTTAGACCTTCTCTGTTATATTCCATTATCTCTCAGGCTTGATGGAGTTCTGCTATCAATACCCACCTCATTTTATGACAAATGGGAATGATTTTAGCAATCATTTCTGTGGGTCTTGCATTCACTCTCTCAAAAGCTTTTCATTTCTTAAGATTAGAGATAATGATCTGATATTTAGTAATAGGTTTGGTTTTTCAACTAGGTTTTCAAAACCCAGCAGGCCTAATAAGAAAAAATGCCAAACAATATTTCACCCCATTTGTATCAGATTCAAGTGAAAAGCTCACACCAAGATGATTCACATTCGGAGAACCAGCCGCAGAAGGTACTGCGCACTCCTCTTTTCCAAGTAATGTCCCACTCATCAGTGCTAGAAACCCTGACTCCATTTCTTGTTGAGGATGTTTCAAGTATGTGGACAGTTTTTTTCCAGTAAGGTCAATGCCGAAATATATCATAGAATCACAGAATAATTTAGGGTGGAAGGGACCTAAGGAGGTCATTCAGTCCAATCTGCTGCTCAAAGCAGAGCCAGCTGTGAGATCGGACAAGGCTGCTTAGAGCTCTATCCAGCCAGGTCTTGACAACCTCATAGGGTAGAGACCGCACAACCTCAGCGGGCAGCCTGGTCCACTGTTAATTGTCCTCACAATGAAAGAATGTTTCCTTCTATCCAGCTGGACCCTCTCCTGCTTCAATTTATTTCTCTTGCCTCTCAACCTCCTGCCATGCACCACTATGAAGAGCCAGGCTCCATCTTCTCAATAATCTCCTCATAGGTATTGAGGAAGGCTACTATTAGGTCTCCTCAAAGACCTCTTCTTCAGCCTAAACATGACCAATTCACTGAGCCTCTCCTGACAGGGCATGTCCTCCAGCCCCCTGACTCTCTCATGGTCCTCTGCTGAGCTTACTCAAGTTTGTCAGTGCCTTGCTTGTGCTGAAGGGCCCACAGCTGGATACTGGTACTCCAGATGTGGACTAACAAGAGCTCAGTAAAGGGGGAATAATCCCTTCCTTCAGTCTACTGGCTGTGCTCCTGTTAATACAGCCCCAGATGCTGTTGGCCTTCCTGGCTGCCAGGGCGCTCTGCTGGCTCACTTTCAGCTTGCTATCTACCTACAACTCCCAGGTCCTGTACACCAGAGCTGCTTCCAGCCTGTGCTGTTGCAGGAGGTTCTTCCTTCCCAGGAGTAGGACTTTGATTTCGTTCTTGTTGAATTTTGTAAGGTTCACACCAGCCTCCAACCTGTCTAGGTTCTTCTGAATAGCAGCCCCATCATCAATCACCTCAACTGTTCCCTGAATTTGGTGTCAACTGGTAACTTCATGAGAGCGCACTGTTGCCTCCTTTAGGTTAGTCACTGGAAATGATCTTAAGGATGTTGTCCTCTCAAAGACAGTAGCTTCCTGCTCGGGAAAGAATCTTAACTGCAGAAAACTATGCTAAATTTTTGAAAAGCAGCAATTCCTAAATAAGGGATTAAAATAAATTGCAAAATCATTTGCTGAAATAAGGCCCAGACCATCTAATTCTTGCTCAGTTTGGTAATTATGTTATGTTTGGCAATGAAGAACTGATGCTTGCAGACTCTGCAGTTACTGTTGGCATAAACACACAAGGCACGGAGCATTTTTATTTCTGCTAGAGAAATGCTACTCACCTTTCCAGTCTTCAGCCAGCCATAATGTGTTGGAACATACCATTCCTTCTCTTTGCCAATAACAGAGGGCTGATAGTAAAAATTATGCCCAATCTCATTTTCCTTTGGGAGTCTCTGTTGAGTTGAAAGAAATAAAACCTAGATTCATACTGAGGACAGAAAATCTCCTTGAACTAGAATACACAGAGGCCGTCATCTTCTGTCAAAAGAAGCAATTAGGGAAATGATATAGTGAAGATTATTTCATCCTTATCTCTGAAGCAACCTCAGGAGATTCCACCTCATTTTAACACCTTTCCTTTATGGTTTTATTGTGCTACAGAAGCATTATATTTAACTGGTGGCATCTCACCATTTCTATCACTTTTCTGTTTTTCCTTTGCGATGTCACAAAGGGTTTTACAAAGCAATATACAAAACAGACATCACTTCTTCACATACAAAGCCCCCACTTATAACAACATCACATCCATCTAAGGGTAATCCACAAAGGGCACTGCCAACAAAGCTCTTTCTGAACTCAAGCCGTTGTATCTTTTCTGTACCAGAACAAGAGCTGCAATTGCCAGGCAAGTTATGGTTGTGACTTGCATAGGTTATTTTTTTTTTCCCCAAGGATTTTTCTGCAACTAAAGGAACATTTCACAGACAGGTTAACAATCTGAAGCCTGGCTCTTCCAGACACTCCAGGAGATTTTGGTCACATAATACACCTTGTGCCTCTGTTTCTTCTCCTGTCCTTTGTCTGTTTGGGCTGAAAATGTTGTGTGACAGAGTCTCTTATTGCATGTGCAGGTCACATACAAACAATAAGGCTTTTATTGGCAGCTGTTTTGCAAACCACACGGCCCATGAAATACTATTCCTCCAGAGACTTGAGATCCACCACCACTTCTGACAGAAATGCATTGGTCCTCCTGAAATTACAGTACTCATCAAAGAAAAGGAAAAAACCAACCTTTCGCTTAGTCATTCCATCAGGTTACAGATTAGGAAAATGGCAGAAAATGTAGGGTGCATCAGTCATGTTATCAGCAACAAACCAGCAGTCTTAGGATCCCTTTCTCTCATAAGACACAAGGAAGCAGCAACAATGGCATCTGCAAAGTACAAGCAGAGTAGGACACCTCCACCCCTCCTCCTCCCAGGAATAACGCAAAACCAGCAGCTTAGACATTTTTCTTATATGGACTAAACATTAGGAAGGGCTGAAGTAGACAGACCCTTAAGGAAATGGTCAGCTTAGCATCGCACATAAATTTGTGTATTTTGCTACTATGGTGGTTGTGTGATTCCCTGCCCACACTGCAATAAAACTGCCGCTCCATACAGTTTGCTCACTCGCACATCAAATGAAAAGAGGCCTTCAAGTATATGTTGCATTTATACGCTGAAAGTCCAATCATAGCACTCAGCTGCTGGCAACACGGAGTGTTTGCTGTTCTCAGAAGTGGTGCACACTAAAACACCACAGGAAACACCTATGGGAAAAGGCTAGGTAGGAAAATGTATACGCATTGAACATTTTTGTCTCTTCTAGAATTGTTGTTCAAAAGATACACAAATCTCCGAGATCATCAGTGTTGTCTACGAGTCAAAACATTTGTTGTGACAGTATTTCAATCACCAGTCAAGGCCTAGACTATACTCTGTCTGAAAAAATGGCACCCTGTCTCACATCAGCTCCGCTCCAATGGCATGCGATGAATTACACTTTCAGTAGCCAAGCCTGTCAAATACCACGGTGAGTCAGCAAGAGGCAAAGATGAAGACTTACTGAAACACTATGATGTTAGATGGACTTGCTAAAAAACTTTTCTAAAGAGTACTGTGCTGAAATGATAGAAACAGAACTGAAGGACGTGGTGAATATGAAAAAGAAAGCAAGTGCACAAAGGTTAGGAGATAGTAGAGCTGCAACAATATGAGTACAACTATGATACTGGGTGGTAGTCATGGTTGAAGATAATGAATATGAAGAAGGCTTTATTTCCATGCTGAATACCAGACAGCTAGATAGATGCACCAGATCTGCAGGTCTTAACTTTACATTAGCAGCTACTGGCATCCGTATCCAGAAATCCGTGTCATTTCGTGCTTTTGATTGTTTTGACCTAAATGCACTGATTTACAATATAGGCAATGTTAAAAAAAAAAAAAAAAAATAGTGTGCAGGGTTAGGGATTATGCCTAAACATATAGTGTAACCAGCAACCTGCTCCATGGACCCAAAGCTTAAAAAGCATTCGGGGGAAATGCCTCTGACACATTTGAATCTGCATACGTTGGTGAAGTGGCCAAGAGGTTGAAAACAGTGCAGGGACAAGCAGGTGACACTGTTTGGTTCAGTCCTTCATGAGCTGCTCACCAGTGAAGGAAAAGAAATGCAACAAGCAGAGTGCTATTTAACATTGGTGGGCCAACATGACTGACAACCCAGTTGGCCATGGCCAGGTTTGAAGGACACTACCACATGTCCTTCTCCTGGTATCACAATGAACTATAGAAAGACAAAGAATGAGGTTACTAGAGGTTGAGACAGGCAAGAAGGCAGAAGCATTCAGACACTGCTAGAAGCCAGTACCAGAAAGGACTGAAGCTGGCTGGTGTGAAGCTTGACCCAGTGCTAGAGGCAGGTAGCTCCATGGCATAGGGATGCTGCGGAAACCTTACAACCATCACTACTGAAAAGAAGTGAGGAAAGAGACTAGAACAGGATGATTTTAGCTGTTATGTTGGAAGGTGGCAATGCCTGCCACCTAGTGACTCTAAGCCAAAGATAATCACAGACCTTTGTAGTATTGTATGGATGAGGCTACAACAGCTGGTTTTAGAGTTCTATGTGGTGGGCAACTACTGACATAGCTGTATAACCTCTCTTTGCAGTCAGTGGAGAGAAGCAGGCACTTCTCTCCACAGATTGTAAAATGGCAGTCCCAGTGACTAGCTCAGGTGTAGTTAGATGAAACGATCCTCATGCTCAGAAGTTACACTAAGCAAGAACTAAAAAAATTGCTAAAATGCATACAGTTATGTGACTTGGAGAAAAGGGGGCTACCATCCCCACTCCATAACATGTGTCTACCACATGGTAGATGCAGGTGAGAAATAAGGAACCTAATTGCAAGATGTGAAAGTTTGTTATAGCTTGCACATGTGTCAGAAACTAAGTTACCAAGGAGCCATGAAGAACCATCATGATGCTCGGACAAAATTGAGACATTCACTACGGAAATAAAAGATTTCTGGGCCTTGCAGACTGTCTGCTATTATTCCCTTCTGTGTCCTGGTGGAGAAAAATAAGTACTTATTAAGAAAACAAAAAAGAATGTCTATTACGTTAACAACTAGCTCGCACACATGACTTTCTCTGAGGGAAACAACCTTCAGAAGTCCCAAGTACTGGCCGAGTATTGAAGCCAAAGGGACAGTAGCATTACGTCGTGCAACTAATGTGTAGATACATGCTTATGATAAGTTTTGTTGTGACCTGTGTGAGTGTATCTTCACCTCTCAAAGACTTCTTGTTGCAAGTCTTCACAAAAGTGCTTTTGTTACTCTTAATTGACCTTCTCTGATGATGTCAAGAAGGGATACGTCTGCTTCAAATGTATGTTACTCTAAAAGCAGAAACAGAATATTCAGCTAGTGCTTATTCATCACATGGTGATGGTGGAATTCATCATCATATTAAAAAAACCCTCAAAATACATGAAGTTGGGACGACTATTTTAACTAAGTTTTAAATAGCAAAATAGTTAATATTTTGTCTATTAATAATTAATGTCTGCAGTTAACATAGCTGTGCTGTGCAGTAACTGATCTTCCTAGTGGTATCCTGATGGACAGTATTTCTACTAGAGGGCTTTCCCAAACACTACATAAAAGGGAATTTCTGAAAGGTTAGTTGATATAGTGGAAGCCCTAGTAGTAACTTATGCTTTGATTGGTAAAACACTGGCATTTCTTAATCAGTCTGTGTGATGGTTTTGGCTGGGATAGAGTTAATTTTCTTCACAGTAGCTGGCATGGGGCTCTGTTTTGGATTTGTGCTGAAAACAGTGTTGATAACGCAGGGATGTTTTCGTTACTGCTGAGCAGGGCTCACACAGAGTCAAGGCCTTTCTGCTTCTCACCCCACCCCACCAGCGAGTGGGCTGGGGGGTGCACAGGGAGTTGGGAGGGGACACAGCTGGGACAGCTGACCCCAACTGACCAAAGGGATGCTTCATACCGTATGATGTCATGGTCAGCATATAAAGCTGGGGGAAGAAGAAAGAAGGGGGGACATTCGGAGCGACGGTGTTTGTCTTCCCAAGTCACTGTTACGTGTGATGGAGCCCTGCTTTGCTGGAGATGGCTGCACACCTGCCTGCCCACGGGAAGTAGTGAATGAATTCCTTGTTTTGCTTTGCTTGCGTGCGCAGCTTTTACTTTACCTCTTAAACTGTCTTTATCTCAACCCACGAGTCTTCTCACTTTTACTCTTCCAATTCTCTCCTCCATCCCACCAGGGGGGAGTGAGGGAGCGGCTGGGTGGGGCTTAGTTGCTGACTGGGGCTAAACCATGACAGCCTGCTAGAATTTAATTGTATTAACGTATGCTACAGTTACCAACATTAACTCAGGTTAAAGTAAAAATATTTTGGCGTAAATCTTCTATGCACTATACTACACAGTACTGTCTCCGTGAATGATAATTTGCCAGGACCTCTTAGGAATGCTATTAGTTCTTTTTATTTGGAAGCCAGGAACAGATATAGGAAATGGCTACAATTATGAGCTTATTTCACTGATTCATACTATACGCAAAGTACTAACAAAAACATTGGCAGTGAAGTTTGAATTTGCTTTACCTAATCATATTCCTGTCAAAATTAGGGATTTAGAAACAAGATATTCAAAACAACAATTAGAAAATCCTTATTTATCAAATATACTTTACTGAAAACATTTAATTTTAAAATGATCAGATGTCTAATTATCATTGAGAAGTACTCACTAGGACTTTCTTTTTTTATACATGCCATAAACTCAGCCTTTTCATGACAAGCCAAGTCTCTTCTCTGCATTTGTAAGAGGTATTTTTTCCCCTGAGAGGCCACTACTGGGTTTCATTTCTTTGCCTTAAGAAGACAGCCACTGATTTTTACCTAAAAGCTTGGGAAGTTTGTTTTTTGTTTTTGTTTTTTGTTTGGGTTTGGTTTTTTGAGGGTTTTTGTTTGGTTGGTTTTTACTTGATTGAAAGTCAGTAACTTTAAAGATACAAAAGATACAGGTCTGTCACAAACTTTTGCATTGTGCTTCCTACAGAGAGGAAGATCTGAAAAGTGTCGTTGGCAGCAGTTCTTCTATTTCCAAGCCAAATTCACTCAAAGCCAGGAAAACCACCAGTACATAATTTCCTTCAGCAGCTACTCTTCCGTGCCCTTTTCCAGTCATCATCATCTTTCTCCCAAACCATCTGTTTTCTCTTCCTTGCACTACTTGTGATTTTTGCACCTCCCTTAGAGCTAAACCTGCCTCTAAACTTCCAGCCCACAGCTTCACATTCCATCTTTCTCTTCCCATCTACACCCCCCCCCCAAGCCCTCAGACCAGCTCAGGCTCACAGAACAGCTTCTCACCATTTCCATTTCCCCCTCGCACCAACAAGTCATCCTGTGTGTTGCCTACTCCATGGTTCTCCTTCCTCAGGTGCCTCACTTGTGCTCCCCGTGCTCCAGCTCTTACTGTTTCTCGCTGTATGATGTTAATAAATCCCGTTCTTTGACTTCTGTAGCCAAGCACTATAATACCCCATCAATGTCTTGCCACATCTCTAATAGAGCTAGTTATCAAAACACTGCTAGTTATATTCTTACTTCTTCACATCCTCTGCTCCAAATACCTTCACTGACTTACCAATTATAAACTGCTCAAAATCACAGAATTACAAATTGACCATTTTTTTCCTTGTCTCTACTTAATTCCATCAAAAATGGAGACAGGACTCAACCTGTCTCAACCTTTATACTTCCCCCAATGTTCTACAACTGACATCATTGCTGCTGAGATGATTCAACAGCTTACAGCGCTGGCTGATGGCATGCAAGATGCTCTTATAAGA
Organism: Phoenicopterus ruber ruber; assembly: GCA_009819775.1. Lineage (NCBI taxonomy): Eukaryota > Metazoa > Chordata > Aves > Phoenicopteriformes > Phoenicopteridae > Phoenicopterus > Phoenicopterus ruber. The sequence continues at coordinate 97,355,114 of CM020216.1, forward strand.
GACAAACAAGGCAATCATACTGCCAAATTACCTGCATTTTCCCACACTACACAGTACAATTTCCTTAAATGCAGTTTTCACAAACTCATTTCTACCTTTTCCCTTGTCGTACATCTCATTAGCACCAGCCAAGTCAGAAGAACTGAGCAACTCCAGAGACTTGTAAACGAAAAGTGAACAGTGAAAGTAACTTATGCTGTGAAAAAAGGATATCAAGATTGATGGAAGACTGCTCATTTTGGTACTAAAATGATTTGTAGGATGAGTACCTTCAGAAGAAAATACAATTTTATACCACGATACTCTACTCAAGGCGTCTGCACACTGAAACACATCTACAAGTTCAAAAAAGGTTTGCTAAGTGTTGATTATACGGCCTGGAAACTCCAGTTACACTATAAACCTGTTTATGAAGTCATTCATTCTGTGCTTGCAATGTTCTCGCTGCAATTTTTATTAGCCTTTAGAGCATGCTTTCCATGTCTCCTTTATAGGGAGACCACAGGGTGACTCAGCAAGCAGTTTGCTGCAACCCTACTGCCCATGAGCCCGTTCTGATCTAATCAATACAGCTGTAACTACAACAAGGTTGTTTCACTGTAAAATCCCTGGAAGCCTCTGGCTCATGAGACACTGAGAATTCATTGTTTAGGCTTTTACATAGTTACTGCATCTAGGATTGGATGTTCCAGTGACTGGAGCATTATGGAAACAGTGAAAACAATTTAAAAGAAAATAACTGCAATGAAGATATAGATAATCACTGAGGGGTTGGGAGGTGACACATGCAGTTTTCATATCAATTCTGCTCCTAAATCTTTCCTGATCTGTAAGAATAGAGGGAAGACTTCTAGCAATTTTTTGACAGAAAAATAAATGCAAATCAGCTTTTTTATCTTCTTACTCCTAATATTTGTGGGAGAAGGGCACTGCAATTTGAAAACGTGCATATTTTTGAACCTTAACACTTGGTTGAGCCAGCAATATGCCTCTGACCAGAGTTTCACTATAATGTATATTGCTGACTGCAAATTTAGACCAAAACCTACTTGTCTCTTCTTCCTGAAATACACTTGTTCTGCATTCCCCAGTTTCAATGAAAACTGGTTTCTTAGAGGCCTCCTTGCTGCCTCCAATAAAGGCTCTGCAACCTACTAACTCCTTCAATGTTGGCAAACGTCTATTATAAAGAGTATGCGGCCAACACATGGTCGATACAGGATGTGGCCATATCCAGGTCGAAAGTCTGGTATATCAGAAGATGCCAAAATGTTTGGCTGGTTTAGGTTTAGCCTGAACCGTATCTGGTAGGAAGCAAGGTTTTGCAATTAAAACATATTATAGGAAGACAGGTTACCAAGCTCACCTCTGATACAGTTTGGAAGTGGCATCAGCAGTACCCGTATACCTTCCAGAGGGTGGGTGCAGCTAAATGAATCAATGGTTGTCACTGCTTGGCTGGGAGGTGCTTGCTTTTTTTTTTTTTTTTTTTTAAATTGTTTTGAAGTATTTTTGTAAGGGTATGAGGAAAATTACGTTTCCCTTTAAAACAGCATGAATCATGTACTAGAAGAATAATCTGCAGTATATTTGCTCTAGTTCAAATAAATTAATTTTGCTAGGCAAGAAAGGAGAGGAAATGATATGCAAGAGATACAAATATATGCAACTAAACATTTAAAAAACAGATTATATTGCACTAGAGAAAGAGCACTGCGCTTAACATACCAATAATTGTACAAACTATAGAAACCAGAGCCAAATTCCATCAAATACCCTTCATATTCTGCAAACAGCATGAAATCCTCTCTAAATTCTCCAATGGGTTCATTGCGTTGTACCAATCAGCTGTCTAATCCACACACAGGTTTCCATTCCCACAATATATTATGTTTAGCAATAAGACATGCTTTTAACAAGAATGACTTTTGCAGTTTACTTAGAGACACGAGGCTTTCCATGTCTTGTAATGTTCAAAATTACCACCATTGAGGGAAGCGTTCCACTACATTCAAACACTCTCCCCCAAAAGACGTAGTTTATTAACACGACCCAAAAAGCTCTCAAATCCCCATAGGTCTAAGGCACATTGCAGCCCCTAATCCTAGCCTTCTGCAAATTCATGGACATTTATGACTTTTATGTGAATTAAGTCAAGCCCCATATCCCCTAATGACCATGTCATGATATCATATATCCTCTACCAAATTATATTATCAGTTTCATAGCCTGTGCCTCTACAGCACTTTACTCTTCATTGAATTGCTTAAGACACAGGTAGGTTTTATAAATAATAAGGAATAGATGTAGAGCATTTAGCTGCAAGCAGAAAATAAATTAATACATGAAAATTTGGTCAGAATTTATTTTTGCCTCATTAGCCGATCATTCCAACAGCATGCCTATTTGCAAACATTTCCAGTTATGCAATTGAAACATTCTGAAAGCCATCCCAGCTTGCATGAATAAAAGCATCTGAACTGACAGAAACAAGCAACTCCCCTCTCAGTTAGGCTGACCCATAGGTCTTTGGTTCTGTGTATTAAAGGTTAAGTTACCAAATTGGGCTGAAAAACAAAGTTTTATATATTCAGTGACCTCCTACGGCTAGATTCTCTAAACATGAATATTATCAACTGGCTGTATTTTACATAACATTCTTGGCTACAGAGACCCACAGGAATAGCCTTCTCCCCTGCCAGCTGTAATAACTAAATGAAACAAAACCAACCCCAAACTCATCCCAAATTCACACAGTGTTACAGACAGGAGCACTTCATTGGGATCTACTCGTAACAAAATAAGGCGCTACAGGCTGTGCCTGCACAAAAGGAATTTAAAAAGTATCATTTTATTAAATGGCTGTCACAAGTCTCCTGGGGCTTCCGAGTTGCATTGGGCAGTTTTGGGTTTATAGCTAAAGTGTGGTGGAAAGTGCAAGCCATGGAAATCTCAAATAAGCCTCTTCCACAACCAACCGCCGGCTTTACCCACGCGTACTGATGGTGGCACCGTAAGTGCCCATGTCTGGCTTGCCATTTCTTCAGTCCGCAACCTATTCTTCCCAAATTTCCCAACCAGCATCACAGCCTATGTCTGAAAAGGAATGTATCCTTTACTCAGATATCAAGTCTTGACTTAAAGACTTCATTTCCCGTGATAACTTGTTCCAATGCTTAGTTACTCTCCCTGTCAAAAAAATAATTCTTTAACCCCATCATAGAACAACTTGAGCATCTGAAACAGAATCTCTTTTTTTTTTTTTTTAATGGTTTCAGACAGCAGGTCTGATGTGAGCACTGAATTGAACAGTCTCTTTTGCTATCTTCCCACTTTCATTAAACATTTTAAAAAATAGCAATGAAGTTTTGCTGTATTAAGATCCCATCTGTGCCTGGGAGCTATGAGGAATGAGCCTCTGACTGCACAAGGTGACACCCACGCATATGACAGGCAGCAGCCTCTTCCTCAAAAAGTCCCCATCCTAAACAGGGAAGGCAGGCAAGAGGTGGGAAGAGACATGAAGATATCCATTTAGGAGTATTTCCTTCCCACGGATAAATGTATTGTTGCCTTTCTCTCTCTGGTGACCATGCTGCCCATCACCCCTTTGGAGGGGAACAAAGGAGGAGACCCCCTGCACAGTCTGCCACGCTTCAGGGCTCACAGTGAAAGCAGGACCCTAGTTAACTTCTGTAAAATGCATAACATTACCAAAAATACCTATATGAAACACCTAATTAACGTTAACTGTACCAAAAGAAAATTGTCATGAAAAGATTCACATCCCTGACAAAATATAACAGAAGCTTTTTTTTTAAAAAACAAAACAAAACACCACACCAAACAAAACTGGTCTTATTCTCCTTTTTCCTCCTTAAGGATCTTAAGTTCAGACCATCAGATCACTACCAGAAACTTGGCATATAAGAAATACCTTTTCTGCACCCAAATGCAACGCTGTACTTGCTCAAGACCTGTATGTGCCAAAAAGCTTATTTCTAAGTTCAGAATAATTTGATGATTTCAGTTAATAACTCAGTTAAAACTGAGTGTTCATGCACGCATGCGCACACACACACACATTCAGAATCAAATGTCTCCCAAATGACCTCAGAATGCCAAATGTTAGAAAAACTGTTTATTCCTTCCTCTAGAGTAAGCGTAGGGCTCACAAGAAGAAACTTTTCTTAACAAACTCAATCTTTGTGTCAATAACAATTAAAAAATGAAAGATAAAAGGACAAGAAAGTCACAAGATTCAATGATTTAAGAAAAACAGTGCACAAACCCATGTACCTCAAAGGCTAATGAAAGATTTGTTTGTCTTTGTTAAATGAAATCAAAGTAATTCTGTTGTAAGCCACTTGAAAGGTTGGGTGCTACAAAGCACTAGAATATTACCATCAAGGGTATGGTATTATATCCTATGAAATAAAGCTATAAAGTATATTGACATGAGCTGCCATCCCTCCTCCAGAGTTTCAGTAATCACAGAATAATTATATGAAAAACCATCAATGTCAATCTTCATTTCTTTAGCTACATGAATTAAAATGAGTTTTAATGGGAGAAGGGGGAAACCACTTATGGTAGTGCAGGCATAAAATAGAGCAGAGAGGCTACAAGTATATATTTTATTACAGGGATGTTGGCAACAGATGTTCTTTCATCAATTAAATATTTATCCACCAAAATAGAGCTCTATGTTAATCACCTATTCATAGACAGAAGAAAAAGTAGAGGACTTAATACTGAAGCCTCAAAATGTAAAAATGCTCAGCTGTATATGCAGGTCAGGACTGCCTGCAGCTCACCTTCAGCGAGACCATCCGAAGAAGCCAGCTGATGCAACCGTCTGACCATAAACTCAAGCCCTAACAACCGGAGGCAAAATACTACCTTCCGCTGTGCCTTGGCAACACAAATGGACACTCTTGTGAAAATATCTTCCATTAAAAAACCAATTATTTATCTAAACCCAGGCAAAATCCACACTGTGCACTTCCTTCTCCTGAAGTGAACTGGATGCAAGAGAGGCCGAATCTCCCATAACAGCTCTGAGTTGCATCCTTTTAACAGACAACTGCAAGGTATTCAAATTATTGGGGGAAAGGTTGCAGAAGAACTTATGCAAAACCACATTTAAAGTCTGTTTTTCAGAGGCTTTTAAATGACAAATAGCAGGGCAACAGTTAATTCTTTCAAAGAGTGAAAAAAAAATTAATCACCTGGGCTTGAAATATACCATGTTCTACCAGAACATTGCACTTCTGGTGTATTACCCAAACACTGAAACATGCCTGCCAGGTGCTTATTAGAGTTACTCATTTTAATGGAACTGTGCATAAGAATGAACACTAAATGTATCATTTATTTATCTGACTAATGTCTACAACACCTGTTGCCATGGCTCTTTATTAGAGACAGTAATGTAAATCTGCAAACAATAATGCTGGGAAAAAACCCCGTAATTAAAACCAAAGCAAAACAACTGAATCAAACAGCAAGCAGATGAGGAGAGCCTCTCAGTGTGTCCTGAAAACCTCTGTCGCTCGAGCACTGATGGGCTGCCTGGGCAGCGCAATTCCCCAAGCACGAAGCCTTGAAAAGAGGACGTCCTGCTGCAAGCCATGTAAGGGAACCAATTCTGATCTCACATCAGCATGGGATCTAGAGTACCTCTCCTGAACGCCACGAAGCACTGCACATGAAACTCTACATTTTCCCACTGTATTGGTGGGCTGTTCAAGGTTTTATGGTACTTCAAAGGAATTCTTCAGCCTCAGCCACAAGCTTTTGAGCTGCCCACACAACTTCCTTCAAACAGGAGACATCATGGAGTAGTGTTTACGGATGAGCTACCTACACTATCTTCTGCTTCCTCTGAACACTTCCCTGGCACCCAAGAAATACTTGCAACCAAAATACTAAGTTGATGTACAGATCAGCATATTGGCTTTACTTGCCCCCCCCTTTTTTTTTTAAAAAAAACTCTTTGAAAGGTAATTCTAGCAGATCCACTACAGAAACTGCAAGTGAAACATTTGTCTCATGAAAAGTAATTGGAAAGCCAGAATTTCATCTTTGGCAAATCTGTTGTTTGATATATGGATGTGAGGTGCTTTTTATAAATATTTCTAGACAGGGCCTATAGGTAATACGTTCATACAAATTCCTAGCATAACTGTGACTGCAGATTTGGGTAGGACTACATGTTAAATTCATATTTCAATTCTATTACCTTGTTCAGCTCAACTGAATGATCTTGACAGCTTTCTGCAGATTTCATTTCTTGAGCTCCCAGTTCTTCAGAGCAGAATAAAAATCATAAGGGATTCATTCCCCACCTGTGCTCATACCTTACCACCGGTGTACGTGTAGGCTATGTCATTTTTTCACTGCAGGAATAAGCCTACCTTATGCTTTAAACTAGCAAAAGAGAGCTGTAGGGTGCAGCCTGCGAAGCATGCTCAGTCCTGTCAAGCACCATGCATTTGACTCTAGTGTGGATCTCCACGTTCTGCTGCTGCTGCTGCCTGAAGCAGGAAGCATCCCTCATTGCTCAAACGAAGAGCAGATCTTCACGGCAGACAATTTTGGAAAATTAATTTCTGCATGTGAGCCACTCCATCTCATCTGACCAAACCCAAAAACATTCATAAAACAGTTGCCAACTTTGTGTGTTCGTGAAACACTGGTTTTAATGTTTATTTACATTGGTAGAGTAGCCATTGATTTTCCAGGGAGTACAGTAATTACATTCTACCCAAAGTTTTAACATTATGCATCTTAATTATTTACAACATAATGTGTTTAATGGTGCACTGTAGTACTTACTTTGGGTAATATATCTCCAATGTTATGATACATCAAGCCAGGCAATAAAATTATTATGCAGAGAGAGACAGCTTAACACTTATCCTTCACTGCTGATGTCCCTGCTTGTCTTCTAAGCCTATAACTCCCCTCTTTAATTTAGTCAGCTGCCTGGAGGGTTTTCTAGAAAACTTTCTGAGGACCTCAAGCTTAACTGAATATGAAGCGGAAAGGACATGCCATGCAATTTAGGTTTAACAAGTTTATTACTGATATGCTGATCCTTTGATAGACCATTTTGCATTAGCAAACATCTAAAAAAATGAAGCCTTTTGGCTAAAAAAATAAATAAAAATTATAGATTCCAGTAGCATGAAGATGTAGCAATTTCTTTTCTCTTTTGGTAATTTAAATTTGTTTTTCCCTTTGGTAATCTAAATCTGTAGGTGTTATTGTAAAAAAGAAAGAAAGAAAAATATTTCTTTCTAGTGAATACATAAGACTTCTCTAAATCATATGTTCCTACAATAACAAAGTGTTATTGCACAGAAACGCACTACAGAATTTTAAAATACTCAAAAAACCCCCATGGTTAAGCTTGCAGTTTGGGCTCCAAACATACTTTGAAAAGTCAGAGGGACAACATTTTCTAGCTGTGCAATTTTTAAACCACTGAAATATCAAGGATTTAAAGTCTTTCTAATAGGATGCCAATAGTCATAACAATCCACAAAGTCCATGTTCTGACAAAAAGGAACAGCGAGCTGAGGCTCCTGGGTGCTTGAGACATCTTCTTTCCTCTCCTCACCAAATCCTACTTTTCCACACTGCTCTGCACTCAGTCTCATGCTACTCCAGTATTTCTCCAGTAAGTAGCACCCCTCAAAATGAGAAGTGTGGGCACACATGGTGGTTCCAGCATGCCCAAAACACCAAGTGTGCGCATGCACGTGCGTGTGAATGGAGAAAAGGAAGCATTTGTTGAAGCAAACTTATCTCAGCTGTCCAAAAGTGCCAGTCCTCACTGGAAGACACGGAAGCCGCGTGGAAGGGGGGCAGAGGGAGACGATGGGAAGGAAACAGTGACAGTGCATCCTAACTACTGGAGCTTACGGGGAGCGAGGCCATCGTACAACAGGGAAGAAGATAAGGGGGGATATTATTTGTAGCAATTATAAACAAAAGGGAAGAATGCCATATCTGAAATAAAATGTTTCCCTGATCATACTCACAAGGTTATGCAGTTTATATACTGCAACTTTCTGAAGGCTGCATTTACACAATCGTAATTTTAGTCCTAAAAATCAAATGAAAGAAAACTCTTCAAGAGAGGAAAAAAAAAATGATAAATCATCAGCTCTCTGAAACCCCTGACTTGCTTTCTTAGTGTTTTAACTCTAGCCGTATTAACCACTCTCCAAAATCAGAACATGTAATTCCTGAAGGGTTTGGCTGTTTCTGGAGAAGTGAAGGTATTAGATGATTGCAGCAGGGGACTAGCTCAGATACAAAATGTATAGAAAAAGGCTCATTCTGTAATAAGCATTAAATGGAAGAGAGAATAGTGAGATCTAAACAACAGATACATTGCTTGCTCTGTTTAAATCAACACAATAAATACTCCTGCATTCACCAAAAAGTACCATTTAAAAAATGTAAAGCAGTATAAGATATGGACAGAGGTTCTGGAGGTTTTCTACACACTGATAATATTCATTCTCTTCTCTCTTTGCCTTTAAAAGATAACAAGTAGAAGCTGCAATGCTATGTAAACACAAATCATACTGAAATACTATCCAGAGGATGGATGTAACTGGCAACCCAGAGTAACAGCAGGGCTGTTCTGCAATCCGAAGTAAAAGCAGAACAGGGCACTTGTGTGAGCTACAGCGGTGAAGTATCTAATTCACATTAGTGGGCGTCACTTTTTTCAGTGACCTCCATGGGCTCCAGGTTGGGCTTTGTGACATAAAGATGATGGTGAGAGGGAAAATGATTGTCTGTGTACACTTCTACACCTGTGTGCATGTAGAAAGGAGACATAGGTGTGTGCAAACACACACCCCTCCTAAATCTCACAGCAGTTCCCAAGTGGCTCAGATGGTCAGTGTCCGCATCTCATTCAACCATGTGTCTGCCTCCACCTTTAGCCTTATCTTTCCTCTTCCTCCCTGATGCAAAGGAGAAGGAAACGAGGTCATGCAGTTCCTCATCTTCCTCTACATTACCATTACGGCCCAGCACCCAGTGCTGCTGGGGGGCAAGGGCAGCGGGGAGCACACAGCAGGGGCAGATGAGCAGACAGCGGGAAAACAGTTGCCTGCTAAAGGAATGAGAGCGCTGCCCTGGGCTTAGTGCTCGAAGGGTGGGACGACAGTGCTTGGGAAAACTATTCTTGCTGCTATCCAAAACTGAATTTCAGCTATTCAGCTTAAAAGATTTAAATCACTCCTGCCTTAAACTGATCCTAGGGGGGAAAAAAAAGAAAAAAAAAAAAGGGATGTTTGGAGGGGAAAGCAACATCAGGTGGGGGTACTGCCTTTCCAAGAGAAGTAACAAATTCTGAGAGAAAAATTAAAAAGCTGTGAAAGGAACAGAAAAAATGTAGGAGCTCTGAATCAAAGGGTAAACCACAAAGCTAGTAGACTGCAAGGACAAGAATTCAATTATATTTGCCTTTCATATCGTTTCTAATTGCTAAGATCTGTGTTGAAGCAAAGCAGGAAGTACTCTGATCTGAGATGTATAAATTCATGCTCTGATAAATAAAACACCTCTGAAGAGAAAAGAGGGGAAAGTTGCAAGAAAAGTTTAAAGGGAAATAATTATGCCTTATTGCAAGGAATGTTAGCAGTATGCTAAATAAGAACTCTAAAAGCAGACACTGATTAGGATGGTTAGGTTTTTTTTTTTCCTCCAAAGAAAGATGTGGCATTAGAGATATAAAGGTACAACTAACACTGAGTGCAGGTGGAAACATCCTAAGGTACAAAAGGAAATTTTGCTGCACAGTGCAGCATAGCGTGCAGGTTGTTAGGCTACCTGTAAATCTGCCACATACTCAATGTCCAAGCTCAGACAGAGCAATGACTCTGCTGGGCATTCACTGCCCCGATTCCTTCCCCTTCCCTACTCCCCTCTCCACACATAAAAGTCTGTCCTTGCTTAGCTGGCCAAGACCGCAGCCTCCACAACACTGCCGTAAGACCAGCTACAAAGCTTGGCTAAGAGCAGTATTTTACCTCAGGCTAACACCAAGTACAAGTCTGCCAGATTTTGGCCAGGCTCGTTTAACGCCATGCTGTGTCTACGTTCCTAGCCGCAAGGCTGCAATTCAACGTCAACAGAAGAAAGAGGAATCACTTTTTTCTTTTTCGTTCAGCATGTGTTTTAGTTACTTAGGAGAACACAAAACCCACCCTGAGCAGCAACACCGCTAAGCCACCACAGTTAGCTTTTCTCTTTCCCTCTCAGAAGAACAACTGACAGCAGCTTCCAACCACCACTTCCTTGAGTGAGGAGACCTCCTGCTCTGCTCCCCTGGGGCTGATAAAATCTGTCCAAAACTCTCTCTCTCTCTTTTTTTTTTTTTTTTTTTTTTTGCCTAGGAATGTCTCTTCTAGAAATGAGCTTGGATGCTGGACTAGCTAGCAATTAAGATCTGACTTGTTAATGACAGTAAGTATCTGTTGTCTGTAGGCGTTTCTAGTTTTTCACCATTTTTTCATTGTATCAGTGATGGAAGCCTTGCTCTCACTGGCTGAAGTCTTCGCTCCTTCCCCCACCCACATACACCTACCCAGTGGGACCCCTGGAATTTTCCTTGGGGTGCAAAAGTGATTGCATTTGCTTTGTGCCTTTGTGGGGCAGACAAGAATTTAAAAGGTTTAAGCAAAGTTACAAGGGAAAATGTAATGGTGTGTGGAACTTTTAAAACAATTTACCTTTCATGTGTGTTCTGAGCTCAGCTCAGAGACTACCCTTTCACAGTCAATCTCCCCCGGCCATCTCTCAATACACTGCAAACAAGATTAAGTTTTTGTTACTGTCTCAAAGTCAATCAGGGTCGTCTGCAGCAGACAAGGATTGAAGGTGTTTTTTAACTTACTCCTTATCCTTTGGTGATAAGGTTCATTCCTTTTCAACTACATTCCAAACCGGGGGAAACATTTTTCTCTCACACTTCTTTGCAAACGTTGGAGGCTTCTTCCCTTCCTTTGGAGCCAATTCACTTTGAAGAACATTTTGTCTGTGGAACCTAACTTTGAAATATTTTCAGTCTTTTAGCAGCAGCAATGGATCCAGCTCATTATAGTTATTTTAACACACATCTATCCAACTCTCAACTTTCAAGAGATTGCTTCCTCTCCTTACTACTCTATTAATTCCACTGATACCGTGGTTCTTTTTTGGTGGTGGTGGGTTGGGTTTTGTTTTTTTAAAGGATTGTGGTTTGCCTTTTAGATATAGAGCTCACCCACTGTGTACGGTACGTTCCTTGAAAAGAATTGTTATAGAGACAGACTCGTAAAGGAGATAACTGAAGTCTGCTAAGATAATGGTTTGCATTTCAAAGGGATGATCAGCTGGAAAACATTCATTCCCCTTTTCTGAACAAATGTTTCAGGGATGACTCTTCACTGCATAAATCTCAGGAAGTCACACAAAATGCAGATCATTTGTGTCTACCTATCAGCGCAAGCTGGAGACTCACCTCTCTGGCATCTATCACACCCACATCTCTGCCGTAACGGCTTTCATTCACTGCTCAGTATCGCAGCCTCTTTGCAGTTCTGTCTACACTTGGCGTCAGTGGTCCAGGGCCATCCAGACACTACCACACTGAGCTGCAGAAGGAACATATCTCCTAGCATAGCCTCAAGCTCAAAGTGGTCCAGCTAAAAGACTTGTTTCCAAGCTGCAAGCTATCTTGAAGTTTGCTCCCTCGCTGACTCTTCATGCACTGACATTAGCCAAGTGCTCTTCCCATACCATGATCCAAAGTGCAGGGACTGTCATGTTGGCTTCAGGACAGAAATGTTCAGTGAAAGAAACTAGATTCTTGTCCACTCTTTCGTGAGTGAAATCAAACTTATGTGATTAAATGTCCGATAAGACATCTCCTATGTTCTCTGACCCTGCTAGGAGTTGCACACTTCACACTCTCTGACTTACTCTGTTGGCTTCAGTTGGCCATAAAGTGCATAAAGCTTTCAGTGTCTGAAGTTAAACATTTTTACTGTGATACTGCAACCTTAAGTTGAGGGCTCAGCTGCTAGATGTAAAGAGCAAGAAAGAACCAAAGAAGTGTGACAGCAGAAAAACATTCAGTCTGCAAGAAAAAAGGATGTCAGGGTTTATATCTTGGAAAAGGAGAATGTTTGGTTTTGCTTTTCTGCTCATACGCCAAAATTCTTTCTTGAGAAGATTAAAGCCTTAAACATGAACTCTTGCATGGTTTGCGAGAGCATTTCTTCATTTGGAGAGAACAAAAACTAAACATAGCAACATACTGACTTGAAACACGCCTCATTCTTCTTTCAGGGTGCAGTCCCAATGCAACGCAGTTAACGTAACTCATCACAGACAGGTACATCCAGAACACGCAGGGTGAAATTCACTTATAAACAGAATAACTACATTCATGAAAATGTATGTCTGCCCATGTGGCTCTGAATGCCAACAACAGAAGTTTAATCGCGTAATCATGCTTTATCCCACAACAAACCACCTAGCCAGATTTGGCTCTTGCCACCTCTTTCTTAGGGCTAGCTTCTATCTTCAAATCTATTTTAATAGGATTGTGGGGTACAGTTGAGCACAAATGCATGAACCCTGATTTCCCAGTGTTTCAGACAGATTTCTAGATGACTGCTAGCAAACAGACAGGCATTGGGCTATTAGGCCAGATCAGGTGCTAAGTAGTGAAAGAAGGCTACCTTCCTCTTTCATGAAGCTGTCTGTGCTTTTCCGTGTCTCCTGAGAGCTTCTTGTAGCTTGTGTATCTGTTATCTTTTTCCTCTTGATGCTTCTGTTTCCTCTGCCGTTTTCAGGCATAAATTTTTCAACAACACATCTCAAGTTGAAGTGAGTGAAGCAACATATATAGATAAAAATATACGTATGCACCCACACACACAAGCATGCATAAACATAAAAAGCATATAGAACTGTACAGTATAAACTGTGTTTTAAATGAGGGTGTACCAAAGATGATACTTGGCCTTCTCACCATGTCATGCTCTTCACTCCACCTCCTGGTTTTTAATTTTTTCATTTTCTCTTCCTTTCTGAGCATATACATACATATGTGTGTGCACACACACACGTGCATATGTTCATGTGCATACAGAACTAAACAGCAGGGTATTTGCAGCATGTAGGAAAATTGAGCAGCACAAACTGTCCAGTTTGCTTGCAGTCCTGCTTTGATGCAAAGCAAAGGCTGTGTGCATCCCCGTGTACTGCCTCCAGATAGGAGCTTTCAGAGACTAATCCTGAATTCTGGCAGTAAGATTTGTCAGGTTTTCTAATGAAGGAAGCTGCCTGGCAGAACTGGTTGAGTTACTGCACCACTGCTTTAGATCTCTGTTACTCCCTCCAAGGTCAGCTGTCCCCTTTAAAAGAATGAAAAGAAAGATCCAAACAAATTCAGAGCCAGGCAAAATTTTGAGCTATCTCTCCTCCACTCATGCCAGTGGGGCGGCAGGATTATTGCATGTATAAGGAGGGATACGGAGCAGAAAGACAGAAGAAATGAGCGTGTGCAGAGGAATTCTGAAATGAAGAGCACAAGTAGTGAGAATTTTAGCTTATGGTTACCTTTAGCTTGCATTTTTTCCAGCTGCAGCTAGCAATTGCACCTGATCTACAACCCAATTCTGCACCAGCAGAAGCCATTTACAAACCTTCTTCTGATGTAGCTGGAAGCAAGTTGATTCACAGAATGGTAGGAGTTGGAAGGGACCTCTGGAGATCATCTAGTCCAACCCCCCTGCCAGAGCAGGGTCACCTAGAGCAGGCTGCACAGGACTGCGTCCAGGCGGGTTTTGAACATCTCCAGAGAAGGAGACTCCACACCCTCCCTGGGCAGCCTGTGCCAGGGCTCTGTCACCCTCACAGTGAAGAAGTTTTTCCTCATGTTCAAGCAGAACTTCTTGTGTTCCAGTTTGTGCCTGTTGCCCCTTGTCCTGTCATTGGGCACCACTGAAAATTGTCTGGCCACACTCTTCTTAATGCACCCCAGGATGCCATTGGCCTTCCTGGCCACAAGGGCACATTGCTGGCTCATGTTGAATTTGTCATTCACCAGGACTCCCAGGTCCTTCTCCACAGAGCTACTTTGCAGCAGGTCAACCCCTAACCTGTACCGGTGCATGGGGTTATTCCTCCCCAGGTGCAGGACCCTGCACTTGCCCTTGTTGAACCTCATCAGGTTCCTCTCCGCCCAACACTCTAGTGTGTCCAGGTCTCACTGAATGGCAGCACAGCCTTCTGTTGTGTCAGCCAGTCCTCCCAGTTTCATGTCATCAACAAATTTGCTGAGGGTGCACTCTGTCCCTTCATCCAGGTCATTGATGAATAAATTGAACAAGACTGGCCCCAGTACCAACCCCTGGGGGACACCACTCGCCACAGGCCTCTGACTAGACTCTGCGCCACTGATCACCACCCTCTGAGCTCTGCCATTCAGCCAGTTCTCAATCCACCTCACCGTCCACTCGTCTAGCCCACACTTCCTGAGCTTACCTATGAGGATGTTATGGGACACAGTGTCAAAAGCCTTACTGAAGTCCAGGTAGACAACATCCACCGCTCTTCCCCTCATCTACCCATTCTCATTAAGAGAGGAAAATAGACGTGTTTCACAGGTGCAAAAAAAATCCAAGAGCAAGACCCAACAACTAGTTGGGAACTGAGAGATGCCTTTTCCTCTCCCACCTCAGCAGTTCGGCCTTACAGCATTAATTCTGAGCAAAGTGAGAACATAACACATGCCAGTATCAAACTGGACACCCTCACTATACAGCTGTCAGCCATGGTACCAGAAGGAGATAGAAACCCTGACCGTACTTCAAAAGTCCACCTCTTCTCATTTGGGCACCTCTTACTACCAAGAAGTCTTACATCATCTAGCACAAGGGGAGTCCATGGCTATGATCCTCCTTCACCTGGCTTCTGAAATAACCAAAATGACTGCCTTGAATATTGACAGAGAGAGTTGCCAAAAGAAATTTGATTAATTGCTTGGGGACATCCATCTTTACTTGTTACTCTCTGAAATTGCCCTGTCAGTCAGAGCAACACAAGTTTTTTTGCATGGAGGATTTAGAAAAATCATACTGAGCTAGAACCAAGGGACCTTCTCTGCTCGATTTACAGTTGATGTTATTTGCAAAGCACTTCCTTCAAGGAAGAAAATCACTGTCAGAGAAGGGGACAATGACAGGTTGCCACATCTTTTTACTCCTCCTAGTCACTGCAGTAAGAAATAGGAATCGGGTCTCTTGAAGACATGTCACTGCTAAAAAATGCTGCTAACCACAGACTAAAACAAAACTCCAAACAAACCAACCAAACAAAAATCCTTCACATCTACAACCCCTAACAGAAAGAGTTATACTAAACAATAATATCACTAACTTGTCATCCTATCTCAGCATGTGCTCATAGCCCCCATAACACGAAGATTTAAAACTCTGAAATGAAATCCTTGCACTAAATGAAGTTGTTCTATAATAAAACAAAAATAGGAGCCTTCACAATTACACTGTTTGTTTTAAAAATGAGAACGGGGAAAAAAAAAAGAAGGCAAGAGAGATCAAAAATTTTTCATCATCTCGTCTTTCTCACAGTTCCTTGAGCAACATGACTGGACTGTAAGCCACTGCCTTTGCTAACTTTTTTGTGCTACATCCATTGTCTGCAGAGCTGCTGAACACAGTGCAGCCCATCTGTAGGGGAGTACTACTAACGCACTTCTGTACACAATGCCCAGAGCACATGAAACGTCAGACTAGAATATGTAGGCTCTTTATTTGAACTGCAGAAAGTTGGTGGGGGTGGGCAGATTCAGGTTTGGGGAGGGAGTGTTAGTAGTTGTTCTTTTTTAATCTCTGGAAGTTCCTGTTCGAATTCCCTGTGTTGGCTACAGACACCCACAAGAACAGTGCACGGAGGGAGAACTGAGTCTCACTGCTGTACACACAGGCACGGCTGCAGATGACTTTCCCAACTGCACCTCTGTAAAAGCCAACGCATGATGTAGGAACCCAGCAGAGACAGAAAATTTACCTACGTGTTTCTCTGCTCTATGCCTCGTAGCACACCACAGACATACCCTGACTGGTTCCAAACAGTGCCAGACAGAACAGTTTAAGACACCGGTAACTTGCTTACACTGGTTGGTCACTACTGAGACCAGCAGCAGAGTTTTACTGATGTGGTACAATAATGGGAAGTTTCCTAAAACATTCAAAGAAAGTAGTCAAGGTGAAGCTTGTGTGTGCTTTGGATATACTATTATTCAGCACAGCCTGCATAAAGGCATTCAGCAACGGCATAATGCTTCACTTGACATTTTTTACAGATAGAGATAAACTTACAAAACATGAAATCTAGATAATTCTTCACTTGACTTTCTTTGGATAGGTCTAAGTGCTTAAAAATGTCAAATGAGGCTAATTCTTAATATGATGATTTTACAGAGAACTATCAAACACTGTCTGACATTTAGGATTCAGTTCTCTGAGAAATGAATCCTAAATGGGCACTTTAAAATATTTAAAGGCTTATTTTTTTCCCTTGACATTGCCTCTTTGCGCAAAGGCACGAGACAAATAGATACTGAAGAACAAACAAGGCTTTGAAACGTTGCAAACCTCACCTGGCTACTACACTCCTGTAGCATTCGCAAAATGTCAAAAGGATCCTCTTGCCTCACCATGTTATACTGTTGCCTTTGAAGACAATAAATGTTAGCAAGATATTGAAGCAGTGTATGCTCAAGGATGCTGTTCAAAAGAGGAAATGGTTTGTTATTTTTGCTCTCTATAGTAGTAGAACAGCTACTCACTGTGAAAGTCTACAGGGTAAACATTTACAAAACATGAAGACATACCTTTCTTTTCAAAGCTCTAAGTTCATAATAGTTTGGGATGCTCCAGCACCCATCCCATGGCTCCTTATACAAACCAACCTCCTACAAAGCAAACAAGAACATGCAGTTTCATAATTAAAGATGGCATCCCTTAGGGCTCTCATTCTTGTGATAAGAGTTCACCCTTTCCCTGTCCTGGGAAAGAGACTGTATGTAAAGACGCAGTGCAGCCCTCTCCCTCAAAGACAATAACTCTATAGAAATCTGCAAAAAGTACAGTGGAGTGGCTTTGTCATCAGAAACATACTGCAGCTCACCAACAGAAATAGCTAACAGAGTCAGACATCCAGTACCTTGCCTTTGCAGAAATACCTCAGGTCTCCATATTCCATTTCATTAACCAGATATATTCACTGAAATCTAATTTAGTTGGCTGGGACCGATCCATTATGACATTTAAAAAGTGGCAAGACACTTCACCTAAGCTGATGTCTTGAGTCAACCTGAGCCTGTGAGGGATTATAGGCTTCTTTACTCTGCATTTGAGGTCAAGAGAACCTTAGTCACTTGTGAAATAACGATCCTGTGTGAGAAAATACAGATTATTTGACATCACAGGGTTTCTGGAACAAACCTAAGTAAGGTTGGAGAACTGTTGCATTTCAATACCAAATGGCAAATCTATTCCAAAGTAGAAAAATAAGCACCCCCATTGCTGGCACAAACTTTTGGGTCTGGATCTGTAAAAGGGAACATCCACCACTGGCTGCAGGTTGTGCCAGACTCTGACAAACATAAGCCCTGGAGACAGCTGCCTGGAAAGCGGTAAGTTAGCAGAAGCAGTACCAGAGAGGAGTGGAAGGACAGATACTGAACTCTGTCATCCTCCTTACCACAGCCTAACTTCTCTGGTGTGGAGCACGGCATTAAGATGCAGTGCATTTTGAGATACTTACAACCCTACTGAAAGACATTCTGAGGGAGGGTGCCCAGCGTGTCTTCTTCTCCTCCTCCTCCTCTTAAAAGCTCCACAGGCTTAATGCTCAAAGACTCCTTACTTGAGCGTGAGCAGCTTCTCCATTCATCCTTGTACTACTAAACTGCCCTTTAGAGCTAGAAATCAAGACAGAGCAAGCCTGAGATCTCTGAGGGCAGTATAGATTATAACTGCACAATGAGGGAAGAGTCATTACTTCCATTTCAAGAAGCTGTGTGTATCTCTAACACCTTGTTAAGCAAAACAGGAGGGAAGAAGTGACCTTTAAGTTGAGCTAGCTAACATTTAAAAAAGAAAAAGTACTTATACTGGTTCTTATTCTCAGCTTAATTGCTTAACATACATTAAGTTAGTATCTCTCCATCTGTGTGAGCAAGGTCTGGGCTTTTCACTGCAAACATTTCACTTGAAGGTGGACAAAAGAAAAGCCAGCTCATTTCTTTCCTCTCTAAGACTATCAAGTCTCTCATTTAAGAACCGGCTTGTGCAGGTCACCAATGACAGCAAACATTTATGAAAGCACCAGCACATGTGGCTGTCCCAAGGACTAATGAGAAACAGACCAGAGTCCTGCATGAAGCGTGCTGGGCAGCATGGGCTCATGACATGCCTCACTGACATGGTTCAGTAATGACACTGTAAGGAGAATGAAGTATATCCTTCAAGTGACTTGGTCAGCCATGGGGACAAAGACAGCTTGAAACTACCTGTGTCTCCATGAGAAATTTGAGATCTTGAGCAGACTGTAATGCTTCTGTCTGCTGACTGTTCTACCTCCCTGCAACGTACCTGCACAGCGCGAGAATTCTTGACTGACCAGATCTAGATAGCGAAAGTAAAATAACTGTAATGTTTTGGGTGATGACAACTTTCCCACAAGGACAAAAGAAAATGTGTCTTAATTGAGAACAAAGCATTTTTTTCAGAAAAATACTAGTTTAGTCATAAGGAAAAGCCATAAAGAAAAATCCAATGGATGATAAGAAGCCCTGAAAGGGAAGCCGGCATTCCAAAATACTTTTGATTACACTAACAACTCATTTTCCTTTGTTCAGGTAATGCCTGGGAGCTCCCAGGACTTTGTGAATCTGACAAAGTTTCAGTACTTTCACTGTCCCAGACCAGTTTTCAGCTCTGGGAGTCCTGACTCCAAAGCCAGAATCAAGAAAGCCCCAAAATCATTGTTCTCTTTCTCCCTCCTGATTTTTGTCTGACATTTCCCGTCTCTCATTTAACATGTCCGCAACTAATCAAAACTTCATTAAGACATCAAGGAAACAGGTACAGCCAGAAATTTCAAGGGAGCATGTTTTTGTCCATAAATTATTTAAAATCTACCCATTATTAAGAAATAAGCACAAGGCTGTCACAATGAATCCATCTCTCTTCATGTAGGATGATTATCCACTACATTTGGAAACAACTCAGTAACACTGCAGAGGAGACCCAAGGGGACTAAGACTGGAGCATGACCTAATGGTTTTTAATTGCTGAGGCAACAAAGGCTAACAGGGTTCCTGGATTTGCATTCCTACCAGGTAAAAACAGTGCAGTAAGCCAGCCACAGAAGAGAAAATAAAAACAGAGGATAACTATAGAGAAGTTAGAAAAATCACAGCTATTTTTTGCTACCAAAAGTTGAGAAAACAAAACATATTAAACTGTGACAGAAAATAAATATTGTGTTTTGCAATAAGCATCACAAGTTAAAGAAGTCTAAGAAATAAGCTCAAACACCAGAAACCAGGACTGTCATAAATCATTATTTCATATTCCTGTAAAATTCCAAAGCCCAAGAGCTAAGTTTTCAAAAGCGGGTATCAATCTGAACAGTATTCTCAGTGGGGCCTGTGGCTCCAGACTCACAAATTTCCTGTCCTGCATACCTGCGTGCATAAAATTCTCAGCACAAACAGCATGTGGGTGTGCACATGCGTGTGCACACATGTGCACGTCCACACAGGACCATTTGTGTATCTGCCTTCAGATCAGGGTCATCTGTAGACATAGGCAAAGTAGGCAGTTTTCAAGACCGGGTGTCTGCTGGAGGTGATAAAAGGAAAAGACGCAAAGTAGGTCTGACTGCCTGTTGTTGGCTTTGGGAAGCTGAATACAGGTGGTGCTACTGACAAGGAAGAGGTTAGTGTAATTTTCTTTAAATCAAGTATTATATAAAAATAACCATAAATAAAAAAATTGAAAACATCGACTAGACAGTCCATCGGTAAGTCTTAGGCCTACACCAATTTGGCTGAATTCCTTCATGAGAAACCTGCTTCCTCTTTTCTGTTCCTCCAGAATCACCTGTTAATGAGGTCAGAGTGTCTTGTAATCAGAAAACTTGTCAAATAAAAAGATATTGCCTTGCAACACATCTGATCACATCCCTATTATGAAATACCACTTCAGAGGTAATCGAACTCAGAATAAGCTCAGCATGGCTCCTGAGGGTAACAGCTCCCGTGTCTCTCTGGTGAGGAGACATCCAGGATCCACATGACTGTCTGCTCTTTGGTCCCTCATTTCAAAGAAGGGTAGTGCTGAGGGCTGAAGCAGGCTGACACTCCACTCTGCAGCGCTGACAATCATGTCTCAGCCAAGGCTGAGAAGGCACTTCCACTCTAACCCCTGATTTTCAATCATTTCTGTGCTGCAGAAACAGCCTCCTGTGAAACAAGGAATTTGGAAAGAAAACATGATGACTGAAGCTGCTTTAAGCTCATAGTTTAATTTTGATAGAATAAACATGAGCTGGCATACTCAGAGACACTAAATTCCCCTAGTTAATTTTCTCCTCAAAACCTTATTCTCTTACTCACTGCTACAGCTTCTTTACTCAAAAACGTGTGTATCCCAGCAAGTTCTAGACTTCTCCTTAACAGACAGTATAACTAATGAGGAAAGGAGAGGGAAGGGAGAAGCAATCTTTCACCTCTTTTGCTGTGATAGGCAAAGGGCTCCCCAGATACTGACTGAGCCACTGGAGTAATGACAATTCCTTTCTGATAAGGAATTTTGAAGCCATGAAGCAAAACGCAGACAAATTAAAGTGAAAGGATCTGAGCCTGACCAGTGCCGGAGCGCTGCAGCTCAGTTTTGAATTGAGCAGCCAGCCCAGGTGTGCAGGTAGCCTCAGGGAGCCACTGAAGCTCCCAGCTTTGAAGGTCAGGCCTATTTACAGAAATAACATTCAAGGACTGCCTGCCCTCTAAAAATAATACAAAATGGACACGATATGTCCCATGAAGTTCTCTCAAAGAAAAGGCCAGCATTACCGCTTCACTGTAGCTTTCTGTAAAGGTCTGCTTATTCTCTACCTTACACTAATTTAAGCCTGATATAAATACACTGATGTCTGTGTAGGTACCTCTGATGAAACCCCAAGAAAACAAGTTTAGAATCAGACCAAAATTGTTTGTTATAACCTACAGGGAGCCTGTAACGTGCTTTTTTAAAAAAATACACACTTCTCAATTATGATGGGACATGATGAATGAAGTACACTGTGCTAAGTCACCTTGGTCTATGCACAACGTTCAAGCTGACCCCCAACACAAAGCAACAGTAAACACGTTCAGAAGCATTACACAAACACCAGCTAGGAGCTTTTTCTCATTGCTTACTTTAAACCACACAAAAAAAAAACGCTGAAAGAATAATCTTCCCCATCCACAAGGTGTAAACCCATAGTTGCACATACCAAAATGATTAAGAATTTACTTCTTCACTTCTCACTTCCACAGTCAACAATACTTTAGAATTTAAACATTTTTGGCTGAGCTTCGTGAAGAGTACGTTGCAATGAAAAAAAAATGATCTGCTATTAGCATTTTGCAGAGCTGTATTAAAAAATCCTCATCCTTACCATCCTAATGTTTTCCAAGTTCAAGGGGCCAGGAGTGCTACAGGGGACCTCGAGGCAGCAGAGAGATTAGTGATCCCTGTGGGTTCCCCCAGGGCAGCCATTCTAGCTAAGGGACGGACGGAAGGAAGGAGCACACTCGGCCAAAGCCAGGCTCCAGAGGGAAGCCAGGAAAGCTCCTCGGGTCCAGAGCAGCGAGGGATCTGAAGAGCGGTAAGTGAAGGGTGAGCCTGGGGGTGCTGAGGAGAGGCAGAGAACAGAACGGGAGAGGTGGAAGAGCAACGTTTGTATTCAGTGACTGACACAGGGATGTGCACAGAGAGGGACGAGGACGATTTCCAAAGATTCTCTTCTAATCCCCATAGCGTTCCTCAAAAATGGACCTATCCCAGGTGATTCCAGCTTCAGACTTGGTCAGTAAACCCTTGGTAACACAAAACACACAGAAGGTTTGGATTAGAACCAGAAACATATGATGACAGTGTACTAATCCAACAGTTTGTCATTACAATCAGTATTTCAAGCAGAAAAACCTGTAATGCTGGGGTTTTTTCTGCTCTCTCAGGAATCAATTTTCTTTTGCTCTCTAAGTCTCTGTGGCCATTTTTACCTGCAAAGTCACTTTATTTATCCGAAAAATTACAGGTTCTAGAAAAATGAAAGGTACTTTTGGTTCAATTTTCTCCCTCAGTCTCCCTCCACAATCATAACTGCTCCCTGTACTACTGTCATCAGGTTTTGGTCTGAATCAAGCTCTAGCATGCAATCAGACAAGGTTTCTACCACTTGTTTTATTCATCCAGTAGATCCCACTGCTAGCAGTGCCACGTACTTTGCGACTGCAACCCTGTGAATTGCGCATAAATTGCACGTTACCTGCAGTACCTGCAGGTCTTGCAGAACTGCAAAAGCAGGTTTTCCCATTCTGCTTCTTTCCTCACCTAATAAAATGAATGCTTCCTTGCATGGAAAGGTACTTGGCTCAGAGTATCAGTCTCCCTCCCGGCTACAGTTTGGGTTACGTGCAATGTAGACCAAAATGAACTAAATCTAAAGGATGCCTGGCAGGGCACATCTCCTCAGCCAGCTGCCCTTTCTGCTCTGCGAGAACTCGCCCGGAGCAGGTACAGGAAACATACCCCTTATTCTATCAGTAGTTTAACTTCTGCTAACAGCACAAACCCATTTGCATACCGCAGTCATAAGCTGCCTCTGAAATATCGGAAAGACTATTCTAGGCTTTCTCTGAACCTTGAAGCTTTTGAAAGTACTACTTACCCAAAAAATCATCATAGTCCATGTTATTAATTACTGTTAGCATTGTTCTGATTTGTTGTGCCTAATTCTTTTTCTGCAACTTCTATTTGAATTACAACTGGTCGTATTTACAACGTGTTTTCATTGTTTTAGCATGTTTGTGTTTCTTCCATTTCTAACTGTGGTTGTTCCATTTGCATAACATTTCAAATTATAATTCAGCTCTCCTGGGGTTTTATTTCTGCAAGATTTGGTCTTGAGCTAAAAGACATAGTAAGCATATGGGATTTTAATTTTTTCTAACTATTGGTAATAAGACTATATATTTTTTCCAGAGACATAATTGTATAGCTCTAGGGAATACCACAGGGTAACAATTACATGAAATTATTAAAAGTATCCTTTTAAACCTGCCTTGAGATTAGTCAACTGTAAATGATTTTTTTTCTTTTTTTTTTGACTATTAACTTTATCAGAATAGTAATACCTGGAAATATAACCAACTCTAATTAATAGCTCATTATGATGGAAACTTATTACTTATGGAGAGACACTGTGTGTATAAATATGCCCATTTTTTTCCATAATTAATGTCTGTGAAAGACAGTTTGGGGAATCTACCTATGCACGATTCATGAATTTCAATTTGATTTTATGAACCATCTCTATTCTTAAGCCTTTTACGGTGTTCTGTCTGCTACTCCATGTACTTTTGAGAAGGGAGAAGAGCATTGGAAGATCTGTCTTAAAACAGGTTGATTATTAAAGATCATTAGTACCTGAACCAATCCTACCTGGGAAGAACAAAAGAGTAGCAGAGTCCTTGATAAAGCTGGTTTTCCCTAACTTCTCTGGAGGGAGCTGAAAGGATCAAATTTCCACAGAAGCAGAACAAAGGCTCAGGCGTCAGGCTTGGAGACCACAGAGCTCAAAAGAGTTGAGGGGGGAGGCAGGGAGGAGGCCAGTACCTGAACAAACAACAGAAAGTTGAGCAACATGGGGAAAAATGGAGAGGCGACTGTTTGCCCACAACAGCAGGTGAGGAAGAAAGAAGCTGTCAGCAGACAATCAAACGTGCAATTCGGACAAGAAGCCACACAAAAGGGAATCTGAATCCTGTAAAACTTGTGCCTAATGTCAGTTACTATTCCCCAGTGAAAGGGAGGCTGAGGCAGCATTTTTTATTGCTCTGTGCACAACTGCACAGTTCTTGCAGTAGCTCAGGTACAAACTGCGTGGTTTGGGAACCTTCACAGAGCCTCTTGTTGTCTCCTCTTCCGCATTGTACTGAACTCAGGAGCCAGCATATTTACCAAAAGAGCCGTGGGATACACTGCTATCTGCACTGGGCTGGGGAGGTACCAAGGCAGCTGTATCATGAATCCATTTGCACGTACAGACAGTGAACAGAGAGCACTGTGCCTAAGCAGCACGCCAGGAAGCCTGGGAAAAGAGAATGGTAGGGTTCATGCAGGCTGGGAACAGTGAACACACTCATCTGGTGTGCTGAGCCCCGCCAGGACCTGCCCAGCCCCTGCGCCCCTGTGAAAGTTCAGCTGGAACCTTCTCGTCTGGGAAATGACTGCACAGCAAAGCTATTCAGCAGAGCCTAGGATATAACACTGGTAAATCTATTTAATAGTAAAGTCAAAAAAAGATCACCTCTAGCAGTTCAATTTCTGAGCTTGTAATTGCCTCAAAATGCCATTAAACTACTCTGTTATAAAGGTAGCAATTTAAGAGGCAAAAGTGAAGGAGTAGAAAGCAGTTTGGAGATTTCATTCTTTTACAAACATATATCAAGTAATTACCAGTGAGATCCAAGCACTTAAACCCAAGCATGAATCTCAGGAAACAATTGGGGGGACACACCTCAACAAGAGCTGAACTTCAGCCCTGTCACTGCAGCAGGGCTTGGTCAGGACTATACCTCCAGGACTCATACTGACCCCACAGCACTGAAACACGAGGAACACCAGAGTGGTGCATCCCCATGTTCAGTCTACAAACACTATGACTGCCAACAGCGGTGGCACAAAGAAACTTGCTTGAGGATTATACACTTACAGTGCTGCCAGGCGGTAGAAGCACTTAATTCCATTGCTTTTCCAACAAGCACCTGGGCAGTGTGGAGCACAGATTGCAACTCATGCTGGGAAGCAGTAAACGTTTTTCAGTGTCGCATATACAGGCATCTGAAACACACCCTGGCAACCCATAACCCAAAACACACAGCATAGCACAGCCACCAGGGAAGCAACGGTAACAGAGATCAAGCCCATTGGTCTCCTCATTCCCAATAAGCAGATGTTTCAAATAATCAGGGCAAGGTGCCCAGAGCTGTGGTCCCAAAGGTCCCCAAATGGTTACCTTAACTCTGCCCACCTCTTCACATTCCCGAAACATAGGATATCCTAGATCTTGCTACTGTTTCTTGTGCAGCTTCTTGGAGACTGGGGGGGGGGGGGGGGGGGGGGGGGCTGGAGGGGGAGGGCAGAGGACATGTCCACATGACACAAACGGC
The DNA here is from genome assembly GCA_009819775.1 of Phoenicopterus ruber ruber. Taxonomy (NCBI): domain Eukaryota; kingdom Metazoa; phylum Chordata; class Aves; order Phoenicopteriformes; family Phoenicopteridae; genus Phoenicopterus; species Phoenicopterus ruber. Next base: position 97,380,672 of record CM020216.1, read on the forward strand.
ACAACCCTAGAACTCCCTAAACTGGGCAGGTTCCAGGTGGAACACCATCCACAGGGGTACTGTCCCACCCTGCTTCTGACTCCAGAGCCAGCTCATTCAGCTCAGCCTGCACAATGCTCCACAGCACAGGAACGTCCACAGTGTTCCTACCATACAAATATCTAATTAATACCACAGAGAGGTAAGTGCAGTGACAGTAAGACTGATCTCATCATAAAACTAGCCAGCTACTTTTTCAATACTGCACCAAAACTTAAAGTCTTCCAAACCTACAGGACAGTGCATTTAAGTAATAAGCATTTCAGAGAAAATTAGGCATCAGAGTTAATGCCCAATTAAGATAGATTAGTCATGGGAAGATACAATCTCTATCTTTCTGCAAAGTCAGCAAAGCAGCCCAATATCAGTTCACGGGGGGCAAATTACAATCAGAAGAGTGTTTGTTCTTTTGGTAGCTCAAGTTCTGCCAGAAAAACATAGCATCACCCAAACAGTTCTGGTGCCATTCACAGCACAAAGGGCTGGATCAAATACAGCGGAACAGCCTTTAATGCAAACAAAACAGGCCACTTTTCCCCTCCCTCCCCAAAGATGGTCTTTATATCAAGAGAGACAAAGAGTTTATTTGAGGGACCTGTAATCCACTTCCATAATGGGGTGTGAGTGAAGCAATTTGGGCTGAAGAAAACATAACGTAGCTCTTCCAGGACACGAGTTGTGACAGGGTTTGTGCAAGAGTAAGAGGGTGAAAAGCTAGAAGAGGAACCTGAACATCTTAAAAGGCCATCCCAAATCTCATTATGGTCAGGAATATCTATTCCAGAGCAGAACTAATTTTCTGGATTGTAGTGCACTTAAAGAAAATATAGCCCAGCTTTTTCAATCACAGCAGATCCATTTTCTTCACACTTTTATTAACTTGGCATTTTATTTCACTGAAATGCTAGAGGCCCTCCACATAAAAATGTGTCTCACAAATGCAATTCTCAACTAAACAGCCTTCTAAGTGCTTCTTGCCTTTGAGTTTATCCCTGTGAGGGCACTGAAGGAGGAAGGGGGCGCGTGGAAGAGAGATTCATATTGAAGAAATTCTCTGAAGTAATTCAGTAATCCCAGATCTTTTGGTATACAGTTTCAGAGCCTCCTGTAGCTTGGCTGTATGTCACAATTTATTAAATCTGGATACCACATTAGAATAAACATTTATCTCAGCTTTTCGTAACATGTTCATCTACACCATAACTAGCATACAACTACAGGCCATTGGTGTAAGTGCTAACTTTTATTTGAAGATTCCAGGTTGCAATCCACTAACAGAAACTTCCAACACGCCAATCTCTCTCCAGACTGCTCTTCTGTCTATCTGCAAGAATGGCAGGGTGCCCGTTCTCAGGCTGTAACAACAAATTGGCCAAGGAGCAACAGGCCTTCAGGAACTGGCTGAATAAAAAAAATCTATGCTCCAACCTTGCCCCTTGATAGCAGCCCGTACACTCACTGTTTTACCCTTCTGTGAACTTACACCAGTTTGGGGTTTTTAAATTAAAAGTTGCTGGTGGAGTCACAGCCCTGGGATACACACAGACAGCTGGCTTGGCTATGTGAGGGCAGCAGGGATCATTCCACAGCTATTAAAAGAGCATTGTCAGAGAGAGCAGCATCTTAAGTGGCACCTGTTGGCACTTTATGTGCCACAAAACAATACATGCAAAAGATGACAAATACCCTGTGCAGTTTGGGTTGTCTCCAAAGGTTTTACTACAGCATTTGTCAGGGAAACGCTAGTGCTGGTTGAATGTTGCGCTGAAAATTCCTGCCAGTAGAACTGTATGGAAACAAGATCAGTGCCACCAGCAGACATGAAGAACTACAGAAAAAAACCCCAAAGCACTGCTTAAAAACAGAGGATCGGCAGCAGACTTGAGCTCCAGATGTGTCTACTGAAGTCACTAAAATGGTGATAGAGGCAACAGAAGTCCCTCTGTGTCTAACAAAACAAAGATGCGCTTCCCCATTTGAGATCACTGTGCTCTGCTCTCCTGGTCTGTTCCAGCATTTACCCAGGCACAGCAGAGCCATAGGGGATGGAACAGGCCAATGTCCATCTCTTCCCTTAAAAGGAGGAGGGACAATAATGTCTCTCACTGATAACATGTTTTGTTGAACATAATTTATTCTCCCCCTTTCTCTTGGTTTCTCTACACACCATTTCTCCTTTCCCAAAATTTCATCTAAGCATTAAGAAAGCATGCCCTAGAGAAGAAGACAGGAGAGCAGCTGCTAGTGATGTGCAGTAAGGCATCCACCATATAACTTCACCATGCAGACACAAATCTGGACATCTATTTTATGACCTTCTTTAAAAAGAAAGTTCTAAAAGAAAAAGCTGGTTGGGACCTATCTGATTCTTAGTACTATAAGACACTGACTTTTTAAAAAACTAATTTCCAAATTTCTTGGTAAGCTGAACTCACTAAGGACAAAAAAAAATAACTCTTAGCCAAGTGCTGTGAGCAGCATGAGGGGCCAAGTTGAGATATCTAAGGGTTCCTCTTACGATTTGAGCAGTGATGCAAACACCTGGAGGGATTTAACTACTTTCATTAACCTTTACCAGCAACACTCCCTCAATTCCAGGGGAAGAAAGCAAAAACACGTTTTAGGTGGAGGAGAAAGGAGCTGAGTGGGAAACAAAATAAACTTGGGAAAGCCAATGAGTGATAAATCAGTATCATCTTCTGGGTAAGACACTCCCATCCCCAGGATCTCTTGGCAATGCATCTAACTTCAGCCTTTCTGCCACAGCTGTGAGTGGCTATTGAACCAACATTTCAGTAGTAGCATGAGCCATATCCCTCATTCTCTGCTGTCACAGTTGCAGTTTGCTGTTCAGGTTCAGCTCTGGGCACTAAGAGATGAATGGCTCTGAAGGCGCTACTTAAGGCTATCTCAGCTGCAGTGCACATGCTTTTATTTGCTGATAAGTAAAAAAGGAGTCCCTCACTGGAGGCCAACTCTTGATTCAATCACTGCCTTCCAGGGCTTCAGCACAAGCAATCTATTTCCCACCAGCCCCCTCAAAGTCACAGAAGCTCAGTACTGAATCTCCAAGGAGGAAACAACAGGTGCATGAAAACACTTAAACAGTTCTTTCTAACAGTGATGCAGACCCAGCGGGGGGGGGGGAAGGCAAGAGCTGCTATTTTTTTCTTCCCTTAACCTGCCTTGCCATGGAAATGAGGGTGATGCAATCCTTGCTTTTGTCTCTCTCTTCTTCTAAGCTTCTTGCTTCTTTTTCTTTCTCTTGTCTCTACCCCCAGTAACTCCAGAATATAAAAGAGTGATTTCAGCACAGTAGAGGTCTCCGAGGTTCCTACAAATTTTGTAAAAAAGACACCCGAGTAGAAGAGAAATATCCTATAAGCCCTACAAGCAAGGGAAACAATGCAATGGAAACCTGTACTGTTTAAGACACCAGAAAATCCAGAGAGGAAGAATGTCTTACCCATGCTGACTAAAGTTTATAGTCACAGAACAGGAAACTGTAGGAAACCAAAACCCTCTGGATTCTGGTGTTACGGGCATGTTACGTTCTGTTTTTCAATGGCTTAGTCTGAGCACACACAGGACAGCACTACTTCCTCAACAAGGAGGAATATATATCCACAGCTTTGACAGTGTAACTGTGTCTGAACCAAGTGCAGTAGTCTGACATACGCAGTTTCTCTCCCTTGCACACATTCACAGGTGCCAGAGAGTATTCCCTTCCCTCCATCTCCTGTGTCTCACTGGAGCTACAAAAGCTGCTCCAAGTCCTTCCCCTCCCTGATCAGCAACAAATGCAAGCAGCAAGCTCCCCGTTGTTGAGCTTCAGGCCACAAACCAAGTTCTGGAGCAAAATACAGGAAGGAAAGAAGAAAAAAAAACCAAACCAAAACAAAAAAAAAACCCCAAACAATTAAATCGAGATTCTGCTAACAAACAAGGCACAGAGGCACCAAAATAGAAAGGAATGTGCAAACTTGGGAAGCACAAAATAGCTACAGAGGAGTTCATACTAAGGGGAGAGCCAGACACAGACAGGGAAACTGTTGGTTCAGTTCAGGAAACATGAGTGACCAATATTCAGACACGATAATGATGCAGCAGATCTCCAGGGTCCTCCACTGACCTGGCGAGACAAAACTCATCCCCTTGTCCTGTATAGGATAAAGATGCCACAGGCAGACAGAATTAGTCACAGCGAGAGCATGGACGTAACAAGTTGACGGTGCTGGTCGTGAATTTTAAGAGCCAGACTGTGGGCAGGCATCTCAGCAGAACAGCAGAGGACAACCCATTAAGAAGAAATATGACTCTTTCAGGGTGATAGGTCATCACAGGATTTCTATTTTGGGCCCCATAGTCAGCTATGCAATAGATCATGATTACCACCTAACTTGTAACAGCATCTTGGGCGAGGGAGCGTGGTTTGGCTAAACCTCAGGAAAGGGACCTTGTGAGACAGTGCTGAATGGAGGTCTGAATTAAGCCTATGCTTCATCAAGGGCCTACAGCCATAAAAGACGTCTAGCTGTTACGATTTGGGTTTGTTATTTGTTTTTTCCCTGGAACAGAGCCCTTTGATATACTTCTGCAGCACACTGTAAATCAGAAGAAATACAGCAGAATTTTTGTGGTGAAAACTAAATGTACTAAAAACATGCAAAAGAAAAAATTCGAAGACAGACAGCATTCTCAGACCCCATTTAAAAAAAAAAAAAAAAAAAAAAAAAAAAATCTTTCTCAACATTTGCTTTGGCAGTCTTACAGCGTAGCATGCCAGACCAGTACCTCCTAGTAATCCGTTAAAATATTTTTGTGCTTACGATATTTTAAAGGCATTGGTATTCTGGTGCTGAGACACATGTTCCTTTATTCTTCTTGGTCCCTCCAGCCTTCCCAACATGTGTCTCGGCACCAGCCTGAAGTGCCGTGGTGCGATGAGGAGCTGTGGGCTGGCACCAGACGTCAACAGCCTGCCAGAACCCACGCATCTGAACAGCTAGACCCTTTTGGGCTCCTTTAATTGACGCAAACAGGAACTGTGTGGCCTGGTAGTGAGTGTTGAGGTGTTGTCTCCACTGTTTTCCTGTGGGTTCTACTGTGGTTTTCCACCCCACATCCTACTGCAATTTTCACTCCTTCCCAAAAAGCCCCACAACTCAAATAATAAATCACCATTTTACAACCAGACATAACTCAGTCTGGGCAGGGTCACCACAAGCAGCAGTTTCCTCAGGCAAAAACATTAGCTGTGCTCATTGTAAACCAAAAAGAAACCTTTCCGATCATCCGTGCCAGGGCAGCACAGCCTTGCCAGAACAGTAGAGCTCAACTTCACACCCACAGAGCCTTCCTTCAAAGACTGACGCTGAAATCCTAGTAAGATGTGCCAACGTCTATCTCCTATCTCTCCTACACAGGGAAAGGGGGTCTCTCTGGCTGGCTGGCAGTTGAAAAGATCCTGATGCCTCCTTTCCAGCCAGTTGACAGATGTATAAAAGGGAGGGTGTCAACTCACTTCCCATAAAGCAATTAAAACAAGTCTAATATCTTTCAGCTCACATTGAGCATGAGCAACACTACGCCACACACACACACTCACTGAACCCCTAAATCCTTTTTAAAAAACTGTGTACTGGTTCCACCAGTATGAACCTCCAGATCTCACCAAAACATGGACTGCTCGGGTATTTTCTATGAGGTCAAATGAATGAACTGCTCTATTTAGTGCAATACCTCATCGCAATATTTCACTGCATCAGTCCATTAAACTTTATGCCTCTGCATGTAGGTATGATAGCTACCTACAGAAAATAACTATCACTGCACCCTAACTGCATTAATACTACACAGAAGTGAGAACACTTCACTTGATAAAAGACCATTTTAAGCTGTCTCACAAGGGAAAAGAATACATTTTTTATTTCTCTTGGTCAAAGCATAAGCTCACCCTTTGATTGCAAGTTGTTTGATAGCAATCTGCTAATATTTGTATAAGGGTCCTTGAAGAATTAGAGGAAAAACAGCACAAAGAAAACAGAGCAACATAAAGCAAACTTCAAGACATTTGATGAATACCCAGGTAGTGGGAGAAGTGAAAATGATTAATGGTGTAGTATCAGCACACAACAGCACAGTGGAAGTAAGATAGCCGGGTTTTAGAAAGCAGGGCCATTAACACACAAGGTGAAATGACCATGCAAACACCGGTTGCTGAAGGACAAGGTAGCAGGAAACAAAACAAAGTTACTGTTGCCTGTAGCACCTGGTACTAAAAAGCCAGGGCAGCGGGCCAACGCGCTGATGAGAAAGAGCAAAGCACGGTAATTGTTCCTCCCCTCGCATGAAAAAGCAGCAGGGTTAATTTTATCCTGGAACAGAAACTATATGCTATTGAAGGAGCATTACAGGATCAGCTCAATATCAGCTCAACCTAGCTGTGTAATAAGCATTTTTTTTCCTAAGCACTTGGCAGTGGAAAAAAGATCACATGGCATTTTGCAAATTATTGCAATTTTTTTCTCAAATGGGCATTAAAAAGGGAACAAAGGGTTTTAAAGTATAACCCTACTAAAAAAAAAGAAAAGTTTTGTTCCTTTTAAAAATTCTAAAATCCAGATGAATGGCCATGAACTCAGGGAAATTCTGAACTTGGGCTCATATGCTGAGCAAAATTCAGATCTGAAATACAAAATGTGAGTGCTGCCTCAGTTGTGTCATTTCACATTCCTTCAAAAAGCACACCTCGTGAGTTTTGCGTGAAGGGAATTCAAACAGCCATTCTTTTCTTGCATAGCTAGGCAACAAAATCTAATACACTTAAATAAATTAAACAGCATCCTTCTAACTCTCGTTTAGAAGAAAACCTTCCAGATGCAAAACAAGTGGAAGTGAGGTAGCTCCACTTTGCTACGCTTGCTGACAGATCCCATATGATTCACAATGGACTTCAACTTTTTTTGGTGGTGGAGACAGCTATTGAAGATCTAGATAAACAAAGGAAATGGGACTTTGTATCAGTGCAAAGAGTGGAGAAACTGCCTTTTGCACATTAGTTTTATATCTCTTCCAGTAAGATCCTCCATTTAATGTGTTATCTGATGATGCCATACATTTTTCAGACCACTGATGAGCTCCTCTTGGATGTTACAGATACCACAGTCATCGCAGCAAAGGTAAGCTTCCTACAGAACATGCAGGACTTCTGAAGAGGTGACATCGAACCTTTAACACAAAGGGACTTAAACAGATTGGATTAAGCTAAGCTATCTCCTCTTACACTGTTAAAATCATACCCTTCTTGTTACAGATGTACGTACAACAATCTACCATATTGTCTGTTTTCAATAGCAAGTTGTCTCTCTCCCAATGTTTTCTATGCTGCATTAAAAAAATAGATAATAAAAATGATTTTAAAATGTAGATTATTGATCAACAGCAATAGTTTTGAAACTGTCACAGTGACTTTGATATCTAAAAAGGTTTTTAAATGCTGTTATAATACAGGCATTACGGAAAGAGCTGCTTCTAAAGTGAAAGCCAGTAGCTTATCTTTTTCATTTCTTGTAATTCTGTTTTGGCCAGACTGCTCAGCAGGCCTCTCTGCCACTGCAGCTGGTGCAGCGCGCAGCATCATTCCTGCTCAGTGACTGGAACAGCCATGATTACATTGCCTGCTTTTATGCTGTCCTGCAAGCTTGTTAGATCCCTTAACGGTGAAGAACTTGGCTCTCCTTATGACCTCTTCCTCCCTGACCTTCATTCAGCCAGGGGTGTGTACTCCAAGGTCACGGTTCACAAAGATCATAGAATAGTTTGGGTTGGAAGAGACCTTTAAAGGTCATCTAGTCCAACCCTCCTGCAATGAGCAGGGACATCCTGAACTAGATCAGGTTGCTCAGAGCCCCGTCCAGCCTGACCTTGAATGTTTCCAGGGACAGGGCATCTAAAACCTCCCTGGGCAACCTGTTCCAGTGTTTCACCACCCTCATTGTGAAAAACTTCTTCCTTACATTGAGCCTAAATCTCCTCTCCTTTAGTTTAAAACCATTACCCCTTGTCCTATCACAATAGGCCCTGATAAAAAGTTTTTCCCCATCTTTCCTATGAGCCCCCTTTAGGTACTGAAAGGCCACAATAAGGTCTCCCCAGAGCCGCCTTTTCTCCAGGCTGAACAACCACAACTCTCTCACCCTTTCCTCACAGGAGAGGTGCTCCATCCCTCTGATCATTTCTGTGGCCCTCCTCTGGACCCACTCCGGCAGGTCCATGTTCTTGTTGTGTTGGGGGCCCCAGAGCTGGACGCAGGACTCCAGGTAGGGTCTCACCAGAGCAGAGTAGAGGGGCAGAATCCCCTCCCTCGACCTGCTGGCCACGCTGCTTTTGATGCGGCCCAGGATACGGTTGGCCTTCTGGGCTGTGAGCACACATTGCTGGCTCATGTCCAGCTTTTCATTCACCAGTACCCCCAAGTCCTTCTCGGCAGGGCTGCTCTCGATCCCTTCATCCCCCAGCCTGTATTGATAGTGGGGATTGCTCTGAATCAGGTGGAGGACCTTGCATTTGTCCTTGTTGGACCTCATGAGGTTTGTCCGGGCCCACCTCTCAAGCCTGTCCAGGTGTCTCTGGATGGCATCCCGTCCCTCAGGCGTGTCCACTGCACCACTCGCCTTGGTGTCATCTGCAAACTTGCTGAGGGTGCACTCGATACCACTATGTCATTGATGAAGATATTAAAGAGTACTGGTCCCAATACAGACCCCTGAGGGACACCATTTGTCACCAGTCTCCACCTGGACTTTGAGCCATTGACCACTACCCTCTGGATGCGACCATCCAACCAATTTCTCATCCACTGAACAGTCCACCCATCAAATCCGTATCTCTCCAATTTAGAGACAAGGATGTTGTGGGGGACCGTGTCAAAGGCCTTAGAGAAGTCCAGATAGATGACATCCGTAGCTCTTCCCTTGTCCACTGATCCACCACTAAAAGCAAGGGTCTTCAAAGTTTTTGCTGAGACTACACCCACACTGTGGGTATTTGCTGTTTAGACATCTGCCCCACACTATTCAAAATAATTTTCCCTCTATTACGTGTTCATTTTACATTAATGCATAGGAACAAAGTGAAGTTGTAACCATATATTCCTCATTTCTGCACTAGATCTATTTTAATACCAATAAAGTATGCAAAAAAAAAAAAAAGATAGCGAAGCCTTTAAACCAAAAGTTAACTAGGCTCAGACACTCTTGGCTTTAAAACACGAAGTGAAGAGCTCTTAATGAAAAGTCTTCTCTTTTGCAGCTGCTCATGTTTCAGATCCTGAATTTTCTCGGCCTCTTACACAGAACATACAATAGAGGGAAGCTAAAAGGAAAGGTCCAGAGCTGTTAGTATGGTAAGCATCCCATTTTATTTAGTCTCCTATTCCACGTAGTCCAAATGCTAAGTACCCATCTTGAAGTAAATGCACTTTGTTTCACATGAAACTGATAATTATTGCTATTTTTAAACGACTGTTTTTAGCCTGGGCTAAGGATCTGACAACGCACCATTTTTCCAAAGAGGGTGATCCGTGTCTGAGCAGGTAAGAGCTAGCAGGGATCACGAGGCAGCCGAGAGATGAAGTGGGTTGTGTGGGAGAGCTGGCCGGCACAGCCCTCCGGCAGGGCGTGCAAGGACCCGCACCCGCCGTTCAGCGACCCTCCCGCAGCCGCTGCTGCAGAGGAAAGCTGCTAAAATACCCCCCTGTCCCCACCTTTTCTGGCAACTGTCTTGTTGACCCAATGACATCATTTAACGCTAGCAGACTGAGTCTCCCACATAGGGAACGCGTACACTAATTTCTGTTCTGTTTTTATAGCCACTCCATCAGAAAAGATCTTTCCTGTTTATATTTTATATGCTTTAATAGTAAACAGATGTTTCTTCAATACTGGCAGAGTTTCTTGCAGTCAGAGACTGTTAAGAGGTTACAGAATAGTGTGACTACCCCTTGTCAAGGGGAATGTTTTTCACTTGGGTCTAATTTAACCTTAATCCTACCTAAACCTTGTGTTGCTTCACAATTTTTATAGCTGTAATTTACCTAGACAAGATATTTTGAATCACAAAGCTATGATTATGGAGAAGTTAACTGTATTTATGTTGCTGACAGAAATTATATATGATTTCCTTGGTTGTTTATCGTTTTTAAACACTGACATTTAAAGAAAAATTTTTGCAAGGCACAAAAAACAGAGAAGGCTTTCCTGCATAAGGAGTTATTTGAAAACTGCCACTGCACTTTAAATTTAGCCCGTACCCTAACTCTCCCAGTCTTTGAATGGGCTTGGACATGCAATCAATGGGTTTGCTTTTAAAAATCTCTCCATTACTGGTTTTAGAAATTACTTTCCTGATAGCTAAGGGGAACAGTTCAGTGGTTAGTGCTTGCTTGTGAATCCGGAAAGTGGGGGTCAGTGCCTGCCTGCCCCCTACCTGCCCTCCTATCTCATCTTCAACCTGTTATTTGGGCCCTCCCTGCGAGGGCAGTATTTTTGAAACAGTGCTGCTAAGGGTGTGAGTTGCCAGGGAGGATTTCCACTTACCTTGATGAACATACAAGTGTGGATATAGTTATACTAGAGCTTATGGTTGTAGTGCAGCTTATACCAATTCCTGAATTAAAACTGACTTCAAGTCTGTTGACACAAAACTGTTTTAACATAGTTCTTTTCACCAGAAAAATCTGGTATAGAAGAGTCCTTAGCCCTACTTTGCTTCAGTTTCTATATACAAAATAGTGCTTTCTTTGCCCGTAACAAGAGCTGCAATATTCCTTTACAAAGCTTCTTGCAACAATCCTGGCTTCAGGTATCGCCAGAATCCCTCCCCCGCATCTACCCCTCATTGCTCACTCCCACAACTAAGCTAGCTGCATTTGGATGACATCTGTGCAGTTGTGTCGTGAGCTGATCTGGCTTTAAAATATCTCTGTACTTTTGACAGATTACTTTTAAGAGTGACCAGTTTCCAGAGCAGGTTCACAACATGGCCACACTATAGCTGAAAGGACACTAAGACAGAAGGGTAAGACTATCATCTGCCACGAGGGATGGCAAAATTTACGCCAATCTGCCACCAAAAACAACATATTGTGGGACTACAACCCCAAGCACTCAAGAAATGAGGGCCATACCAAGTAGTCTGCTCAGATACCTCAAGTTGAGAAAACTGAACTGCTATAGCAACAAGCCTTAATTCTAATTATAATGTAAAACATGCTGTCAGCTTTTAAAACGAGACACTTGAGAGAGAATATCCTGGATTTCCTCTCCCGTCCTGCTTTTCTGCCAAGTGTTACCCATCACACCATGCCAAAGTCACCTCCTGGCAGATACTGTTGACACAGTCTGCAAATGCCCCGTCCTCATGTGCAAACTACCTTTCTACAAACTACAAGCCTCTCTCCCATCTCCCTCTCCCCACGGAGGGCATCCACTGTCCTGCAAGAGTCCTCTGCTCCATGGGCACAACAGACCAGCGTTAGCTCAAAGAACTCATTCAGCTCTGAAAAAGGGACTTCGTAATATGCCCACATGCTACTGTAATGGCTTACATCTCCCCTTCTCGAGGAAATTCGGTTCTGGTTATCCCTAAGTATTAGATTTGCATGTGTGCTATTTATTAGCTTCCCTTTTATATTTTTTATGAAACTAAGCATCACGTTCAGATAGGGTTTGATTTGGATCTTAACCAGGTAGTTCCCAACAGGCATTCTGGAATAACAACTGAATGCCAAAGACCAGCATTGTTACTCAGATATTGCTAGCCCTTAGAGTTAAAATCAGGGCAATTGCTACATACTTATCATGAAGGGATGAGCGCTTAGACCTTTCATTGGTATTCACAGTATGTAGAAGTTTCTTCATTTCTATGAAAATCTCCCATGCAAGAAAGCATTTTGTCACTTCCATTTTAATCATTCCACACTCCCACCACCAAAATAATGTGAGGTTTAGACAGGTATTAACACATAGTTGGGATGTTCTGCATGAACCAATTTACCCACAGACTGTCATTTTAAATGGACAAAGGCATCTCTACATGAGGTGAAGGCAATGCTGGCTTTAAATACAAGAACATAATATCCTCATTCTCCACTTTGCACTATGCAAGAGAACTATATAAAGAGAATCTGTTCTGGCACCTATTCCAGCTGTGCTCTTCCTGCAGTCTAGAGAATCTACAGTGTCGTAACCTCTCCCTCTGTCTCTGCCTCACTTACTCTTACAGAAATCTGAAAAATATATACATTTTTTTATTTCACAAGCCTGGCAAGATGAAAAGACATTTTGCAAGTTCTTGATAATTCTTCTCAGACACAATGCTATTTGCTGAACACAAACACAGCTTTTAGAGGAAACACTCTTGCTTATGACTATACTTTGCCAAAAGAATAATTCAACTAAAATTTTAGATGTGAAACAATTACAAGGCAGGACGGACACCTATGCCAAAAGAAATATCAAATGAGGAAACCAAGAATCCCTTGATTCCCCTAGTGCTCTCACAGCTGCACCCAAAACTTTGTTCAGCCAACAATCAGCTTCATTAACAGCATCAAATCACTGCAAAATCAATTAAGGATGAAAACAGTTAGTGAATTCACCAGTGTGAATGTCTTGCATGAGAAGGCAAGCTGAAACTGCAACGCAAGCCCTTGCAGAAGCATCCTTTCCAAGAACCACTGGATGTCAGAATGAAAGAAAAAAAAAACCATAGAAGCCATCACTTCAGACTAACGTCAGATCATGTTAGGTGTAAGGAACTATTTGTGTATTTCAACAGGTCAGAGCACTGCTGCTTACACTCTACTTAAATCCTTTCACAAATAAGGACACTATACTTCCCGGTTTAATGCCTCAGGGAATAGTCATCTTTTATACAAAATTTGAGGTGTGCTATCAACAGTCTTATGATGTACCTGTGAAAAAATTTTGCACATTTCCTCCTACGTTATCCTCTTGCACCTATCTCTGCACTAACTCAGCTTCGTTAGCAGAGGCTCCAAAAGACCTTCTTCCTACCTCAAAAAATCCCCTCCCCTCTTTTAGTCTTGCTACCTGCCAGTCTTGTCTCTTCTGCAAAATTTTTCCTGAAAACAACTGCTCCCATCCTTTGCCTCCCTGTTTTGCCACTTACCTGCTGTATTTATTTTTGCCTCACCAAAGGAGAGTTTTAAGTCAGCTCTCTGGTAGGTAGATCCTACAGCGAACAGGAGTCACAGATACAGAGATTAGAAATAAAACCTTTATCCCAGCTTCCCCTAAAAGGTCAGCTTTCAAACAAATTACAAATGTCACAGATTTTTGTACTACTCATTTTAAATCCAGCCATATTTTTAAAACTATTTATAGACCAAATATTTCTGAGCACATTCTCCCTACAATGGATGATAAGGATTCTGCTTGCTTTGCAAGGGGATGTCTGATGAGCAAAGGCCTGTCTGTGAAAAAAACATTACAGTGATCCATGGATACAAGAAACACATGCCCAGAAAATCTGATTTCCAGCTGCCAGCAATACTATGTTGCCTCAGAAACTGACCTCCACACCACTGTGTCCAGGAACATATACCACCTCGGATGTAGGAGAAGTGAGCTAGTCCTGCAGAAAGCAGCTGTACATAAACAACAACACATAAAACACTTCAGGAGGGGTTTTACTGTCCTAGAAAATCTGGACGACACATGCCCTTCACAGCTCACGAGTATGCTTCCAACATTAAGTCACTGCACATTAACTGCAGTTTCGAGATCTTCCTTCCATGTGCTGGCCCCGTGATAAGCCTGTGCTTGTGCTAGGCTAACTACTGCAAGGGATAAAAGTCTACTGCATTGCCTAAACAAGAAGGGACTATGGAAGGACTTGTCTCCTTTCCTTCTAAGGGTACCTTCTCACCTCCAATGCTTCCTGACCACTGTGGAGACACCAACTACAGGTAGGGTACAGCTGTACCAAACAAACCCATTTTTAGAAATATGGAACTAAATCAAATTCTATCTGGTGATAAATCCTTAATCCATATCTGAATAAACTGCACTCACAAAATCTCATCACTTCTAAATGAGAGCAGAATCTGATTTGCCTTGTAACAGGAGACAGAAGAGTGACACATTTCCCTCAAGTGATAGGAAAGCACCTCACAGAAGAACACACACACACCCCCCCAACCTCACATCAAATAAACTGTTCCTCACTGAACAGCTATATTTAAATTCATAGCCTTAAGACTGGTAATGCTATGTACCTAGCAAAAAAGAATCTGGGGCAATTTAGGCACAGCTCTTTGTAACTGATGATAAACTTTAGAACTGCCTAGAAAATTTCTGATAAAGAGCATTAGAGAAAGGGAAATCATACCAGTATATACACATCTTGAACAAAATGATATAATACGGCATTGATAATTAGGTATATGGTCACAGGTAAGCCAGAGGCAAAAGTCTGCCTCCATCAACAAAAAAAAGGAATTTGGAATCATGCACGTTCACACCAGAGAGGTATAGTGATAGGAGCTTACCAAGAGAATGTTGTAATGAATTCAAATCTTTTACACAATTTCTAACGTATGTGAATTTGAGAGGCTCACTGAATTCAATGTTTCCTCATGAGTGCATACGATTCTGCAGGCCGAAGGCACACAGAGGGGACTTAAGTAAAAGGACAAAGCTCTTTCCAGTCAGATTAAGTCTCCTCTAGGGTTCCTAGAATTTTCCAGGCTTCTTTACACAAAAAATGTGTCACCACGCTTTTGCTGCATCTTCCTCTAATTTTTATGTTGGTGATGCATGATCCACATTATGTGCTACTTTGCAGGCACAGCCGGACTCCCTGGTATTAACAGAGGACTGGAAGTCTCCCGGTAAGAACCTTTTCTTTCTGGCTACCACACTACTTCGTATGTGTTCATTGTTTGACAACTACATTTTTAAAGTAACACCTCAATTCTTTCTACTCAAAAACTGGCTCAACTATAGCGATAGTTACAATTTAACCTTTTGTAATAACTGCATTTCTATCTTTTGTCTGTTCTTTTTTTTTTTTATTATTTTGCTGATGCCCTTGGTATTGCATCTGCTGCAACACAGACAACTGTCAATATATATGGTCCAACAACTTGCCCTTCACTTTCTCAGCATGTCCTCTAGGCCCAGATTCCTGTGCACATGGTTTCAGGTCATGTTAGTGAAATATTTATTTGCATATTTCATTGATTTTTCCCTACCTAAGGAACATGTGCCATGGTCACTCATCGATTTTCCCTTTGGTTATAATTAGGAGAAAGCTTATCTTATTATAATCTCTGAATATCCAGACAGCTTCAATGATCCAGTAAAAGTTTTTCAGTACTCATTTATCTCCAGACTAAAATTAAACCATTAAGTAACAGTTAAGGTGGAATCAAATATTACTAGCATCAGGGAAAACAACATTTTAGTTATTATTTTAAGAGAAAGCCAATAGACTACTGAAAAGGAAATTTTACGTTAAGGAAAGCCTTTACAAAAAGACAAATTCTGGAAAGTATAGAAATGCTGTAATAGGATTCTACACAACTGCTCGTTTTTGCCACTTACCTTAACCTATCTTCTAACACAGACTGCAAAGAAACATGATCCATAAACATTGTATATTCATGATGAAAATGCATGCCATGGCCCATTTTGACCATGCTCCACTCCATTTACTGCCTACGTCATCTGCTGGTATATGTCACACCTATATGCAACCAGACCTGTCCTGTGATTCATTCCCCAGTAGCAACAAGATCTCTACCCCATCTTAGTATGCACAACAGCACAGCATCAAGATAACCTGATCACACACTGTAAATCGTACACAAAGACATAATGAACCAAAACTTTGCCTACACACACCTGCCAGGCAGTGCTTATAAACTAGAACAGTTGAGTTCATTTTCTAGGGGTTTCAACTGACAAACACCGTCTCAAGCTTCCTCTGGTCTAGAAAACTGGAAACCTACACGTGCGGGCAGGGTAGGGCTGATCAGTAATATTTCTCTGCTTACAGGCAGAGAATGAACCCCAGGGATGAGTGTAAACAAAGCAGAACTTCAATAGGAAGTTGAGAAGGAAGACGACAACAGGAAATGGGAAAAGCCAAACCAATATTTCAACTGCAGCAGGCAAACCAAGATCTCTAGGTTCTTTGTCAACAGCCACAAATTCAGTCCACTTCTCAGAGCTGTAGCGGTAAGTAGCAGGTGCCCCCTGTGCTCCAGTTACAGATCAGTAATCTTCAGACTAGGAGAAGGCCAAAGTTTTAGAAAGGTCTGTGCCCTCACCACTAAGGAATATACTGTTTCTGGGGAATCTACTATCTCCTGGGGACATTATCTCACCTCTGAGGCTGGATAGGGAGGTTCTCCATCTGCACCCCTGTTGTCTCCAGGGAAGAAGCATTTCAAATTTCAAGAGCCACTTGTATATTAGCTTGATCCCACTTATCACTTGGATGCTGCCCAAGTTATTCAACCCCCTCGTAGCCCCTCAAGTATTGCAGTTCCCCAGAACAGTCAGTGGCACGCAGGACTGCAACAGTCTTTACTGTAGCCTCCTACAGAGAGCAGGAACCTCTCCCATTTCTTTCCTTCTGCCTAGGCCAGAGCTCCTTAACACAGTCAGAGCAAGCTGTATTCAACAGAAACTGGACACATTTCTCTCAACTCCTCATTAGCAAACAGGAATAGAAGTATGGTGCTCTTCTGGGTAAGTTCAAGGAAAGAGCTCACACACAACAGCAAAGAGGCTAAACAGGAACCGATGAGAAGTTCATAGGTAAATAAGGATGACAGAGAGGACAAACATACTAGAAAAGTCACCTCCTTCCCATTGCTAGCCATTTGACAACAACAACCACCCTCTTACTGTTTACGATGAACAGCCTCCCTTGTGACTGAAGCATCTGCGTGAACCATTTTAGGATTCCAATGTCTACCCAGCCACAGATACAATTAAGCCCAGCTACCATAGATAACAACAGGAAACCTTCAAATATTCAGGTGTCTCGGTATTAACAAGGTTTGTATCCAAAATACACAAGAGCGTCTCACATTTGCCACAGACATACAATTATTTTTCCACATACCCGTAAGACCAAAAATAAAAGACATATGGATAATATCATATGACTTTGTTTACTCCCTGTTTCTACATTCACTAAGATTTGTGACATCTGAACTCTAGCCACAATTTATTTTTTTTATGGTCAACATCATATCTTTCATACTGCCATTTGTTTCCCAAAATTACTTCCATTGTCATGGACTTGAGATTTACAGCTGAAGCTGACAGAACCATTTCTGAGCACTATATATCAAGGGGAGAAAAAAGTAAAAGAGTTCATAAACAAAAGCTGACTACTGCCTTAATTACTGAGAGACTGCTACTTCACAAAAGCAGTGAAGGGATTTAAGAAAGTGACAAAGTCACAAAACTCAATTTCAGAAGCACCATATTAAAACTCACCAAAAGTTGCATTTGACAGTGGGAATCAGATGTCTTCACAACTTCTGCCATTTTTACCCTGTGTTTCTCAGTCTGGGCCAATTGTTCCAGCATTTTCCTTTGTTGTTCACCTCGAGCTGATGTCAGGCCACCCACCAGTTGTTTGCATTTCTTTAGCTGTTGAGACTCACGGTGCCGTTGTTTATAGCTCATCTGCCTTTTTCTGTGGATGAAAAAGGAAATATTCTCTGTGAGGTTTTTTTTTTATTTTGCTACATTACCGAGTACATTATCCAATCAGATTACACATCGGAGTACCTGCTTCAAAGTCATGACAAAATGATCCACATACTGTATACTCCACTGCCATTGGACACAAGTTTCACATACTTACCACTTCCTTCATTTAGTCATTGAAGATAGCAGTCTGTGCTATCAGTGAACTCAGTTATACGATGAGAAGAATATTCAAAGATTTTTATTTCCCAAATCATATGAGGAATTGGCATAACCCCCTGTGTATTCCATACCCAGTTAAACAAAAGCTTGAACACACAGACACACACACACACTCTTTTATTTATACAGAAAACATTTGCATTTTGAGGGGGTCTCATTGGCATCACAAACTATTTATCTAAATAACTTTGTAATTTATTGCCATAATGAGCCCCTTCATGAAATAACACTGGAGTAGAGAATTTAAAAGAATCAAAAAGGAAAAAAAAAAAAAAAAAAAAGAGAACTTCAAATGTGTATGGTTTTTTGCAAGCCTGTCACAACACAGCAATATGCTCAGTGCTGCACATACGCAGACACAACCAAGTCTGAATGTGCGATTACCGAGCCTCAGCATCAACAAAGTGGCCATGGTTCTGCCACGCAAAGTGGGGATGAACAGAAGATTTGCAAGCACTGTAGATATTCTTGCTAGGGTTATGCCTGGCTCTACAGGAGTTTGTGGTGTGGTGTATAGTAGGACAAATGAAGCCAAATGACGATGATGAAAGGCAGCACCTAAGTAATTGCAGTTCTCTTTTTCACCACAGGGAACGTGAGAACACCCCAACCCAACCGTGGGATCAGCTTTCCAGGCTGGTCACCTGTCACAGAGCAGCTGACAGTAATCCTCAGTTTATACAGTAATTTCAAAACCTTTGGTGGAACGCTGGCAAGCACAAAGTAAATTCTGGTTCTGCATGGCAAGCTCTGTACTTTCCCTTGTGGAATTAGCCACCTGCATGAAGCCAGCCGTACGCACACATTTTGCAGGTGGGCCTTACGTGCTATCTTTGAAAAGAACAGCATGTGTGACGTGCTTCTGCTATTAAGAGCAAACATTGCAAAACAGTGATCCTTTTTATATGGTCACATTCTTTGCAAAGTTAAAAAGATTATTAGACGCTGCAAATATACCTCTACTTGCCAAACAGAACAACTTCCCTTTGTACATTACGTTGTATTATAAAACAGGCTATATTCCCTCCCGCTCACCCATTTGCGTAAGTGTCAAAATGAAGAACACTTTTCTAACAGATAAATGCAAGCAGGTGGAGAAAAGATTGCTCTATGAACTTCACTTTTGCAGGAATTCATCCTGTTAACCCTGCACTTCTAATGTGTGAAAGTTTCCTACTGAAACGCTATCAGCCTCACCTTGTTTTTATAAACAAAGTTGAAGTCAGGTACAGCATAACAACAAAATGCATTAAGGTTCATTTACATCCTGAACAGGACCAGAGGCTACTTAAAAATTAGGGAATAGTTACAAAATAATTATTTATAAAGACAAAAGGAAACAATATGGACTCTTAAGAAAAAAGTAAGAATTTCAGAGACTGCACTATTCCAAAGGGATCTATATTTTTACAATAAACTGACAAAACTTGAAGATGCAGTGAGATACTATTTAGAGACTAACATCTAAATTCAGCCACTGGGAAGGGCTGGTCATGCTCCTCTGGTAAGTACTTTGAAGGCAGATTCTACTTTAGAATGGTAAGAAAATGAACAGGAAGATCAAGAGAACTAGTTGGAGCTATGCCAAGGATCCTTAAGGAGAGTTCAGAAGGACAGACAGCTTACTGGAAAAACAAAAAAAACCCTAACATACCATGCCTTTTCATCTTCCACCAAGCACTGCAATAAAGAAGGATGATCAGTGTTTAACACACACCTATTCTACACTTAAACACAATGCCCCAGGACCACAGAGATTTGAAAGTATCATTCTCCTCCCCAGCAAAGCAATGAGCTACATATGGAAGACACTTGTCTTCAGTCATGGAATAGATTGAGTTGGAAGGGACCTTTAAAGGTCATCTAGTCCAACCACCCTGCACTGAGCAGGGACATCCTCAACTAGATCAGGTTGCCCAGAGCCCCATCCAGCCTGACCTTGAATGTTTCCAGGGATCGGGCTTCTACCACCTCGCTGGGCAACCTGTTCCAGTGTTTCACACCACCCTCACTGTAAAAAATTTCTTCCTTGTATCTAGTCTAAATCTACCCTCTCTTAGTTTCAAAGCATTACCCCTTGTCCTATCACAACA
The DNA here is from genome assembly GCA_009819775.1 of Phoenicopterus ruber ruber. Lineage (NCBI taxonomy): Eukaryota > Metazoa > Chordata > Aves > Phoenicopteriformes > Phoenicopteridae > Phoenicopterus > Phoenicopterus ruber. The sequence continues at coordinate 97,400,785 of CM020216.1, forward strand.
GACCCTGCTAAAAAGTCTGTCCCCATCTTTCTTATAGGCCCCCTTTAAGTACTGAAAGGCTGCAAATAAGGTCTCCCTAGAGCCTTCTCTTCTCCAGGCTGAACAACCCCAACTCTCTCAGCCTTTCTTCAGAGGAGAGGTGCTCCAGCCCTCTGATCATTTTTGTGGCCCTCCTCAGGACTTGCTCCAACAGGTTTATCTCTTTCCTGTGCTGATGGCTCCAGAGCTGGACGCAGGACTCCAGGTGGGGTCTCACCAGAGCAGAGTAGAGGGGCAGAATCCCCTCCCTCGACCTGCTGGCCACGCTGCTTTTGATGCAGCCCAGGATACGGTTGGCCTTCTGGGCTGTGAGCACACATTGCTGGCTCACGTCCAGCTTTTCATCCACCAGTACCCCCAAGTCCTTCTCGGCAGGGCTGCTCTCAATCCCTTCATCCCCCAGCCTGTATTGACAGCGGGGGTTGCTCTGAATCAGGTGGAGGACCTTGCATTTGTCCTTGTTGGACCTCATGAGGTTTGTCCGGGCCCACCTCTCAAGCCTGTCCAGGTGTCTCTGGATGGCATCCCATCCCTCAGGCGTGTCCACTGCACCACTCGCCTTGGTGTCATCTGCAAACTTGCTGAGGGTGCACTCGATACCACTATGTCATTGATGAAGATATTAAAGAGTACTGGTCCCAATACAGACCCCTGAGGGACACCATTTGTCACCAGTCTCCACCTGGACTTTGAGCCATTGACCACTACCCTCTGGATGCGACCATCCAACCAATTTCTCATCCACTGAACAGTCCACCCATCAAATCCGTATCTCTCCAATTTAGAGACAAGGATGTTGTGGGGGACCGTGTCAAAGGCCTTACAGAAGTCCAGATAGATGATATGTGTAGCTCTTCCCTTGTCCACTGATGCAGTCACTCCATCACAGAAGGCCACTAAGTTGGTCAGGCAGGACTTGCCCTTGGTGAAGCCATGCTGGCTGTCTCGAACCACCTCCCTGTCCTCCATGTGCCTCAGCATAGCTTCTAGGAGGATCTGTTCCATGATCTTCCCAGGCACAGAGGTGAGGCTGTCAGGTCGGTAGTTCCCAGGGTCCTCCTTTCTACCCTTTTTAAAAATGGGTGCAATGTTTCCCTTTTTCCAGTCCCCAGGGACTTCACCTGACTGCCACGACTTTTCAGATATCGTGGAGAGTGGCTTGGCTACTACATCAGCCAATTCCTTCAGGACTCTGGGATGCATCTCATCAGGTCCCATAGACTTATGTATGTTCAGGTTCCTCAGATGGTCATGAACCTGATCTTCTCTTACAGTGGGAGGGATTTCGCTCCCCCAGTCCCTGCCTTCTGGTCCATCCACTCGAGAGGTATAGGAAGAGAGATTGCCAGTGAAGGCTGAGGCAAAGAAGTTGTTGAGTACCACACAGCACCACCTATGTTTCTATGTTTGTTCTAGAGCTCTAAAAAATAAAGCAAAGTTTTAAACAAGTTTGCTGCATTGTAACAGCAAACCTTCTTTCTGGACATGGCTTCTTTCACTAACCCCCCAAACTCCTGGCACCCAATATTTTTGCATTAGTGTCTAAAGATACAGACAAGAGACTTTAATGTGTGTCAATATTCTCTTCAAAAATATTCATTATTCTTTCCCCAAACACCAGTTTCATTAGCAAAGGGAAGTGTCATCTATGTTTAATCTGATGGTTAGTCCATAAACCCCAGCACATGCCTACTTGTGGAAAATAAGCAGTCTCACTTCCCGCAAGGCAGAAATGGACACTTCACCTGCAAAAATGCACCTCTCAGTCAGTCCCTCCTAGGTCTGCAGTGCTCCCTGCAGCCTTGTCACCCCTCCCCAGCATGCTGGCGTGTGGCAGAAACCTGCTCACCACCAACGCTGTGGTCTCCAATTGCCCTGTTGAACGCTGAGGACAGTACTACTGCACATCCCAACTTGTGATTTCACCTGAAGTTGTGGGTGCTTTGTACTCTCAAAAGCCTGAAAAAGCACTTTTAGTGATGCACTAACTGGTTTGTGCTCATCAAAAGCCTTGTAAACTTGTCTTGGAGTGTGTGTTACACATTATTGCTGGAGAAGAGGAAGCCTTTCTGGTTCACTAGACATCTGGAATTCATCTCCCAAGCAGACTTTTAGTTCCTTTCAGATTTCCAGTAGGTTTGTCACAAAATTATGTTAACTGATGAGGGATCAATGGACTTATTCTGTAACAAAACCAGTAAGGATTTGTCAGTTATAGTAGCTAAAATTATTTTGTTTTAGAAAAACCCTTCCATGTTCAATATTTCCTACAGGGGCTTAGCATTTAGATATAAAATGCATTTCCACAGGTATTCTGCATTGGTATTTTGTGTTAGCCTGTGAATACATCGCTAAATGATGTCAGTAGAGTCAAGTGTCTGGCATTTGAAACAAGGCAAGCAAAGCAATTCCACTCACAGCATGGAAATAACATTTTGAAATGGACAAGTTATCTAGACATTTAGTAGAAACTAATGACATCAAATTGGTCTTTGGACTTCTGGTCTTAATCAGTTTGTAGCTACACACTTGCTTCTTTTTTTCAATTCTGACAATAAAAATATTTTCTACAAGTATCTTTAATTTAATGTTTAAAAATACCTTGGAGGAAGAATATGAGTGCTGCTTTCAAAGTGCACAAAATCTTATTTGGTTAAATAACTTAATATTTTCAGAAGTAATTGTCCTTATGTATAAATAACCAGAAAGTAGCTGTCATCTAACAGCCTAACACAGTGGTTCTTATAATTTTATTTAATGTTTGCAACAGAACTACAGTACAATTCTTGCAACAGAGAGTCAAGGCACTCATACCGGCAATGAAGCTAGTGCTTGCCAAATTTATAACGATCTTATACATGCATGCCCAAACCTGGCAGCTGTCTGAAGCTTAAGATTTGATGTTTGGTCTAAGCCATATCCTTCAGTTCCCAACTCTCAAATAATGCTGGGAAAAGCGAGGAAAAGGGGTGCAAACACAGAAGAAAGTCAAGGAAAAAAAGGGATAAAAGGACATAGCTGTATATGTGAACAGAAGAAACATAAGACAACATGGGCAAGCTGTTCAGGTGAAGAAGTGGTAAATTTCCTTTCTGTATGAAGTCTGATTCATTAATTGACTGAACTGATACAAAAAAAACCCCAAAACAACAACAACAAAAAAACCCAAACCAACCACAACCACCCAAAACATGCAAGTACAAACTAATTCCAGTCTGTAAGGGGAATTCACACCATAATTGTAGCCTCTTGCAACTTTTAGAGGCACAGGGTACACTCTGTGGAAGTTTAGCATACACACAGATTGCGGGGTACAGCCCTTCGTTATCTCCAACGGCCTTTGCTACGTACGTGCAAATGACTTGAGGTGTCCTGCAAACCGAGCAGCGTACTGCTGTAGTTACTCTGCTAGCAGCACTGTAAGAGCCACTTCAAAGCCAGCCTTCTGTTTTGCTGGGCATGAAGCAGTTTTGAAAGTACTGATGTTTGCTAACCGCCAAAGGAAAGAGCAGGACCTTCTTTGGTGGCACACAGGGATGATGCTCAGTATCTCTCAGGAAATTTGCAGGATCTTTGACCTCCCAAGAAAAGGTTGTCTGCTTGATTTGAGATTCCATGGGCCTGCTACATCTTCCTTTCATAAATATAAAAATCACCAACTATTACAGTTATAATATTACAACTTTTTGGCAAGTTTGTTCCCGGGAAACACATACTGATGCTTTGTAATTTTCATGGCAGTCTCCCCACTGTTGCAAGACAAAGCTTTCTGTTGTAAGACAGAGCTAAGCCAAGCCACCCTCCAGGTATGTCTAGTGCAGAAAAAAAAAGTTAGGTAGAAAATTTAAGGAAGGGCATTGTTTTACCAGAAAAATAGGACAGGTCTCCAGACAGAACTCTTTCTGTGTCAGTATTCCTTACCCTGATCTATGGGCAATTTAAAGCATTGAGCCCTAAAGCCACCACTGTTTTAAACAGGCAAAAACATTACTATGCATTTATAGTAAATAAAGCTGACAAAATTTTGGGAAAACCTGCATTCTGCCAGCTGCCTACAAAGCTGGAAACCAGGTTCCCACAGTGCCTATAACCTTGAACACCCTGATGGCCTAGGAAGAGTGCTGCCTAGGGAATGGCTTATAACAAAAAAATGTTTTTCTTTCAATGGAACTGTTTCGCTGGATTTCTCCTCACTAAATATTTAAACTACATTAAAATATTGTTTTTATAAGCATTTGATCCAATTTGGTACCAAAATAATTCCTTCTTCCAGTCCCTTCCCCCAACCAGCTAGGGAGAGTATTTTCCTCCCCATGAAAATTGCATGGGAGAGAAATTATCTTTTCTAGCCAGCACCATCTGGATGTAAAGCTTAAAATGTCAAGAGGGCATGAGGAGAACTGCAGCAGGCCAGCAAGTAGATGGGAAAGGCTAATGTTAATTTGCATACTCATTAAAATTCAGCATGCTTCAAAGAGATAGAAGAAAATTGAAGGAGATAATGTATAAATGCAGTAAAAAGTAACAACAAGCAGAGATAGCCTAAAACCACGAAAAATAAAAAAAAAATACTGCAGACGTCAGGTCAAAAAAAAGGTTCAATACTTCCAGCTGGAAAATTGAACAATTTGAGAAAGGAGACTGCTGAAAAGTCGGAACTTGATACAACACTTAAAAAAAAAAAAAAAACAAACCCAAACACCACTTTATATGGAAATCCAGCAAGTGCTTCTAGATCAACAGTTCTCAAGCTTGTTTGGACTGGGGCTTCATCCAACAGCAGAGCCTGTTTCCAGACTCCAGCCCCATGTCATTACTCAGAAGATCAAAGCTGCTGAATACTCAAGACTCTCAATGCACCGTCACTGCTCCTGATGCTCTAGAAGTTCTTTCCCAGTTTGACTTTACACCTTGAGACAATAAAGCACAGTAAGTGCAGAAGAAGTGTTCTTACTGCAAAGGTGCCCTGAAGCTACTATAAATGGTCCAAGCAAGATTTCCTCAGTTCAGGGGATAGCATGCAGCAGTTGTATCCATTTTCATAATTACCCTAGAGAGCTAAAAGGCCCAGGGCGTCCTCCCCCTCACATAAACATGTAGGCAGCCTTATAACATGACAGTCCCAGGTTCATAAAGGCACTTTATATAGGTTTCTCAACATCTTTCTGTGGTATTTACACCAACTTCCTTCACCGGACTCCAAAATTAGGCACGTGGGAAATATTTTTGCTGCATTTCTCCATATCACTGCATTACTCTGTATTATAGGAAGAAGAGAGATCACTGTGCCATGCGTCATGGGATCTCAGAAGCATAATGAAGCCTCTGGAGCTTCCTAACATCAATTTTATCCTTCTTACTCTTCACATTGGAATCAGTTCAGAACATAAAATTTACCTTGTACAAAAATTGTACAGTATCCAACAAGGAAGAGTAAATTCATTTAGTCCCTAAAGTTTTACATAAATTCTGCACAATTAGCCAAATAATCACCAGAACTCAGAAGAAAAATATATAGACTGATTGGAAGGAGTCTAATTATACATGTGGTCCACCATCAGCGTCCAAATGCCAAGCGTACACAAGCATGAAAGCCATCAGTTACAGAAGCAGAAATCCTAATTGCAGAAGGGGGGGGGGGGGGGGGGGGGAAATCCAGCAGAGTGTGCCAATATCAATATTTTATGCACTGAACCACAGGATACAGCAGAAATGTTCCACCAGCTCTTCAACCAGTATCAACCACACATTCCTTCTAAATCAAAAAAAGGATTCGCTGCATCTTGAAGATATTACTAAGATGCAGGATAGCGTAATGGAGAGCGCTTTACAGGCTTCACAATAGGTAACTTGTGCAATGCACCACCCAGGATACTTCTGTAAGATAGCTATGGTAAATTCAAGAATTATTTCTACCTTGAACATATTATACATGGGAAAGCCTCCATAAACACATGCTGGTGCCACAGTAAAGACAAAAGGAACTGCTGAACATGTGGTAGGAATATCCTCAAGTAGACCATAGGAAAAGCAGCTGGCACTAGAATAAGACTGGGTCTTTAGCAATCATTTGTGTATCAAGAAACACGCGATCAGCATCTACCCCGTGAACTGGAGCCTTGTAACATTGACAAAGGCAGCCATAATCACAAAGCCTCTCTGATGTTGCTCCTCGGGGGAGGGTCATGTTCCACAAAAAAACTGAAAACATGAGTACGACGAAATGTGGGATCATGCCTTGGAACAGTTGAAGCTTCTGCAGCTCATTACCCAGTCCTGCTCTCTGCCATTTCCTTTCTCAGGTCTTCCTTCTTGTTTACCCTGTTCCCCTTATCTTGCCTGCCTTCCCTTTTCTAGATGCAAAGTTAAGACTTCACAGTTTTATTATTAGCTTTAAATTATTGATATTTCATTCTTATAATCAATATTAATGCTACCCAGCATAAGAAAGTTAACATTGATCTGTGTACTACAGGTAGTGATTTGGAGCTTGCTGTTTTCACAGAGGGTTTGTTTTCACTGAGAGTTTTTGTTTTGTGCTGTGACCTTTACCATGAAAAATAGAAAAAAAAAATAAACTAATCCCATGAAATTGCTTCTCCTGGCAAAGATTCTTCACATGGTGGTTTTCACTCAATTCTAACCCAGCACCTTCATAGGCTCAAGGGGCTCCAGGCAGATACAAAGATACATACGCACAGTCACTGACAATACAGGCCTGAGTCGGGCCAAGGGGGTGCCTGTATTTCACAGCAAGACGCCCCGTGCCAGCTGGAAACACCAGGTCAGTGGAAGTGACAGTTGCTGCAGAGATTACAAATTTCACCACTTTTCATCTCAACCCACTTCAGAGTTTTCAGGGTCAGGTAAGTCCCACATTCAACCCCCAGGTCAGCAAAACAAATCCTTCAAAGCAAAGATTCTTGCCGGGGCTCATCAAAGCCATAAGATTTGGGAACAGCAGATTCATTTGCTCATGACAGCTTTCAGAGCAACTCTTTTAACAGAAAGTTAATACAGTCTGTCTTTAACAAAGGGCTTAAGCACAAAGGGCTACAACCTAAAGCACCGGCTTTTAAGGATGAAGCTACGGTGAGAATTTAAAACATGCTAGCTCTCAAGTCTGTAACAAAAGGTACCAAACCAGCAAGATTCAGATCAAGTCTACACAAGCCACTTCTTAACTTGGCAACTCTTATGACTTCAGTCTCATACTCCTAAGAAAGTAATATCCGCATGTCCTCATTCTGTCACTCTAAATTTCAATGGTGCACATAGAGTTTTGTCAGCTTGATTCCTCACATGCACACAAAAAAGGCAAATGGTTTGAAAAAAGCAAAAAGTATATGTCTCCCTTGCCCACCCCCCAACCCCCCCTTTATTAAACAAAAGGCTAACAAGCGAATTCTTAGGGATTTTATTTTTATCATCTTGTTAGGAGTCATGATTTCTTCAGAATCAATTACAGTAGCAGAAATAAGACAAGATGCTTTGCTTCGCAAAAACATGCGCTTAAAGCCTATGAAGCTGCATTGATTTATTTCTTATCCAGGAAGATGTTCCTGTAATTAAGATTAGTGATACAACACTCAGATCTCAACTCCCAAACGTTGTAGTCAGTAATTTTACTGTGTGGGGTGATCGGTGCTCTAGCAGACACGTCACCAAGTCTTAACATCTTCAGGGTAGGCACAGCACTGTCGTCTTAGCACTCTAAGCCAACTGCAGAACTGACACACTGAACATAATTCCATAGTCTCAAGAGCATGCAGCAAATCATAAATATGTATAGCCAATCAAGCTTACAACAGTATCTGTATATACAAACTGAGCTTGGTTTCATTCAAAAATCCAAAGCAGCTTACTTTTATTTTTCTATGTCAATACAAAGATTTTACCCAGCCAGAGTATTATAACAATCTAAAGTTCTTTCACAAAGAACACTTACTACATGCAATAATTTTTCAAAAGTGTGTTTTAAAAGGTTTAATCCTTGAATTAATCAATGAAAGGGTATTTCACTCAATTTCAGCTCTTGGAACAAGAGCTACAGAACAAATTGACTTCTTGGTTCAGTAGTTGAAATGGGAGGGTGTGGGGCAGGGAAAGCAGTTTCAGGATGACCCAACACAAATGTTTTTCACTTCCAGCTAACATAAAAAACTGAAAATATCTCAGTTTGGGTTGAAACATGACATTTTGTTTCCTTTGGGAATGCTTTTCCTTTTCTTAAAATTATGTTTACTACAGGTTTCTATAAAAAATATCGTTTAGAAAAATAAAACAGTGTTTTCATTTCCTCACTGTTCTTGTCATTTTGACTGCAGATAAGACTGTTTCCAAGTTTCACCAAAATCCACAGGTGGTTTTGCTGACTTGAAACTGCATCTTTTGGCAACAAAGCTCCATACCAATTTTTTCACTTGACTTTACTGGTCAGCTTGTGCTACTGAGTCATAAATGCCCAGCGACAACCTGTCAACCAGATTCACTGCAGGCAACATACACACAGGTAACGTCATCAGCGTGCTACATGATATCAGTTGTGGACTCAATCTGCTGATGTGTAAACCAGTACAAGCAAAGCAACGGGATTATTCTTTTCTCTCCCTTAGACTGGATTCAACTTGCTTAGTGTAACCAGGAGGAAAGGGGAGGGAAGTAAGGGGAGTTCCCCAATATTATTTTAGCCAGATGTGTTGTAGATCTGAATTCAATGCTGTATTGGTGGGGGGAAGGCAAGGGGGCAGGCATGGGAAAGAGAAAAAGAGTTATTCATACGGTATGTGCCCCCAGGATTTTGTCTGTGCAGTTCAGCCATAGCTAGTGCATGTTATTTGTCACCTTGCACTTCCTCTGAAGAGGCCTCTTTCCCCTTCCCATTAAAAACAGAGTAAATAAAAATAAATACAAAATGCAACAATCTTCTGCTCCTAGTAGAGAGCCAATAATGCCAGGATGAAGATCTCATAGCACAGAAAGCAAGCATTTAAATTCTTTCCTTTCTTGACATGATTTTGTAGCTCAAGTGGGAATGTCTAGCAAGGTAACTTAAAGGGGGCAAGAAGCCCCGATACACAAGGGAAAACAAAAAACTTCCAGAAGCATGGGACAGATGCTGGGAACATACCTGCAGTGTAAAAACACTGGTGAGATAAAGTAAGCATGAGAAGCAGCAGGAGGTAGAAAAGAGACAACAGAGCAACTTTGCAAGGAGGAAAAAGAATGCAAAGAAACAAACTGGAAGGAAGGAACAAGTGCACGGATAAAGATCGAGTGCTAGATCAGCCTCTTGAACAGAAGATAACTCAGTGGGGCAAGAATGCACTGTAGCGTGCAAACCCGTTGATCCAAAAGCTGAGCCAGTGTCCCTTTGGGACGCGAAGGCCATGCGATCACTAACTACAGGAACATCTGCACCTTTCAAAATGCAGCACAGTCCCTTCTGAAATTTTGCCAAATGTCACAAGCTAGGCAGGGTCTGGCTCAGAGGCCTCACAGAGAGCGAGGTGACCCAGCCGGTGAGCTGGTGATCACATGGAGGCGATGGTGTCTTCTATGAGTCACTCCTGAACTGCTGAGGGAGCCATCTTTGACTATGAGATATGAATGATATTTGGCTTACTTGAGCTTAAAAAGCCTGCATGTATTTTACAGAATGTCATTTTACATTGGTTCCTTGGCCAAATTTCACTTTCTGGGAACCACATTTCTCTGATCCAAGTTCTTGATGCACTTTCAACCATCTGTTCTTGAATACTTTCTACCAGTTGACCCAGCCATGACCACTGACGGGGTTTCCATGATGTGCTCTGGAAGTTATTGTGGCTTACAACACTGTCTCAAATCCTCGTCAAAGAAAGGCACTCAATACAATTAAGATGGTCTGTGTGGAAACAGATGAAAATCGTTTGTCACATCTTTTCCTCTGGAATATTCATTGCTCCCAGGAGTTAATTCATATACCCTATTTACAAGATGAAACACCTTCTCTCATTTTTTTCAATAAATACCATGAAAATATATTAGATTGTTGGGATTTATACAGAGATATTTGGCAGGCTTTTCAGGGCTGTCAAAGATAAATTGAATATGTGGTTCTTCTACACAGAGTGAATTATCTGAATAAATAATGTATTAGGAGAATTTCACTTCTTATCTATGTCTGATTCATTCTCAGATAAATATATATGCATTTCCACTGATGTCAGTGAGGCTGCAGAACACACAACAGCAGAAAATATGTCCTTATGCTGTTCTGTAATATCCATGATAGAAAACTGACCAATAATACTGATACAGTAAAACAAACAAAAAGTACCTCTTGAGGTATAGGAAAGGGAGCAGTTTATTTTGCTTGTTTCAGCTTTTCATTATGCTTGGTTTTAGTTTTACCTTGTAAAGCTTTAACACAGGAAACACATAAAACCAGCAATATACCCTTTATCAATTACATCTCACACAACACTGCAAAGCACTTTCCAATAGCTCTTAATTATGGAAAACCAGCACTCGGTTTAGAAGGGCAATTGGCTTCCTACTATTCTTGGACATGTATCTGGCCACCAGGCTACTTGCCTGTACATATGGACAATGTCACAGCATTCACACAGCATGCACAAACCTATTTAGACAGACAACTGATGTGTGCATATAATCAGGCTTGACATACACTTGCCTCCACAAGCTGAGAGAAACTACGGAGGTGCTTCTCTGTATAACTTTGAAGGAGAACTTCATGATCCTCTACAAGTTTTCTCTCTTTCAGACACAGGAAAATACAACCTTTTGTTACTGGTATCGCAGAGAAGCGTTCAGTCTCACAAAAAAAATATACTGTCCCTCACTATGGAACTACTGTGAAGTCAATGACAACTGACTGTTTGTATCTTGAGAGGGAAAAAAAAAAGTTGCAGTTGAGAAGACTGTTCCTGTTCCAAAAGAAACGGGAGCAAAACTACCTTAATTCCAGCAGAGATGAAAGAAAATGGTGGCAGCCGCTTTCCTTCTCCAAAAGGACACCTCAAACATTTGAAAATTCTGTTAAGGGAAGAAGCCATGTATGCACGGTCCTCCCATATCCATTTAGTGATATAACCATGTAACGTTCCACTAATACTTAACTCTTCTATATGTTCATCTTAAAGATATGTCATGCAATTAATACAGCAGATCCCACTTTTTTTTTTTTTTTTCAATGAGAGAGGTCTTCCTTGAGCATTTTTTATTTTAGTTTTTCAATTGCAAGAGACATAAAATATTTATGCCTTAGATCCGTAAGAAAGAGAAGTGTAGATGCGAAGATGGTTTTAAAGACAACCTCTTACTACGCAGGAGCAGATGACAACTTTCTTTGCTGGATGATACAGTAACGCTTTTAAAGTTCATCAATGGCTGCTTCTAAGAACAAGGGAATCCTCTCTTGTTCCCTGTACCCAATTCGTTATATCCATGACACAAGTAACAGGATTAAATTGCAAATTCAGATCTGACAACATAAAGTTTTGACTGAGCAAAGATAGCAAAGCACTAGACAGATCACCTATCTTTAGACTGCGAGACTATCTTCAGATTTCCTGGACAGAAATCTGTATGTTTTTGCAACAGAGCAAAAGAGGGTAGGTCTACAACAGCACTATGCCAACATGCAGCTGCTCTGGCAAGTTTTCCTCTGTGTCAGTGAAATATCTACAGTCCACAACACCTGCCTGAACAAAAAGTTGGCACGAAAATTGAGAGGTAGCTGGAAAAACCTCAAACACAGGCTAGCCCAAATCTCAGTGCTTGAGAAGCCACAAGAGCTTTGAGCAAGCAACTCACCAGCCAAGACTCATCTGGCTTGGCCTTATCATCCAGTGAGAAGACTGAGAAAGACAGATGGAGCTGAACAGAAGATGAAATCTCTGATTCTAGATCTGCTCATCCAGCATTAAGACAAAGCCCAAACATCCGGCTGCACCATCCATTAAAACATACAACAATCAAGAATGCTTGTAACTACAAAAAATCAAAAGCTAGAGCTCCAAAATTTATTTGGATTTCAACTGCATGCAAAACTTACCCACGTACTCACTGATTAACTTTCTGTTCCTTTTGCAATCGGAAAGATGAAATGTATTCCAGCTGCCTGCTGCAGTACTGGCTCACAAAGCCAGTGGCAGTCAAATACTGGCCACTACCCGTGACAGGACCCTAGATCGAGTAAACTTCAGTGCTTACTCCACATGCCAAAGATACAGAGGATTTGTCACGGGTACCTTACATTGAGCATACAACAGAGAAAAATCACTCAGATGCTGAATAGCTGTTTTTCTCATATTCTAAAAAGTTTTGTTATGTCTCAAAAAAGTAGAACTGTCCTGGATTAAAGCAACAGAGAAAGCCAGCAGCATCTTACACAGACTGCTTGCCAAGCAGAGGCCTAAAAAACCCCCAAACAAACAAAAAAAACACCACACCACAAAATACATGGGTTCTCTACCTGTAAGGCTTTGAGCAAATCTTTAATGTTCAGCTTTCTCTTCCTCATCTGTAAAATAAATAACAGCAAGTATCTGACTGTCTCAAAGGATGACCATGGGAGTTAGCCATAGATTGAAAAGCACACTAGGTGTGTGTTAAGCACACTTTCAGAAAACTAGAATTATTAAACTGATAAAACAGCAGAGTAATTCAGGATTGCAATAATTCGACTTCAGACCAAAAAAAAAAAAAAAAAAAAAAAAAAAAAAAAAATCACACTACTGAAAATTCTCTCTTTCAAAAGAATTCCCATCACAAACTCCACTTGTAAATTTCAAAGCAAGGCCTCAACCCTACCTACATTCAATATGGATTTATAAAAAGCCATACAGGAGAGAAAGAATCAAGATTTCCTTTTCTTCTGTGGGAGCTTGAGTTGCGGGATTTTACAAGAAAGCAAAACTAGAGGAGCCACTAGACTATTTCTGGTGCAAGTTTCCCAGAATAGTACTTTAAACAAGAGCTTGGGCAATACCTCTTCTTCCAAGGGAAACAATAGAGTCACTCAGATGCCTACACATATACTCTACCACTTTAAAGAGAATTACAATTTTGTTCACATTTAGGAAATGCCTTTTAGTTTTTATACTTTTTTTTTTTTTTTTTTTTTTTTTTTTAAACACACATAACAGTATCAATGGGAAAATACAAGAAAGTGCTGCCATCTTCAGTAAAAATTCCCCGCAGCATCCAGGGCACAACCTGCTTTGGGCACAGACATTCTGAAGCTCAGCCAGCCCAGGAGGGTGGACTTGTACTCTGAGAAACCTGTCAGCTCACATACCCACTTTTAGTCACTGCTAGCCTCCAGCTAACTAGCTGCCAGCGTGAGAGTGGACCAGATAGAGCTTTTTGGCCAGAAACTGACCTGATGTGACAGTTTGCCAATGAGAAAACCCAGAGAAGTTTTCTGTCATTCCTCCTGCATTCCTATTGGAAGTGGGAGGACAATATCATTATAACAAATGAATCACCAATAAGAACCTGAAGATAAATTTCAATGGGCCAGCACTGGTTGGGACTGTTCCCTAGCATACAATTGTAAGCTTATAGTATAAGCTACCATCAAAAAATTATGACTACCTGCAAATCTGTTAAGAATTTTCCCTCTTGCTTAGAGCATTGCTTTGTCTACAAAGTGCAGATGTCATCATCATCACCACTATTTACTGAACATGAAGAAATACAGTGGCTGAAGAGCAGCTGTCTCTCGATCCACTCAGTTTTCATGCTCTTTCCATAAAGGGTCCTATCGTCCAACCGCATTTACATTTGAAAATACATAACGTATGGTCAGAAGGACATTTAGCAGAACTCTTCCCTTCCTTGTGACCATGCAAGCCAGGCTGGCTGTCATCATTCCCACCTTGCCCATCTCCCTTCAGCCCAATAAACTGCAAACCCACGGGCCAGTTTCAAGCTAACAGGAAAGGAGATTGAACCTGTGGCAGTGGGGACAGGACAGACCTGGGTACCAGAACAGGGCAGTAGCCTGTCCCTCACTGACAGCGCTACAGAGAGCCTTCCAGAGCAGCTGAGGACCAGCACCAGTGACGGCTACAGCCCACGGCTAGCTGCCACAGAACCTGAAAGAGACAGGCTCAGGTATTTGCTGCCTGCAGTCACTGCGGGAGAGGCCCAGAAAAGATCCTCGGGAGCACCTGGGGAATAGGAGAGGAGACCCCCAGTCCAGGACTGTGCACCTCATAGCTGGACCCATTATGTTGGCATGCTGGGGTTCTCTCCTGGACTGAGGTCTCTCTCCCACCAGACACCAAAGTCATGCCTCTCACTAACATTAGTTACAGAATAACCTGTCCTAAAACATGGAAAATGCCTGTCTGCAATATAAACGAGGCTGCCACTACAGCTGAATCTGTCAGCAACAGTTCTTCACTCTCTAGACTGACCTAGACTGAAAAACTTTTTCAAACTCTGAACAGCTATCTACACTGAATTTCCATGGGTTTTTTTCAGTTGCACTAGTCTCTTCAAGATAAAACATGGAAATATGATTCTGGCAAAAGTAGATTAGTCCAGCCACTAGGGAAGCAAAACTTGTACACTGAGTGATTGCTTTGGCTCTGAGCAAATTTAATCTTTTCCCATCAATTCCTTTCCTCTTTTTTCTGGCATTAGGCAAAAGCTTCATATTTGACCATGCTTTTTCTTTGGGCTTTTATCTAAGTTATGTTTTGACAACATACAATTAAAATACCTTTAAGTAAAAAAGCATGATTAATGTATGTCCATGCCTGTAAACTATCTAGAGAATTCATTCAATTAAATACCCACCAGTTATGACATAAGAAGGAGTACTACCATTAAATCTCTATCAAGAAAGGATAAATCAATAAAAAAAAAAAAGATTTGTAAAAGAATCTAAGTAACCAAGATTTACTCCCTTCCAGTAATGTAATACTTTGCTTTCCCTCCTCTAATGACAGATGCCAGACAATTTAGTCTCTTTAAGAACAAGAACTTTAATATAATGTTTAAATGGTCATTAATCCAGATTTTTCCATTCACATGGGAGAAGTTTTATTACAGTAAAAGGGATCCTGCAAAAACTGAGAAAGAAAACATATAGATATATAGATACATTTTTAAAAAGATGACTAGCACTGCTTCTTTCCTGTTGACTTTTTCTAAAGGTCTGTCTTTGCTCTATTTGCCTTCCTACACAAGTCATTGATTTTTATCTGGTTTTAAATTATCACATCCTAAAATATGCTGTGAAACCTCTGAATGCCCATTTCCTCCTAAAGCCATTCAGATTCTCAAGCAACACAGAGAGGATGCCCAAAGATGTACATATTACCAGCTATACACGTTACTTACAAACTGTTAGCAAGTTGGTGATTTTCTCTCATTTACTATCACTTAACAGGAAAAGTGGCAAGAAGTACATTAAACCTTCATGCTTGTACTGCTGATTTTTAAGTATTCGGCAGCGTCCCTCTACTACACTACAGCTACCACATCCTGCAACTCCTAAATAAAACCAGTGAACTTCCATATCCTTCTGGAAACACGCTCTCCAGAACTTACTACTTCTCCTGCTGTGAGAATGGAAAACTGCTCCAAGGGTCAGTGTCCGGAGTCTCCAGTTTGGAAGATTACGTAGCTTCGTTCCCATCACAAAAGCCACATTACATGCACTGTACAGTTAGTCTATACCTGTGCAGTAGGTCAGACGTTTTCCAGAAGTGCAGTGTATGAACTACAGGTACAGGTTACCTTTGAAAACATTGATAGCCAGGAACAAACCATGTGCATTGTCCTGGCAGAGGACAAACAGCCCAGGAACAACAGGTGGACCATACCTACTGCAAGGCCATTCTTTGGCAAGTGACATCCATGTTATTTTGCAGATAGGTAATTATTGGTTAGTGTTTTCTTCTTGCACTTCACTGTTACTATTATTTTAACATATGGATGCTCCTGTATTTTAAGGCTGAGGAAACTAGCAGTGCTAAGAGATATAGGCATGGCTATGACTCTTTCCTAGTTGGAAGGAAAATGCTATGTGCTACAGATGCAGACAAACAATCTGATAGCTGTCCATAATTAGGCTTTTCTAACCCTGACTTGAAACAGGTAACAGATATGCACATATCATACCTTTGCTCGACCAATTTCCTTTATACTTACTTTCCCTAAACACAAGAAGCCTGACTGCAGGATTTCCAGGAGTGAGGATTATATTTGTGCATTCCCTGGTGGGGGAAGGTGTAGGGTGTGGAAAAAACACAGCTCAAAACTGTAGAGAAGGTAATAGACTTCTCCAACAGCCCTTGGGTGGGTATGGGAGAGAAGGCAGATGATTTTGCCTATCACAGAACAGGAATATTTTTACAGAAAAAGGGCAAACCTTTACCCTTCTAGGGGATGCAGTCAGGTCTATCTTTTAGAACAATAAAAAGGGCAGGTCAGCTGAACTCTCTGCAGAGAAGATATAACTACCTGCCATTTTTACGGCCAACAGTGATAGAAAGTGATCAAGCAGAGAGTTTATACAAAGTCTATTAAATAAATGTCTCCTTTTCCTGAGTAGAATTCCTGAGTAGATCAGTTCCTTCATCACTGATGTGGGTGAACTGTGAAACACCCAAATCCTTACAGCTAGCTGTTGCACCCTCTGTCTCACTCTTGCAAACTCTCATCTAACCTTCAAAGTAACCGTTGCAGAATCCTTCCTTCCCTCTCCCAGGCAGGGAAAAATTAATTTTCTCTGTTTACTGAAAAAGCACTGATCTTTTCCTGCATGACCAATTAGTAACCACTCCCTAACAAATAAAAACCCAAACCGTGTTAACACCCAACTAGAACCCACCAGGGTGGGGTTTTTTTTAACAGTTCAACAGTTATTCTGGCTTTAGCTGACAACATCTATTTCAAGATTAAGAGTTTTGACTGTAGTATTGAGTATACCAAATAACAAAGATTTTTCTGAATAAGATACATTTTTCAAAGCTCTTTCTAGAGGCTGTCAACCCCAATACATCATTCAACAAGTACAAGAGTTTTCATTTCAGAGAACAAAGTGAAGATAGGGACATCTTGTGATAGAGGGGACGTATCTATTGGCAAAAAGTAGGTATTAAAAACAGTGTTTGACTAACAAATATAGAAGAGGCTTCTGAGGTATTTTATTATACCATGAAAAAAATCAAGATTAAGTTTTCATGCCATACAGTCCCCAGCTGCCATAAATACAAGATAACTAATGGGATTTGGGAGTTAATTTTATTTCGTTGTTTCAGAATAAGAAGTTTTAAGTCCAGTACCCACTGCTTTATCTGCCCCAATGCACATCTCTCAACCCGATTCTCTCTGTACCGTTTCAGTTGAATCACAGGTAGTATTTCCACACCCTTAACAATGCTTTTGTTTATAAAACAGCCAGTTCCAAAAGTTGGATTAAAAAAGAAATCAAAATCTTGCTACTTTTTCATACCCGTGCACCAATGTCTAGAGAACGAGTTCTGGAGACCACCACCCCCCTCCTCCCTATTCTGGGCCCTTAAGTCATCGACTGTATTGCTGAAGTGCGGGCTGACAGCCACCCTCAAGTCCGCTCGCAGGGAACACAAGCACCCTGTAACTGGAGATGCGCAGATGAAAGGTCTGTCCCCTCCCCTCTAACCACTCCACACACCACCTTATGCAGCGTAGTGAAGCAGAGGATTCTCAGGAAGAGACGCCTTTTGAGGGATGACACATTTGCAATGCAGGGTTCCACTTTTTTGTGAAGCGGATCACAGCCCAAAGTTTAGAGCAACTCTGTCACTGTTTCTGACCTCTTCAGAAACAACCAGGAGCTACACAATCCATGACAGTTACGTACCAATAGCCCAGAGTATTTTTTTCTATTTACTCTTTTGGGCGAAACAGATGCCTCTCTCATGCTGTAAGGAACAGCCATAAGGCTGTAAAATGTTACATGCTGAACAGACGCACCACCTTACTGCAGGGCAGACACATTCAAAGGAGCAAAGAGGGTTGCAGACATTGGTTTACTGTAATTCTTCCTTCATTTGGCTAGAACA
Organism: Phoenicopterus ruber ruber; assembly: GCA_009819775.1. Taxonomy (NCBI): domain Eukaryota; kingdom Metazoa; phylum Chordata; class Aves; order Phoenicopteriformes; family Phoenicopteridae; genus Phoenicopterus; species Phoenicopterus ruber. The sequence goes on from CM020216.1 coordinate 97,418,898, forward strand.
CAGTCACCCTGCTAATTGATACTCCTACCACAGCGTCAAACAAACAAATCTGAGAAAACACATTTTGCCAGTATTTTGTCACATTCCAGGTTTCTTGGCATTAGTTACTGTCTGCATATCCTGGGGCACCAACAGATGTAAGGTCTGATAAAAGCTGTTTCCCCGACTTCATGTCCGAGAAAAACGCAGGCTTTATTCTGCAATGGATGCACACCCGGCAGATTAAAAAAAGATTACAACAAACCAACCCCTGCCTCCTTCCCCATGCTGGATTTCAGAGTCTAAAAAGGTTTTTAAGCTTCTCCAGCCCACTCCCCATCTTTCACAGGATACATAAACCTGGAAAAAGGGCTGCAAGGAGGTTTGCCCTCAGAGTGTCAGTTTTTCCTGGCAAAGATGCCAGATGAATCCTTTTCCATCCACTCCTCAGCTCCTCAAGAAGACAACATGGGAAGGAATTTACCTCGGACAGACCCAGATGGCTTGTGCTTAATCAATCAGCACCCAAAGCTGCTGCCACTGAGCACTACTCCAAAGTAAGTTACACTTGGCACACACGTACACTTCAAACACTGAAGAATATCTGGATGGGCTACAACACATCCAGCCAAGGTTTTGTTTAAAAACTGTTCATTGAAACTGAGGAGGATTACAAAATACCACCAAATAGCAACAGTGGCCTACAAAACCAGGGCAAGTTCGCTAGTCACCACCCAAAGTCGGAACCAGACCCAGATCCAAAACTACTCTTTAGTTTGATATTTAATTTCCTCAAGAACACCTTGAGATGCTAAGCATTCAAGATAAGCATCCAGCAGCGTTTACTCCTCCTAGTGAGGTTAGGTCCTAGCATATCTTGTGAGGGAGGAGTCAGCCTGCATCAGTTGTGCCAGCTGAATTACTTTCTCCAGAAAGATTGATCTCATCTGCCTCCGGAGTCAATGTGTATTTTTTACTCTCAATATTTCTGTTTAAAATAGTGCATATACATAAGAGAACACTAAGTAGTACACATATAAGTTTTTAAGTAATGTAGCACTGACAAAACACTCAACTGGAAACTGAAGGAAAAAAAAGACTAGCTGTTGACCAAATGGAGGCATTAAATTATTCTGCTTAAAACATAGCTTTGACTTCTGTCACAGCTCTCTTCTCACACAGATCCTGACCCAACTCATTTAGATTTCTTCTTCCCATAGAATATCAGGGGTTTCACCTTTGCTTCATACATTCTCAGTTGCTACACTGGTGAAGCCAGGGTTCATCACTGCAGATAAAATCCAGAAGGATCCCTCAAAAAGTCCAGATTTGGACACTTAACAGTGATTCTTCATATATGCTGACCCTATGTTTTCTTATGGAGACATCACTGTTGACCTGTTGAAGCATAGAAGACTTCAGTTTTACCAGGTGGTGCTTTCAAGCCCACTCGGGCCTATGAAACTAAAGAGAGTGAAAGATAGGTGTGATATATCAACTTGATGTCCAGGCCTTATACAAAATTAATCAGAAACACTTTTCAATCCTCTGCTTTCAGATTCTCTCTGCTTCTCAGCTCCCAAGGAGTCCTCTTTTATTGTATGCTGTGAACATAACTGCACTGAGCCATTTCATTATAACAAGCTCATTTTGTAACAAACCACAACAGTAACAGCTGTTCATTCCAGAGCCAGCACACACCCGCTGCACCCAAGTGGCACGCTGAGCACTGGCACTTTAGCTACCCAAATCGAAGGCAATAATAACACAGAGTATGTGTAGGGGAGCTGCCAAAAAGGGTCTCGCCTGATTCCAAGTGGTCCAAGATCGCAACAAACCTTATTGTCCATGACTGTAACAATGAACAAGAGATTTTTGTAGCGTATAATTTCAAATTAAGGTACAATGCACAAAAATATAAAGTTTGTCCAAACTAGGAGAACAGAAAAGCCCATAAATATCACAGGTCAAGTGCAAGCACAAAATAGAGTGGCTGAAAAAAAAAAGTGCAAAGAGTGCCTTGTAAATACTCAAAACTAATAGTAAAAAGTCTCTTAACTACACCAGAAGTAAGAAACCAGCAAGGGACCTGGTAGGACTACTTGATGACTATGTTATAAAACAGGCACTCAGGAATGATAAGGCCACAGCCAAGAAGCTCAATGCACTAATTTGGTCAGTCATTACTACAGAAAGTATTGGTGAGATCCCACACCTTATGCATTCATCGCAGCAGATAGGTCAGAGGAGCTCGACTGGTTTAAAGCAAGTACACAGAAAGTATTAGACCAAACAGACAAATTGGATGTTTGTACATCACCAGGACCAGATGGCATTCACCTGAGAGCTCTGAGGAAACTCAGACGTGGAACTGCAGAGCTGCTGGCCAAGGTTTGTAGCCGATAACCACAAAGAGCCCTTGTGCTAGAGGACTGCCAGTGGACTCCCGCTTACAAAAAAGGGCTCCAAAGGGCATCATGGGAACAACTGGAGAGTGACTTCCAGCAGCAGTATGATGTATACAGTCAATAAGAAACAGTAAGACCACTGAGCACACAGGCAAACTGGGTCTATCAAGGAGTTGCCATGCAGAAGGCAATCCCACTTCATCAATTGGCTGGACTTCTACACGGGTGTTAGTAAGGACACAGATAAATGGGATGCCATGCCACAGGTACAATGTATCTAGATTTTCAAAAAGCCTTGAGCAATCTTCGACACCAAATTAAGATGCCATAGGACTGAAAAAATAAAGGCTCTTTCTCAGATAAAAAACAGTTGAAATTATAAGGAAAGGATAAGACTTGACTATCATTTTACAGGATGAAGAAGAGTAATTAGTGGGGTCTTTCAGGAATCAGAGTTGAGACTGGTTTCACTCAACATCTTCATCAGTGACCTGGAGAAGGGACTGAACAGTTAAACCTCCAAGTTTGGGAATGCTACTGGACTTTTTCAAGCAGTCGCATGCTATGCTAGTGGCAAGGAACTTCAAAAAGATCTCACAGAACCAAGTGAGCAAGACAAAAAAAAGGCAGGTGAGAAAAGTGCAGAGAGACCAAGACATAAGGGGTCATTCTTCCACTATGTAACATCGCTGTATTCCCACATCTCATACTGCATGCAGTTCTTGTCTCAAGAAGGATGCAGTTGAGTCAGAGACAGAATCACAGAAACATTGACATTGGAAGGGACCTCTTGAGATCATCTAGCCCAACTCCCCTGCTCAAGCAGGCTTAGCTAGAGCAGGTTACCCAGGATCATATCTGGTTGGGTTCTAAATATCTCCACAAACGGAGATCCCACAAACTCTCTAGGCAGCCTGTTCCAATTTTGACCACCCTCACAGCAAAAAAGTGTTTTCTTGCATCAGATGGGATCTCATATGTTTCAATTTATGCCCATTGCTTCTTGGCCATTACATGATCGATGAGGGGATAAGTGCTTTACATGGAGACACTAGAGGCTGAGAGAGGAGAAGGCAAGTGGGGAGTGGCATCTCTGAGGTGTACAGTGTCATGAGCAGGATGAACAAGCTGAATGGAAAACTGCTGTTATCATCTCTGGCTAGCCAAAAGACTATACCACCATCTAAGGATATGCTCCTTTTTAATATTAATATCAATTCACATGTTACGTATGAACCAAGGAACAATGTCCAATGACTCAAGGTGACAGCAAACTTCTGTTTCCCCACTCGACAAAGAGAGCACATTTCTCCAACACCCTGCTCTCTCCACTTGTTCCTTACTGAATAGGTAAGTAAAATCTTTTGTGACTTTGACAGTAAGCCACCAGACTAACTTCTGGCCTGCCAGAGGCAGCCTTTCAGGTGACTGACACCCCAGCCCATCCAACCCACACACAAAAACCTTCTCCCATAGAAGCAGGTACAAGCTACCAAAACTAATTTTTGAAATGAAGCATCACTCTCTTCAAAAGAAAATGAAGAGTTTAGTTAACAGAAACTCATAGAAAAATTATGAAAGCAAGTCTCCAGCCAATAGGGGAAAGGAAAGACAACCACATTTAGATTATAGAACAATGAATTTTGTTTAAAGAAACTTACAGTTCTTGTCAGCACTTGCATTGTGAAACTTGTAAATTTTCCACTCCACTTTCAGTCCTGAAGAAACAAACAGCTATGTTTGTTTGTTTAATTCTCTGGATTAACACTTACTTTTCTACTTACTTCATCAGTTGCACTAGCAGAGGTGTAAACAACTTTAGAACTGGGACACCACAGTGATTCCTGTAAGTGTTCCTAGTCCTTATATAAGCCGATATAATATTGCTATGGATAGCAGAAGACACTTCAACATTAAAGCTACACAACTCTGAAGTAATACACCCAAGCTGGGTCACTCCCAATGTCAGTGCTACCAGCCTTTGCATGCTGTAACAAAATACTAGATGTCCTGTCTCCTTACATTCAGCCAGACCAGTATTGCACCATTTTGGCAGTGATGAGCTAACAGATGGTAATTCAGCAAAGCTTTTCAGTGGAAGTCATTAATAACATCAAGTTCATTTGATACTTCAGTCATAGCTATCCCTTCGGAAAAGCTGTGGCCATCTATCCTTTTCCCACAAGCAAGAAAAACTGAGGGACTACAAGCCAGCTCTGCTCTGCTAACCCTCAGTTCTTTTGAGGCTGAGAAGCTTCCTGACGAGTGAATTCTTGGACTTGCCGCTGCACATTATCACTTAATAAAGGACCCCAAGAACTGTCATTAGAGTAAGAGCAAAATGGCAGAATGTTTAGGCTGGACCCAAATAGCCTTTCTTATTGCCCAAGTCTTTTCCAGTAAAATGTAAGAGTGTAATAGATTAAAATAAAATATTTCAGAGCTTCTACAGTAACAACTTTCTTAAAGTTTGTATTTAGTTATCAACCTCAGCCTCTCTTTCCAGATCCCAGAATTTCTCACAAATTGCTAATTCTAGCTCCAAACCAGCATTTGTTCACATTTCATAGTGGGAAACAAGCAAAGAATTGGGCCTATGTATTTCCTTTAGGTGTCCATGAATTTGTCTTCTAACTACTTCACATATGACATCTAGGGTCAATCACCCAGTTTTAAAGCACTAAACAGCACAGGTCTATTGCCCTTAAACAACTACCCCCCCAAAAAAAAAAAAAAATCAAACTGCTCAGATTTTGTGGATAGTTCTGAACAAGGCGTTTGTGATTTGTCCAAGACCACAGAGAAAGTCAGTGGCAGAATTGGAAATACAACCTATCGTTCAGATCCTGTTCCAATATTATAACCAGACTTTCTTTCTGAAAAACCTTTTCTCTTTCACAGAATTTTTTTACAAGAAATTTCACTCGGGAATGAGGAAACTTTCCTGACAAAGCTCTTTTACAAAAACCTCTTACTGCTGACAGTAAGCTTAAATGAACTTGCATTTTCCAAACAAATCTGCTTCCAGCATAAAACAGCTCCACTGTCAAGTATGCTCTGCTGCTAGTTTATGACAATACTTAACAAATTATCATTCATCTGAAGAAATTCAAAGACCTTCAGCCCAGTCAGACAAAGAGACAGCTTGAACACAGAAAATGCAGAAAGACTTGACTGAGGGTTTGAAAATGTACAGTTGGCTTGGAGAAACTAGTTGTGTTTTCTACTCCCTTCGTTTTGACAGACATAGTTTTTCTTGAAGGATTTTAAAAGTATTTTCTTTGAATAAACTTTTAACTGTTTTATACTCAGTTTACTTCCCAAAAAATGTTTTTACATTTTGATTGACAAAACACCCTAGCCAGTCATGTAGCATGAGTCAGACTGCAATGTTTGGACCCCTTTAGCTACTCCAAGTCTTGGCAGACTGTGGCACTTGGTTTCTTCATATTGAGGAGGCGGGGGATGGAGAGAAACACAACTGCCTTGGCCCTGCAAGACAAGTGCTACCTCTTCCATCTAGCAGCTCATATATTCACATTCTAACTATCCAGGTATGCTGTACTACAATTAAATCCTACAGAGTTATGTATCAAGTATTTATTCAAGCTGACTCTCCTCAGTAGTTCCATAATTAAGACTGCTCTTTAGTTAACATGAGAAATACAGGTCAAGAAGAAAGAACATACATTCCTTGCATATTCACTTCTCTTTTTTTTTTTTTTTTTTTGGCCATTTGGAGCTAAATTTGGGCTTGTGTCAAGTCCCTTTCGATGGTAGCCCAGGATTCTCCGGGCAGATTACAATTTGTCTCCTGAAGTCTTCCCAGCTCATTCATGTTGTCTGACCTGGTGGGTCCCACAGCAAAGCCAAGCAGCTACACTGCTTTAATAGCTTGCTTGTCTCTTCCAGTTGCCTTTGTCTGCCCCAGACTTCCCAGGCAAGGTCAACCTTTTCTCTCTCTCAAGGTTCTTTTTATTCCCTTCCTTATCACCTCTACTCTTTTGTTCTCCCTGAGAAATGTGTATTTCCTACATCCCTCTCACTGAAAACAGAGGGAAAAACAGTTCCTCCAGTTCTACTCACTATTCTGTTTCTCAAAGCACAATTGTAAAAGTTCAGTGCTTCTCATTGTCTCCGGTTTTGTGTGTACGTGTTAACGAACTCGTCAGCCAAGCAGTATACATCGAAATATTTCAGATTAACAGCTTCACACATATCAACCGCATTTTAAGTTGTGCCCACCCAGAGTGTCACAACATCTCCTCACAGCATTCCTTAGCCTCTGCCCACGCCCATGCATAACCTTGACTTTGCACAAGAACTCGCTCAAGCAATGCTCTGGAGAACCAACAGCCAGTAACAGGTGACTGTACCCAACTACCCTCCTCTTTCACCTTGATCCAAAACTACATCTACACAATTACAACCTCCATACTCAGAGCTAAGGTTTTTCAGTACCCTTAAAATGCTATTTCATAGTGAGAGGTTAGTTCCATTAAAACTCAATGATGGGCTCAGAACTCAGGATAAGCAGTAATGGTAGTTTAGGGCCCTCACTGGGTGCTACATAAATGCCTGTTTCCCATTTAGTTCTCTGATACAAGGTCACGTACCTTTAAGCCAGTCCAGGAGAAACACTTCGTTAACTCCCTTCAAGATCAGTGTTATTACAGCAAGTACCACCTATTTTCATTTGCTTCTGTGCTCATAGAGATCAAGAACTGAATATGGAGAGAAAAAAGGGCCATTTTTCTTCTCTGAGAAGACCTCTGTAGGTCAGTGCTGCATGGAAGTGCAATCAGTGAGGGTAAGAGGGAGGTAAAGAGCCATCAATCTAACTCCTTGGAGGTACTAAAATTACCATGAGAAAAAGGAGGAGGAAGAGGATAAAAGTCTTCCTATTGCCCTTAGGTGTGGAGCAGCCGAGCAGTGATACAGTACAGAGGCTGGCAGCCATCCCGCTTCTGAGACAAGAGAACAAAATACCCGAGCACTGCCAGTCCTGACAGCAAAAGTGTGTCACTCCCCCATCTTCTTTTCAGGTTAAAGAATCAACAGCAGCAGCTTGCAAGATACTGAGTTCGCAAAAGCTCCCGAGACATGACTTTAAAGTGGCCGGGCCATTCCATCTGAGCTGGTAATGGTGATAATCGCAGCTGCTTCCTGCAACACAGCACTAACCTCCCCCCTCCCTCCACTCAAATCGATTTTCTCTAGCCAATTCACCCAAAGGCAAAAAATCCACTGTCCTGTCTGTTGAAGCTTAAGATCTGCTTGTTCTGCTGTGTCTTTTCTGAGAGAAAAGAAACAAGGCAAAACAGAAGAGTTTCAGCTTGGTCTTAGCAATTGTTAATCAGTGCTTACATAAATGTTAAAAGGAAACCATTTTATAAACTAGTTTCTCAATACACTTTCAAACATCTTCAAAAGAGATTACTCTCACTGGTAGCTACCAAAATAAGTGATTCCATTTATTCTCACTTAAGCAGGTCTTAAGGGCATGAAGACAGCTAATCAGGCTTTCTGGTATTCCTACCCTTTTGCCCATAAAAAGGCAAAAATTATCTACAAAAATCCAAGTATTCCTCCTCCAGACTGCCTTACCCTTCTGAGGGGGGCCATGAGGTATTCCTCCCTGCTATAGGAGACATCAGCAGGACATATACACTCCCTTGCAGAGCTGAAAATTCCTGCAGCTCTCCCAACAACAGCTATCAGGAAGCAGACTATCATTCCTGCTTGAATGCTGTAGAGAAGCAAGAAAACCAGAATGCAGTTTACAACCTATTGTAAAGTGCATCCATTTATTTCAAACCTCAGGGTACAAGAGGACACCAGAAGTCTCTCAGAGAGCAGGATAACAGATCAATCTATGAGACAAGTGTCTCACCTGGCTCGCCGACACATCTATGTGGTATGACTGCTTTCCAAGCGGTCCTTTCTCAGAAACACAAGTGATCTAAACAGAACACAAAGATGGGAATAATAACAAATGCCTAAATATCCTCCTAAAATGTTAGGGAGTTCAAGGTTTGTCAGATGCATCAAATCCATCCAAAGGGATCTTAATTTAAAAGGTCATTTAATTCTTAACTTGTCTCCCAAATAATCCTTACAGCTCTCCCAGGTTAGTGTCTTCCTTCCTTCCCAGCATAACAAAGAGACCTCTCGTAGTGATGACAGAGCTGCATATGGTTTAAACCCAAATGTTTAAGGCAAGAAGCAAGTAATCTCTTGGCTGGCACAGTGAACTATGAAATAATTACTGGGAAGTGATAAAGTTTTATCAAAATAAGAGCCTCTTGGTGCTACAGCTGTATTTGTTATTTCAGAGTACGTGAATCACTCCAGCAGGTTTCAAAAAGCAGTAACAGAAGAGGCCTTGCCCTGGTGGGTATGGGACAGAATCCACCCTACTTAGACGCTGCTTCAGGTTAAAAGAAGAAGGGTTTGGTAGCTGGAAAAGACAGCCTGTACTTTCAGTTCTCCTGCATTTGCGTCCATATTCTCCCCCAGCAGCACACAAAGTCAAACAGAATCAGGGAAAATGAATAGACTCCTGTGACTTGTGTCCCACGGTGCCTTATCAGATGTTTTGGCCTATGATGGAAGCAGTAGGAATTGAGGCCATGATCTCAACCACCCTTTCTGGGGCTACAAGCAACACAACCCACAGGCCAGCTCCTCAGTCCTGGTCAAATATCCAGATAGAAGTCAATGTAATGTCTCATTCAAACAGTGCCCTTACAACTACAGAAGCCCTCCGAAATGGCTCATAGAGTGGTGACCCAGGGCATAACATCAGAACAAGCTGTCCCATTCATTTCTTCTGAGCAGGTTTTTGCAGGCAGTGAAGGTGACTAATTATGCTTTCTGGTGCACCATCTACGTTAGGTTAGCCATTACCCACAGCACAGGGAACACAGGGGATGCCTACAGAACTGCAAGTATTTCTAGTCCTCTTTCCAAAAGCTGTCACAAATGCTTTCTACTGTTCTCTGAAATACACTTGACACAGCAATAAGAAAACTATCATAAAACTAAAGGATAAAATACCTTAGCCTTACGGGCTGAATTACATTTTGAGCAGGTTTTTTTTAAGAAAGAAACACAACACTGAGTCAAACCAAAGTTACACTGCATCGTCTATAATGAGATTTCCTTAGCTATCAGAGCCATGAAGCAAAGGTCACCATGTTGATATTCCATGAGAGCCTGCAGCATTTAAGGCATTTTGAATACTGTAAGAATACCTCTCATTTGCACAAAAGTCTCCCCAAAATACCTAATGACATTGTCAGCATGAGGTGGTTAGTCAACATTTCTAATATCTATGCAAAGGTCAAAGCAAATAAAATATGTTGGAGTGCTGATCCCAAGGGCACTCTCTGAAATGCGATTTGAACACAATCCATCAATATGTACTTTTTCTGTTCTATTACCCACATAATCACCAGCCCTGTTTCACCATAAATCTGTTGTTCAGAAGTGTTCAAAAATGTCACAGTATTGGTCATCTGTGTCAGTTGCCCAAGAGTGATTTATTAAAATGTTTGGCTAAACAGGTCATCATCCCAATGGCACATAATAAATCGAGAAGCACTTGACAATATTGCTGTTACAATAGGTGTGACTGCCGGTGCTGCCAAATATTATAGTTGCCAGGCATTTCCATGAGAAAGCCCTGTTTTCAGTTACTTGCAGCTTTGTCAAACTGTTCAAGCTGAAGTTTTCCATTCTAGAGTTCTGCCTTAGACTGATTTTTATTTTGTTTAATGGAAATTTTTAGCCAAAACAGTTCACTTGTGTGAGCAGGCCAGGGTACAGTATGTTTTATTTCTGTTAAGAAAAAAAAACAGTGTAGTCTGTTAGAAGCTCTAGCACTCTCATGTTTTCAAGAAGCCATCTTGACACTCAGTGAGGATGGTCTGAATTTATGGTTGTGATCCCAGCTACCTAGACATCACCCTGCATTAGGTCAAGTTGACAGCTTGAGAAAAATTGTTTGTACTACAGCTTGCTTGGTGTTACAAGCACCATAATAGTACCATCTGCATCCTACGTGTGCCTTCTGACCAAGCAGGTATGTTGCCCTCCAGGTGCAGTTCCCAGCTGCTCTGGGCCAGCCTGAGTCAAGGCACAGATTAAAGACTGAGAGACTGGAAGGGGGAAGATTCTTCTGTCAGATCTTAAGGAAACAGAGGTACTGAAGAGAGAAAGTGGGACTAGCCAGAGAAGCAAGCAGCAGCTCTGTGATGCTGCCAGCAGAAACACCCATCTGAGGGATCTGTAAGCTACAAGGCAGGCACTGACCCAGGACTGCTGCCGCTGGGTTTGCAAGGAGGCTCAGAAGCCATTGGAGACTCTAAGGAACCATTTTCTTCTGGTACTTGTGAAGTAAATTCATCAGGATTGCAGCTGCATGAGACCTTTCCAGATTTAGCTTTTTGTTATGAATTCAAATAGAAATTTGATTTGCTGGTCACTCTGTACAGGAATCAGCATCACCTGCTGTTGTATCTCACACTCAGAATGGCAAAGGATTCACAAGCAGCAGCTTGTGCGGTTATTGATTAAAATAAAATCTTACGGAATCCTCCAGAAAGCTGAGGTATCAAATAGGAGAAAGAGAATGAAAAAGTCCTTTTAATAATCAACCACTAAACCACAAACTGCATTTAAACTAAGTTTGCAATTCTAGACATATTATCAATCCCAAAGCACCTGGGCATAAACTGACAATCAGCTACAGTCCAAGAAGGGCGATGTGCCAATTTATTAGTTCAGCCCTCAGAAAGTGACAGGTGAGTACCTCTGAAAAACAAAGTCTGTACACAAACAGGCCTACTAAAGGAGAGGAAGCAACACATCTCCCAGAGCTTGGAAGTTTGTTAGTCAAGAGCCTCAGCCTCTGCTGATGGAAGTAGTAAAAGCCTCTTAGCAACACTGCTCAAATACACACACAGAATCACAGAACAGTAGGGGTTGGAAGGGACCTCTGGAGATCACCTAGTCCAACCCCCCTGCCAGAGCAGGGTCACCTAGAGCAGGTTGCACAGGACTGCGTCCAGGCGGGTTTTGAACATCTCCAGAGAAGGAGACTCCACAACCTCCCTGGGCAGCCTGTGCCAGGGCTCTGTCACCCTCACAGTGAAGAAGTTTTTCCTCATGTTCAGGTGGAACTTCCTGTGTTCCAGTTTGTGCCCGTTGCCCCTTGTCCTGTCGCTGGGCACCACTGACAAGAGTCTGGCCCCATCCTCTTGACACCCACCCTTGAGATATTTATAAGCATTGATGAGGTCCCCTCTCAGTCTTCTCTTCCTCAGGCTCAACAGCCCCAGCTCCCTCAGCCTTTCCCCAGAGGAGAGATGCTCCAGTCCCTTAATCATCGCTGTAGCCCTCCGCTGGACTCTCTCCAGTAGTTACTCCTCTTTCTTGAGCTGGGGAGCCCAGAACTGGACACAGCACTCCAGATGGGGCCTCACTAGGGCAGAGTAAAGAGGAAGGATAACCTCCCTCGACCTGCTGGCCACACTCTTCTTAATGCACCCCAGGATGCCATTGGCCTTCCTGGCCGCAAGGGCACGTTGCTGGCTCACGGTGAATTTGTCATTCACCAGGACTCCCAGGTCCTTCTCCACAGAGCTGCTTTCCAGGAGGTCAACCCCTAACCTGTACTGGTGCATGGGGTTATTCCTCCCCAGGTGCAGGACCCTGCACTTGCCCTTGTTGAACCTCATGAGGCTCCTCTCCGCCCAACACTCTAGCCCGTCCAGGTCTCACTGAATGGCAGCGCAGCCTTCTGGTGTGTCAGCCAGTCCTCCCAGTTTCGTGTCATCAACAAACTTGCTGAGGGTGCACTCTGTCCCTTCATCCAGGTCATTGATGAATAAATTGAACAAGACTGGCCCCAGTACCGACCCCTGGGGAACACCACTCGCCATAGGCTGCTGATCACCACCCTCTGAGCTCTGCCATTCAGCCAGTTCTCAATCCACCTCACTGTCCACTCGTCTAACCCACGCTTCCTGAGCTTACCTATGAGGATGTTATGGGAGACAGTGTCAAAAGCCTTGCTGAAGTCCAGGTAGACAACATCCACCACTCTTCCCCTCATCCACCCAGCCAGTCATGCCATCATAGAAGGCTATCAGATTGGTCAAGCATGATTTCCCCTTGGTGAATCCGTGCTGACTACTCCTGATCACCTTTTCTTCTACATGCTTGGAGGTGGCTTCCAGAATGAGCTGCTCCATCACCTTTCCAGGGATGGAGGTAACACTGACTGGCCTGTAGTTTCCCGGGTCCTCCTTCTTGCCCTTCCTGAAGACTGGAGTGACATTGGCTTTCCTCCAGTCCTCAGGCACCTCTCCTGTTCTCCATGACCTCTCAAAGATGATGGAGAGTGGCTTGGCAATGACATCTGCTAGCTCCCTCAGCACTCGTGGGTGCATCCCATCGGGGCCTATGGATTTGTGGGTGTCCAGTTTGCCTAACTGATCTCTAACCTGATCCTCCTCGACCAAAGGCAGGCCATCCTTTCTCCAAGCTTCCTCTCTTACCTCCAGGGTCTGGGATTCCTGAGTGCCAGCCTTAGCAGTAAAGACTGAAGCAAAAGTCTACACACACACATGCCTCTAAACCGCACTAACATCAAAACTGCCTTCCCACAAACAACCACGCCACTGTGAGGGGCGGTGAAGCCCTCAGTCACAATGAAAAAAACCCCAAGAGGCTGAGAGGCAAAAGGACCCAACTGTGTGCTCTGCAAAAAGCTACCACACCTAGATACTTAACAATATTCATTAAAACCATCTTAAACCAAGTGCTGAATAGCCTCGAATAACTGGCATGCTAACGTATCACAAGGAGCCAGTGATCGGTGGCAGGTCTGAATGACTCATGCCTGAAGACGGAACTGAGTATGAGCTCTCCAACAATACAGTGAACTAGCCTTCACACTGTAGTTCTCTCAGGCTTCTAGAGCTAGTTGCAAAAAGCCTTCATTGCTCATAAAGTAATTACAAGCAAAAAGACTCACAACCGAGAAAACACACACTCCAAATATACAGGAAGAATATATTATATTACACTTAAATACATAGAATAAACTTGCAAGAAAACAGTTTAAACAACCTGTCAAATATTGAGAGTTGGGGGGCTGCTAAAATTTAGAAAATAGTTTTGAAAGTACATTCAGCATCAACAGAAAGGCACAGATTCCAAAAACCAAAAGTAAAGGAAAAAAAAAATCAGCAGAGTGCCTCTGATGACACCAGCTCCCAAACTTGTCTTTAAATAAGGATTCAGGACAAAAAAACCCTCCCTCTTCCCTTCCCACTACAGAAAACAGTGAACTTGCATTTTGTGTTGATTAAATGTGCTTTCTCATGTCCAGGAGGAGTACAGTCAATTTACAGCAAAGCAGCTGAGAGAGAAAATTGTACAGCAGCAGTGAGCATGCTTCAGGGCTTCCTCCACCCGAGGGGGAAAGAAAAAACCCCGAAAGACTAATGTCCTGTTTCCCTGAAACCATTTCAAGTCATACAGCCGGCTGAATATGAGCCAGCAGTGTGCCCAGGTGGCCAAGAAGGCCAACGGCATCCTGGCCTGTATCAGAAACAGTGTGGCCAGCAGGAGTAGGGAGGTGATTGTCCCCCTGTACTCGGCCCTGGTGAGGTTGCCCCTCGAATATTGTGTTCAGTTTTGGGCCCCTCACTACAAGAAAGACATTGAGGTGCTGGAGCGTGTCCAGAGACGGGCAACGAGGCTGGTGAAGGGTCTGGAACACAAGTCCTATGAGGAGCGGCTGAGGGAACTGGGGATGTTTAGCCTGGAGAAAAGGAGGCTGAGGGGAGACCTTATTGCTCTCTACAACTGCCTGAAAGGAGGTTGTAGAGAGATGGGGGTCGGACTCTCCTCCCTAGTAACAGATGACAGAACAAGAGGAAATGGCCTCAAGTTGCACCAGGGGAGGTTCAGATTGGACAGTCGTAAAAATGTCTTCACCGAAAGGGCTGTCAGGCATTGGAACAGGCTGCCCAGGGAGGTGGTGGAGTCACCATCCCTGGAGGTATTCAAAAGGTGTTTAGATGAGGCCCTAAGGGATATGATTTAGTGGTGGACTTGGTAGTAATAGGTTAATGGTTGGACCCGATGATCTTGGAGGTCTCTTCCAACCAGAACAATTCTATGATTCTATACCCTCTGTAGAGCACTGGGCACCACTCTCACACAGGCAGAGTCTTCTCTCCCCAGCTTAGTTAACAGCCACTGTCCCTCAACAACTGCTGTGTCGTGGCTCAAGGTTGTTTCTTTTCACTATTCGGAAATATCTATAGAGAGAGTATATACACTGAGAGACAATATATACACTGAAGGCAACACACCACAAGAACCCGCAGCCTAACAGTATAGCTAACGCACAGTAAAACCCCAAGACCATGACTGTGGCAACACAAGTCAGGAAGCTCAAACACATGGTTATTTAAATGGAAAGTATTGCATTCTAGGCACTGGTGCGCTATTTCATGGAAGTGAGAATTTCATCCGCACAGAAAATAAAAATATTAAGTTTTGTTCTACTTGTAGTGATGCATTTCTAATGGTCAGAGGACAAGCTTTTGATGGGCAGGTATCAAATAGGGAGATGCACAGTTAAACAAACAGATATCTCAAGTCTCAGGTACTTACAAAAACACATTTCAACATTTCCAAACACTGTGGACTTCCCCTGCATTTTCTTCTCCCAAGGCTACCCAAATATAATCTTGAGTTTTCCCTTTAATCACCAATTCAAGCCAAAACTTAAGTTACCAGTTTTTGGCAATCACTCCAATACTGATACCATGCTCTCCTATGGAATCCAGTCAACCTATTTATTCAACAAAGAATATATTACCAGGCTTCTCTGAATCAAAATACTAAGGCACTTTGGTTCCCTTATTTAGTTAGGTTATACTTACCTAAGAGTAAAGAAAATTTTAGCTTGGAAAAGTTATTCTTGTTAGTTGTTATAGTTATTTTAGAAGCTGATTTATATACCATAAATGTGGTACCTGTCTCTTCAAATATCACAAAAAAGCTGCTAATATATGTCTGTCCAGGAAAAAACAAAAAACCAAACCCAACACCAGTGGTCCCCACCCCCAAACACTATATTACATACTTGAAAAAAAAAAAAAAAGCTTCCTGCTAAAAACTTTCAAAATTCATTTCATGCTTGCTACACTCTATTTGCAATAGCCTCTCTCTGCATATGTGTTCAGGAATCTGTCATTAAAACATCCTGGTTGTTAGGAGTCAGATACAACACGTTAATGAAAAACAGTGTGAAAAGATAACACTATGAACAAGCCCCACTGCACACTACACTAGAAGGGGCAAATTAATCAAATTCCAGACAGGATTTAACCTGCAAAAGTAATTGTAAGCACTTATCAGCTCTGCTCACACCCTTCCTCCTCCTCTCTTCTGTTAGATTAGAAGTTGCAGAGCACGCACCATGGCAAGGCATAGAAAAGAGGACAAGGACTACAGCCTAACTGCAACCTTTTAGTCACCACACTGGTCCAAACAGAGCCCACCCAGAGGTGGCTGTACCTCTCCTGTTCACTGAAACACGAAGACAAAGAACTTCTATTCTGATTTTTTTCTAACCTGCACTGGCCTTAAGAGAGGAAACGGCATTGCTAGTGGCTACCTGCCACAGAAGCCTTCCTTTCAAGCGTGGGTTGCCTGGGACTACCAAAAAATTTATGTGAATCAAAACTGATCTGCTGAAGGGCCTACTTAAAAAACCTCCCCCTCAGGAACTTTCATAACATCCTCAAGTGAATAACCCGCTTCTGAATAATAACAGATACACTAAAGCAGACACTAAATTACATTATCTGATACCACACACTGACATGCATGAAGTACAAACAACATTAAAGGCACGTGCAAGAAAAAAAGAAGCTGATGCTTTGTTTTTTTCTTTTTGTTCTTGAAGATTCCTGCAAGATTTCTTGCAAGACACATGGATCCTTCACAATTCATCCGTTTGTTGTTGTAAAGCCTAAAAATATTTCTGATAATCCCGATTTCAATCTGGGAATTAAAAACCATGAATTCTCTGCAGATCAGCAGGAAAAGAAAAGTGAGAGCAGCGAGAGAAAAATCTTAATTATATTTTTTTTCTACAGAACTACAGAAAGAAGCTACCAGTGCACTTATTTGAGACACTAATAGTATATAGGGACTCTCATTTCTTCAGCTAAAAACCTGGTCTAGCACCCCCCCAACTAAGATAAAGTGACTTTAATAATTTGATGCTATTCATTCTATGAGTAGTTAGTGTACAGAGGAACTTGTTACTTATAGATTTGAGAGATTTATTGAACCTCTGTAAGTCAAATCTACATCCTGCACTTGCACTTTATTCAAGGAAACCATAACAATATGAAATTCAATCTGTACCACAGTCACTTACCCAGTTCTTCAAAGGTCCTTTCACTCAGGTGTTCTGGTGGTTTTCTGCATGCAGCCTTTCATCTACAATATTAAATGAAAGAGTCAAATGCCTTGCACAGCCAGTAGCACCAACACAGTCCCCTTGCAAACACTGGGTCAGTGCTCCTTTTTGTAGTATGCTGGGGGGAAAAGAAGAGGGAGGAGGGGCAAGTTTTCCTAAAGGTAACATTTTCTTAAAGCCTAAAGGCTTAAAGAAGTTTGGAGTCAGTCTACGCAGCCCAAGAGACACATCAACCTCATTTTCTTGCATAAGAATACAACAGCTATGCCTGACTTCTGGGCCTAGCCACAGACTGCCCCATCCTACCTCAAGACACTCTCCAACCTCACTAGCTGAGACTCCCTCATCGCTCTCAAACTCCCTGACCAGATGATTCACAGTGCTGGCCCCAGAGTGCTGGCTTCTGCCAGCTATGAAAATAAATGCAAAAGCTCCCTCTCTAGGTATTAGCCACCAAACTGGGTCCTCTTCAACTGGTCTCACCAGAAACTATCACTTCACCCTATCTAGCTCTACTCCTCTGCTTCCCTCTCCGAATCAAGATGTATGCCCAAGTCAAAACCTCAACTGATGTTACAAAGTATTACTCCTTTGACAGCACTGGTAGCCCTGGCCCTGAGCTTGCCTAGACTCTTGGGGGGGGATATCAATCTCTAACATTTGCCTTGATTTTCATGAAACAGACTTTTAATGTCTCTCTGAGTTAAACAGTGTGTCCCTGCTGCAACAACTCACACATGAAAGCTGCCGAGTTTTCCATTGCCGTTCCCCAGGATCTGGTGGTATGCTGCCATCCTGACAGGGTCCTAGCAACATACAAGCTCTGCCTGTGGCATGCTACTCCTATTTTTTCCATAATGTATATACTGCCCCTTGCTCTTGTTCTTGGATAAATGTGGACTATTTCCCTCTCTTGAGGATCCATTCTGCATCCTTCACACATGATGCAAACCCATCCTTCCTTCCTTTCACATGCAGGAACCCATCACATCCACCTTCCTGAAGGCATGAATGGCCATTCACTGCACACAAGTTTTTCTCAGGTAGCCACAGAAGTATGATTATCTCTGATTGTATGGCAAAACTCAGTCAATTTCAGAAGAAAGGCCAGTTCTTTCCAAAGATCTGTAATTTCTTTTACAGTCTCAGGAGCTGACTACCCGGTATACTGTACAGACTTGCAACAACATTATACTTCACTTTTTAAAAAATTCATTGAGTCATGCACAAGGATATGCATGAAAAATACCCTCATTTGCACTACCAATGCAAAGGATTTCTCCAGGATTTGAAGCTAGCAAAACTGCATTAGTACCTAACGTGTTTTCTTTAAAGCCACATGAGTTTTATAACCATCATCACCAAGTAAAAATAGTAATTATTACTGCTTTTGTTTACTTATGGACACATTAAAACAGACTAGCTTGCTAAATGTTATTTAGTATTAATATTGCTGTCAGGACTGCTTAATATCCAAGAAGATCCCACTTGATTTCAAACATTCTTGCTGATGTTCAAATGAAAAGCTATTTAGAAAATGATGCTTCAATTACAATTAAAAAACCCCAAACCTTTCAAGGTAACATTTCATGTTTGAATAGCTAGCTGGAGGCATCAACCTAGTTGTCTGTGGCTGTTGCGTTACTCTCACATTACCCAGCAATTGTGTTCAGCAAATTACCCTTTACCGTTTAACGTGTGTATGAATAATGCAAGAATAAAAGGTTACCTGACTTTGCTTCTTTTTTTGCCATCAACACTCCATCACTATTTGAATTCCAGAGAGTAAGAAGGAATCCACCGTGATATACACTGCTTGTGTAGCTGCCACGTTTTCACATGGACACAAGGAGGAAAGACCACCTTACAGCAGAGTCCAGAACTCGTGCCAGTAAGATACCAGCATCATCACAAATACCACACAAGCATCAATAATGATATTTTACTGTGCGTCTTACTGCTTATTACTGAGTGTTTAGGAAGACACGCCTGCATGGTACCTTTGCTGTGCCAAGCTTCCCACAAACCTTCTCTGCAGGACCCACTGTCTCTACATACAGGGCTTTGAAGGTGCGTCTGGTTCTCATCACGAACTGCCCAGCACAATCCCATGCTAATTCCTATTGGCTTTTAATTCCAAGAATACTTATTCTTAGGTGGCATGGATAATCCTGGGACAGACAATAACTTCTCCCTGCTTTCTTGTCCCTCCTCCCCATCCGCTGCCTCCACTGCTGTATTTCACAGAATCCCCAAAATGGTAGGGGTTGGAAGGGACCTCTGGAGATCATCTAGTCCAACCCCCCTGCCAGAGCAGGGTCACCTAGAGCAGGCTGCACAGGACTGCGTCCAGGCAGGTTTTGAATATCTCCAGAGAAGGAGACTCCACAACCTCCCTGGGCAGCCTGTGCCAGGGCTCTGTCACCCTCACAGTAATTCAATTGGTTTCACTGAGGAATCCATGGGGAGCGAAGGTTCAACCTCCTCTTCCCCAACTAAATGGACCATAATACATTTCCTGCAGCCTCTAAATAAACCGTACCTTTATTTGTACTACTTCTGATTGCCAAAAGAACTACTCTTCTCCTTCTCTGTCACACACTACGAGGAAGTTGTGGCACAACAACACTGACGCCAAATAATTGCTCCAGTAATCTCCTGTTACTTTACTGACTTAGATCCCATGACTCCAGTTTTTCCCCTCAGTCTTAGGAAAGCAACAGGCAACAGCTATCTGACAAGCACCATCCCAAGTTCCACAGCTCTTCAATTATTTAATGTCAGTCTCCCTCCCCACTCTGCCACAAACATGCTGGAAATACAGCTGCTAGGTTAGCTACAGAACAGATTTGAACTATACCAGCTTATTTCCAACTGGAGAGATGAACAAGGAGTGATATTACACAGCAGGGCCTTTCTGGAGCATGCACTAACTGTTTCAAGACTATTCACATGTCTAAGAGGATACCGGACCGTCTCAGACAGCAATGGACAGTCTTATCTATAGTTCCAGCCAAGCATTATTTTGGGACTTGGGTTTTGTTTGTTTAAGGACTGAAGACATGAATGTTAATTAGCACTAAGAAACCATCAGCCTTATGTATCAGGGGAAAAGAGCATAACATAGTTTTCTCAAGCATCTGGAGGGATCAGATTCTTTTCCCTGTTTACTGTGTTTCTTACGGCAAAGGTTTTCAACCTGCTATGAAAGAGACAAGCAGCACTTACAGAATGCCCAATGCAACAGGGAGATAAATCAACTCTTTTTGTATTATTATTCTCTAATAAGGAGCTACAGAGTATGCAATGCCTCTGAAAAAAAATAATTTGTATAAGACAGCATCTCCCATTAATCGCACAATTAGCATCTCCTGCCCTAGGGTATCTTTCACCATAACTATTTTTTCCAAATTCATCCAGTAAAAGGAAAACACTGTCCTGCTAGGATGACAAAAGTCTCGCAATAAAAACATCTTTATTAAACTCCATGGCAGAAGCAGAGTAACTTTCTGTAAAAATGAAATACTGATTAAGAAAACTGTCAGCAACCTGATTACGTAACAGAACAGATTACCCACACAAGAGCAGAAAATCTTGCATTCCTGCACTCTTGCTCAGGCTTTCCCACATAGCCTTCTGCACACAACATTTATTACAATCCCACTGAAAAACAGCAATCCTGTATTAACTGAACATTAAACCAGCGTTGCAATATTCTAGAGGCGCAAAACCTAAGGCTAGATCGTTAAACTTAACGATGCTTCTTTGAACGCATACATTACAAGGCAGAATAACCATACAAGAGAGCATTAAAATGCAGTCAGACCAGTATGCCTGTCATACATCTCCTTTCTTGGTTCTATAGAAGCACAGAACGGCTCCTCCTCAGATCTACGACCTAATCTGTCCTACACGCGGTCAGCAGTCAGAAATCCCAGATGTCCATCAACTCCTTTCATTCTGCCATGCCTCAGCAACGATGGGCAGAGGGGTTCATCTCTTCTTGCTTTCTGGCTTCTCACACAGGTGTACAGACAATGGCAGTCATTTTCTTTTAGCTTCTAGTCTGACACACTCATTTTACCTTTGTGCTCTGACATTTTAACTCCATGATCTCCATCTGTTCCTCCTCCAGTTCAGCTGTGTATCCCTGTCCTCTTCCTTACTAGGCTGAAAAGCATCTCTGTTTTATTAATGTGCCTGTCTGACCTAAATGCTCCTCAACACCTGTCTGCCTTTCTCAGCTCCTAATTTAAATAACTCCCAACTACTAGTCTGTTTTCTCTGCCAGAAGTTGCACCCTGGCTAAATGAGAATTCATCCAAATTTGACAGGTAAAAGAAAGAAGCGGGATCCTGCAGATCTGTCATTTAAAACAAATGCAGTTCTACTTTTTTAAAAAGTTAGAAATATGTTTGATGAACACATTTTTATTTCTTCCACTGCTCACCTCCTCAACCCCAAACAGTATTTTTAAATATTTAAGAAAAAAATTGATACTGTAGAGGTCAGCACAAAATAAGCACAATGACTTTGCAGCTGAGTTCATAACATGAAGAATTGTCAATTAAAGCTAAACAGTTTAGAAAAGCATCAGTCCCAAAGAAAATAATTTTTTGACTTTACCAATTTAGACAGGAGGTAATGTCTATGTTGGCATTAGGTCATCTCTTCACTGATCAGCTTTCTACTCTTGGAAAAGTCACGTGAGTGACCCTACCCCTTCAGTTTCTTCATCTGCAGATGATGTACCTTTTTTCCTCTCTCTCTATTTCGTAGCAGTGCAGACTAGAACATCAAGCTGTCAAAAGCTCTGGTTACATACAGTTATTCTAAGTTACATAGCTATCATTGGCTAGCTTTCTGAATTGTAAAAAAATAGTCACAAATTTTCTTTGATGGAGAAGCTGCTAAAGCAAAGAACAATAATGTTTCCAGCCAGAGATACTACATGTAATAGCAGCACAAGACACAGAAAGAGCCCGATTCCGTAAGCACAAAGCACTTCCCAACACACCACTAAATGTAACATCAAAGCATAAAAAATTGCATTGAAGTGCTAAGCACTGAGGCAGCAAATACCTCCCTCGTGATCAGTACTCAAGCTCTGTATCATCATTTGAGAAAGTCTCAAAACTCAGCACATGTTAATGGGTCATAAATACCCAGCTGCTCAGGGATAGCTAGTTTGCCTTCCATACAAGCTGTTTTTACAAATGTCCACAAAAATGTACGAAGGCCTACTAAAACGGCTAGGAAACAACAGCCTACAAAGCTATTTGCCATCTACACAGAGGACAGAAGGAGATCAAATTCAAACCACCACAAGAGAGAAGAAATGGAGAGGTGCCTGGCAGTACTTTGAGGGAGAAGGGTTCAGGGACTAGGTTCAGCCTAGTCCCACAAAGATAAACAAGTAGCAAGGAAAAATGTGGAGGGGAGGATAAAGATCTAGTGATCCGCTAAGTGACTAGCAGAAAGATGGGGAGGAAAGAAAATGAAAACTTATCTGGGGCTCTTCAGGTCCTCTCCAAGATAGGGTAAGATCATAGCTCCACACACACAGCTCCAGAGGCTGTTGGCTCCTCTCTCCTCACAATGCTTGTTTCAGTAGCATTCCAGGGTCTTAAAATGTTTTTCTTTGAGATATATCACACAAAGATATAACAGCTTTGATATTCTTTAAGTGCTCAGAACACCACTGTCCTGGTTGCGGCTGGGATAGGGTTAATTTTCACCAGAAGCTGGCCGGGGTCTATTCTATACCATGTGACCGTCACGCTCACTATTTAGAGGGGGTGACTGGCGGGGCGGGGATCGCTGCTCGGAGCGGGCTGGGCGTCGGGCTGCGGGCGGGAGCGACCTGTCCGGAAAGCACCGCTAAGTACTCGCTGTTGTTGTCATTGTTGGGGTTTCTCGCTTGTTTTGTTCTCCTTCCCTTTGTTGTTTGGTTAAACTGTTGTTGTTGTTAACCCACGAGTTTTTGCTTTTCTTCGTCCCAATTCTCTCCCCGTCCCACCGGGAGGGGGGGGGTGAGCGAGCGACCGCGTGGCTTAGCCTCCGGCTGGGGCTAAACCACGACAGTCTTTTTTGGCGCCCAACGTGGGGCACGACAACAGCACTTTTGTATTAAGTGTGCTCTAACTGTAGTAATTACTAAGTGACAAGCTCCTGCACGGGTCCAAAAAAAAGTTTGCTGGTTGCGTTGTTTATCTCTTGACTTTTGGCAACATGTTAATGCGAATGTGGTTTGTTCTGGCACTGACGGTCTCACTGTCCTGGGGGAGCTATCTGGTGGAGAGGATGAGGGAATACATCATCTCCCTCTCCCTACCCAGGGTTAATGTAGACAGGCTTATTACACAGGCTCCTGAGGTCTTTACTCACCCTTGTGTGAACTGCTTGGTATTACTTACTAATATTGTTGGCATATTATGGGGTTTGTGGAATCTGGTCTCGTCCTGGTGGAAGAGAAGACAACTTTTGGGTGAGGCTATATTGAAGCGTGACCTGAGGCAGCCGGTCCCAGGGTGGCAGGGTGTGTGGAAGGACTTGGGCAGGTTCCTAGGGCGGTTAACACCTCCCATAGCCTGGGACTTTACACCTGAACAAGTGAGCAACCCTAGCAAACTGACACGCCACCTGATAGAAGGGTGCCTTGCCTATCCCAATGAGAACCACCAGCTTCTAGCGTTGTACTGGGGCCTGGCTTGTGCCTATCGAGCCGCAGTTCAGCATTCCCAGAGGACTCCGGTTGAGGCAGGGACCCAAACTGCACCTGAGGACACCATGGTTGAGATAGGGACCCAAACAACACCACCAACTACAGTAATTGCCCCAGTAGTCAAAAAGAAGCAATGGACAAGGAGGACAACGGGTCCATACCCTCGATTAGTAAGGGAAAAGGAAGAAGAGGAAGGGTTGGATCAAGAAGCCGGTCCTTCGACAAGGACATCAGAGGAAGGAGTGAGAGAATTTCGACAGGAAGCAGAAACTACCCGGTCCCTGACCTCAGCAGAACTTCGAGACATGCGGAAAGATTACAGCCGCCAGCCAGGTGAGCGGATTGCTGCCTGGCTGCTCCGATGCTGGGATAGCGGGGCTGACAGTCAGCACTTGGAAGGCAAAGAAGCCCAACAGCTGGGATCCCTTGCTAGGAACCGGGGAATTGAGAGAGGAATTGGAAGAGAGGCAGCAATTTGCAGTCTCTGGAGACGGCTCCTCTCAAGTGTAAGGGCAAGGTATCCATTCAAGGAAGATCTTGTGAACTCCCCAGGAAAGTGGACCACTGCAGATGAAGGCATCCAGTACCTGAGAGAATTAGCGGTACTGGAAGTCATCTACAGGGATCTAGACAATGATGAGGTCTCCAAAGATCCAGACGATGTCCTGTGCACACGGGCTATGTGGAGGAAGGTGATTCAGAGCGCCCCAGCATCATATTCTAACAGTCTGGCAGCGATGTATTTCCCAGATATTGATACGCCAACTGTGGAGAGAGTGTCGTCTTGGCTCCAAAACTTTGAAGAAAATCTCTGTACCGCCTCATCCCTACGGGCCAGTGCCTTGACTATCAGGAATGCCCCAAGAAATCAGTCCTCTCCTGCCTCAGTCGGAGGGAAAGGGAGCCCCAGACGCACGCGGCGTGGAGCACTCTGGTTCTTCCTGCGTGACCAGGGGGAGGACATGAGGAAGTGGGACGGTGAACCCACCTTTAAGCTGGAAGCCCGTGTACGTGAACTGAGAGGGAAGACAGCTGTTAAGAAGGGGCCACCCAAGAAGTCTGTCAGCAGAGTTGCTGTAGAGATGCACGAAGGCAATCAGCGATTTCCCAAACAGAGAAGAACTGAAATCACCTCCCTTGATCCTGAGGAGGGGCCTTCTGGTCTGGCGCTGCAAGGCTCAGACAGGGAATACTCTGACGAGGAACAGGAATAGAGGGTCCCTGCCTTCGGCCAGGAGGAGGAAAGGGATGACCGTATATACTGGACTGTGTGGGTTCGATGGCCTGGCACATCAAACCCACAGAAGTATAGGGCTTTAGTAGACACAGGTGCACAATGTAGTCTGATGCCATCAGAGCATAGGGGCACGAAACCCATCTGGATCTCAGGAGTGACAGGGGGATGCCAAGAATTGTCAGTATTGGAGGCTGAGGTGAGCTTAACAGGGGACAAGTGGGAAAAGCACCCCATTGTGACTGGCCCAGAGGCCCCTTCTATCCTTGGCATAGACTACCTCAGGAGAGGGTACTTCAAGGACCCAAAGGGATACCGATGGGCTTTTGGTGTAGCCACGGTGAGTGCAGAGAAGACCAAACAGCTATCTACCCTGCCTGGCCTCTCGGAAGATCCCTTTGTTGTGGGATTGCTGCAAGCTGAAGAACAGAAGGTGCCAATTGCTACCAGGACAGTGCACCGGCGGCAATATCGCACTAACAGAGACTCCCTGGCTCCCATCCGTGAGCTGATTCATCAACTGGAGAGCCAAGGAGTCATTAGTAAGACGCATTCACCATTTAATAGTCCTATATGGCCAGTACGGAAATCTAATGGGGAATGGAGACTAACAGTGGACTACCGTGGCCTGAATGAAGTCACGCCACCACTGAGTGCTGCCGTGCCGGACATGCTAGAACTTCAGTATGAACTGGAGTCCAAGGCATCCAAGTGGTATGCCACCATTGATATTGCCAACGCGTTCTTCTCCATCCCTTTGGCAGCAGAGTGCAGGCCACAGTTTGCTTTTACTTGGAGGGGTGTCCAGTACACCTGGAATCGACTGCCCCAGGGGTGGAAACACAGCCCTACCATTTGCCATGGACTGATCCAGACTGCACTGGAGAAGGGTGGAGCTCCAGAACACCTACAATACATTGATGACATCATTGTGTGGGGCAACACAGCAGAAGAGGTTTTTGAGAAAGGGGAAAAAATAATTCAAATTCTTCTGAGAGCTGGCTTTGCCATAAAACAAGGGAAGGTCAAAGGACCTGCACAGGAGATCCAGTTCCTAGGAATAAAATGGCAAGATGGACGTCGTCAGATTCCAACAGATGTGATCAACAAAATAGCAGCTATGTCTCCACCAGCTAACAAAAAGGAGACCCAAGCTTTCTTAGGCGTTGTGGGTTTTTGGAGAATGCATATTCCAAATTACAGTTTTATTGTAAGCCCTCTCTATCATGTGACCCGAAAGAAGAATGATTTCACATGGGGCCCTGAGCAACGACAAGCCTTCGAACAAATTAAACAGGAGATAGTTCATGCAGTAGCCCTTGGGCCAGTCCGGGCAGGGCAAGATGTTAAAAATGTGCTCTACACTGCAGCCGGGGAGAACGGCCCTACCTGGAGCCTCTGGCAGAAAACACCAGGGGAGACTCGAGGTCGACCCCTGGGGTTTTGGAGCCGGGGATACAGAGGATCTGAGGCCCGCTACACTCCAACTGAAAAAGAGATTTTGGCAGCATATGAAGGGGTTCGAGCTGCTTCGGAGGTGGTTGGTACCGAAGCCCAGCTCCTCCTGGCACCCCGACTGCCGGTGCTGGGCTGGATGTTCAAAGGGAGAGTCCCCTCTACACATCATGCCACTGATGCTACATGGAGCAAGTGGGTCGCACTGATCACACAACGAGCTCGAATAGGAAACCCCAGTCGCCCAGGAATTCTGGAAGTGATCACGGACTGGCCAGAAGGGAAAGATTTTGGAATGTCGACAGAGGAAGAGGTGACACGTGCTGAAGAGGCCCCACCATATAATGAACTACCAGAAAATGAGAAGGAATATGCCCTGTTCACTGATGGGTCCTGTCGTATTGTGGGAAAACATCGAAGGTGGAAAGCTGCTGTGTGGAGTCCTACACGACGAGTTGCAGAAGCCACTGAAGGACAAGGTGAATCGAGTCAGTTTGCAGAGGTGAAAGCCATCCAGCTGGCTTTAGATATTGCTGAGCGAGAGAAGTGGCCAGTGCTCTATCTCTATACCGACTCCTGGATGGTGGCGAATGCTCTGTGGGGGTGGTTACAGCAATGGAAGCAGAGCAACTGGCAGCGCAGAGGCAAACCCATCTGGGCTGCCAAATTGTGGCAAGATATTGCTGCCCGGCTAGAGAAGCTGGTTATAAAAGTACGCCATGTAGATGCTCATGTACCCAAGAGTCGGGCCACTGAGGAACATCAAAACAACCAGCAGGTGGATCAGGCTGCTAGGATTGAAGTGGCGCAGGTGGATCTGGACTGGCAACATAAAGGTGAATTATTCCTAGCTCGGTGGGCCCATGACACCTCAGGCCATCAGGGAAGAGATGCAACATACAGATGGGCTCGTGACCGAGGGGTGGACTTGACCATAGACACTATCGCACAGGTTATCCATGAGTGTGAAACATGTGCTGCAATCAAGCAAGCCAAGCGGTCAAAGCCTCTTTGGTTTGGAGGACGATGGCTGAAATACAAATATGGGGAGGCCTGGCAGATTGATTATATCACACTCCCACAGACCCGCCAAGGCAAGCGCCATGTCCTCACAATGGTGGAAGCAACCACCGGGTGGCTGGAAACATATCCTGTGTCCCACGCCACTGCCCGAAACACTATCCTGGGCCTTGAAAAGCAAGTCTTATGGCGACATGGCACCCCAGAAAGGATTGAGTCAGACAATGGGACTCATTTCCGAAACAACCTTATAGACACCTGGGCCAAAGAGCATGGCATTGAGTGGGTGTATCACATCCCCTATCATGCACCAGCCTCTGGGAAAATAGAACGATACAATGGACTACTGAAAACTACACTGAGGGCAATGGGTGGTGGGACCTTCAAACATTGGGATACACATTTAGCAAAAGCCACCTGGTTAGTTAACACTAGAGGGTCTACCAATCGAGCTGGTCCTGCCCAGTCAAAGCCTTTACATACTGTAGAAGGGGATAAAGTTCCTGTAGTGCACATGAAGAATATGTTAGGGAAGACAGTCTGGGTTACTCCTGCCTCGGGCAAAGGCAAACCCATCCGTGGGATTGCTTTTGCTCAAGGACCTGGGTGCACTTGGTGGGTGATGCGAAAGGATGGGGAAGTCCGATGTGTACCTCGAGGGGATTTGATTTTGGGTGAGAATAGTCAATGAATGAACTATTGATAAAACTGAGCAAAGTGCAGCAGTAATGGAAGCAGAACTGGCTTTAGCAACTGGCGCCCATCAACTTCCTCAAGAGATCGGCATCTTCAACCCACAGACCGTGGACATGATGCAGCAGCCGAGCCAGATACTGTGACTGCAAGTTCCAGATGCAACAATCCAGCACTACACACCATCCTCCCACTGCGTCCAGTGTCGCCTGCCACACCACGCCGAGACCCAGCCCTGTTTCACCGACTGAGCAAACTCCACATCATCTCTCCTGCCCCAAGAGACTATTCTGACAGATGGAGCCTAAAGTCATAGACTAAATGAACTCAATGGACACTTCAAAGGGATGGTCCATAGACTAAGGGAATGATGTCTGTGTGTATATCTATATATATATATATCAGGAAAAGTGGTGGTGATTAATTGGAAAGTGTAGGATCTGAGCGTGACATATATGGTATAGAATAAGGGGTGGATAATGTCCTGGTTGCGGCTGGGATAGGGTTAATTTTCACCAGAAGCTGGCCGGGGTCTATTCTATACCATGTGACCGTCACGCTCACTATTTAGAGGGGGTGACTGGCGGGGCGGGGATCGCTGCTCGGAGCGGGCTGGGCGTCGGGCTGCGGGCGGGAGCGACCTGTCCGGAAAGCACCGCTAAGTACTCGCTGTTGTTGTCATTGTTGGGGTTTCTCGCTTGTTTTGTTCTCCTTCCCTTTGTTGTTTGGTTAAACTGTTGTTGTTGTTAACCCACGAGTTTTTGCTTTTCTTCGTCCCAATTCTCTCCCCGTCCCACCGGGAGGGGGGGGGTGAGCGAGCGACCGCGTGGCTTAGCCTCCGGCTGGGGCTAAACCACGACAACCACAATAGACAGAACTCCTCATATTGAAATCAAATGGGGTTTTTTTAAGCACATGACCTGTATGCAATCCTCCAATTCGGTTTCAGAATATTTGAAAGTCAATGCTAGAAGTGCTGACTGATAGTTTTTTATTTGGCATATAATTAACAGTAAATTGTTTTAAATAAATGTAATAATGAGCTGAAAAGTAAGACTACTTTCCTTGCTTAAAAAAAAAAAAAAAGAATCTTTACTGCTAACAGAGGTTGCTACAAGTCATGCATTTAATAGGAAAGAGATAAATACTGATATATACATACAGCTTTAAAAAAAGCACTGTTTTTGAAACTGTATGAAGCACAGAGAGAACAAAAGATCCATGGAAATTCACAAATAATTCTTTCTTGTGAAACTACAAATGTCAGAATAAGGAAATTAATTTTGCCCTATTATCTAAATTGAAATCATCGAATATCACAGCAAATAGTGGATAGGACTCTTCTATTGCTAATATCTTTCTGGATCCTCTTTAATGGATCATGAGGACATATTGGCTCTGAAAATCAAGAAGCATTTTTTTTTTTTTCCATTAGAGAAAACAAGCCTGATTAGTAAGAACTTGTACTTAAAGCCCATTCAGCAAGTAGCCAGAAGAGCAGATGACAACTGTCTTAAGTTTCAGAACGGAATACTTGTAATTAAAAGTAGAAAAGGAAGTGACACAAATAATTCCTGAAAACAGAATCTTTTTAAAAAAGCAACCTCTAAGTTCTTCTCCCTAAGCATCTTTCTCTCAGTCTGACCTTCCTAGAAGATAAGCACCTCATTCAAAAAGATCAAGTTATGTCTCTTATACCAATGCTTTCTGCAACTTTTACACTAGCATACTTAGGTACTTAGGTTACAGCAAGATGGGATGCAATCAAGACCAACCTCTAACAAGGACAATTGCACCTGATCAGTCTATAATAGTTCTATAAGTTCATCAATAAAATAGTGAATAAAGGAGAACCAGATGACATTTGGTGATGCAAAACGAACTGCATTTATTCCTGGCCATTACAGTTGGCCAAAAAAAAAAAAAAATAGTAGGCTATATGGGCATGGGAGAAGGCATAACATGAGTATTGTCATCCCTATCACATTTTGATTGTTGCACCTGACATATGATATTCAATTCAGATAGCAGAAGGGGTGAAAATACTGGTCAGTGACAAAGATTGGGACTTTCCTGTTTCCTGAATTGTGAAATTTACTTGACAACACATTTGCATGACTGATGAATGGGTTGGAAAAGGGGACTCTATTCACTCATCCCACAGAAAACAGAGGGAGAAACAAAAGCAAAAGGTTCTGTAGTCATTCTCAACAAAAGGAAACATTATGAAGAAGTCACAGAATTACAAACACTGAAGGAAGCAAATCAGACATTTTGTACAGATGGCTACACTGACTAGAATCGTACAGAGAACAGCAGAAGATACAGGAGGAGCTGACAACAGAGCACCCTTCCCAAACTGCAGTAGGCACCAGAGCTGGTGAAGTTCTTTCTTAAGAAAAAGCATAACTACAAACTAGATACCACTAAACACCTCTAGCTGTCAGAGCAGGTGGGCCAGTGCAAGATGAGACAGCAACAAATGCTCTTATAGTGCACCCACCTAAAAATGCCTAGTAAAACAAAACACTGTCATTTTCCTGTTGTTGCATGAGAACAGGAACCAGTGCACAACCAAATCTTTGTTCCTAACAGTACAAATGAATTAACCTATTTTATAGCAAACCCTAGCACTAAAGGTACATTATCTTCAGTTATTAAACAAATCAGCAACTCTAGAAACATTCTGACGTCCAAAGGGCTTCTGCACATTTACATAGATCTACAGATACAGATACATATCCTTTAGCCTGTAGGGCTCCTCAAAATATTCAGTAGGTTCAGCCAAACATTTCTTGCCTTGGATTTTGGAGCCACAGTGAGCAAGAAAACTGGGCATCTTTAGGAAATGCTGATGGGTACAAAGCAAAACACTGTCTTGACAAGAGAGCCGTAAGCTTTTCATTTCAGCACTCAAGTGTATTTATTCAGCCGAGAACCAGGGAATGCTAGATATTGTGTCCTGCATAGATGTTTCTCCTGTATTAACTCATTACATTAGAAGTACAGATACTAGCATCAACAGTGACCAGGCTTGCTCAGGCACCAGAGACCGTGAAATCTCATCAGTTCACTGCTCTAAGGCAATTAGATTTGCTGAGAGGAAAAGTTTATTAGCTCAGACTAATGCTGTGCTGACAATGTCAAATTACTTTCAAGACCTCATGTGTTACCTCTGCAGAGGACTGTCATGAGCTGCATGAATATACAAACCTACTCAGAAAGCACTGTATTATACTACACTACAAGATTTAGACTGACCTCACAGGATACTCACCCTTACCATCGTAACCATCTTCAAAGTAACCACACACCAAGAGCGCAAAGAAGCTGACAACATGGAAAAAGAATGGAGTTGGCTTTAGACTAAAGAAATGGTAAGGAGCTACCCGCAGACAGTCTCCACAGGAATAATCTCTTTTTTTTCAGTCTTACTTTTCCCTCAGCAAAGTCATTACATGCATACAACACACACAACCTAATTTGCTCAGATTAAGACAGATAAATATTTAAACCTGATTTACAGATAATGCTTGCAAATTTTTGGAAGAGCTCGCAGCTTTTTACCATGCTCCAAAAATTACGAGAAACACATAAGTGTGCAACTTTCTCCTCCTCTACCCCATGACTTCTACTAGTCAGTGGCATTCAGGGGTGACCTAAACAGACTCGATATATTTCTTGTAGCTATGAATGCTAGACAGTATTAATGATGAGGCCTTTCATTGATTTACTGTAGCTTACTAAATAAAACAGAATGAATGTACTGCATACAAGTCTTTGCCCAGAACAGCAGGGATTAGGACTCAAAACAGATCTAGAAGAACAGCTTTTGAGGGACAGAAAGACAGAAAAGAGTAAAAGGAGTCAAAGGAGCGCTCACTCCCTTGTCAGCTAGTTGCTAATTCTTACTTCAAATAAATACATTTACTCGGAAATAAAGCCCAAGGACAAAAAAACCCCACAACTTAATGGAATTCTGCAGCTTGCTTTAAATGCTATGTAAAGCAGGAAGGAAAGCCTGTCACCTTTGTATTTTGAAAAGCATCACACCTGACCCAAAGCCTCAAGCAGGAATCATTTTCCCTCTGATTAAAGTCAAGGAACTTACATAGTCTGAAAATAAAAAAGGAAAACTACTTCCATGCAAGAGCCCTGAAAGCATTTTTGCTACTGTTCCAATTATTCTCAGATTCAAAAAAAAAAAAAAAAAAAGGCAGCTATTGACCACTCCATATTTAAAGGGAAATTTACAACCTCTTATCTCCTAAAACTTTTGTTACATGTCTGTACTAGTTCAAAAACATCAGATCTGGAAACAAGGCATGTCCCCCTGCCGTAAAAGACAACAAAAAGTCCTTCTACAAATACATTAACAATAAAAAGGGGGCTAAGGAGAATCTCCCTCCTCTATTGGATGCGGAGGGAAACTTAGTGTCAAGGGATGAGGAAAAGGCTGAGGTGCTAAATACCTTCTTTGCCTCAGTCTTCAACAGCAAGGGAAGTTGCTCTCTGGGCACCCAGCCCCCTGAGCAGGAAGACAGGGATGGGGAGCAGAATGTAAACCCCGAAGTCCAAGGGGAAATGGTCAGTGACCTGCTATGCCACCTAGACACGCACAAGTCTATGGGGCCGGATGGGATCCACCCAAGGGTGCTGAAAGAGCTGGCAGAAGTGCTCATCAAGCCACTCTCCATCATTTACCAGCAGTCCTGGCTAACTGGGGAGGTCCCAGTTGACTGGAAGCTGGCAAATGTGACGCCCATCTACAAGAAGGGCCGGAAGGAGGATCCGGGCAACTACAGGCCTGTCAGCCTGACCTCGGTGCCCGGGAAGGTTATGGAGCAGATCATCTTGAGTGCCATCACGCGGCACATACGGGACAACCGGGTGATCGGGCCCAGTCAGCACGGGTTTATGAAAGGCAGGTCCTGTCTGACCAACCTGATCTCCTTCTACGACATGGTGACCCGCTTAGTGGATGAGGGAAAGGCTGTGGACGTTGTGTACCTGGACTTTAGTAAAGCCTTTGACACCGTCTCCCACAGCATTCTCTTGGAGAAGTTGGCTACCCATGGCTTGGATGGGCATACTCTGCGCTGGGTAGGAAACTGGCTGGATGGCCGGGCCCAAAGAGTTGTGGTGAATGGAGTTCAATCCGGTTGGAGGCCGGTCACAAGTGGTGTTCCCCAGGGCTCAGTACTGGGGCCAGTCCTGTTCAATATCTTTATCAATGATCTGGACGAGGGGATCGAGTGCACCCTCAGTAAGTTTGCAGATGACACCAAGCTGGGAGGGAGTGTTGATCTGCTGGAGGGCAGGCAGGCGCTACAGCGGGACCTGGACAGGCTGGATCGATGGGCCGAGGCCAATTGTATGAGGTTCAACAAGGCGAAGTGCCGGGTCCTGCACTTGGGTCACAACAACCCCAGGCAACGCTACAGGCTTGGGGGGGAGTGGCTGGAAAGCTGCCCGGCGGAAAAGGACCTGGGGGTGTTGGTTGACGGCCGGCTGAATATGAGCCAGCAGTGTGCCCAGGTGGCCAAGAAGGCCAACGGCATCCTGGCTTGTATCAGAAATAGTGTGGCCAGCAGGAGTAGGGAGGTGATTGTCCCCCTGTACTCGGCCCTGGTGAGGCCGCACCTCGAGTACTGTGTTCAGTTTTGGGCCCCTCACTACAAGAAAGACATTGAGGTGCTGGAGCGTGTCCAGAGACGGGCAACGAGGCTGGTGAAGGGTCTGGAACACAAGTCTTATGAGGAGCGGCTGAGGGAACTGGGGATGTTTAGCCTGGAGAAAAGGAGGCTGAGGGGAGACCTTATTGCTCTCTACAACTACCTGAAAGGAGGTTGTAGAGAGATGGGGGTCGGACTCTTCTCCCTAGTAACAGACAACAAAACAAGAGGAAATGGCCTCAAGTTGCGCCAGGGGAGGTTTAGATTGGACATTCGTAAAAACTTCTTTACCGAAAGGGTTGTCAGGCATTGGAACAGGCTGCCCAGGGAGGTGGTGGAGTCCCCATCTCTGGGGGTATTCAAAAGGCGTTTAGATGAGGCCCTAAGGGATATGATTTAGTGGGGGACTTGGTAGTGCTAGGTTAATGGTTGGACCCGATGATCTTGGAGGTCTCTTCCAACCAGAACAATTCTATGATTCTATGATTCTATGATTCACGATACAGCA
The DNA here is from genome assembly GCA_009819775.1 of Phoenicopterus ruber ruber. NCBI lineage: Eukaryota > Metazoa > Chordata > Aves > Phoenicopteriformes > Phoenicopteridae > Phoenicopterus > Phoenicopterus ruber. Next base: position 97,453,112 of record CM020216.1, read on the forward strand.
GACATAAGACAGCTGACAGTTCCAGTTCGTTGCAGAAGGTTTTTTTGCCTGCATTTATATTGCATTATTACCTCCTGCCATGAGAATCTGGTTGAATATTTTATCCAGGCTCTAACATATCTTCAGTTGCTCCCTGAAGAACAACCTTAACAACCCATTCCACAACATCTGTCAGCCATACAGACTGGAACGACCATATTTTCAACACTCAGCCTTGCAATCGCATCTGCTGGAAACAACTGGCTGAACTGAAAGCCATTGCTTGGTTCCTGAAGAGCACCTTAGGACTTTTCAAACCCACTCAAGAGAGCTATGTGGGTGCACATGCACACACAGAGGACTACTGATGATGATGATGAACATCCATCCTCCTGCCTGTTCCAAAGTTTTCCTCCCATTGCCACTATCCTAGCTAACAAACTAGTGAAAGATTTCCTTAGCACAGTCTCTCAGCATAACCTCTGCAACTGAAACAAACGCAGGAGCACGTAACATACTCACGCTAAGGGTTTACCTACACAGAAATTTTGAATGCAAAATTACATACCTGTAATACAATACAAACAAACTATCCCTCTTCTACACAGGAAACACCTATGCAAGTACAACAAGTAATCTACTGTAGTAAGTTTTTTGCTGATTTTTGAATGCAAGTTGTACTACATAAAGATTTCAGGAGTAGATGCAGTGGATGTTCCCATGGTTCCAGGAAAGATTATGGAACAAATCATCTTGAGTGCCATCACACAGCATGTACAGTACAACCAGGTGATCAGGCCCAGTCAGCATGGGTTTATGAAAGGTAGGTCCGGCTTGACTAACGTGATTTTCTTCTATGACAAAGTGACTTGCTTAGTGGATGAGGGAAAGGCTGTGGACATCGTCCACCCAGACTTTAGTAAAGCTTTTGACACCGCTTCCCACGCTGTACTCCTGGGGAAACTGGCTGCTCATGGCCTGGACAGGTGTACTCTTTGCTGGGTAAAAAACTAGCTGGATGGCCGGGCCCAAAGAGTTGTGGTGAACGGAGTTAAATCCAGTTGGCAGCCGGTCACAAGTGGTGTTCCCCAGGGCTCAGTGTTGGGGCCAGTTCTGTTCAATATCTTTATCAATGATCTGGACGAGGGGAGCGAGTGCACCCTCAGTAAGTTTGCAGATGACACGAAGCTGGGTGGGAGTGTTGATCTGCTTGAGGGCAGGTAGGAAGGCTCTACAGAGGGATCTGAACAGGCTGGATCGATGGGCTGAGGCCAACTGTATGAGGTTCAATAAGGCAATGCTACAGGCTTGGGGGGAGTGGCTGGAAAGCTGCCTGGCAGAAAAGGACCTGGGAGTGTTGGTCAACAGGTGGCTGAATATGAGCCAGCAGTGTGCCCAGGTGGCCAAGAAGGCCAACAGAATCCTGGCCTGTATCAGAAATAGTGTGGCCAGCAGGACTAGGGAAGTGATCATCCCCCTCCACTGGTGAGGCCGCACCTTGAATACTGTCTTCAATTTTGGGCCCCTTACTACAAGAAAGACATTGAGGTGCTGGAGTGTGTCCAAAGAAGAGCAACGAAGCTGGTGAAGGGTCTAGAACATAAGTCTTATGAGGGGCGGCTGAGGGAACTGGGGTGTTTAGCCTGGAGAAAAGGAGGCTGAGGGGAGACCTTATCTCTCTCTACAACTACCTGAAAGGAGGTTGTAGCAAGGTGGGTGTCAATCTCTTCTCAAATGGTCTCAAGTTGCACCAGGGGAGGTTTAGATGCAATATTAGGAAAAATTTAAAATAATTACAGCCACCCACACTTTGTTAACAGAAGTTTCCAGTATAGTTGTCATGAAGTCCTTATTGTTTCCAAAGACAAAACCTTACAATAACATTTTGATGTTCAAAAATTACCAAAAGTGAAAGGCTTAAAAAACATCTCCCCCCACAGCAGTAATATTCCCCAGAGTACCAAAATCGATGTCAACCTCAAAAAGAAAAAGAAAGACAGCTTGCATCAGATATAGAAGCTTGTTTAGGATACACTGGCAATCCTATCATGCCAGTAATACTGCACAGCATATCTGAGAAAGCTTACACTGACCAGATGAGCCATTGGCCTAGAGCTCAAAACAATCCTACAAGACCACCTCATAAGGTAGGGAGGGACTTGGATGACACACCTGTGCTGAGCTTCATGCACAACTGATTAAGCAATTGCAGTACTCAAGTTAGCTACCTCAGGTGTGTCCATATTGCACTGCTTCCCCAGCATTAGCCACATCCCAGAAAAGCCCAGAGGTTCACTCATGTTAGGACACTGAGGACTGCTTACACTTGCTAATCAACTGATGAATTATGTCTTCACACCTCCATTTATTTAGGGAACCGTTACCATCCCATCCACATATTGTGTCACTCAGCCATTATGTACAATCTGTTTGTAATGGAGCCTCACTTAACAGAATTGGGAGTATTCTCTCCCTTACCAGGTACCACAGACTTGCCAAAGAGAGTTAGAGGGTTCTGCTAGTGCAGTTTCTTCAACACTAGTACAACTTCATCCATTAAACAACTCTGACATCCATTTCTGCACACGAACAAGCTTTAAATAAGTAGCTTCTCTAGTCTATCATTACCTTTTCTTCCATTTCTGTGTGACTCCTCCTCTTCCCCTATGAAATGATAAGAACTTCCCAGAGATATTTTTTCAGATGGGCTCAATATCAAGCAGAACAGTGCAGTGGGAAAAGCACATGTATTATGAAATTTTGCAACATCTGCCAAATTCCAGTTTATGGAGGAACTTAACAGAAATTCATCTGAGTAATATAAATTACAGAGGCTTTCACTAGCAAAAGCAATGGAATCGCTGGGTTGGTTGGTTGGTTGTTTTTTTTAATCTTTCAATCTATTCCTGAGAGGGAACCATACCAACCGGGGACATGCTACACGAAGTTGATAAATATCGCAACAATTAGCTTTGCATATATCTGATTACTTGTGGTGTCTATTTGCCTGTGGGTACAGAGGAAGCAGCAGAGGATAAACAATAGCTTATTCGCTTCTTCTCATTGCCCTTCCTATCCTTCTCTCTCTGTGTCGAGGGCTGCTGAGCCACTGCCCCAGATGTAATGCCAGCACGGTTCCATGAATCACACGAACAAAGGGTGTGCAGACAGTGTTGTGCAGCAGCAGTATCAGAGCTCCCTGCTTCCATCTCTCCCACAGGCTATGAATGTATCAATCCTCTAACCTACTTTGCTTTTACTGGTCTGGCAGCTTGTCAGCTGCTTTGCTCCCAGTAGACATTAGAACAACACAGGACTAGTTGAATATTCAGAGAATCACAGAAAAAAAGGTCTGGGAACTCACCCAAGCCTATCCCCCTGCCTCGGGGAAGACCAGCTAGACACAAACCATTCATGACAGATTTGTCTCACCTGTTCTTATCGGCCTCCAATGAGGCACTCGCAGCTTTCCTAGGCAACCTAATCCAGCGCTGAGCTATATTTCTGGCTATTTTATCCTCACCTAAGCCTAGCGAAATCTCTCATGCTACAACGTGGTCCCATTATTTCTTGCCCTGCCCACCACAGCCATAGAGAACAGACTGTTCTTTTCCCTCTTTCTCATTGTCTTTTTCATATTCCAGTCTTCTCCTTACTAAGTTTGCTCCTGAGAGCAAAATCTCTCAGGTCTCCTTTGCTGGTCATGCTCTGGATTCTCCGCATTTTTCTTCAGGCTCAGAGTCCCAAACAGGACATCACACTATACAGAAGGCTTAGCAATACCAACTGTTAAGGTTACTATTCGTGCATTACATGCATTCCTCCTACCTATGTTTTGTTTGCACCAGTATGAATATCATGATTTGACAGCAGTCATTAAAACATACACTTTTTTAAAAAAGTCTATGCTTCCCTTATGGGAAATCTGAGGGAAGCAAAAGCATGTTAGAGAATAGGCCACATGTTATATCACCAAAGTTCAGAGAGTGAAGAAGCAGAGCTTCAACTTACAAAAAGGAAACATTTTGTTTTGACTTGAGCAGGGTTAGGATAACTTATTACCACTAACATCTTCTTGTTCTTCAGCAGCTGGAAAGAGAGCCAGCACGCTGAGCATCTTAACCTGACATTCCAGTCTGGTCCCTCACTACACCAACTGAGCACATTTCTGACGCCTCTATTGCTGCTTCTAAAAATGGACAAAACAGTGTAAGTTGTGTAAACCCAGTGCCAAGTCCCATGCTATGACCACCTCTTCCCCAGCATGGTCAAAACCTGTGAAGCAGCTGGATATGAACAACTCCCGGTTTCTTAGCTTCTCCCAGAGTGCATGCCACCTTGCATGACAACTGCTGGCAGCAGTGAAGTGGTAAGTGGGATATAAGGCACCTTAAGTCACAACAGACGGAACTGCAGCAGAGGGAGACCATTTATTACTTCTAGTGTATGGATCATCAAGATTATTCACCAGGGTAAAAAACAAGCCTGTTGAATGTTTTACCCATTTTGTACCTCCTGATCTACAGCACTGCAGGGCAATAGTGCCTGAAACCATGTCAACTAAGACTTAGATCTTACAAATAAGGAAGTCCAACTGAACGGTTTATTCACAAAACTGTAACACCTCCACTTGCAGCGCCCTCCCTCAGCCAAGCAGAAGGGCTTCCATCATGCCTTTCCTTTCAATTACCCTTTCAGCCTTCATAAAGCAGAGTCTTGTCCCTGCCCCAGGCAGGCTGGGACACCGAGTCTCTCTCCTCCTTCCTAAGGCTGTCCTCTCTTTTCCCAGGGCTGCTTACAGCAAGCACCTGCTTCCTGCACCCTTGGTGGTTCCAGAGACAACCGATGAGCCCCAGGCAAGGCTCCAGCCAGCTCTCTCACCTACACTTTTAGACCTAAGGTTGTCAGCCACCAAATTACTGACCACTTTCCTCCAGCCTTCTGCAAATCCTTTCCAAGATTTGGATCAAAAAAAATTTTACCAGGAAGCCATTAGATATTAGTCATCCATTGGCAACAGGCATTTTAAAAGCCACTATGCCCACACAAGGATTTCTGGTTTCAAAACTGGGAGATTTCAACCATGTAATACCCTCCTGCATCCCCCAAATTTAAGCATCAAGTCTGTTCAAAATATCATTTATAAAGTCTTGTATTATAAGTTGGGAAGATCACAAAGAGAAAAATATTAGAAGACCAAGTGCATCTAAAGCTGGTTTGGGTATATCTATCCAGACTCTAGAACTACAGTCTGTACTAGGAATTGTAACAGATTAATTTATATGCCCTATATTTGCACTCTACTTCAGAGCTCATGCCCATATATGCGAGCCCCAAACCACCTTTCCTGTTCTTCTGGAAGAAGAGCAAAAGAAACACGTTTAGGACACTGTACTTTCACAGATCCATTAAGCAAAACTGAAAGTATATGAATAATTTAATAAAGGGCTCACAGGAAAAATTTTCATTTGAAGTGCTTTTCTGTAACCCCAGAAATTGCACAGAGTTTGCTGCCATTTCCCCAAACTTGAGAGTACAACTAGCTGACCCGTCCAGACTCCAGTATGATTACCAACTAGGAACCTCTCCACACACCACCACCACCTCACCCCCAATATTTGCAAGTGTCTTTTGCCTTCTTTTTCATTTCCTGTCCTTAACTGTTGTTGTTCACTGTTAAAGAGCTGTTATGGTTTACTCTGATAGCAACTGAGTATCAGTGCAATCTGTGAAACGCTTTTATACATTACTATACAGTACCATTTCCTCCAAAGGTAAGGCATCTGTTAATCAAGACACGAATTCCTGTGAATATACACTGCTGGATTTTGGGGGTGGGGGAGAGTGGCGGTGTATGTGTGCGCGTAAATACATACATACACACATGTTTGCATGTGTGTGCATGTCTGCATATGTGTGTATATACATTGGCAGATACACATACACAATCTGTATGTCATAAAAATGTAAATAGGGAAAAATCTAGAAAAATCCGTCAAGGAAAGAAGTATCAACTCTTTGAAACACAGAGCTGATACTGCTATTAACAGAACGAATATTGGGTTGTAACTAACACTGGTAACCAAGGGGGTAACAGTCTCTGACCACTAAAACTTGTGTGAACTCTTGTCATGCCAAATAGTCCATGATTCCTACATGAAATCCCAAGCAAAGGGCACCACATCAGCTTTAACAAAACTTCCTGATTTCTGTCTGTTTTCAGTGAAATGGCTGCAGAGCAAAATCCCCACAGGGAGGAGCTTGGGAGACCCGGCAGCGATGACAGGAAACCTGGCCGGCAGTCCATTGCTTCCTGCAGTCAACAAACCTTAAAGAACTTGCACAGAAACAACTCATAGTTGTTTCAGCAGCTGCTGCTTATAATGTTACAGACCTACAATTAAAGTACACTTTTAAAATACTTTTGGGGGGATGAAATTGGGAAAGAGCCTTCTCAGGCAATGAAAGAAACATGCTGCAGTGAGGGAAGTGGAACAGGCCAACACACAAACCTTGCCTGCTCTCCTCCCAGTACAGTTCTGATTTTTGGATATAATGTTTGAAAATGGATCTTCTAGTTTTCAGCTATTCTTAGTTTACCTGTATGGCAACAGCATGCACTGGCCTTTATTTTGTCCTGAGAGGAGACAAGTTGACATTATTTAAGACATCATTTTCCTACACTGTAGGTACTTAAAAGCACCAAAATAAACAACCAGACTGAGCTGTACTGGAGGTAAAGTGGATACAGATTTAAATTTTAAATTATGTTTTATGTTGAATCCTGTTTAATAAATTTCTCACTGCAGGAAAACCTTTTACACGAGAAACACTTAACAGAAGAGGTTTTCAGTACCTGTGCAAGAAGTAATGATATTGCAATTTAGTGGCGATCCAAACAATTTAAAAAAAAAAGATAATAAACATTAAGAGGAGATTACACTTAATTTGAATTGCTGTGTGATGAACAAGCTTTCAAGACTTTGAGTCACTCAAAGGCTAATTTTGATGTCTTACTTGATCTAATAAAAAAGATGTAGTAAAGCACTTCAAAACACTACACTGCCTAAGTAGGGCTTCCTACAATTTTAATGTAACAGAAAAGGGTTTCATTGTGTGTGCTTAGTACCTTACCTTCAAATCAACATGCCATTCTGAGTTTTTTTAGACAAGTGAAATAAGGAAACATAAAATGGAAAGAAGAAACAGTAAATACTAATATACATCTTTCACACAAATTTTGCCTCTTGGACTTCACCGCTGTCCATTACAGAAGTGACAGACATTGTTCCGGTTTTAACACATCTGTATAAATGAAGAGAATTCATGAGTAAAAACCAGTATCCATATTGTTATAACATGGGTCAAGTTTCAATGCTCTTTTCAATTAGATTTTAGCAAATGTTTCTCAGTAACTGAAAAGAAGGGTGGCTTTAAGGTCAATTGTAACAGTGCTTTTAAGTTCAGTTCTCCTCCTCTAGAACTAATCCTAATTTTCACTCAGTGAAAAATCTTCAGGAAGAAAGCCATTTTCAAACACTTAAGTATATTTATTACTCTCATTTCCACCCTAATTATGCAGATTACTGACTAGAATAAACCGATTCGCCACATATTCTAACGAAGGTGCTGTCATTGGCAACCCACTTCAACTGAAGGACCTACGCTGGCAACTTGGCCGCAAACAGCAGTGAACTTGCATAAAAGCCAGAAGATTGCTGCTGTCACCTTTCTAGCACAAGGGCACAGCCTATGAAAGGTACCAGCCTCAGCACGCGTAGCTTTACAAATCTGTGTGCAACCTGTGAACCAGGCTTGGCTTGCCAAACACACATGTGATGCTCTGATTCAGCAAACATAGTAAGTGCTAACAGCGAAAGAGCATCCAGTTGTTGTCTGCTGCAAGAGGTGGGCCTGTCTGGTTGGTTGTTTGGATTTCAGATCTCAGAACCTTCACTGTTTCACAGGTGGAAAGGAGCTGAAGTGGTTTGATTTGTGCCTGTGGGAAAACAATAATTAGGCAGCTCAATTCAGAAAAAAATGGATCAAATTCAGTTTAGGTGGGATTTGCTGCTTGAGGTAATTGTCCCTTCAAGAGCTGAACTGCTGTGCAGTAATGCATTCAAAGGAACCTAGCAGAGAACCAAGAAAGACAAGCTCACATTTCTTTTCTAGAATGACTCAAGACAACTTGAGGTCAGTGACACCTGAAAATAAAGCAAACAACAAAACTGCATAAATACCTTGCACATCTCAACAGCTTCTTAGAGCCTAAAAGTTTTTGCCAATTATGCACTAAGCATAATACCTTCATAAGTCAGCAGGGTAAACTGCTAAATAATTCATATTAGCATAAGCAGTGCCCTCTCTGTCACTGGCAATGTTACACAATTGAAAGGAGGCAGGATGGACACTTCTTGAATACACATTGTGGTTCTGGGATTCAACCTCAAACAAATCAGGGAAATGGAAAGCCACTTCAAAACTAAATCTCACAGGAAGCGTTCCTGGCAAAAATTATTTCTACTGTACGTCTTGGCAATACAGCCAGGGAAAAAGTAAATGAGAGTCTACAACTCGTTTGTTCCTGTATGTGGTACAAGAGAAAAAAATTTAATTCACATTCCCCTTTGAGAATGATCATTTGAGAAAGCATTAATCGGATCCTTTTCTAGTCACATGCAGGCTGTCTAGTATTATATACACAGTTAACACATTCTAAAAGCCAGGCAGTTCAACAGGAATTGCAAAATTTTAAGTTTGCAGTACTTCATGTTGCAGTGTTTCAAACCAATGCATTAGTGTGCTGTAAACAAAAATACAGTGGCCATGAGCAGCAGCATTATAGGGTAACTGAAACACAAAACAACAGACAGAGATTCCGAGATTTTGAAGTTAGAAAAGGACTGTTACCATCCTGTAGTCTTACTTGTGCACCATTACATGACAAAAATCAAGATGGTCTAGGGTACTAAATAGCCCCCAGTTTGACAACAGGATTGTAAAGGCAATACACATTTCACTATAATTAAAGCAGCAGATATCTGCAGAACTTACTAAATTATAAATAAAAGCTACAATAAACTGAAAATAAAATAAAATAACAGATGGTGTATAAGTCATTAAGAAAGCCACCTCCTTAAACTAATGGATTTCACTAAAGATCATCAAAACCAGTGAAGTGGAAAGCAAGGCAAAAGCTGATGAAAATGCAATAATAAATCCAGAGTAAAGACTGAGAACAGACACCCAGCTCCAATACAATCACCACTGCTTTTGTGCATGGAAGGATTCACACACAATGGAAAATAGAAAAAAAAATGGAAACTGATGGTAAACCCTTTCATGCCTTAATCAGAACAGTGTTTTGGAACAAGAGAGGCAAAAGGATGGAGAAATTAGTTGAGATAGCAATAGCAGAAACAAAATCCACTTTGGTCCCCATTTAGTCACAAACACTACGCACATGCTGTGGATTCCCCGTGCAGCCCACGCGCTGTTCTGATGATTCGCTGCCATCTAGAAACAGAGCTCCATCTACGTGACCACTACTTGGCTGGTCAAAGACTTCGATCTCCAAGCAAATCAATTCAGCTCCTTTTGTTAGCGCTCATGTCTTTTGTCAATAAAGTTGAAATGTTACGTATATTAATAAAAAAACCAACCAAATAAATTCAGGCATGAAGTTGAATTCATCTAAAACAACATGTTAGCAATAATCCCTAAGCTTGTCACATTATTCATTTCTGACACTCACTTGCTTAAGTATGTCTTGCAACTGCTGTTGCACCTCCTCATACTTCAGAGGATCTCGGGCATCTCTTCTCGGGCACACAGCTTGTTCTGGGTGCTAACTGCTGAGCTATTAACCAACTCAGATGTGCATTTTCAATGTGAAACAGAACTTATTTCTTAGATAATCATCATACATAGAAAACATGGAAATTAATTTCTGTTTGAAAGTAGCCCCAAAGCCCCCCCAAAGTCACAAAGACAAGTGAATAATCCAAGGGATTAGCACACTCATTTACATTTTTATTGAAAGCAAAACTCAGATTGGACATTAGCAGTGGGGTTTTCAGCACAGTACAAAAGCAGTAACATTGTATTTTAAGGACTGCTTTGTAATGACAAGCTGAAGTTAATTTTCTCCCCTAGCTGTAAGATGCCCTGCTTTGTAACGTGGGTCTTACTAATGGAACAAATTGAGTTTGGTCTCTGCTGCCAAAGCAGACGAATTCCAATGCAACATATTTCTCATTCCTGGTGTTTTGTGGAGGTTAGAAACAGGCTTTTAATGTTTATTAAGCAACGAAGAATGACGTTACTCAGAGACAGCACTGTAACATAAATCAGCCCAATTTATGATCTAAAAGCCAGGCTGCTCCAAATCAGAAATTATCTCTGTTCTTGTCACAGCTGTGAGAGTCTTAGAAGCACGGCACTTCACTTGTTTAAGCCTTTTCTTAACCCATCCTTGCTAGGAGGAAATGGTGAGCTCCCTCAGAAAAAAGAAAGTAACTCTGCATTTGGGGAGTAATTCATCTCCTCCTGAGGCAGAAAGAGGGATCCACTCTATCTAACCCAGGCAGCTAAAAGACATGTAAGTGTCTGCACTTTCCAAGCCACCCTTTATAGTCAAAGGAGACAAAAAAGCACCTGAAGAAGAAAAGTCATTTCATCCTCAAACTAATTTCTAAAGGAAATCAGAGGAAAACCTCTCTGGAGGTGCCAATTTCTCTCCAACAACGGTAAATACAGGCTAGAGTAGCTAGTCACTTAGATGCAGACGTGTAATTTTCAGCTATCTAAAGACAGAAGATAGGAATACCACCCTAAGCGTGTGAAAGAAAACCATAAAACTTCTAAGAACAACCGCTGAATCATGTTACTTTGGAAAGAAGATCAGACAGTGGTGGCACCACACCGAAACAAACAGAAGGCTTCTTCCTGCAAGTGCTGCTACTTCAGAGCATCTCAAAGACTTCCATAACTGTTTTTTCCAACTCTGCTTCAAAGACTCCACTATGAGGACAGTGGCCAGTTGCTCAAAAGCAAATTCTATTTATTTTATCATGCCGAAAATTAGTTTCATAAGGCTGTTTCTTTCAAAATATTTTTACATAAAGTGCTTCAGAGTCCAGGGGAAGGAGGAAAAATAAGAATGCTCAGCTGAAAACATTCAAGCAATAACTGGTGCTTTTAAATAGAAACTTCAACAGTTAGGGAAACTGCTCTTTAACTCTTATCAGTAGATTATTTACTCTTACTCACTAGAGCACAAGTCCAAGCACGCTTTAGTCTCAAAGGGAAGACTTGTAAGAAAAAAAAGTTCCTTAACTTGCACTTTGCTATAAAGATGATTTCTCTTTATTTACGATATCCTTAAATGAGTTTCAAAATATTTCAAAACCAGTAACAGATGTAAAGAATGTGCTACATCAGTATTGTATATAAATCCTTTGAAATATTTGTTTTCCTGTTATTCCTCCACAGCACATCCACTAGTTATACAAAGTACATGTTACTAGATCTGCTTAGCAGTGCACTGTCCTTCCTCTGCCAACTCCAACCCAACTGAGAGAAAAAAAAAAAAATCCAAAACTAAACAACTTTGATTTCAGAGAAACAAAGCAGGGCATCTGATGCTAACAGAGAATCTTGAGATCAAACTGTTTCTAATTCTGCCACAATGTTTTCATGGGACTAAGCAGGCCCCCGACAATGTCTACCACATTTTTCTCAACCTAGAAAATCTTCCTATCTTCTGTCCGTACCATCCCCATTCTTCTGCTGAAGAACTGATGTAACGAGGTAGATCAAATAGCACTGCCAGCTCTCATGATGTTTTTTTGGGTATTTTTAAACCACCCTCCCTACTAGCTTCAGTACTGTGGCAATTATATGAGAATTACATCTCACTTCATGGCTATAGAGGACAGGAAAATGTGGATTTTAAAGCTTGTACGTGCTTGTGAACATTTAAAAAAAAAAAATCAGAATCCTAGAGAAACTGGTTAGAGATTTTCATAGGCTTGCAGCAAAAAAATAAAGTGAGTTGTCTAAGATCATACCACAAATCTGTGCAAAGTCCCCAGGGCATCTAGCCAGCGCTCTGTCTAGTGGCTCTCCTGTTCTGCTCTAAAAGGAAAGCCGCTCCAAGACTGGAAATTCAATCTGACTAGTAGTGAGAGCTTGAAATCCCAGTCAAAGGATCAACAGAAAGAGCAGACTCTAAATTGGATATGTTTTAGGAGGAACATCTTGAAAAAATGATTATAGCTCTGTTTTTTTTTTCCCCATCATCTACAGGCCATGTTAAAAATTCATAACACTGCCTTTCAAGGTGCTATACCACACACTGAAGTAGTTTTACAACATAACAAAGAGCACACACAACAGTTTTGCTTACAGGCACCTAAATCAATTTATAACTGCTACTTCAAACAGCATACAGCAGGATACCACAACTATTACAGTTACATCCATGCAAGAGGAAAAAAAAAAAAAAAAAAAAGCTAAAGCAAATTAGGCATAATGTTGTGACACTGTCACACTAATAGCAAATCCTCCCACTTAAAATAATCAATGAGAACTGACTGGTTTTCTTCAAAAGTTCCCGTCTCTTCCCTGTTTTCTTTCTCCACCGGCTGTAATAAGAACTTTTAAAAGAACAACCAACAAACAATATTCTCCAACAGCTGACTATTAACCATGCATTTCTACAGTGATGGAAAAGCACTTTGTCCTGAGAGTGCTGTTTAAATTGCTAAACATAGAAATGTGAAAACAGAGCTGTGTACTCCCAAGATCTTCCTTTTACTTCCACTGCAATAGTGACCAGCAAGCATTGCCTATACAAAATGTCTTTGATAGCCACTACTTCGTGAGAGGCAGAGTGAAGGCCCAGGAAAGATGGAAAGAGGCACAAAGATCTAAAGATAAGACTGTGTTTCAAGCAGTATAAGCTAGCATTAGTAAGAGATATTCTTCACAGCTGTAAGCAGCCAAGCTCGTTCAGTGCACGAGTTTTAAAATTCTGCAGCTCCCTGTGATTGTAGTTGCCACCGGTTACACGTGCACTTAAGCAGCATTTTGCAGTTGTGGCACCACAAAAATCCCCAGTGACCCCCTGCTCTGGCAACAGGGAAAATTATGTTTCCTCATGTCTTTACTAAAAAAAAAAAAAAAAAAGGATTCTGAGATCAAATAAAGTGAAAGGACAGGGCATACAATACATCTACAAGAGATGACAGCCTATGTGTTAGGAACTAGAGGCAAATGTTTAGAAACACCAGCCACTCACAGTGCAATTTTATGTAGACTGCCACTGCACAAAGCCCTTTCTGCCATCACAAAACAGCAGTTTATGCACAAGAGAGCAGGAATCAACCTCTTCCTTCAAGCAGGGATTATTGCGACTGGCTGATACCGACAGCAGAAGAGAGAACTTCATTAGGTCCTGGCATTCCAAAGGAATTGTATAATAAAAACATAAAGTAGACCCTTTCAAATATTCAAGTCCCATGAAACATATTTAGAGATTGTATTTTTTAAAACTAACTTGCTAACTTCTCCAGATCTCTCTGTGATGCAGTGAAGTTCCTGGAATACTTAACTGGCCCAGAAGCCCTAGAACTTTAAAACATGCATGTAGCAGATTTAAGTTTTAAATGGCTATTTGTTGTAATGACTTTGATGATAATTGCTCTGTCAAAACAGCTACTGAAACCAGCCAACATTAGTCCCCAATACATAACATGAGTATTATCCTTTCATAAACTCAAAAAAGCCAGGAGCTTAGGGACTAGGAAATGAAATTCAGTCTCCTACCATCACTTTATTAAATGGCTTCTGAAGTGACAATGGCACAAGGCAAATAAAAACAATTAACCAAACCACTATTTCTGAAAAAGCAACTGACAGAACTGGAGATGGTGCTCTCAGCACTTACAAATTTTTCCTCAACACAAGTACTGGTGTCAAATAAAGTTGTTGACGGCAGAGTCCCCCATACTACTGCACATAACAAGAACCTATTTCCAGAAATTAGGCAGCATATTTGAGTGTAGATGTCAGAGGTATCAAGCTGCTAGAAAAAGTCACTCAAAAAATGTCTCCTTATAAAACATCATGAATATTTTGGCTTTTAAATCAATCCACATTGAGTGAAGCCCCTTTAAATACCCTGATTGAACCTACATAAACTCTGAACAGTCAAACTGAACCAAGACCACAGCAGCCCCAGAAGCAGCAGCCCTGTCCTACACCAGATCGATGCACGCACCCCTGACAGTCTAGTGGCAGCACTTCAGTTTTCAGGGTCTGTAGCCAGAACCTTACCTGACTGAAAAGTAGCATTTTACTTTTTTGGTTACTTTCAGTAGGGCTATTTTTTCAGCAACATCCCTTGGTATCTATGAGAGACACAACTCTCCTCAGCAGGCACTATTTTTGCTGGCTAAATTTCACTGACAGTGAGGCAGGAAACTCCATCAGGTTCCAGAGCAACCACATAAGACGGATGTTACCTATACCTGCTAAAACTTCATCACTGCTAAGGAGGAGGGTGGGAATAGGTGCATACCTTTGACTGAGATGAATTTCACCCTGGAAGTTGCCTTTTATTTCCATTTGCTATAAAAAGAGGTGAGAGTGAGCAGCTCAAACATACATGTTTAACTTTGAAAACCTGCTTTCCCTAGCTTGGCAAATGAACAGACAATGGGGTGGTATGTCTCTTTTCTCATAGTATCCTGCTTTGTTCTGCTTCCCAGTTACGCTTCAAACACTTTCCGGTTAGATCTATCTGTCCCCATCTTTTTTAGGTGCTCACACTGAGCAGAAGTTAAACGCATGACCAATTAAAAGTCAGATATGCAAGTTTAAGCTGTTCACCCTCACCTTCTTTTATAGCAAATGGAAAGTCTTCACAAAGAGAAAAAAACCTCAAAATCTATTCAAGCAACAACATGTTTCTTAAAACAAAGGCCATCATAATGCAAAAATACCCAAGAAAGAAAGATCAATTTGCCAGATACTACGTGGTTCTCATACATAGGAACCAAAAGTCCTATCTAGACAGGCTGGGAAGGAACATCTGCGGATGTGAATTATGATGTAGGCTTTTATTTTTTTCTTGTGGGATGGACGTAAAAGATAAAATGTTTAATAGATTGAGGGACACATTAACACTAACAATAATGAATGCTTGCAGCAGAAATACTCCCCTTAGCTCTGAAAAGTAAAATAAAACTGAATTTGGCTCAGTAGCCAAGTGGTGACTGAGCGAGATCAGATAGCAACAAACCAGGTTGAATTTACACAGCTCAAACACAGGTCAGGCAACCAAAACAACTGGAAATTATCAATAAAATTTTCAAAAGTACTTTTGGAGTAAATGCGGGTTCTTTAGTCATTTGCATGCTCTCATGGCCTGAATACAAAGCAGCAGCTTTAGCTAGAAACAGGAGCAGCACAAGCCACATGATTTTGCCACATCAGTTATAATAAAGGCAACACAGAAGCCAATCTACTTTTTCTTTAGAGTAGACAGATTTTTATGAGATTTGCTTGAGGAATTGCTGTAGGACCTGAATTAACCTGGTACTAGAACAGTTTTCAATCAATGTACCCTCTCCAAGCCTTCCAAAGCAAACTGCAGGGACTCTTTTTAATGTGTTCTTCTGATGTGCCAAAGGAAAGGAAAGCTCCAGAGAACTTAAACTGAGTAAATGTGAGGCTGCACAAGCCAGGGAAATAAATCAGACAATCTTTTCCTAAAACTTGGAAAATCTCTACAAAACCAAAGTAATTGCTGATGGCTGGAAATGAGACCATGACAGTAATTGTGAGTGTATAGAGTGTTAACATTGTCTAGCAAAGGCACAGAAATATTGTGAGACAGAGGGATTCCTGGGGGCCCAAGCAACAACACCATGGTACTTAGAGTGCTCGAGCAGCAAGGCATACTTTTGGAGACTCAGAGACATAGTAACATCTCTGATTGAATTTACCTTCAGCTGGCCATAATTAGACTCTCAATTAGAGTGCTGGCTGAGGACAGAAAACATTGATGAGGAGAAAAACATTTTTGAACATAAGACAGAAAAGCTATACACATCAGTAGTCTGAGGGCTGGATCTGATGAAGGACTTGGGTGCGCATGTACTAGAGGCTGCAATCTCTAAACTTCTAATGCCTGGCTCACAAAGAGGGAGTGAGAGCAGGATGCAGTTTGATAACGGACTTACAGCAATCTAAGATCACAATGCTGCGAAATGGGCTGCCCCTCTACCACCCTTCCAGAGCTGCCTCTCTACACAGTCACGTGCTCACTATTCCTCCCTCATCTCACAAAAGAATTAGTAAACCTGCGACCACAGTCACATAAAAATACATTCCCATCACCATCTCATTTGATTTCCAATCAAAACAGGGAGACAATGCTACTCCCTACACTCAGTATTGCTAACTACACTTATAGAAGGGAAGAAGCAAAAACTTACCAAAACAGAAGTGTTGGGGAGCAGCAAGGGCTGACTGCTCTCTAAGGAAAGGCAAACCAAGGGTGACCCCAGCACAGGCAGCATCCTCACCAACCACAGCCACAGTCCCACAGCACCTGAACACAGCAGGCAGAGCAAGGTGCTGGTAGCAGGCTCCACTGACAGCCCCAGACAGGGCAAGGGAGCAAACCAGGTGCAGGGTCTGTCTAGAGGTCCAGCCAAAAGCAAAAGAGGAGACAGGCCTGCAGCCAGGTACACCTACAACATAGCTCAGGACAAGAGTAAAAGCCCAGGCCTGAGCTTAAATGGAGCTCTTGGGTGGAGGCCTCAGGTGAGGCTGGTCAGGGTAATTAATGCCTAGTGGTGCCCTGAGGGCCCTGACAAGGACTTCTACAGCAACATAGTCTGAACACCTGTACCAAAATTTTGGTAGAGGGGGGCTGCAGGGGTGGCCTCTGCAAGAAGAGGTCAGGGGCTGCCCTGTACTGAACGCAGTCAGCTCTGCCACAGCCCCACTCTTGGCCAAAGCTGAGCCCATCAGCCACATGCAGGGCGCTGGGAAAACATATTTAAGGAAAGGCAGAAAACACCAGACAGGCAGGATGGGGGGAGGGAAGTGAGAAACAACAGGGGGAACACCAAGGTCAGAGAAGAAGGAGGGGGAGGAGGTGCTCCACAGTGCTGGAGCAGATACCACGGCAGTCTGGGGAGGACACCATGCCAGAGCAGATGTCCACACCGCAGCCTGTGGCAGACCCCGCATCAGAGCAGCTGGATACTTCCTGAAGGAAGAGACACCTGTGGAGAGCCCACACTGGAGCAGATGTTTTCCTGAAGGACTGCAGCCCATGGAAGGACCAATGCTAGAGCAGGGGAACAGCGTAAGGAGGAGGGAGCAGCAGAGACGAAGTGTTATGTATTGACTGCAACCCCCCCATCGCTCATCCCCCCTGTGCTGCTCAGGCAGGGATGAGGAGTCAGAAATGAATGATTGAAGGTGAGCCTGTGAAAAGGCGGGGAAGGTGTTGTTTCAATCTTTGGTTTTGTTTTTCACTACCCAAATCTGCTTTAATTGGAATAAAAGTAATTTTCCCCAAGTTGAGTCTGTCTTGCCTGTGACTGTAGCTGGTAAGCAGTTTCCCTGTCTTTATCTTGACCCATGAGCTTTCTCATCCTATTTTCTTCCCTGTCCTGCTGAGGAGGGGGAGTAAATGAGCAGCTGGGTGGGCATTTGGCTGCCAGCCAAGGCTAACCCACCACAACCCCCAAAATCAATTGCCTCCTCATCTGCAAATGCTTTCCAAATTTACCACCCCTCTTCCCCCAAATCCTACCGTTTGTTCAAAGAGCTAAAAAGAGCTAGTTTACAGATAATGGTGAGCAAAACAATTGCTCCCTTGGGAAATGGAAATTAAATTAATACATTATATTAACTAATTATTTCAATTAATGACATTTTATTTAATTAGAATAAAATTGGGCAACAGGATTAAGAGCTGTGAGCAAGCATCTCTCTCCTCAATCTGGAGTCCCAAATCCTCTCCTGTAAATGAGATATAGCTACCTGTTGAGAAAAAAAGAACACTGAACGAGGCTTACTGTCTTCTTTGGAGAAACACGAGAGAAAGGTGTCACAGTGGGCCACCTTTAATTGCCTCCTTCTTAAAACAGTAAGCCAGCAAACCGGAGACCCAAGGTCAATGCTTAACTGAGCCCAACGGGATTCAAATTTATATTTTTCTGCCTCCTCAAGGCATACCTTACCCACTTGTTAAGTATGGCTAAATGGGGGAAACTCCTCGGGTGCTCTGGGCCACTGTGCAGAGGAGAATGCAACAATCAGCCTGTTAAGCCTTGCTGGTGATCATGAGTTCTGCTTCCTCCTCCTGTAAAGTCACTGAAACAAACAGAAGAATAGTCCAAAGCACAGAGTTTAGGATTTTTCTCCCAGCTGAATGCCCCAATCACTACAGTAACACTGCCCTAGTGCTTGCTCTCCTTTGATCAAAGACAGACCCTTACGTTCTCAGTCATACACTAACCCTGTTTAAGAGAAGGTAGCCTGATTCAGGCTGGGAAAACAGCTTCCACTCAGCACTTCGTCTAGTCTGGTAGGCAAGTAACAAAAGTTAGAACTCCTTCAGGCTGAGGAAGGAATTCATCCTGGTCACACACTCTCTCAGTATGTGTTCTAGCCAATTAGGCTGTAATACAAAAGATGTGTTGGTGGACTGCCACACCACTCTCGCAGCTTTGGAAAGGATGTGGTCAAATCTGCTTCTTGCGAAAGATTCTCTGTAAGCAGACATTAACTGAAATCTATTTGATCTGATTAAGCTCCTGAAAGCTGGAAGAATGACTGCCCATTTTCTGAGCCTTTATTATACTCAGGGGACCTCGGTGCTAACAGATCCAGCTTGGGGAGAGCAAAGTTCAAAAACAACTCTAGGCCCCTGAAACTGCCACATCAATGGGGAGCTACCCATAGGGAAAGATGCTTAAACTCCTAGCTCTGATGGGCTGTGCTTTTGAAAAGGAATTGACCCTTATGATCCGTGCTTCTCCAGCACTGAACTGGATGATCCTGTTCAGTTTTCAAGCTGAAAAAACACAGCTTAACTTCTTTGACTGGTTTATCAACCAACTTGCTTGCAGCTTTAACCAAGTATAGTGATTGTTTATCAGTTTTCTCATCTGTCATGTAGTAACCTTTCTGCCAGGCAGTTTGACTTCCAAAGTTCTTTAAAAAAATGCATATTTCTCATTCAGAAATCAAATTACACCACATGAGCATTCATGATAAGCAGTATGCCATGCACCTGCATGAAAAAATCCTAGGGTTAAAC
This sequence comes from Phoenicopterus ruber ruber, assembly GCA_009819775.1. Taxonomy (NCBI): domain Eukaryota; kingdom Metazoa; phylum Chordata; class Aves; order Phoenicopteriformes; family Phoenicopteridae; genus Phoenicopterus; species Phoenicopterus ruber. The sequence continues at coordinate 97,472,445 of CM020216.1, forward strand.
AAACAGCTCTTTCATTCAAAGGACAGAGCAAACAATAAAAACTTTCGAAATGTCCAGATAATGAACCAGATACTTCAGCAGCAGGCCTGAGCCCAGCCTTTCCCTCAACATCTGTGAGTTGCTGCTTGGCCAGCATTAGCAGTTCATTAAAAGACTTCTCTCCTAATTATATCCAATTGACCAGGCTTGAGAGAGTCTAACTGCAGGCAGGCCTGTCCGTTGTCACAGAGGAAGCCCCCACTTTTTAAGTATTCTACTATCTACCCCAGCAGAAGCAGTCACAGCTCTGACACTGAGCAGGACATTCTTAATGATGCCAGTATAGGCACCCTTGTCTGCAGGACGTTCTTAATGATGCCAGTATGGCAGCAGGCTCAAGGGCTTCAAAGTACTACCAGTCTACTCATGCCACCCTCCACTTTAATCAAAGCCCTTTCTCTTCAGCTTATCAAACTTCTTTAGAGACTCAGGCTTTTAAGCATGTAGAATTGCCAGTAACTTTTAAATGAGTGTCCCTAAATTGTGGGAAAGGTGTATTCCTTTGGTGTTTCCAGCGGTTTTTGCCTTCCACAGCTGCATTCTCTGCCCATATCCACACAGCACATCAGGATGAGACCAGGATATGCATCCTTCCCTCCTGTTCCCTGGTATCCCTTGAAGAAACTCGGTGGCATCAGCAAGGAAGGAGCCACATGCACTCCAAGATCTCTCCCCTGATCCCACACAGGGTATTCAGGGATCTATTTCCAACCATGCCCACACTGTAGAAGACAGTCCAGGATAGTACATCTAACATGCCTACTGGTTTTCAAAGCAACTTCATCCCCCCACTTCAGCCTCTGGCAGAAGGGGAGAGCTCTCCATTTCAGTATGTAAGGAAATCCCAGACTTGTACCAGCCTCACCTTCTAAATCAAATAAAGTTTTAACAAGAGTGTCCCAACTATTAAGATCTACCAGAATCCTAAAGGGCACCTGGCACACTCCTGCTCCCCAAGCTGCTCCTTCATCTATGTTCACCTGGAAATCTCACTTATTCTTGTCCATACGCACCATCAAATCTCAACGCTGAGATCCCCATATTTTTTCCACCTATGTTTTAGAGGAATGTCACAGCCAAATCAAAGTTTGCTGAGGGTCTGTTGTCTATGTATTTGTCATGATTTTACATGGAATGGCTGCTGTTCTCTGCATAAGAATTCAGTTTAAACTATCCAGTAGGTTCACATGTTGCCTGAGCAACCTAGTGGCCTTCTATGGTGGACTGACTACATCAGTGGACAAGGGAGGAGCTACAGATGTCATCTATCTGGACTTCTGTAAGGCCTTTGACACGGTCCCCCACAACATCCTTCTCTCGAAACTGGAGAGAGATGGATTTGATGGGTGGACTGTTAGGTGGACGAGGAATTGGTTGGACGGTCGCATCCAGAGGGTAGTGATCAATGGCTCAATGTCCAGATGGAGACCGGTGACAAGTGGTGTCCCTCAAGGGTCTGTATTGGGACCGGTCCTTTTTAACATCTTCATCGATGACATAGACAGCGGGATCAAGTGCACCCTCAGCAAGTTCGCGGACAACACCAAGCTGAGTGGTGCGGTGGATACGCTTGAGGGTCGGGATGCCATCCAGAGGGACCTGGACAGGCTTGAGAGGTGGGCCTGGACAAACCTCATGAGGTCCAGCAAGGACAAATGCAAGGTCCTCCACCTGATTCAGAGCAATCCCCACTATCAATACAGGCTGGCGGATGAAGGGATTGAGAGCAGCCCTGCCGAGAAGGACTTGGGGGTACTGGTGGATGAAAAGCTGGACATGAGGCAGCAATGTGCGCTTGCAGCCCAGAAAGCCAACCATATCCTGGACTGCATCAAAAGAAGCGTGGCCAGCAGGTCGAGGGAGGTGATTCTGCCCCTCTACTCCACTCTGGTGAGACCCCACCTGGAGTCCTGCATCCAGCTCTGGGTCCCTCAGCACAGGAAAGAGATAAACCTGTTGGAGCAGGTCCAGAAGAGCGCCACAAAAATGATCAGAGGGATGGAGCACCCCTCCTATGAGGACAGGCTGAGAGAGTTGGGGTTGTTCAGCCTGGAGAAGAGAAGGCTCTGGGGAGATCTTATTGCGGCTTTTCAATACTTAAAGGGGGCCTATAAGAAAGATGGGGAAAAACATTTCAGCAGGGCCTGCTGTGATAGGACAAGGGGTAACGGTTTTAAACTAAAAGAGGGAAGATATAAGCTAGACATAAGGAAGAAATTTTTTTACAATGAGGGCAGTGGAACACTGGAACAGGTTACCCAGAGAGGTGGTAGAAGCCCCATCCCTGGAAACATTCAAGGTCAGGCTGGATGGGGCTCTGAGCAACCTGATCTAGTTGAGGATGTCCCTGCTCATTGCAGAGGTGTTAGACCAGATGACCTTTAAAGGTCCCTTCCAACCCAAACTATTCTATGATTCCATGTGTCCATGGTCTAACAAACCAAGGCCAAGTTGCATGTGAACTAAACTGCCAATTCACGATCAGAACGGGGATGAACAATGATGTTTCTAGTTTTGCCTCACTTCGATTCAGGTTATCTTTTCATGCAATTGCAGTCTACCATGCATCAATTCAGGAAGTAATATATGGATATCAAAGACAGCAAAAGTACCTGGAGACTCTGGGTACTGTGAAACACAAAAACACGGTGCAGGCACTACAGTGGCTGTACTCAAAGCCTGCTTGGGTTCAGCAGAGTCTGCCAGTCTGCGCTGGGCACTGACCCTCTCAGACCTGGACTATCTCCAGAAGCCACACTGCTGTCTCTGCCCCAGGCTACTTAACTTCTCCACTTTCTAGCAAGACCCATTGGCTTATACATAGCTAAGGGCCTCATCCAGTGCCAAGAGACAAACGAGACAGCCCCCGCAGAAAGAATGAAGAGCTCCCTTTTGTGCTAGTAGGCAAGTAATTGTGGTAACTAAACAGTTAACCTGTACAGTAACTCACTAAAATTTTAGGTGGCTTCCAGCTAAAGAGAAATATCTTGGCTTTTTGCTTTTTTCCTGGGCTGCTTCTTTTTAATAAATAATTCACTGCTTGGACAGTGTTCAGCAGAAATTAGTCTTTAATTAGAATTTAACAAAATACATTCCTTATGCTGGCTGGCTGGACTTCCCCAAACAGTCTCATTATCCTTCCTTGATGGAGTAAACAGCACAGCTACAATTTTCAGGAGCGATTTAATATTTTTACTTTTACTACTAAGGCACCTTCATGTTCATTTCCTAGCTTGGAATCGATGCCTGCACCACGAAGACAATGCAGCTTTCCTGTAATAAGGTTAGTTGTGCCTGTGATGAATTACTTTTGGTTTTTAATGACTCTCAGCATGGGGTTTCTTTTCCTCCTGCTTCACTGCTTGAAACATTTGAATTTTTTTTTTCTTTTCAACTGATGTCAAATATCACTGCTTTGGATCTTAATTAAAGCACTTAATTGTTGAGCTGATTTTGTTCCTTGCTAAGATGGGATGAGATACTGTTGGCCCATTATTATTGCTCTCTTTCTTTTTCTTTTTTTTCCCTATCATCTATCTTATGCCTTTTAAGAAAGAACTTTCTCGTTGCAGACATTTAACTAGGGTTTTTTTCCTACTAGGGGTGGATTTCTCTTTTTATCACGTTCTTTTCAGTCATTCCAAATATATTGTCTCTAATCTACTATCTTGCAAGTCTCAATCCTCTGTTCAAATCACTTCAAAAAGGATTCCAAGCAGAATATTCAATTGGAATGACATGACTGAAAAATAAAAATGGAAGTTTAATGATCTAGTTATAGCCCATGGCTACCTCAGCTAGGTTATCTTCAGTTATGCTTTCATGAGCCCAACTGTATTCAATCATTCGGGCCACAAACTGTTCTTGCTGTCATCTCTTTATTAGTAAAAAAAAAAACCCAAAAAACAAACAACAAACAAAAAAGAAATAAGAGGAGGGAAAATAAAAAGCAATGTGTCTGATCGTTGATCTAGAAGAAGCTGTCCTATAGAAGTAGAACATTCAGTCATAAGAAATGACAATGACACGGGGAAGGGGACTTCACATATTGATCAGTCTTTATGAGACAAATGAGAGTTAACTCTTCACTTTTCACCATACTGGCTCTTTTAAATCAGCACAAATGAATCGCTCAATAGTCCCTGTCCTAGCACATGACACGAGTCACTGCATGGATTCTAGCTATGCTTAAGAATACAGGGGGCTGAAACACTGCTTGCCAAAATTAAAACAGATGGACCCCATCTCATAAATTATTTCCTTTTTGTAACCAGCAGCCTCAGAAGACGTAGCACACAGACACCCTGACCTGCTTATCATACAGACAGTTGACTTTCATCTTGCAAGGTGGTTATGATTATCTACCAGATTATACTCTGGCAAGAAATTGGAATGCAAAGCTGTACACCCACAGGGCTTCTGGCAACAGTTTACAATGGGATCAGAGGGAGAAGAAAAGCATACAGAAATGGAAAAAGAGGGCTTTCTCCCATGACTAACTACATCTCTCTTACAAATATCCAGCTATCATTAGAAGCTATAAACATGATTACTCAAAACAAAAGGAGAAAGGTTCAATGCAAACCAGAAAAAAATCTGTTCAATTTGTTGGTAGAGGACAGACCAAATCATAAAAATTAAATATGGGGGTAAGGGAGAATTCATTAAATGCCCGAGACAGGCGAGTCGTCAAGTCTGTGCTATGCTTCTGAGGTTTTGTGAACAAGGTGGAAAAAATCTCGGCTGAAATAAAGTACCACCGGGGCCTCCCGCCAAATATAACAAACAGTGAAGGCAATAGTGGGAAAATCACTCCTCAACAACAGGATATGTGCAAAATGTCCAGGGCATGATACCAAAAAATCTGTATGTAACCAGGAAAACCACAGGAAGTAAAACAATCTACCTTGCTAGAAGATGTTAAAGTGTCAGCCTTGACAGAAACTGAAGGAGAATAATTATCACTAAGGACACAAGGCATCGCCTGACACCAGTTTTCCCACAGGACAAGGAAATTACCTAGCGTAGCTTGCTTCTGCGTTTTAGTCACACTGGTTGTTCGTAGCAAACTCGTTAAAATGTTATTTAAGGCATTGCAAGAGTAAGGGTTAAAGGGATACAACATGGATATGTATGCCAAGTCCAAAAAAGCCAATGGTGGTGCCAGAAGGGATGTGGGACCATAGTGTAGAGCACTGAAGGTGTAGTAGGTAGAGAGAAAGTACAAGTGTACACCATAGGCATTACCAACTCTCACTACAACTCTGTATTATGTAGGCTTACATGGGCTCCCAAAGAATTTTCATCAAGGAGAAGAAACTTGGCACTGAAGGAGGAATTAGACAATTAGGCTATGGGAAGCAAGGACTTCCTAGAAATCTTTGATTTTAGCACTACAATGGCAGAACATTATACATGTTATGGCAGAACGAGGAGTTCATAAGCTTAGGAGCTTAATGGGATGAAAGTAAGAAGAACTGGCAACCAAAACTCCAAAACATTATTTTGCTGAGGTGGTAGCGGTGTGATGGACTTTTTTTTGAAAAAAAAACCCCACTTATTTAAATGCTGTATGATTTTTCCAGAGGTTTGTGTGCATGGACATAGGACAGCTACATCACTAAAGTGGGAGAGAGGAAATAAAGTATTTGAAGGCTCTAGCACTTGCCAAAGAAGTCATTTGGGATCAGCTACATGTTTCTGCCAGAGTATTATCCATGTTGCAGACAATATAGAAATTTATACCATCAGATTCAACAGCCAGACACTGACAGGGGCAATCCACCAGCAGTTTCAGGCTGCAGCATGCAACAGTGTTTAGTATGCATTTGTCTTCTTTTGCTATACAGATTTTGTCCATTTGGGTTTTTTACCCCAAAAAGTGCTATTTAGAAGAGGAGGGCAAAATGGTTTTAAAGAGCTCCTGCTGAATATAGGAAATAGTTTTGGCAGGGAGAGGGGAAGAAGTACATTCTGAGCTCAGTTTCTGTAGCTTGAGATTGAGAAATCTTGTGATTGAGAAATCACAGCACAGACGAAAACTTGTTCAGAATGGTTCTAGTTTTGCCTCCCAGCAAGGTTTTGTGCTTTCCACATCACTGACACTCTGAAATCACTCATGCCTTCAGAGATGAACCTTTAACGGTTAAGATATAGGCTACTTCTATTTCTGCTAAAATACAGGATTTGAAATATACATTTCACTCTTCTGGCTGTAATTCTGTTCTTGGCATCTTTTTCCACATTGCTGCAGAGCACAGGAAGCTCTCAGACAGCCCGAGTGGCAAAATACCTCTGTCTTCTCTAATGCTTGCATTCAGAGGGGAGAGGTCACACTGTAATGATAAAAACGCGCTGGCATGTAGGAAGCCAGCTATGCTAGAATTAAATTAGAATTCATGCTCATCCTCTCTGGAACAACCTGACGGCCTCTCTTCTCCTTCATTAGCAGAAAGAGGCTGAGAAGGGAATGTAAGTATGCAAGGGTATAATTTAAACAGCAAATTTGAAGAGGAAGGAATGTGATAAACACAAGTAACCATTATAAAAGGCGACTATATGGAAAACACCAGCATAGTCATTTCGCTTTCATACATTTCCCTTAAGGAAAACAATACAAAAGTTAGATGTTCAAAGAATTTGCAGTTACAGAAAAAAAAAGTCTCTTGGAGTAGTCACTCTGAACATGTACCACACAACAGCAAAAGTATTCCAGCATTAGCTTTCAAATTTAACACTGTCTGCACCTAAGGGAAACCTGGAAAAATAACAGCGGACTTGTTCCTGTCTAAATCACCTACTTAGAAACCAAGACATCCAGCAAGGGATGTCTAGGGAACACAACCACACACAATATTTACACATCATCTATCTAACGAGAACTTATCCATAAGGAAAAGGGCACATTTTTAGATTATATTTTACTGTGAACTTTGGGCATCTCTGATCCCTTTCAGTCTATGACAGGCTGTTCGCTGGGAATACAGAAGATATTGCTTTCAAATGGAAAAATGAATCTGCACACAGATCTGACCATAAAATAGTGAAGCCCAACAAGGAACATGCCCTGAAGAAATTCTTGGGAGTCTATTAAGAAGCCAACCCACCTGGCCTCTTCAAAACTTTCCCCTTCTCCTTGATCTCTATAGGGAACTCAGATGTCTGCCAGCAAATACCTCTGAAAGCCATACTGCCAGGTCTCACAGTTGGCAGCTGTGGGGTTCCTACAGGGCCGTTAGAATTTGACTCCAAGCTTGTTAAGTGCTGCACAAGAGGCCGTCAGCTGTCTGACCAGCATAGCTTCTCATTTTGGGAAGAGAAGAATAAAATTAAATTTAAAAATGTGATCTGCCACAAGGCTTTTGAGGAAACTGCTTCTCTGATGTGCAAATCAGAACTAAAAGGATAGCCCTTGTATGTCCTTCTCCTGTCGTATTTGTTCACTGAGAGGACAGTTCTGTATCTTGTGAAAGGAGTTCTTTGTAAAGTAATATCAGTATATTCCCATCTGTCACTAGTTTTCAACACCAGTGGTCTAGGCTAACCAAAGGGATTAACTACTTAATAAGGAATATTTACATACGCTTTTCAGGTATGAGTATGCATGATTTCCCACTGGAAGGATAGCTACTTCCTTCAGAAATGTCATGGAAGCAGCAAATTGAAACCTCTCAAGTAAGAGTTGAATAGCCCTGTTGTGCGCTCTCTCTCTGTATATATATACACACACATAGATTTATACATACATGCTATATATATATGTTGCTTTGTTGTTGAATAGCTACAGTTGCTTTAGCTCCACAGTACTTCTTGGACAACAGACAGGATCATTATCTGTATTTCACAGGCACAGAGATATAGCTAAGCATCTGCCCAAGGTCATGCACAAAGTCTGTGGCAGGACTAAGAACTGAACTCTGGGCATAAAAATATCTTTTGCCTGTTGAGGGAAAACCCAGAACATTCATTTTTCTAACTCTTAGTGAAGAACAGGTGTTTCACTGATGTAGATTTGATAGACCAATCTATGCCAGGAATTACAATAAGATTCAGATCCAGGCCAGGGCAAATCATGTCCTGTCTACAGTTGTCAAGGTAACAGCAGCCTTAGGTGTTCTAGCTACAGAGGAGCTCCAGTAACTCCAAATTCTTCCCTTCAGGAAGTACTTCTTGGCTGGCTTATGTGATATACTCACTGATCCTGCTCTGAAGATGCTATGTTCAATTTGCTAAAGAATGGCAGCGCTGTTGGAAAATAATTCACAGAACCTATAGCGTAGTTCAAATAACCCTCGCACCGAAGCCAAGAGTTATGTGTATGTTTGAGCAGCAACACGAGGGAGTGCATTTCTTGGTAAGAAAGCCTCTAGTCCCTTTCTATGTATGCAATGCCAAGGAAGGATCATGAAGCTGACAGAAAAGTTACAAGGCTAGTCCCCTCTGTAGTCAAGGAAGAGAAGCAACTTTCTTTAGAGTATCATCTTGTAGAGGACAAGAGGAAATGGCCTCAAGTTGTGCCAGGGGAGGTTTAGATTGGATCTTCGGAAAAATGTCTTCACCGAAAGGGTTATCAGGCATTGGAACAGGCTGCCCAGGGAGGTGGTGGAGTCACCATCCCTGGAGGTATTCAAAAGACATTTAGATGTGGCACTAAGGGATATGATTTAGTGGTAGACTTGGTAGTGATAGGTTAATGGTTGGACTCGATGATCTTGGAGGTCTCTTCCAACCAAAACGATTCTATGATGCTATTCTATGATTTGGAAGTGAAGGCAGACACTGATGAAATGGAGAAAGGAAACAAAGGGTAGCAGCACCAGGATACCAGGAATAGCCATCCCTCACAGTAACAATATCGATCTAGTACCATTACCAAATCTCTCAGCTCTCTGAAACAGGAAACTACAGCCTTGATGTCTTTCAAAGCTTTATTCACCTAAAAGACATGGAACAATTTGCTAGGGGAAAGAGACCCTCAGGTAAGTGTGAGGTTGCAAGATGGTAGAAGAGCCACATTACTAGGTGGTAACTAAGGCACATACTGTAGTCTCAAAGGGCTTCCTTGAGCCTGAATCTCGGAGTGGAGAGACCTCTCCTTAGTCCTAGGCCTGCCCTGTGGTCCATTCCTCATCCCATGACCAGGCACAGCTGCTCAGCAGAATACAGACTGAACAGCAACTAGCACAGAGCTGGGCTACAGCACTGCTATTGACCTTGCAGCAGGATAAAGCAAGACCAGGGCTGATCGTGGGATGATGATGCTCATGCACAGCATCTGGCTCATCCAAACCACATGGAGTATGGGAGGTCTACACCACTGATAGGACAGTTCATAGGAAACAGGTTGTTATTCATAAGCTGCCATATCGCATTCCCTGACACCCATACAGTAAGACAGGACTGTGATACTACTGCAGAGTAGCAGTGGTGTTCAAGGCCTCTTACTTTCCAAAGGAGAGTATTTTCTTTTTTTTTTTTTCTTTTTAAACTAACTGCATTTCTTTCAGCACAGACACAGAAAATTCATTTCACTTCTATTTACGCTTACTGTCAACATAGGGTCAGTCCTTTGTGCTTTGGGTTTTCACACAGTCCAAGGAAATGCCTGCATGTCTTGTTTATTTTAAAATGAGAAGATTTTTCCCCCTGATCAGGCTTAGTATTTTTTACAGCTTATTTATACAAGATGTTAACGCTGGGTGAGATTTAAGCTGACAATGTCTCCTTAAGTTAAGGCTAGTTAATTCTACAGTCTAATAAACTTCAACATTCCTATAAATATATGAACTTCTTCATGCCAGGACTAGCTTGACATTGGCAGTCTTTGAGAGAAGGTCACCAGGTCCCTTTACAAAGCTGATACAGGAATGGAGAGCCATCCAAAAGCTGCACCACACTTTGAAGGGGATCTCACTAATAGGATGAAAAGGAGCTGCTTTCCAGCTAGCATCAGTATGAATGTCTCCTCCTCTCTTGCCAATACAATGGCAGTAATACTAGTAATATTCTTTAAAAGGAGATAGTTCAGTGGGTCAACAGGGAAACAATGCTAAAAAAAAAGTGGCTTAAGAGCTAGCAAAAATATGACTGATTAGGCAGACTGAGTTACTAAAATACAGCTGCTGTTTAAATATGCCTGAAAAGACACTTTCTGGGGAGTACCTTTATGATGCTTTAATGTTAACAGACTCTCTTAGTTTACTGCCATCATCACTAGCAATGGCATTATTGCATTCATCCTTCATTCATGGATCTTTCACAGCGGAAGAAACTGAGACAGATGGGTCATGCAAGGCCAGCATCAGCAATGTAAAAACCTAAGCACCTTGTGTCCTCATTCTGTTCTCCATCTGCCTGGTACACTCCATGCCTCAGGTAAGAGGGGCCTGAATCGGTTACAAGGCGCATCATCTTTCTTTGCATCCAGTCACACAGAGCAGAAAGGCTACCATTGCCTGTTACTTCTTGCCAGGTAAATGTCGAGATGCTATCCTTGGTTATTTGGGCATAAACTGTTCAGGTGACGGTGCCCTTTGGCCGAGTCCTAATGTTTTTGCATTCAAACCTGTCATTCCAGTCTAAATCTTATGTGCACCTGCCTACTTCAGAATGAATCGTCTATTTTAACTTTCCAAAAATAAGTATTCACATCCTTTAAAAACATCTAAGCTATTTGCACTGCCAAGGTCTTTCCCTGTCTCCTTGACATCTCTTCCTGCATTGGGATGTAGGATGAAATTCTCTGCTCCTTAGAAAGGACTAGAAGGAGCTAAAATGCAGGGAGAGGAAGGGGAGTTGCTTCTCGCTGCTTTAAAGGAGTGTTCCCCAAGTGTCTGTAAGTTGTCCTTGGGTCTGTCCTTGCTCTTTGCTTCCAGTCCCCTCTGGCTTTAGCAGAGCTCTGCTGGAGAGCTTCCAATCATTTACAGGAATGAAAAGTTTAAAAATAAAATAGGAGCTTTGATCAAGAAAAGTTCAGCTAGGAAGGAAAAAGGGAAACACAAGCACTGACTACTCAGGCGGAAAGCAAGGCAAAAGCAGGTTCATTATGAGCTGACAAACATTTCTATGCCTGCTTGCAAAGCCAAAACCCTCCCTGCTGCTCATTCTTCTTCAAAACGCTCTGCATTAACAGTGAAAAATATGTTTTGTTTTCACCTTTGGCTTTCCTCCATGTGCCAGCATTCTTTACTTTTTCAATTGCAGAACGTTATTTTGCAGGAGCTGTCAACTGTACTAAACTCTGTGTGTGTGTGTGCACATGTACTTGTACACACACATGCACATACAAGCATCAGTTCTTCAATTTCTGTTTATTTATAGCCAATTCTCCCTCCCTCTCCTCCATATATTCATGTCTTAGTTTGCAATAGCCATACCAGCTGCTGCTAATGGAGAGATCTCTTCACTATTTTTCTATGACAAAGGAGGTAACAAAGCCAACATGAAAAGTTAGAGCACCAGCTTCCTCCCAAATTTTTCATGATACACACAACCTAGCACATTTTGGATGATATATAATCACAAAAGCCTCCCCCAAATCCTAAACATCCAACGCAACCTCCACGGAAGCACCTTCTTTGCATTCGTGAAAAAGACTGAAAAAGCCTACTCCATACATGCAGTCTGCATCATTCAGGACCTCCAAAAACATCAATGCTCAGGGCATGCCCTAAAATGCAGACAGGGTGAAGAAGAGAGCAGCTCTGGAGAGTGCACTTCCAGTAGTCGGGGTATTTATCCCGCGTTCACTAAGTGGGGGTAGGTCAGCTGGCTGTTGGCGGGAAGGAGGTGAACATCTGCAGAACAGGTCTGACGGAGAAACCTTCAGGCAACAGGTAAAAGCGCTCCTCCTGTCAGTATACATTATTAACAACAAAAATAGAACCAAGGTTATCGTAATTCCAAACTTCATATTTTCTTAGCTTAAACCAAAAATCTGCAAATGAACTCTGAGCACCCCATCTTGAGCCCTTACATTTTTTAAAAAAGACAAGGCAATAATATCACTGCCACATCAATTAAAAGCACAAGTGAATCAGAGGAAGATTTTCCTCAAAGTCATAAAACTAGAGGGCTCATGTGACTAATTCTTTTGGGTTTTTTACACTTTCAGATCGTGTTTTGATATTGAAAGGAAAAAAGCACACATAATCCAAAATGAACACACTGCCCTTCAGAATCCCAGTCCTGAGACACTGGAAGGGTCCCTGGAAGGATGCCCTTTTTTCAAATTCAAATACATTATTTGACCTGTGATGACTTTTTTGCTTGTTTTTTGCATTATCATGAGAAACCTAAGTTACAAGAAAGCAAAATTACAGCAAAAATATCAATGAAAGCAGCTACAGTTGCTGGAAATAGAGGTGTTTTTGAGCACTACTGTGTTTTTCCATTTTGACAATTACCTTTTTACTCAAAAACAAATTTTTTACTCCATATGTAAATTAAATCACTAAAAATTGCATGTGTCTGCTCTGTACTAGGTATTTTGGAAAAATGTTAATTATTGTGGAAGTATAATCTACTCACATAGTTCAATATTTACTATTTTAAAATTACTGGATGCATACGTATGGATAAAGGGACCTGTTATGTGCATAGAACTCTATTTTAAAACCAGAAATGACTACTAGATCATTTGCTTCAATCTGCTATACAACAAAAGCCTGTCAAGCCTGCTTCAACCCAACAACTTATATTTTGCTATGGTACATCTTGCAACAAGGCTTCACATTCTTTCTTGAAAACTTTAAGAGCCTGTCAGTTTATCCCAGTAGTTAATCACTCTCCCTGTTAAAAACACGTGCACTGTTTCCCAAACTCAACTCTCTCAGAGTTTGTCTGGCTTTAACTTCCAGCCTTTGCTTCTTGTTTTGCTTCTCTCTGCAAGATTAAAGGGTCTTTTAAGAACCCAGCATTTTCTTCTCATAAAACTACTTGTGAAATTCACTTATCCAGTCACCTCTGTGCAATAAAGCTAAACAAATGGAGGTCTGGAAGTCCTTCACTGGAAGATGTATCTTACAGTTTTCCAGTCATGCTTTGCAACCCTTCTTCCACTATTTCAATGTCATTCTGGATGTGTATGCAGGAGAACCAAGTACGCCATAACAATCATCTGAAGATGAATCCATTATAATCTTCCATATGTCAATAAACTCCCACCTGTTTTAAAAGTGACAAAACCGAGGCACTGAACAGAATTGTCTCAACTCTTCGAAGAGCAAGTATTAGAATCAGATACAAGTACATGATTAATCTGCTCACGGACCTAATTCTCATGCCTCTACTACAGTGGCTACCAGGGAATCTGGTACAGTGATTCCTTCCAGCATTTGATGGGTCTGTATTAAGGACAGTAGCAAAGAAATCACAGAACTAGAGAGAGAATGACCTTCCCTCCTCCTTGCTAAGCCGCCCAACAGAAAAGTGCTTACTATTAGTGAGAGACCAGGTACATTGAGCTGGACTTCAGGAGCAGCTAAGATAGGTGGTTAAAAACAGCAGCTCATTCCAACCTCCAACAGGTGCCAGACCCCAGCCTTCCCCCTCTTGTTCACTGCTGAGGAGATCCTCAGCACCTCCACCTTCCTGCTCCCCAAAGCAGCACGAGACACCCCACCCTGTCACGTTCATCTTCATGCCTAGACCCCACCAGATTCAGTCATCTGTATCTAATATTAAGAGACAACCTCAAAATACAATGAGAACAGACCACTTTCAAGCAGATTTAAATGGCAGTCATTCAAATCTCACCCTTATCTAGATTTACATACAGTACAGAGGAAGTTTTCCTAATAAAAAAACCAACTAAACAACTTAAAATTCAAATATCAGAAAAATACCAAGTAGGAGGGAGGAAATAGGGAACAGGAAAACTCCAGCCTAATTAACTATCCATTATAAATAAAAGTGAGGTAGTCACAAAACACCTCACGGACTGTCATTAGGCTCAAATTGGTTGTGTCTAGTTAAGATTAAGGTAACAAGGAAACTGCACATGTATAGACAGTTGTATGCAATTCTGTTTACTGCCTGTACGTGACCATCCAGGGCCTGGTTACATTCACATACTGTTCCTGTTCAGGTCCAGTGGCTTCCACAGGAGACTGGAGAGCTGCTAGAGGAAGCTCTCACAGCTAAGGGACACCGCCCAGCTCCTGCACAGAGTTAGAGGGTCACAAATGCCGCACTTCAGATTCCTAGGGCAATCACTCCTGGTTTTTCATGTCTTTCCTTCAGCAGAAAATGATATTGCAAGGTAACAGTGCCCTGGTGCAGCAATAGCCAATACATCCACCCACAGCACTGCTGCTCTCCAGTTTTCCAACAGAAATGCTCACACTGAACAGAAATTAGTTGGCAGCTAAGTATGTGCATGCCAATTATAATGTATTAATTCCTCAAGCTGAGCAGCCCTAATACCAGGGGGTTGGTTTGATGTTTGGTTTTTGGTTTTGTTTTTTTTTCACTAAAAAAAAAGACACTTGGCCAAGTTTTCATTCCATAACCAACAAAACAAGAATGTACATAATATTCTCACTACCTTTTTGCTACAGGCACTCACAGCCTGCATTAGTATTTGTGGCTGTAGTCCAGAAATTGCTCCTACAGTTTAACAACCATCCAATTCCACAGAGAGCTGATACTCAATTTTCTTTCAGCCCACCCTGTTGGATTCTTTACTCGTAGCTATGGTAATTGCTGCTCAAAATCTAGAATGGATCTTTGCTTCCCTAGATGACTACTCTACCCTTTCCTCCACCCCCCCCCCCCCCCCCCTCCCCCTGCATCTCTGTGGTACACAGAGAACATGGTTGAATCCTGCAATTTAGAAAAGGTTATGAAATGGGCTGTAGGGTTTTTTTGTGGAAGTGCATCCAAGTGGTGGAGGGAAAGACATTTAGAAAATCATTAGCTTCCTCTTCCTTTTAGAAGTCACAGGGTCATAGCAAAGAGTCTTGGGAGTTCACTACTTGCAACTCAGCGATGGGACCAGCACTCCAGGACAATGATACACCTCTTTCCTTGTAAAGCAGGACAAGCCATGGAAATTCAACCTTCTGCCAAACTATGTGAGAAATATTTTCTTACGGCGGTTCCAAGAAGAAAATAAAGCACAAAGGTGAATGTATCACCGCAACATGCTATTCAGCCCCTGAGAAGCAAAAGACAACCAGTTAAAAAGATAGTATCATGACAATAATGACTTTTCAACTTCCAGTTGAAAGATCCCCATTTAAGACCTCACCTTGGATGTTCTGGCCTCATTGGTACTTGTTTACAGGGTTCAGTAGTCATAATGCCTGATGGAAGAAAACAATGTTTTTCAGAAATGTTTGAAATTATATCTCCTCAAATAACTGCCTCCAGCCTAGGGAGGAACCCATGTATTCTTACCCAGTGTACACTACAGACCAGTATAAAGGCCACTGCACAGCTCATGGCACTTAGACGAATGAGAGCTTGTATCTCCCTCTGCAATGGTGTCTCACTGATTTTCCCACTCAGACGAGTGAGATGCTGCCCAAAGGCACTTCAGGCATACTGAAAACAGAAATGAGACTCAAATATAATTACTTTTGCCATATTACTTTCAGAACAAACAAGCCAAGCCTACAGACCTGCATAACACTGCAAGTCTGTGTGTAAGCACTGCTTCAGTCACCACGCTACACCTTGCCAGAAAGTGAAGCTACTGTTTATGATACAGTATTCAAAAATATGCTGGCTACCAGAATCCCTAAACTTAGAGCCAAAGTTTAGAGATACATCCTCTACAGGCACCCCACACATGAGAGAGAAACCCTGATCTGTTGCCATAGTTATGTTAGCTCAAGACAGAAGCCTAGGACAGCTATGTGGAAAACATGGTATGTTCTCCTAAAACTAACGGTGTGACTATGCCAGTTGATCCATGTTTGAATAAGGGTTATACAAGTAACGTTTCCTCTTGCATTCACAGTGTTCAACTACACAATTTCAGTGTTCTTTGAAAAGTTACTGGTGTTGTCCCAAGGGCACAGATAATCACCTCCAAGCCAACTGTGCTTTACCTGTGGGTCAGAATTAAATTCTATTTCCATTTAGGCCATGTGGTGGCATGTGGATGCAATATATTTTTTCTGTCTCAAAACTAGCTTATCATTGCACTTTCCAGTAATTAGCAGACTGAGCAGAAGAGACCAGACCTATACAGACCATGGAGATTAAACTAATTACTGCTCCTAAGAAAATTCCTTAAACTTCCCTCTCCCAAAAGGCATGCTTGCCCATTTACGTATGACAGTCACATTTTCTAGTTAATATCTTCTTCCACGTTGCTATCAAGAGGACATCCCTTACCAGCATTACATCCACACTGTTAAACAAGAAGGGCCGGGTGGTGGTGTGTGAGAGAATTATCATTAGTGCAAGAAGGGTATTATCTTCTGATTCTTATACTGTTTCACACACAGAGCTGCACAGTAGCTGGCAGCCAAATTACTCCAGGAGTATTATTCTGGGGCTTGCAGTTAAATAAAGAGGTTCCCAAGAGTTCTGGAGGACTCCCCAAGCAGCTTCAGAGAAGTTCTGATGAGATCTGATCAGCCAGAACCAAAAAAGAGAGGCCATAACAGGATACAACAGTCAGAAAATACATCACTTAGTAAAGATACATGCCAATGTTGCAGGTTCACCTTACCTGTAAAAATCACTGCAGACAGCTTTTTAAAAAATAAAGTTTGGCTCACAAAAAAGCCTGACCCATATCAGGCTTTGTTTCTTCCATAAGATTAACAAAAGACAGGTCACAGCATTGCAAATATATTCATCTTTCTCTCCAGAAAGTTAGATGTAATAAAAAAAACCCCACCAAACTGTAGATTGTAAAGAAACTTCTAAGAACTAGGCATAAGTTAGACTATCTGCCATCCCACCAGTGATCTTTATTCAGCCTGAAATACTCCAAAGCCTCCAAGAATATATGGTTGTTGTTTTGTATTTAGTTTTTAATCTATCATTTAAGCTGCAAGGTGGCGGTGGAAACAGAGAAGTTACATTTTTACCTACAGGTACAAATTGGTTAAAGATGTCACAACACTTCCAGTACATTCATAACTGCTCTCAGGTAGAACGTGAAGTTCATTCTCTCACTTCCCTTCAAGTAAAAGGAAGTATGTGAGAAAAATTAGCGTACCTCAATGGATGACTGGTGAGTGGTTGGCTAAGGGTTGTTGTAGTTAAATTGCAAAAGCTCAGACTTAAATTTACACACGATAATTGAGAAAGTAAACAATATTGATTTTAGCTCAGTGTCTTCTTTCCATCAAAGGACAGAGAGAAGTGAGACTTGAAATGTTCTGACCAAATCAATTTAATGTAATTAGCCTTGAAACATCTCTTTGCCATCGTGATTGTATCATGATAGTGGGAAATTAAGATTGTAAACCCAAAGCATATTATAGAAAAAGATTGCCAGGCAATACAGATATTTCCATCACAACTAGATACAGCACTCATGCACACACTTTTTAACAGCCACAGTTATCTCATCAACCTGTCAGTCCTCTGCAGAACAGTGTCACAAATACCTTTAGAAATAGTACAAAAATATCTACAGAGAGTGTTTCCGAAAATTGATGCCTCACCTGTCAAATTTGCCAAGCCTCAGAGATAAATACTTTTGCACACCTCTTTAAAAAAATATATATATAAAGACAATAATCTGTGTCCCTCATTCTGACCTTGGGAGGAAGCCTGTAGTGTCACAAAGCATTATTTTTATGGCAATTAAGCCTTACATAAATGTGTGTAAGCAACTTCCTTGTTGAGCAAATTTTTTCTTTTTTTTTTTTTTAAAGGAAAAAACAAGAACATTTAAGTTGAACTTCTCAGAGGAAGTCAAAACAAAATCTTCCCCAATCATGCCAAAATTTTTGTCTAAATAAAATACTTCCCTAATCCAAATAAAGTGTGAAGAAATGAATAAACAGCTTCTGAGTTATCCACCACGTAACAAAATATACGAGTGGTGTTTCTGAAGGTGACATTGAGAAGAATTTATGTGGAGTTTCTGAAAGCTTTTGATAGTAATCCTCATAGAAGCTTTATTTGGAAAAGTCAGTCAGTCAAGCCTCTGCTCATTAGCTCACAGTATGGGACAAAAGCAGGAGAGTAACAGAAACCAAACAGATAAAGAGTCAACTTCTTGAACTTGAGCAAAGTCAACAGCAAGACACACTAGGATGGTTGCAGAGACAAGAGGTAGTTCATACACTTATTAGTGAATCACAAAGAACAGAAAATTAAGTTTTTGGATGACATCAATGTTTTCTAGTTGTTAAGCACTGTAAGAAGCTTTGGAAAAAAATACATCGTATTAAAGAACTGAGCAGCAAAATGGCAGAAAAATTGCTTTTTTATACATTTATAGGAATTAGAGCACTATCAAAGAACAAGCGCTCTTCTCACACATGTTAATGCACTTGGAATTTTCTGACAATCTTCAAGACACAACTGTGATAGCAGTGGTAGGTCAATAAGAACATTTCAGTGAGAACTGTGTACAACTTTGCAGCAGCAGATGAACACAACTTGAGCCTGAAAGCAACTGGGACGCTTAAGTTGGGCAAGTGAACAATCAACACAGTATCAGAAACAGTGACATGAGCAATGAAAGGGATGCCACAAAACGTGTTCATAGGGTCTGTAATAGTGAGCTAACCCTCACTAGAAGAGTGAGATAAAACATGTGAGTAAATAGCAAAGGTGAACAAGTACCATTTTTAACACTTCTAGACTTACTGGATAAGAACATGTTCGTACCTAGATGGTACACACAGTGGAGGGGCAATGAATAAACAAATAAAGGAAAGAAGTCTGAGGAAGTCTGTCAGCAGAAAAAGCCACCTCTGACTGAGCACAGTGCAGGTCCAAACAGCAGGAATGATGCTTGCATTGGGAGCTGCTGGCATTTTGTTCAACAGGAAATAAGAATGTCTTGTGTTGTGAGAAACACATTAGGGATCTACAAACATCCAGGACAAGAGACAAGCAAGAGAAAAGCAAGTTGGTATAGTATGGAGTCCCATGAGCTGCCACCAAGTCAGGTAAGTAATACTGAGCACAACTTGCAGAGGAAATAGCAGTTTTAAAAACAAGCCAGAAAACTGGAGTACCCTGCAAAGTTGTCATCAAAAAGACACGTCTGGAGAATCAGATGACAACCCAAGATGAAAGATAAAGGGCCCTAAGACTCAAAAAGGTCTCAAACAAGCAACAGCCAGATCTTGTGAACTTGTAAACAAAGAGAAGTAATGTTGTTGTCGCAGAAAAGCCTAACTGATTCATGGAAAAGCATATGAGCCATATACAGATTGAAATACACTGATTAATTTAAGGACTCCTCATTATAATTCCTGTATTTTATTAATGGTAATGTTGCTTGTAAATTCTCATTATTGTCACTGTTGGCCTGGGAAAGAAAGACACACAAAACTGTGCTTGAAGGTGCTCTTTGTAGTCAGCTGGAAACAGCCATTACGTTATGCACATTCCCCCTCGATATAGATCAAACATGAAGGCAAAGGTAGATTGCGTGGCATATTGTTGTAGTTTAACCCCAGCCGGTAACTAAGCCCCACACAGCCGCTCACGCACTTCCCCCTGGTGGGATGGGGGAGAGAATCGGAAGAGTAAAAGTGAGAAAACTCGTGGGTTGAGATAAAGACAGTTTAATAGGTAAAGCAAAAGCCACACACAAGCAAAGCAAAACAAGGAATTCACTCACTACTTCCCATGGGCAGGCAGGTGTGCAGCCACCTCCAGGAAAGCAGGGCTCCATCATGTGTAACAGTGACTTGGGAAGACAAACGCCATCACTCCGAACGTCCCTCTCTTCCTCTTTCTTCCCCCAGCTTTATATGCTGAGCATGACGTCGTACGGTATGGAGCATCCCTTTAGTCAGTTGGGGTCAGCTGTCCCAGCTGTGTCCCCTCCCAACTCCTTGTGCACCCCCAGCCTCCTCGCTGGTGGGGTGGGGTGAGAAGCAGAAAAGGCCTCGACTCTGTGTACACACTGCTCTGCAGTAACAAAAACTTCCCTCTATTATCAACACTATTTTCAGCACAAATCCAAAACAGAGCCCCATACTAGCTACTGTGAAGAAAATTAACTCTATCCCAGTCAAAACCAGCACACATATTTACGAAGATACAGAGAGGAAGCTCATCACGCAACACAGGTGCCTAAGTTATCCAGATCCCTTTAGTCACTGTAACAAATGTACAGGGCATTTACACAGTATTCTACCAAAAGCAGAGGAAGTTTTCAATATCAATAGGGATACAAGTCAGGCTACTTCTACACTTGTGGAAAAATTACAACCAATACTCATTCCATTTTCCCACTCATACCTCCACTCCTTTTCATCAGCAGGCCATTAAGCACTGCAAGGCAAGATAAGTATCATTATTCCCATTTTGCAGATGAGAAAAAAAAAATCCAAACCCTGCACATAAAATCATTTTACCAGCGTCACCTAGCAAGGCAATGGCAGACATGGAAATTAAATTCAAGTTGGAGGAATCTTAGTGAACCAACACAGTGAACACAGATGTACGCCACATTGCCAACTTCAATTGCTTAAAACATCCTTAAGCTAATGTAGAATGGTTTTCCATTCCTTACCCCACAAAGATGGATTCAATTTACAACTGTCATTATCTAGGTTCCCTAGGCCACTTTCAAGCATTCTTTCAAAACCTTGGGTTTTTTGTTTTCAGCTGCTGATGCTTTAAAAAACCAAAACACCCCCAAAACCCAACCACCACTGTGATATAACAATCACAAGAATGGGTAACAATGCCTGCCTTAGTAACGGAAGAAATGCAACTGCTTGGGCTGGATCTTTCCTTACTGACTTTTTTCTTTTTACCTTGGATCTGTTACATTCTACTTCCACAACTATCTCTATTTCTGTCAACTCTATGAGAGAGATTTTGTACATACCAGATTTTTTTTTTTATTATAAGGTCAAACTCAATCTGCTTCTGTGACCTCAAAGAGCAGTTTCACAAACCCTCAAAGGCCTCACCCATTCCAAGCTACTGTTGCCTTTGAAAAGGTGTATCAAATGTCATCCCATAGGAGGAATTCCTTAAGGCAGCCAAATCTTCCTCTTGTGCAGAAGTGGAAGAATGAGGCACTGATCACTCTCTATTGCAGATACAGTCCTGCAGGCAAGGACTAACCCAGATTCACACCTCCTCTCCTCCTCCCTCTCCTATCAGCACCTCTTTATACATTCTGAGTCATAGGATACAGTAGTTGTTACATGGATCTACACCACCTTCCCTCCCCTCCTGGTCCCAGTAGCGACATAGCTGCATCCAGCCCTCTACACTTACCAAAATGCACTTAAATATTGTATTTGGTACTATAACACAAAGAGATATCACAATTTATGACAATTTTTGCTTGGGGCTCAATATTGGTTCCAGAGAACTCAACATGGCCAAGCATTCCTGATGGTCC
Organism: Phoenicopterus ruber ruber; assembly: GCA_009819775.1. Taxonomy (NCBI): domain Eukaryota; kingdom Metazoa; phylum Chordata; class Aves; order Phoenicopteriformes; family Phoenicopteridae; genus Phoenicopterus; species Phoenicopterus ruber. The sequence continues at coordinate 97,494,001 of CM020216.1, forward strand.
TAACTCCTCTAGCCTGTAACAGAGAAAAATTTTTCCCCTACCAGATAAAACAGAGAATTGCAAAAGGCAAGTTCTTTTTAGCAAGGTGCTTTCTAGGTAATGGTCAGTTTATGCTGTTGCCAGAGATATGAGGCAGCTGCTCCCCTAATAAGATTGGCATATACAACTACCCTAGACGCGTTCGGTAAACTATTCATGCTTAACTCTCATTTGAACTTTGTTGACATTTCTTCTTTCTCTCCCTCTTTAAAAAATATCAAAGTATTTAACTGCTTCTAAACAGTGTCAATCTTCTCCTTTCCTCCTCCCTCCCCCTAAAAAGTTCTGGAACCTGGAAGTTTAGAGATTCACCACACTAAAACTTGCTGTATACAAAACCTGGATTTCACTTTACTCAAAAAACATCTGCATGTTACATACATCTTAAAAAATTAAACATTTTATTCTGAAGGATATAAAATATCCCACAAACTTTGCCTCTGTTCTGCAATTCTAAGGATAACACAAAAATGGTCTGGTACTACAAAATCCACCCCTTTTCAATTTTTCCACCTCTAAATCCCTTATTTGTCTCTTGCTCTGTATCTGCCCCTTCCTTTCCAATCTCCACACCTGGTCTGCTTGTCTCTCATCTGGCTGACATGCTGAAAATAATTACATACTGTCCCCTGCCACTGCTGCCACATCACTTTCTCTCTTGAACTCCCTTATCAAAGTGCTTTTGCAACATGCCCAGCCTTAACTACTCATTCAAGGCTCTCCAGTTACACCAGAAGTGTACCAAAACCCATCTTCCAGGAATCTTCTTACACTCCAACGCATTTACATTTTACTCACCTCTTTCAGTCACACCACCACGAGGTCTCCCCTGCTGCGCCCTAGGGCAGTGCTCCCACCAAGCTTCAGTTCACCCTCCCTCAGATCCCATGCACTCAGACTCTTTTAACTCATCTTGATCTGAACAGGGGCCATCACAACACCTGGCAGATTAATAGGTGTGGAATGCAAAGCAAAGGGCAGAAAAAAAAATTCAAACAAAAAAGCCCATGTTCAGGCCACTGAGTAACAGCCAATGAACAGTACTGAAAGGGGGTGAACCAAAGAAATCCTTCCTCCTGAGGTTACCTCTATCTCTGCTTTCAGTGACACCATCCTCACCTTCTGCAAATGCAGCATTGCCCTGTTCCAATTCCGTAAAACAGACTGAAGAGGCCTCAGCGGCAGTGCTCATCTTGCATCTGAAAAATGTCAAGCAGATCTAGACTGCAATAGAAGGTAAGAGGTGACAGAAAAGGATGTATTTTTACTCAGCCCTAATTTAAGTATCTTAAAACCAAATTAACACACAAGTCCAAATACACATGCATGATAAACCTTCATAAGAACCTTCTTCATAAGAAAACCTGTCACTGATCACTTATCTCCCCCCCCCCACTTGCTAATATCTCTCTCCTCAGCACACCTTTCAAACATGCTTGTCATCCCAGTATCCCAGCATAAATGCAGCATGCAAAGAACCCAGTCCCGATGGTTGGCGTGGCAGAAGCTGGGCTGCTGAAAAAGGCCGTCTAAACTTGAGGCAAGGTCTGTCCACAATGGTTCCTATTTTTTGCCACACATCTTCAGAGCCACGGCACATTGGGTCTTCAGACTTGAAGGTCTGAGGGTGCCGGAAGAACCTGGCACACAGCTCCTGCTGTCGGGCACGTTACTCTCTCGCAGAGCTGCACTGTGAGTCGGTGCCCTCGCAGCCCCTGCTCACAGAGGCAGAGCCTTTCTGAAAAACAGACATTACAGCCTTGTGTTTATACACGGGCTAACATGCCCTGCCCATTTCCCCCAGCTGAGCTCATGAAGCTGAATTTGCAATCACACATGAACAGCAGCAGCCTTTCTCCTGTCAAGGGCAGAATCACCCTGATGACAGCAGTGTTTGCAGAATCCAGGGGAGGTACTCAGACACTTCAGATGCTGCAGCATAAAAAATTAGAAACAGAACTGATCACAGAGATTGCTCTTCGGTTAAATATTCTTTTTCTTCAGATTCACTGCAGTGCAAAAATCAGTTGCCCTTGCCTTAAGCTCTTTTATCAAGCGTTTCCCTAAGGAAGTATTTCTTACTACCCAAATCAATATCTACTGAAGTGGATTTAAGAATTTTAAAGGCCTTGATGTTTGCTATTAACATCAACTTGGATAGCTGCTCTGTTAAACACACATGCTTTCAGCGGTGATTCATTTGCAAGAGTCTATGTGCCCTGGCGAGTGAATTTATTTTCCATCAGAATATTCTGTACCAGCTTCTAGAAGGTGTCGCTGGATTGTCACTGTTTGTGGCAGAGAATTGTTTTATCAGTAACAAGTGTTTGCCTGAAAGCATTAGGCTTCTTCCACCTATCCTATACCATCACCCTGAGACTCCTATCTGCTTTTGAGATGTTGGCACGAGCACATCATCCACGCTGCCCATTGGATCATCATGAAGCATTCAGAATAGAGAAGAAAGTTACAAACACTTTACATAAGGTAAACGTCACATTTTTCCACATTTCAAATGAAGAAATACCTCAGAGATTTATGAAAATGTACACTTATTTTCTTTGTAAGCTTCTGTTTACCTAACAAACTGGGTTTGTGCCTGCATTTTCTCAAAAATTAAACAAAGTTTTCTAAGAAGTTACAGTGCCTCTGCTCCCAAAACTAGTATGTCTATTAACTATGCATACTTATGTTAATAATACACAATATGACTAATACCTAACTCTCAAATAGTTTCATATCATATGCATGCTGTGTTCACACATTTGTGCATCTTTCTTCATCAGTGAAAAGACCTAGCCACAGAGGGCTTGGCCTCTGAATGCTAAACCCTCCTGGCTGCTACTGAACTCCCACAATTGCAGGTGCCCAACATCTCACAGGACTGAGATCTACTGCTGTATAAAGGGTTTTAACAAAACAAATGCAGGTGCAACAAGGCATGAAAGACTAGCTACCTACAGGCAAGCACACACTACAGCCACTCTATAGCTAGGAAAACTGTATGAAACTATGCACGTGAATACATACTTACTACTAAAACTGGAAGTATACATTAAGAGTTTTTCCATTCCTTGTGACTCTGCTGCACCCTTTCTCCTAAAGTCAAAGGCAAAAAAGCAGGCTGGATGACAGGGCAGCCTGTTGGTTACAAAAGGGCCACCATGCTGCATTTAGGTCGCAGCCTTCTGCATCACGTATCCCAGGCAAAGATGTTTCTGCAGAAAGCGGCTCATGACTGAACCAAGGCGCAACCCAGCCTAATTCAAGAATGTACAAGCAGATGGTCACTGGAGTTAGGCTCTTCTGAAGACTTTCTAAAATTTTGGTTCTTAAGGCTCACTCGACTAGGGAGAGACCCCATCTCAGCTGTTACATAAGTCTGAAGGGAAAAAAGTGGCTAACTATGCAAAAAAACCGCAAAGCCTGTTCCTCATGACAATCCGTTAGGCCAGAGAGTCAAAATACACATGAAGGACTTAACTTACACTTACAGACTCTCAGAAGTGTAGAGAGGCTTGAGGCGTTTCTCTACATTTCTTAAATCCATCAGCTTTAACTTATTCCAAAGAAAATCTTATGAAAATCAAATCTTAATTTCACCCTCACATATACCTCCTCTCTCAGAATGCATAGAAAAGCAAGGCTTAAAGACAGTATAAATGCAATTAACTTCACTTCACCTATCTATTCTGGGAAACTGAAGTTGTTGTCTATCAAGCTGAACATACTTAAATTGATGGACTCCTATGTGGTTTTAACCTTTTAAAACTTGCTAAGTTGTTCTTAAATGGTAGGTGAATTATTTACTTCAATCTTTATACAAATTCCTGTCTGACAAGTACTCATGTAGAAGAAAGTAAAGTTTTAAAATTAAGGAATCTGATAATCCATTCCATATGAAACATTCCAGCTATGGAATGTGTTCACCATGTATCACGAATGCTGCCACGACAGAGTTTCTAACTCAGCTAAAATTTGCAGAATTTCACATTATTATGTTTTATGGTGGGGGTTTTGGTGGCTTTTTGTTTGTTTGGGGGTTTTGGATTTTTTTACATTATCACTTAAGTTACTTAAATCTTTCAAATTCCTCTTGCGTATTTCCTTATTTAAATTTTAATGAACATTTTAAAATCAAATATGAAATAGTAATTTCATTGTATGTGATTAGGCAAAACGCACCAACGTCTTTCACTCAGAGAAAAATTTTCTTTAAATCAGAAAATAGATTTAGTATACTTACATAGCCTTAGCTATACTTTGCACTTGTATACAAAACAATCTCTAAAGAAACTTTAATTCTTCATGAAAGACATACTGAATAGTGATTTGGTTTTCTTCCACAGCACCTCAAAAAAATCCATTCAATCCATTCAAAAGAGTGTAGCATGAGATGTTTTGGGATACTTTTTTTTTGCTACAGTACTGCTTTTGCACAAGACAGAGCAAGATGGAAGCCAAGAGAAGTCCATTTGCATGCCTGATGATTTACTGCACTTCATGGACTCAGAACCACAGTTTGCTAGCTTTATTTCTCTTGTGAGCAAGGTTCATCTTAAGAAATCCATACCAGCTTCATCTCCCGTGCTCCAGAAGCCTTTGACTGGCGCATACTGCAGACAGTGTTTACACAGCAGCTAACCAGCAAGGAGTCTCTTCGCATTATGCAGCAATTACTATTTTCGTCACTAACCAAAAACTCCCTTAATTCATTGATTGCACCTTGGATTCCTCCCTCTCCTTAAAACTGAAAGCTGCTGACCCTCACTTTAGAAGGAAAGGAATTTTTAAGTTCTGTTCTGACACAACAATGGAAAATTACTGTGAAAAGATCACTTATATCACAGCTAGACGATAGGCAGCTTTGGACCCAACAGCTCATACTAATGGAAATCAAATCAGCTGAGGGAAGACAAAAGACATTTGAGAGGTATACATGTCATAAAAGTTTTGAAAATTTACAGCAGAGTGGGGGAAAAAACCCCACAAAAGCATAAATTAGGGGAATTTCACCATTTTTCCCTTTTTATCAGTTCCATTATATAACCTCTAGTGAAGGGATATTTGTAACTTATCTGTAAGAATTTCTCAAGGCTAAAATCTTTACATAGAAAATCTCAACACAAATTTCATTATCTAGATACAACTTCAGTAACTTAAAATCAGGAACAAATTCTTCTTCAAATGCATCGATTTACTTTTTCATTTCAAATCCTGTTCTAAATGAAGAGTCAGGCTATCCAGTAAATAGGTTAAGACAAAATAACAAACACCCTGATTGCAAAACCACAATTTCTTATAGCAAAAGTGAAGCTCCCAAGGAAGGAGAAAAAATTCTGGAGTGACTGTGGGATGATTTCGCCCCCCAGAGAAACAGCAGGACTGAAGTACCTTTTGGCTGACATTTCGCCAGGCAGCATGTAATTCGGTTAGTTTCACAACAGCAAACCGCATTCTTATACTCTAAAAATGTAAGCTCTTCATTACACTGATTCAGAGGGATGATTACAAATAACCAGTTGTATGCACTAGCTGCTTTCACTGAAATGGAAAAATTTGCAGATGTTTGATAAACACACAGATGTAATTATCACTTCAGATTTTTCAGCTAAAGCTGAAGAAACTCTTTACTCTCTCTGCAATGCAGGCACAAATACACAATAGCTATGATATTCCTTGGACACTGCCCTCCAGCTGTTTGCTCATCCAATACAAGAAATGACTAATTATTATTTTGGATAAACATACTTGATATTTATTTTAAAAAAATGTTTTATTTATTTCACTGCAAAGAATGCAAAAAACCCATCTGATCCCTGTTGTTCTTAGATCTCTTGCAGCAGCGTAACAGGGCAAGAGGAAACCAAGACAGATTAACACACAATTCAATTGGGTACTCCTTTCTCCTGCACCTCAGAACACCCCTTTGCTGAAGTATAAGCTGAATTCTATCTTCTCCAAAAGCATTACCAAGATGTCAAGATTATCGTACACAAAGGATATACGTTAGCAGCTCCAAGTCAACTCTCACAGGGCATACCACACAGTTTCTAAATAACAGCATTGAGACTTCATGGGGAACGTTGCAAACAGTATTTAGAAAAGTCAGAACGTTTAAACTTTTACATTTTTAAAATCTAACTATTACAAAGTAAATCCAGTGGTTTAACTTTTCGCCTTAATTCCTGTTAAAACAGAAATTATAATGCAAGGTTACAGCATAAAACATTTATATGTCTGTGCTTCGCTATGCATGCAAAATATGTTTTTCCCCTATCTTTTCCAGAGGTGACACCTTAGGGCTCAGACATGCAACCAAGTTACTATGGGTCCTATGAGTACTAAAAATAGCTGCTGGGCATGCTCTAATACCAGGCAAAATGCAAGGTAAGGCAACTCTGCTGAAACACCCTTTATTATATCACCCTCTCTTGCATTTACCCTGGGCTGAGAGCACAGAGGGCGACAGGCAGAAATGTCGTAACTCAGTCCCGTGCCTGAATGCTTGGCCTTGACAGTGTGACTATCAGGCCACTCCGTGTTAACTGGACAGAGACTGAGGAAAAAGGCAAATATCTCTATCCCTGACCTCCACCTAAAACCCAGTTCATCAAACAGGCTGGGGTCTCTGTAGCTACAGCATTTCTCTGCTGCTTAAGTTAATTGTTAGAGACAAAAGCCGAAATCTGTAGCCTGTGTCTAAAGCAGAGAAGGACCACACTACCTACCTGCACGAGAACCTCTCCCCTACCACTAGGCTCAAGCATAGGCTACGACTCTGCTCAGGGTTAGGAAAACTAACGGTTGAGGAGCACTCTTCCTTGTCTCAAATGGATCTTTCTTCAAGGATACATATAAACACGCAATCAATGTTGTCTTTTATATTTCCATGTTATAAATCCAACTAAATCACGTTTACACATGTACAATCTTGCTCTGACTTACCCTCCTCACGGGGCCTCTGGATTCCTAACTTGTCTTCCTCGGGACACAGCTAAGCTCTCCAAAGGTAACCAGATAGCAGACTACTCAAAATGAAACTTTCCTATACCGTTTCAAACACACTACCAAGCAGTTCATGTCTTCTCTCCTTTGTGTCTCTTCCTTTCTTTTGGCCAAAGACAAGACAGACAGTATAAAACAGAGCAGTAAAAAGTTACAACACCACCTGAAAATCCACTGAAAACTTTAACACAGTTAAGTACCCTTTCTTTGACAGACTTAAGAACGAAACTGGCAGCACTGTCACATTTTCTATGAAAAATGTACAACTTGGGGTAGAAGTGTTCAGCTGTCAAGGGAATATATGTGTCTATATGAAAAGTTGTATAGAATCACAGGATCATTTAGGTTGGAAAAGACCTTTAAGATCATCAAGTTCAACCGTGTAAGAGTAGACTGAACAGCTGCCAGCTCCATTATGTACATGAAAGCCATAATTTAGATTTTAAAAATATTGTTATTAAGACAAGAAATAAAAAATGACTCAAATGCATGCCAGCATTATCTGTTAAATGCTAAAGCTTTTAAGTGACCTTTACTTTCAGATGTTAATCATGCATCAGACAACACAGTCTTCCAAGTTCCTGCTAAGACAAAGCAGATCAATATCGATACTTTCCCCAAGAAATAACAGCCTTACTTTACAACAGCGTAAGTCTGTTGACAGCATTGCATACTAAATTCTGAAATAATCCACTGGAAGTAGCAGTTTCTCCAATACTGTTGGCTTAAGAGTTAGCCAGTAATTGCACCTGATGATTACAGGATAGTCAGCTGTTCCCAGGGTGAAACTATTTGCTAACACTGAAGATCATGAGATTATTATTATTTATCAACTGTCAATAAGATAAAACTGTAATATATGCAAATACAACACATCTCTCCCAAGGTATTTACAGTACACATTAGAAAGATAATACAGTTTATCACATCACAGCGAGTAATTACATAAACTCACTTAAAATCAGGATCTTTTCCTTGGGAGTCATGGTTTGTTCTAATGATGTAGAGAGACCAGTTTTGCAAACCAAACTTCTCCTGAACCAAAGGAACTACCTTTATTTTCTAAGGTCACTGCTCAGTCCCTATTTTAAAAAAAAGCTTTTGGAGTAAAGAAGTATATTAAATATATAGTAGACTTGAAAATTCCTAGCTTGGTAAACTACTACAACAAACAGCATATTCACATCCTTTTTTTTTGAAATTATCTATTTGTAAGATAAGGATAGGATCAGTAGCAATGCCTTTACACAAATATTCTTCCATTTACAAAGTTCAAAGCCTATTTGTTGCTTTGCTGATTTAATATCTTTTTGCTTCCAAGATGATATTGGTTTCCCCAGCAGCACTGTTCTGTTAAGGAGAAAAAAATACTGCAACTGCAAACTAAGATAGCCTTTGATTAACATTATCAACATTATCAGAAAGTGACAATATTGACGGGCGGTAAGGACTGTGCATGTTAAACGCAAGCCTCAAGAGAATTCTTACGACATCACTTCTATCTGTTTTTATTTATTGAAGTCTCTGCACATTTCTCAAACACACATTTCTATAACCAATCATATTACACTATTTTACACCAGTCATTGCACTAATCGTATGCTGTGCCTACAACCTTTGCTTACAAGTAACTCCACATAACACAGATAACTATTCATATTTAATTTCCAATTATTTCTTTTTAACAGTTTGGCTAAATACTTATTTTAGCTACTGTTGCAGACTAGTCTGAAAAGGAAGTTAGTCTTGAATGAATTTGTTGGTTCATAACAGGTAGGTATTCCTCCTTACCACTCACCACATGCCAGACTGGCACATTTTAACTCTTTCTTTGCTTGACCACACAGTATTAGTCTAGGTCAAAATTATCAAGGTGGAGTAAAGCAAGCATAGAGTCTTGAAATGTCATTCTTTCTTCAGAGTCTGCTTTAGACTGTCATTGAAGTGTGAAGTTGTATGCAAAGCATCTCTCCCATGGTCAACAGCCACTACAGCAATATGGAGTAAAACTGCCAGGGGCTGGCATTGCCACTGTTCCCTGGGCTTACAGGAACGTTCCTCTAATGGAGCCATCAAAGACCCACAAGGTACCCTGAAGATCAATAGACCCAGAATAATCCCTAGGATCTTCCTTATCAGAAAGGACTTTTCAGAGCAGAATTAATGAGAGTTTTGACTTTCTGCTTCATGAAATAGGAAGCTTCATGGAATAAAAAGACATTCTACCACGTCTTTTGTCTGTTGTTGAAGATAAGATGAAATTTGTATTTTAATCTGGTGTGCCCCACAACATGTCAGTAATACATTTTTCTCTGCTGGACTTCTTTGGTTATTCTCCCATATCCTTTGAACCAATTCCATCTTCCTAAAAGGGACAAGCAAAAATTTTGCATAGGTAATCCTCCTCTCAAAAGCTTCTTAACTGAATTTTTCCCACAGGAATGTGGCGATTCTCAGCAAACATTTCAGATAACTGGGAGGAATATTCAAGTGATAATTATGGCTTCAACAGAAGTACTGCTTCAATATTCAGCTTGGAAAAAATTCTGAAACTTGGTCAATGAATGACAGATGAAAGCAACTCTAAATTTGTTTTCAGGAAAAACACTCACCTTTTTAGTTTGCCATTTCTGGTGGGAAATTTTTTGCATTTTCATTTTGTGCCATTTTCTTAATGGTTTCACTTCCTTTTTTAATTAAAACCTCATTTGACATTTGAAATGTCAAAATTCTTTGCAAGATTATTGGCTCTTCTAAAGAACTGCAGCTCCTAGAAAGAACAAGGTCATCAGCACAGCTGCAAAGAGCAACATCAGAACCTGCTAAACATGAAGGTCTTGACAAGTTTCTGTTATGTGAGCTGCCAAGTAGATCTTCATTAGGAATTTTATTTTTAACCATGCAGTCTCACCTCACTATAAGATGGTCTACTCATCTGTTTTCACAGAACTACTGCTGAAAATGGGGTATACTACATAGCCAATGCTATCATGCCATTGCTTTTTGGAGAAATGGCTATTACTTGAAGAGCAGCTTCTGCTTTTCATGATGTTGTGAATACTGTGTTCAGTTTTGGGCCCCTCACTACAAGAAAGAAATTGATTGAGGTGCTAGAGTGTGTCCAGAGATAGGCAACGAGGCTGGTGAAGGGTCTGGAACACAAGTCCTATGAGGAACGGCTGAGGGAACTGGGGATGTTTAGCCTGGAGAAAAGGAGGCTGAGGGGAGACCTTATCGCTCTCTACAACTGCCTGAAAGGAGGTTGTAGAGAGGTGGGTGTCAATCTCTTCTCCCAAGTAACAGGCGATAGGACGAGAGGAAACAGCCTCAAGTTGTGCCAGGGGAGGTTTAGATTGGATATTAGGAAACATTTCTTCACCAAAAGGGTTGTCAGGCACTGGAACAGGCTGCCCAGGGAAGTGGTGGAGTCACCATGCCTGGAGGTATTTAAAAGATGTGTAGGTGTGGTGCTTAGGGACATGGTTTAGGGGTGGACTTGGCAGTGATAGGTTAACAGTTGGACTTGATGATGTTAAAGGTCTTTTCCAACCTACATGATCCTATGATTCTATATTCTAACCCATTCAAGAACCTGCTAAGCAGATGTTCTGGAAATGGCAAGTTAAATGGACAACCCCTACAGAATTCAGAATCATACCCTCACGATTTTTTTTCCTTACATTCTCCTCCAACACAGACAGACAGACATACTCCGAGCAGTACCTACCAGACATTTACACCAAGGATGTGTTTTACATCCATCTTCCCTGGTGCTTAAGCAACCTTGCTTGGCGCCATTGGGGGAACACTCTTTGGCTTAGGACCTTTTCCTAAAAGCACATTTCTGATGGAGACCAGCAGGTTTCTTTTCTTAGAAAGCAGCCAAAACAAACAGGATTGCATCCAGCCTCTTTTTACCCAACTGTTAAGTGTCTAAACACCTGGATGAGAGGGTTCAATATTCTGCCTAAAGAGACTAAAACATTACTCTTTCCTCCTCACTGCTTCTTCCATCTAGAGCTGGGAAGGCAGTTTCATTTCTCAGCTGAAGCTGTTCTGTTGCACACTGAATACTTAAATAGCAATTCAATCAGAGTGAGCAGCAGTCTCTAACCTAAGTATAAAAGTTCACTTACTTTATATGATGTTGCTACTAAAGCAGCAGCAAGGTATTAGGATCCTCTTCCACACAGGCTGCTCTCAGGAAGGAGACTAAACTGAACTTGCATCCCCAATGAGTACTTAAGCCAGCAGGCTCATTTACAAAGGGAAAAAACCCTAAACATATATAATGCTGATATTGGCTGTGCTTTACAATACAATAGCAGTTACTCCTCTGTTGGGCCAACAGCCCAAATTCAGACATACAGATAGGTCTACTGAGAGTATATGCACTTGACAAAGGCAGAGGAACAACACCAAGTTACAGGTTTGGAATAGCTCAGGTGCACATCTGTTACCGAGCTGCTCAGATCTGCCAAGCCGATGGGCTTCTAAACTCATCCAAGAACAGATTTGGGGGAACACGGTAATAAAACCAGTAATCTTACAAACTTTAGCTGCCTTGAGGATTAAAATTAACTCAATAGTTCCTCATAGCAGTTGTGATACTGGGCATATAGATCCCAATTCCCTTTCCAGATCTGACCTTTAGCCTATGCCTCTATTCTATGTGTGAACGTATACCAACACACAAATAACAGCTTCCTTTGCTTGTCAGTATCTTATACTTGTTGGCAAACACAAGCAAAGGGTTGCCTGGAAAGGAGAAGAGGAACAAAACCCAAAAGAAAGTTAACACCATCAGTGGTCAGAATGAGAGCCTGAAGTTTCAAGCATCTGACAGAGCCCGAGGAAACCCTGATGCCACAACACTGCCAGAACCATCAGCAGAGCCACGATTACTTTTTAGCCTTTCAGTGGGAAAAGGAAGCTGTAAATGCAATCCACAGCAGGCAACAAAGGATATTGTATAGTTTACAACTGCCATGAACATTAAACAAGCCCACAGAAGTCACAAGGGTGCCCACTGTGCCAAAAGACAAATCCAGAACAGATCCAGGAGAGGGATGTTCGCTTCTCACAGGCTGCTCCCATTTCACACAGCACACCACCACAGCTCAACAGGGAAATGGGCAGCCAGGGGACAGGAGGCAGCCCCGTGCCCTCAGCCCACACGCAGCCTCAGCCCTCCAGGATCCCCCTTCCCGCCCCATGTACTAACACCACAGGCACTACACAACCCCACAAAGGCCAGCAGCTGGCTCCTCTATGGGGCCATTACATGCCACCAGCTGCCAAACTGCTTGGGTGATTTAAAAGAAAACCGGGGCAGGGGGGCCATTACACAAACCTGAAAAGACTTTAATCAAAATAATCTGAGAGCTAATTAGAAAATTAACCAGCCAATTAGTTCAGGTGGTGCAAGCAGCCGGGAGGGAAGGGAGTGCTCTGAGGCCTCCCCCCCTCCCCAAGCAGAGTAGGGGGCCCGGCTGATGAGGCCCTGCCTAGGCCCTGCCTGCCTCGGGAAGGGCAGCTGTAACTGCCTCCACCCACGGCCCCAAGGGAGGGGAGGGGAAGAGAAGTGTGTCTCCTGCCAGACACCTCAGGGACACAGCAAACACCGTTTAGGGACTTGGAGGCAGCTGGGTGTGAGAAGGGAGTGTTTCAGGAGGCTTTGTCCAGTTACGCCGAAAGGGCTCCTTCGCCCCCTGTAGCACGTCTACCCCAATCGTTTGGCTTCATCTTTGCGCAAATCCACATTATCGGCTGGAGAGGGATCCCAAACATCCCGAAGTCTGTTTCAGATAGAGCAGCTTTGGTGGTAGCAGGTACACACAGATGTAGCGGACACACAATGTATCCTGTATACAGGTAGAGCACGTAGGAAACCACAATCCCTGATCCCTTCTAGCACTGCGCCGCTGGCTTCCTCCGTCTTCAAAGCAAACCCTGCAGGGGGGGATTTTTCAAAGTCACTCAGTGCATTGGTTTGACTCTAATGCTGCTGAAGTACCCGATTAAACTCCTGTTTGTAGTGAAAGCACAGTTACATCAACACTGTTTATCCTGCCCAGAATTTCCCACTACCTCATTTTATCTGTGACAAAAAATAAACAATTATCAACAGTCTCCCACTTCTCGGTAGGCTGAGATGTGCTGTTAACAAGCTACCCAAACATCCTCATCTGGAAAGAAGTAAAAGAAAAAGAACTGTCTGGCAGTAGGAATATCCTTTTTTTGCCACGAAGGACTCCATGCATCAGCAAAAATGTTGCATTATTTTTTTTTTTAATAAAATACTTGGATTATGAGGGAAAAAATGGTTTCAAAGATAAAAATTAAAGCCATGAGTCTGGCTCCAAATATATGCAAACAGTCCATGAAAAGGGTCAGTCTCTTTACAAAAATAGCACCAATGCCTCGGTATCACTTAACCGTGACAAAGAGGCTGCAGCCAGCAACAGTTTCACCCGGTTCTTCTTCTGAATGGGATTTCATAGGGAGAAAAACCAAAGCCAACAAAAACCTAGTTGGTGCCAGTGGGACTTTCCTATATGTCTATCAACTCGGCAAAGCTACAAGGTCATTCTTGTGAAACCTAGAGCATTATGGATTAGATTACTCCTTCACTAAAGAGCAGTTAATACTTGGAGGATAGGTGGGCACTACATGTCACTCCAGAAAATATACTGACCATGCAGGAAAATGAAGAAGCACCTCAGCAAGTCAGGAAACTTGACAGCATTTTCCAGCACCACACGCAACAAACGTTACTGTTAAGAGAGATCAAGGCAAGGCATCATTTTTTAAAAAACAAGACAAAAAAAGCAGAGTGTTTTTTCACTTGACATCACAGATATTTATTTGGAAATCATAAAAGTCAACAAGCTAACATCAAAGTAAAGCCACACAGGGCTGAAGAATTTATCTTGCTTCAGCATGACTCATGAACCTATTTCCACTCCTAAATCCCCAGTAAAATGCCTTTTTGCAACCACTATTTTTGTGTTATAATAAAAAGGTACATGAAAGGACAAAGATCAGTAGAATGCAAGGAACTATCATGAAATTTCAGGTGCCGATCTCACAGCTGCCAAGACAGCAGGCCTTGCTTATCTTTGCAGACAACTACAGGTGCTTCAAGTACATGAGGGGGTTTAACTGAATGAAACATTCCCTATTTTAAGCATTCACAGAATTTTGTGACAAAAGGATTGTTCTAGCCCCTATTTTCCATCCTATACAACAGAGGTGATGATAGGATTTTTTCATTCAGAAACTCAGTTGTCCTAGACACAGTGTAATGAATGATTTTAAATCCTCAAGGATGATTAATACCTTCATCAGTGAGGTTTTACCATTGGTTAATTAGTGTTAAAATACGTGCCTTGACTCTAGTCCAAATTCGTTTAGAATCAACTTGCAGCCATCTGATATCGACAATTTTTCCTACTTGAAAGGAGGACCCTTTGATTTTTAAATTTGCTTTTCCTTAGTTTGATCAATCCACTGTCAATAACCCCTTTCTTGGTTAAACTCCAAAGATGGAATTTCTTTAATCTCTCATTAGAAGGAAAATTTGTCAGGTCTGAATCACCCTTTTCTCTTGTTTCAGGACTTTCTCTACTATCCAACATCCTTTTCAATGCATAAGCCTCAGGACCAGCCCACTTATTTTCTCAATTCTCCTATTAATGCCATGGACATATACCTGGTACACCTGGTCCTTTTTATACATCCAAGGACCATATTTGTTTTAACCATCATCCAACACCAGGAATTTTTACCCTGTCAGATATCTAAGCTGAACCATAAACCCCTTAAAGAGGCATTTGATTCCAAAATACAACCCTCATAACAGATGTATAATCCTGAATACATCACCTTGCATTTGGCTCTATTAACACGTACCTTGTTAAAATGAGACCAGTTTGACATGTAACCAAGATTTCTCAGAAGCAATTTCTACCTATCATTGCAAATACTGAGAGTTACCACATTTAACCTTCAACTAATTACAATTTTTCTTCCTATCTTGATATACATCAACAATATAGCAACCAAGCACAGTTTTTCACACCTTTGCGCCTTGAACCTACTGCAATGCTTTTGAGAACGACTATTCTCATTTTTGCTTTCTACAGTCACTTGACTAGTGTGTAATCCATCTAGTTTTCCTGTGTGTTACCAATTTTTTAATCTTTATGTTATTTTGACATGGTGTTTGTCACCTCTCCCAGGAGTCTACCAAGTCAACAAAATTCTTCACGGTCAATCAAAATGAAAGTATTTCCTTTGGCAAGACCTGCCATGTGCATGACTGTCCACAAGACAGGAATCCCCTTTATCGAGGGATCATTTCATTTTAGCCAAAGAATTATTTTTCATATTTTATTTAATTAATATGAACATTCAGAGCACTTCTACTTGGAAAGATAGGACATAACTGTAGAAATAAGCTGCTGTATCTAGGAAGAAGAGAGTATCTTTGCTCTGTGGCCATGGATATGGTGGATTTTTCCCAGCTGGGAGAACTTACCCTCAGTATCCTTTTGTTCAGACATTTATTCCCGAGAGATGAAGAGAGTAACAACATTTGAAAACGTGCAGGCAAATCTGATGTTCTTGTACAGGTACTGAGAAATTTCCGTTTAGCTACTTAGTAACTACCAGTGCAAGGTAGTTCATTCTGACCAGAAAATTAAATATATTGGAAGTTTTTGTCACCACAGGACATTCATTTGCCCTCATAAGAGACCAGAATTGCTTTGAAGGCAAGCTTTTTAATGCCTGTAAACCAGTGGCGATGGCAAGCAGAGAGGCAAATTAATTGCCATCTCTGTAGTTTTATTAGGAACCCACAGGCGTAAGGTTGACACTTTCTCAGATAAATACGGCTGGGAAAACATACAGGACTTCATCAATTTGCAATAATTGACAAAACTGCAAAGAGAAAATCAAAGTTATTTCATCCTGGAGACAAAAAATTCTGTAGTTTATATCTCTACAAAGAAATTTGCTTTACAGAGTACAGGCAGCTTATGGTTTGTCAGGATGTATCGAAAAATGAGAGTAGAGTATGCACCGCGAGAACAATTGCAATAGTACATCAGTGACAGCCTAGCTACAACTATCGACTAACTGTATTTCATAAAGCAAAGAAATAACTTATTACGTGTCAGTTACAGACCACTGAGAAGCATACAAGAAAATATTTGACATTCCCAGCGTGTAAGCTTCTGAACTCCCCTGCCACTGTCTCAGTTCTTGGAAGTCTGCAGCAAAGCCAGCATTTGATGAAAGCCAGCAGCTTTGCTCTTCACAGAACTGAATTTCTTCGAAAAATTCTGTAGATTATTAACTTAAAGAAAAAAAAAATCTGTCTAAAGAAATCTTTAGGCTGTCTAAAGGAATCTGTCTGACATTGCTGCCTCCTGATGGGGATATATACTGATTGTAGACTTTTACTCAGATGTCTGAACAGGCAGCTGTGATTTTTACCCGGTTGAATTGAAATGAGTAGAACTGAACTGTCTTGACCAAGAAAAAGTTCCGGAACACCTCAGGGAAAGATGATTTTTTTAGGACCTTTCCTTGACAGGGATCTAAGCAACTATTTCCTTTGATAAAAATCAGATCTGGATTCCCTTTCTGAATTGTACAGACTTTTTTTTTGAAACCCATCACATTTAAGCCAAGTCTTACAACAGAAGGCTGTACCACATAGTCCTTTTGGAGCATCATACTGTTCTCGCTGCAACACGGATATCCCCATTGGCACAAAATACTGCAGCAAACTCCCAACCCGCAAACATAAAACAATGAAGTTACCCTTTCATTATCAATCAATATTATCCCACTTTTTTGTCCTATTTTTGGAGATCCACAGACTTGTAACCTGTGTTTGGACACTGTTCAGGAGAACTGAGGAGGGAATGTAGAAGGTGTAAGGCCTTCAGAGGCTTGCACATATTTAGTGTATGTCCTCCTTAAAAGTGACAGAAGCATTGTAACAAACACTGCGTTCCTGAGTAGGCAAAGCTGACCCTGTTCTGAGGTTAAAAGATGTTTTTTAAAAAAAAAAAAAAAAAAAGCCATCTGTATGAGAGATAAATTAATCTCCAAGGAAATCTACTACAGTATAAATTACTGTACCAGAAAATCTTTGCTTGGATTAACAAGCCAACTGAATTCTCCAAAGAGTAAATTTGCAGTTTGGAAGTGATGATGACTTCTAACAATGAAACAATTACCTTTTAAATGATGTCTCTGGGCAAGCTCAAAATACATGGATAACATAGTTCTTTCAGCACATTCTTTGTCTATGTTTTCTGCTTAATAACTCTTTCATATTCCCTACCCTCCCACCCCCGAAACATTAATGAAATACATTGGATGTATACCTCCCGAACTATGTGGAGGGAACAATTGAGACTGAGCAAATAGGCTGCTTCACCGGTGCTACATCATTATAAAGCTTTATCTGCTACGGGTGCTGAACAGAACTACTTGTTTTCTCTTAATAAAAACAAACACTATCGGCACATTAAAACCACTAATGAGTCCAAACGAGAGTGAAGGAGTTCTCAGAGAAGTGCATGTGCTCTGGGCTGCCCGATTACAGATGCATTTGTCTTGGTTCTAATTTAAAAGGCATTCTGAGCATCTTGGACGACTTGCCCCAATTTTGAAAAAAAATCATTATTACGTTACTAGCATCAATTGCCAAAAAACCCACCTTGTATGCACTAAACTAAACAAGGGTTTTTGATCCCTTCAGAGAACTAAAGAGATAGATACTAGCTAAAATTGACTGTGCTGTATGAATTACTTCAAGGCAATGAATCCGGTCACAGCACGGTGAGAGGGATGAAAAGCGGAACACCAGCCACATCTAAAAGGTGTGAGCAGTCATGCAAGGAGGATTTGATCACTTTTGCTTTATAGTCAATAGAATGATCTAAAGTTATGCTTAGACACTAAACAACCGTTTCCATTTCAGAGAGTAAGCCATGATGGAAGTAACTCGAACTACCTACAGCTGCTGAATGTACGCTTTTGGAGGGTGTGGTTGTGTCACCGCAGGCAGTGTAGCAAGTTGCCAGATGTCAGCTGAACCATAGTTACTGTTGAGGCACACCTCCTTCCTTACCGCGTGGAAAATGGGATGAAAAAAAGAAAAGTATGGCTTCTCTCAGTGAAATGAAGTTACGCTCAGGGACTGCAGATCCACTGCCATATTTGTACTTCATCTCCAGCAAACCCGTTATTTCACCAGATTAACTGCTGCCTTTGCGGCTCGTTCCAAAGATCCCATCATTCAAATCAAACTCAGCTTTCTTTACATTGACAGCATTTTATTTCAAAATATATTAACCGTTCTGTGCTTACAAAGGACTGCAGTGTGAATACAATATTAAGTTAAAAGCTTCTTAAACCTGCTACAAAAAACCTTTTTATTAGGAAGAGGACTGGTGCATACAATCAAAATTATTTAGTTTAAATACCTCTGCAGTCTACACGAGTACTTCTCAATCTTAAACTCACACGTTTTGTTCTGCCACAGATGGACACAGGAGTTATATTTTCAAGATTATACATGCAAAACCAGGTACTGTACCAAAACCAATTATGGTAACATTAGTTTCGAACGTAGTTCCATTCTGAAGATGTATCACATATACATTTACAGACAAAATTTGTGTCAACAAACGATAGAAGTTATTGCTCCAAATCCCCACAGGTTCGGGGTAGGAATGCACGCTTTAGAACAACCCACGCTCTGCAATGCAAAAGATCTGCTGTTAGGTTTGAGTAGGGTCTAGCCAGCCTTAGGACCCGATGTCAAAAGGTTCTTTGGACGTGGTTTGGTGAAATTTACCAAAGGGAAAAAAAAAACTTCCCTAGTCTTCCAACCAAAACATCAAACACTAGTTAACATATATATATATAGGTAAGCACCTAACTATTAGTATAAAAAGTTGGTTTCCAACCATCACTGAAGCATAGAAAATTTGTTTTTAAAGGTAACGATCTAACCAATTGTATGCTTGCACAATATACCAGTGATGACACTGGAAACTGAAAACATTGATCTACACGGCCAGTAAGTTATAAACAACACAAAAATATTTTTTACTGCTATTTCTTGAAAAGCTTCAGTTTTGGGCTGAGACTGGGAGAAAGGAGGCCAAAAATTTGGATTTTGGTTTTCCAACTTTATGGCCTGGATGTCAGTTCTTAAGCTTAATGAACTTTTATTCTGTGGCTACTTTTTAGCTTTGGGATGCCTCTTACATTTAATCTACGCCAATACCATGAAAAGTTACTTTCACTTTAGGTCCTCATTGGATCATTGTACACAACAGTCAAGAGGCAAAAAGTGAGGCTAGGAAAAGAAATCAACGTTTTTGCTTTAAAACCATCATGCCGAAAATTCTTCAGATATATGCATGGATGCTAGAGCACTCACTCTGACTTTGTTAGCTTGCAAATGCATCCTGCTGCAAGCAAATACCCCCTGCTTCTAACTCAAACCTAACTTTGGTATCACCACATAGTGCTATATTCAAAGAATAATCTCTAATTCAATGCAACATGAATTATGTTTGTCCAAGTCCATCCATATGCAGAGCACATCAAGGATGCATTTACTCGCCAATTAGCAATTCCTTCCCGAACTGGAGATACTATTTCAGTATGGACATTCAAAGCATGCCCTTCAGGTCCTGGAATCGACCCCAAAAGAGCACGAAGCAATACTCTCACGTACTAAACCAGGTTCAAAACAAGGTACTGGATGAGGTGTGGAAGAGGTTAAGAGACAGGGGAACTGAAGACATATTTCCTGATCTATTAATTTTGGCAGCTCTTTAGTGGATGTGTGCAAATACTTCCAGGAAAAGTAATCTCTTGGCAGTGGATTACTAGATGGAAGAATAGCTTTTCCGAGCTTTATATTAACTACAACAAAACACTTGAAGTCTCCCTACCAGTATTTGCTTGGCTCTTCCCCAACATTTATCAAGTAAACATTAATTCTAGAAAATGTTGCTTTTTTTCACTATATACAGGCACTATTTTGTTCTCAGGTATCTTTAAAAAAAAAAGATAGGACAAAATTTCAGTTAAAGTCTGAATAGGACAGACACTGCTCATATTTATATAATGCTGCATATCAATATATAAATTTACAAACCCAATATAGAATCCCTGAATATGCTCATCACTTCTGGCATTGTTTCTGGTTTCAAAATACCAAGTTCATTTTCCACATTGCAATTATTTTTTTTTAAATTTCCAATTTTATCACTTAAAAGCTATTTTGGAGACTTTTACCATAAAGTATTAAGGTATTTTACTAAAAGTGACAGATAAACAGTACCAGGTTAAAGGTCAAGCCTCCCCAATGTTTGTTAAGACTTTTAGGTAATCCTGGTTTTGTAGAAACAGAAATAAGAAGGGAATTGCCAAAGTATGCTTCACCAAAAAGTGTAAGAAATAATAAGTAGAAACCGTTTAAAATATAAGCCAAGATAGAGTTTATAAAGATGATGCATCCATGGATTTAAGAGATGCCAGCTGTCACTCAATAAAGATTATTTAATTGGGAAACCAATTTTCTCTTGTAAAATTGCAAACTTCAAGGCAAACAACTGCATCTCTCAAAGAATGCTACCTCCGTTATTAAATATAACGAACACTAACTCCAATCCCAACAGCTTTCAGCACCTTCTGAAGGAAGTTGTAGCTGTTTCCAGAGGTAGTATCCGTAAAGGTGGCACTATCTGCAGTGACAAACTTAAGACAATGTAATATAAACACAATGTTTGAATAAAGGCAATTGTGGGAGCATCTTCTACCCCTGATGCAAAACCATAGAGTCTCAGTAGAATAACGGTATTTTCCCATCCTTAGTATATCAGGTCCGTAGGAAAGGCAGCAATTTTTGCAGTATTCTGTCACCAGTACTAGGGATTAGCAGCATAGCAATTCTGCTGCTGCTTTTATCGGGGAACAATTTTATCCAGTTTTGTATTTTCAGGCTTTCTGAAAAAACACGTTTAACATTGCAGCCATACATCTATTTCAGAAGTTACACTGATACCCGCAATGTATAATACTGGAGACAGCATCCAATTTTCCCTACACAATGCTTTTTTCTTATTTTATTTAATTAAACAGATTATGGATTTCCTAATCCAATAATCACTGACAAAATACATATAAGTGTATCTTCCTCCCCAAAGTCTTGAAGAGAAGCCACACAGTCCTTCAAATCAGACAAGCCTAAACGTACCCTAGATGAGCTGCAAATACATACCATTGCACATGGAAATATCTGACTGCTGTCTCCATTATTAGATATATGGGTAGCAACTTAATTTCTGAAAAATGTATATCGTATGTATGACTATAATGTTAAACCTTTTTTTCTTTTTTTTTAAAAAAAAAGCAGTGTCTCAAAATAAGTCATTAGTGCTCCCAAATGGTCACAGTGCATCTGCGCTGAAAGTCACCATACTGTAGTAAGGCTGGCAGAATGAACGTGTGCCAGGTTCTCGCCCATTGCAGTTTGTTGCTTCATGTATTCAATTAAGCCAGTATTTACAGTGACCTGAAGTTAACAGGCTGGGCTGTAAACTGGCACACATTCACCTCTGCTGGCTCTGCTACAGCACAGTAACGTTCAGCTAAGGTACAGGAAGGGGAGGAAGGGCTAACTTAGTGCAAAAACCAGTTACCACTAGCCCTTTGGCACTACGCTTATTTGCAACAAGCCTGATTTGCTAGAAGAGAATGATGAAAACCAGTCGTATTTTACAACACCATGAGACCACGTTGTCTTGGCTTACTACAAGCATTCCCCTCTGAATTCTAAACTGGTTTTGTTCAAATTGACTACTAGATGTACTAAATACAAGTCAATACCTGCTCTTGGAATGACTGTTTACAGTAAAGCCAAAGGCCATCACCTTCTTGCCTCTAAGCATGACAAAAAAGACGGTCTCTCCTAAGAAAACGGTAGATTAATGCCACTATAGAAAAAGCTTATCCCATGGAGCTGCTGCTTGCTTTTGCAGATGAGGCAATATAACCAGGAACTGGTACATTACAATGACCAGAAGTCAAAATGACCAGTTTGATTATTTTCACATTAATGTGAGATTGATCAAACCAAACTGTTCTTAAAGAGGCTCGGTCTTTTCAGAAAAGAATACAGATTGTTAAATATGCAAGGACAAGTTTTTCTACTTCTACTGGTAATTAGACACCAAGGACAAACCCTAAATAATCAAGGTAGGCTTTTTCATAAGGTAGTGTTTTGTTTTGTTTTGTTTTGTTTTGTTTTGTTTTGTTTTGTTTTAACATGGCAAAATTCAGTGAATATTTCATATTCTAAGAAGGTATTATTGGAGGTTTTGTTTCTTCTTTTTCTTTTCTTTTTGGCAGTATACTGTTACTGTACCACCACTGAACCATGCAATCGGTTCCTCAATCAGGCATGGCACATAGCAGGAGCTCCTTAAGCTACATTTACTGAGAAAGGCTGAACTGCGGACGGTTCTTCATGGCAAGTCTTAGCTGAATTTGAAACAGGAAGCATCAATATGAAGCCTCATTTAAAAGCAGGGCAAACTAACAAAATCAGATATGAATTCTCTATACAAAATGACTTCTCTTCACGTTGGGAAAGGAGCATTTCAAAATAGCAACATGTCTTCTTAGCTGATTTTACTGATTTGCCATTACTGAAGATAACTGTCTGAAATACCATTTTAATCTTCACAGCGGAGACCTTTCTTTGATCTGAGGAGGTTGGGTGAAGGGGGAGGGAGAAGAGGAAAACTTAAACAAAAGAATGCTTTATAATGACTCTTCAAAATGACTGTGTTGAGTACCATAGGAATCTGAAAGATTGTCCTAGAAATAACTGGGATAGCAAATGTGGACAACAGAAATGTCTTGACCAGTAAGCGAAGAGGAGCAATGGAAAACTGGAAATACATTAAAGATGCATATTTCTTGCTAGTAATCTTCTTTAAATGCTGTCTACAAGAAGCTATAATGAGAACACAACATTTCAGTGCAAAACTGTAAACTAAAAAAAGTACGGTAATAAAGAAGTGTCCAAAGTGTCATGGTGGTGTCATTCAAGCTGGTTAGAATGTTGCAGGAATACTTAGGGACAGCCTCGGGTTCTTCCTCATCCTCCACTCTAGCCAGCAACAATTAAATAATGTGTTTCATTAAAGATTTTACGTCAACAATAAATGCAAGGCATGCCTGTATTTTGTATAACTCGTTATCAACCAAACTCTGAAATAAATTCAAGAGAAGTTACTAGAAATGGAAAGGTGGTTCTTTGGTTAAGCACATGAATCTGCTACTTTGTACCCAGGGCCTCATTGTATTTGTGGAAAAGTATGAAATTTCTACCAAAAAACCCACTTCCTATTTATGAAAAGGATCCATTTATAAAGGTCCATTGTGTCAAAGTATTTCAACAATCAATACAAAAGGCCTTAAATATCAGCAAAACTGCAATTTAAGCAAAATTACATATGGAAGAAAAGCACTAGAGGCGTTTGATGCTGTGACCTAGGCAACACACCATTTCAGGAATTTAAGAACTCTGTTTATTATTAAGATATATCTTGATATATAAGATACATCTTATTAAGATATTTGGCCAGAGGCTTACAGGGGAAAAAAACCCAAATGAAACTAAACCAAAATCCATGCTCTGTCCCCTTCCTCTTTGGAAATAAACTTAATTTGTTTGATAAGTTAATTGAACTCGGCCACAGCATTTGAAAACCAACATTAAACAATTCCCATTCAACTTCTTCCTCTTACTGGAAGCAGACGTGACAATCATACATTACCTCTGCCTGAAAACACTTAAGGCCTTTGATTAAATTTAGCTGACACGATGACCCCACTAGGATGGTGGGTAAACAGCAAAATACTATCAGATTTCACTGCAAATCAGGGCAAGATTTAAACTAGTTAAACAAGTCCTCCTATTTCAATATGAAGAAAACCCACATTTAACAATTTGCATGTCTCCTAATTTCAGGAAGATATTAGAAATACCAATCTCCTACAACATTAAATTTCAGTGCATGTAAGAGGATAATATTTAAGTGTTACGAGTTACAGATGATGGTCAAAGCCTCTAAAGAAATACTTTGAGGAGCAGCAAATAACTATGTTCTACTTCCATTTAACAACGAGTGGTTTACATCTTTTTGTGCCACCCGATTAACTGAGAATAAATATTTTGGAATTAGCTCTCTTTAAAGCTACTACAATTTAATAACACAAATAACCCAATAACGAAAACCCAAAAGTTAGTCATTTCAGCAGGTAGGATAATGACTCCAGTGGATATACCTGTCCTCTTAACCATTCTTTTTATGAAGACAGAAGGTCTTCAAGGTCTTCAACAAGGCAGTTGAACTGTGTGTTAGTATGCAAAGCCACGGGAAGTAGACATTCTCTCTCTTGAAGAGGCAAAGTGCGCAGTAATGTAAGGCCAGCAGATGTTCGAGAAGTGGTTTCTCCTAAAACCCAAGCTATGCTTCCCTGTCAGCTGCCCTTAGGCACAGCTGGAAAGGGACAGAAGGCCATGGCTGTTGTGAACTCAAGACAGAAGACGGCGATTCTCTCATGTTGAATAGGTGCAGCACAGCACCTTCATCACTCTGCAGCCATTTTCATCTCCTCAGGACTCTCTCTAGATGACCTGGGGGGCAGGGGACGATAAAAGTAAGACTCAAATCTGTTGAGTGATTACAAATATCTAGTTTCCTACAAGTGAAACAGGAAACAAACACACACGCAGATTTTTGTGTATACTGTGGGAAACTCTACCTATCTACAGCGTACACAGAGAGTCTTGGAACATAAATTCTACAAGTCAGAGACTACAGACAGGTCCAATGAGTGGTTTTTCTCCTAAGTTACCCATATGAAAGATGACAGCATTATTCATGTGAATGAAGCAAAGGATTATTTCTGACAAGCACAGAATCCTCTTTAAGATATACGTATAATGAGTTAACCTATGTAATTGAACAAGACAGTAGAGACATTAAAATGGCTATTGTCATTAATAACTTCACAATAGGATTTCCAACTCTAATTAAGTATTCAATTAGGAGTTTATTCATCCCATTCCTTAACTGTACAGTTTAAAGATACATTTCTATATTCCACATATGGTAACTTCAATGAAGAGATTAATCTAGATCATACTTTTAATGGAATAATAGCATATAATGTTATTTCATTTTTTAAATTCAAGTATGTTTATTTATATTTTGCAGTATTGTACACTAACACATAAAAATGCAATATTTGCAGGCAGGCCTCTTATTGAGGACAATGAACACTGAACTATCCATGAGTAATAGTTTTACACAGAAAAAATGATGTTCAATCATCTCCTAGCACAACAGCAACCTATAAATTATAGAATACAAAGGTATTATCAAGGAATTTTCTAAAAGATCCTTCTGTAAGAAGCTGAGAGACGTTAAACAAACATTTCAAGTTTACAAATTCCAGTGAGTATTTTACTTTACCATACTTTTTATTTCTAGAATATAGGATAGCTGAATTCTCTCCAAATACTTCAATATGCATGTAGGTGTGTATGCACACTCATATATAAAACTCATGCACACGTTCTCTATACCTATCTGTATGTACACCAATCCATGTAAAAACATAATGCATACATGTAAGACATTTATAACTTACCGGTAAATCTGTAATGGCCACGCTGCTTGTGACGGAGTGGGCACTGAATTTGTTGGACTCACCAACATGGCACTATATATGTTGGAAGCAACCACAAGTATACAAAGTAGAATTGGTCCTATGATGGCTCCTTCCAGTCCCAGGTAATACGCTCCACCAGCTACCGCAAGACCTGTCAGGTAAGGATGACCACCTCTGGAATTATGGCACAAGCAGAATAAAATTAAATTAAGAACAACAAGCAATGATACTATCAATTATGAAATGTGAATTAATCATAAAGTTTTATTAAGCTTAGAAAATGACATAGCTAGCTATAGATACCCATATTTACACTATAAACTGCTGTTTGAATGACTGCGCAAATATTCCAAGCTGTATTCTGTGCTATATTTGCACAACAGATCAAACAATGTTTTATAGCATATAACGCTGGTAATATCCACAATGGAGAAGCTACTTTATAAACGTCTGTTGAAGAATGTCTGAAGGAGTTAATGGCAAAAACATTTCCTTTTTGAAAATGGAAAGATGATTGATTACAAAGACTGTTCATGCGTTATGGTCAAGAATGGTTAAATTTTAAGACAACTAGCAACAGGTACTATGAGTGCCCCTGAGCAAAGACATTAATTTTATCATTACACGATGACAGCAACTTGCATTGCATCTTTCAAAGAACAGTTAGTGTATATTCTTTAAATAAAGTCATGTCTTCTCATTTTGTTATAAAACAACCTCTCAAATTGAGTGTTTGTTATCATTAGCTTTTGATGTTTTCAGATGAAAAACAAAACCAGATTTTTATGAACATATTAATATTTACTGGAAAGTTGGGGCCAATGGAGCTTTTGACAAGAGCTATTATGGCAGCAAGTAAGCCATTCCGTTTTTCTTTTCTGTGTTTCAGTTTGGATGCACAACACGAATCCTATCAACAGCATTTACACAAAACCTGCTCGTCATGCTTAATCTTTATAGCTAAAATAATGATGGTAATATGGAATTATATATGAAAAGCTACAGTTGAAACTTAGCACCCAGGAGCTTCACTTTTCAGGAAGTTGCTCTAAATTCTGAGTGTAATGGAGTGAAAATACCAGCTAGTCAGTTTAAAGCTCCAGCAGTTTCTGCCAGGTTTCTACCATGGTCCTGACTTCCACCCAACTCCCACATAGGCAGTCTTTGCCTTCATCACAACTGTGTGCAGAATGAGACCATGAAACATGACCTATTACATTATACACACCTCAATCATGTCTTACCTAGACCAAATTTAGCCTACTGGTAGGGCCAGATGTTTTTTTTGAGGGGACAGATTTGACCTTAAAGTTTTATGTTTCTCCAACATGATTAATTTCTAAACCTTTAAAAACTTCAAATAATATTTTTCCAGCATTTGCATCAGTTCAAATGTTCTTCTGGCTAGTTTGCTAAATCAAACAACAGATCACCTGATGAAATAGGACTACAGTATAAATTTAATGCATTTGGAAAACCCTGCATAACCTAATTATAGCTATTTGAAATAATCTAATCTGCAAGACAGCATGATGCTTACCATTCTATTTAATGGGAAGAATACAATTTTACTCTACTGTCAGAAAATCTATTCCTGCCACATATAGTTTCTGGACAGTAAACACAGCCTGTATCCCCTACAGTCAAAAAATGTATTCTAATAGGTAGAAGAATTACTGGCTGGTTAAAGAGCTACTGGCCTTAAATTTATCCATGATTTATTGTGGGGAAAAAATCATCATTTGATTATACTTCACCTGTTAGCTTTAATTAATGCAAAATAACTAGTGCCACAGTCTATGAAAATTATTATTAATATTGCACATATCATTAGGTTCTCTCTGTTCAGTGTAATTATATTTGGTGAACAAAAAAATTAATTTCTAACAATGCAGAACTGAAACACTTAATGTTCTTGTTCTACATTAACTCTACTATAATAAAAATCAGCACAAATGAGGGACTGGTACCAGCACGTAACTAAGTCTGGACCATGACTTATAGCACAGCCTGATTGAGCAGCCACACCTTGTTATTAGAAGTTATTATCAGAAACAATCCTGATGACCAAGACTGAAGCAGTAACTAGACGAGTACAACTTTATATCTATCTTGTACATGGCTGTGAACATGTCTTGCACATACGAAACTTGACAGTTCATCTCTTTGCCAGCTCTGTTAAACAGTGCTGCTTTATCTTCTAATCTCAATTGTATCAAGCGATTCACTAGGTATTTCAGCCGCAGAAAATGTCAGTGGCCATTTCAGTTGCACTCCAGATACAACTGTAGACGTTGACTTTGTCTCCATAGTTTGGAGTTTGTTTCTCTGTGTACAAACTCAAAGCTGAAACCAGGAGACATTTCAAGTGAATAGAGGCAGCCAAACACCTAGCAAGATTTTCCAAGAAAGCTGTGCCTGCCTCCCACAACAGGAAAACAGCACTGGCTACTGTCTCAGTAGGAGCCTATCTCCAGTTTCACAATTTCATCTGTCTCAAACACATTTAAAGATCAATCCATAATCAATAGATTTTTACACTGGGGTATGGTGACACAACACAAAGGCTGGCATCAAAAAAATCCTCAAAATTCTCACAATCCATTCTGAAAAA
The DNA here is from genome assembly GCA_009819775.1 of Phoenicopterus ruber ruber. Classification (NCBI taxonomy): domain Eukaryota; kingdom Metazoa; phylum Chordata; class Aves; order Phoenicopteriformes; family Phoenicopteridae; genus Phoenicopterus; species Phoenicopterus ruber. The sequence goes on from CM020216.1 coordinate 97,522,457, forward strand.
TTAAAGTTTTTTTTTTCAGGTCCTTAACTAGGTCATGGATTTCTTGTTTGTTCTGCAGCATCATCTGGCATTAGGTGATATAAAGGAAAATGCTACACATCTTTAGTCAATAATTAGATAAATAGCAAAGGTATCCTTAGAATTACTTTACCAACCAAACCAGTTGATTTTGCTGGCTTTGAGAACGAGTTCAAGACTTCTGAAGTGACAAAGTTCACAGAAAAGAGGCCTAGGAAAGTAAAGGCACTTAGGCCAGTAAGACTTCTTACTATGACGTGGTATCACTACACCTATTCCTATGCTTGAAGATACTGTTCTACATGCTTCAGAAAAGTAAGTTTAATTAAAGGTGTTGGTGACTGTTAAGCATTTTTACAATATGTAACGTTAAAAAGTCTTCAATGTACTTACCCTGATATATCTGAATAAATGGCTGTATCTACAAAATAGGTTGGCAAGAGGTGAAAAACCAAGAGCAAAATGGCTTTGCATCCCTGTCCTTGCACAAGCCACAAATCTAGGACTGCAGGGATGGCTGCCCAGTACGTCCCCAGAAACGGCACTGCTCCAAGGATTGCCGCTAATGCTAGAGCACAAAGAAGCAGAGGTGAGAAAAAGACCAGAGAAACATATTTCACAAATATATTTACAGTGAAATTCTGACACTTTTGCCACATTGGTAGTCCCATTTCTATTCAACTGTTGTAAATAAGACACTGAAGAAGTGCCACATAAGGCTCTTGGTGTTCTATAGCTGTGGTTTAGGACAAAAAGAAAATGACACTATTCCCCATACAGAAAAGCTTCACCAACTGTCAGTCACAAAGAGTTACTTCCAAAAGAGGCACCAATTCAGAAAAACTTAACATTATACCCATCATGCACATTACAAACTTTTACATAACTACAAATTAGCAATTGTGTGCAAGAAAGTATACAAACAGAAGACTCAGTGAGGCACTGTAATTTACTGGATCTCCTGCAGTCAACCATAATAATGTAGGTAGTACCGTGAGAAACCAGGCAAATACAAAACCCATGACTTAGGTATGTCTGTGTGCGCACGTGTGCACACAGGTGTACACCCTTCTGCTTATACAAGTGCCCCTTGTAATCTAAAGTGATGCAGTGCTGCTGTCATTCTGATTTAATGCAACAGGAATGAACATAACACAAAAAATAATTACGTTTTCTTGCTCATTAACCAGAATGCAAAAACTTTTAAGATTTTGCATGTAGCGGAAAGAAAAAGAACGATTATCTTCTAAGTAGATCTAATGACAACCAGTGCCTTTAAGGTAGTTGCCCTTTATGACACAGCCATTTTCTATTACAGAACATTGGGTTTTGTTGCTTTACAGCTTCCCCTTTCATTCCCTCCTACATGAAGGTACAACATTTTAAAATTATTATTATTTTTAGGGGAAGAGAGGCAAAAGAGGAACAGGGGAGAAGATTTTCCAGTGAAAACTGTTCAGCCATTTCCAAAGCTAAGATTAAAGAATAACAGAAAACCAGACGCTGGTAATACAGTCTGGCAATAGCATTAAGAATAAGCAGCATGCCTCTATCGTGCATTTTCATGATACCACATCTTCCTGCATTTAGGCATCTTGAAAAATCAGCACCTGACAACTATGGAAGAAACAAAAGGCAAAGGAGGCAGAATGAGGTTAAAACCTAGAAAGAATTGGGCTGTATAGAAGGGGGGGAAATGACATCCAGTATAAAATAGCTGGCAGGGGATGTGTTGTAAAAACAGAAAAAGACGAGGCTCAGAGGTAAGACAGCAATCAGCGACTTCTCTCCACCCTACCCATGGCCATCCTGAAACACCCTTGGAATAAGTTTTCAGCAGTGCTACATAAATTCACAGTTGGAACTAAAGATTTTGAAAATAAGAGCTACGAAAAGCTGTACAGTCTTCATAGAATAATTAGATCTATGGTAATTCAAATTAAACTTGGAAGAATCAATCAATGCTAAGAAGTTCTTTGGACCCACAATGCATATCACAAAAGTATTAAACTTGTCATAGTGTTTTCATAGTGGGGTTTGAACAATAAACAGGAAATAAAAGTGAGGTTACATATTGAACAGGGAATAAAGAAAAAAATTCTGAATAGCTACTCATTAAGTTCATACCATATACTGAGCTCATCAATAGACTCAGGTGTTATGATAAAAAAGTAGCCAATCCTGTAATTAGAAATTCTATTAAGACATTTGCACAAATCAACCATATGAAGGTTGCCCATGCAACTCTAATTCTGATAGTTGCCAGTTTATGACTTAAAGTTCTCTAAAAAAAACTTCAGGACTAACCTTATCACCAAAATTTAATCCTACTGACCTTGTACAATAAATAATTATGTAATGTTATCTATAAATAATTACAATTGTTCAAATTCTTACCAGATGGTATGAAGACTATGTTAATCCCAAATATAGTGTGAGTCAGCCAAGTGTAGAGTCCATAGAACCCAGCCATTTTGAGGGAAGCATCAAATACACCTCTAAAACAATCAAAGAAACTCTGTTAAATTTTATTGGCAATAGAATTCTGCGAACTATAAAGATATACACAAGCTGCTTTGAAAAACTGCAAAGCCATTACTTGAAACGTAACACTGAACCCTTTATGCATTTGTTCCTTATGAAAAAAATAAGCATCCCTCACATCTATCATTTAAGGCATCTAGACACAAAAACCCCAGACTGTTCTTCACTGTACAATGGGTTCCAGAGATAAACTCCTTCAAAGAAACTGGTCAGGCATCAGATCACATCCTGTATCAAAAATAACCTTTTATCTATGAGAGACAGTACCATTCTAAGTATGAACTGCTTTTTCTTTGCCCTTTTCCGATTGTACCTGTTCATTCATTTTCTTTATCTGCTTACTTTTCTATACCTGCTCATTCTCATTGGATTAAAACCACTGATCCATGAAGTGAAATAGGCTGCTTAAACTCTTACTTTCCTACATACTTCTTATGTGGCTTTCTGGATAAAAATAATCGAGCACCTCATATTCATTACCGAATTCTAGCCTCAATATCTTTATATTCCTAGCTTTTAGGTTGCTTACTTGGTCACATATTGCTAAAAACCAAACAGAAAGTCTGGTAATCTAATTCCATCCTGCTGAATCTACGTCCAACACGCTAGCCACAAAACAAAGTTCTCCTCTCTTAAGTGTGACCACAGCTTCATGAGACAGCAAACAGGCAGCTAAGAGCTATATCATTTTTACAGCACTGGCGCACTTACTCATGTGGAGTATCCTATAACTGAACTGAAAACCAGTGCCTTAGGACTACAGTCACAAAAATTATACTCTAAAACTGGTATATCTCACCATTGTGTTATGCCCATTTTTCACCCTTATTTGAGAAAGGCATGAAGTTTCCCAAAATCACTATTTCAGCATGGACGTAAGTAACCGAACTATCCCTAGCAAGTTCTTCTCCTCAGAACAGTCCTAACAGTTACATCATGGCAGAAGTAGTGGCACACACACCCTCTTAGCAAAGAGAAATGCAAAGTTCACTGATGTTAACTTCCCATTTTACATTTCACATTTCACGCTTTTAGTCACGCTGCTTGTGTCCCTGCAGCTTTGGGAACTCTGGCAGGAGGGCAGAGAAGACAGGAAGACATGCAATAGAGGTCATGGAGCCAGACGATTAGTGGAAAGGTTTTCATTGCACTTCAAAGTGGAACACAGTCTGCACAGAAAATGGCCCTTTCTGGAACTAAAGCCTCCACGAGCACAGTTGCTTTCCTCTGTTGAGTCAGTAAAGCCTTCTAGAAAAGAAACCTTCTCTGCTATTAAACTAGTAAGTAGAACCGTCTGTTCTGAACTACCAGCAAGAATTCCAAGACTCCCAGATTTTGCCTCTTTGGGCACTCTCCCCATTATTATTTCCATGGGCAGTTTGCATATTTTTGCCCTCCTTTCCCACCTAAAGGCACGCATAGATTCCCAAATGACTGCTGAATCAAAATTATGTAAAATTCACCCACTGGAAGTTATGAGTGCATAATAAACCTCACTCATCAACACTCAAAATGTGAGATTCTCTTAACAGATTAACTAGGAACAGGTATTGTCAGCCATTCCCCCCCCCCCCCCCCCCCAAAAGAGGGAAAGGGAAAACATGGGAAAAAAGCAAGCTTGAAAGAATGACTTGAAACAACAAGTCCAACCTTTGACAGGCAAATATTATGTGGTGTGTGAAGAAGGGGAAGGAATATTTACAAATATGTGGTAGCCTCAGTGAAAAGAGCCTGAATAACTTGCAGTTTAGATAAACTTCTGTAATATTAAAAGGGGAAATCACAGACCAAAATATATAGAATCTACAGATTTTGAAAAGTGAAATACTCACCTGTATTTTAGTTATAAGAAAAGGAAGCTTCTGGTGTAAAAAAATTTGACAAGGAGCAGAGAAGACCCCAAAGAGCAAAGCCACAGTAAGAATGCTAAATGTGAGTTTACATTAAAACCTCAAGATGTTGTCATACTTCAGCTACTGAAAAGTCTTAATTTTCTACATTTTCTGTGATACTTAATTCATGTCTGCTCTATCTGGGGATATCAAAGGAGCATAATGTTTTTGTAACAAGAACCTGGTTATTAATTGAAACAGACTGTCAACGATCAAGTACAAACACCCTCTAAAAAGAGGGAAAAAATAATAAATCTATCAACATTTTATTTAAGGATACCTTACAAAAACAGAGGTCTAAATACCACTTTAATCCATACTTGCAAGTTATCTGCAGTTGGATTTTCTTTTTAAGAATTTAGAACATGAACAATTACAACTGGGTCTTTGGCAATGGAAGACTCCAGGCAGCTGCAGAAATGAAGTGCTGTCTGTACTGCAGCGATCATGAGGGCGCAACAAAAAAACCCATCACTTCTCCTGGTTGCAGTAAAGCTACGTTTGTTCCACTAAACCCTTATGCTTTCATGAAGCCAACTTCCTCAGCCTTGTTGGTCCTCTTAAATCTTAGACCTGTTCCACAGAAAGCCCTTTGCATTATAAAGAAGATATCTCACAATTTCTGAAACCCTTCATTGGTGACACAAAGCTTTCAACTTTTTTTAATGCAATTTGCCAGGTGCTTCCAAAACAAAACCAAAAAGAAAAAAATCCCAACATATCCAGAACAATTGTTAGAAGGAAGCATTAAATCTAAATATTTAATAGCAGATTTCAACATGCTATAATTAACTCTTCAAGTAAATCCTTCTCCTCTCAATCTAACAGGAATTATGGCACAAATACATTTCAGTTGTCAATGATATTTTAAAACTGTCCTTGAAGTATATCCTTGTTTTTCCCATGAAGATGTTTCCTCTACTGTAGTAAAATTAGCAAGGTCTTAACAACTACATTTCAGTATACAGGAGGTGAGGCAGGCCTCTGGCTTGAGGCAGGTATCTGAAGTATCAACTTCACTTGAAATTAAAATATCCATCTACAACTACAGGACAGACTTACTTTTTCAACAAACGGTCATTTTAGATTTCCCCACTAAGACTACAAAAGAAGGGAGGACAGTCTTATTATGGTAAATGAAAGAAAGACAACAACCCAGAAAAATTATTCCAACAGCCAGAATTGATTGCTGTGAATTTAACTATGTTAGGGAGTAACTGCAAAACCATTTCTCATTCATAAGAAAGCATCCAAAACTGCCATTCTGATTTATGCAGTTTTCACATTTCAGTTCAGACAAGCATCATTTTTATCCTCAGATTAATTTTATTCAAATTTAAATTCAAGTTCTGCCATGTCTTCTGCTGCTGTAGTCATGGAGCTTGTAAGAAAATTTTACACTCTTAAGTGCATTACTCATTACAGATGCACTAGCAGAACAACAGAAAAGTTAATCATGGACCAACAGATACATCCTGGTCTGATGTCATTCTGCAAGTTGATATGTAATGTATTTCGATAGCAAAATAGCATATACCTCTAAAAGACTGTAGAACAGTACAGCATCTCTCTAGCTCCTTGCATCTAGCACACACAACTAATAAACTGAAAGGAGAAGGTATCACACAGTGCTGAGAAGCTGTGAGGTGCCAGCGGTCAAGCAGGACACAAGAGGAGGCTATACCTAATTTCATTCTCCTCCTCTCCTTCACCTTTCTTTGTATCTGCCTCAACTACTCGGAAAAAAGCACAGGGGATCCTACTTTGTGGTGAGTGTGGCCCAGGAGAACTCTAAAGTCTCTGAAGACTCATGTTTGTTACTTCTCTCAGAAAAACTAAGAATCATACCTTAAAGTCTCTAGAAATTCATATGCGTTTGACTTCATGGTTAAGGCAGCTAAAAAAATAATGCCGAAAACACTAACCGGAATCTTCATCAACAGTGTGCTTCAGCCACTCTGTATCTGTGATACCAGATCTTAAAGAAGATGTGGTATGCTAGTGCACATGCTGAATGAATTTATTACCATCTGTAAAATGCAGACCTTCCTGGTGAAATTATGACAGTAAATTAATTTCATCTCTTAATACGTTATTGGCATACATACAGCTTCCTGTTATGTACAAGAGTAATTGTATGTTTCAGACATCAGAAAATCCAATTGCTGCTCGTGTCTCACTTTGGCACTGTATCTGGATGAACCACTTTACCTGCAAGAGCTGTCATCTGCAAATGTGTAATTTATGAGCACTTCATGGCAATTTGGTGTAAGGCATACTTAGACATACATATTCCATTTTACTGACCTTTGGAAAGCATGTAAAATTTTTTTAAAAAATTAAAACCCAGAGGACATGGGTCATACTTCACATTATTCAGATTAAAAATGAAGAAACTTCTGTCAAATTGTCAAATGTTTCTGCATAGCTGGCCTAAATATTTTTTTGTTAAAGTTCTTTCTACTTGCCTGAAAAGCTAGGGAATTTGCTTGTAGATTCACAAGGGAAACTGCCACCGTTTAATTTTATGGGGTTTGTGGGTTTTAGTGGATTTTTTTTTCTCTTTTACTGATTTGCCATAAAAAGTCTACAGCTTCCCCTTTGCTTCTACTGAAGTTTACATTAAATGCATGTCCACCCGAATTCAGGTTCACTTCACAGAGCCTACAGGTAAGGTCTGTTCACCATTAGTGACACGGTGAAATTTCAAAAGTTTCAACCTAACGCTACAACAACCCCAGTTCAAAGGAAAGAGGCAGAAAAGTGAAGACTCCTGGGATGCAGAACATACCTCAAGCTTCAACTCAGAGCATTCATTTTTTGACCTCAGAGTTAATTTGATTTTTTAGATCTCCTGTTCCCAGAGCGCTGGAGGAAAGAAGAGCATATGGGCTGAAATGATGAGAACTGGAGTTTCCAGAAAGACTAGAGTAAGCATATAGCAAGTTCAGAAGAGAGATTTACTGTTTACTATACTAAATTTATAATGAAGGCATATTGACCCTGGCCGCTGAATGGGCATAAGAGTAAAAATTAGACAAAAGTGACATTAGTCTTTGGAAATGTTTGCAAGAATAAGCATTTCCCTAAACACCTTACAAAACACTTTACAAGCCATACAGTGGTTTACAATCCAATTAAAATGCAAGTTTGATAACAGGAACACCCTAAGCCAAAAATACTATTAGAAAAAGACAATTTCACTCTTTTGTCATCTTCTTTACACCACTTATGTTTGGTATTTTCCCATGTTCTCTAAGTAGACATTACCAGGATTGTACTGTATCTTTGTTGAAAAATCTTCCTGTATACAGAGCTGACTAATTCAAAATGATGTTTTTAAGAAACTCCAGCTACTCAATTTCTTTTGTGAATACAACCTTTACATCTCAAAAGTAGAGGGTTCAAGGTATAAAAGCAAATGCAATGCATTCCAAACTTCACAGCACAGTTTCACAATTTATTTCAAATCAGGTTAACTCAGCACTGCCACAAGAAAATAGCCCTCCCGTTCCCCTGTTCTCAAGCATTAATTTCTGCCCCAGAGCACTGTTCCTCGGTCTACCTGCCAGCAGAGTTTCTTTTATGTGCCATGACGGTTTTTCTGACAAATTCAGCAAATAATTATTTTTTGCTGGGTTCGTTTTAACTAACTAGCTCAGCTCTCTGCTCACCATCCAGCTCATAGAGCAGTGGCATGAACAGCTGCGTTCCCACCAGGAAAGAAGCCAACGCACTTGCGGCTGGAGGGCAGGAACTCTCCTTTGCACAATAGTGCTGTCTTATCCCAGCTGAAACTAACAGCTGCTGTCACCGTAACTTCAAGTAACTCATTTTCTTCCTTCAGACACCACCAAGATCCATTGCAAAAGACAAGCTACCAGTGACAATCAAAGGACAGCTATTATCTTAAAAAGGACCAAAGTATTCTTCTTTACAATGATCCCCCAAATTTCAAATGATCACTGGGAGAACACTGAAGAATGAAATGACTCAAAGGACCCAAAGAAGTTCTTTTTGCAAAAAAACTCTTAAGCTGTTCTTTGATTGTCTTTAAGGGTTCTGTTCTTTTAGGAATAAAAAAGACCTTCACTATTTTTCAGTTTCAAATTACACATGAAAATAAGCAAAGAGCACTAAGATATATTCCAGCTATGAATAAAGCAGAAGTGGCAGTAAGTGCTTCTTGACAGACTAAGGTCATCTCAGGAGCAATATAAATATGCAAATGATTTTTCAGAGACGACTCCATGACAAGATTTCAACAGTTTTGCTGTTGAAATGAATTTCTCCTTAGGAATGATACAACTGAAGAAAGAGAGGTAACAGCTCCAACATATGGTAATGACACTAAGCAGATAGAGTGATATAGTCGTGAACAAAGCATAGGTCCTTGAGATGGTGTAACTGATGCAAATATTACACCTCTCAAGGCAGGACAGGGGGCTCCAGTGACTGTATCAAAACTTCAGACTTTTAAACAGTGGCAACTAGTCCGAAGGACACGGCAGCAAATAGACTTTCTTCTCTAACACAGAAACACCAACATTCTCTGAAAAAGAACAATTAACATGTAGTCCAGTCTGTAAGAAATTCTACATCTGATTATTTCTTTGCAATACTTTCATATCTGTAATATTCTTAATTATTTTTAATGACTGTTTTGGCCTGGTTTAGTCACATATACCACATAAACTTACAATTATTCTTCTGAGAAGCACATTTGAAAGCATTAGTTATTTCTGAATCAACTATTTCTAACATTTCCAGATTTTTATCATGAGCAGACCATGATGCTTACTAAGCGCAACATCGAACTATTCTTAAAATGGATCTTGGAACATAACATATAAAAAGCCAAACTAGTTCAGACCAAAGGTCTGTCTAGCCAGCATCCTATCTCCAGTAGAGGCCAGAAGCAGACGCTAAGGGAACAAAACAAATAGGACAAACATATTTAACAATCCCCCTGAACATTTTTCCAGCCTCTACTTCTACCTCAAGGGATATCATGAACATGATGCAGGCTGTCTATTTAGTAATCCTCAATTAATACTTATTCTCAGCCCTGTCCAATCCTGCAAGTTGCTACAACTCCAATATTCTTTAGCAAGACCTTCCCTATGTCTACTGCCTGTCGCAAGAACCAACACACCTTTCTTATTTTTTAAAACTGCCTGCTTGCTTTTTGATGATCCCAAGATTTTATGTTGGAAGAGACTGTGAGCAGTCCAACCCCAGTCATCCTTTTCACACTGGTTCTGATTTTGCAAACCTCAGTTTTGTAACATCCTTTTTCCAGGCTGAAGAGTCCTAACCAGCTCAGTCATTCCTCATAGAGAAACTGATACATACCTTCATTCCTCTAATCAGTCTTGTTGCCCTCCTAGCTTTCCGAGATGCAGGAACCAGAATGGCACAGAGTAATTCAGGGTATAGGCAAACCACAGATTCATACAATGGGAGTAATATTCTGTGTTTCTGCTGTCTGTGTCTGTTGTAACAAGTCTTAATGTTTGATATGCCTGACAGATGTCTTTAAGTATTACCAAGCACTGAACTAGCATGTCTACCTGAAAATATAGCTGTGAAGTTAGGACTGGTTTTCACCCGCATGCATCACTTTCATCGACGCTACATTTCATCAGTCATTTTACTCCCCAGACACTGCTGTCTTCTAACTGAGTTTGTCTACAATCCTGCTGCAATTCCATAATCAGTCCTCATCCTTACTAGCTCAAATAGTTTTGCAGCATCAGTAAGGTGTCCCTCTCTACTTTCCCAGGACAATTACGAATAGATGGGATAGTAGACGTCCCTACCTCAACACCATCGTTTACTCTTGCCCTCTGTTTCTTACCTTTTTAACTGACTATTTATCCCTGCAGAAACTTTCTCTAGTATCTCATCACTACTTAATTTCCTTGAAAGTCTTTCCAGCCATCCTAGTTAGCTACCAGGCCTGTCTTAGAAGCAAAGAGAAAAACTAACTGGCTGAGCTGAATTCCAGATGCAAGTAAGTGTCACTGTTTTTACTGACACAGTCTGTGTCGCATACCAACTAAACTTTCATTCAAATAAAGACTGCAAGTCCTGACATACAAATAACTGTTTAAAAAAGTTGATGGCGTAGAAGAAGCAGCGTATATACATAATTGCGTAAGTGCAATACGTAATTAAATGACTAGTATCTAAGATGCAATGTAGTTACATTATTCTTAAAGATTGCATGCAAATCTGCTTATGTATTTAAACGTGCGCGTGCACACACACAATAACCCACATCCTCTATGTGTTTACAGATACCTTCAGTCTTAAACAAACTGGACAGTCACAGAATTATGAACTACAAAGATGCACTAAGAGAAACTGCTGTTAGAACATACAGAATGCGCCATCTGGAATATGAAAGAAGCAAATGGCAGAATATTGGCACAGCCTGATATAAAACAGGGAAGCCCTCAATAACCTGTCAAGGTGTTTGAAAATACACTATACCAGTCTGCACGGCGTAGAGAACAGAACTGTTTGTTTCAGCATCAGATTATGCACTTATGTAATCTCGTGAATTAGGGGCAGTAAACTGCAAAATTCCTACAGACTTTGTGACATGCTTGACCCAAATGATATGTGTACAATAATGAACATTTTTTCATAGTTTCAGGTAAATTTGGAAAAAGAGTAAAGATTAAGCATGAGCAAATCAATTATTTTCTGAAATTTTCTTTTGATATCTGTTTTTCTTCGAATCATTCCTTGAATAACTTTTAAAAATCATGTGTACGGAAAGCAATACACAGACAGTTGCGTCTAATAAGAACAAATATTTTCAATATAGAAGAAAAAGGAAATACAGGTAAAGACAAATCCCTTTTTTGTTTGCATATAGGAGAATATTTAAGACTAAAATAGTGGTACGAGCAAGTCATGTGGTTATTGCTACTAAAACAATCAGCTGATAAACACTACTATCTATCCCACTAGGATAATCAGGTTACAGTTACTGTCGGTTTAGTTCTGCAAACGTACTGAAGCATTGCCACATCTCTTCTAGATTTATAGACTACATTCTACTTTTTTTTCAGTAACTCAACTGAAGCTTTCCTTTCCTCCATGTAATTTAAAAAAAAAAAGTAAGTATCTATTATTCCCAGTTTTAAACTAGGAAATTATTTCATTCAGACAGAATCATTTTCAATTCTGTTCCCATCTCGTAACACACACTGTAAGTAGAGCTTATAAAATTTCAGTCCTGTTAAATCCATTCCTGTGACAAGAGATGTCTGCAAGACTCCTGCTACCAAAGAACATACATCGCATGCAAAAATTCAGTCAAAATATGATCAGTTAACAGTTGTCTTTGAAAACTTAATCTGAAAGACGTTATTAATGTTGCAGTAAAATAAACAAGATCACACATTTTGCTTTTTCTAAGCATTAGCTTAACATGCTGGAAGATTATTGTTTTCTGTGGGAATTGTATCACCATCTCATTTTCTCCATCATTACTGCCGGGATGCCACAGCAAACCAGCTAGATGCTTAAACAGCTGAGATTCTTTTGTTTGTTTATTTGTTTGTTTGCATGGTAGCTCATTTCAGATCTCTTTTAATGTTAATAAATAAAAATTGAAAAAATAGTAAGAACCTATTTCAGCCATCAAGGCACTATAGGTTTTCTTTGTATCGAATCTCTCTTCTGGCAAATTTCAATTAAGGATATAGTTACCATTTCCTCTTTAGAAACTCCTAATATTTTAAGCAACTTTTATATAGCCAATGAAAAATCTGATCAACTTTGAGGTGTACATGGCAAATGAAGAAAATGAAGCAAATAATGATAACCCTTCTCAAATTGAAAACAAACAGTACTCATCTTCCTGGCATTACAGAACAAACTTCCACTAACATGTTTCAAGGCATCACTCAAAATACTGATCTGGGTTTAAGACCATTTCACAATGTAATTAGGCCCCACCAAAACTGAAAGCTGCAGTAACTTTAAGCCACAGCCATACCCGTGTGCATGCACTCATGTGAAAGTATCGCACACACTAAATTGCACTGAGGCCGTGACAACATGCAACTTAGTAATGTGCAATATCTCCACCAGAGCAAGCAGAATGGGAGCTTCAGGGAAGAAGGGTATGGTGCATTCAGGAAGAGAATGACATGCTGCTCAGGGAAAGGAAAATGGTTCAGGCAAAGGTGTGCATGCTACTACTTTGGAGACCTGTGAATTGGAGAATTACTGCTTCATCCATTTGGGGGAAAAAAAAGATCCAGGCAGGAGCACCACCTCCCTACTTCAGGGGTAAAGGACATAATTTTCCTACTTACGCAGTGAGGTAGATGACTTATGAACTAACTTGATTTTACAGAACGTTTCTGAACAAAGCAAATCTCACACTGGTACATGCAGATAACGATTTCCCACCGACCTTCAAAACACTACATTAATATAATTACAATGAAAAATTGCACTAGCTAGTATTGAGAACTAAAATCATCTAAATCCAGTAAATCGGTCCAAGTGGCTCTCACATTTCTGAAGTAAGTAATCTTCCTAACCCTGACTGAGAGTGCTGCCAAAAGAATTCCTGCAGCTCAACCTACGCTGGCATAACTCTTCTTCCACAGTCACCAGTCCCCTCCCTATTCCCCTTTCTCCGCTGGTTCCTGTAGCTGACTTTTCGTAGTTTCAGTGAAAGACAATCATGTATTTCCTATATTCACAGGCTACTAAACACCACTGCCGGTCAAGAGAGACTCTTGCACATGATGAAGGTGCAATACTACCTTCATAATTCATCACATTTTTGTGCTGATACCCACTTATGTAGTACAGAAAATGGGAAAAAATAAAAATTAAAAAAGAAAAAAAAGGATAGAATGGCAGGAGGGACAAAAGGCAAAGGGTAAATGGAGCATTTATCAAGAAGAAGAAATAGTAATGAAGTGAGGCCAAACCAAGGAAGTTAAAATTGGAGTGAGAAAGACCTGAGATTGATTGCAAACAAAAGAAAAAGAGAAACAGATAAACCAACTGGGCATGAAAGACCCAAACTATTAGAGAACAGAACCTATTTTGCTATTGAGGCATTAGCAGTATTCAGGATTATTACCATTGTCCTAAATTTTTATTTCTCACCTCATTTGCAGGCAATGGCACATGAAATTCCAGCATGAAATTTGGCATTGTGAATTTTGAATGAGTTGCTTTATTTGAAGTAGCACCAGTACTTCATACACCAGTCAGAAAACCCTGCGGTCACACGTGCCTTTGGTAATGACCTTCCTCCCAGGCTTTTTGATGTTTTTACAGAATCATCATGCAAATAGTGATCTTGCCTCTTCCCCTGTCGATTAAATGCTGCCTTCCCCAAGATGCAACAGATCAGGAGGAGCAAAGGCCGCATATGGCAACAAACCACACACAAGTGCTTACTCTAAAATGATAGGAGCGTTTTCATCATGAAAGTTATGAACAGTTTGCAAAACCGTGTTTGTTCTATAGTCCAAACACTGTTGGTCCCCTTCTGGAGGATTGCTTGGAGGCCGGCAGGACTTAGTGAGAACTGGGACAACTACATCAAAGGAAGATATCTGGGGCAAAGGCAAGTGACCAGCTTACAAACAGAATCACATTCACAACATGGGGAAAGACCAAACCAGCAGGAGGCCATCCCTTGTGTTTCCCTTTGCCTCCTTATCCCGGAAGAAGCCTAGAAAAACTGAATTACGCTCCCAGGCTGAGAAGCTCCACCCTGAAGCAAAGGTGCTTCTTGCATCTCACCCTCTCCTCTGGGTGTCTAAAGTCTTAGAAGAGCAAGAGCTTCTTAAAGATGAAGCCAGACACTCAGTGGCAGTGCATAAAGAGTAGCAACAGAACAAGCAAAGATGTTCGCGAGACAGCTGTTGCTTTGGAAAACCAGAAGACTACAGTTCTGCCAGGAAGAAGTGCTGGACTTCACCCTTAAGGTCCCTTCTAGGTGTGTCATTAGGAGATCTTTTCAAGATTAGGCAATAAACCATAAAAAAACCCCCAACCTGCCAAAGAGGAGGCCACCTCCAAGGAGGCTGAGGAAGAGCAATCAGCGGAGGAGGAGGCGGAGGAACATCCCCCCTCGCGCCATGAGAGCCATGGCCTGCGCTCACGCGACCGACGTCATCCAGTGCGCAGCTGTGGGCACACAGGGCAACACCATGGGGCCCTGGCGTGTCTATCTGCTGAAGGCACGGTGTGAGGCCCAGGCGCGACAGTCCACCACCAAAGGACGATGTGGAGCCCATGGACATCGATCCACCAGAGTATAGCACGGGGCAAATAGCTGTTAATCCACCAGACAACAGCATGGAGCCCATGGAGGTGGATCCTTGAGTAGGAGGCTCTTTCTGGAAACTTTCCGTTTCCATGCCCACCTTAGTGAGGCTGTGTCCCGGGCCTTGCCAAAGTCCCAGTAAAAAGCACTCACTACTCTCCCCTTGGCCCGCTTAGGACAGTCACCTCCTCAGAGCAAGGCTCATGTTGGTCCCGGCACAACTTGTCCTTGGTGAAGGGAAGAAGAGTCCACGCAACACTTGGCAATCAGCAATTCTTTTATGGAGCGCTGGGAGACCTTGCGCAGGCCGGCTGGGCCTCCCTTTCCCATCGGTGGGACGTCTGGATGCTTTGCCCCCTCTCAGCCACTGTCAAGCGCCGGGGGCTGTGCCACTTGCAGGGCGCTGGGCCGAGGGGGGTCACTGAGCACCCCCGACCCTCCTGCAACATGGCTGCCACTGTCTTGGCAAGGGGACCCCAGGCACGGGGTGAGGACGGGGCTGGAGCCCAGGGCTCATGACAGGAGGTGGAGGGCATGGGACAGCACAGAGCCTGTCCCCGCAACCGCCAAAGAGGAGGCCACCTCCCAGGAGGCTGAGGAAGAGCAATCAGCGGAGGAGGAGGCGGAGGAACATCCCCCCACGCGCCATGAGAGCCATGGCCCGCGCTCACGCGACTGACGTCGTCCAGCGCGCAGCTGTGGGCACACAGGGCAACAGCATGGGGCCCTGGCGTGTCTGTCTGCTGAGGCACGGTGTGAGGCCCAGGCGCGACAGTCCACCACCAAAGGACGACGTAGAGCCCATGGACATCGATCCACCAGAGTATGGCACGGGGCCAATGGCTGTTAATCCACCAGACAACAGCGTGGAGCCCACGGAGGTGGATCCACCTCAAGAATCATCTAGTCATCGATGACAGTGGGTCCACCTGCCACAGGGGTGACCAGCCAGTACCCCAGCCATCCGGGCTCCCTTGCGCGAGATGGCGCCAACACCGTCGCAGGAGCGCCCCGCTGGCTCCCTACCGGCGGCCCAGCCTCTGCGCCTTCATGACTGGACCATAAACAACAACAAAAGAATAAAAATGCTTTTGTCCTCTCTTATTTGGCAGTTTGGCGACCGCATCCGCGCTCCTGTGACCCCTCCTGGTCTCTGTCCTTGAGTAGGAGGCTCTTTTTGGAAACTTTCCGTTTCCGTGCCCACCTTCGTGCTTTGGCGGTGCCATACATTCTGGGGTTTTTAGGCTGCAACTTCACAATAATGTGTTAACAGTGTTTTACATGGAGAAAGATTATTGTAATAAAGGCATTGAACCCTAGGAATTTCTTGTTTCCAAATTATCAGTCTCACGTCAGTGCCACGTAAAATTACGGAGGTCATTCTGGGAGTTATTGAAAAACACCCGAGAGACAATGCAGTCCTTGGTCATAGCCAACACAGGTTCACAAGGGGAAAGTCCTGTTCAACTGAAAACAAACTCTATGGACTTCCCCGAGTAAACGGCAGTCACTGCTCTCCCCTTGGCCCGCTAGGACAGTCACCTCCCCAGAGCAAGGCTCATGTTGGTGCCGGCACAGCTTGTCCTTGGTGAAGCTGTGCTGGGTGGTCCCTGACACGGCACCTTGTCCTTCGTGTGCCTCCAAGCGATCCTCTGGCACATGTCTGAGCAGGCCAAGAGCTTCTTGCTGGAAACGTGCCGGAAGGCTCCAGTTCAGGAGCTGCCTCGGATTCTTCCAACAAAACGTGAGAGCTCTTCCTCGGAACGGCTAAGCAACAGACCGCAAAAGCGGTGAGAGGCTCTGTCCTTCACACTAGCGAACAGAGCAAGGTGCACCTCAAGCTGAACCCACCCCCACCTCTAGGCCCCAAGGACCTCCCTCGGTGGCCTCCGACAGGCTCCTCACATCGTGCTGGCCCAGCAGCCCAAAGGACGCCAGGCCCTCTCCTGCCCTCTCCCTCGGGGCTCCGTGCAGAAGAGATGGCACCTCTCTGCACTCCAGGGGCAGGGGCAACACTTAGCAATTTTCGTGGTTTAGCCCAGCCTGAAGCTTAGCGTCACGCGATCACCCTCCCTCCCCTTGGGATGGGTGAGAAAATCGGGAAAAAGAAAGGCAAAACTCCTGGGTTAACAACAACAACAGTTTAACCAGACAACAAAGGAAAAGACAACAAACAAACAAGAAGACCCCAACAATACCAACAACAGAGTGTACTTAGCGGTGATTCCCGTACAGGTCCCTCCCCGCCTGGAGCCCACGCCCAGCCCGCCCCTGAGCAGCGCTTCCCCCGCTATCGCAGTCCCCCCCTATATAGTGAACGTGACAGTCACATGGTATAGAATAGACCCCAGCCAGCTTCTGGCGAAAATCACCATATCCCAGCCGCAACCAGGACATTATCCACCCCTTATTCTATACCATATACATCATGCTTAGATCCTACACTTTCCAATTAATCACCACCACTTTTCCTGTTTTTTTTATATATATATATATGTATATATATACACACATACATCATTCCCTTAGTCTACGGACCATCCCTTTCAAGTGTCTATTGAGTTCACTTAGTCCATGACTTTGGGCTCCATCTATCATAATAGCCTCTTAGAGCAGGGGAGATGACGTGGAGTTTGCTCAGTTGGCGAAACAGGGCTGGGTCTCGGTGCGGTGTGGCAGGTGACACTGGACGCTGTGGGAGGATGGTGTGTAGTGTTGGATTGTTGCATGTTGCATCTGGAGCTTGCAGTTGTGGTATCTGGCTCAGCTGGTGTATCATGTCCATGGTCTGTGGGTTGAAGATGTCGATCTCTTGAGGAAGTTGCTGGGCGCCAGTTGCTAAAGCCAGTTCTACTTCCATTACCGCTGCACTTTGCTCAGTTTTATCAATAGTTCATTCTTTATTAATTTGGGCAATTCTTGCTATAATATCATTGATCTGGCATATAGCAACTGTGCTAGAGATGACATACAGTGACAAGGTTATACAGCAATTAACATCATACAGTTTAATTCATTGGCTATTCTCACCCAAAATCAAATCCCCTCGAGGTACACATCGGACTTCCCCATCCTCCCATCCTTTTGCATCACCCACCAAGTGCACCCAGGTCCTCGAGCAAAAGCAATCCCACGGATGGGTTTGCCTTTGCCCGAGGCAGGAGTAACCCAGACCGTCTTCCCTAACATATTCTTCATGTGCACTACAGGGACTTTATCCCCTTCTACAGTATGTAAAGGTTTTGATTGGGCAGCGCCAGCTCGATTGGTAGATCCTCTAGTGTTAACTAACCAGGCGGCTTTTGCTAAACGTGTATCCCAGTGTTTGAAGGTCCCACCACCCGTTGCTCTCGGGGTAGTTTTCAGTAGTCCATTGTATCGTTCAATTTTCCCAGAGGCTGGTGCATGATAGGGGATGTGATATGCCCACTCAATGCCATGCTCTTTGGCCCAGGTGTCTATGAGGTTGTTTCAGAAATGAGTCCCATTGTCTGACTCAATCCTTTCTGGGGTGCCATGTCGCCATAAGACTTCATTCTCAAGGCCCAGGATAGTGTTCTGGGTGGTGGCAATGGGGCACGGGATGTTTCCAGCCATCCAGTGGTTACTTCCACCATTGTAAGCACATGGCGCTTGCCTTGGTGGGTCTGTGGGAGTGTGATATAATCACTCTGCCAGGCCTCCCCATATTTATATTTCAGCCATCGTCCTCCATACCAGAGAGGCTTTGACCGCTTGGCTTGCTTGATCGCAGCGCATGTTTCACACTCATGGATAACCTGTGCGATAGAGTCCATGGTCAAGTCCACCCCTTGATCATGAGCCCATCTATATGTCGCATCTTTTCCTTGGTGACCTGAGGTGTCATGGGCCAACCGAGCTAGGAATAATTCACCTTTAAGTTGCCAGTCCAGATCCACCTGCGCCACTTCAATCCTAGCAGCCTGATCCACCTGCTGGTTGTTTTGATGTTTCTCAGTGGCCCGACGCTGAGGTACGTGGGCATCTACATGGGGTACTTCTATAACCAGCTTCTCTAGCCGGGCAGCAATATCTTGCCACAATTTGGCAGCCCAGAAGGGTTTGCCTCTGCGCTGCCAATTGCTCTGCTTCCATTGCTGTAACCACCCCCTCAGGGCATTTGCCACCATCCATGAGTCGGTATAGAGCTAGAGCACTGGCCACTTCTCTTGTTCGGCAGCTGGATGGCTTTCACCTCTGCAAACTGACTTGATTCACCTTGTCCTTCAGTGGCTTCTGCGACTTGTGTAGGACTCTACACAGCAGCTTTCCACCTTTGATGCTTTCCCACAATACGACAGGACCCATCAGTGAACAGGGCGTATTCCTTCTCATTTTCTGGTAGTTCATTATATGGTGGGGCCTCTTCAGCACGTGTCACCTCTTCTTCTGTCGACATTCCAAAATCCTTGCCTTCTGGCCAGTCCATGATCACTTCTAAGACTCCTGGGCGACTGGAGTTTCCTATTTGAGCTCGTTGTGTGATCAGTGCGACCCACTTGCTCCATGTAGCATCAGTTGCATGATGTGTAGAGGGGACTCTCCCTTTGAACCTCCAGCCCAGCACCGGCAGCCGGGGTGCCAGGAGGAGCTGTGCTTCATGTACCAACTACCTCCAAAGCAGCTCGGACCCCTTCATATGCTGCCAATATCTCTTTTTCAGTTGGAGTATAGCGGGCCTCAGATCCTCTGTATCCCCGGCTCCAAAACCCCAGGGGTCGACCTCGAGTCTCCCCTGGTGCTTTCTGCCAGAGGCTCCAGGTAGGGCCGTTCTCCCCGGCTGCGGTGTAGAGCACGTTTTTAACATCTTGCCCTGCCCGGACTGGCCCAAGGGCTACTGCATGAACTATCTCCTGTTTAATTTGTTCGAAGCCTTGTTGTTGCTCAGGGCCCCATTTGAAATCGTTCTTCTTTTGGGTCACGTGACAGAGAGGGCTTACAATGAAACTGTAATTTGGAATATGCATTCTCCAGAAACCCACAATGCCTAAAAAGGCTTGGGTTTCCTTTTTGTTAGCTGGTGAAGACATAGCTGCTATTTTGTTGATCACATCTGTCAGGATCTGACGATGTCCATCTTGCCATTTTATTCCTAGGAACTGGATCTCCTGTGCAGGTCCTTTGACCTTCCCTCATTTTATGGCAAAACCGGCTCTCAGAAGGATTTGGATTATTTTCTCTCCTTTCTCAAAAACTTCTTCTGCTGTGTTGCCCCACACAATGATGTCATCAATGTATTGCAGGTGTTCTGGAGCTCCACCCTTCTCCAGTGCAGTCTGGATCAGTCCATGGCAAATGGTAGGGCTGTGTTTCCACCCCTAGGGCAGTTGATTCCAGGTGTACTGGATGCCCCTCCAAGTGAAAGCAAACTGCAGCCTGCACTCTGCTGCCAAAGGGATTGAGAAGAATGCATTGGCAATATCAATGGTAGCATACCACTTGGCTGCCTTGGACTCCAGTTCATACTGAAGTTCTAGCATGTCCAGCACGCAGCACTCAGTGGTGGTGTGACTTCATTCAGGTCACGATAGTCCACCATTGTTAATCTCCATTGTCTGTTAGATTTCCGTACTGGCCTTAGAGGACTATTAAAAGGTGAGTGAGTCTTACTGGTGACTCCTTGGCTCTCCAGCTGATGAATCAGCTCATGGATGGGAGCCAGGGAGTCTCGGTTGGTGCGATATTGCTGCTGGTGCACCATCCTGGTAGCAACTGGCACCTGTTGTTCTTCAGCTCGCAGCAAGCCCACAACGAAGGGATCTTCCAAGAGGCCAGGCAGGGTAGATAGCTGTTTGGTCTTCTCTGCATTCACAGTGGCTACATCAAAAGCCCATTGGTATTCCTTTGGGTCCTTGAAGTACCCTCTCCTGAGGTAGTCTATGCCAAGGATACAAGGGGCCTCTGGGCCAGTCACAATGGGGTGCTTTTCCCACTTGTCCCCTGTTAAGCTCACCTCAGCCTCCACTACAGACAATTCTTGGCATCCCCCTGTCACTCCAGAGATCCAGATGGGTTTCGTGCCCCTATATTCTGATGGCACCAGAGTACACTGTGCACCACTGTCTACCAAAGCCTTATACTTCTGTGGATCTGATGTGCCAGGCCATCGAACCCACACAGTCCAGTATATACGGTCATCCCTTTCCTCCTCCTGGCCGAAGGCAGGGACCCTCTATTCCTGTTCCTTGTCAGAGTATTCTCTGTCTGACCCTTGCAGCGCCAGACCAGAAGGCCCCTCCCTCAGGATCAAGGGAGGTGATTTCAGTTCCTCTCTGTTTGGGAGATCGCTGATTGCCTTCATGTGTCTCTACAGCAACTCTGCTGACAGACTTCCTGGGTGGCCCCTTCTTAAGAGCTGTCTTCCCTCTCAGTTCGCGTACATGGGCTTCCAGCTTAAAGGTGGGTTCACCGTCCCACTTCCTCATGTCCTCCCCCTGGTCATGCAGGAAGAACCAGAGTGCTCCATGTGGCATGCGCCTAGGGCTCCCTTTCCCTCTGACCGAGGCAGGAGAGGACTGATTTCTTGGGGCACCCTGGATAGCCAAGGCACTGGCCTGTAGTGATGAGGAGGTACAGAGATTTTCTTCGAAGTTTTGGAGCCAAGAAGACACTCTCTCCACAGTTCGTGCATCAATATCCGGGCAATACATCGCTGCCAGGCTATTAGAATATGACGCCGGGGCACTCTGAATCACCTTCCTCCACATAGCCCATGAGCACAGGACATCCTCTGGATCTTTGGAGACCTCATCATTGTCTAGATCACTGTAGATGACTTCCAGTACCGCTAATTCTCTCAGGTACTGGATGCCTTTATCTGCAGTAGTCCACTTTCCTTGGGGAGTTCACAAGATCTTCCTTGAATGGATATCTTGCCCTCACACTTGAGAGGAGCTATCTCCAGAGACTGCAAATTGCTGCCTCTTTTCCAGTTCCTCTCTCAATTCCCTGGTTTCTAGCAAGGGATCCCAGCTGTTGGGCTTCCTTACCTTCCAATTGCTGACTGTCGGCCCCACTATCCCAGCATTGGAGCAGCCAGGCAGCAATCCACTCGCCTGGCTGGCGGCTGTAATCTTTCCGCATGTCTCAAAGTTCTGCTGAGATCAGGGACCGGGTAGTTTCCGCTTCCTGTCGGAATTCTCTCACTCCTTCCTCCGATGTCTTTGTTGGAGGACTGGCTTCTTGATCAAACCTTTCCTCTTCTTCCTCCTCCCTTACTAATTGAGGATATGGACCCGTTGTTTTCCTTGTCCATTGTTTCTTTTTAACTACTGGGGCAATTACTGTAGTTGGTGGTGTTGTTTGGGTCCCTATCTCAACCATGGTGTCCTCAGGTTCAGTTTGGGTCCCTGCCTCAACCAGACTCCTCTGAGAATGCTGAACTGCGGCTCGATAGGTACAAGCCAGGCCCCAGTACAACGCTAGAAGCTGGTGGTTCTCATTGGGATAGGCAAGGCACCTTTCTATCACGTGGCGTGTCAGTTTGCTAGGGTTGCTCACTTGTTCAGGTGTAAAGTCCCAGGCTATGGGAGGTGATAAGCGCCCTAGAACCTGCCCAAGTCCTTCCACACACCCTGCCACCCTGGGACCCGCTGCCTCAGGTCACGTTTCCAATACTGCCTCACCCAAAAGTTGTGTTCTATTCCACCAGGACGAGACCAGATTCCACAAACCCCGTACTATGCCAAAAATATTTATTAGTACTAAGCAGCTCACAGAAGGGTGAGCAAGGACCTCAGGAGCCTGCGTAACAAACCTATCCACATCAATCCTGGGTAGGGAGAGGGAGATGTATTTCCTCATCTTCTCCACCAGAGAGCTCCCCCAGGACAGTAAGACTGTTGGTGCCAGGGCAAAGCACACAGCCATTGTTTGTATTAACATGTTGCCAAAAGTAGAGAGATGAACAGTGCAGCCAACAAACTTTATGACCTGTACATGAGCTTGCCACTTAATAACTACTACACCTATAGCACGCTTAATAAAAAAGTGCAGTTGTTCTGCCCCACGTTGGGTGCCAAAAAAGGACTGTTGTGGTTTAGCCCAGCCTGAAGCTGAGCGCCACGCGGTTGCTCCCTTGCCCACTCACTCGCCCGCCCCCTCCCGGTGGGATGGGGGAGAGAATCGGGAAAAAGAAAGCCAACTCGTGGGTTAACAACAAAAACATTTTAACTGGACAACAAAGGGAAAGAAAATAAACAAACAAAAAGACCCCAACAATACCAACAACAGAGTGTACTTAGCGGTGCTTCCAAGGACAGGTCCCTCCCCACCCAGAGCCCGACATGGAGCCCAACACACAGCCTGATCCCGAGCAGCAATTCCCCCGTCTTCCCGTTCCCCTCTATATAGAGAGCATGATGGTCGCATGCTCTACAAAAAAACCCTGGCCCGCTTCTGGCGAACATTAACCCTATCCCAGCCGCAACCAGGATAACAATCAGCAATTCTTCTATGGAGCTGTGACACTTTAAGTAGCTGTGCCACTTGCAGGGCGCCAGGCCGAGGGGGGTCACTGAGGACACTCTTGCAACGTGGCTGCCACCATCTTGTCGAGGGGACCCCAGGCATGGGGCGAGGAGGGGGCTGGAGCCCACGGTTCATGATGGGAGGTGGAGGGCGGCCCCTGCGCCAAGGGGCAGCCTTTCTCTCAGGCAAGCAACATGGCAGGCGGGAGCGAGCCCCAGGAAAGGGGCCCTCAGCCCCCGCGACCCTCCGCCTCCTCCCATATTTGGGCATCTTTCAGGCCACAGGCCTGCCACGCCCAAACCCACCATATTTGGCCACACGCATCAGCCGCAGTCACAATCGACATCACAGTGGCCTTCTGTTGTCACCAGCCACCTCACGGCCTTTTGTTCCGGCACCTATAAAAACAGGGGCCCCTGCAGGGGCCCACAGGCCGCCGAGCTTCCAGGCCCTCGGATGCCAAGCATGCTTGGAAGGAAGAGGAGCTGGAGCGGCGAGGCGGATGGCTGCCCACCTTGGCGTGGGATGCCACAGAGCCAGTCCCCGCAAGCGCGGAGGACCAAGGCACCTCCCACGAGCGGGAAGCAGGGGCAGCGCAGGAGGAGGAGGAACATCAGCCCTCGTGCCGTGAGTGCGATGGACCTCTCTTCCCTGATTGAGGGCATGCAGCGCCTGGCTGTAGGCCCACCAGGGAACACCACGGCGCCCAAGCGCGTCTGCCTGCCAGGGACCAGCCTGAGCGGCAAGGCGGATGGCTGCCCACATTGGCGGGGGATGCCACCGAGCCAGTCCCTGCAACCGCGGAGGAGGAAGGCACCTCCCAGGAGGAGGAAGCAGAGGCAGCGCAGGAGGAGGAGGAGAAACATCAGCCCTCGTGCCGTGAGCGCGATGAATCTCTCTTCCCTGATCAAGGGCATGCAGCACCTGGCTGTAGGCCCACCAGGGAACGCCACGGCACCCAAGCGCGTCTGCCTGCCAGGGACCAGCCGGAGCGGCGAGGGGGGTGGCTGCCCACCTTGGCGTGGGACGCCACAGAGCCTGTCCCCGCAACCGCCAAAGAGGAGGCCACCTCCAAGGAGGCTGAGGAAGAGCAATCAGCGGAGGAGGAGGCGGAGGAACATCCCCCCTCGCGCCATGAGAGCCATGGCTCGCGCTCACGCGACCGACGTCGTCCAGCGCGCAGCTGTGGGCACACAGGGCAACAGCATGGGGCCCTGGCGTGCCTATCTGCTGAGGCACGGTGTGAGGCCCAGGCGCGACAGTCCACCACCAAAGGACGATGTGGAGCCCATGGACATCGATCCACCAGAGTATGGCACGGGGCCAATGGCTGTTAATCCACCAGACAACAGCGTGGAGCCCATGGAGGTGGATCCACCTCAAGAATCATCTAGTCATCGATGACAGTGGGTCCACCTGCCACAGGGGTGACCGGCCAGTACCCCAGCCATCCGGGCTCCCTTGCGCAAGATGACGCCAACACCGTCGCAGGAGCGCCCCGCTGGCTCCCTACCGGCAGCCCAGCCTCTGCGCCTTCATGACTGGACAATAAACAGCAAAAGAATAAAAATGCTTTTGTCCTCTCTCATTTGGCACTTTGGCGACCGCATCCGCGCTCCTGTCACCCCTCCTGGTCTCTGTCCCTGAGAGGGAGGCTCTTTCTGGAAACTTTCCGTTTCCATGCCCACCTTAGTGAGGCTGTGTCCCGGGCCTTGCCAAAGTCCCAGTAAAAAGCACTCACTACTCTCCCCTTGGCCCGCTTAGGACAGTCACCTCCTCAGAGCAAGGCTCATGTTGGTCCCGGCACAACTTGTCCTTGGTGAAGGGAAGAAGAGTCCACGCAACACTTGGCAATCAGCAATTCTTTTATGGATCGCTGGGAGACCTTGCGCAGGCCGGCTGGGCCTCCCTTTCCCATCGGTGGGACGTCTGGATGCTTTGCCCCCTCTCAGCCACTGTCAAGCGCCGGGGGCTGTGCCACTTGCAGGGCGCTGGGCCGAGGGGGGTCACTGAGCACCCCCGACCCTCCTGCAACGGGGCTGCCACTGTCTTGGCAAGGGGACCCCAGGCACGGGGTGAGGACGGGGCTGGAGCCCAGGGCTCATGACAGGAGGTGGAGGGCATGGGACAGCACAGAGCCTGTCCCCGCAACCGCCAAAGAGGAGGCCACCTCCCAGGAGGCTGAGGAAGAGCAATCAGCGGAGGAGGAGGCGGAGGAACATCCCCCCTCGCGCCATGAGAGCCATGGCTCGCGCTCACGCGACCGACGTCGTCCAGCGCGCAGCTGTGGGCACACAGGGCAACAGCATGGGGCCCTGGCGTGCCTATCTGCTGAGGCACGGTGTGAGGCCCAGGCGCGACAGTCCACCACCAAAGGACGATGTGGAGCCCATGGACATCGATCCACCAGAGTATGGCACGGGGCCAATGGCTGTTAATCCACCAGACAACAGCGTGGAGCCCATGGAGGTGGATCCACCTCAAGAATCATCTAGTCATCGATGACAGTGGGTCCACCTGCCACAGGGGTGACCGGCCAGTACCCCAGCCATCCGGGCTCCCTTGCGCAAGATGACGCCAACACCGTCGCAGGAGCGCCCCGCTGGCTCCCTACCGGCAGCCCAGCCTCTGCGCCTTCATGACTGGACAATAAACAGCAAAAGAATAAAAATGCTTTTGTCCTCTCTCATTTGGCACTTTGGCGACCGCATCCGCGCTCCTGTCACCCCTCCTGGTCTCTGTCCCTGAGTAGGAGGCTCTTTCTGGAAACTTTCCGTTTCCATGCCCACCTTAGTGAGGCTGTGTCCCGGGCCTTGCCAAAGTCCCAGTAAAAAGCACTCACTACTCTCCCCTTGGCCCGCTTAGGACAGTCACCTCCTCAGAGCAAGGCTCATGTTGGTCCCGGCACAACTTGTCCTTGGTGAAGGGAAGAAGAGTCCACGCAACACTTGGCAATCAGCAATTCTTTTATGGAGCGCTGGGAGACCTTGCGCAGGCCGGCTGGGCCTCCCTTTCCCATCGGTGGGACGTCTGGATGCTTTGCCCCCTCTCAGCCACTGTCAAGCGCCGGGGGCTGTGCCACTTGCAGGGCGCTGGGCCGAGGGGGGTCACTGAGCACCCCCGACCCTCCTGCAACGGGGCTGCCACTGTCTTGGCAAGGGGACCCCAGGCACGGGGTGAGGACGGGGCTGGAGCCCAGGGCTCATGACAGGAGGTGGAGGGCATGGGACAGCACAGAGCCTGTCCCCGCAACCGCCAAAGAGGAGGCCACCTCCCAGGAGGCTGAGGAAGAGCAATCAGCGGAGGAGGAGGCGGAGGAACATCCCCCCACGCGCCATGAGAGCCATGGCCCGCGCTCACGCGACCTGACGTCGTCCAGCGCGCAGCTGTGGGCACACAGGGCAACAGCATGGGGCCCTGGCGTGTCTATCTGCTGAGGCACGGTGTGAGGCCCAGGCGCGACAGTCCACCACCAAAGGACGACGTAGAGCCCATGGACATCGATCCACCAGAGTACGGCACGGGGCCAATGGCTGTTAATCCACCAGACAACAGCGTGGAGCCCATGGAGGTGGATCCACCTCAAGAATCATCTAGTCATCGATGACAGTGGGTCCACCTGCCACAGGGGTGACCAGCCAGTACCCCAGCCATCCGGGCTCCCTTGCGCGAGATGGCGCCAACACCGTCGCAGGAGCGCCCCGCTGGCTCCCTACCGGCGGCCCAGCCTCTGCGCCTTCATGACTGGACCATAAACAACAACAAAAGAATAAAAATGCTTTTGTCCTCTCTTATTTGGCAGTTTGGCGACCGCATCCGCGCTCCTGTCACCCCTCCTGGTCTCTGTCCTTGAGTAGGAGGCTCTTTTTGGAAACTTTCCGTTTCCGTGCCCACCTTCGTGCTTTGGCGGTGCCATACATTCTGGGGTTTTTAGGCTGCAACTTCACAATAATGTGTTAACAGTGTTTTACATGGAGAAAGATTATTGTAATAAAGGCATTGAACCCTAGGAATTTCTTGTTTCCAAATTATCAGTCTCACGTCAGTGCCACGTAAAATTACGGAGGTCATTCTGGGAGTTATTGAAAAACACCCGAGAGACAATGCAGTCCTTGGTCATAGCCAACACAGGTTCACAAGGGGAAAGTCCTGTTCAACTGAAAACAAACTCTATGGACTTCCCCGAGTAAACGGCAGTCACTGCTCTCCCCTTGGCCCGCTAGGACAGTCACCTCCCCAGAGCAAGGCTCATGTTGGTGCCGGCACAGCTTGTCCTTGGTGAAGCTGTGCTGGGTGGTCCCTGACACGGCACCTTGTCCTTCGTGTGCCTCCAAGCGATCCTCTGGCACATGTCTGAGCAGGCCAAGAGCTTCTTGCTGGAAACGTGCCGGAAGGCTCCAGTTCAGGAGCTGCCTCGGATTCTTCCAACAAAACGTGAGAGCTCTTCCTCGGAACGGCTAAGCAACAGACCGCAAAAGCGGTGAGAGGCTCTGTCCTTCACACTAGCGAACAGAGCAAGGTGCACCTCAAGCTGAACCCACCCCCACCTCTAGGCCCCAAGGACCTCCCTCGGTGGCCTCCGACAGGCTCCTCACGTCGTGCTGGCCCAGCAGCCCAAAGGACGCCAGGCCCTCTCCTGCCCTCTCCCTCGGGGCTCCGTGCAGAAGAGATGGCACCTCTCTGCACTCCAGGGGCAGGGCCAGGGGACGGGGAAGAAGAATCCACGCAACGCTTGGCAATCAGCAATTCTTTTACGGAGTGCTGGGAGACCTTGCGCAGGCCGGCTGGGCCTCCCTTTCCCATTGGCGGGACGTCTGGATGCTTTGCCCCCTCTCAGCCACTGTCAAGCACGGGGGGCTGTGCCACTTGCAGGGCGCCGGGCCGAGGGGGGTCACTAAAGACCCCCGATCCTCCTGCAACATGGCTGCCACCATCTTGTCGAGGGGACCCCAGGCATGGGGCGAGGAGGGGGCTGGAGCCCACGGTTCATGATGGGAGGTGGAGGGCGGCCCCTGCGCCAAGGGGCAGCCTTTCTCTCAGGCAAGCAACATGGCAGGCGGGAGCGAGCCCCAGGAAAGGGGCCCTCAGCCCCCGCGACCCTCCGCCTCCTCCCATATTTGGGCATCTTTCAGGCCACAGGCCTGCCACGCCCAAACCCACCATATTTGGCCACACGCATCAGCCGCAGTCACAATCGACATCACAGTGGCCTTCTGTTGTCACCAGCCACCTCACGGCCTTTTGTTCCGGCACCTATAAAAACAGGGGCCCCTGCAGGGGCCCACAGGCCGCCGAGCTTCCAGGCCCTCGGATGCCAAGCATGCTTGGAAGGAAGAGGAGCTGGAGCGGCGAGGCGGATGGCTGCCCACCTTGGCGTGGGATGCCACAGAGCCAGTCCCCGCAAGCGCGGAGGACCAAGGCACCTCCCACGAGCGGGAAGCAGGGGCAGCGCAGGAGGAGGAGGAACATCAGCCCTCGTGCCGTGAGTGCGATGGACCTCTCTTCCCTGATCGAGGGCATGCAGCGCCTGGCTGTAGGCCCACCAGGGAACGCCACGGCGCCCAAGCGCGTCTGCCTGCCAGGGACCAGCCTGAGCGGCAAGGCGGATGGCTGCCCACATTGGCGGGGGATGCCACCGAGCCAGTCCCTGCAACCGCGGAGGAGGAAGGCACCTCCCAGGAGGAGGAAGCAGAGGCAGCGCAGGAGGAGGAGGAGGAACATCAGCCCTCGTGCCGTGAGCGCGATGAATCTCTCTTCCCTGATCAAGGGCATGCAGCACCTGGCTGTAGGCCCACCAGGGAACGCCACGGCACCCAAGCGCGTCTGCCTGCCAGGGACCAGCCGGAGCGGCGAGGGGGGTGGCTGCCCACCTTGGCGTGGGACGCCACAGAGCCTGTCCCCGCAACCGCCAAAGAGGAGGCCACCTCCAAGGAGGCTGAGGAAGAGCAATCAGCGGAGGAGGAGGCGGAGGAACATCCCCCCTCGCGCCATGAGAGCCATGGCTCGCGCTCACGCGACCGACGTCGTCCAGCGCGCAGCTGTGGGCACACAGGGCAACAGCATGGGGCCCTGGCGTGCCTATCTGCTGAGGCACGGTGTGAGGCCCAGGCGCGACAGTCCACCACCAAAGGACGATGTGGAGCCCATGGACATCGATCCACCAGAGTATGGCACGGGGCCAATGGCTGTTAATCCACCAGACAACAGCGTGGAGCCCATGGAGGTGGATCCACCTCAAGAATCATCTAGTCATCGATGACAGTGGGTCCACCTGCCACAGGGGTGACCGGCCAGTACCCCAGCCATCCGGGCTCCCTTGCGCAAGATGACGCCAACACCGTCGCAGGAGCGCCCCGCTGGCTCCCTACCGGCAGCCCAGCCTCTGCGCCTTCATGACTGGACAATAAACAGCAAAAGAATAAAAATGCTTTTGTCCTCTCTCATTTGGCACTTTGGCGACCGCATCCGCGCTCCTGTCACCCCTCCTGGTCTCTGTCCCTGAGAGGAGGCTCTTTCTGGAAACTTTCCGTTTCCATGCCCACCTTAGTGAGGCTGTGTCCCGGGCCTTGCCAAAGTCCCAGTAAAAAGCACTCACTACTCTCCCCTTGGCCCGCTTAGGACAGTCACCTCCTCAGAGCAAGGCTCATGTTGGTCCCGGCACAACTTGTCCTTGGTGAAGGGAAGAAGAGTCCACGCAACACTTGGCAATCAGCAATTCTTTTATGGAGCGCTGGGAGACCTTGCGCAGGCCGGCTGGGCCTCCCTTTCCCATCGGTGGGACGTCTGGATGCTTTGCCCCCTCTCAGCCACTGTCAAGCGCCGGGGGCTGTGCCACTTGCAGGGCGCTGGGCCGAGGGGGGTCACTGAGCACCCCCGACCCTCCTGCAACGGGGCTGCCACTGTCTTGGCAAGGGGACCCCAGGCACGGGGTGAGGACGGGGCTGGAGCCCAGGGCTCATGACAGGAGGTGGAGGGCATGGGACAGCACAGAGCCTGTCCCCGCAACCGCCAAAGAGGAGGCCACCTCCCAGGAGGCTGAGGAAGAGCAATCAGCGGAGGAGGAGGCGGAGGAACATCCCCCCACGCGCCATGAGAGCCATGGCCCGCGCTCACGCGACTGACGTCGTCCAGCGCGCAGCTGTGGGCACACAGGGCAACAGCATGGGGCCCTGGCGTGTCTATCTGCTGAGGCACGGTGTGAGGCCCAGGCGCGACAGTCCACCACCAAAGGACGACGTAGAGCCCATGGACATCGATCCACCAGAGTACGGCACGGGGCCAATGGCTGTTAATCCACCAGACAACAGCGTGGAGCCCACGGGGGTGGATCCACCTCAAGAATCATCTAGTCATCGATGACAGTGGGTCCACCTGCCACAGGGGTGACCAGCCAGTACCCCAGCCATCCGGGCTCCCTTGCGCGAGATGGCGCCAACACCGTCGCAGGAGCGCCCCGCTGGCTCCCTACCGGCGGCCCAGCCTCTGCGCCTTCATGACTGGACCATAAACAACAACAAAAGAATAAAAATACTTTTGTCCTCTCTTATTTGGCAGTTTGGCGACCGCATCCGCGCTCCTGTCACCCCTCCTGGTCTCTGTCCTTGAGTAGGAGGCTCTTTTTGGAAACTTTCCGTTTCCGTGCCCACCTTCGTGCTTTGGCGGTGCCATACATTCTGGGGTTTTTAGGCTGCAACTTCACAATAATGTGTTAACAGTGTTTTACATGGAGAAAGATTATTGTAATAAAGGCATTGAACCCTAGGAATTTCTTGTTTCCAAATTATCAGTCTCACGTCAGTGCCACGTAAAATTACGGAGGTCATTCTGGGAGTTATTGAAAAACACCCGAGAGACAATGCAGTCCTTGGTCATAGCCAACACAGGTTCACAAGGGGAAAGTCCTGTTCAACTGAAAACAAACTCTATGGACTTCCCCGAGTAAACGGCAGTCACTGCTCTCCCCTTGGCCCGCTAGGACAGTCACCTCCCCAGAGCAAGGCTCATGTTGGTGCCGGCACAGCTTGTCCTTGGTGAAGCTGTGCTGGGTGGTCCCTGACACGGCACCTTGTCCTTCGTGTGCCTCCAAGCGATCCTCTGGCACATGTCTGAGCAGGCCAAGAGCTTCTTGCTGGAAACGTGCCGGAAGGCTCCAGTTCAGGAGCTGCCTCGGATTCTTCCAACAAAACGTGAGAGCTCTTCCTCGGAACGGCTAAGCAACAGACCGCAAAAGCGGTGAGAGGCTCTGTCCTTCACACTAGCGAACAGAGCAAGGTGCACCTCAAGCTGAACCCACCCCCACCTCTAGGCCCCAAGGACCTCCCTCGGTGGCCTCCGACAGGCTCCTCACGTCGTGCTGGCCCAGCAGCCCAAAGGACGCCAGGCCCTCTCCTGCCCTCTCCCTCGGGGCTCCGTGCAGAAGAGATGGCACCTCTCTGCACTCCAGGGGCAGGGCCAGGGGACGGGGAAGAAGAATCCACGCAACGCTTGGCAATCAGCAATTCTTTTACGGAGTGCTGGGAGACCTTGCGCAGGCCGGCTGGGCCTCCCTTTCCCATTGGCGGGACGTCTGGATGCTTTGCCCCCTCTCAGCCACTGTCAAGCACGGGGGGCTGTGCCACTTGCAGGGCGCCGGGCCGAGGGGGGTCACTAAAGACCCCCGATCCTCCTGCAACATGGCTGCCACCATCTTGTCGAGGGGACCCCAGGCATGGGGCGAGGAGGGGGCTGGAGCCCACGGTTCATGATGGGAGGTGGAGGGCGGCCCCTGCGCCAAGGGGCAGCCTTTCTCTCAGGCAAGCAACATGGCAGGCGGGAGCGAGCCCCAGGAAAGGGGCCCTCAGCCCCCGCGACCCTCCGCCTCCTCCCATATTTGGGCATCTTTCAGGCCACAGGCCTGCCACGCCCAAACCCACCATATTTGGCCACACGCATCAGCCGCAGTCACAATCGACATCACAGTGGCCTTCTGTTGTCACCAGCCACCTCACGGCCTTTTGTTCCGGCACCTATAAAAACAGGGGCCCCTGCAGGGGCCCACAGGCCGCCGAGCTTCCAGGCCCTCGGATGCCAAGCATGCTTGGAAGGAAGAGGAGCTGGAGCGGCGAGGCGGATGGCTGCCCACCTTGGCGTGGGATGCCACAGAGCCAGTCCCCGCAAGCGCGGAGGACCAAGGCACCTCCCACGAGCGGGAAGCAGGGGCAGCGCAGGAGGAGGAGGAACATCAGCCCTCGTGCCGTGAGTGCGATGGACCTCTCTTCCCTGATCGAGGGCATGCAGCGCCTGGCTGTAGGCCCACCAGGGAACGCCACGGCGCCCAAGCGCGTCTGCCTGCCAGGGACCAGCCTGAGCGGCAAGGCGGATGGCTGCCCACATTGGCGGGGGATGCCACCGAGCCAGTCCCTGCAACCGCGGAGGAGGAAGGCACCTCCCAGGAGGAGGAAGCAGAGGCAGCGCAGGAGGAGGAGGAGGAACATCAGCCCTCGTGCCGTGAGCGCGATGAATCTCTCTTCCCTGATCAAGGGCATGCAGCACCTGGCTGTAGGCCCACCAGGGAACGCCACGGCACCCAAGCGCGTCTGCCTGCCAGGGACCAGCCGGAGCGGCGAGGGGGGTGGCTGCCCACCTTGGCGTGGGACGCCACAGAGCCTGTCCCCGCAACCGCCAAAGAGGAGGCCACCTCCAAGGAGGCTGAGGAAGAGCAATCAGCGGAGGAGGAGGCGGAGGAACATCCCCCCTCGCGCCATGAGAGCCATGGCTCGCGCTCACGCGACCGACGTCGTCCAGCGCGCAGCTGTGGGCACACAGGGCAACAGCATGGGGCCCTGGCGTGCCTATCTGCTGAGGCACGGTGTGAGGCCCAGGCGCGACAGTCCACCACCAAAGGACGATGTGGAGCCCATGGACATCGATCCACCAGAGTATGGCACGGGGCCAATGGCTGTTAATCCACCAGACAACAGCGTGGAGCCCATGGAGGTGGATCCACCTCAAGAATCATCTAGTCATCGATGACAGTGGGTCCACCTGCCACAGGGGTGACCGGCCAGTACCCCAGCCATCCGGGCTCCCTTGCGCAAGATGACGCCAACACCGTCGCAGGAGCGCCCCGCTGGCTCCCTACCGGCAGCCCAGCCTCTGCGCCTTCATGACTGGACAATAAACAGCAAAAGAATAAAAATGCTTTTGTCCTCTCTCATTTGGCACTTTGGCGACCGCATCCGCGCTCCTGTCACCCCTCCTGGTCTCTGTCCCTGAGAGGGAGGCTCTTTCTGGAAACTTTCCGTTTCCATGCCCACCTTAGTGAGGCTGTGTCCCGGGCCTTGCCAAAGTCCCAGTAAAAAGCACTCACTACTCTCCCCTTGGCCCGCTTAGGACAGTCACCTCCTCAGAGCAAGGCTCATGTTGGTCCCGGCACAACTTGTCCTTGGTGAAGGGAAGAAGAGTCCACGCAACACTTGGCAATCAGCAATTCTTTTATGGAGCGCTGGGAGACCTTGCGCAGGCCGGCTGGGCCTCCCTTTCCCATCGGTGGGACGTCTGGATGCTTTGCCCCCTCTCAGCCACTGTCAAGCGCCGGGGGCTGTGCCACTTGCAGGGCGCTGGGCCGAGGGGGGTCACTGAGCACCCTCGACCCTCCTGCAACGGGGCTGCCACTGTCTTGGCAAGGGGACCCCAGGCACGGGGTGAGGACGGGGCTGGAGCCCAGGGCTCATGACAGGAGGTGGAGGGCATGGGACAGCACAGAGCCTGTCCCCGCAACCGCCAAAGAGGAGGCCACCTCCCAGGAGGCTGAGGAAGAGCAATCAGCGGAGGAGGAGGCGGAGGAACATCCCCCCACGCGCCATGAGAGCCATGGCCCGCGCTCACGCGACTGACGTCGTCCAGCGCGCAGCTGTGGGCACACAGGGCAACAGCATGGGGCCCTGGCGTGTCTATCTGCTGAGGCACGGTGTGAGGCCCAGGCGCGACAGTCCACCACCAAAGGACGACGTAGAGCCCATGGACATCGATCCACCAGAGTATGGCACGGGGCCAATGGCTGTTAATCCACCAGACAACAGCGTGGAGCCCACGGGGGTGGATCCACCTCAAGAATCATCTAGTCATCGATGACAGTGGGTCCACCTGCCACAGGGGTGACCAGCCAGTACCCCAGCCATCCGGGCTCCCTTGCGCGAGATGGCGCCAACACCGTCGCAGGAGCGCCCCGCTGGCTCCCTACCGGCGGCCCAGCCTCTGCGCCTTCATGACTGGACCATAAACAACAACAAAAGAATAAAAATAGCTTTTGTCCTCTCTTATTTGGCAGTTTGGCGACCGCATCCGCGCTCCTGTCACCCCTCCTGGTCTCTGTCCTTGAGTAGGAGGCTCTTTTTGGAAACTTTCCGTTTCCGTGCCCACCTTCGTGCTTTGGCGGTGCCATACATTCTGGGGTTTTTAGGCTGCAACTTCACAATAATGTGTTAACAGTGTTTTACATGGAGAAAGATTATTGTAATAAAGGCATTGAACCCTAGGAATTTCTTGTTTCCAAATTATCAGTCTCACGTCAGTGCCACGTAAAATTACGGAGGTCATTCTGGGAGTTATTGAAAAACACCCGAGAGACAATGCAGTCCTTGGTCATAGCCAACACAGGTTCACAAGGGGAAAGTCCTGTTCAACTGAAAACAAACTCTATGGACTTCCCCGAGTAAACGGCAGTCACTGCTCTCCCCTTGGCCCGCTAGGACAGTCACCTCCTCAGAGCAAGGCTCATGTTGGTGCCGGCACAACTTGTCCTTGGTGAAGCTGTGCTGGGTGGTCCCTGACACGGCACCTTGTCCTTCGTGTGCTTTCAAGTTGTCTTCTGTCATTCTACGCTCTGCCTTTGTACCACTAGGCTAGCCAAGCAAGCTCTCAGGTCAGGCATGGCATGACGTGCCCTTGGCAAGTCCCTGCTGGTTTCTACCACCTGATACGTACTGCTGGCATTTTGCCTCCCTTTTGTCCTGGATGAACAGATTTCCTATCAAAGGCCAGGAGGACATTTCATCCCATGGCTTACAGCAGGTAACTCTTGGATTCCCTTCATTTTTTTTATAACTCCTGCCATGTCACCACAGCTGCATCTTTTTTTCTCGCACTACTCAAGTGAAAATTTAACATCTGAGGTATTGTGACAGAAACAGTCAGATCCAATACTTGGTTCAAAATAGGCTCAAAAGCTGTTCTTATCCCAATACAGGTCATAAATCAATCCGCGTGAACAGAGAACTGTCACTGTCTTTGCAAACTCAGTACCAATGTAGTTAGAAAAATAGAAGATCTACAGCTACTTATAGTCAGGACAACAAAAATCACAACACAGCTCCAATGAGAGTAACTGCTATGGGAACAGGTCTTGGTTTGATTAGCTGCTTGCTGGATAACAGCTTCAAGTTAAGGGATTTCTCGAGCTACAGAAACCATTTGTTCTTTGCCCTCCTCTTCGTTCCCCCTTGTTCTTCTCCTCACAAATAAATTGCAAAGGACATAAAGGAATAGACTTCCTTGATTGTATCCAAGTTCCCTCGTGCTTTTCATGAACACATTTTAAGTAAAAGAGCACCAGAAGTGACTGACAACGTGGGAGAAGAGTATTTTCATGTCATTTGGTCCATGAGCAACAGAGATGTAACTGCATCTCTTGCCAGGAGGCTCCGTGCCCTCTGGACAGGACTAGTTAGATGAACTGTTACCTTTGTGCACATGTTATGTCCTGCTGAAGAGTGATGGGAGTTGGAACACAGCTGGTGACTTTCAAGATTTATAACCTGATCTTTCTATACTTTAATCAACTTGAATGCATGAGTATTCTGAGGCTGAATTCATGTTGTGTAATGCTGTCACAGTCTAATGATGAAAGTGACTACAGAAGTTTCATTATTTGATAATTCATAATAGAAATGGAGCCTCTTCCTCCCATCCTACCACCAAGCATTAACATCCATTTTGCATGCCTTTTATAGATGAGGTGAACAAGCCATTTTTAGGTTCCTACCCCTCTAGCAACAACTCATCTTCAAAAACAAAGAATAGCTGCTACTTTGTGACAAAAGAAATGGCTTGCAGTGGCAAATGTTTTCCATATGGCAACAAATTAGGCATGCATAAACTCATGGGAATTTGTTACTATTCACATTTATATACTGAAAATCACAATAAGCACTGAGTGGAATGCAAGCTAATCTAGAAGCATTATGATAAATCCTTAGGTACAACTGAGCAAGAGAGAGGAACTTCTGAAAATTTCAGAAGCAGCATTCCAAAGAATTCAAATAAGGCACCAAGTACAGGCTACTCCAAACAAACAAATATGAATGACTGCTTCAGGTTACCTTAGTGAACACACAGACTGAGTTGCCTCACAGAGGCTTCACATTCCACATTCTCCATATATTGGCTTTTCTCATTACATTTTGCAGTTACTGATGCATGCTGGCTCTTTCCTACTCGTTTTCCTGTGGCTTCTCTACCATTATTTTCTTTCTTTCCACCATTCTAAACTCTGAGAAGTATTTTGGGTCACCTGTGTCACAGACCTCTAAACTTAAAATTGCATTTACTGCCATCCTCCTTGCAGAGTATCCATGCCCAGAGAAGCCGTATCCTATTTTTTGACACTGTTCCCCTCTATCAAGGGCTAAAGAGAACAATTCGTGAGGCCAAATTTCAGTTTCTAAATCTGCTTGCGTTCTTCAGAAGAGAAAGAACTGAGATATTAACCATGTGATCAATGAAAACTCAATAGCAGTCACTCAAGAGAAGGGCGATTAACTTTTTGGCAGAATTCCACGTTTGTTGCTTTCTACCTGGATTGCCTCTTCATTTCAAATGACTACAGCAGTTACCATTGTTGTTCAAGATCTTACACAGCATGATATAACCTTCTCATTCTTAAACGTACCCAGAAACAGCTTAATTTCCAGTAACAGATAACAACACTCACTTGTAAAGTACACCTAAGAACAATGGCAAACATTTGGTAATGAGTTTGGAAAGCAGTTTTAATACATCACCGGTTTAAAGTTTATTCATGTTTTGTATGTATGTGCAAGATGACACAGAAAGCAGTGGTGTAAGAGACAATGGCTGTATAGAATTTAGCATGGAGTCTGTTGCCTTTGCCCAGCCCATCCAGTGTTTCAAGCTGCTAACAGGTGAAAGCTGAAAGCTTCATTCGTAACAGATGAATGAAATACATTATTGTACCACCCCAAAAATTGCTGTATTGTGAAATCTCAGTGAACTATATTCAAAAAAACAAAAAAATCCTCCTTCAATTACTGTAGTAGTTTAGAGGTGAAACATAAGAATGGTAACATAAGAAAGAAGAAACACGGTGGATGCGCTCTGGAGGTGCTGTACAGTAGTGTTTTAAGTGGGATAAGGAGAGCGCTCCCCTGTTGTTCCCTTTAGTGTAATTTGCTTTGTGGAGATCATGAACTAGATTTCTCTCAGATTAAACTGAACTGGAAAAATCACTCCAGGAGCATATCTAATACACTCCAGCTGCAAATGGGTACTTAGTCCCCAAGATTAGACTAAAATAGTTCAAACTAAATAACTCTGAAATGTGTAGAACACAGATGTCAGGTCCTCCATTTCAAATTTTTTTGCTGTATGAATCTGCTCCTACTGAGCTGCACTAGTCGTTAATGTAAACCACTGCTTCTGATGGGGTAGGGATGTGATAGGTTTATCAGTTTTATAAAATACACTAGTATTTTACAACACAGACCTCTGAAATTTTTTTTAGGCAAGTCTAACCAAATTGCTCTTTTAACAATCAAGGGGGGGAAAAAACCCATCAATGCTAGGTTCTTGAAAAATCTTAAGAGATTTGCAATTCGTCTTTGAAACATGAGCTGTTGCAATTGCTAAATATTTGTAGTTGAATATCAAATTTAAAAAAGAATTTTCCAGAAAGGACAAGAAATCAACAACATACCTTATTGCTTCCTCCACAGATTGGCCAACTATATTTGAGGAGGGGCCTGGCTGAGACAAAGGTGTCAGGCTTATCACCCACTTTACTGGCTTGTAGTACTCATCACTGGAACTCAGTAGGTAGAACAGTGTGGTCAGAAAAATCACCTGCAAAACAAATTGGAGTTTTAAATTAAAAGGCAATATATACTTTCCAGAACTACAGTATGCAACTGCGCTTCAGATATTGAACTTGGAAAAGATGTGGAATAGTATTTTGTGCCTTTCCAATAAGCTTGGACTTAGAGAAACACACAGAAACTCAAGAATAATTTTCTCCCCTGCTCCACAAAGGACTTACACAGTTATAGCTAAATATTATAAAAATCTTAGCCCTGTTCAGCCTCTTTCCCAAGGCCACATCTAGATCAAGCAACTAGAATGTTGATCTAGATAAACATTCTAGTTTTTGTTTTGGGTTTTTTTTTTTTGTTCCAGCATGTTTAGCAGATCAAAGAATTGCTGAATAGTAACCTCCATTCTTAAAAAACCACAAACCACCAAACCAACAAAACGTCAAATAAATCTGAGCTGTCTCAACAGTCATTACGCAGCTGGATCTCAGATACGAATTAAACAAAATCTCAAAATCAGAAAATTTATAATATTTATTAGGTTGGCAATCCTGACTGAATACTACTTCTGTGAGTTTGAAGATGAGTCTCAGCAGAAGTGATGGCAGTTCCATTGTTTCAGTTTAAAGAACAAAAAATACAATCAGATTATATTAGCTTCCTGTATGTTGCAGTCCACTATGTTTTTCTTATTTTCCTGTTCATGGGCTCAGCAACTTCTTGGGCTAAGCATACATCACAGAAACATGTCCAGCTGGAAACAGAATACCTCAAACAAGGAAAATGCATTCTATATGCTCCAATGGTAAACTACGGCTTATATTTGCTTCATCTGCAAGCCTTAGATCTTTTTTATTCATTCCCAGTATTAAAAAGAATTCTTTCATTTTCCTTATTTCCAACCTACTCATATGCTAGAATAAACCACATCTTTATCTTCTGATAAGCCAAATAGCCTGACCTCCGTAACTCTCTTACTTTCAAGCATTTTATCCAGTTTGTAGACACCTCATGCCTTTTTCCTGTATTCTCTCTGAACACAGAAAAAAAAATGCAGACAGCACAACATGTAGTATTCCATTACCAGTTTCAAGAATCATGGAATGGTTTGGGTTGAAAGGGACCTTAAAGATCATCTAGTTTCAACCCCCCTGCCATGGGCAGGGACACCTTCCACTAGACCCGGTTGCTCAAAGCCCCATCCAGCCTGGCCTTGAACACTTCCAGGGAGGGGGCAGCCACAACTTCTCTGGGCAACCTGTACCAGTGCCTCACCACCCTCATGGTGAAGAATTTCTTCCTTAGATCTAAACTAAATCTACCCTCTTTCAGTTTAAAGCCATTACCCCTTGCCCTATCACTGCATGCCCTTGTCAAAAGTCCCTCTCCAGCTTTCTTGTAGGCCCCCTTTAGGTACTGCAAGGCTGCTAGAAAGGTGTCCCTGAAGCCTTCTCTTCTCCAGGGTGAACAAGCCCAACTCTCTCAGCCTGTCTTCATAGGAGGGGTGCTCCAGCCCTCTGACCATCTTTGTAGCCCTCCTCTGGACTCGCTCCAACAGGTCCATGTCCTTCTTGTGTCGGAGGCCCCAGAGCTGGATGCAGTACTCCAGGTGGGGTCTCACAAGAGCAGAGTAGAGGGGGAGAATCACCTCATGCTTCTTTTGATGCGGCCCAGGATATGGTTGGCTTTCTGGGCTGTGAGCGCACATTGCTGGGTCCTGTTGAGCTTCTCATCAACCAACACCCCCAAGTCCTTCTCCTCAGGGCTGGTCTCAATCCATTCTCCACCCAGCCTGTATTTGTGCTTGGGATTGTCCTGACCCATGTGCAGGACCTTGCACTTGGCCTTGTTGAACTTCATGAGGTTCACATGGGCTCACCTCTCAAGTCTGTCACGGTCTCTCTGGATGGCATCCCATCTCTTGAGTGCGTTGACCACACCACACAGCTTGGTGTCGTCGGCAAACTTGCTGAGGGTGCACTCAATCCCACTGTCCGTGTTGCCAAAGATATTAAACAGCACCAGTCCCAATACCGACTCCTGAGGAAGACCACTCGTCACTGGTCTCCAGTTGGACATCGAGCCGTTGACTGCAACTCTTTGAGTGCGACCATTCAGCCAATTCCTTATCCACCGAGTGGTCCATCCATCAAATCCATGTCTCTCCAATTTAGAGACAAGGATGTCGTATGGGGCAGTGTCAAATGCTTTGCGCAAGTCCAGGTAGATGACGTCAGTTGCTCTTCCCTTATCCACCAACACTGTAACCTCGTTGTAGAAGGCCACCAAATTTGCCAGGCAAGATCTGCCTTTAGTGAAACCGTGTTGGCTGTGACCAATCACCTCCTTATTTTCCATGTGCCTTAGCACAGTTTCCAGGAGGATCTGCTCCATGATCTTGCTGGACACCAGAAGTGAGACTGACTGGCCTGTAGTTCCCTGCGTCTCCTTTTTTTCCCCTTTATAAAAATGAGGGTTATGTTTCCCCTTTTCCGGTCACTGGGAACTTCACTGGACTGCCACAACTTCTCAAATATGGCTTAGCAACTTCATCCACCAGTTTCCTCAGGACCCGCAGACGCATTTCATCAGGTCCCATGGACTTGTGCACCTTCAGGCTCTTTAGATGGTCTTGAACCTGATCTTCTCCTGCACTGGGTGGTTCTTCATTCTCCCAGTCCCTGCCCTTGCCTTCTGTGACTTGGGTGGCAGGGCTAGAGCACTTGCCAGTGAAGACTGAGACAAGTCATTGAGTACCTCAGCCTTCTCCATATCCTGGATAGCCAGGTCTCCCGTTTCCTTCTGGAGAGGGCCCACATTCTCCCTAGTCTCCCTTTTATCAGCAACGTACCTATATAAAAGCTTTTCTTGTTGCCCTTGACGTCCCTGGCCAGATTCAATTCTATCGGGGCTTTAGCTTTCCTAACATCATCCCTGGCTGCTCAGACAATTTCTCTGTATTCCTCCCACGCTACCTGTCCTTGCTTCCACCTTCTATAGGCTTCCTTTTTGTGTTTGAGTTTGTCCAGGAGCTCCTTGTTCATCCATGCAGTCCTCCTGGCGTTTTTGCCTGACTTCCTCTTTGTTGGGATGCATCGCTCCTGAGCTTGGAGGAGGTGATCCCTGAATATTAACCAGCTTTCTTGGGCCCCTCTTCCCTCCAGGGCTTTATCCCATGGTACTCTACCAAGCAGATCCCTGAAGAGGCCAAAGTCTGCTCTCCTGAAGTCGAGGGCAGCAAGCTTGCTCTGCGCCCTCCTCGCTGCCCTAAGGATCTTGAACTCCACCATTTCATGGTCACAGCAGACAAGGCTGCCCTTGAGCTTCACATTCCCCACCAGCCCCTCCTTCTTGGTGAGAACAAGGTCCAGCCATTTGCCATCCATTTGTCCTGTTCCTAATCCTTTCTACTCAGTGAAATGTGACTATTACTTCCCCCCACCCTCCCAGCCTTTAACTTGGAAGTCAGACTCAGCTGTTCACCTACTGTGACCCCTTTCCAAAATGTCATATATAGGTCTAGGCTTTATTCCATCTTCCCAGGTGTGTAACTTCTGCCTTGGATGATACACCTATCTATCAACTAAAACAAGTCATTACATCAGCACATTTAAACAGCATACTGTTAACATTCCTTTTGAGATCATAAAAAAAACCCCAACTGAATTAGGCTTTGATTTAACAGGAAATAATCCAGTGCCAGTAGCAGTATCAGCTATGTTTTGTTACAATTTCAAATGAGTAAATCTTAAAGTCTGAATCAGATTTTAGCATCCTCTGTAACACTACAAGTATGGCTATTTTCTCCTTGATAGGGCCTGCCATTTCTCCTAAGTTACTCCCTACACTGAAGCAGGCATCCAGGTGGTGTTTTGTCTTCCTTCCACTGGCATCCAGCTACAGATCCTTCTTGCAGTGCAGTTTTCAACACAGAAAGCAGCATATTGCTCTAACTACAATATCCACTCATCCTGACACAAAAAGCGAAGTGAAATACAGCTCCCCTGGATCTTGTTTTATCAGGACAGCCTCAGTTAACTTCTGAAGATGTTGCCTTTTGAAAAGAATATGACAGCCAGGGAACAAGCAAATTAACCACAGCAAACAGGCAAAGCTTGATTCCCTGTGGTACGAGGAACATACGGGGCTGACTTGAGGCAGGCTATGAATAAGAACTAGGGATTAGTTCAAGTGGCAACACATGCAGCACCTATACTGACTGGAAGAGCTGTTCTGCCCCAGTGTTTACAGAAGAAACTTGCTTTCTTGGGGAGTAACAGCACACCAACATACACATACCCACCTGAACCGTAAAAGCCAAGGTAACAGCTGGGGAGGAACAGCAATGGAATAAAATGGTGTTCAACTGAACTACAAGCTAGGAAAAGATACAAACCTAACCCAACTCCTGTTAAGACAAGATGCATGTAACCCACCGCACCACACAAAATCCAACTGAATTTAAGATTATCAGCATTTTGGGAAATTAACGTATTTGCTTTAGCTCAATAGGTACAGAAATGCAAAAAAGAAGCAGTAGTCACAGAATATAATAATTTATTATCAAGTGGCTTGCTGACTCTTCTACCCTGTATCAACCAGAGTCTGAAAGTTTTCAGACCTCTTTTACAGGGTATCTGAGATTTCAGACATCACCTAAATTGTTTTCTAAGCAACAATTCAAGATCCTGCTGATGACTATGAGGAGGAATTCACCAAAAATAAAATAATAAGATCTTTTCATTGTTAAAACAATTGATGGATTACTATTGTGCTGTAGAATTTGTTCTGTAGCCCAAAATGTTACTCTAATTTGAGGGGGGATAGACTGAATTCAAGGAAAAAGCTACGGGTAACACTCTATACTAAAATGGTAGTTCAGCATTTCTACATATATCAAGAACCACATGACTTAATTGCTTGTGTACCAGGTCCATAGGACTTGGGAAATATTTTTGTATCTGCCTTTCATACTCAATTTTCTGCCCAAAAGCTTTGTTCTTGGTTTGTTGGTTGGTTTTTTTTTTTTTTTTTTTCTTTTTTTCCACTCGTGGAAAGCAAATTATTG
Organism: Phoenicopterus ruber ruber; assembly: GCA_009819775.1. Classification (NCBI taxonomy): domain Eukaryota; kingdom Metazoa; phylum Chordata; class Aves; order Phoenicopteriformes; family Phoenicopteridae; genus Phoenicopterus; species Phoenicopterus ruber. The sequence goes on from CM020216.1 coordinate 97,565,873, forward strand.
AAAGAAAAAAATCTCGCTACAGCAAAAGATGCAAGTACGCCCTGAGACCCTAGAAGAACAAGAACTGTTAAGGTCACTTCTGGTCATCATCTCCTCCTCACTTGGAGGTGTTTTTCTTTAGCTCTGAAGGAAGGAACGTGAATAGCAGGCAAATCTAATAACAACATAATACCAAATGGAATTCGATAACAATGCACATCACGAAAGTTAAGAAAGCTGCAATGATTTATCCTAGGGTCACATCTGGATTTTCTCTGCTTATTGCAATAAGCTGTTGCAGCAGAAAAAGAGAGAAAAAAAGCACAAGGGAAAATGAAGAAGCAATTACATTATTTCTACATGGACTTCACGACAGTTCAGTTAAGTTATCCTAAAAAGTACTCAAAAGGCTCAACTAAATTCTCACAACAACTAGCATTCTCATTTACTTATTGCCCCAAATAATGGACTGTATTAATCTTTATTTAGTGCAGGCTATTTACTGAATATCCTAAATTTAAGTCCTTTCTCTTTCAGTCACAAGCTGTTAACAAACCCACACTAAACACTATTAAAACAAGTTCCATTAATTTACCTTTTTGTGTTTTAAGGAAATCTGTTTAGTTTTTGTAGCAATAAGCTTTGCGAAAGACTTTCATAAAGCTGAGAAACCGTGCCTCTGAGTAGACACAACAGCCTATGAAACGTACAGTGCAAACAAGACTAAGTTATAGCACTCTCCCACAGCATTTAACAGCATTAATAACTACTCTTCAGGTAGGCATGCAAATTTTAAGTGTCTTCAAAAGAGGTAGTTCATACAGTTACAAGAACACCAACACTTATACACGACATTTTCTGTGCATAGAAATGGAGGCAAGCATATCCCTTTATCCTGGTGTACTTAAAGTACGGCTAACAGGACAAAGTTGTTCAGTGATTTTTTGCCTTATTTCTTAGAAGTTGAAGTATTTCTAATTTATCAGTTCTGCTGTTCGCATTGCAAAGGCTACCATTATCAAGAATCTACAGAAAGAACCTACACATGTATTAAAACAAATCTTTCCTACATATCTAAGATCACTAGGAGTGCAAAATGGAAGCTCATGGTCAAATCCAAGAAACCAAGAGCGCAGGATGGATGTGTTTTGGTGAGGAAAGCTTCACATGACCATTTTAAGTAACAAGTTCAACCTACAACGGAAGTGGAGGAAATAGAGTAGCCTTTAGGGCCTCTAGTCTTTAAAAGAATTCCAACACAGCAACACCTCAACTAACTCTGCTAAACCAGCTGACTGCACAGTGCCTCAGCAAGTGGCAGGACCCTGCTGACAGAGAAAAAGGCAGGAGCATACATCACAGCAACACCACGTAATGAACTTGGTATAAGCCGTTAGGCATCTATAGCTAAATTTTGCATCTGAGCAACGAGTGCATTGAAATCATCTGCAATTATTATCCAAACTTGTCATTTTTAAGTATTCTAACTTCTCAGACACAGTTTTCAATGTGTCATCACGGGTGAAGTTGTGAACTAAGGAAGAAAAGGAAGGAAATATTCCCATGCAATCTTTTCTTTACTAACTGAAAGATAACTAGAGAACAACAAAATTAAGTGGCAGTGATTTTCTTCAGTTCAAGACAGCCATTCCATTAAGTCTCACTGTGATTTGTTCTTTCTTAAATATTGAAGAGAATCCACACAGCTGCCTTGAAATGCTGTTAAACATTATTTCAGTTTTGCAGCTTTGTCTACAAAGACCTCCCTCCTGAGCAAGCATCGATGAAGGCAATGAAGTTAAACTGGCAAAACACTTTGTTTTCTAACAAATGTTTTTGAATCCTGAACTAAAAACCAGGACGTGGATTTCAGTCAAGCTTCCAAGATCAGTATTTGTTTAGTTAAAACAGGAAAAAGTCCCAGGCCAGTGTTTTAGGAGACTTTTATTTTAAGTAACAGTTGTCACAGCAAATGAGAAGAAAGAAGTTACCTCTGCCATTCTGAGTTACTCCACACAGCTGTGGCATTTAGAAACAAAAGAAACTACAAACATTTAGCTCACATAATACACTAAAAAGTAATACATCCTTTAAAGAAAACACCTTTAATAAAAAGGTTTCAGAGACTACTACTCAGCATGGGCAATAACATTAATAAGAATTAACTCTGTGTACAAAGCATTCTGCAATTAAGAGCTCACAGAGGTTAAACAAAAACAATGCAACAACCCCCTCACACAGATTTGCTGAAGACACTTCATTGAAAAAGGGAATATAAGGTAATCCTTGTGAAATAAATACTTCTGCTGACATTTCCCTGTAACAATTCTTCCTCTCTTCTGAGAGCATTGGCTTGTTTAAGGATATGCTTATGAGGACATGCCATAAGATTTCAGTAGTTATGCTGGATATCACAAGTTACAGCTCAGTATCTTCAAGGCCAGAAACAAGATTTTTCCATGAATAGAATGATAGGAAGATTGCCAGTTCCTTAATGTGGAAATTACACAAATCTTGCCCATCATGTAAACTGGTGACATACTACTTACCACTGAAAGCACAAAATTGAGAAGAGCTGTCCCACTATGGAAGAGGATTGTCACTAATGTTGTAACTGTAGTAAACAAGAGGCTCACATTGCGACTCATCACTATCCACAGAGACTCCAGGATCTGGAAAAGGAGGGGGAAGCGAAGACAAAATCAGGCACCGGATGGTATTACCTAGGACAGAGAACTGCTTATAGAGCAATTCATCTCCATCAAGCCATAAAAGATGACATTTTTTTAAAAAATCATCTTCCTTCACTCCTAAATTACAGCATGTAATATCAAGTAAAATGTCTACTTTACCAAAGACAAGTTTCTAGGTACATAGTTACAAGGTTTTAGAATTTTTCTCCCAATGCTCAAAATTATTTCATTATGCAAAATTGCAAAAAATCTAGATGCGGCGACACTTGTTTATCGTGATTAACTTCAACATCAATTCAAAGCAGATCTTGTCTTGGGAGAGAAAACTCGTATTTTCAAAAGCAGAAATGCTAAAACACGAAGAACAAGGAGTAACATCACAAGATAGAAATAAATCTGAAGATAGCTTCAAATCAAGTAACAGAATTACTACTTTAATACACTTGTTTAAAAAATATTTTATGGTAATAAGATGCATCATTTTTAGAACATCTGCAGACAACTACACAAGTTGTGATTTTGAGTAGGGATGCATCAGTTAGTCAAGCAATTACAGACAGTAAATCAAACAATGCTAGACAATCTATTCAATTTTGTACTAGCTTGGGGAACCGACTGCTTATTAGTTACAGATAGTAAAGATAGTATAGAGTAGTTTCGAGACATGCCTTTAAACACAGAATACCCACTACAGCCAAGCTAGTTTATATACAGAAGCAGACACATCAATCTGAATAGTGCAGCAGCTTCATGAGACATTAAGGACATAAAGGTATGGCACGGCATGGCACATGGAGGCATCCTAAACGCAGTGCATAGTAGTTTCATAACAAATATTAATTCAGAAGGAATACAGTAAGAATGTATTAGCCAAAGTGATTCAAACATATAAAGAAGCAAAGTTACAAAGTAAAAGCTCTGATACAAAAGCCCTTCTCCAGGTACAAAGCTGTACGTGAAGGCTTCAAAACCAGCGACAGTTACTCTTGGTTTAATGAATATCTTAATCAATTAGACTGAATTAAAACCAAAAAAACCCCAAAACCGAAAAAAAAAATCCCAGTAGTTGTCATTTGTAGAGCAGACAAAGGAGTGTCAGCCACATGACCACCTCTCCTTTGGAACTGTGTGAAACATACAGAAGATAATTTATTAAACATAAACTTGGGAGGGAATAAGTGCAGGGGCAAGTGACAGCGAATTACAACACATAGTAAAAACAGAAAGATCTACTTAGTCCAGGCTTCTTACTATTTAATGGGAATAACGAACTTAAAATCTGTTCAAAAGATGAGCATTAATTAGTCTCTCTTGAGAATTCAAGTGAGGTTAGAAGTGAAGAGGACGTTCTGCTGAAAAATGTTCTCCCACTGGTACCTGTCCCTTTCCTTCTTCTATAGATTAAGGATCCAATCTGGGAGTGCAGCAGTGGTATAAATTCATGCAGCCGCCAGGTAACTTCATCAAATGTACATTACACTATGAGGACTGTAAACACAGAGGACAGTGATTTTTGAAGGAACAGTTTGTAGCTAAAGCAGAGGCCTTTCAGTTGGTATTCAGTAAAAACAGTACTGCCATTGCTAATAACAGGCTGTAAGTTGTATGCTAACTGTGCAAGGCTCCAGGCCCAGATGTCTAAGCCTCTTACTAGAACTTAGCGCCCTGTGAACAGGAGCCTGGTGCCACAGGTCTCCTGTTATGATGTGGAGTTTAATCACAGAAAAGCAGCAAAGGCCTTGAAAATAGGGACACAGGTTGAAAACAAAGGCCCCTGAAACACAAACAGTTCATTGAGGAAGAAGGCATTGAAGACACACAACCTCAAGAGCTAGGAAAAGACTGCTTTTGCTTTAAGAAAATACGGTAGCAACTAAGGAAGGGGAAAAAAAACCAAAAAACACCACAACCAGAAAAGTAACAGGATAAGGCACCTGCCACAACCTGGAAAAGTAATGCCTCTCCAACTATCACACAGCATATAGTCCAGGGCAGAGGTCAAGGGGTGGGAGTTGTCCAGAAACAAAACCACCTTATAAAAGGACAAGCTCCTTTATTTGAGGGAAGATGATGTCCATTTCAGTTCCAGCTTCCCTTATTTAAGAGCTCTTGAGCCTAATCACTTTGACTTCTGTGACTCAGACCATCAAGGATAGCAGCTATTGATGCCAACTACACAGTGTCACCACGATGGTATTCTATCCTCACAGCTCCTGTAGGATATGACTGTTAAGGACTGACCACTTTGAATACATAACAATAACAATTAATAGACTGTAAAACAAACCATTAGCATGAAGTGTGTTGTTAATGAAAGATGGTCTAGCAAAATTTTGTTTTAAAGATTAAAACTAGCCTGATTTATCAGTCTTCTGAATACTAATCACAGCAATCGTTAACTCCCTCCCTTGCACATCACCACTTGCAACGCATCAGCTGAGCTGATAATGGTGAACAGTTCACAAGGAGGGGCTTGTTCCATCTGCTACAAGAGAGTGTACATCTGGGGGGGGCTGGGAAAGTTTCCTTCAAAACACTATGTTCCTCCAGTATAGGTTGTATTTGTTTAACACTTTCTCTAGAAGCTTTAGCCTATGGATCTGATAACCAGGAGTATACAACTGCAGTTTCAATGCAGGTGGTTCGATCAATATCAGGAATGGTTCTCCTAGAAGAACATCCTGGCTAGGTAGAGTGATTGATCGTAACTGTTAAACTAGTTATCACTAGCATTTGCTTTAGAGTAAGTGCAGATAGTGCCTGTTGTTCAGCTTCGGTATGTCTTATGAAAGCAAGTGCATCTTTTAGGACTCATCTCCAGATATACAGTAAGTTCCTCTGTATGCGTATGTACCATTAAAATGTCAAGACACATGCTTCTTATCGCTAGGATGAGAAGATGGAAATAGCAGACATTAATCATTACTAAATACAGTGTCAAAAAATGCTCAAATACTTCACTAACAGTCACAAAATCAAAATACATGTGCCTGCACCTAAGAGTTCATAATGCCATTTGATTTCCAGAGCATACTGCAGCTGAGTTAACAAGCTCAGTTACTATGCATAAACAATTCCTAACACCTTGCCAGCTGAGACCAGTTCTCCAATCTCTAACAGGCAAGAAATAAAATTTGCACTTAATGTTCTTAGCCATCTAAGGTGTCCTATTGGCCACTTAAACTGGCCAATACCTAAAAGCAAGGTTTAAAAGGCACTTGACCAAAACAAGTTACTTGCTGAGAACTTCAAGTCAACAAACTTCTGGAAGCCAGGTAAATTCATGTACCTAATTTGATTACAGAGATCATTAACAGATTTATAAAGGGAATAAAACTGGACACAAAGAGGCATCAGGAAAAAAAACCTTGTCCTTCTGTATACTTTTAATTTTTTTTCTGTTCAAAAAGATGTTGTCATCCTGACAACTCAAAAACGACAGCAACGGAACAAGTCGATAAACCTTTAAGGTAAAAGACAGGCAATGGACTTTGTGAAGAATAATACAGTACACACAAGATCAAGGACTTTCTGCTCTGATTAAAAGCTGATTTCCAAATAAATGTTTACCTGTAAAGTTCTGGGCTAACCCTTCAGGGCTCAACAGCTTATTTTTGAAAAAACATCTTTGCTTGACCTTTATATGAAACGGAGACAAAACAGCAACACAAAAAAGACTATCCTCCAGCATCATGTCTTTGACTTTCTGATTATAAAGAAATCAACTCCTTCTGCAAAAATATGCATCAGGTTGAATTTCACCTACCCTGAAAAAAAGAACACCCATTATGAAGAAGAGAACACCAAACCTCTGAATGCTTACCTTACTAGGAGGGAAAAAAAAAAAAAAAAAAAAAAAAAAAAAGCATGGTAGTTGAATTATTACTGAAGAATGGACTGTATTAGCTATAAACTTAGGAGATTACTTGAAGAAATTCTCAGGGCCAGAAAAAACATTAGGATATGTGGTAACTCAGTGAAATATTTGAGAAACTGACTTGGTTTGGAACACACAGATCAGTCATGCTAAAGGCACGGATAGAGAAACTTAAATGAGCTGAAGCTCGCTGTGTACGTCTTAATGGAAGGTCTTCTGTCTTCCTGTCTGGGAAATCTCTGAATGAGACACTGGCTGCTGGTGGAATGATGAATATTCTTGTGCAAGAAGCAAAAAGATCAATATAAGGAAACATTAACAATGTCTCATGTACCATCAAGGGAGTTCCGAGTGATCATTTACAGATTTAGCCAGCAGCAATTTATTTTTTCAAGGTTTCAAGCCTTCAAGAAATGGAGGAAAAGGGTATGAATGGAAAAGCAGGTGAGTGGGGAAGGAATGAGGCTTTTTTATTTTTCAGAAATTAAATCTTAGTAGTCCAGCTATGTATTGCATATTTCATTCACCTGAGAAACTACTTTAGAATAGAGCATAGGGTGCAAAATTCAAGGCATAAGTGAGGATCCACTCTAGTTCTTTCCTCAAACTAAGAATAGAATGAAATAAACCCCACTTCAGAAACACATCACTGGATAAACTCATTTACAACACTACTGCTTCTAAAGAATACTGGAAAAATCTGAAGCTGAGAGGCAGCAGTGCTGCTAACACCAACGCTTTTAGAAAAAAGCAAACTGATGATTTGGAAAAGCTTATCTTCATATTAAATCATCAGGTAATTTACATGTTTATATAGTGAATTACTTTAAAATAATTAAGGTCTGTCTATATCAAACTAGAGCTAAGTATAAGTCCTATAATGAACACCACATTTTGAGGAGGGTACAGAAGTCTTCTGTGCTTTATCTGATACTCAAAGTACTGAATCGACACATATTTTTACAAATTAAATGACTGCCAGTAATTCCCCAGCACAGCTATACCAGTGATGTAATCATATGCTTTCAACTCTAATATGAAAGTTTCTTCCACTACAGGAAAAGCCTGAAGTGAAACACTTGCATCTGTCTTCTTTTAACATTTTTTCCTACAGCAAATGCTCCTTCTCTCACTAAAGAGGATCAACACTTCCTATGACTTCCATCAATGGAAAAGAGCTTATCTGCTTGTGATTGCAGTATGATACTGTCAAATAGCTGTATTTTCAGAGAATACAGAGTCATCTGTACTATTCCAAAATATTTCAGAAAGCCAAGGGGCTAGTAAGGCAGTTATTCTATGGTAAACTCTAGCCTCAATCTATGCATAAGTATTTATTATGTGCAAGTAGTGTAATCTTAGTTTATTCTTTTCCAAAGGCAGAACAAGTCTCACTATAGCTGCATATTCACACACACTTCTTTACAGTTATCTCATTGTCCTTAAATGGTTTGTGATTAAAAAAACCCCGTCAAAGCAGTTTTGGGACTGTACTGTATCTTGCTATATTCTTAAGAATTGCAGGTTAGCATTGATTTCAAGTGTCCAAATGCAGAAACATCCTACAGTTTGAATTACAGCTAATCTATTTAAACTCCCCCACCAACCCCCCACACAATCCCCCACCATACCCAACACACACAACCAAAAAAACCCAATCCTACCCAAAGTCCTACAAAACACAAAAAAGCAAACAAAAAAAGCCAAAAAACCCCAAACCAAACACAAACAAAATCCATCCAAAAGAAAAAAGAAAGCCCAAAAACCAAGCCCCCTCAAAAGCACTCACATAATTTAAAATATTCATAGAATCAGAAAAAAATTTGGGTTGGAAGGGTCCTTTAAAGGTCATCTAGTCCAACCCCCCTCCAATGAGCAGGGACATCTTCAACTAGATCAGGTTGCCCAGAGCCCCATCCAACCTGACCTTGAATGCTTCCCAGGGATGGAGCTTCTACCACCTCTTGATCCCACTGCCTCTGTCATTGATGAAGATATTAAAGAGTACTGGTCCCAATACAGACCCCTGAGGGACACCACTTGTCACCAGTCTCCATCTGGACGTTGAGCCATTGACCACTACCCTCTGGATGCGACCATCCAAGCAATTCCTCATCCACCTAACAGTCCACCCATCAAATCCATATCTCTCCAATAAGGTAAGCAACTTGCTTAGAAACACCAGACTTAAGTCAAAACTGTTCTTATTTACATCATCTCCCAAGTTTTAATGACCTAGACAAGCACAGAAATCAGATTTTCAATTTTAATTTGAAGTATTGGTGTGAGTAATATTTATGCAATGCATTATGGATGAGCAAGCCAGCAAAGAAAATGCTGCCCAGTATGGATGTGAAATCAGGATTTAGAGCTATAAACTATGCTGACTGGTTTACAGTCTGTCATTAAGGACATAAGCATATGGAGAAAAAGGACAGGTGTTTCCCCACAGCTGATGAGTAATGAGTTCATGGAAATAAACAGGAAAGTACTTTTTTCCTGAACTTCTAAACCAGATTTTAGAAGTAAAGCAAAGCATGCTAGCTAGATGAAAATTTTAATATTAATGTATTTCAGTCTTAAATATTTATTCTCTTTACACTATTTCCTGCATTATTTTATCCTATTTAGATTACTGAAGTACACTTATCATCATGGTTTCTGAGCACTGTGCAGCAATGCTGTAAATGACATGGCTAGCACCTATCATGCAGTTTCTCTCCCTCTGGCCTAGAAGGAAACTCCATATTGATTTTAAATTACGATGGGTTGTGCATTTTTATAACTCTGCCTCAAGCATGCATGGTGAACTTTGAGAAAGTATTAAGCAAATTTCACTATTAACTGAAAAAAGGTTCACTACAATAAAAAGTTTCAACTTTTTCTGGACTCACATCTTCTTCTATGATAGAAACTGTAACCATTTAAGCAGCAGTTGAGGACGGACAGAAAAAGCACACATGCCTATCAGTCTAAACCAAGAACTGCCTCGAGGCAAATACTAGCTTAAGTTGCATCCACAGAAATGTTATGTTGCAACTCAGGTATAAATAATATTCTTCCAAAATGGATAAACAGTAACCTGAAAATAATTCTAGTTTGTGACAACAGCTCAAGTCAAAGATGAACTATATCAGAAGTTGACTCTGTATATTAAGCATTTCAGACTTAACATCATTTTTTAGAGATACGTAGTTGCTTCAGTTTGGATTGCTTTCAATGCTTTTTCTTTTTCTCCTCATGAAATGAAAGGTCCAGTGCATTAATTCAGGAATTCACACAGTGTAAAATATTAATTTCATTCTCTCCAGAACTTTCACAACCTCTTGGTCAATAGTTTCCTCAATTACAACCTAGACAAATCGGTCTCTTTTTTAAAAAGAAAAGCCACTAACCCCACACTTGCCATACATTTTACCGAAAAACAAAGCTGAAGCAAATACCACAATTTCTATAAAACATAGATTAAGTAAGATAAATTCCAAACAAACGACCTCCAAGAGTATACAACATAATATGAAGCATTTAAAACCAGCTTGCAAGTGACACAGGTAATCCTATGGCAACAATCTTTCTTGGGAAGAAGTCTGGCAAGCTAGTATTAATGAAGATGCTGAAATCAGGAGGGCTTCTTCATCACAACCAGTTCTGTTTGTAGTATGGTTATATCCTAAGTAGGCTTACAATAATTGCGTAGGTAATTGTAAGTGACACTAACAATGTTTCCATAAGTTTCCATGTACTTGAATTCCATAACCCTAGTGGTACTCCAGGGAGGAATTCTCAGTTAAAAATAAGACCAATTTGGTTATAAGGGCAAAAAATACATACCGAAAGAAATGTTTCAATGTTATCATGAACAAATGATGCAACATCTTGCCAGTCCAGAATATCACCAAGCCAGCTGTTTTGACGGTTTATGTGCCATTTGTGTCCTTTGTGTCTTCCAGAATGTGTTACATTCTTAAAAAGAGAGACAAAGATGTAAAGAAACCAGACATTTGAAGAATTTACAGAAATGAGAAAGCCAAAAGAATAATGTTTTCTTAATGAGGAACAGATCCACGAGCTGCTTTAATTGGCATCCTCAAAAATACCTGGAAGTACTCTGTTCACTGGAAAAATTAAAATCTGACAGAAAACTGTAGTTAATTATCCCATATAACTAACAGTTCTGTGTATTGTACTGATTTACCTCAGTGAAACATTAGCTACTGCTTGACTGATACAATGGTATCTATCTTGCTCTATATGAAAGCACAGAAGAAAGAGATAATGATTTCAGTTACTGCCTACATAATTTACTGTTTGCAACATACAACTTTTCCCAATACAATCCACAAAGGAAAATACAAGCAGAAGCCAAAACAACTAGTTTTCTCACAATTAGTGTCTACTTCTCCACTGGCAATGTTCAGTCATGCAAAAGCTAAAAGCTGGAAGCACGGAGAATTTCTTCTAACTACACAGCAAGACAACAGGAAATAGCCATAACCGTAACTGCGAATTCCTTAAGTGGCAATTATTTAAATATATAGAAGTTTTTCAGGGGTATGACTTCCGGATTTTGATATTTCCATTGCACCATGGCTAATGAATTGCTTTTTCCTTTAAAAGGCAAACAGCATTGGCAGCATGAAAATGATTTAATTCTTATGAACTTTTCAAGATTCAGTGTGCAGAACCCATTATAGGAAGGCTAGTACAGTTGGCATAAATGCATTGTAAGAAGCTCAGTGAAAAGACAATTTCTTTCTCAAAATTTCAAATTAATAGAAGTTACACAAATAATGCAGAATACCAGTTTCCTTCTCCTAATCCCACAAGATCACAAAAATTCAACAGAAAGCTCTAAACTATGAAATACTAAATATAAAAAGTGAGCGAAGCGTAAATTAAATGGCATACATAAAAAAACATGTAACTACTTAACTGAAGGACATAGCTCTCGCTGTACTCAAACTGTGACTGTAGAATGATCTATCCTACACACTTGAAATTTTTACCAACTTTTTATTATTATGACCTTTACTCAGCATTCCAACCTTTAGCTAATCTCTCAGAAATGCATACTTAGTATAATTATCTCAAAGCACTAAGTGATAGTTTATATAAATACCATTTAAGTAAGTTACCCACCTTCACAAACCAAGAGTGATAAAGCCTGTCCCAGAGCTCTAGCACTTGTTTTTCAATCACAGCGGTGTTATTCACTTTTTCTCCTAAAATCTTATGGAGCTAAAACATATAGAAATCTTTTATTATACAGGACAGAACGAAGCTGGCATCTACTGATGAACTCCAAGCTAGATGAATCACATAAGACTGTCAGTAAAGGCATGGCTCAAACCCAAATGATTAGAAAAGCCAAGTATCAGTATGGAATACACACTTCAGACAACATGGTTCACAACATGAAGATTTTGTTTGTAAAAAAAAAAACATTCTGCTGCAGTAAGCTGAGGACTTCTTTGTGCACTGAAAACCCAATGCCATCTCTAAAATGCTTAATCCAAAATCCTTGATCATCCTTAGAGTAAATACTTCAAATAATTTGAGATGTGTGGTAGATATCAAAATGAATAAATAAGAATCTTAACAAATTCTCCTGAAGAAAGTTAACTTAAATAAATAAATTATAATTAAAAAAAAATCCAATCTAACACCCAGTCCACATAGAAATTAGAATACTGGGGAAAAAAAAAAAAAAAGTCTACATTGTCTACAATTGGACAGATAAAGCCAGATGAAAAAGATTACTCGTCTTTATTTGATGCATTTTCACTGGCTATCTTATTAAAATAACAACAGATTTTTCAGCTCTTAAAAATAAATATTCCTCTGAGCAGAAAAGACTACTGAAATCATTCCCACCCTTCCTTCAACTCACAAACTAGAGAGTGGAAAGAACAGATCTGCCAACAAAACAGTTAACCACACAGAAAAGAATCACTGACAAAAATCTTTTTATTTCTTTTTACACTTTTATGAAATACAAGAAATTAAAACATTAAAAAAGTGGGGGAGCTCACTCTTACCTTATGTGTAATCCATTCTCGGCCATATTGGTATACATTATTAGCTGCTGAATTGAGTGCCTTCTGAATAACTTGGGCTTCTGGGAGCCAGCTAGTTTTTTTTTTAAAAGAAGGAAAACAAAGTTAACTGCTACATATTTTACCCATTTCATCACACCCAAACCACATTACAAATTCACATTTTGAAACAACAACAAACAGTTAAGGTTAAATACATATAAACTTACTACAGCTAGAATATTTCCTTCTACATATCAAGGAACAGACTTTCTCACAAGCAAAGCACAATTAAATCTAGGGCATGTCATTGCATTTGGAATTCTCCAAGGTTCCTGAAACCTTAGTTAAATTGGTATCTCAACTTTTTCAAGAGAGATCTGCTCTTCAATCTGTATGCGTGCTATTCACACTACATTCTTAGAAATGTTCCTAGTGTTCTAGTTTTCTGAAAATACTGTATGAAGCAGTCCCATCTAGCTGCAGAGAACCTTCTGAACTACAAGCTGAATGTAAATTGTTAACGTAGTTTCTCTGAAAAAGTGACCAGATGAAGCAACAGGTTTGGGCACCAGTTATTTCTAAGTCCCCAACAAACAATCTGCTCATGAATTTCTTCAGGGATTCATGTCACTTTCAAGCAATGGACCTACTGAGTTGCCAGCATTTCAACACTTGTGAACACAGGGCACACGTTCTCTGCTTTGACTTACTTTCTACATTTTGATTCAATGGCACACATTGGAGCCCTTCCAAAACAAGAAAGCATTCAGGAAATAAAATTGCTGCATTTGTTCACCTGACTGAAGATAAAAATGGAAGCTTTTCTGTCTGTATAACCTGTCAGAAATGTTCTGCATTGGAATTCCAAGGCATTTCAGTCAGTCACCTCTAAACGTAATGTGAGCATCAAGCTCTGAAAGCTAGTGAAGCTTGATGGATTTGGCAAGAGGTATACCTACTCCTAATGAATTTAAAGATAGTGTTTTGGATGCTTCAAATTTGCATGCAAACACTGGAAGTAAAAATTTTAGCTAAAATTCTGCTAATTACTCAACTAGTACTCTAGTATTTTCATTATTTGAACAAGCTTCTGACAGTCAAATTTCCATTTTCATTAGTCCTACTTATTTCCATCTTACGACAAAATGGAAAGGCCAAACAACACAAGAGATGCCATGAAGAAATAAACAAACACATTTTTTAAGTGCTTTCTGTTCTCTTGACTGTGATTACTTAAGTATTGCTGAAGCACATGTTACTATAACATTTATTAACTATATCTTTTCAGTTCTGTTTTTTGAAAATTTCTCTTGCTCTTATAATACAGCATGCACTTTCTTTCAATCCTGTTAAACCATCATCACTTTTGTTTAGAAAGTGCCCTTGAAAAAAGTCAACCATTCTTGCCCAGGAGACAACTCTTTTTTTCCTGGTAAGTGCCTGGACTCACCTTTACTCAATGTTCATTTAGCTGAAGCAGAACAAAAGCAAAACTGGAACATCCCCCCCTCAAAATCAGAGTCTTCAGTCTTACCTATTCCCCCTCTCACGCAATCACTTCTTTGCTTACCAGTGTGCCCCTGTTTCTCTCTATATGCCTTTCTCTCAAAATCTTCTCTCTCCCTTAATATTTGCCTTGGTGTTTGTTTTAATTGTTACATAGACCATATCTTACAAACTTCCCGCTGCGTACACTATACACATCTACTCTTAATAGGAACAGCCCTTTGCAACTGATTCGTACCAAACTCTCCGCATCCACCATTCTTTCCACCCTCGAACTCTTTTTCAGTTCACTCCAAAAACATTTTCTTCAACTCCTATTCCCTCAAAGGCATTCTGCAGCCAGCTCTCCACATTGAAAAAATAATTCAGCTCTCATCTCACAACCTTCTACAGAGAGCACTTTGCCATTACTTTTCTTTTGCAGGTAAAAGGGAAAAGAATATTGACCTCTCTATTCTCTGCATTATGCAAGTTTTTCTCTAAAACTAGCAAAGTTTATACAGCTGTCCTTCTCCACCAAATTCCAACCAGTCCTCAAATGAGATACCACATTGACAGTCCTCCAGAGTAATGCATAAACACTACTGCTGCCCGAGAGTTTAGCTTTTACATCTGCCTGCAACAGTCATTCCCGTTTCAGTTCACCTAGGGGATTTTTTAAATTAAAAACTATGCATAAGAGCACCTGGGAGCTTGTTCATTCACCCTAGACTATTCGCTTAACTTCAGCATTCTTACTTTGCCCATTCTGGGTGACTGGCTACTGTCTCATTGATCAAGCTGCTTGTGACTTGAATCATGTGAACACTCTCTTGATGTACCTAAATTAAATATAGAGAGGAGAAATGTTATGTAATGCAAATTAGAACTCTTCCTACATTCAGAGTCTTCTTTTTTTTTTTTTCCTTTTTTTGTTTTTTGGGGTGGGGGTGGTGTGGAGGTGACCAATTTGTACATTTAAAGAATAATTCTTCCAACACAGACAACCCATTATGAAGAATGAAGTGCCATTAACCCCAAAAAGCAGTCAATGCAATAATCATCAGTCTGTTCTGACAATTTTGGTCACACACTGTGTGACTAGTAATAGCAAATGGAAATTTAAACCTTATCTCATGAGGGGAAAAAAAATTAACAATACAGCAGTGCTGTCAAGGGAATTACTAAAATACAAAGCACAGTTTCAGATATACCTTTTTAAGCCATGGATCAAAGAAGTGTAAAAATTAATGAATGCTCAGCTCTAACATGACCAGCCATGCTATGAAGTGCCTCACCAAATTAATTCTTCAATAAGAATGATAAAAGACACCTTTTATAAATATCTTAATGTTCCTTTGATGAATATAAGGAAGCTTTAGGCAGGAATGTTTGCACAACTTTTAAAGCTTTCAATTTTAAGTACTCAACATTATATAAGCCTACATTTTGGAAAAAGGAGATTGACATCAGAACCCATTGATTCTTGTTCCATAACTGTATTCAGGTCAAACATTCAATCTCCATTGACTGTTTCAAGTATGAACACAGTTCCATTACACAAAAAAAGAAAAAAGGAGGGGGGGAAAAAAAAAAGTACATGAGTGACCTCTTCTGGTGAGCAAAAAAAAACCCAACTACAAACCAAAAATCGATTTCAGAGAACATCTGTTCATGAATCTCAGCACATTTAAACTCAAAAAACAGGATACCATGAGGTTATTACAGGCAATTACACAAACAAATTGACAACTACACCTTAAGCATTTTGCAAATATGTTTCTGATGCAAGGTAAATTAAAAAGAAAAAATTCTAAGTGTCTCTGCTGTTGACAAGAAAAGTGTAACAGGATGCAAAACAAATCTGTTCCTGTAATATGTAAGCTAGTAATTCTTTTACTAGAATAAATTTCGTATTTCCAAATGTCTATATATTAGTTTTGTCATGTATGTAAATAAGCATATAAATACAAATAAATATAAATATGTAGATTTTTTAATATATAAGTAGTCTTGGAATGGTAACAAGTTTAACTACCAAGCATTTAATTGCTAAATTTAAAAAAAAAATACTTTAAGCTACACAATTTTGCAGAAATACCCGTAACTTTCATTCAGCATTTAAAATGAGCTCTATGATTACATTCCTTAGCACACTGTACCTTTGCAGTAAGGAGCAGGGCTAGCAGAAGGGTTCCTATCACTAGCAAAAATATTATGAAAATGCTGATTATTTTATCCAGCATTTTCTCCAACCACACGATCATCTGTGCAGAAAAAAGAAAAAACAAATCATAGCATATAAATCAATCTTTCATTAAAGTAATGCTATATGACAGTACCGTTATCTTTATTTACAATCACAGTGCAAAATCAGGCTCTAATCAAACAGCATTTATGCCCAAGCTTGGAGATGAACAATTAACAAGCGATGTTAGCATGATTAAGGTCATGGTATGACATGTGATTTTGCAAACGACATTTACACATTACCACAAGACACAGCAAGCTCTCTGCAAAGCAAGCAATAATTCAACATTTACTTACTAGACCTAAAGAAGCTAGCATTCATGGTCAGCTATGAACCTAGAAATTTGTCTTTGTTTCTTGTCCTTCAGCAACTTGGAAACTTACAGATACTATTTGCGCAGGACTTGGAAGCTATCAAGGTACACTGTAGAGTACAACCATGACTTTCAAATTTGAATAGCTAATAGCCATCTAAATGACAAATGAGGTATTTCTGCAAGTAACCAAATTTTTAAAGCCGCTCATCACCTTCCGAACTGAAACGGGGCTGGAGGTTTTCTACATTATTGAACATCAGGCCGATTATTCAGCACTGACTACTTCTATCCACTTTCAATCTTGAAAGGATGCTCAGCATTAAACACGCATCAGCTAAACTCACTGATACAGGAAACAGGCGTGTATGTTGTTCTGTCGGTTTATGGGAAGGCCCATTCTACACGTGTCCACAAACAAATAGTTATACCACTTAAGATTAGAGAAATTCTGATGTCATTCAAAACAATAAAACTGCTCAGCCAGGTGACTATGCAGAGTGCTCTAGAATAGTGCAAGCTGAGCTTCGTCTCACACACAAATTGACTGTTTAGATAAAAAGCTGTGAAAGCCTATGCAAGTATGACCGAATACATTTTTCTAGGTTCTATGGTTCAAATATCAAGGCTATTTCTACTCCATCTGGAATTACTGCAGGAAAAAGCAGCAGAAGGACAGCTGTAAAATTTGTGTTTTAAGAGAACTGAGGTAAAAGCCAATGTGCAGTAGATGAAAGTATTTCCAAGTGAGTACAAGTTATATATTCAGCAATTAGGCTGGTAACTTGCTAGTTAGAGATCTTACAAAACTACTAATATGCTTGCTGATGGTTTACAGTATTTCTTTCTTCATATTTACCCTATCCCTACACCTGAAATTGGCGCTGGAACAACGAACTTCTACAGACTGCTGTGTGATGATTGAATTGGTTAACACTAAAGTTGTATCTCCTCTCTGAAAAAAACATAAACTTTTTTTTTTGGTGCTTGTCCTGTAGCATCTGAGCAGTTAATGTACATTAAACAATTCTTTTTAAACTTCAAGTTCTTTTACAACCAGCTCCTTGTTTGATCTAAATTAACACAAGGATTACATTTAGCATTTTAGAACTGTTGTTCAAAATGATGAAGAAAACTGGAAGAAAGCAAAAATGTTTTAAAAGAAACAAGGTGTTGAGGCAGCAAGTTTTTGTAACAAAATCTGCACTATATTAAGACCTGCAGAAAGGAATTCAGAGAACCTGAAGGGATCTGCAAAGTCTTTTGTCTTAGATATTTTTAACATTTTTCAGCATTGCTGAAACATTTCAGCCATCACAAATGCCTTGCCGGTGCTAGAGGAAGGTTACTTGCCTGCAGCAGTACTGCAGTTTTCTGAAAAACTCTGAGTAGCCTCTACATGGGGCTGTTACCTCTTTGGAAATAAGACTGAAAAGAGGATTTGCTGTGTCCTTCCAAGCCTCACATACATCTAAGGATTACGGAAGAGAAGCAAGAAACAAAAGTCCCTGTTTCAAAGGTGAGAAATCAAAAATATCACTGAAAAACACTGGATGGCCAGGGGACGGAAATTTCATAGCATGGGCTTCAAAATGAAGGTATTAAAAATTAGAGCTGCCCTTGTTATTTCTTAATTAACGAAGTTCAAACTAATTGCTATTTACTTTCTACATCAGAGATAAAAGAAACCTGCTAGCTAGTCTTAGATGTAGCACCTTAATCAGAGACACTGAATCCAAGAAATTGGAGGTATTGTCAGAGATTTGCAAAAATGCTAGCCTCAGTGCTTGTGAGAGTGGTATCCAATAGATGAAATCTCAGTGCAGCTGAAGCTGGATGCTTTAGATATTTCACCACGGTAGCAACTACTGGAAGATCAAGCGTCAAAAGATCAGGTTGAGGACTCTCTCTCGGAACTGGAACATGACAAACAGGGGATCTTTCCTTGACACTCGTTACTGTGGGTTGGAGTATGCCTACACTGCCATTGAGGTGCAGCTGCAGCACATGTAAAGCCTGAATTACCTTAAATCTAGTTAGTAAAGTAATGGCAGCACTGATGTCGCACCAGTACAGGCAGTAGCCTCAGCCATGCAAGCCCACCTTGTGTTTATTTACTTGGGCAGGTAGCCCAAGCAAGATAGACGAAAGCCAGCTCTGGTATGCCTACAGGTACTGCAGTTACATCTCTCACCACAGTCTTAAGGAGATCCAAGTTATACAACTGGTATAGACATATCACAGGAGAAGACTGAATCGGATTGAGTATTGTAGAAGTAAAAGCAGATGCGCAACATTCATTCAGGGCTATATTTACTCCTCCTTCAATTTGCTTGCTATTAAACCTCCCTTCCTTCCTCTACATTTATCCGTAACACTTCCTTAGGAAGCACTCACCTTTGCACACTCATGCTAAATAACGCATAGGTGCTATGTTACTGCAGGTAAGCTAGACTGTTAAATCCTTGTGTGCTTGTACTTACCACTGAATCGGGTCCAGACTTCGTTCTTACCCCAACCCTGTCAGACCTCCCTTTACATCCTTCCTGTAAACCATGGGCATGCACACAAAGACAAACATATACTGACTAAACACTAGTCATTAGCCAGAGATAATCAAGTTTTAAATTCAGTTCCAAGCTTCTAATCTAAAGGTTAGTCAACAGCAGGAAGCCGACGCTGCCACAAAATCCAAAGTTACGCAAAGGTAAAGGAAAACCAGGCTCCTAAGCTACAGAAGGTCACTCTTGTAAAACCAAACTGAGATGTTATTGATTTGTGATAGACTGTCCACAAAAAACTACCCTTAATTGTCACAGTTTTGAAGGGAAAGGTATCAACTTCTCTCTTTTTTTTTTTTTTTTTTTTTAATTTAGCTCACTGTAAAAAGTTTTTAAGATGAGTTGCATTCTATTAAAAAGGTTCTCAATAATTTGCAAGTACTCCCTGCTTTCAACTTTTGGGTGACGATACAAACGATATTACACTGAGCTGTAATAGAACTACAGTTGATACTTAACAATCAGGAATCCTACTATCTAGACAAGTTCTCCGTGTTATACAGTACGACACATCATCTACAAACTCATATTTTCATGTTTCACACTGCATAGCCATCAGAACACTAGTTTTTCTAGTATGTTTTATTTACTGCATTACCCACACGGTGAAGCATACCTGGACATCTACTTCACTTTCAATTAAATCTACATAAAATTACCAAAAAGGACTATTTTTTTTTCTTTAAACAGCTTCACTATCTATCAGGATTTTTTTCCAAGACATTTTTTAGACTTCTTAACATTTCCTTTTAGTTCAGTTAATATTTGAGGATATCATCTTATTAATATCATCTGATGAGAATAAGGGGAAGCCTGTAATCAGGACACATTTCAGGGTTATGTTGAAATGAGTCAGATGAGTAGTTAAGTTAGAAAAGATAGAGAACAGTCTATATGAGGTCTCAAGTCTACTTACACCAGTGTCCCTCCAACAGCAACAGCAGAATTTAGCAATTCTTTCTAAAGACTCCTGCCATAGACAATGTTATAAAGAACAAATCATGCTAGCCCAACTGAACCTATTCTATATTTTGGGCTACATATACCGTGTTGAACTATGTGATTATATACTATTCTTGTTTGCCAAAAAAAAAAGAAAGTTTCAAGCAGCTCTTCAACAGAAGCTCTTAGAACAGGAAGAAAAAAAAATAAGGTTTATCACTAGCAGCCATAATCAACCATCATTTCAAACTCTGCCGTCTCTAGGTGGTGTATTTTTAGTTTCTTGGCGGATTATCAGAAATTTATCTTGGTGTTCTCACAAGTACTTCCCTTCAAAGACAAGCAAAAAGGAGAAAGGTGCAAAGGAAGCAACCTTTTAACTGCATCCAGTGTTCTGTATTACAAATCTCCTCCTTTCTCTGCCTCTGGTAGAGTATGATTTTTTTTTTTTTTTTGTAACGTAATTATTCAAAAAAAAAAAAAAAAGAAAAAAGAAAAAAACCAACCCAACAAAACAAACCCACAAGAACCTGATACAGTTTGCACAGTATTTTTTTGCCCCCCTTTTTTTCCCCATCTTGATTATAATATTGTTACTACTTGCTCATGCACAGGAGTCAGCACTGCACGTAACACTATAGGACTTTCAGGAACTCTTCCTATGAAACTGTGAAGTAAAACAGTAGTTTTCAAAAACAGCTCCTAGGAACTAAAAAACCCCCCTCTGTTAAGAAACTATATCCAGAAGGTTTTGCCCAATAATGCAAATCTCTCAACTAAAAATAAAATCCAGACATTTTAGAGTTCAAAGCAATTACAGTGAAATTATTTTTACAACTTACCAATATTAAGGAAAAAAATTGATCTACTTACATGGATTTTCAAACAAGCAAACGAAAAACTCACAGCCAGAAAAAAAGTGGCCGAGACTAAACTTTCACCTGTGGGTCACTGAGCTCAGCTCTTCACCTAAACTGTGCTGACAAACCAATATCTAATAAAAAAACTTTTATGAAGGGTTATGGTTGCACATATTTACTAATCGTAAGTCACTCATATAACACAAACATTTCAAAGCTGGGAAATAAAAATGTAATTTTAAAACAACCAAACTATATTCAAGGGCAAAAGAACATTCAAAAATTCCCCACTTAGTGGACAATTATAACCGAATCATAGAAAGCCGCTCATCATATAACCCTGACTCCACTGATTAAATACTGAAGATCAAACTCTCTCAATTCATTACAGCCGCTCAGCCTGGGCACTGCATGCAGCATTATTCCCCATCTGCCCCCCACAGCAGATACCAGCTGTGCAGCCCCATTTCACTGTTTACAAGAACCTTCTGGAGAGTTGTGCTAGTGGCCCCATGGCCTCCACGCTCTACTCTGTTCCACTCATTTTCAACAGCATTCAGAACGGCATTATTTCAGGTGTCTTTCACAACATGCAAGGCAGATCTATGGTTGCTATTTGCAATGGATACTGAACGGAAGGGATAGGTTGCTGTTTATAAAACCATAGTAACCATTCTGACTCTCCCACTAACACTGAAGTGGTAAGTGAGGATAAAAGTTGCTGCTGGAAGTGTAACCCATTTCCAGATATGGCATTTGATTTTTTATTTTTCTTTCATTTAGTTACTTTCTTTTCATATATTTTATCACATACTAGATTTTCACCTTTAAAACTCTGAGGTCCTGCAGATGTACACATGCTCCAGGCATCCCTCTCCAGCTCTGTGCTTGTCTGAAGCAATGACACTGCCCAAGTCCCGGAGAGGTATCACTGCATTGAGGAGTTGTCCAGGTTTCAGTCACACGTGAGGCCAAACATGGACTGCATCGGTTTTAACTTCTCTTGGGATAACAGTTCCCCAAAGAACAATAGGTTAACCCTAGTTGACTAAGATGAACCGTGGGAACTGAGGAGTATGTTTCTTATAAAACACATCATGCACTTTTAAAAGCCACACAAAAGAAAAAAATATTTTACCTATACCAACTGCTTTAATAATTTTTTTTTTTTTTTTTACTAGCCCACACTTCCCTTAAGACTGTCGTTAGATTCAGCAGTTCTGAGACCATGAGTATTCTCATTTCACTCCTGCTACACTGAACACTACTGAGTATACAGGCCAGTCTGACATTTCAAAAGTAAAAGATTAACAGCACTGACTGAAGACAGTCAATGCACTATTTGCAAGCACTTACATTCATAGCTTTACAACTGTGCTTCAGCCTCACCACTCCCATGTTAATTCAGTTAACTGATGCTTTCTCTGAGCAGAGAACAGCTCTCCAGTCCGGGAGAGAACTGGTTTTGTTATGCACCCAAGCGGGGACCAGGTGGAGATCAACTGCTCTTAAATAAAAGTGCCATTAAATCGAACTACCACCTGAAAGGCTAATGCAATATTCTGCTGTACAAAACATTTAACTGTATGCATTCATCGTAGTAGAAGACAAGATATCAGGTAGCATTATATGACCTTCAGTAGCTTATATCAAGAGCTGGAAAAGAGACACTTGGGAGAGAAAACTAAGAAGCAAGGCATGTTAAGGAGTGTTCATGCTGCAAAAAAAACCAAACCAAAACAAAACCAACACCAAACCTCCCCAAAGCCACAGAATCCATCAGCTGGAATCAGAGTTTCTCTGTTTATTTACCTTCTTATTAAGCCAGTGCCACAGCTTGTCAGTGGCAGGGGGAGATGGAAGAAAAGGGAAAAAAAGACAAGAACACAGTGGAAAATTATTGAAAAATGCAGTAATAGAGCAGGAAAAAAAGCAATGAGGGGCAGGCAAAGTCATCCACAGAATGAAAATGAAATTGTTCCAGACACAAAGGTACATTGCAGTAGGAAGAAAAGATCATAACAACTTCTAATGCAAGAATCTAGATTTTACTATTAACATGCACTTTTTGAAACAAAGCGGGATAAAACAAATAAGAACAACTTTAATGATATTAACAGAACTATCAGCATAATATGGGCAATTCCAGTTTAATTATACTGAGAGCTAACATTTCAGATTTCAGAGCAGGACTTGTAAAAGTACTTGGAGACTGGCACTTTACTGAAACAACAAAACTTAGTATGAGGTACTTGTTTATTGCATTAATATTCCCATTCAGGCAGTTTCCTATGTATTTCAAAACACTCCTATTATGTCAACTACTGTTAAACAAATTTTATATGGTTTTTTAGTACCACATTCATATCACAACATTTACATTCAATGGCACAACATCAAATACATAATTAAATCTGATATACACACCACAGCACATTGTAGATCAAATAAATGTATGGATTTCATAATTTTATTCGTTGTGCAGAAGGCTCTTTGCACTTCTCAACAGTCAATTTATCCATTTGTACTACAGTTATTTTTCCTTCCTAATTCTTACCCATACTGCTCAAGTACACCCATTTTAGGGCCTAGTTTATGTAGGACTATACTCTTAATTCTAGCCATTAGTAACCAGTTAGCAGCATAATCACAACAGTGAAAAGCTTTAATGTCATTATTCATCTGCGTTAGAGGTTAAGATCAAGTAAGTGAAGTTTGTTTCTCCCTGAAAACAAGATCACTGAATGCTCAATAAATCTAGTGTTTTCACCAGTTGCCAGAAATTATATTAGGTCCCAATGAAAACAAAATGTAAGAACATTTCAAATTAAAAGAATCTCGGAATGTTAATTTAATGAGAAGCAAGAAGCAGATTTACAAAGAAACATGAACATCAGGAAACACGAAAATAAAATATGTCACAAAGCACCCACTTTTACTAGTTTTTACTACTCATGGAAAGAATCACAGAATGGAAAGCAATGACAAAGCTTCAAAAGCCTCAAATTGACGCTGTAGAATTTGTTTTTATTTTACCTCTTCACCTATGGAATAATTTATCAGTGAATAAAGGTAAAGTTGTTTACTGATTTAACAACATACCTTTACCTTCAACTTTACTTCTGCATATTAAAGCCTGCTATACATTAGGTTCATTTTGGAAAAAACGTAGATCTCATGGCTTTATTTCTCCACTTTGCAACTCCAATACAACAAAAGCTAGAGCTCTATTGTAAGCCTGAGATTTTAGCGGAATGTAAAAGGAAGTCTTTGGTACTTTTCTTTAATTTCAGACTCCTGGAATTGGATGATAAATACAGTAACTATGAAATAACATTACATGTCAAAAATAACAGTCATTTTCTTATTAATGTTTAAGACAATATCTGGCAGGCTCTACCTGCCTACTATCTTACCAATACTGATGTTTAAGTAGTTCTACAAAAGTAATCAATCTACATTTAAAAAGAGGCTACAGCTTAATTCTAATCTTCAAGTCATCCAAAATTAATAAGGCTACAGCCACTTGTCCAGTATTTTCCAGTAAAACCATTTATATAATATCTTACACATCTATGGAAGTATTTCCTAGAATAATATATGCACTGGTGGAGATTCTGCCTGTTTTCTGTGCTTGCTTTAACTACGTGCTAAACTTGGTACCAGAAGAACCAAACCTTGACCTTACCCAAAGTCCAATCTATCAATCACAGTCCTCCATATATAAAATTCTAGTACGCTATACCTAGAAAAAGTATGTAATAACTACATGATTCACTGAAGTCTACCAGAAAGCATGCATGCAAAATACTAGCATGTACTAATTCATAAAAGTCTAGTGCATGCAGTTGAGCAACTGCCCATGCTGCTGAAATCCCTTGCAAACTGTAATCAAAAATAAAACTAGTCACTATATTAAAAGACAAGTCGTCTTTTTTTAAAAAAAAATTATCAGTGAAGCAAATTATTAGTTCTTGACTGTTGATAAGAACATGCATGATACCATATCTATTAAGTTTTAAGATGACTTGATGGATGACAAGAGAAACCTCCCTACTCTTTCCTCCAGGAAGTCTCTCATATCTGAACTGCTGCACCTGTTGGCCTCATGAGGCAAATGCACAACCAGGGACTAAAGAATACAGTAAGGACATCCTATTTCCATAGTCCGTATTTAAAGCAGGCCTGCGCATACAGGCACAGCTTAACCTACTGTTTATAAAGAAAATGAAAAGCAATGCCCTAGTTCTTTCCTCTTGATCAGAACTTCTCTTCAGTTCAAATCTGTCTTGTATTTCCAAGATAACCAGAGGTTGATGAGCAGCAGGAAAGAAGAGGAGCAGTTCTTTTCTTACTGCTTTTATTTCAGAAACAGACATAATCAGTAAAGCTCAAAGATTTGCATGCATGAACAGTACTCTCCCATAATTTCTCACAATGGGTTATTTTTTGGACTATCTACACTAGCTTCCTGAACTTCATCTGGGAGAAAAAGACATGCCACTCTAAGATGCCTTCCTCATCCTCACTACCTTTTACTCGAAACTGGAACTATTCCCTAATTGGGCATACCACTTTAGAAAGATGAAGTAGTACCACTAGATATTTGTGTGAAATAGACCTTGTCAATGGCTTATTGTACTTAGTTAAGAGCCCCAATACGTCCTGATGATGAGATTCAGCCTCCAACTAACTCAATATACAAAAAATAAAACCAAACCAAAACGAACAAAAAAAATAAAATAAAACAGTAAGCAGCTTCAGCTCCCAGGAAAAGAAAGTACAAATAAAATATTAAAAAAAATTAAACATGTAGTTGCAAAGGAAATGATCCTTCAATCTTAGTTTCACACACACACACACACACAAAAGGTAAGCTGTAACAATTTACTCCATAAATTTCTATTTTGTGTTTGCGTATTTTTACTTCAACAGTGCCTACGGAAGCCAAAATGTTTGGCAATCGAACTTAAACACAGCTCATCCATCCTTTCTAAAAAAACTTCCAAGGATGTCATTTTCATTCCTCTCCTTTCCCTGTCCCCACAAAAATCCCAATTGACAATATCCTGTGGCATTGCTTCCCAAATTCTCAGAGATAAGATGCGTCCGTGATCCTACAATGCACAGAATAAGCATATCCAGTAGAACTTAAAAGATATGAAAGCATTAGTGTGATAAGCATTGGAAGACCACATATAATTCCAGCCACCCATGATAAAGCCAGGCAAACTGTAATTAGAGTAGGCACAAACGAGGACAAAAGAATCATGCAGAGTGTCAAGTGTCCTTCTTCTAACAGCTAGAAGAGCTTGAATTGCTTTAATACACACAGCACAGACTCAGAAGGAATATGACTCTCATCTAAAAAAATGGGGGGGGAGAGGGGAGATGGAGAAATGAGTTGTGCCAACACAGTTCTTTTGCTTAGACAAGAACAACATGAATATAAACTGACCTTAAATACATTTAAGCTGAAGAGTGGAAAGTTCTGCTGCACATTACAATAAAAGCCCTACCTTCTCTAAGGAGAAAAGACTTAGTGGAATTAGGAAGGATACTGTATCATACAGTTATGCAACACAAGGATACTAAACTTGACAACCCATGAAATACAATACATACAATATTGTGTCTAGAGAGTCTTCTTGCTTACAAAACAAAAGCTTTGTATAATGTAAGCTTTTATCCTAACATGTTAATACTTTCCACCATCTTTGGAAACCCCCTTTATCTTGTTCATAGCTGTATTCTGAACAGCTTTTCCTTTTTCAAATTCTTCCTCAATGAACTCTGAAATCATTACTTATTTCCTACAGCCATTTTAACGTTTTTGTTGACCTTTTGACACCCATTTTCCCATTAGATCTGGGCTTAAGCTCTTCCTTTTCCTGTAGGAATTCAGAGCTATAAACTGCAGAGGGATCTGCCGAGGTACAGATGCTCTGACAAATGTACTTACAGGGTTCAGGTCTTCAGTTATAGAAACTCTGAGGTAACGGCTTTTTCTAAAGCAGAGAATACTTCAACAACACTGTTACAGAAAGCACATTCTTACGCACTGGCATAACTATTGCAAACAAAACAATCTATTAGGTTAAGTCAGAACTTACACTTATGAATGGAGAAGCCTTCATAAATTTTAAAGAGCTTTCCAACTCTGCAATTTGCAATGCAAACGTGGGTGCATTTTGAGTGGGGGAGAAGGGAGGGGAGCACAGAAGCCTTATTCTATGGCACTTCTCAAATACCTTACCCCACATATTTTTTTTCTTACAGAGGGAAGCCTCCCTTCTGTACCACTATGCCACTGTATTCAACAACTGTACTTACACACACTATAAACAAGTGTGTTCGAACTAGCTCAGGCTCTACTTACACAATAAAATGGGTTGCTTTTTAAATTAAGTTTTCACAACAGAAGTCTGAACATCTCATCTTTCAGATTAAAGATCATTAAGTTTAACTTCAAAATCTTTGTAATCAGGTAAGGTGACTGAACCATGAGAAGTCTGCCTTACCTAGATACGGAATCTTCTAAAGCTAACTCAACATTTAATAAGTGACTTCTGTCAAACTTTGCATGTAATCATTTAACGAAGTTTAAACATGTACTTCAGTGTGAACAGTGACAGAAGAGACATGGTTTAAAATACACCATAAAACAAATATAATTTTACATGAGAGACATGTCCATTAGTGACAGACATTTATTTTAGAATTAAAGCATCTCAGCATACAGTGAACAGAGAATAAAACAAACTTTCAGGTTGCTTAAGGAAATAAGTAGAAATACCTTACTGTCAAGCTTTAGCATGACTCTTCCGAGCCCTCTGATGGGCCATGGAGCTAGAGCTTCCTGACGTTCCTTCACAAAATTTTCAACAAGTTGCCACCAACTTTTGCAATGGTTTGCCATGAAGTTCAATACTCCAAAATGAACCACGAGTTTTTTAAGTGCCCAAACTGTAACCATAGAAGGAAATCAAGTATTAGAGATTTCAGAGGAGCACCACAAGACCATGTATCTACTCCATTCTGAAAGACCTATGAAAAAGAAAGAAAAGGATTCTTGAGTTTTATTTCCCATTAGAAACCACTTTCAGAATTTTCAAGTGGTTTTAGTACTAATCTCCTCATGTGCTTTACAGCTGTGCTTATCCACATGGAATTTAGATGGCAACAGAAGAAAAGTGCCTGCGCACTACCCGATTATGCAGCTAGCAGACTTGAGCAAGGCCTGGGGTAAGCAGGTGCCATTCCATGATTCCAGTACAATGGAATTATCACATCTTCACACATACACTATGTCAGATGACTACACATAAAATGCCACATTCAGAACTTAACAGTATATGTTACACATAAAAAAATTTTTCAACCTCAATTCTTAAGTTTTAGGCCTTCTATGCTGTTAAAGCTGTATCTTTCCCTTAAGAACTGACAGTAGAACATGCATAATTTCACAGTAAATAAGTGTTCACTTAAACCTTCATCTGAAATACAACTACTGATTAATTTTGCTTTTAAACATCAAAACCATTATTTTGAGATCAGCTTTTTATCTTGGCTTGAAGATAATCACACAAAGCTTCAGAAAAATCCATACTCCTCCTCAAAACCAAACAACAGAAGAAATATTTACAACTTTTTTTCCCCGCAAAAGCAGCATTTTGCTACCACAAATAGCTTTTGTCCAACACTCCTGACATATATCCACTGTAAAATAAAGAGCTTCTCAACAAGACTAGGAATGTCTAGCATTACAGTTGCAGAAATAAAAGCTCATGTCCATTTACTTGCCACGAAATAAAGCACAGACTTTTGCATAAGGCTTACGGTTCCAGTTCTGCAATGGCACTGCCCTCCCTCACTTACTGAGTATACGTGCAAAACTTGTGAATCATCACAATCAGGAATGTAAAAGCAAAAAAGCATGATACCTATGAAACTTTCTCTGGAAGCTAATAGACCTTTAATAGCCATGAAATATTTGCCATATTCTTTTTTTATTCAACAAAATGTTACACAACTCAAATTATCTACCTTCTCATCACTGAAAAGAAGAAAAGCAAGTGATCTTCCAAAACCACTAGCAAATTTAACATCAGAACAGAGGAGTTAATTAACTCACATTATAAACAAGTATTTGTATTACAACTGATTTTACTGAAGTATTGATACAAACATACCAGTCACAAAAACATCATTACAAGATACATCAACTTAAAGGATCATAACTATTATATATAACAGTAACAGACCAGAAAGTCTCACAACCCAGTCCTGCCATGAACTACTGATACACAAACCTCTAAGTAAAATTATGGTGCATCTCCAAATACTGACAACTGTGGTTCTAAAGGAAAACAAAGCGAAACTATTAGCAACAGCATCACATAATTTTCCTAATTTCTCCCTGATTTTTTTTTTTAATCCAGAATTTAGTAACAGTGAACGTCACATGTAGATCAAAAATTAGTCAGTGTTAAAAATTCTACTTACACAGTAAAATAACTGTGAAAATGCTAGCAGTACTCCTCCAATTATATCGTATTTATAGCAACATTTGATACTGAACTCCCCATCATTACATTCAAGTGTACTTTTAATAAAGCTTTTTTTATTATGAAAAGACTGTTCTCCAAAATAGATTCATTACTTACTGCCATACATCAACACCACAATAATTCCCTCTCATCCTCAAAAATTCACATCATGCTTCTACTTGGAGATGTGTAAAACGACATACATAGCCAAAAAGGTTAACTTTTAATATCCACAGGGCATTTATCAAAGTTCCACAAGAGCCTATTACCTGTAAGCCACTTGTGTAATAGTTTACCTTCTTGTTCACGGAGAGTTCATTCATTCAACAATTTGCTGACATTTGGTTTACTTACCCTCTGGCACCACCATGTGACAAATATGGGATTTATTCTCTTGAAGAAATAGAATAATCTAATAATCTTTCTACTAAAGATCATGTGGCAAATATACAAAAAAGGAGAAAACACAGTGCGAGTGCCAGCACCTAACTTACAGGTTGAAGTTTTGTATGAAGAAATGTAACTCATGGTAAAAACACAAACTGCTGCTCAGCTAAACAGGGCAAGCTTGCATTTTACAAGGTGAACAACATACCTGAAATGGCATTCTAACTTTCTGATATTATTTAAAAATAACTGTTTAAATAATAGCTTCTAAAATAACTCTGTGTACACTCATTGCAAAGGTGATGTCAGGAGGTGCTACAGTCAATCACACAGCTATGATTATATTAAGTTAAAAAGAGGCAAGAGAGAAAAAGCTAAAGAAGGACTGTTACTAGAAAGTCGTGAGCAGAAGAAGAGAAAGGCTGCATAATAAGAAATTCCAAACATCTCCAGGAAGCAGAAAATGACCTGAACACAAAAACAGAATTTAAAAAAGGAGGCAACAGTACAAGCAAGGAAGTAAATGAAATATCTTAAAAAGAGACAATAGCAGGATTCCCAGGCTCCCATCACTGAACAAAATGCTACAAGTATTCCACAAGCTGGTTTACTGCTTTGCTTTTGAATTCAAAAGTCATTTTTTCACCTTTTTATTTTATGGTATAATTATGGTATAATTTTTCCACCCTCTACATTAAGCAATTTTAAAAGAGCATCTCATTCTACCAAAGTACAAATGCATTCAAGGAAAAATGTTAATGGCACCAAGATATTTCTAGTAATCTAAATGCTATTTCATGTAAGTCCTGTCTACCAATATAAGGAACTCTGGTGAAATTAACACCTTTCTATTTAAGGTTTTGGGGGGTTATTTTTGTTTTTTTTACATACTAGAAGCATTCTCCTTAAGGTCTCAGAAGTGCTTAAAGTTATTAGTCTCCTTAAACTTGAACAGTTGCAAGGAAACTTGCTTTATAAGCCTTCCTATTTTCCACTACTAAATATTTTTAATACCACCTCTCTTTTAACAATCCAGGTTATGATCATTCACCTTCTGACATTTAACGTGATCCACTGTTCTAAATTTGGCTCTGTTCATCATTATACTGCCTTTTCATAGTATTTTTGTGGTGATCTAGTTATATGCCAAGAAAAAGCACTTAATGGCCCAGTGTCACTGCTAAGGCAACAAGTCACAAGTATTCTCAAAATTAATTTCTATTTTGGCATGAGTTTATTGTTCGGGTAGCTATTTTAGACCTAAAGACTGGCAGGAGCAGTATTCATCCATTTCAGTTATAGGTGTACACTTTAATCTAGATTTGTCTGACTCAATCTTAAAACCATTCATTGTTGTCTGCCTAACTGCAAAACTATTGCATCCATTTTTCCTCCCACCCAAGCAGGTATTTCTAAATAGTGGTTAAGTCACTCCTTCAGCTATTTAAATGCCTACCCATCGCATTACCTTTTAGCTGCTGCTACAGTGCCACAGCCAAACATGCAGCTGTTCCTTTCACCATGTCTCTCAGACTTCACAGCCCCTCAAACCTGCAAGCATGGCCCCACAGTCATGATTTGCAGATGTACAACTAGACGGTTTATAAAGGCTTTGTGTATTTATTGGGTGTAAATCGCAAGGTTTTGGTAGCAGGGTCGCCGCTGGGGTGGCCTCCATGGGGAAAGACCAGGCACTGCCTTGTGCCAGACACAGACGATGCCAGGTGGCTCCACAATGGACTCACCGCAGGACAAAGCCGAGCCCATCAGGCATGGGTGTGGTGCCTTTGTGAAAATATATTTAAGAAAGGGCAGAAAACACTAGAGAGGTAGAAGAGGAGGGAACACAGGAGAACAAGTGAATAGAAAGGAAGAAGGAACAGAGGGATGAACACAGGGAATAAAAAGGCCAGGGGAGTAGAAGTGTTCCACGGTGGAGCAGGGACGCCACTCAGAGGGACTGTGGCTTATGGAGGACCCAAGTCAGAGCAGGTACACCTCTTGAAGGGACTGTGGCCTACGGACGAGGAGATGCCTGAGCTGGTACCTCCCCAAAGGGACTGCAGCTTATGGATGAGCCCACACTGGAAGACAGAGGAGTGAGTGGCTCTGTGGGTACTTGGCCGCTAGCTGGGGCCAACCCACCACACTTGGTAAAAGGGAAAATAGCTACATTTAAGTGTTAAATACATTTTAAAATGCTGAAAATTAGCATTTTAACTGAAGTTTAGAGAAAAATCCAAGCAAATTAGGAAATTCACTTTGTTTACAGTAGGGGGATGGGAGAAAATGCCTTCAGATTGATAGTAGCTCCCATGTATTTCCAGAGTTCCCATCTTCCCTATTCACCCCCCAAAAGAGTACTGGAAAAAGTGGCATTCAGTTTTAAAATAACCTCTTTAGATAGCTATCATAACTACTCCATTCTTGCTTGATATATAAGAGAACAGATGCATGTAGATGTGAAACAACAAAGCTAATTAACCTCAGAGCTAGAATTAGAATCAAATTTATCTTGTGACTTGTCCACAGAGCCTAGCAACCCATTTTTAATGGAAATTAAAAGTTAGCATGAGCTGTACTTCACTACAGAATAACAGCTAAAATATTCTTTATCTATAGGTGCAAAAACATGAAAGACCTGACATCAAGAGGCAGAAAAACAAAGTACTCTAAACCAGAAGTATTCTTACAATGTAAGGTATGGCACCAAATTATTCCAGGTAACTACAACAGCCGACAGACAAAGCAATTTTACACTACATGGTAACAGACAGTGCACATCAATCTTCCTATTTGAAGCTACAATTCATCTTGTCTTAACAAAAAGTCTTGAAAAAAGTTTTAAATTAAAACTCATACAAACCTACAAGCCTTTCCTTCTATTTTATTTAACACAAAGCCTAAGACTATCCAAAGTCATCACTTAACATACATTTCTCACAATTGGATTATTACCTGCAAAAGGCACTGGCAATAGCTGCACAATCCAGAAGTTTAGCCAGATCTGGACAATGACAATGGCCCACACAAGTGTAACAAAGTAAATATCACTAGTTTTCTTTTTTCTAAGAAAAGATCCAATCTCAGGTCTTTGTCTGCTCCCAGAAGAGGATGAAGAGGAGGAGAAAGATGATGAAGCATGTGGAGGCTGATCATCTTCTCTTGCTCCTAAAACAAACAAATGCAAACAAAGAAGTGGAAATTATCACATTAATGTTCACCACAGAACAGAATATGCTCCCTAGTCCCAAATCAACCTTTTGGGGGGGTGGGGGGGTGGGTGTTTGTTTTATTGTGTTTTTTGGTTGGTTGGGTTTGGGGTTTTTTTGTAATTTCTCTAAAAGACAGAGACAGCCTTGGCACTGATCTGAATTTTGAAAAGCTAGAACAGGGCTGTGTAAGCTTTCCCACATCACGCAACACCACGCCAAGGAGTGCTGGGAGGAGGAGAGAAGAAAAGATGTTACAGCCTCTAAGAGGCCTCCTGTCACTGCAGGTAAATTACAAGCCAAGTATATTTTACCAAAGAACTGTAAAACCCTGAAAAACACAAAGTATAATTCATTTCTAAAAGAAATCTAAAGTCTTGAAAGAAATCTTTGGTTTCTCTTTACTTCAAGTACTCAAAAAGAAATCTTATATTTGCTCAAAGCTCATTTAAACTAAACAAAAAATACAGCATACATTGAAGAGAAAGCTTGTGTCTTACAAATTTCTTACTGTGCTTTATCTTTTCCTGAACACTCACATTACACACATAGCACTCACACTGTGATCCTAAATTACTTGCTCGTGCAACATATTTTAGTAACAATAGCAAGCATAAATTAGTGGGTAACAAATGTTGTCGTTCTCTCATTTGTAGGTTAGTAAACATGAAATTCTATTAAACAATGTGAACTGATGTGTTAAAGGCACTTCTAAATAAAGAGTAAATAGTCATTTCAGGCAAAAATATTACACCCAAATTAAAATTCTTGTATAGAGAACATAGTTATTTATTTATTTATTTATTTAACTTTTCCGTTGGTAAATCTGCCTAGTATGGATGACACCAAATCCATCTTCAGTCACTGTATGTAGAATCTCTCCCCGAGAACACCACTATTAGCTTTTACTGAGGCCACATGCTGGTGGCGAAATGCACACACTTCCCACACACCATTACTTGAGAAAAATTTGCAGCCATGGTAGAAGAATGCACACACAAGAAAACCTGAAAAGTTACTCTATGCTGAAGAATAAAAGGCAATTTGTTATGTTGGGACACGCTGCAGCAGGTAAACAAAGAACATAACTCTTTCGTTGGACTTGCGTCACATCAACACCAACCACTCTCCTCCCACAAAGAAAAACTGCTTTAAAAACTGTATTGCAATATAGTACACGCATATCAGTCAAACAACTCATGTTCCACACATGTGGTTTTAGCTGCAACGTGTCACTAAAGCCATTCCTAGCCTAAAGCACGACAGCTAGAATGTACAAAAAGACAAGACAGATTCATCATACATGTACAGTAGTGGTAAGTGACAAATTCTGCAGCCTCGCACCCTGGATGAACACTCTTCTTTTAGTTGTAGAAATCTGCACTGGTGTTCTATAAGGGGAACTATTTTTAGAGCTTATAAACACTTCCCCACCACACTAATACAATAATGCAGATCTATTGATTCACCCAATTGATAGACACTGGGATGATGACAGAAACATCAGCTGGTTGCTGGTAACATATTTGGTGGAACTTCAGAACATTCCCAAAGGAATTACAGCATGCAACCTGAAAGAAGGAACTCTGCAAGCAGCTAAACGCAGCAGAAGCTTCAGGTGCAGTGCTTCATGGCAAATCAGTTCATGTCTCAAAGGGATGAAGGCCAGCCCTATCATACAGATTACACTTCGGAGAAAGACACACGAGTTAATTTTTCATAAGGGAAGAGAAAGTTACCTGTAAACACAAGTTTTCCTAAAAAGAGAGACAAAGTGTTTTCGTCATTTCCCTGTACTTCTCTATTTTTAACAAAGTAGGAGAGTACTAACAGAAACAAATGGATCCAGCTTACAATGCACTAAAAGAACACAAATTTGAAAGCAGTATATCCATAACTGAGACTTCTCCCCTTACCAATTCAACTTACTCAACACTTCTTACTTTTTTGCTCCAAAATTAATATAATAAACGTAAGAAGTAACATGACAACAAGCAGAAACTCAAATATCTATCAAACAGAAGGAAGTGCTAAAAGTCAAAATAGAAAAAACAAAGGAATTTAATACCCTGAAGTCTATGCCTCAAGATTAAAGTTATCCGACACTTTTTGCCCCAAAAGCCCTTAGTAGAGTCACTTCTATGAAAGAAAAAAGAATATTTCTTCTTTTGGTAATGACAAATTTGATCAACATATTTTTGTAATGAAGAAAACCTTAATTAAATAACAGCAACAGTAACCTCCTAGAGGATCCCAAGACAAGAAAGCTTTTTCAGAATGCAGTTCCGCAGCACTTTAAGCAAAACTACATTAGCACTGCCAATGATCCAGTACTCTCACCATGACAAACACAGACTCCCTAGCATCAGAACTGGCATTCAGATGACTGTATCATAAGTCAGTTCACAAAGCTGATCCACCCAAAAAAACCACCAAACTTCAAAAGTGAAAGAAGTCACACTTTGTTGGCAAGATATGCTCTGCAAACCAAGGCACGAGTGCCTTGTCAACTCAAATAGGAAAGAAAGAGCTATCAGAATATTGATTTAGAGTAACTTCGGGTTCTGTAAAACCCCATTTAGTGTGCTTAATGATATTTTTAGAGATGAAAACTTATAACCACCTTTCTATCTTCCAACTAATGAAAGTATGACAGTCTTTCCCAAATGGCTAACATAATACCCAGTACTCCAGCAAAATCAGAATGTATGGTACTTATTTGAATATAATAAAAACAACAAAAAAAGTCAATTTTCCAGGCTATCTTAAGACACATTCTTTTCTTTGGACAGTATGTTCTCTGTCAAGTCAACTTCTTGCTGGCATAGAATTTTGAATTATTGTCCTCCCCTTCCTTAAATAAAAGGAAAAGGAACAGCAGCACAAACAGGAAGGCAAGTGCCTGTATCTCTATGGAGTAGTGTATCAGAATAAAATCTTCAGAGTTGGATGAAACCGTGATTTTATTATTATTAATGAAATGATTTTGTTATTATTAATGAAAAAGTCTTTCATAACATGAGGATGAAGGTACCCCTTCATGAGTAACCACATCTTTCTGTCATTTCAAGAGAAAAAGATTTATTTTTTTTTTAAAGCAAACAAAGGAGCGGGGGAGGGAAAGGGAAAGTAAGAGTCAT
Organism: Phoenicopterus ruber ruber; assembly: GCA_009819775.1. Lineage (NCBI taxonomy): Eukaryota > Metazoa > Chordata > Aves > Phoenicopteriformes > Phoenicopteridae > Phoenicopterus > Phoenicopterus ruber. The sequence continues at coordinate 97,602,160 of CM020216.1, forward strand.
GACTGCATTTAAGGATTTCAATATCTATCGTATTCAAAGCCAACAAGACAATAGAATCTTGCCTCCAAGGCAGCTAACAAAATACTGCAGTGGTATCTGCTTCTTAAGTTGCAGACTTCTCATTTGCTGTATACACTGGAAATTCTTGGGATACCAGGGACAAATTAGACCACCTGCACTGGTACCATTAAATTCCTCACTCCCAACACTAAATACCAGTATTCAACATCAAAGTAAGGAAAAATATGAGTGTTCAGAAAAACCTATAAAATGAATACAGCTTATTTCCCCTCCTGTTTTTTTCATGAACAAAGTTAAGCATAAGGAGAACAGTAAAAACATGAAGCATTGGCTGTTCTGTAATACAGTATAAGCATTGTTATTGCTACTGACAATTAACCAACCTTGACAACCACTGACATATTTAAAATAGATACAAGGAAGATCTCCTGAAGTCTGCTGTCCACCTGGCTCAAGATGTGAAAACTTTCTAAATCTTATGCTTCTCATAAAATAGATGTGTGTTAGATTACAAGTTCCAAAGCAAGATAACAAAACATCCAAAAAACACTGCAGAGGAAAACCAAGATTTGCAGTTTCTTAACCCTGCAGGTAAAACCGTTTGCTGTACAAGAATAATGTTTCATCACCATTCACACAGAAGATCCAAACCAAAGATGACCAGAAGGATGCATAACACATATCACAGAACAGAATGCTAATTCCCAACAGATTGTTGGAAAATTATTTGAACTATTGTTAAAAGTAAACAGGAAACTCCATATTTATTCTTTTCCTGCTGTGAAGGAAAACAACAACAGAATTTTCAAGACAAAAAAACATCTGGTTAACTGTCTCAAGAAAATAAGTCAAAAAGCTTTCACTATAAAAGACATCTTTGTAAAACCACTGTAGTTTTCTTTTGGCCAAGAGAGGTTATAACTTGAAAACAGAAAAACAAACTGTCTTAAAGAGGAGGAAAAAAATTAAAACTGGTGTGTAAGTTTTAAAAAAAAAAGGCAACAAACAAGAACACAACCACTTACATAGCACATTTGTGGGAGAGTGTTGCTTGACCAGATGTTCAAAATCCAGCTAAAAAAAAAAAATCTCATTTCCAAAATTAAAGATTAGAGACAGCAATATAAGAGAATTGTCTCCATGATGCTCCGTTCTCAAATTTCAGGACATACATCCATAGGGTTCTATATTTACTTTGATGATAGTCACATAAAATGCAAAAACAAAGATAAGTTGTCTAAAGCTGCTCTTTTTAAATATAAAAATTAAGCATGTTTTCAAGTACAGCTTACATTGACATATTTAAAATCAGGAAATGTGTTTACATTTCATTGAAAGATTTCTGAAGAGCTTGCTCTACACCGTTGCACCTGGTGGCTGAAGTAACTTTTTAGTTTCACGAATGGCAGCCTTTAGACAGAAGTTTTTAAAGCCACATGCTCAAAGCATTCTCTCCTGCACAATCACTATCTTTCCTCCTCTGGAGCAGAATTTACACGTTACAGACAATATTAAGAACACACTGTCTTGAAGTATACAACTCAGACACAGCCGATTTCAAACCGAAGTTTTGGAAGTTCACATTCTGTCAACTTGAATGACCTGTTTTGTCTACTTGCGGGAAATGGATGAAACCTCTCCATGTCCAGAGATCTCCATAATAGCTTATTTTTCTAGTATCGCATTCCATCAAAGGCCTACCTAGTAAAATGATGATAAGGTTCAAAAGCAGTGATGGACATCTAAACACCTTCTTTGCAACTCTCTCAAGCCATTTCTTACAGATTTCTAGTTGTGTTATTGCAAGTGAAAGTATCGTGACTTAAGCTACAGAAAACTCACTACAGGAAAGACTTTGAGCATGCCATAGTTAAACGGAGAACAAAGGGGGTTTTTGTCACTGTGATGTACACAAAAATTATTCCAGTCTGTCTGTACCTGGTCCAGAAATCCAGCTATATCTCGTAACTGCCAACAAATCAAAAGAAGGCTAGGGAAAATAAAAAAATTAATAATAAAGAATAGGAAAAATACCACTCTCATTCTTAATAAATAAATCCTTCAAGTCAGGTCTTCTAAATGTACAGAGAGCAATGTAAACTATCATTTGCAAGATAGCTTTTATATTATTGTCTTCTTAACATTTTCAAAACAGATAAACTTGTTTCACACGGTAAGTATAAACGTGCTATTTTGTACAGGATAAAGAGGATAGGGACTATTTTGAAATTTGTGCTTAATTCCCTCCAATTTCATGCCTTGAGAGCAAATTCAAATGTTTCTTACAGAGTATTCAGTCACCTGAGGGTTGCGAGGAACATTCATTATTGGACTCATCTTCTGTCATTGAAATTGCCATGGCGATTGTTGAAGCAGCAATGGAAATCATCTGACCAGGAAGCTCTGCCCCTGTAAAATACATATGTGTATATAAATAAAAAAAAGCTAAGTCTTAAAATATTTTATTTGTTGCTTGATATCCACAGAAGCTGTCAAGCAACAGAAATTATATGGATAGACACTGTTAGTTTTTACTATGTATATAGTATGTAGTCAATATGATCAAACAGGAATGAGTGCTATTAATTTTAGTATTACAATACACCTGGAGCCAAACCACATTTGCTTAGCACTTTCCTTACTAATGAACTGCTACCAACCAAGTCATTTGCAGTTGCTGGCAGTCCGATTAACCTAAAAATCTTTATACCAGATAATCACTTTTACTAACCAAGATTATGACGACTTTCAAGAAAACTAAAACAGTAAGACAGAAAAAAAGTTTCCCAAAATAATCATACAGCTAGCACTAGAAAGGAACACCTGACATTTGCTTTTATGCAAAATTGACTCACAACAAGCAAAACCTATTTTTCTCAAAGTATAAACACAAACCATGGTTTTAAGAAACTGGTATTTTAAAAACAAATGACTAGATATAAGAAACTTGCTAGATGGAGTTGTGTCAGTTTCTCTCATACTCAATATTATAGGAGGAGCTACTAAACCCATATTACTCATTTCTTTCAAAATTTTAGCCTCTGATTTCAAATTTCCTAGGCTTGCTTTATGCTTGAAACTACATACAGGATCCTGTAAACTTAAGCAAATCGAGCTTGATAATGAGAATCGCTACTTTGCTATGGAAAAGAAACATCAGTCCACTGCAATGATTTTCTGTAAAGAATCACAGATGCACTTCAGCATGAGTAAACCACTTTGAAACAAACATACTAAAAATCTTACAACAAATTCTTGCAATCTGTATGATATTGCATTTACAGTAATATGATCCAGATGCTTTCACTTGACTTTACAGAAATTTTGCCTCCAACAATAAAAGAAATAGTGGCTTGTTCCTTACCAGAAGATTCCTTTCCATTCTGCTTTTCGTGTAACATGCCTACAGTCATCAGAACAACTATAACCAGAAACACAGGAATTCTCCAGGAACCTGCCACAGAAGCTGAAAGATACAGGGGTTTTTTACAAGAAAAATTATGCCATTAATAAACTCAACATTCAGCAAAACCAAGAAAGGCACCGCATCAACCAAGAACAATCTGGGTAGAAACTACAATGTGTCATAAAGCAAACAAGTTTTCTACATTCATGGAAAGGAAGTAGAGAAAACACAGGTGAAGAAGTTTCTCTATGAATAAACCAAGTTGTTACCATTCCTAACTTCAGTGACTTTAAACTATGCTGATATAGTGAACAATTTTAAAAACAACATGCAAAATTGCATCAAAATACACACAAAATAAAAACATTTTAGATATCAGAGGCAAATCAAGTTTCCCCCCCCCCCCCCAAAAAATCTATATTTATGTTAGATCTCCACAGAGTGGCATCAAGCAGTGCCTTCTTGAGTTTTGGCTTTTCAGCGAGTACTTCCAGCAAATACAAGACTGCCAAAATGTAAGCAAACATAAAGCCATTATGTATAGATTAAAACCTCAGGAAAGTGTCCCCATATTGCCAAAACAACCCTTGAAACGTGCTGCTAAAGCAAAGTAAATCACAAAGTACACTGTGAAACCTTCCATCATGATAGTCTTCTATTACTACTATCTAATATTACTATAATCTTACATTTGTATGAACAGACTATACAGATTACTGGCAAATTTATTTGATATTGTTGATATTATATCAACATGCTTGTTGACAACTGACAGAATTGGGGGAGGGGGGGCTTCTATTACTACTATTAAATGCATTTTACAGCTTCAGCCTTGGTTAATGGCAGGCTCTCAAGAAAATAGTAATATTAAAAATCATCACAAGTGAAAGCCTAAATCCACCCACATGTGACCCCAGCCCTTTCTCACTGTCAAGGAGTCAGTACCAGGTCTGTAAGCCAGCTAAGGGAAAACCATGGGAAGTACAAACTGGGCAGGAGGAGCAGAAGACACATGTTGCTCAGCATCTTGATGCCTTCTCATTCCTTACTCCCAATGCTCGCTGCTGGCCACACGCAGCCAGAATTACTGAGCAGAGGAAATAGCCTGCATCTCCACTAAGACTCCATTATAAAGATTTAACAGAAGAGCAAGCAAACAGCTTTGTTTGCAAGACAACAGAATCCCAGTGGACGCATTAGAACAACAACTTCTTGTCACTCACCTAAGTGAAAGAGCAGCATAATCCAGACAGGGACAGAGATTGCTTTTAAGTAACGTTCAGTGCTTATATTCCACTTGAATGAAACCATCAGCAGGTAACCAGCTACCAATGTCCATATCTTTAAGAAAAAGATACACACAGGTATGTATACATACGCAAGTACAATACAGCTATATTTTGATGTGTGTGTATATACACACATGCACGCACCCCTAACTGCCATATCGAGAGAATTGAAGTCAGGTTCTAATTCTTTAAGAACCCTACATTTCAGAAATTTCAATTAATTACAGGTGTTTTCGCTCCATGCAAGAGAAACATAAAGTTTGTGCAAAGTGTAAGGACAGGCTAGCCATTCCTTTGGTCTGCCCTCAGTATGGTTCTAATGTGAAGGGGTATACATGCTTTGCTGGACACAAACCCCGAAGGAAGATGTTTTTGCAGCTGAGACCAAGCAATTACTCTGGAACTACTATTGAAAGGTGAGAACCTAAATGAAACAGGGCCATCAGCAGCACCAGTGGGGCCACAGGGAGATAGAGCCAGCAGAGCACCGCTCACTCCAGCACAGAGCAGCTTGCCAGCTCCTGTGCTCCAGTCCAAAGACACAAAGGGGGTTTTAAGCCAAAGACAGACATTAGGAAGCACAACAAAAACTGCTGTTCCTCAGCAGCGTTGCCCCACAGAACAGTCATGCCTTTAAATGACTTGTGACATGTAATTTTATCAAATATTTAACTAAAAACACTAAAGAGACAGAAAAACGTCCATGACAACGTATCAAGAGGCAGATGTGTTCCTTTGGGTTTTACTGCTTCTAACTCCCTTCAACAACTCTGCTCATCAGATAAATCACAATGGAGAACTCCAATTAAAGAATCTTGAGATGAAGAATTTGAGCCTGAAAATGCCGAAAAGAAGAAAGCAGAAACCAGAAGAGGCAACAGGAGGTGAAAAGCTGCTACTCGGCAGAAGATGCGAAATAAAGACAGATGAAAACCTGTAAAAATAAGAAGTCGGTGTTGCATTCTAAAGAAAATAAAAATAAATCTGACATTTCTGGCCCAAAGTCAACAAACATTCCCTATCCATAACCAGTTAAGGACACCTTCAAATTTACACTTATAAATCCATAAATCCCAATGAAGTTTAAACAGAACTTCTATTAACAGCATCAGCTGAATCAGACATCACCGTAGGAAGTAAGAATGCACTGGCAGAGACACAGAACAAGCAATCAGACAGAACACACCAAAAGAGCTTTCACCTCTTTACTCTGCATCATATGACTCGTGCTGAAGAGGCAACAGTCCCTGTGAAAAGCAGGTTCGTGTGACTACTCCCATGTACCTAATTGGCATAGAGGAAATCTTAATTGCACCGAATTCAGCAGACAAGCAGTGATGGACCCTGTTAACTTCAGAGGGAACGCACATACACACAAGGCAATTTAAAATCGCTTAAGAAACGTGAACAAATGTATACCCTTTTCATACTAATCTTTCTCATCAAAACTGATCAGTCCAACTTTTCACTGCTATAGATAGCACTGCTATAGATAGCTCTGTTTTGCATCAATGCTTATGGCCAAATGTGGATTCAAGACAATGTCTAAAACCAACACAACTCTTAGATATTAAGACCAAAGTCATTAAAAAAAAAATCTGAAATGCATGGCAGCACTCCTTTAACAGTATAGGTTCGTAACAAATTCACTCACAAGGCATATTACAGCACAATTGTAATGGCAAGAGAACTCGTCATGAAAATGCTACCTACTCCCTAACATCAGCCACCCAGCATCTTTGTATGACAAATATTCCAGCATCAAGCCAATTTTTCTCTTTAACTTTTAAATTCAATGATAAATTACAAATAAGAGACTCAGTAAGTTCAATAAATTAAACTTGCTGACTAAAAATACACCAAAAGTAGGCTAACAGGGCATAAGCCTATGTTTGGCAGCCAACAAAGCAAAACATGTTGCACTGCTTTTAGCCATGCGTGTAGCTGAACTAAAGTTAGCATTTCAGGGTTTACGTATTCAATAATTTTGTGTGTTGTAAGTTGCAATAATTCATCAATTCTCATTTCTAAAAGCTTAACGAATCACCCAAGTAAAAGTATTTCTTATTTCTATTGAATAGAGAGAAATAGCTTATTTTAAAATAAACAAGTCATCTTGTTTCAGAGATCAAACAATAACAACCCTGAAGCCCTGTAAAAAACCTATGTAGTCAATTGACTGGTGCAAGAGGTTTAATTTCAGTGACACCATGAAGTAATAAGTTCCTTATCGGTTAATGTTATAGCCAAGCACTTCCCTACACCGCAAGAAATACACTGCATGGGAACTAGGGTAGCCTACTTCTCTAACTTGGGTAGCCTACTTCCATCAATTCGTAGCTGAAAGCAACTGACAAAGCAAATTAACTTAAATTGACATGGACTAGGATTTCATCCCATACTAACTTGGCAACAGCCTACTTCCCCCCCCCCCCCCCCAACCCTTTAAATGCATGTTATATAACCTTCCCCACTGTTTTTCTGAATGATCTCCAAAGGTTTTGGCTACAAGAGTGTGAAAATATTAATAGCCTCTTTGCTATTGCATGTCCATCTCAACAACTGACACCATGGAAATGAAGAATAAAAGATACTGCCTACTTTCATTAAAATTAAGCTACTGTAACTATTGCACTGAAACTAGAATGAATACAAATTCCATGATAAACCAAAATGCCTATAAATTTGATTTCTAAGCGTATACAGCTAACCAGGTAACTAATACACACACTTCAGATATTGCAGAATACATTAGCTACCATAAACTATTTATTTATCAAGCTGAAGTCAGTTGCAGATGCCTAACTTTCACCAGGTACTCTGAGATTTTAAATGTCTATTCAATCACAATTAATATTTACAGACATGCACAACTCCCATATATCAGAATTTTAGGATGGTTTAATCCTGTAAGCTTTCCCTCTTCTTCCTTCTCTCACTTATCTTTATTGCCTGAACAGACAGCAGACACCTCATTTCTCGCATCTCCTTTGCGTTTTGTAGCACCTCTGGCAAATTGAACAAAATGTTATTTTGCCTTCAGACATAAAAAGTAAAACAGCCTGCTTCCCTGAATAAATAGCTGTAAGACTGCAGTGCAACTTCTTGGATTTCAGCATCCACTTTGGGGTTACAGTGGTAAATTTAAAAGGCCAGATTTAGAGATGTCTAGGCTAGTCTGAAGGGCTTCAGTTCTCTTTAAATTGCCAAATGGAGGCAAAATTACACCATAGAAAGATGCAGCTTTTACGTTAAGTTCAAGCACCCGCTTCAGTGTTTTAATTTTTCTTTTAAATGTCAGTGTTGGAAAGTCTAGGATTTATCATCATGACCATATTACCAATGTTCCTGAAAGTGTGTTTCCAGTTCCAGTCAAAGTTGAAAGAACTTGAAAATCTAGGACACTCTTTTGGCTTTGGCATCATTTTTCGATGAGAACGAACTCTTTCTTACTACTCAACTCTTGACAACATTTATGTTGATTTATATTGAAGAGTAAAAGTCTTTTTACAAATTTACACTGTTCACTCCCTTCTTTTCCTATCAGCAAGTTAATCTCTAAGGGAGAGGTTTTACAGATGAGCTTATTTAATAGCTCACTGCTATTGAAAGCAGCAGTTCATTCTCTCCCACTGTGAGTCAGGCAGTCCCACGTCTTCTGCACGCCAGCTTCAACATTCATCCAGCCAGCTCAAGCTCCTTAAGCTGATAAAAAAACTATCTGGAAAAAACCCCAAGAGTTTATAATCTAATTCAATTATAGCTAAACAGGCTCACAGAGGTAAGACAGGCACCTACAACAAGGCAACTGAAGCACATGTCAGAAGTGGGATAAGCAAGAACAGCTCCTCACGGGTAGCAAAGCTGTCGGAACAACTCAGCCTTCCTTGGAACGTTGCCCCAACAACTCAACATCCAGCAGTGAACACATTTCCTACCTGCTTCATGTAAACCACTCCACGGAAAACACAACAGTGAAGACTGAGTAGAATAACCAACGGAGTTACTTCTTTTGCTATATGCCTGCTAACTCTTGAAAAGTTTCCCGTTTTTAACAACTCGGGACCTACCAAATGGCATGTTTCAACTCTTTCATTTTCTAGTTGTAGCTCCACCCTCTCCCTTTGCCATTTCAAAATGTTGGGTTTTTTTCTAAGCTGCTCTTTTCCACTTGGAAAAAGTTTAGCAGTCAAAGTTTTTGGCAAAGTTTTTTAGGGGTTGTTTTGTTTGGGGTTTTTTTTAATTGAGGTATTTAAAGCTGTTTGATGGAACTATGGATCCAATTCAAAGGTTCCTATTTTCCAGTTTTTCAGGGTTATGACCAAAAAAAGTCCTAACTATCTCACCACTTCCCTTTAACATTTAAAAATGAAATTTTCATTTGGAAATAGAGATTTTCATTAGTTTTTCTTAAAATAGCAAATCCTTAAAAACATTGACAAAATATTCCCAAGGCACTTCTGCAGACTTTTAAAACAGTGCTGCACTGAGTGAAGCTGGTTGAAGAAGTGATCATATGACAGGAGTTCATTATTTCCACCTTTTCCTCCTCAGTGGCAATGCAGGCTGGCAAAGGAAAATGAACCTACCACAAAAGCCAAGCAGAATAGTGTTGGACTTGAAAAATGAAGTGACATAAGGCATTAAATGAATCACTAAAAGCCAAACTGTGTTTGCTGTTATGAACGCCACAGTGTTTCCTTTATCTGTCTGTTCATTTGAAAATGTTTTTCTAAACAGTGAAAAGGATAATAAGGAGGCGGGTGAGGAATTATGAAAATGTCATTTTGATTCCAGTTTTCAGAACCAAAATTAATTCCATATGGCTTTACTGTATATTCCACAGTACACAGGAGGAAATATCCCACAATGTGCAGAGTTTGGCAGAATGAAGAAAGTGTAACTGCCCTTCATTTAGCATGGAGATAGTCTTTGTCAAACACATTAAAAAAACACAAAAAAAAAAAACACCAAAGCAACCAACTAATCACAACAACCACACGTATACTACTATTGCCCACCTCAGAGCAAACTCAATCAGCTCTTCCCTTCACTAAGGAAGCTGTCATTTACCTAAGCAGGTAAATGACATCCTGATCTTTTTCGTAAGCGAACCCAAGTAAGCATAAACCTGACAGACTGGGTTATTCCTAGTCCTAAACCCAAAGGACTAGAACAGCGTACCAGTTCTGTTTCTTATAGAACCCTCAACTGTGACATATATCCATGTAGATATGTTTGGCATGAACACACACAGGCTGCTAAACCATGTGAAACAGAAGCGTGGTGTTTAGTGAGACTACCCCTTTTTGAAGGGACAAAACTACGAACTTATAACTAGAATCCTGGGGCAGGGGGAACTGACCATCAAAATCAACACCACCACACATGGGTTAAAAGTATTTTCAATGTGTCCTGCAACATTTCCTATGCTGTAAATTTAAGAAAATCCATTAAATCTAAAATATCCAGCAGACTGCAGCTATGGATGTTGAAAATGCTCCTCCTTTAGTTCACTTCTCCTGTCTTAATACAAAAGTTATTTATGAGAAACTCCGTTAATAAAAATGCTATTCAGAAATCAAACTTTTCAAGATTCACTTGTGAAAAGAGGTTTTTCAGAGCACATCAAATTCTCTCCCTGCAGACAGAGTACCACTCCTCTGACATGCTACATGATGACACTTTCACAAGAGATGGCTCCTCAACATATGCAACTTCTTCACCTTCTTGCTTTATTATGGAGAGCACAGTTAAAATTTTGCTGGACAGTTCCATAACAATCATTCCTTTCAGAGGTGGTAGAAAAAGAAATATCATTGTGTTCAAATAATACATATAAAGACCAAAAAATAACTAACTTCATGTAGCATGTATCATTACACTCAAGGTTAGCGTCAGCTTAGTGCCTGGGGCTACAGTTCATGCACATAAATCTAAACAAGCTCATAAGCCTTTTCAAGAAAGGTACCTCACAGCAGGTTCTCCCAAAACTAAGTGTGGGTGTGGAAGGGAAAAACACAGGTGGAAAAGAAAACACTATCAGCATCTCGGTCTTTCCCTGCCCCTCCCCATCCTGTTTTTAAACAGGCCACATGTGGTCTCCACACAGTCGATCTCTACCAAGTTGTGAAAACAAACCAAAAACTGTGGTTTTGGTAAGATGTGTTCAGTCAGTACCTGGCTGTATGATTTATAAGTCATGATACCAAATAACAAAAGGATTATTATGAACAGCAGAAAGAATACTTAAGGGCCTTTTCAGGTGTGGGTTTGGGTTTTGGGGTTTTTTTTAATGCTGGGCAAGTTTTAGAAACCTGCAAGCCTGCTCTAAGAAGAAAGTAAAGAAAAAACAAGACAAAACCAAAACAAAACAAAACACTATCTGAAACACTCAAAAAATGGGAATTATATGCAACTCACAAGTCAGAACTGTGTTCTTCTCATTTATAGTTATTCCAACATTATAGTCAAACTTAGCCCTTTTCTTTGCTAGAAGATCAATTACCCCATCAGGTGAACTTGACAAAATGTAGATGCTTTTTCACCTCCACAGGTGATATTCAATAGCACTCTGGAAGCCAAGCACCTTGGAACCTGTGACCCAAAATGTTTGCCAAGCAGCACGTTTGAGAATTTCAGTCTGCAAGGGTTACTTTAGGGACTGCTGACATCTAGTGCCAACACAAACGGAGGTTTCCCTGGTGGGTGTCTTTGATAGTTTCCCTGACAGGGAGCAGATAGTCAGCTGGCCAAAACAGATAACACCTACTTTGACAATATTCCAATGCAGCAGTCATGGCAAATGGTGTTTCCAGATTTGCCCAGCACAGTAGTGAGGAAAGGATTGATTAGGTCCTCTGACTGCATGCTAACCACTAGAACCAAGTGAGTGGTACCTAGTACAGCCAGAGATATAAAAATACACTGACACACGCACATATGAGTACACGCTTCTGACCCTGATCAATAACCTGCGACAAACCAAGGAAGAAAGACTGGCCATGGGAGAAAGAATTTGACAGAACTGTAACCAAGTTCACTCCAGAGAATTCTGCCAATTATTATTATTATATCAGATTTAATTTACTAAGATGAACTTCAGAGTCAACATAGAGCAGCTGTATAATTCATTTCATCTGTCAGGATCTACAAACTAACTATTTTCTAAATAAATATAAGCATATGAACCCTGCTGAAAAAAAAAAGACAAGACAACCAATAGCTGGCATTTCCTGTATATTACTGTAAGTGGAAAATGTCAGGCTAAAGTAGTTTGAACTCTTGCCACAATGCAGAAGAATTTCCCGTACATTAGATGCAGTGCTGGATACAAGCACACTTCCTACAAAACTAGGAGGACAAGGCAGTCCAAGATCAGTCTTCAGAAGGTACGCTAACTGCAAGGGTAACCATGCTGAAATTGCCATAGCATATAAATGTGTAAGGGTATATTCAGTTCCCTTGGGACAAACTCCCCTCCTTTTCACGAAAAAAAGACACAGAAAAACATTCCCCTTCCCTATTATATGTAACTGAAGTTCATGTAGAGTGCATGTCCTCTACATAAGGCTTCTGCAAACAACCCATAGAGAAGGCTGGAGTCAGAGCAAGGAACTCATCTGGAATTTATAACCATCTCCTAGCTTTAAGGCCCAGCAGCCTACTACATTTCCTGAGCAAGCATCTTCAAAGATGATGCAGGAACTGTAAAGCACAAAGGGAAAGAAAAGGAGACAGTGGGAACAAGATGCTTGTAGACTAGCCTAAGGCCTCGGACCTGTTCTTCAAATGCAGTGTTTTGCAATCACCTATCAAGCGGTCCTGTCATGGAGGTATCCAGGATTCCTAATTCTTAAATTGCAGGTGTGACTTAAGAACCACAGACAGCAGTGTAGCCATTTGCAAATCTTCACTCATCGACACCATGAATGGCTTTCCCAGATTTGAGGACAACAGCACAAGAAAGCTCTGTAACACACTGGTGCCAAGATACAGTTTACTATGTCATTTCACATGAAACTGCTGCATTTGGAGAACACCTTCTTCTGGAACCGAAGAGAATTTCTGTCTCTGTATCATGGCCTAGTAGATACCATAAAAGTACCTTTAGTTAGAGAACACCAAATTGGTAACCCTAAACCCCATAATTGTTCTCAAATTCTAATGATAGGCATCCTCTCACAGAGTTCTCTAGTACAGCAGAGGGAATCGGAAAGGGAGAAGGCAACCATGCACATTCTTCCTCTCTGTAAGCACCAGCGCCATCCAGGTGGGGCGAAGCTCCAAATAAGAATAAAGACACTGGACACCGTTGCAGCCCAAGGCAGAATCATTGGCGGCTGGAGCACAGACATTCATAGTTCACAAGATAAAAACTACCATAAACAAATGTACTGTGCTACTCAGATACTGGTCTCACACTTAAAACAAGCCATGCTTGCTTATCTCTTTTATGCTTTTAATAAATGATTTATAGATCATATTCTTGGCAAGAAAGCATTCCTTGCTGTCTAAGGGGAAAATTTACTTATTTTATGTTAATTAAGTTATTCCGTATCAAAATATTTCAAAACACAGAAATGTAGATTGGCTTAGTGGGCTGCTAAAAGAAACAGTGCAAGAAATGAAATTACCATTAGTTTTGCTTATTGCATAGAGTATCTACAAACAAAAATAGTTGTAATCTTCATGCAGGATAACATACAGAAGGAACCGTGGAGGATTCAGATCCCAGAGAACAGTACAGTGGAGCAAACTGACTTGTAATACCCAAAATTCCTGTGCAGCTAACAAACAGGCTGTACACATGCAGAGTCCTGCAATATAACAGGTCAATTAAATGGCTTTAAAATGCTTAACTGAAGTTAAAGCATATACTATTAACTGATCCAGCTCAAGGCTCCTCAGCAGCATGGACAAAATTAAGTTATCCTGCTACAGCTCTGAGATAATACAAATCAGGTAACAGCAAAATTAAAACAAACAAACAAACAAACAAACAAACAAACAAAAAAACCCCACCAAACAAACCTGGAATAGGAAAACACTGTAAAGCGTATAGATGATGCCAGGCTGAGTGGAGGTTATTTACAAAGGGAAGCCTACAGTTTCCTTCTCATATAGGGCCCCAGAAAGAGACATAGGCAGCTTGCTTAGAAAGCCACTGCAACTGGTTTGCTTAAGGAAGTCCATGGGCAGTTATTTTGACATGAACCCAAAATCTTCCCAAGGAACTCAAGTCAGAAGAGTTCTGGGAGCTTACTATCTTTTGCCCAGTTAAAGGCTTACAGCGCTTCAGTGAACACAAGTGTCATATCAGAAACACCAGTGCAAAACAAAAGTATCAGACACTGCTAAACAAAATTGCACTGAGCATGCACAGACATCCAGCAATGCATTACAACCATAGTTACGAGGTTAAATCAGTGCAACTTCCTTTAGTACCCTTATACTCACCCAATGTAAGTTTAGGTTAATTAACCAAGTTTGAATAAAGGACTAGACTTAGCCAAGTTGGTTAGTGTAGCAATATCACTGATTTGTTAAAAATAAAATGGGTAGGCCAATGCAAAGGAAAGTCTGAAGCTTATCAAGTAAATTGTGTGGCAGCTAATTAAAACTTCCCATCAGTAACAAGCCACACTTACATTCTTCACCATTCAGCTGAAGTAAAGATCTTACCTCTTTATAAAAATAGAGCGAGAGTCTCTGTCTATCTACTCAGTCTTAACTATACTTCTGAAGACAAAACAGACCAGAAACACACCTCCCCTGACATTTTCCAGCGTACGACAACACTTCAGAGTAGAGAGCCAAGAAAATATCTTCTTTCAACGTTTACTTTCAAGAAACAAAACACATTCTCCAATCCATTTTATTCACACTAGAAATAGCTCAAAATATCCTTCATCAGTACATTCAAGAGAACTATAACTTTTTTGCTTCTGGTATATACGTCCAAAGTTGTGTTCGAGATACCAGCATGCACCGGCTCCACCAAAGGAATAAAACTAGTATTCAAAGAGCACGTGTAATTCAAAATCAGAAGCCTGGACAAGCTTGCTAGAGTATTTTTTTTTCTTGGTGGTTTCTCTCTTGCCTACATAAGATCAGTTTTAGGTAGGTCTTCAGTTTTATCTCCACATATGTCCCCATTAAACCAACTGTGTATGTCATTGTCCATCCAAGGAGGGAGGAGGGTTGCTTTGTTTGTTTAAAAAACTAGAGCAGCTTAAAAAAAGTCTTTGACGCTAAGCAGTCTGAGCATGCCAATTGTACATCAGTATTTAATAAAAGTACAACTTACTGATCTTCTGTGCTTTCACATATCCATTTATTTCAGATATGTAGTATTGTTTGCATTTTCAATTATAATTTACAAAGAGAAAATGAGTTCTGACAGAGGTTGTAACTAGTCTACCTACTGAAGACAACACAGGGAAAAGTAGTCTCCCAGAATCTTTATTACCGTAAGTTACATTTGCAAGTTAAATAAACAGCTTTACTTTTTAATGTTCAAACGGAGTTTGCACCGTTTGATACTTTAAGAAGAAGGAAAAAAAAAAAAATCAGTGCACTGAGAAACCAGCCTTAAGATGCCTTCCCCCCCCCAGTCACTTGTGGAGCTGAGCTGCTATTTCACAAACACTTAATACACATCTTACAGCTCAACAAGAGTCGATGTCTGCCCAAGACCTCACGTGAATTACCTTTGACTTAACAGCATCTCAAAACTGGGGCATGACTGAACTACGGACATGAAATATCAATCAAGTATCTGCTCCTGCTGCACCCACTTGATTATACGGAACACCTCTCCGCGCCGTGGGTTGCAACTCGGGAGCTTTTTTAAAGCTATTTCACATACGGTTTTACAGTGAAGGCTAGGTTTGCCCTACACCACCACGACGCCGTGACAGCTGGTGGTTCGCCCCGGCATCCCCGGCACTGCCGCGCGCCCCGCCATGAAAGTCACACCCACGTGCTGTGAGGAGACTTTCTGGGTCCTTTTGCATTAAAAACCAAACCAAAACAAAACACCACCACACACACACACACACAAACACCAAAAAAACTTCAAACCGCCGCCTTACGATTTTAAACGTTTGCGTACGCGAAACCCCCTCCCGCCGCCGCCTCGCAACAAGTGAGATGGCGGCGAGACGGCCGGCGCCGCGCCCCAGCCCGCGCGCCGCAACCGCCCCCCGGGGCGGCCCAACGGCCGCGTCGCGCGCGGGCTCCTCACGGCAGCGGGAGCGAGGCGACGGCCACATCCCAGCCCTCCCCGGCGGGCCGCGCACCTCCGAGGCGGGGAGAGGGAAACTGGCGCCCGCCGCCCCCCCAGGGGAGCTCGGCCACCCCCGAAGCCACTTCCCGCCCGCGGCGGGCACTCACCCACTGGCTGCTGAAGTAGTCCAGCCCCTGGCAGATGAGGTGGGCGGCTTGGGCCAGCAGCACCTGCACGCCCAGGGAGCTGCCCAGGCAGTAGAGCCCGTAGAGCAGCGGCCCCCCGGCGCCCAGCAGCAGCAGGAGCCGCCGCCGCCGCAGCACCTGCTCGCCCAGCGCCTCCACCCCGTAGTTGGCGAAGCAGATGGGGAGAAGGAGGGCGGCCAGCAGGACGGGCGTGCGGGAGCGGTGCAGGCGGCCGAGCCAGCGGCGGCCCAGCGCCGTCAGGGAGCTCTTGAAGGGGTGCAGGAAGGTGCCGCAGAGCACAGCCCAGAGCAGTGGCCGCAGGAAGGCCTCCAGGATAAAATAGACCAGGACGGCGGCGCCGCAGCACAGCCCCGCGAAGAGCAGCGCCCCGGTGTTGTAGAAGGCCTGCTTGATCGGCTTCTCCAGCCGCGGCAGCGACATCCCCGCTGCCCCGCCCGGGCCGCCCAGCGGCAGCCGCGGCATGGCTGCCGCCGCGCCCTCCACCCCGGCGGCACCCGCGCTGGGGGAGCCGCCCGGCCGCCGCCTCTGCGCCGGCGAGCCCGGAGGGGACGCGGCTGGGGCCGGGGACGCGGCCGGGGCCGCCAGGGGCTCTCCGCTGTCAGCCATGGCGCCCGCCCCCTCCCGCGCAGCGATGGGCACGGCCGCGGCTCCGGCCGCCGCTGCCAGGGGGCGACGCGCCGCTGCCGCCACAGGCGAGGGCGCGGAGAGGCGGCCGGGGCTGTCGGGGGCTGTAGTGCCGCCGTGCGGCTCCGGGCACGGGCGTGCGCCCAGCCCGGCGGGGAAGGGTGCTGGGAAATGTAGTTCTGCTCAGGGAGAGCCGGCGGCCGCACTCCCCGCCCCCCGCGGCGGGGCTTGCCGGAGCGTCCCGGGATTCCTTTATCCCGTCCTTCCCTCTTCGGTTACTGCGAAGTGCGGGCGGAAGCTTCCCAACGCCTTGGTTACTTCTCCTGAAGAAGACTGCCAAGGGCTGGAGCTTGAAAGAGCCCAGCAGTTTGCTTCACGTCCTCATCCCCATCCCAGCAGAGCAAGCCCTATCACAGCTCTGCTAAACGCTCTCCCATCCTTAGTGCTGCTTTAATCTCTGGAAGCTGAAAATATTCAGAAATTTGCAGTGTTATTGCAAGGTGGAGAGCAAGACTGGTTAGACCAGCTGGAGAATTTTGTCATGTCTGAACCTGCTCTGGCACCAAATTACTTAACAAGGAAGCATCTGCACTTTTACTGGGAATTAGGCCTACTGAAAAACATAGTCATTCTGTCTGGTTTTTTAGACCTGAGATTTGTCATGTTATGTTTCATCAAATTTTGTCTTGCAAATAATCTAGGGAAGAGCTGATTTCCTGCATCTGGCATACACCAGACCTCCGTGTCCATGCATGAGGGTGACAGCTAACATTTTACATGTGGTCTAAATGCCTCTATAATGAATATACTTGGTCTGAAATCCAGGCCATTTGAACTAGCTCAGTGCTGGCACTGCACTACTCAAACAGTTTTCCTTTCACAACTTAACACAACCCTCCAGCAGGTACTAAAGCTATTGGTAACGCTACCATAAAACCCCCAGAGGGATCTTCCTCTTCTGAATGAGAAGTGCAGCATATCCTCTACAACATATTACAGAGGTTGTATACCTCTGAACATGTAAAAATCTGTTGGGGTTTTTTTTTTTTTTTTTAACTTTTTAGGATTTACATGCAAGTTTAACATTATGTAACTTCATGGTAGATTTGTGTCCACCAGGACTTTGGTGGAGCATTTCTTGCACGATGCAGATGTCCAAAAGCTGAAATTCCCCTGCGCCCAATTGTTTTTCACTTGTAAAATGGGAATAGGACTGTTGATAGCCCAGCATTTAAAGGTAGAGCAATATAGAGACAACAGACTGTAGCTGAGACCTCTTGCTCTCATCATCCCAAGGAGGAAAGGTAGGGGTTTTTTCGCACGAGTCCTGTAACCGTGTTGCATCCTACAGCTGTAGACGGGGCTGGGCTCAGCCAGTTTCCTAGAGCTTTTGCATTGCAGTCCCGACTTCTTCACACTGCAAAGCTTTTCCTGCCAGTTACACGCACATTCATGCTTATAAAGGTCCCTCTTGGCTCCTGCGGCTCCTTGTTTTCCATTGCTGAGCAGATCACATGTAGGTTTGACAAAGTGGTTTAATTTCATGCAGTGGAGGCATTTACAGACCTACAGGTACCTCGTTTGATCCTGATGGTGATGAGGCATTACAAGCAGTTGTCCATATGAGAAGCTTTTATTGCACTTTAAAACGATACTGTCACTCACTGCTCTTTGATCAGACAGATCTGCCTCCTGGCAGGGTGTTGAAATAGGTAACAAGCGTGCATCGCTACCTGAACCTTTTCTCTTCAGTTCCCGCAGAGCGGAGGAAGCATGCCAAAAAGAGATTCTAATGGCTCATTATAATACATTTATTGTATTAAAGTTCAATTAGCAACTGTCAATTAAGATTTACACAGGGAGGAGTTGAGAGTACAAATCCTTCTGTTAGATAAACAGAGATGCCAACAAATCAAATCTTCATAGGCACATCCTTATTCCTTTGATTTTTCTTAACAGACTCAGGCAGTCATGTTCTTCAGGAACAGAAATTAACATCACCTCTTTGACTTGAGTGAAGCTATAAATATTGATTTAAATAAGCTGAGGATTTGGTCCCTACTGTAGAAAAACTTAACTTTCCAATTCTGTGTTTCACTATTCATTATAAAAAACTAAACATATCAAAAATTAAAAAAACCCCACACAAACCCAGAATGCAATAAAATAAAGTTTTCTAACTCATGTGTTATCACAACATGAGCACTTAAGAACACAAACATGACCATAAACATCAGAAAACAATCTCTGAGGCGACAGCTGAGGGAAGATGCATGATCTTCACAAGACACACTTCAAGCTCTGAAAACTTAATTCCACGACAGATTTCAAACAGTGACTGCAGCCTTAACAGCTGGTTTTGTTTAAGATTTGAAGTGGTATGTGATTTTAGATTAGATGGCACTTTAGGTATAAATTGCACTGATATACATTGTGGTTTAGGCATTTTTATGGCCATAGATAAGTAGTGCACCTCAGGGCCCTATACTACCAGAAATCCTCCGACAGTCCCTTTGGATGTATTTTTGCTATTAGTAATTCTCCAAGGGTGACGAGGGCAGCAAAGGAATGCTTCTGTGTCAATGTAGAAAACACGTCTGCGCCTAAGAGTACGCGTGCAGCAAGTATCGATAGCCCTCGGTGCTCTCCCATGTGGAGGGAAATATAAAACGAGGTATTAACGAGTAAGAGAAGCTTGTGATTTCTGTCTGCCGCTGCACTAGCACCCATGATTTTGTGCACTGAACTGAAGCTTTGAGTCCCTTTCAAGAGATCCCAGACACCCCTAGTTCTTGTTCACTCGATGTGCAGTCGACACAGCCCGAAGGTACAAGCTGTCTTACGCACGATACCGAAATACCGGGTACAGAGGTGGCCGCGGAGCAGGGGAGACAGACAACGCTGGCAACAGCAAGTCAATCACGATTTATACCTGAAATAACCACAGGAAACTACGAAATAACTCAGTAACGAAGCCACAAGGTGTCAGCACCGGCCTGCATATTTAGAAAATAACTCTATCCCGGCTTGAGAGGCTTTTTGTTTGTTTGTTTTAACCTGTGTTACTGAACATTTGTGAACATTCAGTTGAGGTTAATCTCACTTCATTGTCATTAAACTGAGGTGAATTAAAGTAATATCCTCTTCAGATGAATGAAAAATACTCAACGTAAACTACTATAGTTTCAATAGTAGCAGGATCAAGGAAAAAAAAAAATGTAATCCTCAAAGTTCATCATTAAGATATAAACTTTGTATCTTTAGGTCATTGGCACATACCTTTGTACTTTAAGCTACAGAAAAAAATCATCTTTTATGCAAATCAGCTGCTAAGATGAGATGACTCCAAGTCAAACGTCCTTTACAAAGTAGTGGTAAAAAGAAAATGAAAAACAGCTCTTGGGAACACCGGCTCAGGTTGTACCCAGTGATTATAGCAGCGACTGACTTTATTGCAGAAACAGCTTTGTTCAACATCTCAGTTACAGTATATGGTATTACCAAAGTATAAGCAGCGTTTTACTTGAACGATTCACATTCAAGACTATGAATCTTGTTCAGTTAAGAAGGGGAATGAGGTGCATGGCAGTAAAGCAGAGCCGTCGACAGCACGAGCACAAAGACGTTCATCGCTCAGTGGGCCAGCGTGCAAAACGCAGCGCCAGTAAGACCTTGGGATGAACAAAACCCAGAGCAGTATCTCGCAGGGTTAGCCCACATGGCAGCCGCACGCATGGAACTAGAGGGGGATACACAGAGATCTGAGTAGCAGAAGAGTATTTTGGTCTCGTCAGGCTTGTGACAAAACGCCTTACCGATCTGTCAAATGTTACGTAGCACAAGACAAACAGAATAAAACTTAAGTCCCTCTATTGATCATGCTCACTTGTGTAGTGCACAAGTAGCTGACACACATGAGATCCATCCTTTCTCGCAGCCTGTAGTGCTGCTTCCCTGTAGTTGCAAACAGAACAAACAGAGCACACAGCGTAAAAGCAATACATTTCTTGGTGCCTTGAGCCAACTCTTCTTCTCAGTCCACCAGCAAGGAGCTAAAATACCTGCTCAGACCTGAGAGATCTCAGAAACTGAGGCATCCCTGTTTGAGAGACTTCTACAGCTGCTTTTGCTTGCTGAGTATCATGGGATTTCCTCTTCCCTGTTGCCAATCATCTCTAATATAATTTCATTTTCTTCTTTTCTGCAAAAGCCTGTTCTGACTGCTTCAGGAGCTGCTCTGTCTGGCCAAGCAACGGGGCAGTGATGACAGTAGATAAAGAACACCCAAATTTGTAATATCGGCAACTTGATTATAGTTGCATCAAATGGGTTACAAAAACACAGCATAGAGGTCACCGCAGGAAAGTCTACGTTATACTTACTTATAGTAAGTGACAATTGGGTTAATACTTTGTTAAAACACAGATGATTACCTTTATTTGCAGCTTCACTGTGATTCTGATGATGAAAAAGAAAAAAAAAAAATCTGTTAATTTGCTACTGTGACCGGCCTCACTGACCTAAATGGAATTACTCAGGGTAATAAATTCAAGCCCATGGCACGGGAAGGCATTGTTAACACAGGGCAGCAGCAGAGACTTCTTTAGCCTCACAGAGACCTTTTTTTCCCCTTTTATAAATGCCATACCACACATTTTCTTAGACTAAAAAGGCATTTATTATAACAGGTTTATAAATATTGTTGTCTGTCACTGTCAAATAGCTAACAAGGCTCACTTGAACACCAACATTTAGTATAAATCAGATGTTACAAAGCAGTATTTTAGGGCATGCACTGATTGCAAAGTAGTCCCGTAGGTCACCATAATTTCATTATGTATTCATTCAGTGTTATTTTTCTGCAAAGACTAGTGCATAAATACAAAGAAGTTTGATGATTGCTTCCAGACTACAAAACCCCAGTTCCGCACTCCTACCCGACCAAATGCTTATCGACTTCACATGGGTGCTGGGTATTGGCATACAGAACAGAGCCTAGCAGAAAGAATGCAGACCACCACTTAACACTATAGTTACAAGCTGCTTATTTGTGTGTTTTATCTATGTATTAGTCTTGAGAACGCTGAACAAAGTCAAAAGGTAGAGATGACATTTCAGGTTTAACCATTACACTTCATGTAATACAAAACAAAGCGGGAAGAGTGAACATCGTTACGACAGCCTGCTTTCTCGCAAAGAGGTTAAAGCAAACCAGACCTCACAATATATTAATCAGAAATACCAAGGCATACCAGGCATCTGTTTTAACTTAAACAGAACTTATGATGCTTCAAACATGCTAACAAAATATATCTGCCTAAATAAAGGCTGGGGACATCACACACAAATACCGTTTTTCTAATTAGTTAATAGATTTGGAATTTCATCTTTGACTACCTGTGTCAAGACTTGAATGATACTTCCAGCTTTAGAGAAAATCTGTTGTGGTAATTTTTTCTATTTCAATTTTTATCACTGGTTTCATATCACTAACTGTGAAAAACTGAAAAAGAAATCATTGCTTTATATGTGACCAGTCCAATATTTGAGAAACAGGTATCATATTTTGTACTTAAATAATAAGATTTTTTTCCTCCTAGATTTAAATATGGCATCTATGCTTCCTTTCCTACTATCCTAATACTCTATACAACTATATTTTCTTGACTTATTGAACTTATCCTCATTTCATCTTGTTTGGAAAAAAAATGTAAATAATACTGTAAAAACACTAATGTGAGGCTAATTTTTGTACCGAAGAAGGTGACAAAAGGTTAGTATATAAAAACTGCAAACTTAATACCCTAGCAAGTAACATCTCAGGTTTCTATATATTCTTCTGGATCACTCTGCCCCCCCAAAAAAATCAGCTAGGAGTCAGGGAACATGTAAGATTCTGTGTTTTGTCTTTTATCTCCAAAGCAGAGTCTACTCTTCTGTTTTTAAACTCTCTTGTATAATTCTCGGACTTACACACACACACACACACAAAAATACCTTCAGCAAATTTACATTGCCTAAATATTAATTCTGGGAAGAATAATTTTCATTAATCTAAACTTTGCAAATCACTGTTGTGAAAAATCAGCAAGAATATTCTTATTCCTTGGCACACAACCTAAGTGAATTGTTCCTTTATTTAGTCTTCTACTAACGCCATCTTATGAAATTGAACTGAACGATGTCAAGCTTAAGAGAGATGTGAAACTGAATTAGGCAACACGTTGCAATCACTAGTTGGCATAAAATGTTCACTGCCCTGAGTAGGCGTTGGAGCCGTAAAAAGATTTGCAGCTGCTCGGCACTTCTGAAAAATCCAATAACTTCTTTAAAAATGTAAACATAGATTTGAGTAAGTATCATGTAGAAACAGCTCAGAAAAGTACTGCTACCAGGTAATTCTGTGACGCTCTAGTCTAAAAGAGCACAAGACGCCTATGTAAAGTTTCTCAAGAGTGCCATATAAAAGTTCACCTTGTAAGGACATTCCTAAATAGCCTCTAATTGCAGATCAGAAGTAGCCTATACGGAGCGGCAGCTGTTCTAAAATAGGGGCTGTGAAGTCCTGCACGTATTCCAACCTCACGTCGGTTTGAAAGAACATTCCTGCTTAGATAAGAAACACAGAAGTAGGGCAAAAGCAAGAGTTGTGAACGACTATGAAGCTGCGTCAGGGGAAGTTCAGATGGGACATTAGGAAAAGGTTCTTCACCGAGGGGGTGGTCGGTCACCGGAACAGGCTCCCCAGGGAAGTGGTGACACCACCAAGCCTGGCAGAGTTCGAGGAGCATCTGGACGATGCTCTTAGTCTATGGTGTACGTTTGGGCAGTCCTGCGAGGAGCAGGGAGTTGGACTCGACCTTTATGGGTCCCTTCCAGCTTGAAATACGATTCTATGACTGCAATTCAAACTACTTAGTAAACCGAGAAAAAAAAAATCTGCCCCTTTCCTTACAGCAGATTCATTGCTATTGCCAATTCAAATCACAGATTTTCAAAGAAAGTAATGTCTTTTCAGTCTGCTTTTTCACACCTATCAGCTCCACAAGCTGCACACGTCCTCCTTGACATTTCAAAATTGCACTGGTTTTGCCTCACTATCTGAGCCCAAATTAGATAAGTTAAATAACCAAGTTCAAGCATACATAATTTTACCAAACCCGCTGTAAAAATAAAAAAAAAAAAAAAAAAATGGAAGTTACCTGAATGATTATTTCATACTAATAAAACAGGTTTAGAAAATGAAGGTTTACCTAGATCTTACTCTGTATCTGCAAAAAACAGATACCTCAACATATAAATTGCACAGAAATATCTAGATACAAAAAAAAGATGTGGTGAAAAGTTGACATATGGTCACTAAATATAAATTATTTTCTTTTGATTAATTTTTGTACTCAGGAAATTGAGATTTTCTTTAAAACCTTCCTGTTAGATCCATATCTGTCCTGGGCAAGCTGTGGGAGAGCTGCATTAGGCCCTAACACATCACTACAGAAATACTGATAACGAAATTTTAATTAGGGAAATAGACAACGTACAACGAAAGCTGCTAAGAAAAGATGTAGAGCCTCCATCTTTTGACACTCGAACTGCTGCAGCAGTAGTTTGTAAAATGGCCAGCGAGCAGGTACATCCGCATCAGCCGACTGCCACTACTGTCTGCAGGATGTTGACAGGTTTTCATACCCCAAAGGCAAGGGCAAGCCTCTAGTTCTGACCTCGGAGCTTGGTGGGAGCGCACAGCTCGAGGCATCGCCTGACCTCGTGCCCACATCAGCCCTTACACAGCTAGGGCCTGCATAAAAGCTAAATTCTCATTAAAGTCAGGCTCTGTTCCCTCTATGCACATCAAGTAATATTTGCTTGCGGTTAAGAGTGCCAGACGTGCTCTGCCACATGTAAACTCATGCAAAAATAGGAAGTACGCCAAAACTGTTAGCCCTTCCTTGTCATTCAGCCTTACTACCAGCCTCTTCACTCCTCTATCCCAAATTGTTTGAGGTCACCTATGCCTCACTGTATACCATTCAAGCACACTGCTTCATCCGTTCATTACGTGCTGCAGAGTCAGGGTTGAAACGGAGGATGCCAATTCATGCAAGATATGCACATACACAGCTCCATGAAGCACCGAAACAACTGTAATATTTAAACCTGTTTCCACTTCTATCATAAAGCTAAGGCTCCATACCAAGTTACACTTCGTATAAAATATTAGCGCTCTCTCAATAGTTATCTCTGAAAATGAGTGATATTAGACATTTTGTAATTCTGTAATTGCACGAGATACACGTTTCCTTCTCCTAAAGCTATTACTGAGTACTTTTCTTTGGGGAAACTAGTTGGAGATAGTAACAAAGGAAAAAAAAAAAAGGAAACAAGTACACCTGCTACACATCAGTGCAGCAAACAAAAGCATCACAAAATGCAATTTAAATGCTAATAAAAGTTACGAAGTTTGTGTGTAAGCTTTAATTCTGCCTCTAGAGTACAGCATGGTGCAAGCTTTCAGTGGCCCCAGAAGAGATCAGAAAGGCCAGACAGGGGGGTCTGCTCTCTAAAAGGAGAATAATTTGCTTCTTTGTAAAGGTCTGATGCACTGGATGGATGGGAAGGTAAGGAGAAGACAGACAAAAAAATAGGGAGACCTGTATCTTCCCTTAGACTTACAGTAGTCATTTACTTAGAGATAACTGAAGTACCATCAATGACACAGATTTCTAATTGTGACCTGGATAATCATGAAGACAGCTGTGTGTCACTCCTCCTTACCCACTAACTCCTCCTCACAGCTGGGCTAAGACTTCTCACAATCATCTCGCTAAATAGCATAAGGCATCTGTGGAAACAGGGACAGGACGTAGGCTAGCGACAAGGAGCACGGTACTTCTCGGAGGAAGACTAGACATTAACACTCACAGCAAGAACACCATCCACAGTTTGGCAAAAGAAGATACGCATATTTAAGGGATTTGGTGGAGGATGGGTCGTGCCGTTTGTTATTTCCATTTTGCAGTAGCCACTGAGTTCATGGAGGCAGTTGCAGGGCTCTTCTTCTTGGTTCAGACCCAGGATATGGTGCCCCAAGCGAGCTTCAAAACCGCTGCCTGGGTTTGCTGATGTACACCACGTTCCAGGCATTCTCTAATCCCTGTGTTGAAGACTGGAAAAGTCAGTGCCAAACACAGCTTTGACAACTTTTAACCTAATCTAGGAGTTTCCTCAGATTAGGGAGACCACAAGTGTTTATTTTCTTGCTGTTCAAGTGCAGTGAAACCGATCAAGAAGGACAACAAGGCCAGAGAGGGATTTCAAACTTTTCTCATCAACATGCTCTCTTTCAAAAGAAGAGTATTTCCCTTATAATAATAGAATTTTGAAGAAAGCATCACCCTGTATCCAATGACATTATCAAATCAGCTAGGCTTTGGGGCGGATCAATTAGCATTTAGGAGTATCTCACCTACGCATAAAAATATACATAGTTATTTGATTCCAGCAAAGAAAAAAAATTACTTTCTGAAAGTCTGTCCTCTTCACTTATTTTTCTCTCTTTCCTATACTACTTATTATTAATGTCATTTCAGGCCTAGCTTATTATTTGTAGCAGGGCACCAGTCAGACACTACAGTCAAAAAACAAGGTCCCTTCACGATAAGCACTGTCACAAATGTAAGCAGCTGATTTATCATCCAACTAACTAACAAACTTTAAGTATAAAACATTCTAGATAAGATGGACAGAGTGAGCAGAGGGTGATAATATGGTTAATGTAACAGCAATGGTCACAACTGAATTTTGTTCTCCATGGAAAGAACATATCCAAGGATGTTAACTAATGCCTTATCGTCTTTGCCAGTCCTATCTTTCTAATTAATAATCAAAGTTAAATATCCAAAAGACATTATACTCTAAACATGCACTTTCTGAACTCTAGGTCTCTGTATTAGGTCACCCTGGAGCAACTAATTCTCAAAATAAAAGCACGTTGGAAATGTGTTCTTTAACAGCTGCTTGCTAGTAGTCACCATAAAGAAACTAAAAATGATTTGATTTGGAGAAGGAAATGTCTGCCTCCTTTTCCAAAGGAGACCTTTTCCTCTAGTTTGTGTTGGTACCTGTTAATTAGAAAAATCCAAAAAACTATTTGAAATGCCATAATCATTTAAAAATTACTTGGAAGAAAGTTACTTTGTAGTAACTTTATATAACAGGGATCAATCCCGCTTTTCAATATTAAAAAGAAAAAAACCCAAAACACATGAAAACCAAAATACCTTCCATGACAAGTTACTATGCCCACTCAAATGTTAAGACTTACCAAGTATCATACAAAGTTAAATACCACTGAGTTAAAGCCTTTTCATTTCTCTAATGGCCCTTTTCTTCTCATATTCCTTCCCAACTAGTAATTTCTAAACACTTGTACCTTCTTTCTTTGTCAACTTGAACCTCATATTTCTGCTTTTCCCACTCTGAAGAGCAACTCTCAGACAAACTCAGTGCCAAACTCAACCATTAGTTGAAATGCCAAAGAATAAATTAATTTGTGGCTTGTTGTGGCCTTTTATTTCCTCCAATTTGATTAGAAATACTTAATTAGTGCTAATGAAGTACTTTGAAGCTCAGGTGAAAGTTTTTATAGAAGCACACATTTCTGCTAATACTTCAACAAGAGAAAAATACGATGACAAAAACACCAGACAGCACACTGACAAGTAAACTGAAAAAGGAAAAAAAAAATGTATTTTTTACTCTACTTGAGAACACGGGTACAGCTGAAGACTGAAGCAGCTTACGCTTCGCAGCAGACATATCCTTAAGCAGCTCTGCCTCTGCTCTGAATTTGCTGTTGTTTTAGAGCCTGAACTTTAAACCTTTAAACCACGTCTGACTCCGTGTAAGTGGAAAGCAGCTCTACGGATGTTGCACGTTTACCTTGGTATTATTATTGCCATCTTTATCATACCTCTGTGCCTGGGTCCAGCCAGACTATCCTAAATCCAGCAGTGTATTAAAAAGAAATGAGGAGCCAAAATGGGTTTCTGTGCTACTTCAATACCTTTCAATTATTAGATTAGCCCTTTAGTGGGTCATCAGGTAAATATACCTGAAACTAAAGCAGCAAATGCAAGGCCATAAACTAAAGCAGCCCTGAGGCTACTTGGAATAGCTGTGATCTCTGCGAAGGAACTGCACTATCACCTCAGCTGCCTGCAAATTAGTACAAAGGAGAAAGAATTTCCCTTAATGATTTCTTCACTTCACCTGGTTGCTGAATATAAAACTCATTATCCAAGGCTTCAGCTCTCTGCTTCAGCCAATCTTAAGGCTAAATTTTACAGCCATTGTAGACCTTCCTTATTAGGTGGTCTCCACTATCTATTTCATCAGATGATGAGTATGTTATCCAACTTGAGAGAAGTAATTTATACTAAATAAAGCTACTATATGCACTTTTAAAGTTCACTTCATTCTGAATTTCTCTTACCCCTCCTGAACTCTAGTCCAGCAACTTTAAGTGAACAAATTCTTAAAGACATCAATGAAAATATATATTACTAAGCAATTTTTCTTTTCAAATATGGATAAAGTGTGATGGAGATAAATTCTTCTTCAAACTTAATTCATATACTTTAAGAATAGATTTGAAGAATGCTGAGCCTAAAAAAATATTAGTCTACAAACTTCAATCCGTGAATAATGATGCAAACCCAGCAAAGCTAGTTAATATTTTTACTCTATGCAGCAATGAAAATAGAAATGAGGTCCCTCACATACTTTACCAGATCCTATGTTACAGAGTCCTCAAGCGTACCACATTAGATAGAACTTTGGCACAATTCAAATTTTAATTCTATTTAAATAGAATTTAAATGCAAGTTGGGAAGTGAATGAGCAACGTTATCTAAGCACATTTGACTACTACATGTATACGTGCCATACACTTCCTATTACGTGAAGAACAGCAATTGTCCACAAGACATCAAACTTTTTCATAATAGTCTGTGGCTCATAAATACCTTTTGACACTTTCCATTTCGGTAATATTTAGCACTCATCTTTGCAATATTTATTGGTGATAAAAAAAAAATTTCATGTATTTCCTCTTTAGCTCATCTTTTTCCACGGTAGCTACATTTTAGCCATGGTTTGATGAAACTAAAGATACTGCTTTTCTTATTAATCCCTATCTTTCCTTACCAATAATCTTAATTATATTTCCATTTCTTTGTAAGTTAACACCAGCTGCCCACATTCATCTTTAACATGAATGGGATATACAGGCATACAACACAGAAAAACAGATTACTTTGTACTACTACACAACTGCTTAAAAACATATTTACATGTCAGCAATGTTACTGTTTTTTCACAAAAAGAGAAAAATTGATTTAAGCTATTGGGAGGACGTCCTATGGCTTGTTAGGAACTTCTATATTCTCTCTGGTTTACATCTGGTTTTCCTACGTATGGAGAATTTACATTACTGTATTCTCCCTTCCCCTTGTTTAAATAACCTTTCAAGAAGGCTGTTGAAACACTATTGTTATAAAGACATTCATCACCTCTTTTCCATTGAAAAAAGTCATGTTAATGCTTGATTATGCAAGTTTAGTTTTGGAAAGTACCAGCGCAAGTAAACCTTGATAAATATAAAAAAAATCTGGGAGAACTGTCCATTATCGAAGGGCAGGTTTTATACTGCTGCGTCGGTATCCTGATCTTAAGTTCAGAAACTGCACTTGGAGTTGTGCTGTCTGCACCAGAACTACCAAGCAGCATTATAATGTTTTCCCAAATTTGCTTTTTGGGAGCAATTTGGAAGGCAATTTTGTTGTTTGATAAGATGTCCATCACTAAATTTGCCTAAACACACATACAGACACCCCTCCCAAACACACATACACACACACACACGCATACGCGCACGCACACATCAATTTTACAAAAATCTCCTTTTCTTTAAGCAAGTAGTCACAACACTGAAAATTTCTCCTATGTGTTCACTGATTATTCTTAAATGATTTGTCACCACTCTGCCACTCAAAGGAGATGGTTATTTCATTCTTCTGAGAAGCTAACTATGTTCAAAAGCAGCTAGATGATGATGGTGGTGTGATATAAATTCCAATAGAAAAAAGCATCATCCATCCGTATAGCAGTCCATCCTGAGAAAGTTCCACTGACAAATTCTTGCTATTTTCCATCGGTCATGGGGTTCCCATCAATAAATAGAAGGTCAGTGCAACAATGAGGAGCAAGCAGAAGGGAGAAGAGAAGGTCTGATAGGCAGCTGATGGCATGAAAATATCTTCATACTTGTAAATACTGACAACACGCTCTGATACGGGTGGTGAGTCTATATCATGACGAGTTATAGAACCTTTAATAGGTAAGGGCAGAAAGAAATAACATCAGATGCTTTTTTTCTATAACTCCACCAAAGAAACAGGTAGAAAGCCAAGTAATTTTCAAATCTACAGGAGCATGCAATATTACACTGTCAGTGAGTAGGGTTATTTCTCCGCTTTCTGAAATTAAACTTCCGAATAAAACAAATAAAATTCAAGTAAATAATAAACATCCTTCAAGGGAATTCAGAACTTCTAGTTATGAATTAGCTTTACCTAAATTTATCTTGGGGGAGTGGGGATAATAACTACATAGCCAAGAAAACACAACAGGTAGGACTATTGTTTATTTTGTCTTCCTTTTTATCTGTTTTAAGCCTCGTGCTGCCAGAATTTTAGTTCATTTAAAAAACGGGGTCTAGTGAGAATATTGTCATTGAAAGACATTCATCAATTTTGGCACCCCAGTTCTGTCAGAAGCATGAAAATCAACTTACCCTGAATTGCTGGACCCCAAGCAAACAGATAGTACCAACTCAAGTGCAGATCTACAATCGTCTCCTCTCGGGGAACATATACAGGACGCTTGAATCGACACGTTACACGATTGTTTTCAAAAACCCCTTCTTCATCTCTAGCAGGATTTCTCTGGATTTCTTTAGCCCACTGACCGACATTGTAGAAGTGCTGTATTCGGACTCTTCCGTTATCATCATGAACACAAGCCATGACATCATCTCCTCCCTACACGGTAACAACACATTGGTAGAAGGAAAACAAAAGTGTCACAAAGCATTTCCTCATTTATGTATATAATTTTAATTATTAAAATCTAATCAAGACCTGGGGCTCTCATTCCTTCTTTCTAAGTTACACATACACAAATATTTGTTTCCCTAACCATGTGTCTTCAATCAGATTGAACAGCACAAAGTGGATAGGAGCATTTACTTACCTGTACTTTCTCTGAATTCTCTTTTGGATCTTTCTAAGAGATATTTTACCTAACATACATAACATATTTGTAAGACATGATATCACCCTGACATCACACAACTAATTGATCAGTGAAAGGCTGTTTTCTTTTGTAATTCGTGAAGCTCCGAGATCCTGCTTCATAAAAACTGGCAGTCTTGAATACTTGAGTGCAAAATCCACAGCATCAAATCATGGACAGAAATCCAATAAAATTTGGTAAAATAGAGGAGATGAATCTACTAAATCTGGGCAAATAATAGCATAAATTCCAGTCTGTTTTTTCTAATCTCTTCTCATGTTCACTTAGGGAACATCACGTCTTATATCTCTTAAGAGGAAATGAAAAATGTTCAGCATGCAGTAACAGAATACAGAACACCGTAAGATACAAGAAAAGAGTAATCAATGTGTGCTTCTTCACGTAGTATAAACAGCCACCAAGCATTACAGTCAAGCAAAGAGACATCGGACAGAAGGAAGTGTGAGACAACTGTTTGTAGAGGTTATTCATAGAAATATTAAACCAGTTGCTAGAAGAGTTACATAAAGTGACTGCCAAAGTGGTAGAGCGTTGCATCACTTGGGGATCAGCATTAATTTTAGGAGTACTATCTCATAGAAGCCTTAGTGTCTAGAACCATTACAACACTCTGCAAGTTGGATGAATGGCATTCTATTGAACACCACTGCCACAGGCATTGGTGCCATATTAAATATAGGTCCTACTTCTCCGATACTCATCTTTCTGATATGTCGTGCTGATGATAGACACGATGCTTGCTAGCGTGATCATCTCGGAGTTCTTTGTTATACGGAAAGGAGAGAAAAAGGTGCAGTTCAGCTCTCTGGGAATATTGCTATGTGGATTTGTAAAAGATGTGCCAAAAAGTGAGGGAAAAGGGGGACAATTAGGTAAAACACATGCTTGAACAGTTTCTGCACCTCGGTGCTGCGGCAGGCAACCTTTCCATCTTCTGTATTAAGCCTATCCTTGCTCTCCGTAACTTATTTTCCAAGTTTAATTTTTATACATCTGAGCACAAATCTCTCATTCTTAAGTACAAAGAGGCAAAAATAAAGCTGTTTTCACACAAGAACTTAAAAGGGAAAGAAAAAAGCATTCTGAATCTCAATTAATAGAAAGACATTGCAAAATCCTACCTAGGCACAAAAGCCTGCAGGTGGAAAAGCATAGTGTTATTTGAGACAAAGAAATAGGTCACAGGACTTAAAAAAATATATATCGAGGACACAAAATAGGTTTTTTTCCTGAACTTCTGTAGCTATCCAGGCCACACCATTTTGATTAGGGCCTCCAAGGCACAGCCCACTTCTCACAGCCAAGCTGTTTTGACCCAGAGTCATTTTACCATTACAGCCTCCGTATCCCTGGACACCAAAACATCCTGGAAGTTATGAAAAAGGATGAAGTCAGCAGGGGAACAAGAGAGAAAGACAGATGCTAGCTGGTTTAGTCCAACTGACTGATGGGCATTAGATTATGTATGCAGCAAATTTAGAAGCAAAACCTTTTACTTTACACTTACTTTATTCTTCTTAGCAGCAGCTGAGACCTAACATGCTGCTTGGTGTGCCTGGGACGAAAGGTCACGCCTGCTTTCCAAGGGGCTGATGCGTTGTGGGTGGTGGGACCCTGGGATCTACTGCAGGTGTATCAGTTACAAACTGGTAGCACGATCTCCAATAGCTTGGGGCCAAATAATTAAAAGTGCTGAGCTGCTCTGAAAACCCTGTTGAGTACTTGCATTTCCAGGCATCTAAACTCTTGCCAAAATTTGGCTGTAAAACTGTTCCTCACAACATTAAAAACATGAACTGTTCTTGTGACGTGAACTGTTCTTCATGACACAAAAGACTTCTTATCTTTATTGTGTTTATTTAGAGAGTCATATTAAAACATATATAGTAATGACTGAAAAGCACCTGCCCTTGCATTTTCTTTCTATTTCTCATTTTGGGTCTGATAAAAACGTTGTTAAGTCAGCATGAATCTTTCCATTCTTTTTTGTGGGTCCTAGCCCAGGACGCCTAAATTCTGTATTTTTTCAGACCACTGCTTACAACCGTACAAGAAACAGTCCTGTCCTCTGACTTGTGATTTAGAACATAGGCTCAGTATTGTTTTATATACTCAGGAGTGTTTCTGTATACAAATGCCTACATTATGAACTGCATTTTAATCCTAAACATTTTGCCAAGGAACACAGACAAAACATCTTTGCATAAGTCGTCTATTGCTCAGGTTTTTTAAAGTTCACATAGTACATGCTCCTGTTTTGCTCATTGAAATACAATGAAAAGTGAAGCTTTTGAATGAAAAAGCAAGTACAGGAATAAGCATAAAACCAAACCCAATAAAATCCAGGAAAGACAGAAGAAGAAATTTTAACACGACTGCTTTCTAGAGTATGTATGTTTAAATCAGCAGGAGTCATTTTGTCACACATTTGTAGCTTCCCTGGAAAACCACACAGGTATGAAAGAAACAAAAAGATTTCCAAAGTTTAATGGTGAAAGCCATATTTATATTGCTGAAAGTCAGCTGATTTACTGAAGAATAAAATTATTTGCTATTTAGTTTCTGATGTGCCTTTTGTCCAGGTAACACTGACATAAAGTGCAATAGGACATTTCCATGTGAATTTGCTTATCCCTGAGGGCTTTTCTTATAAAAAGGCAAAAAGCTAATAATGTTCGGAGCTGAACCAAAATACTGTTGTAATTCTCAGAGAAGAAGGGAACGGCTATGTTAGGAAGGATGAGGCAGTTTTCTGGGAGGCAACGGGCCTGGATTCTGTTCCCAGGGTGGCTACCAAACAGTGCTTTGTTTGTGACAGACCAAATATAAACCATTTATATCCTAGCATGTAAAAGTGTGCTCACTGTCACCATGAAGAACTGTGCATGTCTTACCATTTTCTTGTCTGAGGAAAATCCCACCGCCACCCAGCCATCAGTATCGGCGCTCAACTCAAATTCAACATCAGCTCCTATTCTACGGTAACTTAGAAAGTAGTCACAAGTCTCCGCATTGCATCCAGGTTTACCGTACCTAAATGGAATTGGAAATATATGTAACCTTTCCTTGCAATTTCCTGCTATGGAACTTAATTACATTTCTGCAAGAAAAAACTAAAAGAATGCATTTTGGTATAATGGCAGTAAAACATATTACATTATGCTATACACAAAGTACTATTAATAAAGTGTTTGCAATTATTACTCTTTTAGTGTAAGAATGTATAGTATTTAAACAGTACGGCAAGTGATTAATTACACACAGTATTACTCTGTTGACCTTCCTAGCCCTGGTTTTGTAAGTGCTTCATAAAAATACAAGAAACATGAAATAACTGTAGGTCCGTAACTATAACATATATCCTTAAATAATCTACTTTCCTCAAATAATATAGTCTGTAACTACAAAGTATGTTCTTAAATAATAAACATTTATTAAAATGAATACGGAGCATTTACCAAAGTCTCCAATGCAATCAGTCAGCATTTGCAAACATAAAGGTATCTTCACTCTTATCTCAGACTGACCTGAAGCATCCCTTGGTTTTTCCACAGTCATCCACTCTGATTTTTGCAAATGGATCCACAGGAGGAGCAGTAGGGAAAGGGTAACCTGTATAATCAGAATAAATTATTACTAAATAAAATACAATGAATAAAAAGCAATAATACTAAAGAGAAAGGGTTCCAACAGCATTTACTTTGTCTGCTGATAACTGAGCTGCTCAGATGAGGGACTACTTTGTCACATACACAATCCCTTGCTCAGACGGTCCTGGGTCCAGGTACCAAAGTAACAGTGATATAACTGAAAACAAAAATTTTCTCAGGTTTCCTACATTCATCAAGAAGGGAGAAGGATGCAGGAGCATGGCTTTGCTACACCGAGGGCAAAAGCTAAATTAAGGCAGCAGGAATATGGAGTAGTGCAGTCAGCTAACAATTAGGGATCTCCACTCAGCTACCTCTTTGCGCACTCTTAGTCCCCTCAGGAAATCCATAAGGGAACTAAATCTGACTCCTTAGCTATAAATGACAGCATTAAGTATAAACGCAGGGCACCAGATTCAGAGCTGTAGGAATGGATACCAAAAGGACCTCATTTGGACGCCCTCCATTAGGAAGTAAAATAAAACATGCATTGCAATAAAAGGCAAGAGAGTATCAAAACAGGGAATTGCCTGCAGTTATGACCTGCAATCACTTGTGAAGGAAGACCCAGAAGAGCTGGACAATGAGAGTTACAAGTCCAAGCAATCCCGTGTCTGCTGTATGATAGTAAACCAAAGAGAAAGTGCGAACATTTGCAAACAAACAGACCTCTTCTGTCTCGGCTTGCAGAAGTTTGTGTCTGTTGCATGAACACAGGTATTTTAATAGGATGTTCTTAGCCAACTGAAAAGCAAAGCGCTAGTCGTGAAACTAGAGAGTCCTCTAAAAGTCCTTCATTGAATAGGAAATAAACACTGCAGTTAGTTACAGCATCTGCAAACAAACGTTTAACCTACACAACTTCAGGCATTTGGGAGCCCTGATTTGCTTTCCTAGGTTTCTGACAATGCCAATGGAGAGAGAAAGCGTGCTGTAAACTGCAAACTGCAGCGTCCATTGACCGTATCAGGGGCCTGGGTAAATTACCCAGCATAAACCTATAAAGTTAGCAAAATTTCACCGCAGCCTGTAGCGGAGCATCACCAAAAGATGGTCACAGGACATCCTATCTTCTCACTTCTTCCTTCAAATCTATCAGACAACCCGTTTTCAATGCGGCTTAGCCACAGAATTGGAGGTTTAACATTCTGTCATTTGTAACTTAAAATAAAAAAGCCACAAAAACCAGACGCGACTACTATATTTCTTACCCCTTAAGACACCACAGGCCATTTCGAAAACCACAAAACCCAGGACTCCTTTTAAGTTAGCGGCCCGGAAAGCTTTTCAGGAGAGGCTTTGCACCTTACGGGGCGAGCCGCCGCCGGCCTGCCCCCCTCAGCGGGACGGGGACGGAGCCCGGCCCCCCGGCCCCCTCCCGAGCTCCTGCCGCGGCCCCCGGCTCTGCCGCCCGGCGTGGGCTGCCCCGGCCCCCGCCTGGGGAGATGCCCGGGCCCGGGGGTGTCGCTGCGCCGCAGCCCGGCGGGGAGCGAGGCGCCAGCCCTGCGGAGGGCCCGGCCGTCGGGCAGGGCACCCGGGGCTCCCCGCGGCCCCGGCCCCGGCCCCCGAGCGGCGGGACTGGAGGCCGCCCGGGCGGCGGCGGGCGGAAGATGGCGGCGGGCGCTGGCCTTCGTGCTGAACGCCGCCGCCCGCCCGCCGCCGCCGCCGCCGGGCCGCCACCAACCGCCCGGCCCGGCCCTCCCTCCCCCGCGCCGGGCTCGCCTCGCCGGCCACCGTGCCCCGCCTGGCCCCGCCGCCTGCCCCCGGCCGCCGCACCCTCCTCGGAGAGGTAGCGCAGGTCGTAGAACTCGCTGGCGAAGGTGCCGTACGAGGAGTCGTGGTGAGGCCGCGCCGCCTCCTCGCCGTGCTCCCCGCCGCCCGCCTCCCGCCGCCCGCCGCCCTCCTCCGCCGGGCTGGCGGCGGAGCCGGCCAGGAGCAGCAGCAGCAGCAGCCGCCGCCAAGCGCCGCGGCTCCGCACCGCCATGGCGGCGGCGGCGGGGCGGGGAGGCGGCGGCGCCCGAACGCGCCTCCTGCGCGGCCGCCCGCGGGCTCCTGCGCCGCCGCCGCCGGCGGAGCGGGAGAGGCGGGAGCGGGGGGGCCCGGCCCCGGGGCCGGGCGGTGCGGGAGGGACTGTGGGGGTGGGTGAGGGGACGGTGTGGGAGGGTGTGTGGGGGAAAAGGTGTAGGGGCGGTGTGTGCGTGGGGGTGTGCGTGGGAGCTGGGTTGGGGGGGGGGGGGCGGTGTCGCCCCCAGCCCCGTCCCAGGCAAAGCCCTGGCAGCGCTGAGCCCTCCCGCCGGGACCGCTCCTGAAGGGGTGCACGGCGGCCTTCCCCGCTCGCCAGCTTCCCCAGTCCCCCAGCCCCACGCCGGGAGCACCCCGCAGGCCGCCCCACCCCGCAGCCACCCCGCCGCTGGGACACCCTCTCCCGCAGGCCGGTGCACAGCTCTCGGGGGGCAGCACCAGGCCGTCCCTGGCCGCCCCCGTGGCCTCGATTCACCAAAACCTCTCAGCATGTGCTTCAAGAGGACGTGGTAAATCCCGCTCTGTAATTGCTGGGTGAACTTACCTCTTATTTTTTATTTTTAATGACTTCTGAGATGGGACTGAAGGCACAGCGCAACTTAACATTCGTTTCAGGTAAAACCCCACGCTCGTGAGCATTCGCTATCTGCTTGCGTGTTCTTGCTTTGTATTTTATGGAATGTAGCTGCAGCGATACGCATATGCTGAACACCTGGCAGAACTGAAAGAAAGCCCAGCTTGTGCCCCCAAAGGTTGCATGGGCTCTTGTGACTGCCGCTGGACTTGCAGCTAGGCGTTAAGGAGACGTTTGCGTTCTCGCTGCGCCGTGGTATCTACGGGTTGATGGAGGAACCGTGATCTTTTGTCCCCTGTGTTTGCTGAGGTGGCTCTTTTCTCAGGTTTGGATTGCCGTCTTCTGGTTATAACTATAATTTCTTTTTTATGTTGTTATGCATGGTTACACTCCCTCCTCTGAGAGTCTGGAAGAAAATTCAGCAAAACATTGAGGGGGGGGGGGGAGGGAGAAGAAGATGCACCAGTCGGTAATATTCTGACAATTAAAGTAACCCCCAATTTAAATCTTTTCTTTTTTAGTATCGATGACTGAACTGAGTTACTTTTTGATGGGCCACTGAGAGTACCCAAGACCTAGGCTGCGTCAGGGATAAGTTCATTGCCTTGTAATACTGGAGTGTGTTCAGCTGCATCGGGTGGAGGACGTTAATTCACGTCTCCACGCTTTAGTGCAGCAGAGTAGCATGCTATCTCTCACTCCAAATAGAGAATCAGCCACACAGAGGTAAAAAATAAGTTGCAAAAGCAATTCCAAGCGCGTGCAAATTCAGCATGTTCCATAGTAGTGTATGGCAAAGCTATGGGAGAGCAACACCAAGCTGAAGTGCGAAATAATGAGTCCCTTCTTCCCACCTCACTGAGCCTGGCAAACTTTACCAGGCCAGTGGAAAACAAACAAACAAACAAACAGCAATAGAAAAACCCTTATAAATCAGGCTAACCGGAAAATAAGGCTGCAGCTTATTCTTTCTGGCAATAATCAACTCTGATGAAGGCCCCCCGTGTCCTTTTTGAAATAACTAGCCGAGGGTTGTGTTGCCTGTGAAGAAGCATTTGCTCAGCGAGGGAACAGCTGTCAGCTGCATGCTGGTTTTTCCTCCCTGGAAACAGGCTTTAGCGCACTGCGATACAGGCGACGCTTCGCAGTAATAGTAAACACTTAGGATATTTATCAGGTATTGCTTGTACCTACATGACACCTATCATTTTAAATCTGACAGCTAAGAAAACTGTCTGTGATTACAGTGGAGCTGCACTGATTTTCT
Source organism: Phoenicopterus ruber ruber (assembly GCA_009819775.1). NCBI lineage: Eukaryota > Metazoa > Chordata > Aves > Phoenicopteriformes > Phoenicopteridae > Phoenicopterus > Phoenicopterus ruber. The sequence continues at coordinate 97,640,825 of CM020216.1, forward strand.
AAGGTGAAGATACGGCTAAGGGACTGACGCTATTGCATGTGCCTCCCTCCTAGTAAATCCTTAAAAATTAAAATGAAAATACGCCAGATACATTTTTTTTTCCTTAGTAGAACCTCTTGTGTTTGCCTGAAGGTTGTCCCTATCACAAAAATGGGTTGCTTATAGGAAGCAACGTCATACTGAGACTGCTGGATCACTAACGAGCACCTTCAATTTTCAGCAGAGAGGTCTACACTGCAACTAATAGCACTGCCCGTGCGGCAGCAGTTCTGCAGGGAAGATCCTTATCTGAGCAGGTAATTAAGGCTGCCATCAACAAAAGGATTACCAGAAGTCCAAACTGCAGTTGCATGAGCAGCCTTAATCCTTGAACGCCTGTACTTTCCGAGTGCCGTATTTCACAGCTTGCACATGCTCTAACGCCTTTCTTAGACGGCACATAGAAATGCCACCTCATGTATGAACTGCGTGTTGGGAGGCATCGCCGTCTTCTGACAGCGGGAGTCCTCTTGCTTTTGGTGAATTAGAGATGTGGTCATTTCCACCACTTCTTGTGCCATCGCCTCCCGCCTTAGGGAAATCCAGCAGTCAAATTCCCTGCACAATTAAAGCGGTTTTCCTCGCTTGGGCAATTCTCTGGTGCTAGTGCTCGGTCTAGTGGTGTCTTCCCAGAGCTGGAGACTGGGATTATCCCCAGCCATCCCTTGAGGCTTGTCCTGCCTTCTCTCTTGGCTCTGTTTGTCACCCAACGTACACCTTTCTCCTGGAGGCTCACATGTTGGGGGTATTTGGACTAGAAATTAAAGCTTCAGGAATAAGTCATAGTTTACATAACAGATACTCAGAAAAAAGTCTTGTCTCAGAGTCTGTAACCGCATTATTCAGGAGTGGGTGCAGCTCCCACACTGGGGCGGGGGGAAGAGGGTAAAACCCCACTGGTCATGTAAGAGCGTGACCTGACTAATGAAGAGAGGAGTGGGGACAGGCCGGCAATGCTGGCAGACCATTAGGCTACAGAAACGCCTAATACCGCATCCTTTGTGCCCACTCTTCCTTTGGGACCACCCGTGTCAAATAAGTCCCCCGCCACCACCGCTGTGGCCAGTTAGGCTGGATCCTGCCCGATCCAGTTGCTATTCTGCTTCTGTGCACGATCCAGCGAATTTTCTCCATTTGATAGTCCTCTTATAAAAGGCTCAACTTCCTTACTCAGCTCTTGATGAGTTATTGCTCATCCCAATTCACCCCAAAAAGCCGAAGCTGGTCAAATTCATACTGCCCTGCCTCTTCCCAGCTCCTTCCTCAGCATATCCATGCCTCAGGAACAGCCCCTTCAAGTTTAGTGCTCCTGGTTATTTCCATCAAATGGACATGTATTGAAAAGTCAGTATGTATCCACCAGTGCTGACTAACAAAATGACTCCTGAGACAGCAGTTTTCTTGCAATAACTGCAATAACCTGAACCAGAATTTGTCATGCATATGCAGTTTTCTCAAACCCTTACCACAATCTTGTTCAATATGATGAATGTATCTACTTTACCAGTAATTTCTCTCGGGCTTTCCTTTATTAAACAACAGTACAAATTTTAGAAATTGAGAAATCGCTCTGATTTCGTTAATAGTCATTCATCCCGTGCTCTAGGTAACTACCTGTGACTCTACAGAAGCATGCTTGCTGGGGTAGTTACTTAGACTAAGATACGGGAGAAAGTATGCTAGGAATTTCTTGCAAGCAAAGCTTTTTCATGAGGTCGTACGGAACGAAATGATGAGAGAAAAAATGTCAAATGTCAATTCATTAAGAATATCTCCTATGAGAAAAGTAAAAACTAAGTGATCACCTTAGAAAAAACAAAACACTCCGGAGGAAAAAGATGCGTGCTATTTCTGAAAGCTACTAAACAAAGAGACGAGTGAGCTTTTTGGAGGCATGGTACTGCTTCAGGTCTTCTGGAGGAAGACAAGAAAATATGAACTCTAAATATGTTATCATCCACATATAAACTGCATTAAATCATTGGATCATCTTTTGCTCAGCACTGGTAAATCTTTCTTTTTCTGCCTCCACTGAGTTATGTATCTGGTCTTGCTCCAAGGGCAATCGTGCCTCTGCAGCCAATACTGCTCACAACTTCACTCTTTCTATAAAATTAATCTAATGTAGGAAAAAAGCAATGTCTCCAAGTTCTTTCCCGAAAGCATAACATACACCAATGTAAAGACTAAATCCAGCAGTTCTTAGACACTAAATCAGCGTGAGTTTTGCTTCAATAAGCACTATGGACCCTTCCCAAGGTATATTAAAACTGTGCAGCTTTTTTTTGTGTGCGTGTGTGTTGTTTTACATCAGGCAGCTTATGTCTTTTCTCCCAAGATTGCATTTTTTTACCTCTCTGGCACTCTTTGCTACCCCAGCGTGAATACAGTGCTGGGAGGTAAATCTACCCTGAAAGCCAGATCTGCCAGATGGTGGCACAATGTGCACCAGGAGGTTTTGGAGCAAAACTTTTCACATTTTTTGAAAAGTCCTTGTTACAAAGAGGCTATTTATAGTGTTATTCTAATAAGGAGCCAAAACAGAGCAGCCTTTTATTAGAACTCGCAATAGAGGGCATTACACTGAGGCCTCCCCGTGCATAAATACCATTTACTTATTGTGCAAAAATTGGCCCAGACAGCTGAAAAATTCAGCTCGTATTAGCAAAGAGCTCATTTAGGTAGGAATGTTTTAAAGAGTTTAAGCAGTACTGGCAGAATTCAATTAATTCTCTGTGTGACAATGTCATTTCATCCTAATTAGTTAAGAACTCAGAAATAAGAAAAAAAAAAAAAGAGAAAACCCAGTTCCCTCATGAGACTGCATCCAAAGAGTTATGGTAAAAGTTTTGTAAGTTCTGCCTGTTGGAAAACAGTCATTTAAAACAGCCTTTCCCAGACCAGACTCAGGCTGCTCTGAGTCTAAATAATAATAATAATAATAATAATAATAATAATAATGGCGTTATCTTCCAGGTGAACGTAAGCAGGCAGGAGAAATCAGCAGAGAAACTCCCCCTGGCTTGCTCCTCTGCAGTGAAGTTGCTGTCTGTACGTCCTAACGGAGGCAGCTCCTGCCAAGGAGCCGGGGGCCCATAGGTTACGCCTCGTCTGGGTAAAAGCTACAGGGGGGGACGCTTTGCTTCAAACAGCCCAGGGAAAAAACTTTGGGATTAGGGGAGTTTGCTCTTTCTCCTGGGGATGTTGGAGCCCAGGCGAAGGGCAGCGCCCAGGCTCTGGGGACGCGCTCCAAGTCTGGCTTTGCGCTGGAGCATCCCAGTTGCCTGGCACCGTGCAGCCCAGAGCCCCCCGGCCCTGCTGGGCCCCTGCCCTGGTGCACCTCCACACTTTTTTGGGGCTTGGGGTGCCAGACAGGCTCTCTCTCATCCACAGATTAGAGAACGCATTACGTTACAGCCCCAAGTACGGCTTTTTTCTTCTGAGGAAGGGGGAAGGAGAGCAGAGGAGGAAGAGGAGACATGGGGGAGAAGGAGGCACGTTTCCCCAGGACACATCCCGCCCCCGTGCCTACGCTGAGGAGGGTACGGCCGGGGAGCATGTGGCCGGTTGCTGCCCGGGACTTCCCTGGCCCGGAGCGTTGGCCCAGGCAGTAGCGCCCACGGGGCGCCCAGGGGCACCAAGCCACTGAGGTACCGCAGGCTCCCCGAAAAGCTCCTGCCCGCCCGGGCAGCAGGAGGAGAAACGGGGCTTTTCCAGGCCTGCCAGCAGGAGCAGGGACCGAGGGGACGCTGCCTGGGGACCCGCGGCGAGCCTGGAGCCTGAAAGATGAACTTATGGCTGGTTTGGGGGAGCTTGAGGCAGCCAGAGTCATCCCTGTGCATCCCTGCCGCTTATAGCCACTGACTACAGAGAAACTGCATACATATAAAACATACGGACACATATAAAAACACATATTTGCGAAAGCCATCAGCCATTAGAGGAATGGACCGAGCGAGAGGTACACCCAAATGACTGAAAACATTTGTGGGACTGCAAGAGTCAGGCTTCCCTGTATTTAAGCAGTAGCGAGGTAGAGGCTTCTCGTTCACTAGGGTGAGCTACGTGGCACTGAAGAGAAATCACAGCACAAATTCTGGCCTTTGTCGCAAGCTTCTCTCTTTGCGTGTCATTATTGAAAGGCACGTCCACATTCATTATCTGCACTCCCTTGGATGGCGGAGAGAGTCAGGCGTGCAAGTGGCTTCGCTGACTTTAAAATAATCTGTTCTCTTGTTCGCATTTAAAACAAGTGAAAGTCAGTTATACTGAAGGCTTTGGGTACCAAAGGGGTACACTAATCGAGAAGAGTTGAGCCTCTCGAAAGCCTCACTGCAGGCTTTGTTAACATCTGCGAGGTCCATAAGAGCCTTTGAACCTTGGATGCGGGGATGAACTAAGCATAAAACAATTTACTCTGACGTAGAAAAGATCACATAGGGCTGCTAATGGCATAATAGCAGCAAGCAACTTTGGAGAGCTTGGATATATTGTTTTGAAATGCTTGTAAACTGAGTTAAAAAAGAGATTTTTTTTTTTTTTAATATTTTAATTTACTTAAGTTGTTACTAACATTTAAATTAGCAAAGTCAGGTTTACTTCTCACAATGCTAATGAAGTCAGAGTTCAACATGGTTTGCTTATCCAGAGCCGCTAGAATACAGGAGTGTTTTATAAAACACAGTGTTACTGAACAGAACAAAACATTGTGTAATGGCCAAGATTTAGAAACACACCAGTTAGTGTGGGGGGTAAAACCATCATATTTGAGGGTTGTTAAAGGAGGAGTTGCCTCCTTGAGAGAGGATCTCTAACCACAGTTATGTCTCTTGTTTCTACTAACCAGGAAGATTGTAGCATTGATAAATGGTTGGGCTTTTCTTGTTAAGATCTTCATGTGACACCAGCAATAAATAATACTAAACTTATGTTTTCTTGTTTTGACTGTGCAGCTACATAATATATCCTAAGGTTACTTCAATGTTTTTCATACAGATGTTTACAAGGATAAACCTAATTAAAGAACAGGTATTTAACTGGCTTATCTTCATTTGGCAGTCAGCATGTGCGCGGAGGAAAGGTTTCCAACAGCCTGAGGTGTATGCTGTGCAATAACCCCTTCCCTTACGCTTCAAATGATTATGAATTCTGAAGCCATTTCAGTATGTCGTTACGTCGATGCTTTTGAGTTTTGTTCTGATGCTGTTGCTATGCCAATCTGAGACAGGAAAACAGTCTTTATAGCATTTACTGAAAACAGTGCTCATCAATGGGGAAAAAGGAAAACGGGGAAAAAAGTCCAGACATCAATCTGGTCCTTGGACAAAAAGCCAAAAATTCCCCTGTTCTGACGGCCAGTTCTGCCACATGTGGCCAGAGCCCTCTCCCTGCTGCTGTAAAATAGTCACATATGTCAACATCCCCAAATGTAGCAGTGGAGAGCAAAAAAGCACTAAGCTGAGGCTTTCTCCCCGCTCCTCGCAGGCAGCCGCAGCGTTCCCGGGCTGGCACCCAACAGCTTTACCAAGCTCGGGCAATGCTGGGCCGAGGGCCTTTTTCTACGTACAAGTAAACATGCACAAACCCTGAGCCTGAACACGGGACAAACAGTTAAGCTGGTATTTGCCGCGTGACGTAGACACTCTAAATCTGCCATCTGAGTTTTCTTCTGGGCATCGCCAAGAGGGGTTAGTTTGCCCGCTCCCTTGGCGCTGTTGTACCCCGGCCACGTGCTGAAGAGAGACGTCCCCAGTGGCCGGTGCCGTACGGCCGGCTGAGGAGTCCCGTCATTTCATTGCGCAGGCGCCAGGCGAAATGGTCACTGTCAGGCAGGGACTGGATGCTCTTACGCTCCCAGCTCCAGGCAGCCCCTCAAGGATGGAGTTAAAGTTGTGTGGCACCAGTGCTTGCGAAGCAGCGCAGCTTTTTCCATCTGTAGTAAACGATGCTGCCTCTTATGAAATATCTCAGCGTTTAGTTGGGGTATTTTTAGAAGCATTCACATTTGCTAAAACCACACAAAGAAAAAAAACCCCTCAAACTCATCAAAACTCTCGTGTAGGGAAGTATCAATATTGATAATATTTGCAAAGTGAATGTTAAGAAAAGGGTTTCAGTTTTCTTGTTTTCTTTAGGGAATCAGAGTTCTTGTTTGATTCTAGCATTTTGCTCAAACTCATGATGTAATACTGTTCTTATTATATTCATATTTATTTTGTTTGCCATTATCCAAAGAGTTTAGCAGCATCAGAAAACCAAGTTTGGATACTTTGTTTAGTTTTATCCAGGGGAAATTTTGGCTTTTCATTCCCAGTTTGAAGGAAGTTCTCAAAACACAAGAATCTCCTGCTTCTGACCAGCTCCTCTCCGAAGATCAGTCCATGCTGAAGTTAAGGTTGCCGGCAGTCGCCCCAGCTCCCTGCCCTCGCATGATGACTCAACTTCTAACGACAGAAACACACAGGAGATTTTCCACGGCACCTGTCCCATTTGACAGCTTGCAATGAATGAAAGGGTTGAGCAATGTTTATTTTTATCTTCTCTTTTCTATTTGAGCTCTACTTTGGGGGCAACTGTCAAAAGCATATTTAGCCACTCACTTTTAAAAAATTGCATGCATCCTTCCAGCTGTAGCCTTACACTTATGTAATGAACCTTCAGAACTACAGCTAAGCAAAGTCACCATTTCTTAGTAGAAGACTATTTTGCTTTACTTTTCCAATTATGTTAAAGAAGGGACCCAGTAACATTTTGCATTTCTCATAAGGGAACCGGGAGACCTGTGTAGGCTTGAGATGCTTGTATTGGTATTTCAGCTTTGGGAGGAGAAGGAAGCTCTTCCAGCTCTTCCACAGCAACGTAGTTTTAACAGAGAGCGTCATCCTGCCCCATTGTGCAAAGCCACACTGTTACAGGTATTGCACGTAAAACATTTAGTGGGACAGCTGGCCACGGGCCCGAGGGATGCTCACACGGACAGCACGGACTGTGCTGACAAGTGCTAGCTTAACAAGCGTGTAGGCAGGACCGCAAAAATAAACATTTCTGGTGCTTCTTTGATCCTTGTTTGAACAATTGACCCTCACGTCACTTCCCCTTTTCTTCACTGGTTGTCCTCTGTCATCAGGGGTGTCATCTCCTTGTGCTGCTTTCCTGCTAACCGCTCCCGTCCTGGGAGGGTTTGACAGGTACCTGACCCCAAGAGCGGGCTGGCAGAGGGCCTGAATGGGTGCTGGGTGCTCTCTGTAAACCCTCAGCACCTCCTCCTACCCCAAAATTTCCTCTTCAGTCCCGGCTGTTCCTCCCCTGCAAGCCCACCTGCCCCCTCCCACTGCTAGATTGCTGCGGGCAGGAAACCTTCTTCCTCCGGCTGTGCACGACCATGACAGGCAGCAGCTCGCCCGCTGCCTGCTCCGGCTCATCAGGTCTGCTGCTCAGCCAACAGAAATAGCAAAGCGTATACCCTTCTCGCATAAGAAACGGGCAGGGAAACCTCTGCTACATAACGCTTGCATAGACAAGAGCACGAGCATTTTGATCCATTCGTCAAGTGCTTTCACTTCTCCACTTTGCAGGAGGAATGGGTACGATGAGCGTTCAGGGGGTGTGCAGGGGGCTGAACCTTTAGATTTGTGTGCTCTGAAATAACAATTCCCATTTACTCACGACAACTCCTGTTTATGGATCAGTCCCGCAAACCTCCGTGACTGGGCAGCAGGGGAGCGGTTCCATCACAGAGGACCGTATCATTCATTAGCCCTGACCAGGTTCATTGCTTTCTCCGGGGTGATGGGTGAGCAAGCTGGCCGGTTTCCTAACAAACACAGCACCTGCGGTCCGTATTTGCACAGCTGTGTATCCTTCAGGTGAGCTGCTCACCTGCCCTTACATTGTCGATCCCTGAATTGTATTGCAGGTGAGTAAAAAGGAAAGCGCTCCTGGATGCAATTGTATACAGGGACACAGGACATCATTGCAGGTGATGCCAGTTGTGCACAGCCTTGCTTTCAGCATGTGATAGAAGGAAGTAGGAAGTGAGTTGGGACAACATATTTACGGTAGCCATCAGTGGAAGGCTTTATAAAAAAAGCTCTTTTCCAGTTATTATTCACCTGCGCATCTAACAGCGTTTTTTCAGGAACCCGCCCATCCCATGTCCCTTTCTCCTCCCTCAGATTTATGCTCGGTAGGTTCCACAGGGGTAACGTGGTCTCAAACCGAGATTGCTATTTATAAGCTATCGGTGGTTATTGTCATACGAGGCCCACAGATGAGATCCAGGCTTCATTGTTCCAGGTGCTGCAACCACACGGATGTCGCGGGTCCCTGCTGTAGGGCTGGCGCTGAGATGAGGCAGCAGATCACAGCGAGCTTTGAAACGCTACCCCCAGCTGCTAGCTCGAGGTTCAGATAAGCCAGCGGAGTTCCCCAGAGAGTGACATTACCAAAATCTCTTGGTGAGCTGACTCCCCAGGCTAGAAGGGAAGAATAATATTTCAAATAAGTGGACTGGCAGAGTTCAAAGGGATAATAAGCATTTAAATTCAACATGAAAGACATCTTCCTCTGCAGAGCTTTAGGATGGAATATAGCCAGGCAGATAAGCTATTTAAAAGCCCCTTTAATCAAGACTGTTAACATGGAGATTTTTGTCTTAATTAAAAACATCCTCCTATTCAATTACATTAAAGAGAAAGTGATACAAAATGTAATTTATTTTTCTATTTGAAATTTTTAAAAAAAGAACAGTAAAAACATTTTTCCTTGCAGAGAATCACATCATCATTAAAAGTTATCTTTGAAAGAAGATTCATTTAATCTATTCCATTGCTCACATTTTAACTTGGAGTGAACGGTTGCGCTCATATTTCAATGAAAAAGGTAGAAATCATACTTTTTGTCTTCCAAAATGTTTAATTTTCTGACCATAAGCAATAGTGAGACAACCTAAAAGGAAAATTTTTCATCTCACAAATTTCCTGGGATCTCAAAAGATGCTGTAGAAGACAATGCCAGCTCATGTATACAGCACACTTTCTTTTTTTGTGTGCTTTTGGAAGCAAACCACGTTAAAAGGAGCCTATCCATCCTGCAGAAAGCAAAGCAGCCAGAATATTACCATGCACTTGTATTCAGCAAAGCCTTTGAGTGAGCACCAAAAGAGGAAGACAACGCTTCAGGAGCCAGGGAGGATTACCAGCACACCTCCCTCCTTTCCTCAATTAAGGCCTCAAAGTCCTGCCTGCCACCCGGCTCCCCTCTTCCCTCCAAAATAGCTGGAAGCTATTTAGCTCACAATGACGAAGAACAAGAGAAAAATGAATAGGACCAGAGAAGCCCTTACAGAACGGCTGCAGCAGGGATTCTTCACATGGAAACATGGCATCTGAACGGAAATAGGCAGTCCTTAGCAGGACAAGGGTTGCTGTTCACTTTATTTTCAGCCAGATTTGCAGACCTGTGTGTTTACAGAGACATATGGGACATGCGTGACACCTCCCTGAACCTCCCACACGGTGCTAAGCCTGCCAGCTAAGAAACCTAACCCCGGGCAGGGAAAATACCACCATCTGACGGAGCTTTGCCGGTGTGAAACAGCATTTCTCACAAGCTGAGAAGCGGTTCAGTGGGACAGCCGTGGTGAAGCTGGGGACATACCCTGTTGGTGTTACTAGGCCTGAAGAGGTTGCAGGGTCATTTGCTCATCAAGCTCCTATTGCTTTGCACTCCTCGGACTTTTAGGTAACAACGCCTTTGCTGTGAAATCCATCTCCCTTCCCAGGTTGACACTGACTAAACTGGCAGAGCCAGAAGAAGGAGCATATATGGCAACGTATCAGATACCTCAGTGCAGTGCTACATCTGGTTTATAGCACAGCCGTGCGCTAACTCAGCTGCTTTGCTTTGACCCTGGGACTTGGTTGGTCAGCTTCTGCAAAAAAGCCTTTTGTCAGATTGCAGAAAACCTAAAAATAGCTTTAAAAGTGTCCCGTGTTCTCCATGGTGTCTTGAGCAGTGCAATGTCAAGGTGCATCTTACCCTCACATGGCGCCCAAAGGGATCAAACAACATCCCCTTACCTGAACTGAGCAGCGCTGGAGCAGCAGCATAACCAAGCATCTGCTTGGTAAGGTGGAACATCCCCAGGCGACCACCCATCCCTACAGCCTGGTTCTTCCGCACCCTCCTCAGCCCTACCACGCTTTGCAAGGCTAGCTTCAAATGGCAAACATTTCAGCTCCGCTGTCCTGCAGTAGTCACACTAACTTTGTCCTGGTGTAGCTGCCCTGTTGGGGCAGGAGAACGTATGTTGGATGGCCGCTGCGTTCTGAGGTTGCCGCCTGCCAGGGCTCTTCAAAGAGCAAGGTTGCTCCCTGGAGCTCACTAAAAATACTGTATGTGTATGTATCTTGTCCTACAGATCTGTATGGGTACAGAGCAGCATCTACCTTGTTACAGGGAAGGAGCATCTGCATCACCATAGCTATCTACAAACTTAATCTTTTCCAAGCAAGTCTAAATCACAGGCATCATCTTCCTTTACTTGGCAGCTTGGTCCTCTACTTTATCCCTTCAGACACTTGATGAAATATGCTAATTTCCACCAGGCTCTATTTGCTCCCATTTCTTAGCAGGTATTTGTGCAGGCCACGAGCTGAATGGAGCTGTGCCAGCTTACGGCAGCAGGCATCTGGCCCGTACCCTCCTGCGAGCCGTAGTAAGACTTGCTTACTAAGCCTTGAGCAGTGCCTTGTTCTGCTTTGAGCATTACAGACAGCCTTTCCTTGAGCATACACTTCTGGAGGAACAGAAGAGGCAGGATCCGCCTGAGGTGTTTGGACGGTTCCTAGGCATTAAATCTATTTAGTTGCTACTTGAAACTAAATCCATTTGAGGGTTGTTTGATGACTTCAGTTAATTAACCAGGCTTTTATTTGATGCTGGTTACTCTTAAATTCAATGAAAAAAAGATTATTTCCAGTATTGTCTCTTCAGATAAGAAGAATTACCTGCTTTTTCTGATATAATCACCTCTTAGTAAGTAGCCAAGAAAGATTCATTATTGCCTCTTGAAGCTAAAGAAATGTCAAAGGTATTAAAACATCGACATTTTGTTGCAGTGAGACGTGTGAGATCAGCCAGACAGCTGACTGACGGCAAGCTCCAAGATTACTCATCCAATTTCATTGCTGTGGTATGGTATTGTGGCACACAATTGCCGTGACTCACTCCCTCCCCTGTCAAGCTGCACACAAATGGCTTTGCCCCATTTGTCGTGGTTAGAATGGACTCGAAAGGACCAGCACTAGAAACCCAGAGCTGCTTCTGGTGTTGGTTTTGACAATGAAATAAGAGCTTGCTAGAATCTGTATTTCTTTTACCAGTGCATAATGAAATACTGCACGTGACCTGATCAGCAGATGCTGAGAAAAACGGTATTAAATCCTTCAGGTGCAGGCGGTTTGGATAGCTCGGCAATGTCTAGATGCCCTAAGAAAAGACCTTTTCTTCTAAATGACTCTCCTTCCTTCCTTCCTTCCTTCCTTCCTTCCTTCCTTCCTTCCTTCCACCTTTCCTGGTCCCATTTTCATTTTATTACAGTCCTTTCCAAGAGCATTGAGAAGACAAGATGAAAAAACCCTTACTTGGTGAGAAGAGGTCGCCTGTCTGTGTGTCCCAGATGCCCCTTCTCTTCTTGGTCCCCTACTGCAGGCTCTGGCTACCGTGTAGCTGTAACTCTGTCCTTCAACCTTGTGCTGGTGCCTTTAGGTTTACCATCATCACCCACAGTTTTGATCTTGCTCGAATTAGACCATACAAAGGCAGACAGAGGTCCTCCAGCATGTAGAAGCAGCCTTGGTTTCTCCCTCTGTTGGCTGGGACAGCCTGCAGGGTGCCCTCGACTTACTTCACCAGTTCTCCGGGCAGCCTGAGACTGTTGTAGGTCGCAGTGGGACAACCATTTCACTAGCACATTTCTTCCTTTTCTCTGAGTATATGTTTTAGAGACACTGAATACTTCTGGGCATCACTTTCTTTTTCACGGGAAGCAAACAGGACGAATAGCTTTTTGACAGTTTGAAAAGAGCAGATGTTCTTGTCGCCATTTCTTTGCTGAAGGAGGTGGTAAGAGATCTGCTCTAGCAGTACGGCAATGAGATTCAGCTGACGGTGTCGTTCCTTCTCCCCTAACCTACGATCTGGCTGGGCACACAAAGCAGTGCAAAAGAAAAGGCCTGAGTAGCATTAGGGAACACCTTTCCTCAAATTCCCACTTTTGAATTAGAATGGATTTTGAGATCGACGCTCCCACCGCCACCATCCCTGCAGTCTTAACAGAGTAAGGAAACTCTGCTCGAGCTACAGCAAGACCTTACTGCCTTCTCACCGACTCTGTTCTTGGCCTTGGTGTTTCCACTGCATTTTGTGCAACGGTTCAGCGCAGCGCAGTAAAGTCCAGAGAAACAGCGTCAGCCTCAGCAGGGCACCCCCCTCATCCATATACCACGCATGTTTACTTTCTTTCGGCTGGAGAGGAGCACTTCAGTTCAAAGCTGGAAGTCCTCCCAAGAGCATCCTTGAACGCCCTGACTGCTATTTGATAAGGGGGATGAGGGAAACCCATAGAACAACAAAAAAGATCAGAAGCTACTGACCTACTGCAAGGTGTTGATACTTAATACTTTAATCAACTGAGGTTACACCTGATGACCTCTGGAGATCCCTTCCAACCAGCACCATTACGGCTATATCTTATTAAGGCCACCTGAAATGTTAGAGGGGAAGCACTGGAAAATCAACATAAAATTTTTCTAAGACACCAAACTGTGTTTTCAGTTGTACCACAAGTCTCTCCAAGAGATGTTACCTCCAAAAGCAGATGAACTGGCTCCACGCATCCGCGGAGGATGGTTTCGTAACTCGCTGAAGCCAATGTAAGTCTCACGAGGGACAATCCCACGTTGCTGTCTGCCCCTGCAGTCCCACCACCTCCTTTCAGCTCACGCTTGTCTTTTCAGGTGTTGTGAGGTGGATGGACAAGGTAGTTGCTTTCTTACTGCATTAATTTTCAGGAAGATCAGCTCCCCGGCCCACGTGATTGTACAGCGACACAAACGTACCGGCAGTGCAAAGCCCGTAGCCGGAACACAGTGCCAGAGGCAGGCAAGGCAAGGGCCTGTCCTTTCCGCGGCATCACAGTCCTAGGCCAGAGCAGGCTCAGCGTGACACTGACCTCTGCGACGGGACCGCTTCCAGCGCTCGCACCACTGGCTCACTGAGAGACCTGCTACCTCTGCCCTCCCCGGGACACTGCAGGCATCTCAGTGCGAGCTTAAAAGCAGTCCAGTAATTTATTTCAGCAGCTCTTGTGTACACTTAGGCATGTATTTCTTCCTTTCAGCCAGTTGTCTGCTACCTTTTTTCTTTTTCCTTGACCACAGCTTAAGTTATGCTGACTCAAAGTCTGGTTTATGATTTTTTTTTTTTTTTTTTTTTTTTTTAATCCCATCTTCTTATTAGCTTTAAACCTTAGGAGTGGTAGCAGAAGAGGCCATAGATGTTTCTACCTCAGTATGAGCTATTTTAGTATACATTAAAAAAGATATTTAGGTGTCAAAGATGCAGGTAGGTATTCATGGTATTTCCTGGCAGGACAAGATGGGTTTTACTCACCTGAATATTCTTAAAGTCTTACCTATCTTTTGAAAGGTTTGAGTCCAACCCACACAGGAGCATGGTACATTTGCAGATTATGGTTTTGTGTGGTTTTTTTCCTAAGCTAAGTAGTAGTAGACATTCTCAAAGCTTCTCTCCCCCTCCCTCACAGTATGCAAAGTCTTGTCTCCATGGTCACAGTACAAGTCAAATGGGAAGACAGTTTCTTCCAAATCCTTTTCCATCCCCAAAGGGCTCCCAAACTCTTCCCCTGAGCCTGACCTCAAGGTAGGTGTTATCACTGTTTGTGCCTGAGGTCATTTTCTGCCTGTTGCGTTTCTTTCTATGAAGAAAATTAACTCTATCCCAGCCAAAACCAGCACGGCTTTGCAAGCCAGTGGTCACAGATGCATTTTGATGTGGCCCACGTTTGAGCGGGAAGCTCCCACAGACTCAGTTCGTGAAACACATCCTGTCCCTGGACTTCTCTCCACGTCCCCTCTTCCTCACTCAAGTTTTATGCTCAAGTCTTGAGCTTGATTATCTGTCTCGTGTTCAGAAAAGATATTCCAGAGCATCCCTAAAAGCCTTTCACCACCTATCCAGGGCCAGATGCAACCTGCAGGCAGCCTCAAACCTGGCAGGGGAGCCAGGGCTCACAGCGAACCCAGGATGGCACCGGCACCTGCAACAGGGACGTAGCCGGGAGAGGGGCATCCCCAAGTAAACAGCAGCTGCTCACATCGCAGTTTTCAGTCCTCCTCTGCCTTTCTGTAGCCTCCTCTGCCTCAGGATGCAGAGAACAGGGAGCACACCCTATAGCGCACACTAGCAAAAGGTCAAAGTAAAAAAAATCCTTTCTGGGCTTTAGTTGCTTTTGGCTCTTCCTTCTCCTGGACCCTGGAGACCCCCAGCTCCCCTGAGCCAACCCTCTGTCCCCAGGCCTGTTCGCAGCACCGGACTCCTGAATTAAAGGAATTGAATTTCCTAGCCGAGCTGTCCCTCTGCGGGGTGCCCGACCAACCCTCCTCCCAGCGTTTCTGCCCCAGCATCCCCGTAGCCTCCGCCCTCGCGCAGCAGACGCTCGAGGTCCGAGCATGTCCCGAGTCAGTGCGGGCTGCACAGGCGAGGCTCAGCCCTGGGGATTTATCCACAGCGGATACAGAGAGGAAAATAACCCCCCGTATCTTGGAGCAGGCTGCAGCTTCTCACCTTCGTTATGTATTATTCCTGTCACCAGCAAAAAAGCATGCAGGAAAACAGTCGAGCATAACTCATCAAATGTGCCTGGTAAGAATATCTCGTGATTTAAAGCCTTGGCACAGCACGCAGCACAGGCGAGCGCTTTCACTGTGACTGAATTACCCCCATCCATTTTGGAGGGAGGCCGGGGAGACCAGTCCCACCCTGAAGCTGGGCACGTGTAAGCGGCTTGCTGAACCCAGGCCAAAGTTTCCCTAGAAGAAAAAGGCAGAGTTTGTATAAGCATGGGGAAAAAAAAAGATCTTGTCCATTCTCTTTTCCGTAAGGCATGGAAACGAGGGAGAAATCAACAGTAAATTAGCTAGAGATGAACATTTGGATTCAGATTTCATAAGCTTGCACATCTGGCCGATAACAAGGCGTGATTTATTGCAAGCTCTAATGAGATGTATGGGCCTCTATTAAGTGATTAGGAAGAGGAGTCTCTCTCCCCCCTCGATCGCTTCGTTTCCTGTTTTAATTTCATAATGGACAGTTTGAATTTTCTACAAACACTAATGGAGTCTGTTTTCTCTTGTGGGAGTTTGCTCCACTACATTTGGTAAACGAAGATATGAGAAGGAAGCAGCCTCTGGCAGAAGATGGATGGCGCAGCCCTGGGCGCAATCTGCTGGGATGGGCTCGGCAGCGCCACAGGCAGCGACCGTCGGCCTTGACGGGGAAGATTTGCTGTTTACCCCGAAGAACAGCAGAGCGTTTATAAAAAGACACTCTTCCATATTAATGAAATAGCTTGCAGTAAGTCTGCTGAAAGCGGAGCTGACCCCCAGACGTCTGACGGCGACATGAGGCACCTCGGGGTGGGGGTGGCAGTGCCGGCCCTGGGATGCTCTGGGGAGCTGCAGGTTCTGGGACCTTTCCACCACCAAGCCCTGTCCTCCTGTCCCGTCTCTGCCGGGCTGCTGCAGTTCTCAGCCAGCCCGTGGGCCCCACATAAGGCTTTATGCCCCAAAACTGCAGGATGCTGCCGCCTGCGTGGCCCCATGGGGGACAGGTATCGGTAGCCCACCCCGCTGCTTTCCTTCCCAGCAACTCTGCACCCCTAAATAGCGTGATTTTTAAGTCTGATGTTGTATGAGTTGCCCGAAAGGCAGTATCCGTCTTCCTGGAGGGGACACTGGTGGGATAAGCTTCGCCTCCCTTGTCAGGTGCCCGAGAGCGCAGAAAAGCAAAGGTAACTCCAAGCAAACCCCACGTATGTTCTTGTTTACTCCTAGCGAAAATTCAGCCGGCGGTGTTAGGTGTGCGAGTGAGAAATGACGCAGCCATGTGTTTCACAAGGTAGCTAGAGCTAAATGGACTCAGTTACTGCTCGAGCCCACACAGTTACAGGCTGTGGAAGAGATACATGCATAATTCATATACTTTTAATTAAACGGTAGTATCTTTCAATATATTGCATTTATTGTAGTTACATTTATCTCTTCACACTCTTTGACCTACTGAAGCATTACTTTATGTTTCTCTCAGTTACAATATGAGCATAAACAACACTAATTGGACTTTAGGACTAGACCTGCCAAAGGAGACCCAGAGCTGTGCCAGGTACCCCGCTCCGGAGAGAGCAGTGCCGGAACGGGATGCCCAAGAGCCGCTGAGGGAGATAGGAGCTGCCCTGAGCTGGCCCACGGCTGCAGGGGACACGTCCTGCATGCCCTAAAGCTCCTCTCTGGGGCTCGGGCACAGTGTCCTTGGAAGGGTTTTCAAGCAAGCAAAGCTGTCCTGCAAGAGTGGTGTTCAAGCAGAGAGCGCCGTGCAGCCAGGGCTCTGCAAACGGGGGTGAACAGGCCGGTGGGACAGTGGCTCGGGGGTGGCAGAGGATCAACTGAGCCCTCTTAGTGTTGCAGAAAGATTTCTTTCAGGAGTAGAGTGTCCCTAGAAAGTGGAGCCTGGAGCTTTTGCCAGTCAATGCATAGGTAATGCACACAGCTGGGAGACAAGGCCCCCTGAAGACCAGTCTGCTGAGACCTACGCTCTTCTCCGCTCAATTCATTGCTGATCTCCCCAGGGTCTTGCAGCGGGATCCATCAGATGCAGCGAAGGCAGCAGCTTACCCGCACCTCCCGGTGCGTGGGCCTGCCGAGCTGGGCAGGCCAGGGGCAGCAGCTGTGGGGACAGCTCTTGCGTGGGAAGGTGTTTCAAGCCACCGTGGGTGGGACACGGGACCGGCAGTGCAGGGGTTCAAGTAATGCAGCTTTTCCAGAGAGGGAACCAGGACCGTGTTGCTGGGGGAGGATGGGAGATGGAAATCCCACAAGTAGCAAAAAAGTAAAAATTGCTTGGAAACGTCCTTCTGACTGTCAGAGGAAGTATTTTTCTGCTCCAGGAAGGTATTTAACAATTCTGGTTTGTTACATGGTGCTCTATCAGGCCTGGTTTTTGTTTTGTTTTGTTTTTCTCAGCACACATGCACAAAGGAAAAAAATATAATTAAAGCAGTTTCACTGAGACTTAATTGTATGTTTCTCCTGTGAGACCAGGTGGGAAAACCCAGAAGTTTGTTATTGATTTCATTGCCAGATCAGTAGTTTGAGTTTGGCAGGTGAGAAGTTGTGCACCTAAAAAAAGAAGAAGAAAAAAAAGAGGGGGAAAAAAACCAGAAAGAAGAAGAAAAGCGCCCAGCTTGGGCTGCCCTCGTGATTTATTACCACATAATATGTAGCAAGATTAATTCCAACTGTGTTGCTTTGGGAAGAAAGCACTTACTTTAGAGCACCTGAGGGGGATTAATGAGTTGTCAGTTTGGCTTTATGAAGAGATGAGACCTCTCCCTCTTCCACCCCGTCCCCCATCTCTTTCCAGCGGTTTAAAGTCTGGCACGGCAATATGCAGCAGCATAGCTGCAGGCCTCACCTAGCTGTAGGGGGGATAAAGGGGTGGCCACGGCTACCCTGCAGCAGCACGGGGAGGCTGCTGAAACATGCTACCTGAAGCAAGAAGAAAGGAGGAGAGAAGGCAGGAAAGGGCGTCTTTGGTCATGTTTCTTCAGCGCTGAGCACTGAGATGAGCTGTTTGGGGAGAGGGAGGCAACCGCGGCGCGGGCAGAGCCGGCCGGAGGTGTCAGGGGTGGGACAGATGGAGGGGAGATGGAGAGAGGAGTGAGACACAAGGGAAGGGTAGAAGATAAGTGTGGATGGAGAAGCGCCTACTGAGGGTCAGGGAAAGCAAGGGCTGGCAAGGGGCTTCAGAAATGCGAGTGATTTTAATTTGGAAAGTGAACAAAGCCAGAGGTGTTAGTGTGGGAGGGGAGGGACGCTCATGGCGGTGAAGGAAGCAGGCGTTCGTGAACCGGTCAGAGGGTGAGAGCCGAGCAGAGGAGGGAGGAGGATTAGTAGGACGGCATGGAGAGACATGAAGGGGCTGAGGAGCAGGTGGTTTGCGGAGATACCTTCTGCTCCTGGTGGCTTGTGGTAACCAGGGCAAGTTGTCAAGCTGGCCAGAACCCACGCCGAGCCTTGGCTTGTCAGGCTGTAAATGGAAAATGGGAGCACTCTTGGGCTGTGAAGCTAAGTCGATTCCAGCGCTCCCTCTCCCTGTCTTCCTACGTTGGCAGTCTTGGTGGAGGTGCTTCTCAGGGGCTGTCATCCTTGCATTGCTACAACAGAGCCGTCAGCCAGTGTGACGAGGGCGCTGCCGGTCTCGTTCAGCGCTGCCGAAGGCACCGACCGCAGCCCTCCCGCAGGCCTCGCTCTGTTCCTTGAGCAAACACCAGCCCCGTGGGGTTTAGTTGGCTTTGGAGGGCACAAATTCAAAACTCCTTTGCAGGAGGGAGGAGTGACCAGTCTCACAGTGATGCCCCTGCCATTAAATCCCCAATTTCACACCCCCAGGTAGAGGGCAGCTCGCGCTGACCTCCCTCCCAAGAGCCTCGCACATCTCCTGCCGCCCACGCAACCCGAGAGCAACGCAGCCTCTAAAACCTCCAGAGCCCCAGCTCGTACCTGTGCCTCTTACCCAGGTGAGCGCCGCAGCTCGGAGCCCCCTCCCCAGCCCCAAACCCTCCCGGGGAGACCCTGGAGCTGCAAACATCTTCCCGCCTCCCTGCAGGGCAGCGCAGGTCCCACCTCGGAGGACGCGGCAGTTGCGTCAGCCACAGCAAGAAGCGTACCGCAGGGGGGAAGGAAGTGCTGGGGGGTGTTGGCAGTCCGCTCCCCCCCCAAAAAAACCAACCCTTGTCCCCTCCCGCCGAGCCACCCCCTGCTCTTGCCAAGCCTGGCACTGCTGGAGGGGGCCAGCAGCCAGAGCAGAGTGGGAGGCAGCTAGCACAGAAATCACGGGGTTTTGTTGTTGTTTTCAAAAGCAGCAAGGCAAATAATTTTTAAAAAAATAAAGAAGGTACTTGAGTTCTTCACATCACTGGGGCCCTGTGATGCTAAGCATCACTGACTAAATATCTTTAAAGAAAAGAATTTGTGCTGTGTTTTCCTTGGATTTCCAAAAGAGTTTGCTAATGAAAGGCAGAGGAAGAATGATGCGGGAGGGTAAGTGGCGCTCTGCTTGAAGAGCTGAATAATCGGTGCATGAAACAGTAAAGATCCGTGTGGCTTTTACGCCTCACTGCTGTGCCAGATACTCTGATTGCAGAGCTGTGAGGTCACTGGCATTGTATACTGCACACACTGTAGAAATATTCATTAAAAAAATATATAATTAGTATCAATTGCGTATTACCTATGTAATGATGCAATTTTATATATGTAGTTTTAAAATAAACTGAAAAGCCAAACGTTGTTTTAGGCAGTGCTTTGCCATCAGGCCACCCTGCAGGTGATGGTGTGGGTTGTTTGCTGCTCTCTTGCTCCCTTTCGTTTTCCTCCTTTCTCCCCTGACCATCGCAGACCCTAAAGCCTGGCGAGAAGACACCTCACGTACCATACGTGCTACCGGCAGCACGTAAGACATAGCTGCAATGGTCAGGGTTGTCAAACACATCTGGTGCCACAGCTAAGCTGATCCCAAGCCCAGTTTCTCAGAAAAAGGGCAAGCCCGCTCTCCTCATGCGACACCAGGATGGGGATGCTCCCATGAACCTCTCCTGGGGTGGCTGGGGGCGGGGGGCAATAGCTGATCTTTTATTTCCCTCGTTCCCCAGCACTGGCTCCGGCAGGTCTGGTGACAGCCAGCCCTGACACGGGGTTTGCTGTAGGGCTGCCCTTCAGGGCACGTTGCACCGGGGCGTGGGGATCCCAGCGCCAGCCAGCCCCGAAGGCTTCGCTGCGGCTGGGGAGAGCGTGGCCATCGCCTTCCAGGAGGGCTGGGGTTTGCTCCACCAGCCTGCGTCTGCACCCATGCAGGCGCCTTCTGCCCCGTTGCTGCAGCAGGATTTGTGCACCACAGCCAGGCTGGTAACTGTGGCCTCGTCTTCCCCCCCTGCCCCGAGTTAATAGTGCCTGCACGCAAAGTCTGTTTTCTGCTCTAGAAAGCGTGTCCCCTGAGAAACGGAATTTATCTCAATGACCTCGTGCCCAGCCCCGTAGATCAGTCATCGGATAATAAACCAAAAGATTGTTCAGATTTACGTCTCTGAAGTCCTCACGCTTCTCAGTTGCAGCCAAGTTGCACGAGGGTATTTGCCGACCTTTTAGCGCACAGCTTCTCATTCCCCTGCGCCCCAGAACACTATTTCTTTAGCGAAGACGTGTATTAAGGGGAATTAATTAACTAGGTTTGCTGGCCGGATAATCAATTTTCTTGGTATAAATTGAGTACTGATGGAGGAACGTTGATCTGTTGCTTCCCCTGCTTTCCCTGCATAGAGATTAAAAATAGATGAATACTCAGTTGGAGAAACTGGGATGGGATCATATTCCTTCCAAATATAGAGTTTTGGCAATCTCAGAAAATGGGGTGAACATTACTGGGATTTCATTTCATAAGTGCACTGGGAAAGCTAATGTCAAAACGTCCTGATTTAGAGATCTTTGAATAAAAGAAAATGGAAATGTTTCATTCTGAAGCAACTTTTCATTTAGACGTTTAAAGAATGGCAAAATCAAGGGCAAAAATCTAAGTGAAATGTTTGAATTGTGTTAAAACAAAAAATATTTACAACGAACAGGCTTTGTTTGTTGCTTGCTTTAAAAAAAAAAAATTCTTTCATGGAGCAGTTTAATAACTGGGGGTCTCAGCCCTACGTGAAAAGGAAGATTTCTCCCCACCCCTTCCACTCCAGTCGTGCTTCTCGCCACCTTTTGAGCCCCAGCTGAAAGACCAGCCACATACCATGTTTCATATTTCTCCACCTTGATCCTGCCAGTGTTTTTCCAGCTCTGGTATTCAGCAAAGCATGCCCCAACTAACGACCCAACAGATGACTGGCACCCTACAACGCTGGTCTGTAACTTTAAGCTGGAGAAAACCCTCTGGGCTTTTTGAAGAAATTCTCAGCATTTTTTCCTTAGGATGCAATTTTTTTACGAAGGTGGATCCACTTTATTAGCAACCAAATGTTTCCTTTAATTGGTACACTGCCCCATGCCTCCTAAGTCGCTGATTTGACTACAAATTGCTCAGACTCTGTGATTTATTTTTCATCTCATTTATTGCAGGCATGAATACAGGAACAGGTAAACAGCTGAGCCGTAAAAGTTTCTCTCTAGGCATGTTTTCAACAAAATGCCATCATACACTGTCTGATGATACACGCTGCTACTCAGATGAAACAAAATGGTGTGAGCAATCTTGCTTCAAAGCTGCTACCCACCAGTCCAAGCTGCAGCTGCCAAAGAAGCCTTCTCCTCCACTTACTCTCTCCCTTCCCTCCTTCTCCACGTCATCTACAGGTTCTTTTACGGCACTTAACTTTACAAAACACAGTTGTGAGGCTGATCTTACATGCAATTACAGATCAGCCTCAGTATATTTATTGCAAACTCCTTGAACATCAGGACATAAAAAAAAAAGAAAAAAAGAAAAAAAGAAAGAAACAATCTCCCATTGCATAATTACGAGTAGGTATTTGTAGCCAATGAACCAGAAATGTATTCAGAAAAAAAAAAAAAGAAAGAAAAGAAAAAAAAAGGATATTTGTAAACAGTTCAAACAGAACATGATGCTGCCTCCAATGAAACATTTCACTGCATTGCCAGCTCTGTTTCAAATGGGCACGTAGGCATCCTGTTGCAAGAGAGTTGTGAAGCCACGAACTGAAACTTTGGAGGAGTTAATTTTCAAACATTGCACTTTCAGGGTCTAAGTATGTTTGAAACTTGAAAAATCTGCACACACTGTGGGATCTGATAGAGATATGGGATCTCAAACAACATTTCTAAAGAAAACCCAGTTATTCCTTCTAAAACAAAATAGTGAAAACAGCTGAACCACACAGAAACAAAGCACAATTGGTTGGCTTCCAGAAGAGACTGCAATATGAGAAAATATTTAACTCCTTGCATAGCTATTTAAATGGCCAATAAATTTTGCCGGAATCACCCAAACACGACAACATTGCATTCTGCTGCTTAGAGACTTCACGCTGGGAAGCTGGGATGTGCTGACCGGGTCAGGGCATCACTCGGGGCACTGATAAAGCCAGGGCCGCCCCTGGTAGGCTTTGCCAGCGTGGCTATAGCAGGAGGTTTCGTCGACCAGCTACTCCCAGACTGGATGCAACTATAACGAAGTCCCTGTGCTCGTGCCACTGTAAGTTACCCCAGCTCTCTGTTCTCCCCGTAAGGGATAAAAGCTGTTCTGACAACAGGGTGTTTCTGGTAGTATATTTACACCTAACGCGCAAGGCTTTTGCTGGCAGACCTACGTCGATCACGAATCATACCTCAAAGCACCCCTGGATGATGCAGCCGTGTCGGCAAGGGTTTGCGATGTAGACCTAACCAGAGGGACGGAAAGCAGGATTCATCTCACTTAACTTTAAGCAATATAAAGGTAGACATTTAAGTCAGAGGCACCTCCGGAAGGCAGTTCCTTTAATCTCTCGTCAGGTGAGAGTCGGGCATATTAACGTTAGGTGAGATGAACCCTTTCCCAGGAGAGCTGAAGAGACGAACTCCCTTCAGCCACCCTTTGTTGTCACCAACTCTGGAGACCATGCTTCAGAAGGCTGCTGTTCAAATGCGTTATCTTTACACGTGTCAATGTACATGATAATGATAGCCTGTGCTGGGCTTCATGCTGCCACAACTACATATGCAAGCTCATTAAAGCTAGCTCAGATACTTCTGCACTATTATATAGACATACCCTCGGGCAGAGTATCCTTTAACACCTGTAAAGTTAAAGTCTAGGAGCAAATCTAGGCTGTCTGCCCCTCAGCATATGTTCATGTTGACATTGTCTTGTTTACAGTAGTTTTGGGTAACAGGTGTCCTAACACTGTAATTCCCAACCAGAGGTGAGGCAGGAGTGTTTATTCAGAGGATGTGAAAACTGAGACGCTTAAGCGTGGCTGAAGAAGGTACGTAGTAAGAAAGAACAAGGTGATGACATTCCGCAGATAAAAGTTTAGTTCGGTATCAGTAAAACAGTTTTAATAAAGCTCCATTAGACTGCAGAATAGGAAACGGTGGCAGCCAATGGATAAGACACTAAAACAAGACAAGGCAACGTACAGGGGGTTGTTCTGTGGAAAACGTCCCACAGGAACTAAGTGGCCACGTGAGCCTTTCCCTCTTCTCCTGGTGGGAACCAAGGAGGGAGGAGTCTCTGCTCTTTCTCAGCTACGCCAGAGCACGCCTCAGCTGTAAAGACCTGGCCACTGTAAAGTAACCTTGGTTCACGTTTCTTGTTTTCCAGTTCTGAATATTTCAGCTGAAGGATTTTTATACAACGGGAGCAAAACATTGGATTTAAAATAATGAGCTAATAGCTTGTTTATGAGCCAGAACATCTGATGGGCTGGTCTGAGTCAGGCATTCAGTTTTGCTGAAGGCTTTTGCTTATATGACCAGACCACCCTAATGCGGGTAATTGGATCTGTTTGCCCCCAAACCTGAAGGCATATTGCGGGGTTCCCAAGTCCACTCCATGGCAATCAGTACGACTGAAGGTCGTGTTCAGATCTGTTTTTTCTGTTTTTCCTTGGCAAGGACTTTGTGAAACTGCCGCCAGTTCACACACAACCTGGGGGGTGCCTAACAGCAGGCGGCAGACCGGATTCAGCTAGAGTCAGTGCTGTGCTCAACCTTGCTTTGCTTTCCTCTCCCAAAACAGCACCTCTAATTACAATTTTCTTGTATTTGTTCTTCACAATGCTCACTTTTACTTGGGCACAGACAAAATGTGCCACCGCTTCTCCCTCCCCCAGAACCTTCTGGGAAGTGATGAGAAAAGAGTAACAGGACATGGAAGATGCAGTCTGTTGTGTTTGTTGCATTTTCCTCTCCTTTCTGATTTCTACACACGGATTTAATGTTCCTAACACATTTTTGATAACCTTGGATTGATGGAGCAGTACATTAAAACATAAGGAACAGAAGTGTCCCGGAGCTGTAACTAGAAGGCGGACAGCATACAAGTCGTATCTGACTCCCCAGCAAAGTCACCGGAGCGCTCTGAAATCTGCAGTTCAGGTGTGGTTCTACGCCTCCTTGTGCCTATTGCTCGTGCTGAGCTACTTCATTACATTTCGTATCGTGAGTTTCTACCTAACACTTGTGTCATTTATTTTGCCCCATTTTATGGCGACCAGAAAGGTTTGGTTTTAGTGGATTTAACTGGGGAGCCTAATGCTAATTTCTTGTCCCAGTAAATATAAAACAGACAAGTCATTTTCTACCTCCACATTGCAATCCACAGTCCTACAATGCTCTCAAGACTTCTCATTTCAGAAAAAGAGCACAAGCTAACTCTGAAGGAAACCCAGTCTCACGGCAATCACTTCCCAGCCTCCACACAAACAAACTGCTTAAGCTGAGATAAAGCCATCGTAACCAGTATCAAATGAAGGGCAATCTTTTATCTCGATACAAACAAGAGAACATAGTGTACAGAGTAACAGAAAAATATACATCTTCAGCCATACAAAACGCACAAAAGCTTTTCTGTTGGAAGAGTACCTTGTAGCTGACAGTCTGTTGTTGGTGGCTTTCTAGATGACCCTGCACTACTGAACAGGGGGAAATGGAGAACTTCTTTCTTCTTTTTTTCCCTAGGAAATAGTTGGTAGCGTTACCTGTATACCATAAACACCCTCCCTGGAGTTGCGGTTCTGCTAGCGCTGGACCACCCACCCCACCTCATGCCTGAGAGAGCTCCACTGACAGTAGAGGCTGCTTGCGTGCTGGAGGTGAACGGGACGTATAGCCAGGCGGACCCTCCACAGGTTTGCCAGCACACACGTGCTGATTAGTAGAGTGAAAAAATGGGTATAGACACAGCTATGCCATCAGCTATCATTGTTATTATTCTTTAAAGTGATCAATCAATTCATGTCAGTCAGGAAGGTGGTTTATCTACCCAGGAAGGAGAAAATCCTCCCTGCGTGAGCTACGTCCACACCACCGAGGCTCTGCAACCTTCAATGCTGGGGCAGAAGCCGTCCGAGTGCGGGCGAGCCCTAATGCCGAGGCAACCTGGAGAAGGTAAAACTTCTCACTTAGTTAAAAAAAGTCAGTATCAAGCTAGAAAGTCAGTAGCAAATTACTTTAAACAACTGGTATTTTTCATTAATGGAAATACAGTAAGATTTAGTTGAAGGTTTAGGTCAAGATGACAAACTATAGGGAGTGTTGGGTGCGTATACCTGTATGGTGGGGTGTCTTTCCCCCTTGCAGCTATTTATATCTCTGAGTAAAGGTTAAGGTTAGGAATTTAATAAGACAGCCGTTTATTTTTCTGTGGAGACTAACAGTCCTGGGGTTAGGATGTAATAATCATTCTTCTGCTTTAAAAATGGTTCTTTAACAAATAGCAGTAGCTCATTGCAATTTTCAGTTGTACAAAATGACATATTTTCTGTTACTATCAAAATATTCTGCATAACATTAATTTCTGTGCACTTATTAACATATGTACAGAACAGTGTTTCCCAATAGAAATCAGTATGCTCCTTGCTGATCCTTTTTGCCCTAGATTTACCAAAACCAAACCTGAAATTAATTGTGTTAATAGTATAAAATCTCAGGAGAGATAAAGGATTGAAGGTTTATTTCCCAGCAGCAAACGGATAAAGGAACTCCTTCAAGTTAAAGTCTAGCTGAGACTTAATTTTAACCGACCGTGGTGAATCCAGGCGAGCCAGGAATATCACACATTTTCCCGATGCATTATGTTGAGTACACAGAAGCAGAGGAATGTAAACAGACAGAAGGCACATGAAAGGCCCCAATCCATTCTCCATCTGACGGAAGTGCGAATTTCATAATTCTGTCATCAAGAGTCTTTTCATCATTTTCTCTCTCTCAAGTTCACGCCTCAGAGTCTCAGCGCTGTGTAATTAATGCACAAACAGCCAATTATGGGAACAACAATAAGTCTCAGATTTCAATTTAAAATAATTAACATTTTCAAAATACCAAAGGAGGGGGAAAAAGGTCAGCCTCGATTCAGTGAAAAGGCTGATAACTGATGGCTGATTCAAAAACAAGTACCGCTTGATATTTCTGAAGAGCAAACAGAAGCAAGAAAAAGGACATAAAAAGACCCACAGGGCAAAACAGTTTATGATTTCATCTCACCCCCATTATAGGCTACCGATTTCAAAGGAAGCTGGACTAGGACTCTAAAAAAGGAAACAGCTACAGGAAACGCCATCACAAAAGACTGGTGTTACAGCCTTCTGCTCCTCAGCATGGTTTGATATCGGGGGCCATCTATATACGCTGAATTTACTACAGTCCTACTTCACGTGCACACATCAGGGTATGGGAAGCAGAGCCTGAAGTCCTCGCTCTCACACCCCGAATCACTCCGGAGCCCGCAGGCTCTGCAACACTGGCACTGCCCTGGGTTAGTGATCCCATTTCTTGATAAATAGTATGGGGAAAAAAGAACAGTTTACTCTGTTGTTCTGAGAGTTAAGTATCTAATGCTTGTAAAGCAGTTCGGAGGTGTAAACTGCAGTGCAGAAACCTTGCAGCCCGTTCACGGACAAGCAGGGGTGGAATCACCCCCTTGTGCTCGAGACATCCTACAGAAGCTGAGTTCAGCACTGCAGCTTCAGAACTACATTTGCACTGGAACGATAAATTTTTAGATGAGTTAGCAATGTTGAACAAGTGTGCAGGTGCAATTAAACCCACATCTGCAAAAAAATAATTAACAAACGAAATTGGGAATTGACTGTGAATCCAAAAGTAAAAAAGGCTAATTTATTATGATGCCAAAGAAATACTTTTCTCTTCAACGTAAGCCTAGGACATTTTGTGCTCCAGAAGTATTGAGTATATCCGCTCCTACATTTGTAGTCAGTAAATTATCAGCTTGGGAAATTCAGCTTTGATTAAATTCTGGGATAGGAAGCCAGCATGCAAACCCAGTCGAATGGAAGAATAGAAAACTGAATGCAGGCTGCCTGTGGAAAGATGGGATGGCTTGTTGTTTCTCTGAGAAACTACAAGAAAGACCACTGTAGCTTGACATCACTAAAAAAAAACAAAAAAGAGGAAAAAGAAAGAAAACCAGTGCCTGTTTTTCATTTAGAAGAGCAGACATTTCTCAACCTCAGCTTTCCCCCATGGACATTTACTTTCAAAAAATAAATTGCAACAGCAATTATTAAAAGAAAACCTTTGCGGTTCAGACAAAATTACTTGCCTGAGGAAAATCTGCACAACCCTTTCTCTCCAGGCCATTGGCCATAGAAATGGTACGCTGCTGGCTGCAGCACTTGATTAAGGTAGTTTTTTTTCTCAGAGCAGATATGAGTTATAGATATTTCTTTATATAACCCACCTATTTTGAAGTAGGTGTCAAGTAGTAACTGAAATTTTTTTGTGTTAGGGGAAACAGCACTTTATGGTAATTATGACAGAAAAAGAGAAATCAAGCCGATTCCTTTAATACAGAGAGCATCATAGTATTTCTGTGAAAGAACTGCACAGTACCTGTCTGCCAGCGAAATCGGTTTATGCGATGTATATATTGTCTGGACCGTTGGAGTTGGTATAGTCTCTGCCAAAGA
This sequence comes from Phoenicopterus ruber ruber, assembly GCA_009819775.1. Lineage (NCBI taxonomy): Eukaryota > Metazoa > Chordata > Aves > Phoenicopteriformes > Phoenicopteridae > Phoenicopterus > Phoenicopterus ruber. The sequence continues at coordinate 97,668,861 of CM020216.1, forward strand.
TCTCAGTACGGGCGATGGAGTTACCGGCGTTATCTTAGGAGATGACTGCACCGCACAGCATTGTAATTTGCTGTCTGTAAATTCTGCCTACAAAAAAATGTATACAGACACAGAAAGAAAAAGAGTGTAGATCAGCTTCTATTGTTCTTGCTAACTTTCACCATTCAATTCATTGCCAAACACTTGGTAACAACAACTAATAACGAGAACAACAGGAGGCTGTAGCTATAGTTGCTCACTGCAACCTCCGTAGATGCTGAACAGCCACCGCTTTTGAGGGCTCTTTCAGAGCTACGCCCAAGGGACAAGCCTGATGGCAACATGCGCTATGTGACATGAAACTCCATGTACAGGACTGGCAGCATTCGGATAAAAGACAGAATCCATTTGGAGAATGCTGCGTGTCATTATTGTGTTTTTCCTAAAAGAAACGCAGAATGCTGACCATGTGAGGTTTCTAGACTATTCTTCAGAAATCCTACACAATTTGCTGGTGGGTCCTCTGACTACTCTGTGTTTTGTAACAGGCAGGAATCCAGGCTTGTAGAAGTCCGGGTTTCAAAGTCTCCATCCTTTTCCCACACTTGCTAACTGGAACATGCCTCAAGAGAAATATTCTGCGCTATATCTAGTGACAGGCAATGTTAAAGTGATATCGGAAGTGTTGGTTTAAGACAGACAGCAAGCAACCATCTCCCGTCTTTCAGGCGAGGCATATCAGCGCTGCAGTATTACAGCAAAGACTGGGCCAGCCTACACAACTGGAGGGGGAGGATCCCTAAAAATAAAACAGCCCTGTCTTGCTTTTTGGCATGGACTATTTCTCATGCCAAACCGCAGTGGCTAGTGCCTGTGGTGCATGTATGGCCCTGACCTGGGAAGAGCACAGAGCAACTGCGGTCTGTCAGCGTGTCAGGACCATTAGGGTATGCTCCTACTGGTATCAGCTGCATTTCTTTCTTGACAACTTTTTCTTCTGAACTTGGTTCAGACTTTAAGGCAGGGAGGAAGAAAAGTCACCATCATAAGGGAGTGTATGGTGTTTATACAGCTATTTGAATAGCAACTTTTTTTTTCTTTGTCTTAGTTATTTCTCAAATTCTACAAGCCCCACAGGATCAATGCTAAACACAAACTCATCAGTTTAATCAGTGGGACAATTATTTGAGCCCAGGGAAGAGTGGCTGTGTTAGTTTCGCTTGCTTATTGTCATTTAACATGTCTCTGCTCATGTTTCAGCTAAATGCATCTGATATGCTCCAAAAGCAAAAGAAATCCTATTAATTCCATAAATTGGTAAACTGGAAAATGTAAAACCAACTAAAGAAACTCTCCCTTCAACCCTGGCCAATTATGTGTGTAAATACTGGCTAATACAACCTGTTCAAACTTCTCTGTCGTTCAGCTTCTAAAACTCAACCTTACAAGCTGCAGGGGTATCAAATTTGGTGTTCCTCATGCAGGATCCCTGTCCTCCGAGGACTGCCAGATCTTACTTTATGGCATGAGAAGGAGGCACCACTCTGTGAGGCTGATGTAAACTCTCCCAGCCTTACTGAAACCAGCAGAGCGATGAGAAATTACACTTGCTGAAGATATGCCCTGAGTTCTAAAGTGTGTTTGCTCTGGATAATGGTTTTATGATATATATCCAAAGCATCTTTTTATATATATGTGCTCGCATAGTATGTTTGAGCCAAATATTTGGTCTAAGCAGATATAATTTCATTAATTTAAATCTATGTGATTCATACCAGCCTGAAAATATGGTCATCAAGCCTGCCATTTCTCTATGGAAATCTCTGAAATTCAGAGGGGTTCCTGGCATGAAGCTTATTTTTAAACATTCCAGGTGTTCTCTAATTTTCCCTCTGATAAAATCAACACAACTGCATACACACCACCAAATTAGAAGCCCTACACAAAAGGTAATGCCTTCCAAATGTCACCATTCGTAAATTTTCCCCCTCAGTAACATTTCAATGTTTTGTTCCAAGCAAAAAAAGAAAAAAAAAAAAAAGTGAAGGGGAAGCAAGGAAAAGAAAAAGAAAAAAAACCCAAACAAACACGGAAAAAGATTAATAAATGTTACCATCTGGTACTGCGTGTGACTGGAGAACAGTGAGAGTTCGATCTGCCTGCAAGCCCTAGCTCTGATCTAGCCCCTTCCCTCACAGCTCCGTGGCGTGGCCACCTTCGAGCCCTCGGCAGAGCCCGTGCATCGGGAGGAACTGCAGCACTGCTGGAGAGAAGCACGTCTCTTTGCGCTGGGACGGAGGACCATGAAACACAGGACCAAAATCTAATTAACCTTCCTAATTGCTTTCCCGTCTTTATGCAGTCCTCTAGGCAGCTGTTTGTTTACCACAGATCTTTGTACATAACTCGCTAAAAGGGATGTATGGAATCGTATGATGGATCACACACCATTAGATTTTTTATTGTAATGGTGTTTTAAATATTTGTGATGTGGATTCTGCCCTCCACCTTGCCTGGGGAAACAGGACTCTATGGGGAGAAGAGGGAATTTCAGAAATATTAGTTTGAATTTTACTTTGCTGCCTCTCTCCCAACAGAGCATAACAAAAATCTCAGCATTTGAATTTGCCGTGAAACAGTCATTTTCTACAAGATGGAAATTTCTGTGGGTAAGCATATCAGGGTAGCTTCTGTTTATATTTTAAAGTTCTATCCTCCCCAATGATGAAAAAATACTTTATATAGTCCTCCTAAATTTTGCTTTCATCGTAACTGTCCAAGGCAGAAAAATAATTTCCTGACAATCATTATTGATTAGTGGGAAAGCTATTCTGGGCGTATCTTTTTGCTTACATAAAGTAGTATTATGAAAGACACAAACACTGTAGCTTTGGGTTAGCTTTTACCTCAATTGTACTATCTGGACTTGGCTGACCTAGTGAAAAGTTTCTGTGACATATTCCTGTGTATTTACGGATACCTTTAATTAGAGCTCAACAGTGGCACTGACACAGCTTGGGGAGCCTAACTAACTCCAGCTTTAAAACACCTATTTGGACAAAATCAACATTTAGATCAAATCCCATGATCAGGTTTATTGTGAAAGGAAAGCCTCTCTCTTTAAATCATCACATGCAGACAGTTACTGCACATGGCGCCACAGTGATTGAAGTTACTTGTCTCTGATTATATGCCAGATACAGATTGCTGCTACCAGTAAAAGTTAAGGTTAAAGTCTGAAATGCTTCATTTTGCAAACATAATTTAAAAACTGTAAGTCAGTTACTGTGGTTTATAATTATAATCAGGGAGTGTTTCTTACAGAGTAGGTCATTTTGTCATACTTATTACATAATGCCCCTATCCTTAAAGTAGGAGTTAGATTGCACTTATTTTTTAAATTGTCAAATAATTGTTTCCTGTTTGTATGTAGTTTACGTTACCAAAACCCCTAAATCCCGACTTCTGTGGAAGTTTAACAAGAATTAAGTTCAATACTTGATTCAAGTTATTAAGTAAACATGGGAGTTTATACAAGGATACCATTGTGGTCATCAACACACTAACTATAATTCTTCCTTAAAATTCAGATGGAAATTCAATGAAATTCAGACCCGTCTTTGTGATGGCACAGCAGGCGGTTTGAAGCAGGAGGCCATGCAATTGCTAGACAGAGGACTAAGTCTTCCCACTCCCTTATTGCTCCTTGGAAAGATGCTGTGGAGCTTCACAAGTGTCCTCTACAGTCCTGAACTGAACAACATTTTGGGACCGGCTGCATTAGTGGTGAGCCTTGATGTTTAACTCTTAGTCCTCTATCTAGTAAGCAGCAATGTTTGAATGCAGGCAAGTTAATTATTTGTATAATGGGAATATTTAACTGATTTGCGCTCTAATTTCTATTTGGAATTTATCTCTTTTTTTTTTGAGGACTGCTTAGTGCGTAAGTTTCTGACACTGTTAAAAAAATCAGTTGGAATTGTGTTAAATACACAGTTTTTTAGTTGCATGTTCTACTTACAGAAAACTGTGGTACTGTTGTAAAAGGATCGAAAAAAGGATTAGATGTATCAGCGGGGAATGTCTTTATCTTTAAAAAAGATAAAGAAAAAGATGTTACTTTCAGAGCATAAAAATGCAAAAGAAAAAAAAAAGCAGCAAAGCATTGCAACTACAGTGACATATCCAACAAATTAGAGCAGTTCAGCAGTGCTTGGACCAGACCAAAAAAGACCCCTCCAAAAATGCATACAGAAACCTGATGATGAATAGTCAAAGCATAAATATGAAAACTTGATAGATTAATTTTACCATGTAATTAAATCTGTTGTGCAAATATGGAGCTGATTGCATACAATGTATCTTCCAACTCTGTCAACGGCCATTGGATCGTTACCTGCTTCCTTCAGCCAGCACTGCGTTTTAAAATACGTAATATGAAGTGCAGGAGCAAATTCTGCAGCGCAGGAACTTTGGCTAAAGAACTTGTGCTTTACATATTTTAGACTTCCAGATTTTCAGTTACACAGTTGCTGCCAAAGACAATCACGTAAGGTAGGATCGAAAGAAAACCATATAGACAAAAAGCACCAGGGACAACTGTTTGTTTCAGGCAGCTACGAGGTCCTGTGCCAAGAGGAGGGCTGTGGATAAAGGATGACCTTAGGAGGGTTTTTTGAAAGGTGCCTGGAGACAGAGAGGTGAGAGACCAACAAGCCCATGTGCCGAGAAGCCTGAGAGCTCCCAGGGCTCGGTCCATGAGCGTATGGTCACTGGAGCGACCAGGCCCTGCTGGAAGTTACTTCTGCTCTTAAAATCATTTCAAACATTAACTGAAATCCAAGAAATATTAAAAGCAGCAACAATCTCTGTCCCACTTCATTGTGAATGCTGTTTCCCATGATTTTCCTCTCTAGAATGCAGACTTATTCATTCATTCAAAAAGAGGACAAAATATCAAATAAAGGTATCAATTTTGAACTGCACTTCATGCTTTCCATTTGGAAAAACACATTTTTTCACTGTAAAGGTGCGTTTTTCACTTTATTATAGAAACTGCTGTGCATTTGTTTGTTACACGTCTTCAAGCATAATTCACTAACTACAGCTATATAACTGTTGTTTAATCATGAGGAAAGCTACCCCGAGGGCCCTGAGCCCTTGTAGGCCAAAGCGAAACCTGAAATTATGACGTCAAATATAATTAAGTAAATGTATAGTGTTTATTTTGCAAATAAAACAACAGAAACATATTGGCTGATACGGATGCCAAGGGAAATTAACAGCCATCTGTGGGCCCGCTTCTGCAAACATGTGGAATTAATCTTGGCGTTAATTGTCAGGCTTCTTACACACGAGGACTATGGATGGCAAAGATACAGTTAAGCATGTAAATACCTTTTTAACAGAATAGAGGTGTTTATAAGTCAATTACACAGGTGCAAATGAATAAACAACTGTGCAAGGGAGAAATTCTTTTAAATCACAATTTTCTATGCAAACATATTAAAGAAAATGTCACACTCCTTTTATAGTCCTATATCCATGTCTGGTAGCAAAGTGTATGTATACTACGTTGCTGATTGAACCTACTCGTTAGATCGAAGCCATAGCTCCTCGCAAGTTTGTTACGTTACATCATACCCGGAGCCAAGTCTGTCAACGCAAAACATGGACAGCTGTAGCCTGTCTCACTCTTCTGGGAGACAGCAAATACCCATGAGCCCAAGTTGTCACTCTTAGGTTATGAAGGGTTTACAATATGATGTTACAGTACAAAATACAAGTGCGCTCCATTACAAACACAATCTTGGAGCCAAAGGCAAACACGGATGGGAAGCTGGTTGCTCATACGCAGTACGAGTTTGATATTCTACAGCCAGAATCTCTCTAATTCTGCAGGTTGGTCTCATTAAGGAAATGAAGTGCAGTTACTGAATACAGAAAAGAAAAATGACACAGAACAATATTCACGAGCCCACTGGGATTTGGGACAAGAGGCACATAAGAGGAGTCAGCCCTGATTGCACACAGCCATACAGAATACTCTCTTGCAAAATCAGTACTGCAATCTGCGGATGTGCTTGAGCCCAGCCTAGATATCAAAACATGGCAAAACCCAGTTAATCTGCCTTAGTTATCAGCATGAGTTCCTCTCTCGGGGAGCTGTGCTTATTTAATCTTGGAAATAAGGCAATCTCAACAAATGAAAGGCTCTCTAGGTTCTAAACCCACCGATTTCTGGCGTTTTAAAGAAACTGAGAACAGAAATGAAGGAACAGAGGGAAAAAACATACTTGTGTTCAGTTTAAGAGTGACAAACAAAAATCATCCTGCTCAGCCCTTAGGATTTACTCTTTCTTTCTCTTGTCTTTTTTCCTTCTGAGAAGAGACCACTGTTACTCAAATGGCACAACAGAGTTTATTGCTTTGTCCCAGGCCTTGATACCAGCGCTGCTACCAGCTCCCACACGCAAAGCAGAGACAACACTGTTGTCACCTCAGCATTGGCAAGAGGTTCTTATCTGTTCATGGCTTGGCTCTTTTGAGTAAGAATTAGGTACAACGTCCTCATCCATGCAACAGCAGAAAAATTCCGTATATTCGAGAACACTTTTCAGACTGAGGATGTGCAGGATGGGGAGACAGTAGCGTGGAAAGCATCAGTTGAGCAACTGGCTTATGTGAAACTGCATTAGGAAATTTGAAAGACCTTTTCACCCAGGAATATACTTTGGGCTGCCTGTCCTGCATGTCCACCATGGCCAGTAGAGTGCTGACGACAGCAGCAGTTGCCAGCACCTGGGAGGAGGAAGAAAACCCTGTGATTCCCACCCCACAACACAAGGACAGCAGCGTCATGTGTGAGTCTCTTTTTGACCCTTATCTTGGGGTTGAGTTTATTGCATGGAGCCAAAACTCTCAGAGTAGCTCAGAAAGCAGAACAACTCCTTGACCAGAACAGGAGGTGAAGACCTAAATGTCATGCATTCCCCACACAGTGCATAGCCTCTCTCCCTGCCCTAGGAGGAAGACATACCATACCTTTAAACGTCTCCTGACTCATGTGGCAGAAGCAGTCCCTAAACTTTTCCTGGGTGCTTTCTTCTCCCTGCTGCAGCAGCATCTGTTCAAAGATGCCACCTGGGGACTGAGAAAGAAAGAAGAGCAGAGCCATCTCCACCACCTACCACAAACCTGCAGTTCCTCCAGCCTCTGGAGACCTTTAGCAGCTTCCAGGCTTCACCTGGGATTGCAAACACGAGGGGAAAAGGGAGAGGGATGAGGAGGCGGGCAGCTCTGTGTGCAGGACAGTCTCGTGAAGCTGAATTGTAGCTGCTCAGACTAGCAAAACACAGTAGCTGCTAGCACGTGGATTGCCTATAGACAAGCTGCTGAGGTATTCTGTCTACATTGGTATAAGACAAAACAAGAGAAATAACAGCTTTGAAGTTTACAACTGAGAACAAAAATTCCTGTGGAGGAAGGTGGAGCAGCAATTGTGTGATTGCAGAGCTGATCAGATGAGCACGTTCTGGCACAGCCAGACTCTTCCACAGGAACAAAAGGGACTAACTGGCGTCACAGGGGCTACAGAAGTGTCATGAGCAACAAGAGGTCAGAGCTGTGCTCTCGATAACAGCATAGACAGACTTTTAAGTATAAAACTTGATTTCAAGCACACCTGCTCTGTCTGCAGGAGTGTAAACAGTCTTGCAGCCAAAGTCACAACCATAACACAACCTTTAAAGCAGGTCCCATAAGTAACTGTCACGTCACAGGGGCATGGCATGAAAGGGGAGTGAAGGTGTTCTGCGTTCCAGCAGCATCTCGCATGCTGAGGGCTTGTTTCACAACCTCAAATGCCCTTTGCTTGAAAGGTCAGGGTGCATTACCATAGCAGAACTACTTTGGACAAGTACCTCCTTGTCTAGAATATTTAGCTTGGCAAGTTGAGAATTTACTAAGCTTAAAAGAACAGTTGACTCTTAACAAAAAGAAAGAAAAAAGGAAAAGAATAATACAAAAAGGATCAGCACAGTTTCAGGAAAAGTCCAGTCGTCGAGCAATCTTTAAGGAGAAAAATCTGAAAACCAGTCTGTAACAGTCACATTGATTTTGTGGGAAAATGAGTGAAATTTTATTCCTCGGTGCATAATTTTTTGCTAGTGCTCAAAGATCCTTGTTGCATTATTAGCTGTCCATTGGGGTAACATATTTTGGAGGTATCTTTGCCACAACCAGAAAGAACTAACAGCACTAGTTTTCCTTGATATTTATACTGCAAGGAAGAATGAAGGACGGTGAAGGAAGAAAAGGGACAACAGGACAAGAAATGTACCCTTTTCTTTGCATTTGTGCAAAGAGTTCTTCTGGACAGAATTTAAAATCTCAGTAAAAACAATTGTACTTTCCTGGAACACCTTTTATATAGGTTAGGAGAAAAAAACCTGTAATGTGCTCATAAAAGCAAACGGAAGTGGAGGGAGACAAAGAAAGAGTATTCCCACCTGAAATGAAAACAGCAGGAGACTTGTGGAAAATGAGTCAGCAGTTGGAATGTGTTAATTGATATAAAATTAGCTATTTTTGGTATTTCTATCAGAGGAGAATACTACAAATGTCCTTGCTGTGACAAAAAGCCACCACTTTTGGGAGAAGTGGGTTTAATTTGGATACGTTCTCTTATATTTAGGGTAGTCAGTATATTCACTGCCCTGCCACAACTTACTTTCCTTCTACAAAGGTCTGGTAACATTTTCTGCTGTTAACACTTCGCTTCACTCCCATCCCCTGCATCTTGACTGGAGGCCTTTATGACACGACGGAGAAAATGTGCGATCTCAGTGGGTTTGCGCTGTCACTTTGTATACTGGCCAGATGGAAGACAAACTTTAGGCCAAACACTTCACTACGTTCCTGTGCATCGCAGCAGAAGCAGAGCTGCTAACACCTGAAGCGGTGTCATAAACACAGCTCTCAGTATACACATATAGCCAGAGGAATATTTTGTGGTGCTTTATTTCAAAATACATGCTATAAGTTGAATACCATCACATCCATACAGCACGGAGACTTGTTTCTACTCATCAAATTAGAAAAGATCAACAGCTGAAACTACTGGAGTACGTTGTGTTAGCATTTCCCAGTCCTGACATGTGATGTGACTTTAAAAACACCAGTTAACCATTAGACCTGGTTTCCAAAACCAGTGATATGATTCTGAACTCTGCAATTGTTCAGTAAAGCTCTTTGTCTGCTGTCATACCATTTCAGTGGCTGAAATGAATAATGAGGTGGAAAATGTAAAACCAAAGAGTTTCTGGTATTTTTCACCATGCAATACCTCCATGGTGAAAACAAATTCTTTTGAGTGGGAGTAGCTCCTGGCTCCAATGATTGATCACTCAGGTAATGTCAACCCCAGTTCATTCCTTTTGCATGTGGCAACAAACCCAGCATAGTAGGTAGACAGGTGTAATCACTGCCTGGATGCACAGGGCAAAAATCAGACCGAACCAGTGCAGTCCAATAAACTTGTAACAGGACGGAGATGTAAATCAGCAATACCATTGGCTAATCAGTCTTGGAAAAGGCTACGTGAACTAAATGCCTTGACGAACCACACTTGGTGCGAATCCCACGCGCATTGCATCACAGGCCACCTTCTTTTCACGGGGTGCAGGATTTTTTCCACTTGTTGAAATGATATCCAGGTGTCAGTGTCAGCAGACAGATTTCATTCACAACATTAAAGATGAGCAGTTTTGCATAAATGTACCATTGAAAACACCCTAAGGCACCAAATGTGAAGTTTCTGAAGAGGATGGGTTTCTGTGCAAGCCGCCAAGCCAGGGAAACACTACGTGTTCAGAATCTCCCCGCCTACTGTCGCTCCCTCTGGGGAGATAACACTGTGAAATCTCCCTCCTAGCTCCATCTGGTCTTCAGGTCTCCCTTGCTCATCTTGCAAATGACTGGCGGAGACTGGAGTTCAAGGAAATGCTTCGAACAACATTCATTGACACATAAGAACCAACGTAAGTGAATCCAACTGTTTGACTCATCTGACTTATCTGTTTGGTGCAAGTTTCCACAGGACTGCAGGACTGCAGTACAGAGTCTCCCTCCTCACAGGTACCACTTAACTCCTTTTGGTAAACTGAGAAAGCTCCTTGAAAGTCACATTCATTCCACGGTATCCTTGCTCAGCCAAGTTCTCTTGGGGTTCCCTCAAATGGTGAACTTGCTGTTCCTTTGCTCGCTGATGTACACCAGGCCTTCTCTGGACCTTGCTGCAGGCTGAGTCCATCTGTCTGGAACATGCCCGGCAGCATACACCACCTTCTTGATGTCTCGCTGTGTGCTTGTACAATAGGGCTAATACTTTCCTCTCCAGCAGATACTTTCCTCCCTCTTTGTCACTTTGCGCAACCCTTCCTAACATAGAGGTGTTGTCAGGAGGTGGCTGCGTGGCTCCTTGGCTGTGCTCCCGCGACCTCTGGCTCCTAAGTGGATGCTCAAGAGAGTTCATGGGAGTGATGTACAAGGTTCAGCCTCTGCTGAAGCTTGGCTTTGCTGCAGCTATAGCATTTCACAGATACTTAATGCATAGTAGTTTGTGGCTACAGTATAAGCTATACATTATTTACAAGCAGCTCTACCTAAAACACAGTAATTAAGATGCCTCGGATAAAATCCTGAATCTTCACGCCAACTTTTGTACTAATTTGCAAGGGCAGCCCTGCAAATCATGTTGGTGCTAGTATCCCTCTTTTGCTGCCTTTAAAGATGGAGTACTCTGTTGATCTTCACTCCGAGGATTGTAATTATGGGTTGCTAGCAAAGCGATTTCAGAGGTATTGGGAGGGGACAGGGGATGATGGTTATAAGGTTATTAAGTCAGTCCAGCATCTCTACAGCACACTGGAAAGGGAATGCATGTCCTGGATCATTTTTACAATGTAGAGTTGCCTTGAGACTATTTTTGAGAAGATATTCTTCAAAAGAACACAGAATAAGGACAATTCAGATGTGACAAAACCAAGACAGTGTCCATGCTCTCACAGTCTTCAGGATTTTCAGTACTCTTTTGCTGATGCTGTGAAGGTGAGCAAGCTTAAGCAGAACATAACCTTAGCATGGGCTGTCAGCTCAGTCACCATCCCCTGAGGAAAACGTGGCAAGGCAAAATGATGTCACAGTCTTGATGTGTTGGCTAAAATGCAGGTTAAAGATTGCGGAATTTCCTTGGTCTTTGTTTAAAACACAGAAATGAAGCAAACAAAAAGCAGTAGGTATACTCGCTGGATACGGTTGCTCTCCAACATTGCTGCAGAATAAGTGAGTTGCATTGCTAGGACAATGCAAAGTTACTTTTTTCGCCCCTTGGTCTTTACCAATGAAATCAACGATGATCCAGTGCCAGGTACCTAGATCGCGTGCACAGCCAACAAAGTCAAGCAGCATCTTCTGCAGATGGAGGCTGTTGTCACAGAAGAAAGTCACTAAAGACGGATAACATGAAGAGGAGGAAATGAGTACTGTGATTCCTGCCAGTTGAGAGTGCCCCAGGTAAGTCATATATTTCCCGACTCCACTGCCAGCAAGCAGACTGTACATGCATTTTGTACCAGAGGGAAACTCACCACTAGCCACGCCTGATTATTTCTAAGCATAGACACTAACAGCTCATCATCCAATAACTGTCGCTTCACCATGCCTTAATAACATGGAGACTTCAAACCCAGGGACATTTCAACAAAGGCTGACTAATAACCATGTAACGTACCTGCACTTTTTCAAAAGCATCAGGATCACATTCCTCTATTGACAAGTTATGATAGATTGACGCAAACAGTGCGCTGCCCGACCCTTGTCCATCACAAATAAAAAGTTTGGCTTTCTACTGTAATCAATCTCTACTTGTGTAAGAGCAAAAGCTGGCTGAAAGTCCTTAAGTGTCCAGAAACTCAACCAATCATGGTCTCCTTGAATGTCAGGATAGTAAGAAATACTTTGCATTAATTTTCTGTCCTATTTTTCTGGGATATTGAGCTCTGCCAAAATCCCCAGGAGTCTATACAGTTCATTATTCTAAAGGAAAAGAATAGCACAGGTAGATTAAAGTCAGTAGAGCTGCAGAAAAAGTGTTAAAATGTCAAACTGATGCTCTACTTTTATATGTCTATCCAGGACACTTGAGCATATTTTCAACTTCAGCATGTGACTAGTCCCAGTGACTACTGCAGCCTTAATCTGTGCATGTGCCTACAACTTTTGGTGATCTCTCATGGATTAGGATCTACTCAAATCCACATAGGAGTGCTGACTGCTGCGCTGTGCTGCAGTTTGCTGGTCTCGCTACTCTAAAAGTCTGCTCTGAATTAAGCTTCTATATGACAATAATCCTTTCCCATCATAATGTGCCACCCTATGCAACACACATCGTGGAAACAGAGCACTGCTTCTTTAAATGTAGTGGATACAAAACTATTTGATCCTGTCAATAAGACCAACCAGAGTAGAAGCTAAAAGTCTATAAGGAGCAATGTTTTGCTTGGTTTAAGATTTGTGCATGAACAAATCCAATCCCTTACCTAGTAAACTTTTGTGATAAATGTTACATATAAAAATCTATTTATTCATAACCCCCTAGGCTATGGAATCATTCATATTGCCAGCCACCAAGCACTGAAAAAACACGAAGATTCTGTCTTGACTGGAAGTAAAATCTTGTGTTCAAACGCATTAAGCATCTACATTTACAGGTTCAAACACTTGCATTGTAATATTTTGCTAATTCAGTGCCATGAAACACATCAGATAACTCTGTGTCTGTTGAGCCCTTCATTAAAGCAATCCAACATCAAAGTAAATGTATTGTTCCTTTTCTCAGCTTATTTCTATCTTTTCAATAACAAATTGGGATGCTACCTTAAAAGCCAGTCTCCCAGTCTGAGACATTGTACTCAGGCGTGTTCCATAGCTAAAGAGATTAGTCCCAGCCAAGGGATAATCCCAATTGATTAGGGCTATTAGCACATAGCTCACTCTCACCCATCCTTAATTACATCCGAAATGTCTCCTTTGGACAGAGAGGGAAGGTATAGAACTCTTCTGCTTGGCTCAGGAATGACAGCAGTTTGAATGCCAGAGGGGTGCTCTATCATTTGAGCAGAGCTCTGCTTCCCCATAATTTGTTTATTGGGCAAAGGATCCAGGGGATCCATTATTAAAAACATGTCTGTGAAAGCGACTGAAGAAGATTATAATGCTGCAGTGAAGAGGAAAAGAAACGGGACAGCGGCGAAACAATGACAGTGCTGTCCCTGCAGGTCTGCTTGTGGCTCTTCTTTGGGGGAAGAAATATATGGTGAATAAAATGTCACAGGCAGATCCTGGTCCCCATTCAGTGACTTCCTGCCCGTCCCAGCAGGAGCTCGCAGGGGAGCCAAACTGGGAGCTGGGGATTTCCTGCGAGGCACGTTTCCAGCACCACTGCCTCCAAGGCCCCTTCCCAGCACCACGCGGTGATGCAGGAGGCCAAAACACTGTTGTCTGGCAACCTCTGCTGATGTTATGGTCCCTGGGAAGATTATAGTTAACTCATTCAGTTCAGAAAAACCTTGAAGCCTTTCTAAATCGTAAGAGGAGCAGAAGCTGGTCTTGTCAACCTCGTAACCGGGGAACAATGAGGAGGCTTGCAGCGACGGCTTTAACTTTCTCCCCAAGAGCCCTGGGATAGCTGATAGCTAAGACCTGGGATACTCTTTTCTTGGGGGTGTTGTTTTGATTTGTTGTTGTTTGGGGTTTTTTTGTAATCCTGTGCCTGATCCTTTTAGAGTGTGCTCTCTGTGAGCTTGGGAACTAACTGTTCTTGGTGCACTAATATGCCCACTTCAACCGCACTGCAGATGGGAAGAAAAGCCTTCACCCACACTGCCTCAGTGCCCCCGCTCTTGGTGAGGGAGAAACCCTTTTTTTCCAAACCGCTAGCAGCAAGACAGGAGAGATCTCAAGGACAAAATTGCTTTAGAGGCACACACAAACATGGGCTCTGCTGACCACAGGCATTTTGAAGAGAGCAAGCTTTGTCTGAAGTCTGGGCAGCTCAGCCACTGATGCAAACACATGGGCTCTATCTGGATGCGAGCACTTGAGCTTCACGGTTATTGATTTTGACAGTTTGCTCGGCTCAGATGCAGCATGAGATGAGTGCCAAATTGTGCACAAATTCAGGTGGTCAGAAGGCCACTGTATTTGGCGCACAATTTTCCCATCTCCAGCACTGCCAACGGGGTTCTCAGCAAAGCATGTGCACATGGCTTGGTGTGCGTGCCAGATGGCATGGGCAGCTCCTTCATCAAAATCCATCTTGGAAATATCTGGCACTTTGCCAAAAGTGGTCAGGTGGCGTTCCACAGCATCGGAGCACTTCAAGACTCTAGCTGACTTTTTGGCAGAGGAACAATAAATGACATTAACTTGCTAAACAAGTTTTGTAGAGATTCACTTTCCTGACCTCACTGGCTGTTCCTCCTAGAGGGTGGTGGTGGTGGGGATTGGTCTTGGGTTGCTGAACATGAGATGAATGCCATGCCATAAAGCAAGCCATAAATCCACAGTTCTTCCATAGTGATGGTTTTGTGGCCAAGTTCCAAGGAATAACTCTAAGGAGTATGTGAGAACCGTTTTCTAGTCATCAGGTTTAAACTGGATGTACAAGATATTTACCTCTGTAGAAATTTTCTTCCTCAGCCCAAAACAGTTTAGCATTTTGTTTTTCAGAGGGTGACACAAGAGGCATTGAACAGAAGAGGACCCTTTCTACTGAGTTCAGGGGTTTTTAATCCAGTTACCATGATAGTCGATTAGCTGGAATTAAGCAATTCTTGTTTTCTTCCTTCCACAATTAAATTACAATTTTCCTCTGTGATCTACAATATTTGGGACAAGGCTCAGAAACTGTGGAATTACTACAGACATGCTGAGATTTATGCAAACTTCAATTTATCGGTTCAACTGACTGGTTATTTCTACTATTGTCACTCCTCTGAGTTATAAGACTTGTACTAGGCTCTGTACAAAGTCAAAGCAAAAGATCTGTCCTGATGTAAATCTCACAAGCCAAGGACTGGGTCTCTGATTTGGTTTTGCTTGCTAGTAGACAGACTACAAGAAATTAAATAGATAATATGCCTTGGTAGGGGATTTTCCCACTGTTGTGAATAACAGTAAAAAGCAGAGGACAAATCAGTAGACAGGTGACAAGAGAAAGTCAATAGTCGTTTAGGTACTGCTGGTGGTTCCTCAGAAGAGATGCTATTGGAACTGTTTAGGAATTCTCATCAGAAAATGCCTATTTCTTCAAACTGAATGTGTTACAAAAGAATCAGTGTGGTACAAAAGAATGGTTTTATCTCAGCATTTTGTCAGAGTAGGTTTTAGTGCCTAATTTAGAAATGACATTTTGATCAGAAACATGAGTTCATTGAAATTAATTAACAAACATTACTTGAAACTGAAACACTTCACAACTGCTAAAATGAAAACTTTTCAAATTGGCCTGATACTTCTCTCTACCCTTCTTACCACTATCTGACATTTCATTCAGGATGTTATCCAAAATACAGGCTTTTGAAAGAAAATGTAGACAACCAGATTTTACTTTAAACAAGAAGGAGAAAAAAAGATTTCCTATCAGTTCTGATTATTCAATTGAGTGGCAAATAAAAAGAAAGTTTACTTGCTCTTTTTGCTGGTTTTACAAGTTGAGTCACCCAGCCAGTCAAAAAACAGCTCGGAAAGCAGATGTTTCCATTTTCTGTTGGAGCTTGGAGGCATTCAATTGAAATTCCACAGAACAGCCAAGCAGTTAGCATCACGCTTGCTATCACACTGGAAAAATGTGAATTAGAATTACACATATATCAATTCATTAGTGGGTTGGAAGGAAAACAATACACAATAGTTACTCACTGGAGTCTAAATGCAATTGTCACTAATCACAGTGAGGAAGAGAGATTATGAACTTCACAGCTGCTGAGACAAAAGGAATTATGTACTTCTCAGGCCAAAGGAAAGGTGATTAATATGCCTTTATCAAAAGACTTTGAGACATAATAGCTTCCTCACTATACTTGTCTCATTGAGAGCAAACACAAAAAGATATACCTAGTTTCAAGTCGGCTTTTGCACAGAAGCTGAACATTTTTCTATTACACAGATTACTGTACAGTGGAAAAGGAGACTCAGCCAGTCCATCCAAAAGTTGACACCCTATGTCTGAAAAGCCCTGTCTATCTGTTGTTCACTTTTATTCTTTTTAGGCAGATGTTACACCTACTTACTGCTGCTAAGGACATGAAACACATTCACTTGAAAAGTAAAGCAATAATCTGAAAAAAAAAAAAGATATTGAGCAAAGTATGATGGAACATATCAGACCTAATTTACAACAACATGCAGGTTCTAAAAGATTTGCTAAAGATTTGCCTTCTCAGCTTGCAGCAGGAGGTAGATGTCAGCCCATTTAAAATTTGTTTGCTTGCACTTACTTGATCCCCTTTACTTATTCTGATGTTCATTTCAAGCAAAAGAGAAAGCTGTTACTGTCATGGAATGATCATGTTTTTGATGGGGAGGCAGGAGAAAGAGATTGCAGGTAGTGTTTTCTTCTTCTTCTGAAACCACAGGGTTTCACAGATGATTTGACCTAAAGCTAAATCATTTTGTTTGTGGGGTTAGTGTTCAGCTGGATCAGTGAACTGATCAGCGAACTGATCCAGCTCCTGTCACAGCCCCGCTAAGGAAGCTGGGACAGATGAAACCATCCAGCACCCATCTACGGAAAGACCTGCGTGTACAGCTGTGACACCACAACCTCAGTCCTCCAGCTTCATAGGCAGGTCTGTAAATGGCCATCAAACCACCCACCGCACAGACACAGCAAACATCCCCCCACGGGGCAAGAATCGTGCAGACTTTAGTTACAGAGCACTAGTGGTTCTCTAAGCTATTTTCCTGACTGTATCTCCCTGCAGGCACACAGGTGGTAGAAGACCCAGCAGTCTTCTGGTGTAAATGTCTTCTCAAATGAGCTCCCAGCATGTGGCAGGCCTGCTATGGAGTCCAGCCAAACTTCTAAGCTCCAGGACCAGCCCTGCTTGCGTGATCTGTCAGAAAACAGATCTGTGGATATGCCTTTGCTTCTTTTATAATTTCTGCAGGCATGGGGCAGGCACATGGAATGCCAGAAGACGGTTAAGACAGCATCATAAAATGTACAGAGATGACTAAAAGTAATTGTATGTGGCAGATTTTGTCACCTCTCCAGCTAAAAGCGTATACCCTCTTGATCCAAACTACCTTCTGACATTCCACCTTTACCTTCTTCTCAAGTTTTATAAAAGTTAGCCAGTGGGTCATTCAGTATTTTAAAGCAGTGAATTAGAAGATACAAAGAAGACACAGTGCAGCATCACGCCTGCACTTTTTTCCACTTAACACCTTCCCCTCTTTTTGTACCTTTTCTTGCTCATGCACACATCACGTCCAATTTATCACAGTGTCCACTGGTGCAAAGTCAGCAATGGATTTCACCTTGTGGAGCTTTTCATTTCTTGCTGAATTCATTTTCAATTAGTTAAAGAAATAGGGAAGTGTTGAATCATCTGTCATACATTTACAGAGCGCACCGAGTTGTTCTGCTCAGCATACAGATAATGGGGAAAAAAACATTCATTGAGCCAATGAATTTAAATCACTTAAAGTAGAGGGCAAACAAAAAGTAAATCTAGATGTTTACAGTTCATCTTTTAGCATTCTCTCATTTTGCTTCTTCACTGACTCTATGTGTCCTTCTCTAATGGATGAATGGGAGCAAATCTCCCATAGTCGGGTAGCAGTCAAAGAGTTTTACATTTTTTAGTGAATGTTAAACTAAGATCCAACAGGCAGTCTCTGAGCCTGACTGCATTCCCAGACACTCAGTTATCTTGCATATTAGTAATTCAATAGACTGCGTATGAGACTGGCATCCACCAATAAAGCCCCATGCTTGAACATGCAGAGCTACATATTAGTTGCAAGTCCTATTTATAATGCTTTATGTGTGCAGACTATAAGAAGCAGATATCAGGGAGTGTGGAGCCTCAAACCAAAGTGTATTCACCCATTATGCTGGCTGCACAAGTGGCATGACTGTTTTTAAAAATGTGCTAAGTCCCCTCTCTAGTTATTAGCATGCTTTACATAACGTAAATGATGCTCAGGTAATTTGAATTTGCTTGATTCAGACTGTGTGTTCCCGGGAGCCTTGCACTGCTTGCAGCACTGAGCACTGTCTGCAAACTCCCAGTCAAATGTCTCACACGCAATTTGACTGAGCACTACAGTGCACCCCTTCAAATTGTGTTCTTATCTGGTTGTTGCCCTTTTCTTGCAGCAGGAAAAAGGTCCTTTGCAATATCAGTAAATGTACAGTATTCCTTGAGTTCCTGTGGAACTAGATTTATTGCCTATCGTTACAAGTTTTTGTATTAAAGTTGTTTGCTTTAGCAATTGCTGCTCTTTGTTTTTTCTTAGTTTAATGTGGAGTTAAAGGGCATGAACTTGAAACTGGGAATAAATGTACAATTAACATGTTGCTTACTGCTTTGAGTTCTTATCTGTATGTATAACTGTACATATAACAGAAAAACTGCTTTGTTCAAATTCTTTTGCTCATAATTGGCCATTGCATGTAAGCTTGAATGTGCAAATACTGTTAATTGAGAGGCTGCCTTAGAAAATAGCATTTTTGAACGTTCTCCTTTGAATCCAGGTCATATTTATTGCTTCCAATTCTTCTTGTACTAAGAAATCTCTTTTTTTGTTGTGAAGATGTAAAAGTTGAAAGCTTCTAATTCTGAAATATATCACACAGCCTTCCTAAGTTTTTTGAGAAGACCTATTTTATCTTCAGTATGTAGTTCACAACAAATAAAGCATTTATAAATTTGTCTCTGGCTGAGACGTTTTAAAGACCTCTGGGGCATGCAGAGATACTTGATGTATACTTTCAGCCAGTTAGATGGTAAATACATGCTATCTAATGCTCTTATCAAATATTAGTCTTGAATTACATTGTAGCCGCTTTTGTTTAGAATTCAATCCCAAAGCTGGTTATGGAGCTATTAGAGTTTGATACGTTTGCCTGTCTTCCACTGAAAAATTGCTTTGCACAGTAAGTGAAAAGATCTTCAAAATGAAGGCAAGAAATACTGAACTCATTTCCCACTCTGTTATTCGGCTTATTGCAACCTTTGAAAATTGTCATAAAAATTTAAAAACTAAAAATCCAATCAACTCTTCTTCATCAATATAATAAATATTAAATGGGAATGGAATGAGAAGATTCTTTATTCATTCTCCTCTATTCACGACCCCTCAGTGAGACTCAGTCAGATCACTTTCAATGAACAGGACTGCTAACACTAGTAAATGCTATTACTGAAATAAAAATATTTATTTCCAACTCATCATAAATAAAAATATCTAGTTTTACAATGAAGGCCATTTATTTTTCATTTTTAAATTATGATAACGATAGCTTATACCTTTTAAATGTTGTATCTCAAGTTTTGAAAAGGCAATTAGTTTTCTGCTTACTGTTTTCCACCAATAGATGGCAGGTGAAGCCTTAGAAATTTATTCACTTGCTACAGCATGAAATAAGAACATATAGTTTGCACTTGCCAGCTGTAAATCGGTGCTCTCTGATATCTCTTCAGATGTGATCGTGCTTTAGTCCTAGCCCATCCACCTTGCATTATAAATCTTAGCCCAAGTTTAGGAATGGCTACATTTTGTGTGTAAGACTGTTAATTCTTATTTATTTTGTCCTACTCCAGTAGGTCAAACTGAAGTTTGTGCACATCGCGTTTCTCTCTTGGTTGGGAATGTATTTGTCAGCACGGCATAGCAGCTGTTACATTCATTTAGGGCCTTAGGACTGAGCTTTCTGTAATGAAACAAGAAAGCTCTGCATTCATACCCGTGTCACAAATCTTACTGATTGTAAGCTGGCACAGAATAGCTTGAAGCTCAAGCTTTGATTTCCAGTTCCATAAAAGCTAGAATCATGAGAGAGAGAGGGAGAGAGAGTGACTGGTGGCAGAAAGAGCCTACTACGGTGATAAAATTAATTTTAATAAACCACAATAAGGATGCTCATAATGTGATACTATAATTCTTCACATATAATGCTGTATTTTTTAGAAACATCCAGTTTTTCTCTGAAACATAGAAGCAGGAGGGATTGAATCTTGTTTACATACAAGCCAGGTACAGTGCTTAAAGTCACAATGAAGGGGTATAAAAAGATAGGGATTTTCTTCTGCACACGAT
Organism: Phoenicopterus ruber ruber; assembly: GCA_009819775.1. Taxonomy (NCBI): domain Eukaryota; kingdom Metazoa; phylum Chordata; class Aves; order Phoenicopteriformes; family Phoenicopteridae; genus Phoenicopterus; species Phoenicopterus ruber. The sequence goes on from CM020216.1 coordinate 97,689,231, forward strand.
ATAATGATTTTAAGGACAGCATGTAATGCGTTGTAATCAATCAATTGTAGGATTCACTTGAAAAATGAATAGGAGCGTGCATAAATCACATGGTTTGAGGATTGCAGTGCACAAAAGGGTACCTTTCCTTCTAGGCAATCTGCATTAGTAAATGTGCATTATTTCTCCTGCAAAATGATTTCCTGAAATCAGTCTGCCTCGCAATTGCCCTGCTGTTACTGGCAGTCTAAGTATTGATGACTAAGTGACCATTAGAGCTCAGCTGGTTCTTGTATATATCACAGTAGCTCCTCCAGGCTGACCGAGTAGACACGTCTGACTGCTCTGATACCTGCATGGCAGCCTGGATGAATTCTATTAATCCAATCCATTCACTAATCCTTCCATTTTCATACGTTAATTTGGTTTTGTGAGCTCCACTTCTAACTGTAACTCTGAGCACGTATTAAAGCTTCCGCTGCGTGGGCAACAGCAGCAAAACATGAATAAAACCCAAGGCCATCAAGAAGCACCAATGATGAGACACTGAACAACGAAGATCACGCGGCTGAGTCAGTGACTATTAATCACTCTCTGCCAGTATGTTATAGAAGAGAGGGGAGGATGTCTGAACCTGCTTCAAATTAACACCTCTCCAGTGAACTGGGGAAGTTTGGCAGCATATACCATGACCAAAATTTTTTAAAAAGTTGATTTTAGGTGTCCAGTTTAGGTGCCTTAGGCTCTCTAGTCCAGACGACAAAGAGAAGACAGCTGTTTGAATGCCCCTCTGCAGGAAACCCCCTGACTATGTAGGAACCTGAACTTCCAACCCTATCACTTCAGGCAAATACCCCAAATCAGGCAGCATGAATGAGCCCTTTAGATACTGTACCTGTCACTGAATGTGAAACAAATGGGTGCAATTAACAAGCAACTTCCCAAGGGCCAGGTCATAGCATGCAAAACCAGCACACTACCACTAACTTGACAGTAACACGACGCTAAGATGTACAAGATCTTGACCCTCAAATGACAGCACATGTTATCATAACTGAATTATGGCTCAAAGTTGCGCATTTCCCCTTGGCTTGCTTTTGTTTGGAGCCTCTCCCCCTGAAGAGTAAACTTTTCATTTAAACCTCAATTGAGAGCAGCCTGTAGCCAGTGAAACTACAGAGAAAGGTCTGTAAACAATAACTGCTCTGTAGAGAACAAGCTGACCTTTATAGACGTTAAACAAAACAAAAAGGGTTGATTGATGCTGTGCAGTACATGCTCTCCAAAATATTAAAACCAAGAAAGTCATGGAAGGTTAGTTTATGAACATAGAGCGTGACAAATTATGTCAGCAGATGGTGGGGTAGGAAAGTGGAAAGCATGATTAGGTAAAAGATTTAGGGAAAAAAGCCTGTATGCTCAGCTGGAAAAGGAAAAGTGTGTAATACTGACTTCTATTAAATGGAAACAAAAACCAAACCTATGTTACCTAGAGCAGGTCAGTTGCTAAAGTCTCCATGACTCATTTTTAAAAATCCTGATTAATACAGTAAGATATGGTATAATGTTTTTTAGAATAAGAAATCTATTCGTAAACTCCAAAGGATAATTACTTACAGTTGAGCCACAAACATGTTATTAATACAGAGAAGGACAATCTATCCTATATAGAATCATAGAATCATTTAGGTTGGAAAAGACCTTTAAGATCATCGAGTCCAACTGTTAACCTATCACTGCCAAGTCCACCCCTAAACCATGTCCCTAAGCACCACATCTGCACGTCTTTTAAATACTTCCAGGGATGGTGACTCAACCACTTCCCTGGGCAGCCTGTTCCAGTGCTTGATAACACTTTTGGTGAAGAAATTTTTCCTAATATCCAATCTAAACCTCCCCTGGCGCAACCTGAGGCTGTTTCCTCTTGTCCTATCGCTTGTTACTTGGGAAGAGACCAACACCCACCTCACTACAACCTCCTTTCAGGTAGTTTCAGCTTCAGTCTGCCCGTGTCTTGTCAACCCAAACTACAGACAAAGGCTGCAGAATACTGCACCTTTTTCTCTTTTTCCTTTGCTCCCTTTTAATTTTCCCTTCCCCCAGAAATGTACAGGGTGGAGGGGCAACTGTGTTCAGCTTAAATACATCTCTTCCTGTCACTTTCTGGAACAGGATAGTTTCATCATCCAGAACTTCAAGGAGGTTCCAGGTAACTTTCTCATTTCCATAGATGCTCCTCAGTCTGCAATGGTATTTTTCAGGTGCAAAAGCAGGTCCCTCCTATATGGTGGATGTAGGAGCAGTAAGCACTGTACTCTCATTGCAGATGCTAGTGCTGGAACAGTTTTCCCACCAAGGAGACCTAGGGGCTCAAGGAGCTAGAGGGCCCCTTAAATTTCAATTTGCCGCAGTTCAGAGGCATCTGCACTATAAAAGTCTTGAGGCACAAGGACTGTTCAGCTAAGCCAGGTTGAAGGGCAAAGATAAGAAGGGCGTCAGCAGGAACAGGGTGGGTGCCGATAGCACTTTGATGGCAAGCGAAGAACATTCTTATTGAACCTCCTGAAGTTATAGAGGGACCATCAAATTCCCTTAAGGACTTTGTGAAGACACAACCCCACAGGCTTGAAACTGCATAAGAGAGAATAGCTATGCAGATCTCTCTATCCTCCTAGGGCTGCTGTCCATTCCCAAGCTGCAGTACATCGGTGACAGTCTCAGCTGCTCCCAAGCTCCTGCCCAGTCCCCTGCATCAGCAAGTCTCTAGGCATAGTGCACTCTGTGCCCACCCCAATGTGCCTCTGAAGCCAGAAAGCCACAGCTGAATATTCACGTCCCTTCTGCAAGGAGCGGGGGCCCTAGGAGGGATAAGCCTTCACTTCACCAGACTTGCAGGGGAAGCCACATCTCTCATCCAGTGGTAACAGGACACAAGCAGTTATTTACAGACGGGTACCATACTGTCTCTGACGCAAAACACACATCCCCACAGCACCTATCCAATACTGTAAACAAGGACCTAACCATGTGTTGAAAGCAATGCCCAGAACAGAAGTACTTTAATACAAAAATGTTTATGCCAAAACCATAGTACTGCTCCTGTCGTGCTTTTTGTATACTTTAAACATAGTTTCTAGAAGACATTAAAACTGGCTTTGGACAGTGGAGGAGCTCTCTGGAATTAGAGCCATTAGCAATGCAGGTTGACTTGGAGAAAGTTAAGGATCACACTGTGATCCTTCAAGTAATCTTGCTGGGAATCTGAGGTGAAAGCCTGAGATCACTGAAGTCAAGAGGCATTTTGACTTCAGTGGGACCAGCATCTCTCCTTGACTTTTAAGCAAAACACATACCTCTAAAAAATGAAGTTAATAATCAACATGTTATAGACTATTTTGCCTTAAAGTGAAGCACAGCACTCTGCTAATGAAACATGAAAGTGCAGGTACACGTCTTTGGATTGGCTATTGGGTAAGGTCTGAGCAAAACTTGTGGGGAGAAGAAGGGACTTTCCAGACAACTCCCAAAAGCAAATCTATGATCACATTAGGAATCTACGTTAAAGGGACAAAGAAGCTCGTGAAACCAGTGCAGCAAGGTATAAAGATACCCAGGTAGGAAAGAGAAACAAGAAGTCATCCAACAATAAAGAATCGCCTTCAAAAGCTCAGACATAATATTTGTAGATGTGGAATGATTTCTAGAGATGCTGAGCTGAGTTTGATGGATGCTCGGGATCACCGAATATCAAGGAAACTTACTTTATTCCTGTGCACTATCCAACACCCTGCATAGTATCCAATTCGTTTTAGCTGCAGACAAATTATTGAAAACTTTTACATTTTCCCGGTTGCAAACTGAAACTATTTACCATAGGCGTGGCCTCTGTGAAATCCATCAGGAGGTCACCTGGCTCCAAAGCAAATGTACTTCCAGCATCTGTGGAACTCTAAAGGCAAAGAAAAAACCCAGCATTGAAAAAATATTTAATTTCTGTAATTCTGTTAGTTGGGGTTTTTTTAAATTATCTTTTTAAAATTCTTTTTAAATCTGGCAATCCATTGCCAAATGGATTTCAAATTCATACCATGTTTTTTAAGTATGGCAACTCAGGAAAGACAGACAACAAAATTATGCACCTTTGAAATCAAGGTAAATATTAATTTAGTCCTGACCCACTGCCCCCTAATGTTGATGAAAAACTATTATGGATTTTAGTTGGGTCTTGGAGCAGGCTCTAAATATTTCCTTACACAACAGGTTAAACATATTACTACAACTCTGCATTAAAAACTATTCCTAAATGTAGAATTACTCCATCTAAGTAAAACATGTTATCTGCAACTCCCTCCCACCCTTCCTGAATGCTCTCTGAACTGACGTAAGCTCATCTCTTTGCATATTACCTTGCCACCAGGTGAAACCTGTGTTTGTCCTTCTGACGTCTGTGGCGTACACGTTTTCTGTGACCCGGGAGATGCTGAAGACACAGGCGTTGATGCTGCTGCTGCCAGTGCTGGAGGAAGGTCATCTTCATCACTGCAGTTTATAAAAGCAGACAGATCTTCTCATTAGAAAATGTCACTGGACTTTGACTGTACTTGTGCTGGAGGAGGCACTGGAAACCTGTATGTCAGCTGTAGTGCTTTGGAGTGAAGTTCTGTTTACTCTTCCATCTGTAATGCAGCTAACTTTTCAAGTGAATTAGATTTTTTAAGCTTTAAAAATTCCTCAAAAGTTGATTGTCTAGGTAGCTCTCATCTTCAAATGGAAATCTTATGGGTATGATGTGCAAGTGTGGTTTCTACGGAGTATGTATATATGGATAAATGAACTGATTTGATATTACTATACTTCAATGTTTATTCTTTTCTACAGAGACTGGCTGTATTGATAAGACCAGATCTGGTTAGATCCATCCATGAGACCAACTGCTTCATTGGCTTTAGACCAATGGGAGATTTGACACCCATTATGCAGCTCATCTGTGCTATTGTTTCCAAACTCTTTTTCAAGGACTTTGATTGAATTCAAAAAGGAGCTCTGTAGAAACATTCTTGTGAGGGTATCTTTTTTTTCCTGTCTCATTTATTCCATTTACAGAGAAAACATTTTATTTAAAACCAGGTTGCATGCTTCCCTTGGGCTCTAGGCCATCAAGCTGAGCTCTTTCCACCTCACCTACTATCACCATGAAATGAAAGCCAGTAGAGAATATTATACCTTCATTTACTTTTGTAGAGCCCCATTGACTACAAATCATTGGGATCAGTCAGCCCTGAGTCAGGATGTTTCCAATTGCTAATTGCAATTGCATGGAGGTAAAGAGTCACAATTTGGCCTACAGAACCTTTATTACTGGGAATGATGTGTGAAAAGGAAAGACTACAGCTTGACAGTTTAGAGTGTGGGGAAGAATGATGAGAATAGTGATTTCTGCTCATAAAATGGCACCAATTTTAACTACCAATTAGGTAGGTAGAGTGCACAGAAGCCTGCCATGCCAGTTTGCCAGACACTTCCAGAACAGAACTGTACTTGGTTTGGTGCTACTTGAAGGCAGCATGCCTGGGCAACGCAGTACTTCAAAACTACGTACAGGGTACGCAGCCTTATGGTGGGTTGTTTGGGTGATAACAATGGGGTTTTATTGTGGTATAAAGCTATGGTGATTAATGTTATCTTTTCCATACTTCATTTTTTATTTCTTCTGGGTAAGGATAGAATTAAGCACCAGAGCATGTACTGTTTTAATGCTGGAAAGAAAATGCAAAATCTTTTGGACCTGTTCAATAGATGTTTTATTGATGCAACAAGCCAGAGTTGGGCTGTTGACCTAGTTAATCTCTCTTTCAGAAACACGTAGCTGACATTTTCTCAGTCCTCGCTCCTCACTCTCAGCAGGAATACACTGGCACCCTCCCCATCCTTGCTGAGTAAAGCTGCTCTCTTGCATACAAGGAAGTGGAAAATTGTCAAGAACTTGCCAGTTCAGAACGGCTTCTTAGTTTCTGCAAAGCAAAGCTAAGGGTTAGGGTCCAGTCTTACCAGTCATCAAGCTATGAGCACGCTAGCTATAAGACTGAGAATTGGCCTTCTTCACTGTATTCCTTTCACAATACTCCTTCACTATTTCTTTGCATTTCCCATATTTGCATTCCAGACACAAGATAATTTAAATTTAATAGAATTTGGGTCTACAAAAAAAAAATTTAAAAATCACAGCCTGTATTTTTAACTAGGGAATCTTCAGCCCTACACATAGCCATAGCATAGCTGATACCTTTGGTTAGATGTGTTTATGTGCTGTTCTTCATGCCTAACACTGGACAACTGAAAATCCACATGGAGGCAAGACATGCTCAAAACTGGTTCCTCAAAAACTCACCAATCAAAAATTCAGAATTCACTCCTGAATACAATTTAAAAAAAACCAAACCAACTGTTTAAATGTTGTTTCTCTCTATGTGTGTAATAACACTACTGCCTTTTTCATCACATGACTCTGCCTCTAGTCTCCTTTCCATTCCACTTGCCTCCCACTGCACTACATGTCACTTCAGCTCTTGCCTTCACAAGTTCTGCTCTTCCCAGACACTGCTGGATTCTCCGTGGTACTGTTACTCCCAATGGCCCCTGGCATCCTTTCCCTTCTCTCTAGGACAACCTCTCACGCATTTTCATTTACCCTCTCCTCCTTTCCTCGATGCTGTTCTCATGTGTGGGGCCACGTGTTCTGCAGGTGCTCAGCAGCTCTGGGGGACCGGCTGACTGTTCACGTACAGAAAAGGGAGGTGCTCAGGCTCTGGCCCAAAGATTTTCTCTTTGCCCTTTAAGAACAGGTTGGCTAAACAATTTCTCAGAAAAGAATGACCTAGGAACAGCTGATTCTGCTTCAGGGATGACCCCTTGAGGTACCTATTTTCATTATTCTACGTCCTATTACTTATACCTCTCCTTTGGTTGTCACCTTCTACTTATTGGTAAACACACCCTCTCTAGCCCTAACCTACCTTATTGCAATATTTTTCACCCAGATTCTTAAAAACTGATTTCTCAATCATTCTATCTTCAAAACCAACTTATCCTACTACCTTACTTTGATGGTGCCATGGGAAATTTTCTGCTTCTGCATACATAACATCACCAAGGTATCCTTTACATCAACATTGTCTACACAGCATAACCCTGTTCTCTTTGTTTGCTACGTAGCAGTACTTGAGGACCAAGTTTAACAATCTGTTTAGGTTAAAACTTAAATTGAAAGCTTTTCCAAGTGCGCGTATGAAACCTGTGACTATGCTTTCAATAGGACATGAATTTCTTGCCTGTCCTTACATATCCGTGTGCTCAAAGAATAGGATCAGCCATCGCATCCTGTTCATTACCTGCCATACGCATAGTATCAAATAATTGGTCCTCTCAGTGCCACAGCCTTTTCCTTTGCTGACGGTTATCTACAAGTCCCCGCATTATATAAAAATCTGAAAAATCAGATGCATCTTGAAATGTGTAGGAGATTTCCTTCCCCTGGCTTGTGGAAAAAGAGGTAGTAGAACTGGTGTCTTGTTCAAGAAAAGCACACTGCTGTCTGAGCTACGCCGGGCAGAGCGAGTGAGCAGGCTTCATTCGGGCCTTGGGAAACTGCTTCTACCAAATGCTGCCAAGTTCCCTGTCACACATTACCTTCAGGATTAGCAGGCAGGAAGGGAAGCTGGGTTCTCTTCCCAGCTTGAGTTGTCAATTCCCATCTCCTATCTCATTTTCAAACCGTACTGGTTGATGTCTCACAGTAAAAGAGAGCATGTTATGTGTCCTGCTGACCAAGCTGTGGCTGTGTGTTCCCGGATGTCAGCCTTGGTCTCTTGGACAAATACCCATTTGGCTAATTGCTCATATTCCTCCTAGTTTCAATTTGATTCATTCTTCTGTTTCTTCTCGTAAATATTTTTTCAGTTTTAGTGATGTAGACTGTTACTTCTTTTCCATAACAAAAGCCAGTGTTCTTAATAGTGAGACAGAAAATAACTACATATTGATTATTATTAGAATCCTTTTGGAAAGAAGGAAAACTTTTGCTAATGTTGCTATATATTTAGTGACACTACAATGTTAAATTGCTGGCAGGACTAACAGCTGCCATTCCATGTAGAAAGTATACATATTTTTTTCTTCATTATGGCATTGGTGTTTTAGTATGAATAAGTTTATGCTGATATTGTCCCTTTTTTCTTTTTCTGCTCAGTTTAATCCCCTAGTTTCTAGTGGCCTTGTCTGTCCTTTCATATGAAGGACAAATCAACAAACTGATTTCCACATCTATTCAGTATCTCACATCTCCAGAGACTCTCAAATTGGATTAATTAGGTGTAAATGGAATGCCAAAGCGCCATAGGCACAGATCACTCTTGCCAGGACTAAGATACCTAACCTTGCTGGCTGTAGCTGTAGTGGGCTCAGCAATTTCTGCATGTGACAAAATCACAGAGAGAGAAGGAGAGAGAGGGGGTGTACCTTCTGAGAGGGAATGGCTGACGGCACAGCTTGACCACCCAACAACTAAGGACTGTTTTCCTCATGTTGCAAATGGGCTGGTAATGAAGCAGACAGAGCAGCTGGCTCCAGATCACACCAGGTCTTTGACATTTCATGTGGAAAAGAGGTTTTTAATTCCTACCCTGTAAGCTCAGAAAAGGCAGAGGGCCTGCAATTCTGAGGGTTAGCAACTGCATAGGGATGGCAAATTCGTTTCGTGTTAAAAGCTTAAAGATTCTCAGTGATGAAAGGAACGGTATCAGTATAAGATCATTATCATGTAATTGCACTCATGCCTTTCAGAAGGCATAGCTAGAGCAATAATTAGCATCCCCCTTCATTTTCAGTTATAGTAGGCAAAAACATAAAGATAGTGCTATACATTACTCACAAACTGTACTGCCTCGTTAACTTTCTCACACGAGAAACTTTAACCTCCTGCTTTTCTGTAGGGCCAGTTGATGGCGTAGTTTCAGGTCGCACTGGAGCTGGACTTCTAAAAATAACAAGAAAAATATATGTAGCACAGTCTTTATTTAAACTACTTCAGGCATATCAACAAAGTTCTAACTCATCAACACATATTTATCTTGCAAAGTGGCAAGTGCCCATTGAAGTTCATCCTTTTGTTCCATTTATAGTCCACAGGCCAGTGTGCATGAACAGAAAAGGATGTGCGAACTCGCTCTCCTGTGCATTGCATACCATTTATGAAAGCAGCAACTGATTACAAATACAGAGCCTATGTAAGAGACCATGTGGAAATGTCATTGTTTCCAAAATACAACTTTTCAATAACAGCCCAGCAATTCAGACATGTCAGAAATATTTTAACAAAAAATACCTTTAACAAAAACTATTTTATGAATTGTGAAACCTGTTTTGCTTAAATAGCTTTTACCTGAAATCAAACATTATCCTTCTGCATTTGAAAGAGCAGCTCAAGGGAAATGAACTAATGGATTTGATCCAAGAATCATAGAATAGTTTGGGTTGGAAGGGACCTTTAAAGGTCATCTAATCCAACCCCCCTGACTCAGACATGTTTCAGATGCTCATGAATGTGAAATGCACCTGCAGAGCTCCAGTAAAGGATAGAAATGGGAACGAAGAGAGCCACATAAACGGATCTTCTCTTTAACCATTTATCAGTAGAGTTCACTAAGGCTTGAATACAAATAGCATAAATACTAAATACAAGATCTTCATGACCTTGGGAGGAAATTGTTTCAACCATGATCTTGAGTGGCATGAAGACACATGGATTATCTTAAATACTACTTATATTTGAAGCAACACATTATGATTAAATATGTTGTATGTGTATTAGAAATGCTGTAAGCATAATAAATATGCCAATGTTAAAGGAGTAATTTTAAAGCCTTGATTAATAATATGTGGAATGGTATTCTGCCATCTAATCTGAAGTCAGATACTAAGTTAGTACTTCAGCAGCCCTACTGTTTGCTGGTGGGACTGCTCATGCACTGAGGTACATTCCACAACTGGCAGAAGTGGCACAATCTTGTCTCTAATACTATAAATTTGGGTTGAATTTTTTGAGTCTACTTGCATCATATTAGTCTTCTAAAGCCATAATAAGATAAGCATATTTAATCTTCACAATTGCAGTTCCCTCTGATGCCCCTGTGGGTTTTAAGCTTCATTAACTCTCTCTGGTAACTTCTGAACCCGCTGTCCAGCTACAACAGACCCTACTGGGATGGCATAGCCTTCAGATTATATCTTCAGTTTTCCTATGTGTTTTTTAGTCTTTGGGGAGGCCACAGAGCATAAGATGGAGGAATGGGAAGTGGCGTACAAAGGACATACATAAATCATAAACCCAACTCTACTTCTACTTCTCATGGAACAACTCTTGTTGATTTTTGTTCTGCTTTGTGATCCCATTAATTTCAAGGAGTCAGTACAGATAGCAGCAAGATTCATATCTTGCCCTTTCCCAAATTCCAATTTCAGGGTCAGTCACTTCTACCTCAGATTTGCAATGAAATTAATGCAGAAAAATCCAGTCAGATTTTCAGACTTTTTGCCGAGTTTCTTAGGGTAGCAAATAAGGGGAGGATAAGAGAAGAAAAAAGCCCAAACTATCTTGGTTTTAATCTTGAAGTCAGTACTTCTGATCTGGAAATCTGTGAATCAACATCGTGATGGACGCCCCCAATGTCATTTTCATCAAGTCAGTCTTTAGAGTGGATGACTTCTCTAGCTTCTCTAGCTTCTTTTTTTAGACACCTTGTGCTAAACCAAAGGTAGCTTTTGACAACTGAAAAAAATTACTAGTTCAATTTACCCAAAGCAATTTTCAGTTCAAGTTCTGACATAAGCAGGATAAATATGTGAAGACCTGTTTAACGACTGGATCTGATGGTCAAATCCTCAAGGGGTGTGAATTTGTGTAATGCCATTATTTCCAGCTCAAGCCTTCTGAAATACATTAGCTGAAATTCTTGCTCTGAATGAGCAGTCCCCACGATTCTCCAATACCTTTCTAAGACCATAGTTACAAGCTTTAAACCTTTTCATCAACCCAGTGAAAGCAGGAACAAAAAAAGTGGTATCAACTACACGTGAGTTGAAAAATGTTTGCTCAAAAGGATAATAAGCAATGCACTAGTACAATCAAGGGGCTCAGGAAACAACACAGTGTGGAACAGCAAAGCTGGTAACATCTATTTCCAGCTCATGGCTACTTCAAGTTTCTCAAGACAACGTTATAATCTGTACTGAAAGTAAATCAGATATTTTCACACAAAGGAAAATTTGAAATTATAATTTCAGTTCCTTTAAAAAGTTTCATTTTACAAAGCCTTTTGATTCTTATGGTTTGCAATTTTTAAAAAAGGGGAGGAGGTGGGACTTTCAAAGTAGTTATTTCAATTGCCAAAATCAAATTTTTGTTTGAAAAGATATTGTGCAATTTTGTAACTAAAGCAGTTTATAATGATTTCAAAGCAAGTTATGAAACTGATTTGTATATATGAAACGTTTTAAAGTTCTAAGTCTGAATTCATTTTGAAAAAAGTTTCACATGAAAAATTTCACTCAACTGTGATTAAAACTGTTTGAGAACCAAACAGGACCTACTCTCTAACCCAACAAATAGATGAAAAACTTCCCTTCCTTTGAATGCTGCAAATTTGCAAGTGAACAATATAAAAAAAAGCTAAGATACAGTACCACTAGACATACCTACTCCTACTTCAGTGATTGTAACTGCTCAGATAAACTTTGCTTGTATTTTGTATCATGCTAGTAAAGCATCCCACTCACTTATTTTGCAAAAGCAATACAATTTTAAGAGAAAAAACTTCTTTCCCTTTATTACAAAATTTTGCCATCATTTTTGTTAGAGGCTGGATGCAGTGACTATCTTTCTCCTGATATTTATCAGGCCTCTGGGAGAGAAACAAGCACCATTTAATTGCACATTTCAAGAAGCTGCAGGTTCTCTAGGGTGTAAATTGAAGCTACCTCTGAATGAAAAAGAGCAGTGGCAATGCCTCCACCCAAAGAGGCTGACTGAATCCAGTCTACCATAAGCAGAAGACGAAATGTTAGACTAGTCCTACCAACTGCAGAGCTAGACTTTTGCCCTCATTAAAACCTTGCTAGGTTAGCTCTTTCCACACCAGCCTAAAAAAATCTGTGACAGCTCCTGTTTCATCTCCAAACACTCTTCCTCAGTCTGAACATGCTCAAAACTGTTGCTACTCTCACTTCAGCAACCAGATGCAAGAAGTGCTCAGCTTGATCAACTCATAGCCTGATCTGTGGTTTAGAAATGGCAGGCTTTTAATATCATACAAACCCTTAAGAATGATCTCATTGATATTCCTGAAAAAGAAGCAACTAGAAAGGAGAATAACTTCTATTGTTATCTTTTGAATTCTACAGCCAGAATGTATTCTCTTATATGAAAAGACACGATTCTTGAATAAAAACCTCGTAATTATTTTGGCTATTTATATAGAGTCATTATGTGCAGATATCACCATTTGTAGTACAAAGTCCAATATGTAGTAATTTATGTGAGCTTGAACAAAACCTGAAGTGTTGGAGGATCAGCGGGACTCACGCTTAAGAAAAAAAGAGAAAAAGAAAACGTGCAGTGTACTACAGTTCCTTTATAAGGGTCTGTTTCAATGTCATTAATTCATAAGAAACCTTTTTCCTTTATCAGTATCCAACCACTACAGCATAAAAATGAAGGTACTGAACCAAGAAAGAGTTACTTAATGATCTGGCACCTTACATAAAAATCTGTCACTTCCTGGTGAGAATGACAATAACAACCAGGAATGTCGGCGTGCAGTGGCAGGTCAGCAGAAACTGCCCGTGCGCTGGGAGCCCCAGCACACTCCTGAGCAGCAGCCAGCACGCTCTACTGAACCAGCTTCAGCCCATTTCACAAGCCTGCACAGAAACATAAACAAGTCCTAGGGAGACATTCCCCCAAACCCAAGGAATTAATTTTGTTCTCAGAGTTGCAGCCAACAGGGCTACTGAAACCAAAACTGCTCACAAAAAATATGCGCTCTGGAACATTTCAAGTGACCACAGATGTCCACTGATTTAGCTTGAAACTTCCTCGGGACCATGATGTAGGTGCTCGTGCCGAGGGACTCAGCTGTAATGGGGAGACGAGTTTGCAGGGCTGGGGCTACGCTGCTGCCTGCACCACCCCTTTGCGTACCGTGGCTTCCACAGACTGACATGTCTTCCTCGTCCCCTGCTAAGCTGGCTCTGGGCAGACCTCCGTACTTGTTTGAAACGTGGAAAGTGGGCCGTGTGGGAGCAAACGACTGTGCACCTAGCAAGCTGAAAGGGATAAAATAACTTCTCTTTCCCTGGAAGATCCAGTTCAGAATTTTAAAACCACCGAAGTCTGCTGGAGAAACCTGCTTTCTGCATTTGTCTTTAACAGGTTTTATCCTCTTTGCTTCTGTCTGTGCCTTTTTTGCCATCTGGAACAATCTCTCTCCCTCCATACTCCCAGTCTAAGGCCAAGAGGTAGAGGCTAAAAGCTCCATGATTTACAAGGATACAGCCATCTGCATGAAGGCTGACCTGCCTTCAGGTGCTGACTCATGGAAAAAAATAAAACACTGGCTGATTTTTGGCTTCAGAACTTCCTTTGAGTGGAAGTATGGTAGTGAAAGCTTGGGGAGAAAAAGCAAGGAAGAAAGGAAAAATATTTGATAGATGCGTTCTCTTGTGTATCAAAGACACAGCCTAACAAGCTAAGCAAACACACATAAACACACAAATCTTTTCTCAGTCTGTGCCCTAAGGGTTTCACACTTTTATTTCTTTTCCGAAGTTATGGCCATCTGAAGCTAAGAAACAATAATATGTGCTTTTTCACTTTGATACGGTAGCTTTTCTCAGAAGACATGTTAGCTATCCAAAAGGTAATTTGGACTTTTGAAAACTATTGGCAGTATCAAACTTTCTGAATAAAGGCTTTTCTTCTCTCTCTTTTTTTTTTTTTCCCTTTTAAACTGGGATTGTATATAGATTGCAGATGTACAACAAAGCTCCTTGCTACAAAGCAGCAGCCTAATCCAAAAACAGCTTGTGGGCTTTCCTTGTCCTCCTCACTTGAATTCTGTTTCTTTTAAAGGAAAAAATTCCCCTCTCTCCCTTGTCCTTGTAATGAAAATGTATCTGCAGTCTAGATGAAAATGTGATGCTCCTGTAGTCCAACAGATAGATAATGATGATACAGAAACTGTTCTTTTCCCCCAGCTCAGAGTAATGTTGCAGGTCAACACCCAGTATCTAAGGTCAAACTGAGCTACAAATCCTACCTCTCCTTACAGCAACCAGGACAGCCATTATAAATGCTGTGGTTTCCAAAGAGCCTAGGTGCAGTTTAAGGGACACAGCCAAAGAAATACACCTCGAGTGGGGTATTTCATCAACTTAACCTCATCTGAAAGGTCTGAGTACTGCTCCTTTCTCTGTAGTTTGGAGATTAAGAATACAATTGCAAACAATTCATCAGCATCTGACTTCAGGCAACAGGTCAAAGAGCTCTTTAATACTCGGAATGAAGTCAAAGAACATACCTAGGTGTCCTATCTGCAATCTTTAATGCAGGCTGGCATGCAAAGGGTATGCAAGAGTTCAGCTTGAAGTTATGACTTTGAAGCAGAAATTTCTGGGTGAGGTTCCTGTAAAAAGCTGTAGCAGCAGATCCATTAACCCGTCCGCTGGATTGAGGCCAGGCTGATTTTAGCTAGTCACTTTGTTTTTGGAAACGCTGGTTGAAATTTTTCAATTGGAGAATGAATGTTTTTTTTATTTTTGAGGATGAAGATTGAATGAAAAAGCAGCTTTTTAAAAGCAATTAATATTTGTTAGGAAGAAGTCAGCATAGATAATGTTTTTGGTTTTCCTAGAATATTTCACAATACATTTAGTAGGAGATATTTAAATGTTATGTTTCAGACTCTGCCTCATAGAGTTAAGTCCATTCTGATTCTAAGAAAACACAACCTGCTTGGATTCACTGAAGTTCATGTCAGGTAAAACCAAGCACATAATTTTTGATCAGCTTCAATTCTGACCTGCCTAAAAGTTCTTTTGTATATGTCTATTTTTCTAGGCAAATGAAGTCTTTGACTTGAGGAAACGAGCTGTCCATAATCATCTAGGTGACATGCCTATTCTTAGCCTCCAAATGTCAATTGGACATCTCCTACCACAGCTCTCGCTGGATGGCTGGTCCAAAACTTAGATGCTTAGTGATGCTTAGAAACTACTTACCTAGAAACTGTCCATGGATAAGGCCCCAGACTTGAAGACCTGGTGTCAGTTTGCAGTCTTTGTAAGAACTGCTGTTAGATACAGTGTCAGAGAGAGGTTTGTGGGCCACAGCTGTCTCTATCATTTGAAATTTCTAAATAAAAATCAGTTCATGTGCCTTGAAATCTTGAGCAGCTGATAAGCAGCTGTACAATAAATTCCAGTTCTCTGAGAACACTACTACCACTCCAGAACCCTAGCTTTCCTTACAAAAAAGGAAAGCTGTTCCTTTTTCTTAAAAAAATGTTGTCTTGAGTTATGATTCCAGAGTCCTAAGTCAGCGTCACTGCTAGAAAAAGTCAGTGCACAGAGTACATATTGTTGGACAAGCTAGAACAAACTCCCTGTGCGCATTCCTATATGCTGTTGGAAAGCTACCCTGACATTCACTGGAAGTGTACATATAAAGTTAGATACGGAGGTGTTAGTTTCAGATCCAAAATGTGTACATATTAGGCAAACATCAGTGCGCTTTGCACCTTGCTCCTATGGTCATTTCCTGAGGGCACCTGCAGAGAGCCAAAGTTCTCTGAAGAAAAATGGTTGAGATTCACACTGCACCAGGTAGTTCAGCAGGATGTTAGCTCAGATACCAAGAGATGATAATTCAAATATTAATATAGTCTGTGCGGGTGAGAAAGGAAAGGGAAAATCATGAGAATGCAGACATTACTTTGAGTGACACTCCTCCCTTGATGATACACAAAAATTATATGGAAGAAGTATCATCACTTCAGTCAGAAAAGGTGTAGGACATATTCATATAAATTGAAAGGCAGCCAAACTCAAAGCCTAGTGTACATCAGATGCACGAGCTACAGCAGGGGAATCTCATTCTGACAATCTGTATGACAAAGCTTGCTCTGCATTGGGCATTCAGAAGAGTGCCTGCGATTACTTCTCCTGATTCATCTGTACCCTGGATAACTTGAAATAATTCAATATTTTCCACCCTCCTTTTCTGGTGTGCAGCATCATCAAGCTCTGTGAGATAACATTTAATTTTATGTTACGTGTTGAGCAGCTCCTAATGTAATTAGTCTTAATGTAATAGCATAATTTGGTTTTGGATGGGAAGATTTACAAAGAAAATTAGAATAAATGAATGCACAAAGCACCAGCTGGTGCTTATACCTACTCCCACATAAGAAGAATATTTCTATTTGCAAATGAAAGATGAGATAATTTGGATAACAAGGATCAACAAAGGGTGATGCAGCAGTTGGTCTAAACAGAAAGAAATCCACAGACAAATCCTGAACCATGTGGGATGTAAAGCATGCCAAAGCTGCTAGCAATCTAAAAGCACGTTATAAGGGAAAATAAATATTGCAGTCCATAAATGTACCACATGGTGCACAACAGCAAGTGGCAACAGCAACAAGGACAGTAATAACTGACCAGCCAACTTGAGGGCTTCAGTTGAAGAGGGCTCTTCACTGACAACACTTGGGCACCTGCCTCAGAAATGCAGGAACTTGCATTTACGCATTTGATCAGTATTTTGCATAAGAGGCTATATAATCTCCATCCTTTGAGTTTTTTCAAAATTCAGCTAGACAAAGCCATGGCTGACCTGATCTAGTGCTGGTGACAGTCCTGCTTTGAGCAGAAGGCTGGACTAGATGACTTCCAGATGTCCCTTCCAATCAACAGTTCTATAATTCTACAATAAATAACTAAAATTTCTCAGAAACGATGTCAATTACTATTTCAATTTTTCAAAACATAACCTCAAAAGAGTGTATCTAACTATTTTAAGATCTGGATCATCTTGTGTGTGTAACAGTAAACAGCCACTCCCAAAATGAAGACTAACATTTAGCTGATGATGAAAAAGGTGTTAGTGTTTACATGTACCAGCTCTTGAAGACCTTCAGCCAGATCACCCGAATCAGACATGTATCATGTCTAAACTTTCCTGAGCTCCAAGTGACCATGAAGAAAAAAGCACATTATCAACAAATCCGATAAATGCCAGATAATTCCTGTCTCACAAATTTTATTTCAGTTGCTTACCAAACTCTTTAACTTTAGGCATTTTTGCTAACATTTCCACTGTCTGATTTGTCCCAAGATGAAAGTTTGGCTTGACAAACAGGTTATGCCTGAGAACAACCAGTATTTTGTCTGGTTCCAAAGTATTAACAATTCCTGACATCTGTGTTAATTTGGTCTAATTCTTCACAAACTGGAATTCCTGAAGCTGGTGCAGCAAAGTTATATCGAGGATTACATTCAGCCATATTTGAAGACAAGAACAAAATAATAAATGTGTAGACTTTTATGTTAAGTATAGCCAAACTCTGTGTGTGAGAATCTGTGTGCACATGCACACACATACGCACACTATAGGCTTACCCAGGTGGTCAGAGCCAGAGAGAAAACAGATACTTCAAAGAGTTGTCAGGAGAGGTTCGTGTGTAGGGATTGTGGAAGTTGTACAGATGGTGCTTCTGTCTAGCAAAGCTTTGAATAAGGAGAGGAATAATGGAAGGAATTATCTTGATGGGGTTCTGTGGCTAGCCATATATTTATTACATTTAACAAATGAAGCAGGCTGGCAATTAGGTGGGAAATTTCTGGAAAGAAAGTTCAAGAGGTTATCTTTCTAGCAGCCTATCCCTTTACTAAGAAATGGGTGAGGTTTATAAAAAGGTGAAGAGGTGACTATGTGATTCACATTAACTTGATATGCTGCAGGAGAGAAATCTCTGCATCCCTGATCACTAGATGGGCAGGGCCTCTGATCAAGAGGAGAGTGTGACCAGAGGAGATAACAAACTGGGTGACTACATTTTCATTTTTATATTTCCTACAATAATTTTTACTTCCTTCATTATACAAATATTCTAGCAGACAGCCTGAGCCCTGATCTCTCAAGGCTAAAAGAATTAAATAAAAAAATCCCAGCTAGAGGCAGGTGATGAGAGCCTTACCAAAACTGTACATAAAAACATGAAGTAATCTCAAACCTGAATTAAATTAGATATCTAATCAGTGAATTCTCCCTGAACACTTCTCCCTCAACACTTTTATCTGGACACCAAGTTAGATACCTGGGTGTAAGGGAGTTTCCAAAAGACACGGAAATACCCTCTGTTACTTCCTCATAATCCTTTCTGTCCCATTCGGCACCATGACAGGTCCTCCTCTTACAACACTAAAGAAGAAAATGTTCTGTTAGAAAGGATTTTCTAGCTCTAGCGCAAGATGAATTCCTCTTGTTAGTCATAAAAGGGACTGACACGATCACTACCTCCCTTGCAGACTTGGGCCCTACATCCCAAAAGAAGTACCGTTAAAAATCATTGCAAAATGACTGGCATTGCAAATTCCAAACTAGACCAATGTTCACACAAACATATTTTTACTACATGCCTTGACAAAGCAACCTTAACTATGCAAGGTGGTAACTGCAAACTAACTGTATCTCTTCTTGATTTGATACAGGCAGTATAAAAAGCAAAATAATGCAAATACATAAGTAACACAATTTTCCAGGTAATTCTTCTTCCATAAACCAACATTATGTTCTGCCTTGTCTGAAATGCTTATGTCCCAGCTATATAGCTGGGCTGTACTTCTCTGTACATATTACTTGGGGATTGATGAAAATGTGTGTGCTTTCAAGTCTGTTACAACAGAGCTGTAATAAAGACACGTCAAACTCTTCTTGGTAGGACTCCTGTGTCTCATGAAGATAACTCGTGGCTCTCCTATGTAACCCGCTTTTGAAATTCCCCTCCCATTAGTTGCCCTCGTTTGACTTTGTTCAGCTGAGAGCTCTGTCACGTGCAGCCCGGATGGATCCGGCTGAGGTAACCACACAACTTCCCCTACTGCGACTGTCCAGATCTGCTGCTCTGCTAGGGGTTATCAGCAAAGCAGCAGGGTCAGCAAGGGGAATGTATGACTGTGTCCCAATTCGTAGCGCACTATGTCAGTCTTAATTGCGGAATAAGGAGAGTGTAAGCTAGGACACTGCAGTGCGTATTGGGTTACTGAGTCACCAGCTTTTTCCTCACTGAATGTGGGAACCAGCACTTGAAACAGCCTGGGAGGAAAAAAAATCCTATCCAGAGGAGGGAAAGCTATAGAGAGACACAGCACTACTCTCCAAAAGCAGGGAGGAGAGAGCACTGTACTCTTCTGTGGTCCCACATCCTCCTGCAGCTTAGTCTGACGTGTATAGGTTAGCTATTAATAGGAAGATCAGGAGACAAACCTTGCAATTCCAGCCTGTGCACCAAATGACTGAGCAAATTTCACAGGCTTTCCCCTCCTGAAAGCTGACAAAATAGTGCAATTTCAGCTTCAGCTGAGGGTTCTTCCCCCATATTTAAAATGACTTAGATAGAGAAGGATCCACAGTTTGCCAACAGACAGAGAAAACAAGTGAATAAATTGACTGATACAAGATGACTTTGAATAAGCATAACATTATACACCATTCTGAGGCCATGCCCAACAAAATGACTGGAGACCTGCTTGTAGCAAAAGTGGCTATACCACACATACATATGAGTAATTACTAGTTGAACCAGAACTAATTCTACAAAGAGCTATAGTAATTGTTAGCCAAATTGAGTCTGCCATGGCAGATGCTAAAATAATTGCTCAGGGGGACTACAAGCCATATCCAAGCAGTTAATTCATTAGAAGTGTAATCTTCAGAGTGGCAATGGACGAGCAGACAAAATGGTAGCAGAGAGAGCACAGTTCTTTAATCAAACAAGCACTAACGCCCTCCTTCCTCATCTTCTGTTTCCCTATTTGTACGAACAATTCGTGCTTCAGTTAATGATCAAAACTGCATACGTTTGCTTACTAGCTAGCCTGAACAAATTTCCCAATGTCTTGGGTTTGGAAAAAACAGAGCATTTTGCTAGTGCATTGTACAGTCATCAGTAATCAAATATATGAGTTCACTGTCCCTGCTACAAATCCCTTGCATGAAAAGAGTGGAGTATTGTTAAATAGCTGTGACAGATACTGGTTTCAACTGGCAAGATATTTCAGCAGACAAACATTCCTCAAACATTCACACAGGTGTTGTCTACAGGAATGTCTGCATAGGTACGTGCAGGAATAAAAATTATATTCCACGGGGAGGGCTTTTTCACAAACGATATTTGTGTATTTCTCAACGAAAGAAGAGAAAAATTCCCAGGTGACTTGTCTGACTAGTATGAACTAACCCTTGACTCTACTCAGATGCAATTCCTAGCAGAGCAAAGGCTCATTTATGTCCATCCAAGTCCACAAAATAGAGGTTATAGAGGATATTATTGGCAAATAGATCACATGCTGGCTGTCTGCAAGGGTGCATATGTCCCTGTAGAAAGGGAAGCCACTTGAAGGAGAAGGAGAATTGGTTAGACACTGAATTTATTTTGCATTGTTCTCTGAGTTTTGAATGCAGGCTGTTAAAATTGGTCTATCCCTGAGCATTGATTACTTGTATATTTGCACCTCCAGGACACAGACAGAAAGCAATAAAACAATACCATTTCATTTAGCACAACTGACCGCAGAGGAAACAATGTTTGACATAAACCAGATAAAAATAAATATTAGACAAATATACACCAGACTGCTGCATACCAAGAACTCCAAAGTGGCTTTTATGAGTTTATAAGCTTGGATGTGTGCAAAAGAAAACAGTAAAATTAGCTTTGCAGCCAGGTTGCCATCCTTACTCATGCTGAATAGTACTTCACCTCACAAAGCACACAACTCATTTACAGCTCAGTATGATGAAGAAGGAGAGAAGCTATTACAAAATGTGAAATAGAAAGGCTTTTCTACAGATGTTATGCAGAAGTTCAGCAAAGGTGAGTAAGAAAAACAAGTCTTTAGCCACGTTCCAAATCACACAGGGCTTTACAAACCAAATTCTCCTGAACTGCTTTTGGAAGTGACAGCAACACAGCAAAGGTGTTGTGGCAAAGACAATACATGAAACCCATTTCTATTAAACAAAGAAATAAGTCACTGTGTAACATACATACATGATGAATTTTCTCAGTGGACCTAAGAAAGTTTTGTAGAGCTCTAAAAAGGGCAATGGCACAGGAGAAAAGTAATTCTAAATATCAAATAGACTTTTCAGACCCTTGAACAAACAAACAGGAAAATCACGGCCTGTTAGGCTAGAAGCTACAGTTCTGCAGGGTGTCCTGAGATGAGAGACGTGGGGAACTGGGAATCACAGCTGTACTGCAGGCAAGCCAGGGACTGCCACGGAAAGTAATAGCATCACCTCTCATGTCTCCTCCTGCCTCAGCACCACCAACCATCCTCACTGTTCTTCTCTAGGTAGCTGCTTTCGCTAAGCAAACGTAGCAGCTCTGCTAGTCCAATCTGATCAGAAAGGAATTTTTGAATGAGATGTTTTTGAAGACTATTGCTGATTTATCACCGTATAGGAAAGGTACACATTTGAAAAAAAGGTTGACAAATTTTCACAACTATAACAGTTTCTTTTTGAGTTCAGAATGATTTAATTTGTCAAACATAATTCATTACCCCCCTCATCCAGCCTTTTCTATAAGATGCTTAAATGTCTGCTTTCAGTTGCAAGAGTCACCATCAGAAAGTTATAAAATAAAATAATGAGATGACTAGTGCCCTAGTACATATGTATATTACAGATACATAAACATAGATATAGCATATACCCTAGCATAATAAGCGGATTGAGAGCCGGTGTGATTGTCATGCTTTACATCCTTTTTTTTTTTTTCATCATATTCTCCTCTCAGATGTGGACACTAAAGATGTCCAAAGTGATGGCACTACCATACATACAGAGGCAGGCAATTTCCAAATACCCATGCTGAAACCTCCTCTCTAATCACCTGCTGAAAGACAGCATACTGTGCCATTCAAATAATCTTGACAATTAATATGCCTCTTCAAAATGGCCACCTCAAAAAGGAAGACTACTATCCACTATCAACAGAATAAAAGTACAATCCAAAGTAGTCACTACTGCCTGCAAATGAGCCATTTTTCTGAAGGCTGTATAGCAAATGCCTTTTCTTCTGAAAAAAAACCCTTGCACAAATCAGAAAAACACAAACACAAGGATATTTCAGTTTGGACACCTAGCACATTTGTGATACAAAAGTTATGAAAACTGACTTATTTTTATATAAGCTTTTCTAAGTTTGTCACTAGACCTGACTTTTTACCTTGAGCTTTTATCAGTTGTTTAAGTATATACACTCAGTCTGATTTTTAAAGTTGAGCTTTTATTAATTCTTCAACTATATCTGATATATGTGTATAAAATAAGTACCCTTCTGACAGACACCTTCTCCTCAGGTCATTGCTTGGTGAACTTTACACGGCAACTTGGGGATGTTGACCTGTAACACCTGTTTGAGATAATGTTTGGAAAATGCCTCACTATATCATGCATTTATTTGATGTTTTCCCTACGGACAAGAAGCAACAGACCTTACATTAGGGTCCTGCAGGCTGGAGGTCTTACTGGGATTTATAAAAGAGGTCTCTTCTTTCACAGCCTGTTAAAAGAAGGAGCCAAAGTTTAGTACAACATCCATGCACTTACGATAACACCTCTGTTGTTTATTAAAAAAAATATTCCTGTAAGCACTCCAGAAAACCGCAATACACAGAATGCCTACTCTGCCCAGATTTAAAAGGCACAGTAATTCTTTTTCATCTCCTACAGCTGAGATTCACTGTGATGAGCTGCAATGTACAACGTGCAGAGCAATAGCGTTAGAAAAACACTGGATAGGGATAAAGGAGGAGAAAGAAAGGAATGCTGATATTTATGGTTCCTCCAGAAAGCATTTGAGGAGAAATAATAAAAATCAACCCAGGCAAACATACTGTAGTTGAGTTGTTCTTTTAATTGAAGTAGAATATATATTTATGTAGTCTAATCAAAATAATGATGCCAACTTTTCATTCAGTCTTTGCAAGATTAATTGAAAAATGGGATCCCCTATATATAATCACACTGTACATGCAATTCACAGAAAATCTCACCCACTACTGCTCTCTGTTAAATTACAGAGTCCTGTCTCTCACATACCATTTGTCTATAGAGTTGAAAATACTAGTACTGCAAAATGACTTACATGAAAATTGCTTGATTACTGAGGAAACGCCCGATTTGGGCAGGTATTGGTACATTACACTCTTCAACTGAGATGCAGGGTTCCACAATCCATGGGTAAATGCCAGTGTCAGCGCAGCACTGCACCCCTCTACAGAAAATACTGGTTGAAGACACAAGAGTATCTCCAAATCAGTAATGGACTTGGCAGGCTCTGACATTTCCATTCTGCTAAATGGATAGAAGGGATCTGATACGGGCCTACGACAGAGTGATTTTTCAGTGTTCAGTATCTGAACCGTAATAAATTGAGGCCATTGGTCCAGATCAAATTGACTTAAATATGTCAGTCTCATACTCTTCAAAAAGGATGAGACAGGTTCCTTCAAATCCATCAAATCCAAATCAAAGGATTTTACAGGCGTGTAAAAATATTGTAAATTTGACGTGAGACCTTCCATTCAACACAAATTGATATATGCCATTTGAGGGTACTCATAAGAAAATGAAACAAAATGAAAGCTGAGTTTCTTCTATTCCTTAGCAATGAACTACAAAATATCAGTAGGGATGCTCAGTGCTTGGGGAAATTCTCCAAGTTGTAATAGTTTTAGGTTTGTTTCCCCCTTGTGCCGGAGAGAATAAACCCTCCATTGCAACTTCCCAGGTCATTATTTACCAGACCATCAGCCACGGTGGGAAGAGACTGTTCCAGCTTGTACACACCATTAACTGTATGGGCAGTTAAACTGGAACCACTGGGAGCCTGGCAGAAAGTGAACTCTGTCCTGGGCCTGCTCCGGTCCAGGCAAGTACCTGAGGTGATGGGTTAGGGAGCACTTTGAGATAAGTCCCTCTGTAACCCTTCCTGTTAAGAGTTGCCGCACCTTGTATATTGATACCAAAACCATCATCAGCAGAGAGGGGACCCTCTGAACCTCATCAGCAGGTTTGTCCCTCTCCTAGGGGGCTAGTTTACACAGAGGAAGCTAGTTTACAGCTAGTTTACTCAGAGGAGAACAGGAGCAGCAGTAGGTACTGGAGAAGCTCCACCCAACATAGTGCTCTTACGTATTTGGGTTTAATCTCCCTCAGTCAGAGGTTTCCTCAGTCCTGGGCAAATGCTGTAAACATGAAGGAGTCAGATAAAAGTGAGACATAATCACACCATCACCACCATTGTAACTCAGCCATCAAATATTTTGCAGCTAAGGCTTGCAGTGAATTAGCGTCACATCGTGAATAATTTCAGGACCAGGAACGCAATTTTTAAATTTTAATAAATTCATCACTTTAAGAAATTTAGCTCAGCTCTAGAAAACTTTTTTTTTTTTACTGGTCTTCTAGTAGCTCTGTCTAGCATAATGTTTATTCAAAATCTAGTGCTTTCTTGAAAGGAAAGAAAATGTTTTTTTAAGGAATTGAGAGAAAGCATTGAAAATCATTCTTTGTTGGCACAGATGAGCACTGAAGTAATATTTCTTTGTTCTACAGAAATTATAATGCTTTTTATAAAGCTGTTGGGTTTCTGAAAGCTGTAAACATGAATCCAGCTGTCAGAAACGTAATACACAGTCTCTTCTTCCACGCTGATGTCTTAACAACATTTTATTGTTAAGCCTGACAAGCTAGCTGCTTATTATATGTCAAATTGGCTACTTTTTAAAACCATAAATTTTACTTTATTCCAATTTTCACCAAATTAATTGAGCTGCATTTTAAGATGCACTTGATCACAACAGAAGAGAGAATACAGAGATCAAGGATGCACTGCAGGGGCTGTGACCAGGAATGAAATGATTAAAATTTCACCTACTTAAACACTATAAGCCATGAACCTCATTAGCCAGTTGAGAGAGCTTCACTGTATTAGTCCCTAATAGCTGACCCTTGGTTTCTTCTCAGCTCTGTGACTACATTACCACTCTCTTTTGCCTTGTCTGCATTGGAAGGCTAAGCCTGCGTCTCAAGAAGTGGTGTATTCCAAAACGGCATGATCAGCATCCTGAGGAACTTCTCTTGGTATTAATTTTCTCTGTTATTACTCATGCTTTAGAGAAGAGAAAAGACTCTTGTACGCACAAGTAAGTACTGCAGACCAGTGAGCAAGTAATCCCACTCTAAACTGGAGGGAGAGAGGGAGCATGTAAAGAAATGGAGAGGCCTGGACAGCCTCAGGTGATGCAGGCACGCACGCTGGGTGCCATGGGTGTGCATTGGCAGGTACACATTAATAAGGATGGGCTAATTCTCCTCACCCTATGCCTCTGCTCCATGCCTAGGGATGAACAGACACAGGAAAATGTGATACCTGCAAACATTTCTGCAAAGGGCTTCAGCCACCAGCAACTGTACCGTCCTTGCTTTACTTGTTAGCTTGTTGGGTTTTGCTTTATTTGTTTGTTTGTGTTCAGAAGGAGGTCAGTAAGTCATCAGGTGACAGCCTGTTTCTTTTATTTTTCCTCTTAACTCAGCAAATCACACTCACTAACCACACAAAGGCTTCCTCAGCCTTACTGAAAAGATTTGAATGTAAAACAAGGGTTGTACTTGTACACAATTCTCACAATATAATTCCCAGATGGTTTGCCTTCATTTGAAAACAAGTGCATGTGCTAGGGCCAGGATTTGGGTTTCCGCTGCAGGATGCCCTCCATCAGTGGAACAGGGGAGTTTAGCCAAGGCTAGCAGGAGGTACCTGGTACGGAACGTATATGGAGAGCCGGGCAGAGGCTCTGTCACCCACAGAAAGCCCAGCACTGATCTGTGTAAGAAGGACAGAGGCAGCAGCATGGAGCTGCTCAGATCTCCTTAACTAAGGCATATTCTCCCTTCACCCAGAGGCCGCTGCTCTGAGATGGAGAGGTTTCAGGGCATAGCAGACCTGGAAACTTCATGTATACAGAAGCAGCTTCATTTAATAATTACCCAAAGAGAAACAAGCTGGCTCTTCTGGCTACCAGACTGCAAACCAAACAAAATTAAAGGTCGATTCACATAATCCACCCAAACAATGCCATTCTCTTTTCTTATCTGCACTGGGCCCAGAGCAAAAGAAAAACTATTAATGTTCCAATTTCATATGCCATTAACTTTCTGGATGGTGTTAGAAACAAAGGCAAAGCATTACTTTATCATACTAGAGACAAGAAATATGCTCGGACAGAAATGCCGTTTTACAGGCTCTCTTTGTAAGTGATTGCTAAGAAATACTAGTTTCACCAAAAGATGAAAAGAGCAGAAAAGCATCTAAGTAACATCAAATTTTGCCCATAGCTGCCCAAGTGATCTACCTGTGGGCTGCCAGGCTGATCTTGACAGTTTTCAGACTGCTTTTCAGTTGACTCCTGAGCACCTAGAAGCCCTGCTGCTCTCCCAGCAGCCAGGTCCTTTGGAGCCTTAGAGAGAGGAAGGGACGTACCAGGGATGCCACATCAGACCCCACTGAGCTTTCCAGCAGGAGTGGGAATGCTTTCTGGCCTGTAGGAGCAATTCCACGTATGAATTCATAAGCCCCAGTGGCTTGATTTGCCTAGTGAACAGCAGCTCCTTCTATTTTCTTCTGAAGGAATAGCTGGCCCCAGGATGATGGGGAAGAGGACTTTGAAATGGGAATTGATTGCACTGGGCAGGTACCAAGTGGGAGAACACAGGAAAGACACAACTTTGGCTCCAGCCTTCTGTGCTTCTGCACATACGACTAATTCTGGCTGGGGCTGTGGGCTGGTGAGTCTCCAGTGGGGCACTGTGCAAGGCAGTCTGTGTTCTTCAAACCTCAAGTGAGTGCCTTGGGGAACTAGAGCCCTCTGTGCCTCTCCCCCATCACAGGGGGCATCGCTGCGGTTCTCACCCCATCTGGTCCACAATAGGAATATCTTGAATCATCAAAAAAGACTGCATGAAGAATCTGATCACTGCAGCCAAGATGGAGGGTCAGGTTCTTGTCTGAGAAAGACAAGAGTCTGGAAGGCTCATATGAAACATGTGATGTCTCTTATTTAGCAAATTCCAGTTACAGAAAGGAAGGGGGAGCAATACAGCTTTCACGTGTTTGGAGATCTTCAAAGGTAAGGAAGCAATGGCTCTCACTGCAGTGGTCTGGAAGTACTTCTCTGTCTTGGCTCTTTCTGGCTCTGTAACAATGCTAAGGAGGCCTGAAGCATACCATTTTTTTCAGCTCCTCATCAACATTTTTGTCATTTGTCAGTCATGCCAATTGTTGGCTGATCTCATTAGATAATACAGGCTAAGCAACACATCATCAGGAAGAACACCCTGCCAAGGTAAACCTACCTTGGTGATTTAATATGTCAAACGTATCCTTTCAGGCAGAAAAGCATCATGGTTAGGTCTCTTGGGAACAAAATACTCTGTTTTTCTCCCTCTGAACAGGGCCTGGCACCATGCATCTCCTGGGCTATGGCGGGTCTCCTACACATCACTGCCATTAACAGTACTTGTCTCATCAAGTACTAGCACTTACAGACATGCCAGCTAGGAAACATAGCTGACATATCTCCATCGTCGCTGTCACATTTGCCTCCAGTATCCCAGGGGATAAATTAAAGATTTCCCTTTTCCCACATTCTGTTTATCTAAATCCTCCCTTCCCTTCTTTACCTCAGCAAGGCTGCTGCATTGTTTCCTCAGCTCCTTCCTTGACTTCGAGGTATCGTTGCTGACATACTTCTAATGAGCTGCCATGTATCATATATTGATCATCCTGGCCCACACACATTCAAAATCTTGTGTTTTAATACCTCTGACACCCTTCATTTCCTGTAGCCTTGCTTTTAAAGTTGAGCAAACCTGTTTTCCTGTAGCAGCTGAACACAGAGGATTTGAAGCAGAGCCAATTTTAAATTCCATTGTTATGAGCAATTATAACTGACGTGATGTTGTGCTCACTACTGTTCCAGCCGAGTCCCAGCACAGTTGCTTCTTTTTACTTAGCCTGAAATTTGCCGGTGAGTTTATTGCTCATCCAAGTGGGTGACTAAGAGCAACAGCTTTAGTAAGGCATCGTGTACATAAGGAGCTGTGCAAGCTTCCCCCACAGCCTGAACACCTCAGCTGTGACCTGTTATACTCACGTAATTCCAGTTCTGGTCTCTGCGCGAAGACTGTCAAATTGTGCAGTAGCTCTGCGCTGTGAATAAGGATGTGTGGAGGGAGGGAGGAAAGGAGGAGAGGGAAGCAAACAGCATCTAATTCATGATGGAAAGAGGTTAAAATGTTGGAAAAGCTGATCCTTTCAAGGTACTTAAGTCAACATCTAGTGAAAGCTAAGAACTCCTCTGGGGATCCAGAAGGATTTGTTCAAGTCCTATTATAAGAAAGATCACATAAGATTATAAATCCCCAAGTGTCTTCCCCTCACCTACTCTATTTTCATTCATGACCTGATTAGGGTTTGAATCCAGATCCCCTTAAGTGAATAAAGCTCCAAAGACCCAGCTCACAGAGAGACAGCGATTTTTTTCTAGAAATACATGGCAAAAGCACACGGACTTTGAAGTTGACAAGTCTTGAATCTTTCCTTAAAGGAGACAGCACAATGAAAAAGGCAAAGAATCATCAAAAATGTAGCTAAGACAGACTAGCACTGTGAGTCACCTCACTTATGCACCCTTTCTACCATAAATAATGCATCAATCCCAGTCTCATTTACATTTGCAGCCATGGCTTGCATCTATGTGGAGAGCACAGGCTGCAGGATGACACCTGTGCCCGTGCATGTCCTGAGACATTTTCTGTATCACAGTCCGGTCCTTTCGTCGAGGCAACTCTAGACAGCACAAGCAACCTGCACTTACTCACATATTTGCAATACTTAAAGAAAAACGACATGATCATTGGTCAGTACCTGTTTCTAGGACAGGGAGGAAAAAGAGAGAGATGGCTATCTACACTGGCCTAAAAATTTACATGTGTATAAGCTTGTGAAGAAAGTTAGTGTGTGAAAGGGGCTAGAGGATTGAACGTCCCTTTGTTCAGCCTAAATGTCCTTTTGTCTACTGAGAATCAATGCAGGGAAATCAATTGCTCAAGAACCCAAACCTGGCTGTTAGAAGATATCTCTCGCCAGCCAAGAGTTTCCCTTGGGGTTGATACAGCAGGAGCGAATGGGGTTTTGTATGCCCTTTGTAAATAACTCCGCAACTCCAAACTACCTTTTCCCACCATTTTTTTCTTAACAAACAACCCATAATGCTCAGTGAGGAACAGCTCGGTAGTAATGTCACCTCTGTTCATCTTCCATAAACTGCACTGCAAAAATATATCTTAAAAATGGGCTTGGCCTTCCCTTGTCTGCAGACAGAGAAAAGATGCAAGTAATGCAAAAATCAGCTGCAGTAGATATCTATGGGAAACAAGATCTCAGTTCCTTCCCTGTGCTAACCTGCTAGACTTACATCAACCCAAGGATTTAGAAAAGCTTGGGTAACAGGTGGAGAATACAAACACCGCTTGTAGAAGAGAAACTACTAGAACACAACACACGCTGCCCGCCAAAACAAAAAACCCTGCTGAGATAGCTGTACATTTACTCCGGAGCCCGTGCTTAATTCTAAGGATAATTAGGATTTGCCTGGAGCCAAAGTGGATATAAATAGCAACCGAAACCTGCTAGTATCTTTCCCCCATCAGTTGGGCCATGAACTGTTTGGCAAAAGGGACTTATTGTGATACTAACAAGTTGTCTGATCAATCACAGCATATCAGCACTGACTCATGCAAGCTGCAAAGGGGTTTTAAATGCCAAGGAGAGCTGGTCTTTTGTATTCTGGCAGCTCCTCACTGCTGCTTTATACCACTCCCTCTCAAATGAAGAGTCTGGAATAAATGCAAAAAAAGGAAGAAAAAAAAGAAGAAAATATGTCAGTTGCTTCACAGTGTTTAGTGCTCCCCTGGAGCTTAATTATGTGGGAACTGTGATATGCAGTCTGTCGGCTAGAAGGTGGCAGATCCCTGTGGCACAATTTGAAAGGTGTGTTGTGAAACACTACTTGTTTGCTCTAGACCTACAGATACTGTATGGCATGCCCTGTGCAAACCACAGGTTCCCACAGTCATGTGTGGGTTCCTCCCGTTTCTCACCTGTGGCGTCTGCGGCAGCGTGCTCCTGGATTCAGCTTCCAGCATCCCCATGCACACTGTAGTTTGATTCTCCAGCTAGCAGAATGGCACATAAATATTTCCATCTTCACCAAATAAACAAACTCACTTGTGTTAGTTTCCTGCCGCTCTGTAACTCTAAACCACATGCAGGGCTCAGTGACCAGCACCATAAGCTTACAAATTTTTGGTGTCTAAGTCAGGATTATAGCCATGGGACGTGGTGTATTGCCCCCTAGGAATGCGATAAACAGCTCTTCAGCATAATTCTAAAATGAAGCAGTGTAGAGATCATCTTCCAGAACATATTTTCAAATGTATTGCATAATTTTCCCTGTTTTTATTTTTGAAATCATAAGCATTGGAATCATTCCTTTCTAAGGGTCTCTTTTGTGTTGGTGTCTAGCTGCCATAAAGAAAGAAAACTACAGAAAATTTCCTATCCCAGTTTATATTTTCCACTTGCAAACATTCACTCCATCCTCAGGATTAATAAGGAACAGCTTCTTCTACTACATGCAGGAGGTGCCTTCATAAACTTGCCACATCCTGATGTTAGTAGCATATGGTATTGAAAATATTCCTACTGCTTAGAGAGAGAGCTGTTACAAATATTTCAAGCAACAGTTTGTTAATTATGGATCCAGTCCTACAGTGCACCAATATTTTTCTCATGCTCTTATACCTAACTGTATAATGAAGATGCCCCATGAAGTTTCATAAAGGACACATTAGACCATAGATTTTGTGGGATGTTTTAAAAATATATTAGTAGATACTCTACCCAGCCTTTAAAAGAACATTTCATTTCAAACAGTGTGTGCATGAGACAGAGTCTGGTTCTTTCTCCTTCCTTTTACAAAGCAGAGAGGAGCAAATCCTCATTTTTTTTTGTGATACCATGAAATAAAGGAAGATCTATGCTGTACATGAGGAAAATCAGCCTG
The DNA here is from genome assembly GCA_009819775.1 of Phoenicopterus ruber ruber. NCBI lineage: Eukaryota > Metazoa > Chordata > Aves > Phoenicopteriformes > Phoenicopteridae > Phoenicopterus > Phoenicopterus ruber. The sequence goes on from CM020216.1 coordinate 97,720,743, forward strand.
TCTTGCTTCACAGCTCGAGGAATATAGGCTGTGCCCTACAGAATCTAGATATACTTCTTGCCCTGGTTGCCTTGTAAGTTGAAATATGACAGTACAGAAAACAGGAGATGAGAAATTGGAGTTTTAAGAATAAAGCCAGAAGGCAGGACCTCTCAAGGATTTAATATGGAACTGGCATCAAAAGATAGAATTGGGCAGAGGAGAGCAGGATTAGTCCTCCAGATATACCAGGCAGCAGGATATGTCAGATGGGGTCAAAGAGGGGCAGGATCACAGCCCTGGAGAAATACATGGAGTTCAATGGTTGTCTGCCATGAAGAAACTATTTCTTATCTGCTCCCTCAAAGATGCTCTAAGTGTCTCTGGGCAATGTAATGCCATCCTGGCTCACTTTTCCCAGAAGATGACTGAACTGCCACTGGGAAATGCCTTAGCTACTGGTATTCAGCTAGTTGTTCGGGTTGGGGGGGGGGTGGGGGGTGTAGAGAAGAAAACTGGGTGGTTTTATAGCATGCTGGTAAAGTGGTTTATCGGGGCCTCTTGTAGCCCCCCTCCCTCCTCCCATTTTCTAGGTGATAGATAGTGTGTTTCCACTCATTCCTTCACCGTGGACCTTTTGCCGACCCTTCCCAGCGCTTGTCTGGCCACAGCTTCTTACTGTAATGGCTGACCATTGCCTGGTCTCTGCCTACTTATTTTTGCAATGTATCTGAGAAGGTTCATCTTTCACGCTTGACAGGAGGGACGCTCAAGTGCAGGAGAACTCATCTCTAGTTGCACAGGCAATTTTGTGGCTAAGCAGGGAGCTGAATGAGGATTTCCAAGATTAAGGTGACATCCTGACTTACTGGCTATAAGTCTTAAGGCATACTTCATTAGCACTGAAAGCTTCAGGGACTTCAAACTGAACTGTATGCCATTATTTTTCCACAATACATGCTATCCTGCGACAGTCTTCCTTCCTCTCCTTCCCCCTGAAGTTGTAAGACTTTTCTCATTGAGGCCAAGCCTTCAGACACCTACTTAATCCAATCTGACTGCTAAAGCCTTGTGCAAAACAGGTAAGAAGGAAAAAAGGTTTCAGCTTGCTCTGAAACTTATTTACAACATAGCAGCAGCCAAAGAATACAGTTATGGCATGCATGAAAAAGCAATCCAGGATGTTCTCCCTTGGAAAGCCTCAGGGTGAAAAATTAAGGCAGGGCAGGTGAATTGAGAGATGCATATGTTAAGCACATTTCCTATCTTGCCTTAGTAATGCTCCATTCTGAATGCAGCAGCACACACTGCTTCCAGTCTTTAACTATCCAGTCAAACATGACCATTAACCATATTCAGGAGAAAATACAAACGTGAGAAATACACTATGACGTCCTGTAGAAAAGACACACTGGAAAACCAGGGCAAACCCAAGGACAATCAAACAAGAAACATGCTGCATAAAACACAGTTGATACAACACAGAATTCAGAGAGGTGAGAGAACTGCTTTAAGCAAAAATTAAAAGAAAAAAACCCAACCTCCTTCCCCCACATACTGTCAGATTTATGGTTTCTGTTCTTGAAATCTAGGGCAGTCAGAATAACCAAATTTTGATACTTCCTTAAGTCTAGCTAGACCAGATGTAATCTAGCACTCAGAGGAAAGATCTGCCAGGGAACAACAAATACACAAAGATGATTGTTAACAAAATCCTTTGCAGGACAAGTTGACCTGATATGTTATTGTGAAAAGAAACAAAGCGATGGAAACACCAACATAATTTCTATTCAAAGGGACTAGTATGCACAAGGATACCACAGGAACTTGGGATAAGAGTCATACCAATCTTTCTGCCTCTATTTTTGTTCCCAAAGCATTCTATTTGGCTTTATTTTTGGCACAAATGACATTATCTTTTGTCCACAAATTACACTTGAAAAGAATCACATATTTTAAGTTTCACTTAGATTTATCTCTGAGTGGGAAATTAACTTTTTACAGTCATGCCATCTAGCAGCAGTTTTCAGTTGCGTGACTTTATTACAAGACTTGTGGTGCTTTTGAAACAGGATGTATCTGATGTAAATACTGACCAAGCAGTGAAAACAGCAGCTTGAAATTTAGTTAAAAGCACACAAACAAGTAAGAAAACAATAGACTAGCTAACATTTCACATTCAGACATCTAAAGTTAATCCCCTAAAATAAAAGTTGCATCTGGATGCATAGATATTATCTTTAGAACACCCTTAACCACAGTTTCTATGAGTGTTGGGGAGCCTCAGAAAACTCCAGAGGTTATAGTTTCTCAGCTACAAAGTAAGTAAAAGCTACAGTGACAAAATCAAAACACAGCGATTTCCTGGGGCCTTCTCTCCTATTTTTTCAGCCTCTCTCAGTTGTATTAATCATGTCAGTTAGGACAAATTTCCTATTTCCATCATATCAAACATTTTGAGTTACCTGAAGAAACTGTGGAGCAGCTAGAGAAAGCTAGGTCAATGTGGATACTTGAGATAAAATATGGTGCTTCCTCAGGAATGATGTGATTTTGGAAAATTGGTGTAAGCTATGCCAAAACTAGAAAGGTGAAATATTAAACACAGATTACCTGGGCGCCTACTCTAAAAGCAGCTTCCACTTGAGCTTTAAGGATGTTGCACTTCATATGGTCAGGTACAGAGGAAGGTGACACAGGGGCATGAAGAGTTTTTTCGGGCACTTTCTTGTCTTCACCCTAGATTAAATATAAAAGACAAGCATAGTGATATATATTAGAAAGATAAGTTAGCAAAATGGTCAAAGGTCAAATTTTTACTTGTAACAACTTGATTCCGCAATACTGGATAAAACCTCCATGCTCATACCCTGATAGATACATCTTACAATAAAAAGTTTTCAAAATATTTAATGACTTGATACTATTTTCGAGACAAAAAAAGCCTCAGGGAAGCCTGAGTAATAGAAGCAAGAAACTGATGTGGAGTGAAGATACATGGAAAAAGCCCTGCCAGGCCCTGGAGTGGTTGCCCAAACCTGTGATCACACTGAGGAAGGAAAACATTGCCTCAAAATATCCCATAGCAGGCAGAAGAAGGATAAATTCCCAACACTCAACTATAGTGACCATTAGTTTCTTACATCACCCTAAGAATGTAAAGGGGCTTTGCAAATTTAACCAGAGGGATTTGAAGGGATCTCCACGTAATTGCAAGCCAAGCAAAATCTCCTTCATCAGAAAGAAAAGAAAAATCCAGGGAGTTTAAATATTGCTGCTGCTGTTTCCACTTGATGTCAACCCCTTACCTATGCAGTGATCTGGATCAGAAAACTAAAGCCTCAGGACAGCTAGTTTAGTGACCTGTTCAAACATGACCTAAAGGTTTTGTGCCTTGAACAACTACATCCAGCAGAAATGCCAGCATGAATAAACTTCCCATGCAGAAAAGAAAAAAAAAGAAAACAAAAAGGACAATGTAATACTAATGTATAAACAAACACGGTATGAATGAGACAAGGACTGTAAATGCAAACTCTTAAACAATCAAGCTGTAATATCTTATATATTTTTAAAGAAGAATTGGGCAATGGCATAACAGCCATTGCAAACTTTCCTATTCTTCCTGAAAATGAGACCTGAATGACAACCGAGTAACAGCCTAGACTATGCATCCATTTTCCACTCTCATTGCTGCGAAGAGTGAGTGGTCGTATGCACACAGACAGAACAGATATGTAATGCTGTCATTCACATTTCAGCCAAAACAGGTACAAAGCATCAGTAAACCAGGTCCAGGGTGTCCTTGAGGTTCACCTCTGGCAAAGTATTCCAAGACAGAACTGGTCATTTTTTAGCCACTGAAATTACCATTGATGAGCCCTTTAACTTCAAAACCTGTCTCCTTTATCCTTCCTTCCGCCCTCCCCCATGGCACCCCACCAGCTGATGGTAACTCCAGTCTTACTGACTCTTCTCTCAGGTCTGCAAACAATCGCAGACAAAAGGGAACGTCAAGATTCAGGGGACACTTTCTGCAAGTGGAGCAAATCACAAATGCAATTGTGTTGCCTGAGGAAACTGTTCTGCAAACACTGGGGAGGGAAAGAGCCAGATCTCTGCAGAACTCTATTGAGACTGCAAGATATTTCTCATGTGTAAGCAAAGTTGGTCGAGCTGCCAGGTATGATTTTGAACAACTGTCTGTTAAAGGATTGCCCATCATGAGACTTTTTTCTCTGGCAAATTTCTAATAATTCTTACACGTTTATTTGCCTAGCCACATTTGCTGTTTTTAATGGAAAATATTTTTTGACTTTTCATTCTCCCCACGTTCCTCCTAAGGGAAAAAGAAAATACTTAAAATGAAAAGTGACAGCATCTAGATGGAACAGCTTATGCAATAGTCATCTATTCAGTCTTGAATATAATGGTAGTTCTGGCAAACATGAAAAAAACCCATGAAATATTCATTTGCCATAGGTGGCTTTTCTGGGATACTCATGAAACTGAGAAGTGGAGATAAGCACAACTTTTCCTTGACTAATAGTCTTGGTAGCCACAGTGCACTACTACACACTTTAAAAGGGCTGCTATTATTATCAACTTTTAAGTGTATTGATTTCTAACAGGAGAAGGAACAACGCACTAAGCAGTGGCACTTCTAAAGGCCATGCAAAATCCCACCTTTGTTTTAACACTGGATACTAATTAGATATCATTTTATTCAAGCAAGATTAAGCAATGGTATTTCACTAGCTAAATCAAGACAACCGATGCCTGGTTAGGACACAAGCTTGTTTCGTAACTCCAAAAGTTCCAAAGTCCCATCCATCTATTATTCAGATGGATATGGATATTTTTCAGTCCTTACGTTCTTCCTCCCCTGCCCAATTTCCCCACATTGACCAAGAGGAACATAAGAGCCCTCCGGGCTGCCCTGTAGCTGGGAACCCTCAAAAGGTCTAAATCTCCTGCTGTATTCAGGATTATACCAGTTGACTCCATGTAATGGAGACCGTCCCCAGTGCGGAATCTGATGTGCAAGTCTCACATTGCGATTCTCATAACTTTAGAAGTCTAAATGCTGATGCTTGCTGACCTGGCTGAAAAGGGAAATCTGCTGCTGCTGCTGCTGGAGGTTGCAGACTTCTTAGAAGCCATTCCTGGGCATTCAGTTCTGCTTTAGCCCTTGTTTGGGTCACACTTCAAGGGTTTCACCTTCAAGCAAGCAACATTTGCTTTGCTTGCACCCCACCAGGAGCAGCAGCACCTTTAGTGACTGATCACACGTGAAGAGCAGACATTGCTGCGATCGCTGCTGGGCCTCATCCTGCTCACCAGATGCTGAGCCAGCAGCCGAAGGCCACCACCTGCCCCTGCCCCAGTGGAAATGCTGACTGCACACAAACCCCACAGGGGGCTTGGGAGTGCTTGACCTGACCCAAACCTCCTCTAGCTTCTGAACATATGTGAAAGGCTTCTTTGCCAGCCTGCCTTGGCAACGACGGACTTTTCTGCCACAGTGCAGCACATCCTGAATCATTACTGAATTCTACTCTCACATAGCTGATTAGCTGAGACTATTACACATATTCTGGGGGTATTCAAAAGGCGTTTAGATGAGGCCCTAAGGGATATGATTTAGTGGGGGACTTGGTAGTGATAGGTTAATGGTTGGACCCGATGATCTCGGAGGTCTCTTCCAACCAGAACAATTCTATGATTCTATGATTCTATATAGTCAGTGGCACTGAAGATCCAGATTAAAAGTGAACTCAAATCACAGAACAAAGTAGCACCTCCTTACTGCAAACTATTAGCACTTCTAAGCATCTACATAAATTCCTATTGTTCCTTAATGCCACTAATCCTTACATACAAGCCCATTCATTCCCCAGTTTAACTCCTAAAGTATAATTGTCATCAAGAAGGCAAAAGAAAAAAAAAATATTTCAGGACCATACAAAACCATACAGTACCTTCTATGCTTCATTTCACTAGTTTAGAAGAAAATCAAAGATCTCAAATTCCCTGCATTAGGAATTTCTATATATTATCGCTGCAAGAATGAAAGCTGTAATCTACTTTATTTTGCTGTAAAATAAAGAAATCTTACATTTCCAGAATCCTTATTGCTTGCAGTGACTAGTGAAGCATAAAGATAGCAGCTGGGTATTCAAAGGTTGTACCAGGTTGACAGTTATTAACATTCTGTTTTCATTTTTAAACCAAGAAGAAACTATGTGGAAGTCATTAGAAAACTAAACATGGCATAATGTTAACAAAACTTCCAATTTTATAATTTCCTATTATGTAATTCCAAAGAATCTGAGATGCCCCTTTCAAATGAATGTCTGAGAGTCAAAGTTGCATTTGAAAGAAATAATCTTCTTGCTTAAAATTGCAACCTAAACTCATCCTAAAAGGTTTAGAAATGAGGAAAAAAACATTAAGATATCTGATAACACTCTGATTTTCCATCTCCAGTTCTGCTGGTGCTAAAACATAGCAATATGTTCACGTCACTTTCACCATTGATGCAGAACTCTATTTTTCCAGAGAAGGAGAACACTGGAGAATTGCATTCCAATGGGTTTAATAGAAGTGGGTTGAACAAGCTCAGATATATACACACATAAAACTAGATGTCTTTTTTTCTTTTTATAATTGAGGTCTTAGGTTTACTTTTCTCCTTCCAAACATTTACTTTAAATTCAATTACATTTGCTGATACTAGAACTGAAGGCAGATTTGTACAGTGTTAGATAATGATGACACTGGCTTTGGTTTGCAAAGCTAACTGAATATTAAGTACATGTACAGAATATAAAGATAGTTGCATAAAACACAGCAATACCACTCCTGTACTTAACATTTCCATTCGCTCTGCTTTAAAAGGTTCATGCTTTGTTCCACATCAAACTTTGTACCAAGAGCGAGATTCATGATCCTCTGTGAATTTATCAACAGTCTCTTCTCAGTCAAACAGTATGTTTAAAACACGTATTTATCTGGAGATGTCTGAAGAATAGAATTAATATTTTGTTTAGGAACGCAGGTCTATTCTTCGTTGCTAGTCATCACTACTAGTGGGAGGTAAAATTTTAATGAAGTCAACACAGATATATAGGTTCTAAATGCACATTAGCTATGTAAGGTCAAACCCTTTGGTTTCCTGGGACTCAACTACATCTGCAAATGTGCATGAAAACCTACAGACTCTTTCACCCCCTTTCCACTAGGAGATTTATTGAATTTTTTCCATGTGATATCTAACACCAATTATGAAAAGACACCATAATGGTAAGACCTGTATGGTTATGTGTTATTCTTATTTGAGGCAACGTTTGCAAGCACAAGCTGCATCTTGTATTAGAAAAATACATTTGGAAAAACAAACAAACAACAAACCCTCGTTAAGATGTCAGATACACCAGACCTTCCTCAGGTCAACTATCAGTTGGCCTAATGAAAGATGTAACTCCCAATAAATCCTGTTATGCTTATATCCTTGGAGCAAACCTCTTTAGTTTCTGATATCAAATTTATTTTATAAAATGTTATTGGTCAATATTATTAGATCCTGCCTCTGTCAGTGCCAAGCTTCATGATAACCTTACTGGGTCATGGTAGCCGTGTTTCCTGGGGTACACACTCTGATCAGTCTATCACACAGAAGAGTCGCAGATATATCAACAAAGTAAGTTGGTTTTGTGGGTTTTTTTAAAACCACAAATGATTTTTGGAACTGCAGTAGCTTTAGGCTTTGCAGTTGTGCATGGGGCAGGTAGTTCTACAGCTTTTTTGCAAGTGGTATCGTTTGCAAGCAGTCAGTAGTGTAACCGGGTAGCCCTGTAATAAGGTATTGCCATGCTAGCAAAAGGCCATAAGTTTTCAACAGTTTGCAAAGCTATCGAGGGTCATCAGACTTGCTCTGTCTGAACCTTTCTTGATCTGCCTGCAGCTTTGTTTTACTAGGTTTAGCTGTAACAGCAATAATTTTATATAGAAAACAGTAACACAAGCAGTTAGTCTTTGTAGAATAAGGTATTTATGACTCTAACACAATGATGTAGTATAAAGCAACACAGGGTTGGCATGATAACAGAGGCCTTGAGAAATGGGACATGGGAGGTGGTGTAGAGGAGCACAGGCATGGGGTGATAACGCATGGCCCTGGAGACCCCATGGTTACAAACAACTCACCAATGGCCAGTTAAAGAAGCGCAGACCTGGACCTGGACAAAACTGGTTTTAGGGGCAATGAAGAGAGTGAAGACATAGCTCTGCAGAGAAGGACCTGGGAGTCCTGGTGGATGACAAATTCACCATGAGCCAGCAATGTGCCCTTGGGGCTAAGAAGGCCAACGTCATCCTGGGGTACATTAAGAAGAGTGCGGCCAGCAGGTTGAGGGAGGTTCTCCTCCCCCTCTACTCTGCCCTAGTGAGGCCCCATCTGGAGTCCTGCGTCCAGTTCTGGGCTCCCCAGTTCAAGAAAGACAAGGAACTACTGGAGAGAGTCCAGCGGAGGGCTACAAAGATGATTAAGGGACTGGAGCATCTCACCTATGGGGAAAGGCTGAGGGAGCTGGGGCTGTTCAGCCTGAGGAAGAGAAGACTGAGAGGGGGCCTCATCAATGCTTAGAAATATCTCAAGGGCGGGTGTCAAGGGGATGGGGCCAGACTCTTTTCAGTGGTGCCCAGCGACAGGACAAGGGGCAACGGGCACAAACTGGAACACGGGAAGTTCCGCCTGAACATGAGGAAAAAACTTCTTCACTGTGAGGGTGACAGAGCCCTGGCACAGGCTGCCCAGGGAGGGTGTGGAGGCTCCTTCTCTGGAGATACTCAAAACCCGCCTGGACACAGTCCTGTGCAACCTGCTCTAGGTAAACCTGCTCTGGCAGGGGGGTTGGACTAGATGATCTCCAGAGGTCCCTTCCAATCCTTACCGTTCTGTGATTCTGTGATCTAGCATATATATGTAAAAACCACCATGTATAGTAAATTTGGGTGTAACATGAAGGTGCAGATCAATGAAGAAAGAGCAAGGTGTAAAAGCATGTTTGCAAACATACAAAAGGACCCGAAGTGGATCCTAGAGTGAGGAAGAAGAAACCATGAACATGACTGGATGGAATATTGGAACAGGCTGCCCAGAGAAGTGGTTGAGTCACCATCCCTGGAGGTACTTAAAAGACACATAGATGTGGCACTTAGGGACATGGTTTAGGGGTGGACTTGGCAGTGTTAGGTTAACGGTTGGACTTGATGACCTTAAAGGTCTTTTCCAACCTAAATGATTCTATGATTCTATGACCAACATAACTCCCCCTCTTATCCCACCAGAATGAAATCACCAACCTTAGGACCCAAGGGGGTAGGGGAAGGGTGAGCATAACACCAGTAAAAGCAGTAGAAACAATCTGAACTGTATTAGTATTCTTTCTTTTTATGTAATAATTACATCTGGACTAATAATTACTACACTCCCAAGATTTCAGAAATGCTAACAATACATTCTTGGCTTTATAATATATTTATACACACATACACACATGGAGCAAGGGGGAATGGGAGAACATGTTTTTCTAATGAAAGGCTTGCAAGAAAGAAAATCAGAAATACATTCACAGGTACAACACTTAGGCTTGTCTTTCCTGGAGATTAAGGAGTCTGCTAGCACCAAAGGGCGTGAAACGCACGTTGAAACTGACTTTTATCATTCAGTAGGTGGACAGACATGTCCACTGTTACCAAACAGCTCTGGAAATAGCTGGGACACATCCATTCGTCATTCCCATGAGACGAAGTTTGCTGTAGCGGACAATCAAATTAATTAACTGCTGAATCTAATTTACCCAATTTCTTGTTAATTCTCCTATGGGTTGATTATTAAGCCTGACAAATTCCAGCCCCAAAGCACTTTGCTTGAAAAAATAATAATTAGCAACAGGAAGAGAGGGAGTGAAAGTTGGGACTCCACAATGGATTTGGAAACCATTGCTTTATTTTCAGAAACAGAGCAAATGAAGCAGCTTCGTAACTGCTTCACTGGTTTTGTTTAAGCATAATATTTCAGAGGATGTAAAACGAGGGAATAAAAAGCACTTAGTAGAATAGAAATCAATGAAGTGGTGCAGGAGAGCCGTTAACGTCTCATTTTTTTGCCAGAAACTAGACACACTGACCACTCATTAAAATCTGTTCGCTGCTGGACTGAGTAGCTAGTCAAGTACCATAACCAAAGGAGCTTTAAAGGCCAACTCGCAGCAAAAAACGCTTGTCACAGTTCAGGGCTGTTCAATCCTGTCTAACCTGCCCTGCTGTCTTTGTGCTGGGCAATGCTCCACAGTATTTCAGCCCAGGGTTAGCCCAATATTTACAGCATGTCCCTCTCTTTCATTGGAGAAGCCATCTGCTGAGGTGACTCCAGGCTCCGCTCAAAGCTCAAAGACCTGTGGTTTGTTTGTTTTAGCTTTACGAGCACTGTGTACACATTTCACTAGGATCTAGGTCAGAAAACGGTGCTTGAAGAAGAAACCACAAGCGAGGGGCCAAAAGAACTTCAGAATGATTTGTCGGTCACAACCCACAGCCTGTAATGTGAAGGCTTGATCGCTGAGGTGCTTTCTGGTGGTGACTCTGGGCCTGTTTCTAGAGCATGTACAATTTTCAGATGGCTCAAAATGGCAATTCTAATAAATTTTGAGGGACTGCCCTCCTTTGCATTCACATGGTAACTGCTGTTCATGGGATTGCTGCCCAGCTCTTAAACCCAAACCCTCTATGACTGCCAGGAGAGGGTTTTCATTAGGCAGTCCATGTCTCTAGCCTTGCCTTCTGCTGAGCTTCTGCCAGAAACAGAAGCATTTAGCAGCTCCTGGCGCTCATTGCAAGACTTTTTAATCAGCTATACTTTGACTGATGGCAGTTTCACCACAGCAGACACAGGCTGCATTTACTGTGCAGCTGCATTTATTGTGAAGCACTGACTTGCTATGATACTGGGTTCTGCTAATTAGTTCTTAAATAAATAATCCATCTGACTGTGGACAAGATTCTAGAGCTGTCAGGACAAGCCAAAGAAAACCATTAATTATAGAAGAGCTGAGTTCTTCCTCCATGGATTTTCAGAGAAGAAGAGTGAGAGGATCAGAGGTCAGGCTTTGCCAGGCATAAGTCGCAGGGACTCTATTGGGACTTCTTGCACAGTACAGTGGAATACAGGACCAAAGTGTTTTAAGCTTTCATTTAAAGAAAGAAAAAAGACCATAAATCTACTTATTTTGAGATCACAAGGGTACCATTGAGATCATCTGTTCGGATCTTTTGTGCAACGCAGGCCAGACTGGTTTATCCACTTGTGCACTGTGGTCAACATGGAGAAAGTCCTCTCACTTCTTCACTTTAGGCCTTTATATATGCCAAACTGAGCTGTCAATAAGCTCAATAGTGTAGTGCTGTCCTTTAAAGCATGTTTTGGACATTGTACCTAAGTGAATGTTCTCAGCTGCGGTTCAGATAGAGTACCGGTAATTACATCTGAACTACAATGCTCCTCTCACAAGACCTGGGTATTCACTGGATGAATCTGTGAGATGGAGAATTTTCCTTTGGCAAACTATGTCAATGCTTAATTAGCTTTGCTTATAAAAAAACTGTACTTATTACCAGTTAAGAGTATTTCTAGAAGAACTTGAGAAATGTCCATGGGAAAAAGATGACTTCTTTTCCATTTCAGCCCAGTTTGTCTATGATTTAACTTTTTATCCCCACTCAAACCAATCAGCCAGACAAAATGACAGCTTCTCACAGCTGATAACTAAATAGATTTGGGAAAAAGTCTAAAATATTCCACCTTCATCTGTTAATTCATAAGTCTCTAAAAGTCATGACATAGGTCATTGCCTCATGACCACATTCATAAGGCATAAGGGCTGCAGTCTTTAGCTAAACTACATTACCACCCCATGACACACCCTGAACATGGTTCTTCAAGCAAACCTTCATGACGGAAAATTCACTGCATTACAGATTAACTTCAACTAACTAGAATGTTGAAAAAAAAATTCCAAGATTTCATTTTTTATTAGAAACACCCGGCTCACTGATTTTCAGCCTTGACTTCCATCTCCTGGATTCTCTCATCCAGAAAAAAGAAAGATTATGCTATATAGATATACAATCCCTTTGTGCTTGTATTTTTGATACATTTTGCTACCTCCCCTTTCATTTTAATTTCCCGAACACTGGTTGAAAAAATATCAATAACAAAAGGCTGCTTGTAAAAGCAAGGTAAAGTAAATTAATTGAGTTCTCCCTTGAACTGACAGAAAACTCTCAAACTCTCACTTTTCTTTTAACAGGTCTGTATAGTCACCGGGGGTTCATTTGAAGCCAGTGGCAATGCTCTCATTGACTCCACTGGGTCCAGCTCAGGACTGATATGGTTGCAAACCAGAGGTCCAGGTCTCTGTGGCTCTATCCAGACTCAGCTCAAGGCATCCCACAGTGCAGGCACAGTGGATTTTGCCTCACATGGATACAAGAAGCCACCGATCTGCTGGCCTCTGATCTCTGGCAGTAACAGTGGGACACGGCTGTTTTGCCACCCCTGCAAAAACTCACTCATAAAACACCCACTAACATCAGATGCCAGGGGGGTTTTAAGGCATAACATGGACTCCTCATGTAGAAAAACAAGATTTTTTTTTTTTATCACTTAAAGTGTTGTTATTTTTTTACAGCTCTGGGCTGCCGAGATGACTAACTCTTCACAACTAACTAAAACTACATCATAACATTGTTGCAGCAGCTTTTGAAATTTTAAAAGGCAAAGTTGAAGGAAATGTTAAATCTAAAACCCAAACCCCAGTCCCATAAGGAGATGGTGAGAGGTGATTAAAAAGCAAGCCAGTTGCAGATGAATGTTGATTTGAATTGGAGGTGAAAAAGCAGCAGCTTTTGAATAGGAAGTGAAAAAGAGGCTCTCTGGCATATATATGTAAAAGTATATATGTATATGCTATACCTTGTTCATGCTGACGTGCAGGGCTGGCCATGGTCCAACTACCTTCACACTCTCCGTTTCTATTTTCTTCAGATGAGAAGTTTCATCATAAAGAAGGGGAAGTCCTGAGCTCAGTTCTAAAAAGATGCCCAAAAGAAAGAAAGAAAAAAACACAGTCTGAAGGGAGGCTACAGAAGAACTGCAGAGCAAGACACTCAACTGCATTTGAAGAGACAGCGATCAGCAAATCATCTTCCCTGTAAGACCCTCTAAAATGTTTCATAATTATGCCTGTTGGGTCATTTTGCCTTTTTCTATTTAGCAAACAATTCCTCCCCCTACTCCTTCTCGCCCATCCCTTCATTTCAGCAAGGCTTTTGCCAGCTTTGGGCTAGATACTTCTTCCCTCTCCCCCTCCACCCCCCCTATATTCTAAAACTCAGTTGACACCAGAGGGATTATTTATGCAGCCAAGGTGCCACTCTCAGAACATGTGATGTGTAAAGAGATCAGGGTATAGCTTTTGGCTTCTCTCAGACATCTTTATTTATATGCCAGCCTCTTTAAGACTGTTGTCAGGAATTTGCTGTGCTTTGTCAACAGAGATTTTGAGCAAGCCACCAACACAGAAAGAGGAGGAAAAATATTTTCTGAGACAGCCCTGAAAGGTCTCTGCCAACATCTTGGGGATGGTGTGGCATATATATGTATATTTGCAAGTACTCTGAGAAAAATGAGCTTCACCGTGTGATGATTTAACTAATCTCTGCGTCCTCCTGTATTTCTTTTTGCCATGGATTCGAGGTAATAAAAGTCGGGAACAATCCGGTAACCTCTGGAGTCTGATTCAAAGCCCACTGAAATCAATAAAAACCTTGCACTGACTGCAGTTTGGTTTGGATCGGGTTCTTAAGCTGTCCTAAGAATATTAAATACTACTCACTCAAGATCTAATTCTACAGCTGTTTAAATATACATTAAGGGCTTTGCTGACTAGAGACAAACTGCTAAAACCAGCTTATAGGGACATAAGCAAAAAGCTGCTTTTAGCATTGGTGAAACATTATCAGACCCTGAGGTAATAATGTCCTAGAAAGGGTTACAATATCAGCATTGACATCCCCTTGGTGGTCTCTCATCACAAGTTAGTGATGCCAGAGTTCGGCATTTCTCACATCACAGCTGCTCCTGTGGATATGAGACTGTGAAACTGCCCGATGATACCCAGGAATAAGTTACCAGGGCTGTAAGATAAGATACGAAGTTTTTTTTTTTTTTTGAAGAAACACAGTCATTCTATTTTCCTGACAAGAAAGAACAAAGAAGGGAAAAAGTGCCTTATTTAAATTATTCAAGTTTGCTGTGATTTAAAACTGACTTTTAAGCTGTTTTTTTGTTTAAAGATAGAGCTCCGGAAAACAAGCTAGCCAGTTGAGCCTTTTAACTCAACCTTGAAAACAGATTAAAAAAAAGGCAAAAAATTGAAGTCTTACAAAAGGCATACATTTCCTGAGTCAGCATTAAGTCTTGGCAAAATCAGGCTTTCATTTCAAGAAAAGATCTGGCAGCACTGTGGTTTTTCAAAGCACTGTTTTCAGCCTGAAACTCAGTCTGTATTACACCATTCTCTGCTCAGGGTTACACAAGGACTTTTGCAGTGAGCAGTTCAGGAACAAAGGATGTCTTTTTTTTTAAGTGATAACCTGCAAGCTCAGCCCGGAGTTCAAGAGGCAAGCTGGGCCCCCTCTTCTCGTTCATCATTTTCTGTCATAAAAATTTCTGCGAGCTTCATTGCGTGCTTGTTGGCATCTGCTTTCAGTGATAGCCCCAGCTGCTGCCGGTGGATCTGCTCACGTGCACCTGGTAATCCATGCACGACGCTGCCATGCCAATTAGGCTTAGCAAGCGGCTCGCCCTCTCTGCGCGGCGACGCTGGCGCTGTGAGGCTAACTGCTGTTGAATACAGCGGTCCCTGGGACTGGGATTCTGCGAATACACCGGGGGAAGATCTGCTGCATAAGAAGATATGATCTGAGTACATTAGCTCTGAGGTGAAGGGCAGCATCGCAAATACGATAATCAGACTGAATGCAGGAAAACATCATCTTCTGCTGAACTGCCTTCATAAACACACACGTCAGATTTGTTTCACTGGATTTCACTTCTTCCAGTAACTGAAATAGACAAATTACTTGGAATGTGAAAAATCAGGCAGGTCTGGCCTGGGTTTGTTTTCTGTAACAAAATCCCAGGCCATGTGTTTGCTGGGGAACATGCACCGGTATTTAAAGGGAACCTTGGCTGAGAATACTGTCGTTTCCCTCTCTCCTGCCCATGTCCTGTGAATTGCGCTGGAATTTTGGCATTTATCGGAATAGGTGTAAGTGGAGGAAAGGCA
Source organism: Phoenicopterus ruber ruber (assembly GCA_009819775.1). Taxonomy (NCBI): domain Eukaryota; kingdom Metazoa; phylum Chordata; class Aves; order Phoenicopteriformes; family Phoenicopteridae; genus Phoenicopterus; species Phoenicopterus ruber. Next base: position 97,736,135 of record CM020216.1, read on the forward strand.
GACGCTCTCTCCCTCTCTCAATCCAGTGCCAGGTACATATCGGTGGGTCACTCCATGTTCCACTTCAGATGAATTTAAAACCACCTCAGAGATGAGTCCAGTCCATAGGAACTGGAATAACTCACAAAACACCCATGGCCCCTTGGAAAACCACAAGGTAGCCAAACTGAAGTGCTGGTGTGCGCAGCCTCACCTCTGTCAGCCTCACGGGGAAGTTTCCACTAGGACAGCGTATTCCCTCCATGAGACCTTTTGGCTCTCCAGGCATTTCCACTTGAGATATTTTGGTCACAAGCACCCTCTTCCCCGAGAGTGTCCCCAGGTTAGTGACCACTTACTTCCTAGAAACACTTTCCCAGCAGTGGCCTTTCCACACAGCCTGGAGCCAGACATTGGCCCCCGTGTCCCCATGTTCCTGATGCAGACCCCTGATAGTGTCTCCTCTCTGCCTGAGTTTTTCTTGTCCCACACACCCTGCCATGTGTGCCATCCTAGATAACCGATTGACAGCCAGCATGCTCCTAACTGTTTCAGCACATACACTACGAGCCTTTTCCACAGGCTCTCTACAAGATGGTTTTCTCATCTGAGATAGCCTGAGCAGCATTTTAACGAATCCATTAAAAATAAACCAAACCAAAACAAGCCCACTGAGCGCCAACCTTGAAAAGGCACCCAGACCTGTCACCCCAAACTGCAAATGAGTAACTTTGATTCTGTTTTAAGGAAAGTGGTCCTATCCTTACCACCACCGCTCTAACGGCGTAAACATGCCAGGTCTAACTGTGGACCGGCCTTTCAAGGGAAATCAGCTTTGTGCCTCTGGCCGGGTGCATGGGTACAGGTCTCCCCAGGGGATCAGCGATGGGTTGCCATGGGGCAGCATGCCTGCGTTAAGACAAGCCAGCACACGGCACGAACAGCCGCCTGAACAGCTCGGCTGCATGCAGCCGGCATGCCCGCACCACAGCCTCCCCTCGGAGGTGCCCCGTCCCTTTCTGCTCCCTTAGAGAAACTGGGAATTGGCATTTGGCGACATTGGCATTAGGCCATGTCAGGAACCAGCACCGATTCCCTTTTCTCTAATCAAATAGTTAGCATGAACCAGCCTTAAGCTGACAAAACAAAGAGAAAAGTAAATCTATCTCCAGAAATAGGTGCTACATGCAGGTCTTGGCTGCTGAAGTCCCCTTCAGAGCATCGCAGCTGCCGGACAGGCCAGGGGGGGTGCGCCCTGCGAGCGGTGCGGGGTTTGGGGGAGAGAGCTCGCCCTCCCCGCGCCTGGGGGGATGCAGCCTCCTGGGCCCCGCACTTCACCTCGCAGGTAACACTGGGCACAAAGAGAGCTGCTCCAGATGTTTGCCCTTATGCTTTCCTAAGCTTTTTCTGCGGTTATTTCAGCAATAAGGAGGAGTAGGAAAGCAGTGCGGCCTAAGAGGAGACAAAGAGCTGGAATAAACACCCTGTACTGTGTTTTTTGCTGTTGTTTCTTTAATCGCCCTCTGCTCTACAAGTGGGCCCGGCTCGGTGGGGCCCACGTCAGGGCTGTGGGGAGCTGGAAGCCAGCCCTGCTGCAGCGTCGCTGGGGCAGAAGCTGAGGCCCCGGGGGGCTGACATGGGGCCCTGGGCCGTGGGCAGGACGGGGGGAGCCCCCAGGAGGGGGACAGGGGCAGCAGGGCCTGCAGTGCCCTCAGGGCCGGGATGCTCAGCAGCAGCATAGCTGGCTCTGACTGAATTTCCTGGCATGCTTCTAATTTGGGAAAGAAAAATACAGGCTGGCACACCCCCCAGAAAGGTCACCGCCTCCTGCTGCAGCAGGCTGACAGCCCGGGCGAGGCTTTCCAGCCCAGCCTTGCCAGCACCCCTCCGCCGCCCGCGCTCCGCCACTGCTCATGGCCGCCCTGTGACGGGCCAGCCGAGGCCCAGCAGGTGCGCGGCCAGGGCGAGCCGCCCAGCAGCTGCCCCTGGGATGGTCTGTGCCACCCTCCCGGACGGCGCCGGTCGCTGCAGACCATGGCCGAGATGCGGATACCCGTTGGCAGCGCAGGCGTGCCCGGCAGTCCGCCCCGGGGCCCCTGCGGCAGCACCGGGTCAGGGGAGGCCGTGCTGGCGGTGCGCCATGCCAGCCCCACGCACTTAGCAGCACGAAGGGACGCCAGCATGGACTGTACAATCGATGAAAGACAGCACGTCTCCTGGAGGATGCGCCTAAGGTAGTAGCTTCATTGAAAGCCCCAGCAAGCAAGTTGTGTCGCTGCTTGGGACTCCTTCCTTAAACGTTTACAATGCCTTGCATTTTATTTCTTGAGCTTCCATCCTAAAAACTGTTATCTCCCCCTCCTTGAGAAAGAAAATTAAAGAAAATGTTTCTGAAACAAAGTCTGATTAAAGTGCCTGTGCAGGTAGATGCCTGCGCATTACTGCTGAGGTGGGACAGCCTACAGTCAAGGTCACCCAGCACCGTCCATTACAAGATCCTGGCTTGGGGAATTTGAAAGTTGTCAGATGAACTGTCCAGACTGAAAGTTGCCATAATGGATGCCTATCTCAGGGTGATTTACAATTATAAAGGCAAAAACTGGGCAAAGGAAGAACTTAGTGTCCCCTTGAGGCAAGGAAAATAATAGATCACACCTCGTTTTGCCCATCTTCTGAAATTCTGACACAGCTTCAGCATCTCACACACTGCAGAGTGCAGAGATTATCAATTTGGAGAGCAAGAAGCAGGATTGCTCAATGGCAGGGATGTTTCTCTTCCAGTTCCTATGTAAACCTACAAACATTTGGCCAAGCTATGTACCCTTAAAAAAGCCTGTACATATTCAGCAGCAGAGCCTTACACCCAAACTCCCCAAGGGTGCATGAGGAACAGATAGGCTTCTCTTCTTTTTGCTTTCTGCAAGCCAAGAATTTCTCCACCAAGCAAGCAAGCATACTCCAGTCGTGGTAGGTCAGGCTGAGCAGGAATTGTTCCCATTACCCAAACTAAGAGCAAGATGCTGTTTGCCCGGTGCTCCAAAATTTCTGCTGTTTGTGCCCAGACATGAAAGCAAGAGTCAGATCCAAACAATGAGGGCTGAAGGCCAACTGGGCAGATCAGCAAAAGACAATGGCAGATGAGGAAAGGTTTGTGAAACTATACAAATAAATAGTAACAATGAAAAAATAGCATGTGCCAAGTGGCTAGAGGCTCAGTATCTGTGACTAATTGGGTATTTGTTCAGCTATGGAACACCAATCTAACACCAAATCCCGCAACCCCGTAGCAAAGCCAGGAAATTGCAAATCTTGTCTCATTTGCACATACTACAAAGCTAGCAAATAATAATGGGAAGCATGTTCTTCAAGGAGAAAAACTGAAACGTGTGTTGTTTTCCTTTCCTTTCCTTTGCCTCCTTGCCAGAGACAAATCTGAAAGCAGCACAGTTACTGAAATGACATTCACTGCTGTGGACTTACTGTTTGGGTTTGGAACTCCAGAAACAATGTCTTTGCTGTCGGGAGCAAGGGCGCCATAATTCGGGTGGTGGTGGTGATGACGGTGGTGGTGGTGGTGCCTTGCCGGCATTTTTGTGGTATATGGTGCTCCACCATTCTCCTCAATGTTGAACTGATGCAGATCACTGTTGTTCAAGGGATAGCTACAAAATAAATTCAGTTCAAATTAGAGCGGTAAACAGTACGACAAATTGTACTTTTGGGGAGATAGAGTGCAAACCTTCTTGGGAAAAAAATGCATAGCTTTTTTTGTAAATAAAATTTTTAACAAGGTATATCCCAAATCTTTACAGTTTTCTGTTAACAGGAGACTCGCAAGGTGAGGAAAAAGGATGCCTCTGCTTGTTTTGCATGACTTTAATATCAGAATTATTTTTGATTTTACACACTACACAATTTCCGCTAGGCTCTTACATTGAGTCAAATTCTGACTTATGGAATATGATTCTCAAAACCCTCAAAATTTGTCCTGCAGGAATTTGCAACTTCACCTGGGATAGGAAAGTGGTCAGGCAGGAAACAATAACTCCTTTAAAATGAAGTTGTCAGAAGAACAGACCAGGGGACAGTCCCAGAATAACATTACATTCCTGAGAAAATCCAGGCCTCCAAATCTGTGGTGCAAAATAGCTGTATGAAAAATTTGTGACTTGGGAAAAAATGGAGAAAGATCCCATTGGAAATAAAAGGCTTTACAGGTAACAAAATACAAAATAGCACTTGTGCAAAAAGGAGTAATACCTGTGCTGGTAAACTAACTGGGTATTTTTTTGCTTGTGTTTAGTTAGGAGATTAACTGTTGTCAGTCTACAATATATGAAGAAATGGAGACACGCTGAAATTTTAATTCATCATCTCTAACTCAGAGGTGTCAAATGACACTTGATTTTCTTCAATAGTTTTAACTGATGCTGTTTCAGTTTATTGTTTGAAATGACAATGAATTTCTAGAAATTATATTTTCTCTCCACGCCAGCAACCAAAAAAGACTGAGATAACTCTACACAGATACTGCAAATGACTTGAATGCGCTTTCCTCAGAGGAGTGCTTAAAATTTTTATAAGGTTTTAACTTATTCTATAGCATTGCATTAGACAGTAGACAGCAGTAAATCAATTAATTCCAAGAAAAGATGAATCCCCTGCCCATTTGAAAAATGCTAGAGAAATGATATCTTCAGCTGCACGGGTTTTCAGTTTGCTTTTATTACTAACAGCAGCTGAAAACCTGATAATATGGAATAAAGACGAACAGAAGAATTAAAGGACCAATGAATAAATTATACCTAGCTACTTGCTACATACGTTCTCCGAAGATTACTTACTGATTCAAAGCAAGATTAACCAGTCATCTGCAAATAAACACATCTGTATCATTTCCAAAGATATGCTGAAGCATGCAACTCGGTACATCATTAATAACCACTGTCTTCTTAGTAACAACTTCTGACAACGTGAGGTTTCTGACTGGGTAGTAATTGAATAACACTTTTATGCTGGTTACTTTTCGAAAGCAGTAGGCGGGGAGGGGAATGTTGTGTGTATTAATCTTGGCAGGTTTCCGGCACGGAGCAACGACTGCCAATAAAGGCACTTCTGATGCCTTATTTGCCTGAAGGAAACAATACAAATAGGTGTCTGATCCACAGAGGAAAGCTTTGGTGAGCTCAGATAATCCAGGACTGGTCTGCCTTTTGAAACTGCACTATATCTTCACTGTTATAATCAAATCAAGCAAGTGCCTACTGGGGGAAAACGGTACAGGCTAATGAGATTGCACACTAATTGTAACAGCTCTCCTGCCCTCTCCCTTCAAGCGCCTTGGACTGAAGTGACGTTTTTTGACTGAGAGGATAGCTGGTTTTGTTCACACAGCTAAAACCCTTATTGGAAATAAGATCAGCTTTGGGCTGGAGCCTCAGCACATCCTTTTTGTCAGTCTATGATTCAATTTTTTTTCAAGACACAAAACCCCATGTGCTTGGGCGTTGCTTTCATTTCACCTGGTGGCAGGCTGGTTTAGCAGATTTTTGACCGGTCTTTTCAAAATGAATGAGATCACACCAAATCCTTACATTGGCTCCTCCTATTGCTACGGGCATGAGGTAGCTTCCATGCTAAAATGGGAATAAGCTGAGCAACTGAATGAGCCAAAACCCCTCTGGCATGAGGTCAAACATGCACCAAATTCTCTAGACGTGTTTTGTGACTGTCCAGAGAGGAGTGCTCACACCATGTAAAATGCAGGGAGACCATTACTTCAAAGAAGTAAAGAGCCAGCGCAGCAAAGATAATGTCCAGGTACACACTGAAATCCTTGAGGACAGTAAGTCACAAAGCTCCAGTCAGGCAGTGCACTCTGATGTGAAATCCCATGTTGAAACTGCTGGCCCAGTTAAAAGGATGCGGTCATCTGCAGTCTCCCAGGTCTGACGGCAACTAACAGATAGTGAGCCAAACTCATCTCAGGGGTCAGTCAACTCACGCGTTTCTGATGGATATGGGGTTGGGCTGAGGAAGACTTTCGCACCCATACCCTCACTATTAGACTGACGAGTTACTGAACAATCACAAACAACAGGGCTTGCAGCAGCTCCAGAGCCAGTCTACTAGAAGAGTTGACAGTACCCAAACAAAAATATCATGAGTAGTCCAAATCCCTTTTCTGTGTACTCTCTACTATATAAGTCAGGGGCACATTGCACATCTTAGTGCAGTTTCTACAAGGTGGCATCATTATTATCATACATCACATCTGTTTTTCACTTATTTTTCTGTTCTTCCACTGTCTTAAATCTAGAGACTCGAGATTTTTCCCCTCAATGCATCTTTTTGCCATTAACTTTTCTTTCTATTGCTTGCTTCTCTCTGGCTTACCTGAATAGATAATGTGCTCATGTATCCTTCCCAACCCATTGATGCAAATAGATCACTACTTTCAATGAACCGACTTTCTGACCATATCCTAAGCCCTCCAGGTTTTCATGCTTGCTCCCCACACCTCAGGTGATGCTCTCAGACTACGTGCATACATGGACAGGTATCAGTTTTCATCCTTTCTCTTGTATTTGTCTTTTGGCCAATGTTACACCTTTGTTTTACCTTTTAATAGTCAATAGGCTGTCCTGCAGGTTTCCTCTTTTTCCTCTGTTATTTACCTGTGTGGTTTTCTCAACAAGCTCCAGCTGCTTCCTATACAACCAACTCCTGTCATTCAAGGAAAATGAGGCAGGGCCCTACGGGCTATTATGTAAAGGAAGAAAACATTTCTTCCTACTCTGTCCCTCCCTTGGGCAAAGCACTCCTGAGGATTCAGTGACCGGAGGCTGAACCTTCAAAAAAGCCACTCAAAGTTCACAAGACACTTGGTATTGCCTTTAGCCTCAAACTCACATAATTACTTCCTTCTGACCAAAAAGGCAGCATATTGAGCAGCAGGGCAAATAACATGTATCTTCTGATTACTTTTTCAATTTTTTCAATTTTATTTACATTACTAGTCCTCTATCCCAATTTTATACTCTTCACCCTTTGCTTTAAAAGCTGTTTTCAGTTCACATTCCTACATTTCATGTGCTCCAGCCATCTACTGCCTTACCAAACCATGCCTCTAGTGTACCACTCACACATACAACAGTGTTAAGAGATCATAGAAAAATAGGGAACAGAAGGGTATTTGAAAGACTGAATTATCCACCTCTCCCCTCAAAACTGAACTAGCAGGCCTATGTGACCCCAACTGATCGGCTGAACTGAATCTTCAGCACCTTCAGGGAGATGCCATGACCTCCCTGTGCAATCGATTTCAGTGTCTCACCATGCCTACGCTTACTTTCTTTGTTTATCCTGTCTCCTTTACTGTAATTTAAGCCTGCTATTTCCTCTCCCGTCCATCACAGACACAGTGAACAGGTTATTTCTTGCTACAGAAACCTGTGTTTTTGAAAATGTCACACGTTTCCTACAGCTTTGATACACCTTGCCATTCCTGTCCACCCAGCTGCCCCCTGCTCTGCCTCCGACACGTGGTGCTCAGAACTGGGCACCCCATTCCAGTTGAGGCCTTGCAAATGCATTGCAAAGAGTAAGGGTTGCTTCCCATGTCCTACGGGATCTACTCCCATTTATACACTGAAACATGACATGTGCCTTTTCTTAAATAGCCTGGGGTTGTTAACTCATGTTCAACTTGTGATCCCCAAGAACACCAGATCCTTTCCTAAACTGGCCAGGTTTCCACCCCCCACAACCTGAGCTGTGAAGCAGGCTACTCCTACCTAACAGCACAAACATACTATCATTCCTCCTGAGCTGCGCCCTAAACTTTCTCACGTGCTAAGATCATAACCCGTTCAGGACTCTTCTCTCATCCATGACAGGCCTGGTGTGAGAGGACTTCCCATCTTGGTGTAACCTCTGAGTGACAAGAGATTTTTTAAAAAGTAATCGCCTTTCTGTGCCATCCTCCCAGCTGCCATCCTCATTCTCCTGTAGAACATAAACGTGTAGCCCTGCATAAACATCTTTCACCTGTGTCCCAGAGCAGGCTTACTCCTGCACCCTGTCCATGTCCCCTTCTTCCACGCTCTTCTTGTAGGCATCTCCCACCTGTCTGAAGTGACACTTGGAGAGCAAATGGTGGGGCTCTCTTCTCTCCCCTCCTTGGGGAGGCTGGTGGGGCAGGAGCAGAAAGCAGGCTCAAACTATCGTGCCTCTTGGATGACTGCACTGAGCTTAGACCCTCCCTGCTATAGCTGAACAGTGGTTTGAAAAAATCCCAGGCTTCTAGGTCTGGTTGTGATAAATAACCTTCAACAATTACCACACCCACCTCTATTCTTCGCTTTGAACACTGTTTCAGCACCAAACCACTGCAATTTTCTAATATTTAAAAATCCTTAAACTTTACACCAACATCTTCACAACCCCTCTGAGTCGTCCCCCGTCCACAGCTCAGAGCAAGCCCGACGGTGATTTGCGCAGCTTTCGGCAGCTCAAACCCACACTGTGGGCTTTGTGCTGAATGCGTTGGGAGGCTCCCCCAACCGCTTCACCCCCCAATAGGAGACATTTTGCCCATCACCATATCGTAACAGTACCTTCTCCAACATTGAAATGGGCTTTAGATGTGCTCCCAAATGGCAGTCAGTGGAACTGTTAAAGCGTATGTTAACGTGTATGTGTATTCATTTGTACGCATGGAGGAGAGACTCTCAGAAGTCTAACGAAAGCAGCCACTGCACGTGAAGCTTCAGTGTGGCAGCTGGGGGGATGAGACTTAACAGCTATGTTAAGCCAAACATTCATTTTTTGGGCTTAGTCTCTCCCTTTGGGTGAAAAAAAAAGACTTTGGGTTTATTCCCTGCCCATGCCTCAAAAGAAGTTAAAAAACCCTCAGACAAACACAACTGAATTTTTAGCCAAACTTGCTTTAATCATGTTTAGAATCTCACCCCCGCCTTGTGTTGCTAGAGCATGTGAAGTGGCACAGAGATCCTAGGAATTTCGCATAGTCTGGAAATTTCCCTGTGGAGAGGAATGAAGAGGAAATAAGGGGATAGGAAGAAGGTGGTGTTCTGCGTGAGTATCAATTGACGGCCAGAACCACTGGCCTGAAGCAAAAGACTTTGAGAGGACCCAGCGTTACACAAGAAGGGAACACAGACCATGGCAGGAGGACTGCCTACAAAAGAGAGAGGATGAAGTTTCATTTTTCCAGCCACGGACTGGAACATATAAAAGCAATGAGTGTTCCTAAGTAAAGGAGGATTGTGATCACTAAAAACAAACCTATGTTGTTTTTTTTTTTTCCTGCACCATGTAACCACAACCTCTTTGCTGGCCAGAACTAGTTTCCTGAACTGTAAGAAGTACAACTAAAGCTGACAGCGCTGTGACATTTCCATGCTCTGCCCTGATACCACCAGATGACAGGAGAGCTGGCCCATTTGCTTCCTTTAGGGGAGGCCTGGGAAGATGTGTTGCAGATTTCCCTCCTTGCTGCTGGCGATGATCAGCAGTCCCCATCCATTCCTAGGGACACGTCAGAAAGCAGAGCGGGCAGCCAGCAGCCTTCTCCCAGACAGACAAACCAAACTCGGAAGGAAAGAGAAAATGGTGATGGGGAAATACGTGAATTCAGAAATGGTGATGGGAGCGGGGAGAATTTCTCATGTAGGAGATAAAAGTATATGCAGCAGCTTCCTGCATTACAAGATGCTGAACTAAGTTTTGAAGCGGGAGTAATCTGGAATTCTCCACAAGAAGAGCAGAGCCTGCAGCAAAGCATGTTCTAATAAAATACCAAGAAACAAATCTTGACTTGACAAAGCCATTGTCCTCACAGATTTCACCTTATCTACATAAAGATCATTAAAAAAATACTGCCTTGCAAAACTGTCATGCAAAATATGCCCACTGGGGAACTAAACTTGCTTTTCTTCATTTACAAATGGTTTTAATTAATGATAACAACAGCTAATGATATTTAATCACCTGTCAAAAAAATTCATTGTCCCAGATGTCCTTGCAGATGAGAAAAACTCTGAAAAGCAGCCACAAAATTTTCTAAGTCAGATGAAATCCTCCCCCAAGTCAGTGCTGCCTTCCCCTTTCAGTCACAGGCAGACATGTATCCCTGTCCTGGGGAAATAAAACAACTCGGGGTGGCTAATCCAAGCGAGCTAGCTCAGGTTAAAATACGAGCAAAACCAAGCGAGGAACTTGGGCCTCTGAGACAGCCTGCAGCTGGTCTTGGGCTGCTAACCACGCTCCAGCCTTTTCCACCACTTAATCCACTAAATAACCCGGGTCCTGTGAGCTAAGCGCAGCCCTGCCTCTCTCTCCCTTCCTCAGCATCACGCACCTGCCAAAGCACGCAGACAGAGAAGGCGGCACAGGCGGGCCCGAGGCTCAGCTAACAGGAGAGCATGAGAAACCACGGGATGTGACAGAAGAAGTTGCTGGACGTAACAGATGAAAGCGTTAAGCAGCTAACAAATGTCAGAGAGTGTGCCCTGAAGGACTGACGGATTTCACGGGCAGTTACGGGAGAGCTACATGAGAAACGGCCAAACTTCACAGAGCGCTGAAGGGGAGTATCAGGGACCTTTTGGTGAGAACAACCTTGCAAGGCCAGCACTGCCTAGGAAACCGTATCAGTAATACCACGTAAGGTCCAAACTACCCAGGTAGCCTTGGCAAATTTGAGTATGGACTTAGCAAAACCAGGAGCAGTGTGGGGAAAAAGCAGGGGTAACTGAGAAGAGACAAGGCAAGGGAACAGGAGAATCCGTGTGCATCAGGGAAGAACAAGCATGGGAAAAGGGAGAGGAGGAGGAGGAGAGGGACCAGCCACATGTAAGCAAGCTGCCGGTCAGTCTGCTTGGCTGGTCAAGCCCCGATCGCTGCAGTCTAGGCCATCTTCTTAACTGTAGTCCTATTTTCTGTGGGGGTGTATGCATGCAGGATTGAGCGCTCTGTGCAGCCCCATGTTTGCGTGCTGCTGTTTGCGTCTGCGGGTGCTGGTAAAGGCACTGCTCTCCACCTCTTTCACTCTGCAAGGCTGGCTGAACGTGTGCTCTGTGTGTATTTACATCTCTGGAATACCTGCTCAGCACCTCTACAGGCTGGGCCTGGAAACCAGGAACTACAGCAGCCTCACATCTAGCAGGTTAGGAAGGTGAAATCACTTCAGCCTTAAAGCCAATCCACTAGATTTGGCTTCCCTTAGCAATATCCTCCCATCTTACAAAATCTCCTTTCTGCCTCTGTCCCTACAAAGCTGAAATTCCTTGAAAAAAACGTGTTTTTAAAGAAATTAATCAAACTGTAGAAGTTCCATGCTCCTAAATTATTCAGATTCTGAATTTGCTAATGCCTTACAAAGAAATATGTGGTCTTCTGAATTTTCAGTAATTTGCCCTAACTATAAAGTTCAGCGTGAACATACCTGACACCATTGCCACACAAATGACTTCAGTTTAGGTTATAGATTTTTGCCCTTTTAACATGTTACCAGTAAAGCCACTGAACAGGTACAGTGTGCAGCAAGTAAAAACTCTTACCAAGGCAGGACAGAATTTTTCACTTAGTTGCTCAGAAGACAGTATTAACAGGTAAAAGTAACACAAAATCAATCACTCAGCACAGCAAGGGTTTTCTTATTTACAAACTTGCAACCTGTCCTATCTCTGTTCTCACTGCAACACTTGGGCAACTCATCTGAGTTACAGCAAGAAACTGTTCGTTTTATCTTAAAAGTAATTTTCAGACTTTTTTTTAAAGTCAGAAATTGAGAATGAGAGAGACACAGATACAACAGTAGACTCTGAAAATGAATGATAACAAACAGAGCCCTCCTGGGCTCAAAATGTTGATACAGAAGCAGCATCCAGTTTTACATTCAAGTTCCTTGAAGCCTTGCTTCAAATCGGCCTCGCTGATTGATTCAGTGAGCTCCAGGTGCTGAAGACTCAGGCGCTGAAGTCTCAAAGCTCCCTTGCCTCTTTCATTCCTCTTCTCCATTCCCAGTCTCTAGCAGACTTCATTGCTTTTCCTTTTCCAGCTCCTCCCATTGCACATCCCACTGTACAACTCTGCTTCCCCTCAACCCTTTACTTGAGCTTTTTGTTTCCCTGGCCCAATTTTTTTTCCTGAGCTTTTCCTTCCTTCCTTCCTTCCTGTTTGACTCCTACACTCCTACAGACGAGGAAGACTCGGCTCAGGGACACCACAACGCTGGCCCTGCTGCCTGCCAGCAAGGCCTCAAAATTCAGGGGCTTGGCCGCCGGCAATGAAAAGGAACACAGCTACTTTGTCATCTCTTTAGCTACTGACTTCATTGCTACGTCATTACACCATTGAGAGAGCACTGGAGATGTATTAGTATTTTGTATTTCTACTTCTCTAAGGTTCTTAAAATTGCAGAAATTGGTAATGGCAGGCAAACCAGTGTGAATATAATCCCAGCACAGATTGTTATGGGTTTAGTGAGGAAAAAAAAAATTATAAATAATTAGCTTCTTATCTGGAGTTTAATTGCATTAGATCAGTACTTTCTACTACTCATTAGGTGTGGCTACTTCTTTCATTTTCTTCAAGGTGCAGGAAGTAAAAGATGTTTTTCATTGCCTCATTTTAAAAAAAAAAATACTGGTTTTTATAATCCATCAACACATGACATTGTTAAGCCAGGAACTACAGGTTTTCCAAACTGTTCCTATATGAAACATCTGTTCTTGCTTAACCCAATACATCTTCACCTTTGATATGATGAGCTGCAGGTTTTGCTGTTTGATAGTTTAAAGCTAAAGGTCATACTACTAGTACTATGAAAAAGAAGAGGAAGAGGAAAAGGAAGAGGAAAAGAAAGAGGAAGAGGAAAAGGGAAAAGGAAAAAACAAGCACATTATAACTTAAAAGACAGAAAGTACAAAAACCAATCAAAAGTGTAAATGTAATTGTGGTGGCAATTTGAAAACAGAACCCTAGGGGAACTTCCACAGGTTCCCCAGTGGCCTTAGCTCAACATTTATCTCAGTTTTAAACCGGCAGATTCCTCAGCTCTCAGAAGGCGTGATGACTAAGGCAGTCATCATGAATGCTGCTCCTGCTAGAGAGAAAAGGAACTGGATTTCTTCTGAAAAGATGCATGCCACAGATCATGGAAGATAAGATGCCATCAAACGAAAAGGAGTAGTCCCACAGAGTCAAGAGAAAGCCATTATTCCAGAAACACAAAACAAAGAAGTAACATTGCGTCTAAGATATCAGGCTGGTGGAACTTCCCATCTCCACCAATCTGTGTGCCAAGTCTGCCAAGACTCTATCTGGAAAAAAAAAAAAAAAAAAAAAAAAATCACTATCTTTAGGAAAGTTGGATGGGAAACACAGTATTTTTAAAAAGCCCCATGTTTTCCTCCTGTTCAAAACTGAAGGTATATTACCTTATATGCAGAAATTAAAAGTAATATGCAAGTTATTACAGACATGCTTGCATGTTCTGTAGCAACCTACTAATACGTGCAGTGGACAGTGCACAGGGACTTGACTTGTGAACAACTAAATACAGATTAATGCTCATGAAACCAACTGTTTGAAAATAAGTTGTTTTGCTTTAAAGACAGTCATGAAACAGTCATTAGTAAGTAGTTGAGAGCAGCATTTAGTCTGCAGAAGCTTTATTACTGGAAGTGACTCATATCAAGGGAGGAAATCCAGATGAATCAAGTTTTTATCTGTTTTTTTGTGACGTGGTGGCAAGAAGAGCAACAGCACAAACACTCAGAAAGGAAGCCTGTTTGGCCGGTGACTTCAAGGTACAACAGCAGGTGGAAAACAAGGGAAGCTGAACAAGGTCATCATCATTACCACTTTGCAATGTACTGCAAGAGGCAGACAGAAAAGTGTGGTCTGTCCCTTTACATGTTTTTTCTTATCTACTTTGACTAGTTATTGTTTTTGTCCAAAAGCTGCATCTTTCACTGTGTCTGGTGCCTGCTGAGAAAGGAGGACTCATTTTCCTGCAGGCCCTTCGACACCAAAACTTGGGAGCATGCATAAGAGCACTGTGTTTTTCCGAGCATTTGCAGTTTGACTGTAAAGGAGGAAAAAGTATTTATTCCAAAATGGTTCAAAATGTCGATCCTCACACTGCAGCACAAGTCCAGTTAGGGTGCAGAGGCTTGACCAGCAGCGTGCTAGTTCAAGCTGGCTCTCAGAGAAGATTCATGGCTAGTACAGTCTTAACAAAAGCAGCTCGGGTCCTGGTGGATCAGTCCCTTTTCAAAGAACAACACACACAGTCTGAGATCGATTTAAAAAAATACAGTTGCTATGTTATGTCCATTAATGCCAGCGGGTCTGTAGCAGCTCTGGCTCGAACAGTCTCTGGCTACCATTAGCGATGCTGCACTGACGGCATCCCCCTACAAGTCTGCTTTCCTTGGTTCTCCTTTGCAGAGTAAGAGGAAAACCACTCAGCATCAACAGTCTTTCCAGAGATCCGGTGTGTCAGGTTAGATGGATGCGTGTCGAAACTTCTCTCCTTCGAGCTAGGCAGTAGTAGCCTGCCTGCTTGATACACAAACTGGAATGGCTTGTGGAAAACCTCCTCTGACAACAGATGACTGTGGTGCTGAACTGTCTTCCTCCTCTTGCTCCTCCTCAGAGGGCTCCCATCTAGCCAACTTTGATGCCTGAGAAGCAAGTGATCTACTCAATTTCATTCCCCCCCCCGTCTCAGACGTTCCCCAGCTCATTCCTTGCCAGCAGCTGAAGCTCCATTTTCAAAATGACTTGCAAGCTCTAACACTTTCTCTTGCAGGCTGAAGAGACATCTTCTGCAACACTCACCCAGAAGGAAGGAAAAGTGGCATTTTACATCACAAGGCCATAATATATGCTTTGTTCCCATCCACAATGTGAGAAAGCAGTCCTCCTTTTGGTCAATTTGCACATGGGTTCACTGATAAAAGGGTCTGGAAGGACTTGTCGATTCATTTCCTAAGCATGCAAACCCCCGGCTGCCAGCTTTGGAAATGCATTACAAAACCCGATCCCTTTGTTCGCTTTACCTGTGACTCACATCAGCTAGAGAAAAATAGCTCAAAATGAAAGTTTAAAGAAAAAGCCCACACTAAAACAATTTACTGAAAGTGCCAACACTTTCAGTATTGTATTTCAGTATCATATTTCCGTATTCAATATTAGTCATCAGTTTGCATGCCGGGGCCTGGCCGGGGCTGAAAAGCAATATATTTCAGCCCCAGTTACAGATGTGGCATCTCCAGCTTTTCCATTCCCCCACCAGCTCCTGTGGGAGAGGACGCAGGATTACAGAACTATTACAGGGCAAAAGTATTCTCTCTATTACAGGGGTTGGACTAGACGATCTCCAGAGGTCCCTTCCAACCCCACCGTTCTGTGATTCTGTGAAACGTAACCCCCCTGCAAACTGGAATACACAGAGCGGAGAGCCAGGCCTGAGCTCTGCTGGGGAAGAACTGGTTTCCAGCTTCATTAAACGCAGGAGGAAGGTATGCAGAGAGATGATCGGAAGGTACCCTCGGCCAAGATGTATCAAGCAATTCTCCAGCGCGTGGAAGAATGCAGCGGATTACATGCTGGACTTCAGGTCAAAGTCATTTCTCAGGTGCCTAGCACCGTACTCACACACACCGCCCCCCGTCCCCCTCCAATACGCGACGATAGTGTTTATCACCTGTAATCAGATTACAGAAGAGTTTCTAAGTGTATGATGGACTTATAAAAAGAAGATCTCAGACTTGCACAATGAACAGACTCCAGAACGGGGTGGAGAAAGTTCACACACACAGTTCAACAGGTACCCCCGAGAACATGCTTCGTTTGGATTCAGAAGGTGGTACCCCCTTCAGGCAGTTTGCAAGGCTTTTTTTTAAACAACTTCCCCGTATATTTAGAACACAATCAAAATGTGCCAGTTTCTCAGTACCTAGAATGACTGTGTAAAATGCTCTTTGGTAAAAATTGTGCAGCATTTCCTCATGAGGAACTCCTAGTTGAAGTAATTCAACACATGTATAAACACTCACATACCAGGGCTATCAAGTCCCTGTACTGAGTTTGTGCATCTATACACTACCAGTGGCTTCCTGTAGCAGCACGAATCCAGGATGTAGTATTGATTTAGATTGCCAGAAATGTCCCAATACTTTAAACAAAAGGTGCTACTACATTTAACAGCTGAGTTAACCAAACATTTTCCACCTTTCTCCTCTCTCTCCACATAATTTGGTTTTCACCTGCAGTGTTTTGTGTTGCTGCACACACAAAATTGTATTCCTAACATCACAAGGCCTGTATTAGTCACTTGTTAAAAACAATACTTTATAAGTAACGAGTGTGCTAATTTCAGGAAAAAAACCAATGTGCTTTTACATTTAAAGCAGCTTATTTGTTCAGATGGATACTACCCATACCCATCTTTGTTCAGGTGACATGAGCTGCACAGGTCAGTCGGAGCAGTGCCGGGATCAGAGAAGAAACAAGTAGAAAGGCTCCCTCTTCCCAACCGCACCCCAGCCCATTTGCTACAAGAAGCCAACTAAGACTAGAGCAAGGAAGGACAGAGAAATGGATCTCTTCTTACCTATCTGATCGCTCGGTGGCTTTGCTGGTACAGATCTCTGCAGACAGCAAGGAGGATGTGGGGTGAAAAAGGGAAAGGGGAGTGCAGAGTGCGTGAGCTCCTTCTCCAGAGAAGCAGAATGACAAGTGCTTCCCTCGAGGTGACGCACACAACCTGCAGAACACACAAGTCCCACAGGCTGTTCTTCGCCCGTGCGCAGACCTCCGCACGAGGCATTTGGACAGCTAAGGACCGGTTAAGGCCTTGTGCTGTCTTTTCTTGCAATCTGTCAGGGAGATCCCTCATTCAGTGCACCTTCGGCAATAAACCAAACCACAGATCACAACACATGATGAGGACGAACACGGACAACAAAACACAGAGAAGCCAGTGAAGGTACATGACAGGAACGATACTGTACTATGAATGTAGGTGTGTGAATCACGAAGCAACAACGCTCCACTTTAACATAAGTATTCAAAAAAACCCTCCTCAGAGCAGCAGCTAAACTAGGCTCTTGTTCCAATGGCTCCAACCAAGTCTCTCTTTCTTCCTTTCCCAAATAAAATGCTGCTGAAACAGAGGAAGACTATCCTGGGGAAACTGAAGTCAGCCTCTGTGATTACCCACGTCAGACTTACTCTGGCATTTTCACATCTCAGTGCACAATTGCTTTATTGTTTTCCCCCCTCTACAGACTGCACGGAAAATGTCGATCCAGCACAGCATTAGTGATTCCAGAGCAAAACAGGTACAAGCATAAGGTGTATCATATCTATCCACCCTTCCCCAAAATCTTTCAAAAAAAAAAAAAAAAAAAGCATCATAACCAGAACAAGAAGATTGAAAATTTTTATTTGTACTTAGCACATACAGGAAAGATCAAAACAAATATTAAAAGATAGCATTTGTAAACAAATATATTTCACAAAAAGTTATACACTATCAAATTTGCTCTGAAAAAATTCATGGTTATAGCCATTTATAAATGTGTATTTATCAAAATCAAGTTAAAAACTACTTCATTTTTAAAATATCCCAAATGAAGATTCATCCATTCCAACAACTTCAGAGAGACCACAGATGTAATAAGGCCTAATTAAAACAAATGCATGAGTGAAGATGGCACTACAATTTCCAGTTTAAAAAAAAATAAATCGGCAAGTGATCAAAATCCCATCCAGGCCTATTTAAAGACCTAGGTTTGTAAAATATACATTCAACTTTGCAAACATCTAACTTTAAAAAAATAGAGCTATTTCACTGGATCGTCCTCATCTTGTAGTGTACCGATTATGAGCTGTGTTTTTGAATCCGCTCAGAGAAAAGTTATCAGTAGGTAGTTTTATGCGATTGTATAGTTCACTTCTATAATCACATTAAAAATAAGAAGACAGCAGCACCCTGTTAGCAAGGATTCATTTTTAACATTCTTGCCATTATAGCAGCAGGTATGGTTTGGGGGAATGCTTTCAATATAATCAGTAAGTCAAAAAAAGGAATACGCATACTCCATGAAGTTTATTATGGTGTTCTTTCCCTGTACTTGTTTTCAGAGTTAGGCAAGCACCTCTATTTTTGCTGCAGAACACAAAAAGAAAAACAAATGACACCCAAACCTATGACTACCTCAGTAGGCTCCCTTTGTTGGTGGTCCACAAGCCATTTTGATTGCCAGTGTGAATTCTGTTTTTTCCTCCCTCCAAGCTCCTATTTGCATGTCAACTAAAGAACAAAGCTTCTCAAACTTCATCTATTAACTTGACTCAAAAGAAACAAGATAATAAAAATAGCTAAGGCACAAATGGCTGATTTTCAACAGCAGGCAGAGGGTCACAGATTCGAAAGTATGGTAGAACGTAAATCCCCAGAAATATTTCTGGTCTTGGGGCACTGAAAATTCTTACCAGCTTTCACAAAAGTTTTTCAAGATTTTTTACAAAGATACGGAAAATGCTTTTCCCAAGAATGTCCATGAACACTAAACAAGGATGGATGTACATACAAAGACACACACTTTATGCACAATACACTTGGAACGTACTACAGACAGACAAGGACCATGGGATGCAATGATCGTCTAAGATGGCTGGTGAAATGAAGATGGCTGTTTTTCAGAGGGTCGTCATGAGTTTATCTTGGTACACCATGCTTTGGACTCCTCCTAAATTCTTCTGGTTCTGTTCCTGGATATATCGTAAATTGCTGTCCTCTCCACTTGTGGGGGGTTTCCAATATGGCCTGTCATCATGATAGGGTGGCCTGTACCATTTGCACAGTTATTGGTTAGTGAGAGATGGAAGTAAACTTACGAGTGCTACACAGTAACATGACTTCATCCAGCAAGTGCTAAGCATGCATACGGTGTGATGGGCAGCTGCCAGTCAGGGACAGAAATGGTGAGTGACCTAGAAGTCTGATGCAGAAGCCACTGAAGCAACTGGGAATCTTTCAGCTGATTTCAAAAGGCTTTGATTCAGAGCTTGGTCATTAAAAACCCTCTCTGTTTTCAAGTGTTAGAGACAGTGTCGTGCATCAATGCTCCTGAATCCCAGAGGGATGGTGGGGAGGGAGAAGGAGGCTATAGGAGAACTAAATGCTTACAACAAACAAGTAAAATAAACCGTATCATGCAAAAAGTTGAGCTCGTGAAAATATATCCTTAAGGTCTAAAAAATTAAGAAAAGCAATCCTATTAAGAATGAAAATTGCTCTTCTGTAAATATGGCCATTTGTTCAGCACTGGTGCAGTTAATTACACTGAAGCAGCCTGTAGCTTACATAGTTGCATTTTGTTAAGACGAACACCTAGGGTCTTTAGTTAGTACAGGTACTTCTCTGTGACCATGTAGTGAAACTTGCAGAAGTACTAAGAGGAAAAATATTTGTTCCTTATTTGTTGCTTATTGCTGTTTAGAGATATTAACCTCAACCAATCCTGCAGTGTCTCCTGAATCACTGGTGGTGGGGGGGGTGGTGGTGGTGTGTGATAAATAAATAAATAAAAATGTTGAACAGTATGTGGGAAACCACAGTATTTAAGATTCCCTTATTACTAAACTGAAGTTGCACTTTTTATTTTGATTATTTTTTTTATGTTAGCAGAAATACAGGTGGGTTTAGATTTTACCTTTTTTTGGAGATATTCTAAAGTTATATAATGACAACTGTTAATTGGAATGAATTTTCTCAGAAGACTGAACATTAACTGCAAACAAATAATTTCACTGAAAAGACTTTACTAAGATGACTGAGACATGATTCCACATATTATGTCACAAATTATTCAACAAACCCCCCATATATAACATATATTGCACAGGTACTTTCATTTCAGCCCTTGGCCCACTCTAGACTTGCATGCCCAGCAGACAGAATTTCATGCATCTGTGTTTTGATCTCAAGTTCATAGTCGGATGGATTAAGCTTTCTCAAATCAAGCTATCCAAGATGTTAAACGTCCAACTCTTCCACTTTGCCTCCAAGTTAGAATAACTTGAAGCTTCCCCTTTAACCAGACACTTAAACGCTTCTACCTGACTGGGACAAAAATTCTGAGCACTTTTTCTACCGAGCTTGCACGACTGAGCTTTTAAGTATGTTTTTTAGCCTTACAAGCTAGCTATAAAAAAGCCATTGTTCATATTTCACTGACCTTAACCTTTGCCCAGGCGGCGGAGGGGCTGAAGCAGGAGGTTGTCTACACACATTACAATAGATTATTGTGCTTATTTCAATATCACTCTACTCCAGGGTGTACTATTTGGCTTTAAAATGTTACAGACTAGTACTGTAAATGAAGAAATCTTCAGAAAAATTTCAGCAAAACCTCAAATAATTTAAAAAATTATCAACCTCTCTCAGCAATCACTCTTTTTCAGTGTCAAATTGTACATTTTAAATCACACACAATTAAACAGACAAGTAAACTCTAAAACTAGGAAGAATCTTGAACATGAAGTACAGGCAAAGTTAATTACCACATTTAAAGTCTTCTGTTTCTAGCATAAATTTAGTATCTGCTTTAGTGCTGTATGCTAGGAATTTTGAGATGACAATGAGTATGTCATCTGGGGGGTTGGACGAGATGACCTTTAAAAGGTCCCTTCCAACCCAAACTATTCTATGATTCTATGTCTGCTTCTCTGCCTAGTAAGTATTTCTAATAACGTATTTGCCTTTTTCCTGCATTCTCAGACTCAAATTCGGACCAAATTATCTTTTCATCCATTTTAAGCTCAGCCTCATCTCCAGAGCCTGCCTACACTGAGAATGAAGTCTACCTATCCTGATGTAAGAATACAGAGATAAAAATGTAAGATGAATAGGAATGAAGATTAGGGTATTGGTATTTTTCAGTCAAGACAGTAATTATTTGTCTAAAAAACTGAGTAACCTAAAAAGGTTACTTTTTATTAGGATAAAATAGCAGCTGGTTTTTATCACATGTACATGCACAGACACATATCCACCAGCAGGTGTGTGCCTCCACTGTGCGTTCCACCAAGCCGGTTCTAATTTGGACTGAATTTCTTCCAAAATTTCTTTTCACTCAATTTCTCTCATTACTAGTTACAAAATAAAAAAGTATGCAAGAAGATAGCACAATAGCACAAACAGGAATATTTTTGTGAAACAGTTCTCAAAACTTCAATGTTATAATTTCACTAACACTAATTAACTGTAAAGTGCCTGATGCATTGTTCTACATATGTTATTTTTCCATGTACATTTCTGCAAAAGATGAAAAAAGTGCTGCAATGCAAGAATCTGTTCACTCATAACTTAATTTTACCTGAAAATGAGTTTCTTCTTTGTCTTAGGAGATTAAATACTGATTAAATTGCAATTAGTTTTATTGAAGCTACTGAGCATCTTCCCATCCAACATACTCCCTACAGAAATACACTAAAGTTGTACTTCAAATTCTGAATTAAGAATCAACCTGAAAAAATTTTCAGCATGGAGACTAGGACATTCCAAAGCAAAATCTAAATAGAAATTATTTAATACTGCCTCTACATCACATATTTCTAACTTCTGTTTGCTTTTCATGTGCAGAAAATTGCCCAATACATCCAACCAAAGCTTCATGCCAACAGATTAACATAAAGAAAGAAGTAACCATCTTTTTCACAAAGGGAAGATTGCTTACCTTACATTCACAGGTGTATGTGGATGCCAGTGTGGCTGAGCAGGATGTATATTAGGATGATACTGTGGCTGCAAGTGAAAACATTGAACCTGGTTAATGAAATCACATAAAAACTCCCTATTAACTTTTTATTTTCCTGGGGCCATGAGGAACATGCTCCCTGTGAGCCCTAGAAACCCCACTGTTTGAGACCTTCTCCCATGCCACTGAGCATATACACGAGACCTCTTGGTGATGAGCTGGCTCGTTAGGACACACTCATGGGAAAATGCAAAGAAAATTGCTTTTCTGTTTGAGACACAACTTGGCACATCTTGTGCTTCTCAGAGAAAGCACATCAAAAGAATGTCAGCTTTAATCAAAGCTGGAGAGTGAGAAAGGTTACTATTATAATAGCAGTCTTCAGAAGGTCACCTCTCTTTGGTGACAGCATTTCTCCCTCATATCCATGAGATCTTGAGGAGAAACAGTGAAACAAAATCACCAGTGAGGCTTTTAATAAAAACAAGTGTTAAGACTAAGTTCTCATGCACACACTCAGTTTGGATGAAAGCACAGCTTGCTTTCTCAGTAGCACTGACTGCTAGTATCACAGATGAAAACCAGGTAAGGTTTTTCCCTGAAGTGTATAAAGGAGCTTGTTTAAAAAAAAACCAACAAACATTTGACCAGCAATGAACTCCAGAAGTGTTGTGATGGGGAAGATAATTGCAACTTTGAACTTCTTGTCCCAGCTCATCCAATGTGAGAGGCTGCTCTAGACAAAAGGTTGCTCACGGAGCAGTCTCCTGGGGTGCATCGTATTCACAGTCCCAAAGGCTTTAACCCGTGATTTCAGAGAAAGGGAAGGGAAGGGAAAGAGGGTGGCAAATGGAGTGTACTCAGCTTGCAGAGCATCCGAGAACACAGGGCAAGAAAGAGGGAAGAGTCCCTCCACTTTCCCCTTGACTCCCAACGCGATGCTGTTTATTTCTGAACCACCTCAGAGAGTCTCACCCCAGAGTAAGGAAAGGGGAGCAAAACACCTGTACTAACTATAAAGAGCAAAAATATTTACCACTAAATAAGAAAATGACAATATTCCCCTCAACAATGGTTATGGTCTTACCTGGTAGTTATGGACTTCGGGAGTATTTTTAGCACTACAGGAGAAAAAAAATTAGCTTTTATATAATCAATACATCTATGTCACAATTTCCTATAGTTCAGGGTTCTACTCTTCAGGGAAGTATTACAGTGAAGTAAAATTCATATTCTTAAGGACATCAATATTTTATTCAAGATATACACCACATCAATTAGAGTGCGAGAAAGACGGGTGAAAAATTTTTTTCTTCATTTTACATTTAATGAAACAGGAACAAATAATGCTAGATAAGTTGCCATAATAGCAATGAGCAGAAAAGAAATATGTTTTATTTTAGTCTGATATCCAACAGAAAAAGAAAAAAAAAAAATTAAAAATGGAAGCACTTAAAGTCTCATAGGCAGTCCCCAAGAAGAATCTGGTGCTGCATAATGAGAGATCCCAAAGTAATTCATCCCACACCAGAGAATTTGTTTCGACAAATCCTAACACAGAAATGGTATTCAGAATCCTTTTTGCCTGACAACAGCACTTGAGAGGTAGAGAACTTGGCCAGTCACTTACCACAGTTGTGCTGGTTTCACAGGATTGTTTGCTTAAAAAGAAACAAACAGAAAACCTTAAGACATGTGAAATATCGGTCACTTTGCAGCTATTCTGATTGGGATGTTGCACGACAGCTTAAGCGAATCCTCATACAGACACATTTGCACAAATGTGTCAGAATCGCAAATGCAGCCCTGTGCTTTCTAGCATTCCTGTGTGACTACATAAAGTATGAGGCAGACACGAATCTCCCTCTGTTTCTGCAAGAGTCAAAGTCCATCAAAGATGACAGCAGACAAGAGTATTCTTCCCAAATGTCACAAAAGAAGGACTTTTGGCAGAGTAAGTTCTGCACATCCAGAAAACTACTTTTCTCACCTTGCTGTAGCTACAATGTCAATACGATTGAGTCCCTTGGAAATCAGAAGCTACCGCTCACAGAAACTTGCATCTTACAGAAACTAGAGTTTTCCTGAAGCTGGCAATGGCCTGTGTCTTACTACAGTGAGCGATGGTAGCCAAAAAAGCCCATCACTGGGGAATACAGGAAGGCACTGAGCAATCTTGAGCAACAAGGTCTTGGCTTGTGCTTTGGACAGGCTGGAAAGAACAGTGAAGAAGGCAGTTGAATAACTGGGGTGTATCATTTCTTTTTCCTGACAAATAGCGTATTTTTCAAGAGCATTGAAAAACTGCTGAGTGATACAGCTGAAAATCCAAGTCTCTGCTGAATGCAGAAAGTGGATGACAAACTTAATGAGACACTGTAGAAGTCTCAAAGAGACTGAGCTAGGACAGAATCCAATGCTTGTGGGCTGCAACTAGGTACAGGTCTTAATGGCCAAGAGATGCGTGAAAGACAATAATCTAAAGGGAGTTTTTGCATTAACTTCACAAACATGCTGCTGAGCTCTCTGGAGGGAGATCACTTGGGTATGACAGAAGTTCTGCCTGGCTGCTATGCACAGAGAACTAAACTGAGCATAAGCCACACTCTCTCTTCTCCCCCCATCTCACAGATATAAGTACGGAAGCACTGAGACACAAGGTATAACTTGCAGGTCTGACAGATCCTGTTATCATAAAAATAAAACTAAAATAATCCATTCTTCCACTTACGAAATCATCCATACTCATGCTATAATTGAGTCTCATGTACCACATAGCAGTATCTCACAATCTAATAAATTTGCATTTCCATAAAAAACTGATATGTACTAAGGAAGTGGGGAGAGTTACAGCCTCTAGAAAGCAGGCATGCTTGCTACCCTTTTCCCCCCGTTGTACATGAGAAATAAAAGTGCCCCCATAATACTACAAGGACTTTTCATGGAACTGAGGTTCATATTCTAGGAATGCAAAGGACTGCAAAGACATCCTAAGGGAATGTCAGCTCACCCTGCTCCATACAGCAACTACACCACCAGCCTGAAGTAATACAGAACTTAAAGGGGGTTGTCTTGCAGTGCTCCTTCCTAGGTTTTTCTACAAGGAATAAAAATCTCAGCTTGAGTTCAGAAGGACAAATGACAAAACCACAATGGAAATCAATTCCTTGTCATTCCATTCAAATTCACCACATTTCAACTCCCAGAGGAAGCTAGTTAAGCTCAGAGTCCGGATAGGTGAATAACATGCCATTACAGTCAGGAAAGCAGCAACAACTGCATAGTAAGACTGCTCAATGACCCTAAAACTAGACAAGCAACTCAGCGAGGCTTTTGGACACTGCTCCGCTCTACATGACAAATGCACTTCTTCAAAGAAAATGTTACATGCTTTCCCTCATTGAGTTTGACGGAAGTTTTCTTTCCTCCTCAACAGAGCAACAAAAGAAACTGTAGGTACCTCCTTCTACATAGATAGGGGATGGAAGAATTAAGCATAGACAGAGATTAAAAACGGTAGATGTAAATAATGGACTCTGACTTCAGAGAAAAAAAAATCAGGTACATTCTGATTTTTTAGGTGGTTTGACATGTTTTTCTTTTTATACTGTGGTACAGATTTTATGGTTGTAATATGAGATTTATATGAGTTAACAGGTCACCTGCATGACCAGTTCAGTGAACACATGTACGAACACTTACCCTTAAAAGTTGAATGCCTTCGAGAAGGGTATCGCTTGCTGGGCCTTCTTTCAAATGTACTAGTTCTGCGTAATCTTGTCCCATGTGTCGCTTGATACTCTGTCCGCCCACTTAAAATACAGAAATAAACAAAGTTAACTACTGCCTTTTGCTGGATGCTGTACCTGCTCCTTTGTATAAACACTAATATAATATTGCTGTTACTTTGCTAAATACCTGAATCTGAAGCGTGATCCCAGCCTTATGAAGTCGGATCTACTAGATTTACTATTTGCTGGAGCTCGCAATCTGAAGAAAGCATGGTGCTCCACTGCACACTTCCACAAATGTTTGCACGTTTTGGCACTGTCTAACCGGAAAACAAACGTGTGCTCTTGCTCTCTGCCCTAAATGCAGAAACAAAAGCTTTGGAAGTTGGCATGCATGATATTAGTTACTGTCCTTGGTGGGAGAAATACAGCCTGGGCCAACAGTGTGCGGAGCCTCCCTTGTGTTCTTACCAGCCTGAGCACACACCACACTTTGTTGGATCAGGCCCAAGTAAGGGAAGAAAGTTACCTGTTCATCATCTTCTACAACCACAAGCGTTAGTTTGCTCTTTTTAAAGTCCATTTTTGTGATTTTAGGCCTAAACACAAGAAGCAAAAAGAAAATTAATGGAAAAAACGGCATTTTGTAATCTACGACCATCCCCCAAAATGTATGAGGGATTTGTAATCCTGGAACATTTCAGGAATTGTAATAAAAGTACTATTTCCTGGAAATGTGACTGTTTTTCAACAAATATTTCACATTTGAGAGTGGTACTGCTAACCAGGCCAATTTACCTTCAGATTTAACCTTGCTATTTTAACCTCCTAGAGTCAATCTACATTACAAAATATACTCAAGATCCCACTATGTAAAGGAGAAAGATTTCAGCTTTTTAACAGAAAGGACTATAACACAAAAACAGATTACCAAAAGAATAAGCCTATTTTGTTGGCTCCTTCAAAGATCAATATGCCTGTTGGTGTCAGTCCAAGAGCATATTCACAACCATCTCTTCCCTGCAAGCAAGCACAGAATCAATAATCAATATGCCATTAGTAGTGTAAATCTTACTACAGTAGTATGGCAAAATCCATAGGTTTTAAACTAAACAATAAGGTTTGCCTATTTTTTTAACATTACAGAGCAGAAGAATATGCGTCTGTATTGGGTGCAAACTGGCAGGTTTTGGCAACAGGAGGCTGCAGGGTGCCCTGCGTGGGAGGAGGCCGTGTGCTGCCCCCGACGGCTCTGATGCCCGTGGAAACGGCCCCACACCAACGCTGCAGCCAGGGGAGCCCACGCCTTGGCTCACCTGTGTTTAGGAGCAAGCAGTAGCTGCCAGGGGAAGGAGACACAAAAGGGAAAAAATGAGGGACATGGGAAAAGGCTTGTGGAAAGGGACACTGTGGGGGACACGGCTGGAGATGCACTCTTGGGAGGAGCCCTACAGGAGGGAGGTACTTCTGAGGCACCATGGCCCACGGGGCAACCCACACCACAACAAGGACACTCCTGAGGGACTGACCCACACCAGGGCAGGGACCCCACATTAATAGAATAAAGTATCGCATGGATCTTACCTTAACTACATGCATATCTACACCATACATTTCTAGCCATTTAGCTTTGTTCAAGTAGCACAATTCAGCCTGCGCTGGGCTCTTTCCCCTAAGAACATAAAATTTATTTATACTTTATGATACGAAATTTTTGTCCGTTTTAAACATTTTAAAATTCATTCCCCTAACCCTCTTCTTTGGGCTCTCAATCTTAATGACGCTAAATGGTAGTTCAAGCTTAGCTTATGTTTCTACCCTCTTCTCTCCAAATGAAAATAAATCAGAGGGATGAAAACTGAAAAAGGTCTAAAATTGCCTATAAGGATGAAAGTTCAGGTAAGACAGCATCACCCAAATGTACCATATTTATTAACAAAAGACAGGAAAAAGAGTTTGCTGCTACCCTGAACACAAAACTTTATGTGTGCATGTGTGAAAGGAGAGAAAGAGAGAGAAAGAGAATTATTTCCAACATAAACAGGAAAAAGATCTGACTGCTTAAACTGTTACGAAATCATCTAAAGAAAAACAAAAAAAATTAAACTCACCCCACCAGCCTTCCCTAAATTACTGCTTGCCATTTCTAGGGAAGGAGAGGGCTCAAAGTCTATTTACAATACTTCTCAACTGACAAAGATAATCACTGTGTCATGTCTGTAGAAGAGGTTCTTGTGGACATATTTGCCTTTGGAAGAGAAGAAAACCTCCTGTTGCTAGAGACACCACTCCCACACAGGTACCCTACCTGCACTCTTTCCATTTCTGAAAAATGTCAAATTCCATTGCTTCAGTCTGGTTTGGTGCAAACCTGAACTCAGACACGAGTTCTGGTGTGTGCTCTGGGTGCTCACACTCTCCCAGCTCAGCTGCAATCAATCAATTGAAAAGTTAAAAACATAAAGATCATGGGATGGCCAGAAACATTTAATTCCATAATCTCCACAAAGACAATGATAGTTTCTAAGTTTCTAAGTATGTTGTAGAAGAAGGCACTTGGGCCGATGCTGTAAGTTAACCCCCCCCTCGCAAACTCAAACCAGATTTTACAGCAAAAGTCAGACAAACGCATTTGCAGGAGCAGTGTAAGGTTATGGTACAGAACTCTGACATTCAAGAATGTTAGAACTAAACCAGCTTAACTAAAGCCGCTTCTCTGGATTTTAAAGCATTTAAAGGAAATAAAGTTTCTATTAAAAACAAAAATCAATGCACTACTGTTTCAGAAGAGGTTACTTTGAAACTTCCTCTCATTGCAATGAGGTCATACTTTTCATTCCAAAACACTTCCCATTCTGTTGCATGCTTTGTTACATTACTGTTCGTGCCAAAACATGAAGATAATACCTAGTTTCAAGAAACCAGTGATAAAGTTGTGGTGTTTTTTTTTTTTTTTTAACCATAGTGGTGGTATAATATTCAGATTAAGTAATTTTTAAGGAAAGAAATTCTGAAGCATTAACATAATTGAGTTGTCACCTTCTACTTATTTACTTAGAGCCTGGTATCTTCTTTTCTGGGAGTGGAACACTTGCAAACTCTACTGAGCTCAGCAGGAGATGCCAGCGCTGAGCATCTTGGTGACTGTCGCCCTTAACTGTCTTGTGCCTGCAACATGCTTTGCTCCTGGAACCTCTCAGCTATACAAAGAGGCTGCAATGTCACTGCCTCGGGACTGTGAGACAAACACCAGTGGCAAATACACCGTTCAGCAATACCACATGTCACCTAACATATGTGATTCCAAATCAGGCCTTTGTCAGTCAGCGTTTCTTGACTACTACTACTCAAAAAAAAAAAAAAAAAAAAAAAGCAGCATAGAGGGAAATTAAATCCCTTGAAGAAAACAGGTTTATTGCTTCAGGGCAGTTTTACACATAACAGTTGCAAAAATTTAATCTACTCTCAGTCTTCAAGTATACCTAGCACGATACATTAGAACATAGGAAGTTACATTCAAAATGCAATCTCTTGACTGATACACCTACTAGGTGGTTTTGAGCACTTGAGCTTCGCTCAAACATTTAGCATTGCTGAGGATATTAAACAGTTTGAGTTCACTGATCTTCATTTCTAACTACTGCCTCACACATTTTTTCTCTTCAACAGTAATCTTCCATGGGGAGTTACAGTATTCTTATCCTTATGTCTTTTTCTTTAACAGAGATATCTCAGCTCTGCTGCTGTTTCATCTAAGTTGGAAGCCTATTTAACACAGATGCTGCTCAGAATTACTGGCAGTCCAGTCTCCAGTATATAAGAGGGAGCCACAACAAACACATTAGCAAAAGGAGGACTTCTTCAGGGGAAAAAAGTAAGAAACTGAAGTCTGATGTGTTGACAACCATCTAGGAAAAACATGGGAGATTTCTCTACTAGTTAACTGAGAAGGAAGGCGGAGAATGAAGGCTGACTGTGCCATAAAGAGGATGTGTAAAGACGAGCAGAATCACAAGCGCATAGGACAAAAGATACACAGAGAAGCTAGGGCAGAAGTAGTAGGTACAAGACAGAGATCACCCTTGTTTCTCAATAGCTGCACTCACTGTTTATTCACTGTCAGGGAAACAAACTATGTCATCATTTTGATCTCTAAGAAACAGGTCTTGAGAGTACGAGCCAGTCCGAGTCTCACCAGCTCCCCGCACGGGGTAGAAGGGCAGCAGAAGAAGGGGGAAGCGCGGGCTCCGTAGGAGGCTGCTCTCGCTACTGTCAGTCCTGGTGGAACTGCGTTCCCTGAATGGCTCAGCAGCACTGCTATTTTTCAACACAAGGGCACAGCAGAGGACCCATGTCTTCATTTGTGGTTTTATGACAAAGTATCATGCTTTGGCATGCCCCTCCTCCGTTGCGTTTTTTTTGGGGGGGAGGGGGGAGGTGTTACATAGTGCATTTATATACTTTATCCATGTTCTTTAATAAATAACTGCATAAACTAGGGGACATTTTTAAAAGGAAGTTTCCTAGAAAAACTGCAAAAACATGTTTATCTGTAAATATATTGTTAATTCTTTTACAGAGAGGGGAAAAAAAGGTTTGCACTATCCCATGAAGATGTCTTATGATTAGAACTAAAAACTAGAGATCTGAGAAAGTTTTCCTTTTGAGTTTAATTAATAGTTTCAAAAGTATACCTGGTTAAATACGAAAGCCACGCAAGACTAATGAGGTAGTTAAAAACTTATTCTAGCAGTGACGATTCAAGTTTCATTATAACCTTTCTGTAGATAATCCCTAAACGAAGCATACAGTTATGTATCTGCTTCACAAGTCACCCCATACTGCAAATCGATGTTATTTGCTACAGAAGTTCCTTCATGGGACTGGCAACAAACCAACAATTTATGTTTGAAAGATGATTCACACAAAATGTCAGCCTTGGAAACTGTTGCTTGAAACAAAGAGAGAATTACTGTAACAGAATAACTTCCTTGATAAAGAAAACGTATGAAGTCTAAAGCTGTCCTGTTGAAGAGAAAAGGCTTTGCTTTCAGAGGGCTTAGAGTACCCATTCCTAAATAGCCATTTAATAGCTGTTTCTTCACTCTTGGGAAAGCCACACTAAGGAGCAAGATTGGATTTTACAGAGTAAATGTAACCTGCTGAAGAGGGAATAATCATTTGACATTTCTTTAAACTCTTAAATGCTTAATTAAGTTTCCAATGTCAATAAAATGTAACAAATGTTATACCAAAAATGCTAGTTATAGCATATGTCAGCAGAGACGATAAATTATTTGCAATAATGAAATAATTTTGGAGAAACTTCTTGTGATTATGTCAAAATACTGGAAAACTGAAACTGAAAAAAAGACAGCAGAAAAGTATAAAAGTATGTTCCCACAGACAGTGTCAAGAAGTGTTAGTTTTGGTACCTAGTTGGAGACATTATAAACATGACGGATGGCTATTGTATTACATTAACACAGTAATCACAGGTGTCAGTTACTACCCAAAATGTTGAGGCATCAACCTATTATTCTTTGCTTGGTTCTCCTTGCTTAGACCAGGGGTGAGGTTACCGGTGTTTTTATCTGTGAAAACGGAAGCAACAAATCAAATACGGGCTCCAGATTTTCTCCATCTCAAAAAGACAAACGGAGTTTGCCCGCAGCAGTTCTGTGCACACCTAACTGTGCACACCTAAGCCGTGCCAGACTGGGGCAGAAAAATAACCCGCTGCTTTAAGATTTACACCTGTTGCTGTTTGCAACCGAATTCCCAGTTTTGACTGTCAAGTCCATCTAGAATCACTGAGTTATCTCCATTGCTGTATTAAACTACGAGACTCTGCCTAAGCACTCCATGTGCCATTGCCAAGCACCAGCGGAACAGGAAGAGTATTTTTCATTTCAATTCATTTTGCTGCTGGTATGCCTGGAATGGTGCAGCTCACTGCACCTTCTTTTAGAAAAAAATGAACTTGATTCGAGCTTCATTACACAAGTTTCCTTCCAATCTACACAACAAACCTCCTGAAATGGAATGAATACTTGTATTAATGTGTCCGCAGCAATACAAAAAATACATTTTCCTACAATCAACTAATGAAACCTAGTGTCCTAGGATTTTTTTTTATCTTGTAACCCTTGCTCCTGACACAGAAGTAATCTTAGTTCTTACCTTTCTGTATAATTGTCTCCAGTACCTGCCACCCCCTCCCTCCTGCCCTGTAACCCTCTCCTGTGTCACAGACCGCGGAGGCTCACTCTCCCAAGCACTGCCCAGGCAGCAGGAACCCCATGTTCAAAGCGGCGCCCGCAGGGACCCACCTGCCGCAAAGCGCGTGCTGAAGGGCCCGCTGGCTCTTTGGGCTGAAGTGTACACACACCACAGCTTCTCCCTCAGCGGGGAATTATTTGGGGTCTTTCCTCCCTGGCCAGGCCCTGGTTTCCATGAAACCTTTGTCTATCCATGCCTTTGAGGCTCCTTCCCCCTGGCAAGTGTGCCGACATTGGCTAATGTAGTTCAGAAGTTATGAATGGAGGGAAGGCAGGAAAGCGATCTCCCTAAAATTCTTCTCCTCAGGTAAAGGAATGGCATTTATTTATGATCAATGAGAAAGCATTAGTAACAAAGAGCGAAAAGAAACTAGTAAGTGACTTTTTTAATACATTAAGACAAATCCCTTTCAAAAGATTGCATACCTTGAAGACACAGAGCTGCTAGTTCAACAGCAGTTTCATACGGGCATTTCAGTCTTAAAAAGAAAAAAAACAAGCTATAAAAATCATGTCTCTTTTCTCAGTGAATTCCTCTTGCAATAAAGCTGAAAAGTAGCCTGATACAAGAAATGGAAATGTTAACTTCCACAAGCCGTTAATGATATGAAACATCTACAGTTAATTTTTACTTGCATATGATTATTTCCTAATTTGGTACATTCTAATTAGCACTAAACACATGATACGCTCCACCATAAAACAAGCTTGAACTAATAGAGACAACATTAAATCGACTAAGAAACCATTTTTGCTTCAACACTACATTTTAGAACATATGGTTTTGAGTTTTTTCGGGTTTGTAATTAAAAAAAAATAGAGCAGGTGCGAATTTATTGGCCAGGGTGAGACTATGAACACACAAAATATTTTTGCAGGGTTGATTTGTACAGAAAGTGTTGCAATGCACCATCTTTTCCTCCTCTATTTTACCTACCATACTGAAAAATATGGCAAGCCCATGTTACATTTTCAGGTCATAAAAATCAGGACAGTCTTTGCTCTCTTTATACGTTTTCATCACTTGGTCAATCCATCAAAGGTCTTCACCCATTCTATTTGTTAATAATATAGTCATGATGCACACAAAATCATATATCTCTGTATTCTAAAGGAAAAAATGCATATGGAACTGTAAATCATGTTTATAATCTGTGCACGAATAAAATAAAGAATTAAAAAGATCATGCAGTTAAAGTAAAATTTTAAATCACTAAGAGATTAGCTATTATAAATACTTTAAATTACAGCTGCAAGAGCAAAGAGGTACTTACTTCCCTGAAAGAATGTCTTGCCGGAGCTGTAATACAAACAGGTACCTGACAAATAAAAATTCAAAAAGTCAAAAGTATATATAATGTCATCTTTCTAGCCCCAATGGCTGGAAAAATATCCCAATTCATTGAGTAGTCACAACACTTTCATTAACTTGCTCTTATAAAAGGGCCTTTGGGATCACTCAGATACACCCTGCAACCTTCAAAGGTCGCATAGCTTTCACTGAAATCAAAAAGAGGAGAACATTTTTCACTTACTGGCTGTGTTCAGGACATTGTCCAAAGCCTTGCTGTTTAGGGATGTGCTCTATCCGAGCGGACAGCACAGCAACCTAAATGTTATTGACACCCCAATGTTCTTCTGAACCGGGGCTTGCCCAATTCAAGCAAGAATTGAACTATAGGATCTAGAGACAAAACGCAGATAAAGGCACGAAGACTTTGGGGCTACCTTCTCAAACACAAATACAGAACATGGAAGAAGTCCAAACTGGTCAAAAGGAAAATTCAGACTGAATTTTCACTTAAAATAGCAGAAAAGTTCTAAATAAAAGAAACCTGAATTCCATACAGCCCACGCATTTATTTAGGAGGCCAAGTAGGAATTTACAGCCTTCAAACTGCAGCAGTATTTTAAGCTGTTGCTAATCTTCAGTTCTAGGCATGCTTCATGTTTCACAGCCACTCAGAGCTGGGGTTTGAGGCACGCAGAAGCGCCCCAGGTCATGCAAGAGCTCTGTAGAGGACAGGATGGTACAGGCAGGCTCTGCACTGGACACCGCAGTGCGAGGCTTGCAATGACGAGCGACTCAAGAGAAGAAAGCATGAAGCACCACTGAGAGTCAACGCAGTAAACATTCACCTATCTTTACAAAGGATGCTAGAAAGACAAAGTGTTTTTCATCATAGAGGATGTGCTGTGAACGTGGTGAAGGATGAATGGTTGGAATCAGACAGGAAAACAGAGATGAAAAGGCAGATTAAAAAGACCTCTCATGATACACTAAAGCAGAATCAGATTTATCCACGTTAGCTCTGTGTCACATCTCTGATTCACATACTTGGCTAATACCTGACTTGCCAATCAAACCTGGGTACTTGCATGCATAGATTAAAGGTAGACAAGTATCTTTCCTGTTCTTATTGTTTTCCCCTGATGATTCACAATCCTATGAACTCTTCTAAATTTGCGAAAAAAACCTGGGCAGAAAATCTGGGTAGTGCTTCTATCAGTGTCAGCTGCAGCTCTGCTCTGGTTGGTATGGTTTACTCTTGCTCCTTTTCTGCACGCAGACTGACAAGCATCGGCATCTCCATGTTGATATTCCAAATCAGCAAAATACCTCAGAAAATTCTCCACAACACACGTGTACAGACACATTCCTCTGTTGTTTTTCTAACTAAACTAACTAATCAGGTCTCATAAAAGTAACAGAAGATGTCTTCCAAAATGCACTGGATTTCAACTGTGTGTTTAAATTGGAAAAGGACCGAGTGGGTGAAGGGTTTCAATACTTCCCCATTACTATGTTAATTGTGAGAATGGGATGTTTACAGCTTCACTAGGAACTGGAGTCTACTAGAAAACAGGTCTCCACAAGGAATTTCGAACACCCCCCCCAACCAGGCCAGTTCATGGTTACTGTTAATGATCATTTTTCTTCCTGCTCGTACTCCCATTCCATTTTCATTTGGAATAATTCTGAGTGTACAGTTGTTAATCTTCACTTTTTACTCAACATGCTACATGGAAAATATGATCCAGTCAGCATAAAGATTCTTAAAAAACCCAGCAACATTCAAAATTACTTTCCCCAACAAAAAAGAAAAATGCAACTATTTGTTCACTGTAAAATCAATTTCCAGCTCGTTTTCATTTTCCTTCCATAGTTTCACAGTGGTCTTCTGTCGAGCTTATAATTAAAAAACCAATTGTCCATAACACTGAAAATGTAGCTGACTAAAGTGTTTTTCTAATTAAAATAGTCTTCTGAAATGTCACCTTTCAGCAATAATTAGATCACAAACCATCAGAGGTTAATACTTTCAGAGGAAATGTCTTACTCGATCATAGCAATGATCACGTAGCTCAGAGACCCACATCTCACAGTGACGAGGATCATATGCTTCAGAGGATTAAGCAAGAAATCTTGTGGTAGACAGTAATGGAATAATTTGACCACAGGGGAAATGTAATACTTGTCAGACATGCACCCTGATGTATGAAGACTTACATCAATTTTCAGAAAACATATATTATTCCTAATAATTTAACTGCATTTTCTCATTAGAGATCCCCCAAAATCATCCAGGTTTTTGGATTCTCTAAGATCTTATACTCAATTACATAAGTGGCAGGGAGTTCTATAGGTTAATTATACATTGTATAGGAATATGCGCTTTTATGGAATTAACACTGCTGCACTAAATTGGTAATGGATATTAAAGCCTCCACGTCAGTATCATAAGGTGGTGACAATTAGCTCTTTGATCTTGTCTCAGGCAGTGAAAAAAAAATACATGGTCAATACAGCAGATAGGAAAGGAGACAGTAAACATATGCCTACAGGCATAAGTTTAATGTAAACATCACATGTACATGAACTACAACAATCAATAATCTTTCAACACCTTAGGCTAATTGGGAGTACACGGATTATTGCCAAGCAAATTAGAAGACAGAAAGTGCCCTGTGGTGAGAAACAGAACAAAACCAAAAAGATAAAATAACATTAAGATACATGATGGGGTTGGAACCAGATGATCTTTAAGGTCCCTTCCAACCCAAACCATCCTATGATTCTATGATTACTATACAAAGAAGACACAAAGTTGGCAGATACAAAAGATAAGTAAACTCTTTTCCTCTAGCTGCTTCTTTCCCAATTTTCAGAATATCCTCTAGATCACACCAGGATGCTAAGAACCCAGCAAGGTATAGTCCTCACAGCCCAGAGGACAGCCCACCAGACTGAAACAAAAGACCTCCAGGTATTCTAAGGTGACTTCATACAGGAGGACAAAGCAGAGCACTGGCATTTTAGCAGGACACGATGGAAAATCCTCTCGGAGGTATGGCAGGTGTCGCTGGTGTAAAGAGCAGCTGTCTCCCAGCTGTAGCTCTCCCCACCCAATGCTGCCTTTCTCTGCTAACTTCAAAGCACCAGGACACAGCACCTCCTAGAGACTAAAACACTTGGAGAGGCCCATGAATGGTTTTTGGCAGCAAATAAAAAAGATGATGTTTCTCTGACAGTAGGAAAACACCTAAGAACTCAGATAAAATGACCACTCTTTGTAAGAAAGCTCAAATCACCTGCTTACAGTGCTCCCATGTACCTTAGATGTCTTATCTACTCCTCTGCCAGTCACCCAGTTAACCATGCATAGTTCCTACCTTGTAAACTCCTCATGAAGGTTGTTCGGTTCTGATGAATAGTACTTAATTCGAAAATGCAACGTGTACGGAGGTCCAACTGTATATGCAGAGATTTTAAATGGGGAAAAAAAAGTTTACACTAGTTGCGGTTCTGCTAAGGCAGAACAACAGCCACCACCCCACAACCCAAGAAACCCAAAATGAAGTATGTTTTTCAAATTCTTCAAAGAAGCCAATATTTCATGTTTTTAAATTTAAAAATGCATGCCATAAAAAAAAAAATAGATGATTACCACACTTTATGATACTCTAATCATTAGGTTAATCAAGCAATAGTTCATTTGGCAAACACATGTTTGTTCAAAGAGGTGTGCCCCACAGCATGCTGTGAATGACAGCAAGTTCCAGGTACGCGGCCTGTTGCTAGGGGCAGGGGGAGATGGAAGGGAGAGGGAGGGAGAGGGTGATGCTTCGTGTTACCAGGCACAAACACAACTCCAAAAAACCCCCCATCCAATAGATCAGCTTTCGATTGATACAAGTGAATGAGAAAAGGTAAGATAAATAATGTGAAAAGTGCTAGAGAGAACTCTGGAAGGCACCCATGGACACAGAAGGCTAACAAATCCCAAGGAGTTACAAGAATTGTTGTTTTCTAATGCCAGAAGGTGAATGCTAGGTCTGTCTTTCTATGTAACACAGGTAATAAAATGTTACCCAGCTACCGTGAGACTGTGACCAATGCATCCTTATCTGCCTAAGCCTCATCTTCCAGACGAACAGCCTGCTGGTATATTAAGTGCTGGAAAAATGACTTTTTCACACCTTTCTAAGGTCTTCTGTAACACCACATCAACACAGTATATATGTGCCTATTAATGATTCATTCTACTAAATGACGTGCAGCCAAAACTCTGATAATTAGAGTTTTGACATTGTCTCCAGCAATAGCTCCTAGAAGACAGGTGTAGTACCCTAGGCTGACAGTTAGGCACCATCTAAGGTGCCTAAGGTCTGCATCAGTGAGATAATGACTCTTACCTGCCCACTGCTGGGAAAAAAAGAGCAGTGAGCAACATCCATCATGAAAGAGGAACTCTTCTCAAAGCACCTGCTGAATGCAAGGTAAAGAAAAGTATCCTGTTGTGAGACAGACCTTTACAACACTCATCAAATTGCTTCCCTCTTCGGCGTTCCTCAGGGCAGGGCTTGGCCAATTTCTTTTTAAAACAGGCCCTTCACAGATTAAACATAGACAAAACAGTGCAACTAAACTGGTTGAAGGTGTTACAGAATCGTTGATTTTCCACATTTTAAGACAGATCAAGAAAAGGACAAAGCTATCACAGAAAGTGCACCTGCAAATCACTTAGTCACTTAAGGTAAAGCAGTCTGTAATGTGACAAAAAGGTAAGAGAAAGCCAGCCACCAAAACCTTACCCACAGCAGCTATCTTTACCATCTATTCTAGCAGACTGATACCCACACACCATGGGGTGAAAGCAAAACTGTCCTAAAGGCCTTTGAAGAACTCCACCATTTACAAAAATCATTTGGATATTTGGATACTTATCAGAAAGAAAGGCAAAGCACCACTGAAGCAATCAAGAATCATCTCTGTGAGGTCCTGCAAGGGGGTTAACAATTTCCTTGCAAAACACTATATTTTAATCTCACAGAAGCGATATTATCAGTTGGCCTATGGCTGTTGCCAACCGTAGTACATTAACAAAACACGTTAGTGCCGATACTGTACTATACCCAAGCCTGCAACCAGATTATAAGAGATCCAGGAGCTACTTGCCTGCCTTTGCCAATTTCCAGAAAAAACTCAGTGGCCAAACCCAACCCCTCCACCCAAAACTCCCTTTGATGAAACAGCAAGTATTTCTGCTAGTTTTATTTATAATATACAAAAAAGAGGTTAACTGTTACACAATGAAATACTTTCCATTTACTCTTTGAAAAAAACCCATGAAACCTGTTGTTGATCAGAAGTCGGGACAGAAACCGTGATCTGTGTCCAGGCAACCTGATTTCACAGATCAGACTGAAATTACCTGGCAACCTACTCTGCCCTCAGACAAACAGCACGTGTTTAACGAGGGCTACTGAAGGCTGGTCTATTGCTTGTAAGTGCTCTTGCATTTAGACATGATATAGTCAGGCAATTAGCCATTAAATTAAGTCTACTTCCTAAGAAATATTTATTCCATTAAAGGCCATATTTAAACATTCACAGTCACATTCAAATGCTCTAAGTTCAAATTCTTAAGGAAGTAACAAAATAACAGGCAGAGACATGGTACTTACTTTTTATTTGCTTCTTAATGAATTTTGAATGGTCCAACCAGTGCTAAAAAAAGAAAATCCACGCTTAAAAGCAGTTCCATTTCAAGATTTTGTTGACACAATAAACTAATTACAGTAAATTTAACAGATAAAAATCTCTTAAAAGGAATATTGCCATATTTATTTGCTAAACTTCTACACATTTGCAAAAGTGTTTATTTGCACATTTACCAACGTACCTTCTTTCATGGGGGAAAGCTTGACTTACAAATGCATCAGTACTGCCACGGAAGTTTCAGTCTTCCGGAGAGGAAACCTCAAAATCCAAAGCCACAAAGCGGTGGCGTGTAAGGAAAATACCCTTTCGTCCCCAGGTTTAACTGTTGTTCAAGTGCCCCTGAGGACATCAGGCCAAACCCCTGGGTTTCATTCTCCTTTCAACTGCCCTGTTTGATGGAGACCCTCCAGATCCTGTACTGTCCTGCCTTCTGTTGCTCCATAGCCAAGTTTTTTCCAGCTAAGGATGAAGACTTAACCCTCACTAAAAGCATTTGGGAAACATTGATGCATGCCCTCTTCCTCTTTTTAAACTAATGGCAAAAGATCTTGAATAGATGCAACTATAATGACAAAAAAGTATGCTTCCCAGCAAAATTTATGCACTCTCTCGTCAGTGCAAGTTGCATCTACAGAAGAGTAGCAATAAACACTCTCTGGTGTAA
Source organism: Phoenicopterus ruber ruber (assembly GCA_009819775.1). NCBI lineage: Eukaryota > Metazoa > Chordata > Aves > Phoenicopteriformes > Phoenicopteridae > Phoenicopterus > Phoenicopterus ruber. The sequence continues at coordinate 97,775,602 of CM020216.1, forward strand.
ATTTAGCTTAAATCTTTGACTGTCTCTGCGCAAGGTCCTACACAAGCCTGCGATCTGATTTGAAGCCATCCCATGTAAATGTTCCTGTCGCGCAAGGTAATAAAACAGTACTTGGACTTCCTTGAAATAAATTTTTTTCTATCTTTATTTTAAAATAATAAACTAGGTACTATGGAACAAAATCTTAGGAGAAAAAAAACTCTTCCTTCCTCCCTATTAAAATACTAATGCTTTCAGAAAAAGGAGAATCTCTGAATGACTACTTATTATTCCACTAATACCACGCTACAATGGCTAAATAAATGTGAAAAATTATTTGTTGGCTAGTAATGGTAGTATTTATTTACTAAGTATGTCCTAAGCTAAGGCAAAAATTTATTTAGCACAGGTATAGAAGGGTATAGATTGAAAGTCTGACAACCTACAACCCTTGAGGTAAATAAATCTCACAAAAAAAAGAAGTGAGAGAAAGAGAAATGGAACAATTATTCTGAAGGTGCTTTTATTTGCATGAGACTTGCTAGACTCCCGTAGGTAAAGCTGCCAAGGAATCCATCCTTACAATCTGAGAAATTTCTACCAGAGTGGAAATAAAACATTACAGCAGCTCATACAAATACATTCCTTAGAGTTGCAAGTAATTTATTCTGTCTCTGCTTTGCTCTCTTTATGAAGAATTACACCAGGAACCACAGCAGTTCACAGAAGCTTTGTGAAATTTCAAACTTTTGATAAGGAAAAAATATCAACATTGAAACTTCGGGGTTTTTTTACTGAAATTATACAAGTCTCTTACTTTCACACCTCCAGATTAATTTTTTATGCTTTGAATACCTAGCTACAAAAATGTCTTTCTCCTCAATATTTATTTTGGCTAAAGATAAACCACTCACAAAGACAAATATACTGATTCCATTAAAAGAAAAGTTTAGCTTCATGTTAAATAAAACCAACATGAATAATATCTATACTACTGGCAAAAATCCTCCACTAACTTTCATCTGTGGCTCATGTTAGTACCATGTTCAGAAATAAGCACCGCACAACCTGAACTACAAAATTCCCTATGAAATAACAGCCGATAGTCCCAATCTTGGAACGTGGTGTTCTAGGTGTATAAAAACTCAATAACAGCAAGTTTCAAACTGATTATTCGCAAGCGTAATACTTCAAAGAAGGTTTAAAAATAACTAACAAGGCTCTAACTACTTGCGCAGACCATTAAATGAGACTATAGCCTAGACAGGAAACTATCACTCATCTCCATACCCAAGCAGCCAGAGGCAGACTGCTCCAGGAGATATAACACACCAAGCATTAAACTCGTCTCTTTTCAGAAGCAAGAATGAGCTGCTGTTTTACCCCCATCCACACTGCACATCATGGACGGCTGTGTGTGATGTGGCCACCACACAGATCACAAAATAAAATATGGAGGTAGGACATGGACTGGCAGTATTATTGGTCCAGAGTTCCCAGGGCCTGGCAGTTTTCATCCAGATTTGTGAACAACGCTAATCTAAAAGTCAGATATTTCGTGCAACTTCTGTGAAAATCAGGCTGAATTTCACACACTCCTTTGCCTCAGATAATGTCAGAGGGCTTCTTCACACTGGGTCCCTCTGAGATCAAAAATTTTGCCATTTTCTTCCTCCCTTTCACCTAAATTGTCTAGACAGTGTTGTAAGCAGGAACACAACACGTGTGTCAAGAAAAGCTAGTCTTATCTTGTGGGGCAAGGAAGGCTACAAGTGAGAGCTCTGAAGTCTTGAACACCTTGAAGGTCTAGAAAGTGACGTCAAAAACACTTGTCAATGAACCAGAATAAAGTCTCCAAAAAATTGAGTTGAAGATTTCATAGCATTCTAGCTAAAGCTGAAAAAAGGTTTTGGGCTTGGCTACATACTGCTTGCTGACTCAAGAACAGGCAAGTGAAAGCAATGAATTCTGAAGTCTCACTAGGAAGCTGATAAAACCAGAGGGGACTTTTGCTGTTTCAGCACCTACGACTGTAGTTCTGCTATCTTGTGCTCTGGCTAAACAACCGTACATCATTTCAGGATTTGAACTCATCAAGAAACTTAACTACGGATCTCACAGTGTAGGACCGAGGCTGACCACAGTAATTTCTACTATACAATGCCACATTCCACGTATCCAGTCTGGACTCGGAAGTATCAGTGCAGAACAAGGAGAAGGAAAGGGATTAATTGGTTTAGGACTGTATTATGATAGGAAGACAGTGTCTAAACTACTTTTCCCAGAGTAAGTAAAAATAAAACCCAAACCTGGTCAAAGTGCAGGTAATCAAGATTCTATGATTACTTCAGAATAGAACACAACAGAATAGAATAGAACAGAATAAATGTTCATTTGGAAGGGATCTACAATGATCATCTAGTCCAACTGCCTGACCACGTTATCAAGGGCATTGACCAATAGCCTCTTAACACTGACAGGCTTGGGGCATTGACCACCTCTCTATGGAAGCCTGTTCCAGTGTTGACCACCCTCTTGGTAAAGAAATGCTTCCCAATGTCCCGTCTAAACCTCCCTTGGCGCAGCTTTGAACCATGTCCATGCGTCCTATCACTGGACACCAGGGAGAAGAGCTCAGCACCTCCTCTCCCCTTCCCCTCCTCAGAAAGCTGTAGAGAGCAATGAGGTGCTTCTTTAATTCTGTCAGGTAAACTGGAAGTTCAAATGCTGGATTTAACTTCCATTTATTCCTGTTTAATCTCAGTATAATTTCTTTGCTTGCCAAATGAATAATGTTTCCTATGGTATTAACTGACATAAACAGTAGCCACTGGTTGGGATTCATGTGTTGAAAACACACACCAATCAATTCCACATGAAAGAAACACCATTTTTAAAAAAGGTTTCTTAAAATACTGGAAGCACTATTTATCTCATCATGTTCTCCTGCTGATCACTCACTTTATCTAACTGAAGAGGAAAAATAAGTACCTCATACTTTGTAAGTGGTAGCAACCAGTATTTCCTCAAAACAGTCACGCAAGCAAGGGAAAGATGTATTTGTGTCAAGATATAGCTGATAAACTATAGCTACTGGAGCAGTCTAGTAAGGACCGCAGGACTGCCAAGTGAAGACTGAGAGAAGTACCACCACAGGTTGACATAAACCATCACACACCTGAGCTTTGCAAATTCCACTGCTCTCTACTTGCTTTCCTAAAAGAATGAAAAATCCTTGTCTTGATCTATACAGCCCTCAAAGGTGACCTAAAAGGAAAAACATTGCATTTGACCCTTTTTGGTTGGCTTGCCTTGCTAGCTTAAAATGCATGAAGAACGTCTTGAATAGACTGCTTTCCCTTACACTTATTTATATACTTAACTATCAGTAAGAGAAAAGACCATCCTTACTGGAAGTTTATTTGCTCTCTGAAGAATATTGCTCAAATGCTTTCTCAAGCCTTACCTGGAGGTACAGGAGGGAGAACCGTGCTAAATGCTCAGGTTCAGAAAAGAAGGTGTGTGTGAAACAAAAGCTAGCACCTTTAAAACCAAAGTCAATTATCCTTTCAACTGTCTTCTTGCTGTCTGATTTCTTCTGAATCCTACCAAGCTGTCTGCCATTAGCCACATGGCCTTCTAAAGCAGAGAGGATAAGAATGTATGTAACACATGGGAGGGAGGAAGGAATCACCAAAACCAAGTCAATAAAACACCTACCCACCAAACCACAGTTTGGGGACTTCTCGACACATACAAAGTTAAAAAGTAACAAAGGAGAAAAAGCCCTTTCCTCTTTTCTTCTGAAGGTCACCTTTTAAATATATTATGGTAGTAACAGAAATCAAATGAGAATTGAGGTCATGTAGAAACTCAGGGACTACCAAGCATATACTTAGAAACAGTATAAGCTCCCAAGAGTTCACAGCTTAAAACGATGAGAAGATTGTTCTTTACATTCATATAAGTTTCTTTGATCCATCCCAGAAAGTTATGTTCCTCTTGAAAATCTAGATGCAGAGAAAAACTGCTGTTAGATAAATTGCTCAGATACAACTCAAGATTTAATGAACACCAAGGGTGATACTGGTTAGTATTTTCAATAGAAAGCAGAGTGGTGGGACACCGCACCTTCGTAGGGTTACTAATGTCTCCAAACTGCAGAGAGAGAGAGAGCTGGGACACAGAGAGGCATTCCTAAACTGGCTGGAGAAATTATGTACATAAAGATTCTGCGAGATCAGCAGGGACAATTACAGTACACCCAAATTACAGGCTGAGCCCCAAGGGAGAGGGGAGGAGAGCGCCTGGCTTCCATTGGGCTGCTGCGCCAGGGTGACAGGAGGAGACTCTCAGAGGGCCACTGAGGTCCTTGGGGCCTGGAGGTGGGGGTTTTTCAGTCTAAAGACAAGAAGTCAAACCAAGGCGTGACTGAAGATGAAGCCAGACCCTCTCTGGCGGTGCACAACGAATAGCAACAGATCAAGCAAAGAAGTTAGAGAGACAGCTTTTACTTTGGTGTGGTGGGTTGACCCTGACTGGCTGCCAGGTGCCCACCAAGCCGCTCTATCACTCCCCCTCCTCAACTGGACAAGGGGAGTAAATATGGCGACAGGCTCATGGGTTGAGATAAGGACAGGGATATCACTCAGCATTTACCATCACAGGCAAAACAGACTCAACTCAAGAGAAATTAATTTATTACCAATCAAATTGGAGTAGGATAATGAGAAATAAGAACAAATCTTAAAACACTTTCCCCCCCATCCCTCCCTTCTTCCCGGGCTCAACTTCACTCCCTATTTCTCCACCTCCTCCCCCCGAGCAGCACAGGGAACGAGAAATAGGGGTTGCGGTCAGTTCATCACATGTTGTCTCTGCCACTCCTTCCTCCTCACACCCTTCCCCTGCTCCAGCGTGGGGGCCCTCCCACAGGAGACAGTCCTCCACAGACTTCTACAATGTGAGTCCTTCCCACGGGCTGCAGTTCTTCACAAACTGCTCCAGCGTGGGTCCCTTCCACGGGGTGCAGTCCTTCAGGAACAGACTGCTCCAGCGTGGGTCCCACGTGGGGTCACAAGTCCTGCCAGCAAACCTGCTCCAGCATGGGCTCCTCTCTCCATGGGTTCACAGGTCCTGCCAGGAGCTTGCTCTAGTGTGTGCTCTCCATGGGGTCACAGTTTCCTTCAAGCGCATCCACCTGCTCTGATGTGGGGTCCTCCACAGGCTGCAGAGTGGATATCTGCTCCACCGTGGTCCTCCATGGGCTGCAGGGGGACAACCCAAGCCACCATGGTCTTCTCCATGGGCCGCAGGTGAATCTCTGCTCCGGCGCCTGGAGCACCTCCTCCCTCTCCTTCTTCACTGACCTTGGTGTCTGCAGAGTTGTTGCACTCACATATTCTCACTCCTTTCTCTCAGCTGCTGTGGCGCAGCAGTTTTTACCCCTTCTTACATATTTTATCACAGAGGCATTAGCAACATTGCTGATGGGCTCAGCTTTAGCTAGCGGCAGGTCTGTCTTGGAGCCAGCTGGAACTGGCTCTATCCAACACGGGGACAGCTTCTGGCATCTTCTATAAGAAGCAACCCCTACAACCCCCTTGCTACCAAAATCTTGCCAGACAAACCCAATACATTTGGAGAAGCAGTTCTGCCAGGAAGACTGCAATTCTGCTAGGAAGAAGTGCTGGATTTCACCCTTAAAGTCCCTTCTAGTTGCTTTATTGGGAGTCCTTTGCAAGAGTGGGCAATAAATGACAACAAAAAAACCAACCAATAAACCAACATTAAAAAAAAACAGTAAAAATGCTTTTCTCCTCTCTTATTTGGCCCTTTGGTGACTGCATCTGTACTCCTGTGTCCCCTTCTGGTCTCCCCAGTCCAGGAAAGACACTGATGAGTGTGGTGTGCGCCCAGAGCAGGGCCTTTGGGATAGCGAGGGGCTGGCATACACGAGGGCAGGCTGAGGGAGGTGCCTCTGGTCTGCATCGAGAATGAAGGCTCAGGGGTGGACCTGACCGGTGACTTCAGCTGCCTACTGGGAGCCTGTAGAGAAGACGAAGACTGACTCTCCTCAGAGGTGCTCTGTGGCAGAAGGATGACCGGCACCAGACCCAAGAGAAATCCCAGCAACACAAAAGGAAGAGATTGTCACCATGAGGCTACTCAGACAAAGCACAGGTGCCCAAGTGAAATGTGGAGCCGCTGTCCTTGAGGGTATCCAAACATGACTGAACAAAGCCTCGAGAAACTGGATCCAACTGGGGCTGCTCTGAGCAGGAGCTTGGATATGTGCGTCCCCTTCAATAGACAAGTTTTGGAGGCATCTTTCAGGATGCTGCTCTACAATCTCACCTCCCTGACTTGAAGAAAGAAAGAAAAAAAAGGAATGCATTTTCTGCTCAGATAGCGTTCACATCATAAGACCAAGCTGGAATTAATGAGGTGAACAGTTTGCTTTTAGGCTCAGATGAGACCAACTTTTCATAAAATAGTGGCAGGATCTTACAAGAGTTTCAAGCTTAGTGGCTCAGTCTTGTTTCAGACCCTCCTCGGATACTCCTGCCATCATCTTGTTGAAGGGAGCCCAAGCACAGTGGTATAGTGCCAAGTCAGTGCTGTCAGAGGTGTCAGGAGCAACCTGATCAAAGTGTGAAGTTGTATCAGTTTTTTAAGGTGTCTCTGCTCTGAACAAGGCACTGGACCAGCTGACCTCCAGCAGTCCCTCTCAAACGACACTATTCTGTGTGTTACCAGTTGTACAGGAATGAAAACAGCAGTTCTCACACCAAGTTCTCTACTGCCCTGTGAAGAAAGGCAGCTACCTCCCACAAGTTAGAAGCAGTGGAATGGTGCAAGAAATGCCATCCAGTGGCAGAAGGGCAGATGGAGCTGTGGTAAGAAAGCTCTGGGTTAGGATCTTGGGAAGTACAAGGACATAGATGCTAAATCCAGAGCCCTGAGGGCACTGATAGGCATAATGGCCCTTACCAGCCTTACCCGGGATCTCCAACCATACATCCCGTGGCATTCACAAAAGCTTTGCCTGTCCCAGCCTGAGTCTGCACAGAGCCATCCATCTCATCTGGCTGCTGCAATGCTCCTGCATCTTCTAAATGTATCAATCAAACATCCCATCTGTTTGGCTTGCTGTTCATTATTCTTCTGCTGCAAACACTGCTGTTCTTCTGAAGACTACACTTCATCTTTACTGGACACACTCAGTTGACCCTTGCATGCTTTTGTGAAACCACTCAAGCGCATGCATCTTTTTCCAATGACCAAGGGTAGTATTAGCTCATCTTTGGCGTAGTGTAAGTACATTCAGTCACTGTTTTTTGAGACTGACTGTCAGTTTTATGATCCCCATGCCTTCGTTTTTTCATCCTGTTTACTTCTGTTTATAACCTTTAGTACTTGAAACAATATGAATGTTCTATGGCATCCATTCTGTGAGAGAACTAAGCCTCAATCATAGAAGTCATTTTTTGGCTAGTGTACAGAGCAGAGCAAAAGCTAGTCTAAGGCTTTAAAGTGACATGTGCTCAAAACCAGCCATTTGTGTCTTCATGTGCACTGGAATTTTCCTGAGCACAAGCTCTGTAAGTGGAACTGCAACCCTTTAAGCCACACTTCACACCTCCAGGCTTTGGTAAGGCTCTGAGAGCAACACATCCCTGCGTACTTACTGACCTTCAGAGAAGGTCTGACCCCTACAGCACCCTCAGCAGTGACCATGAATTAAAACACAGCTTTGGCTAGCAGGAAGTGGTAAATAAAATTTTATTTGCAAAAAAGCCTAATTGTCTTAATTTTGTGATTTATTTTAACTTAAGGCTAATAGATGAACACAAGCAATTGGAGGCTACTTTTTTCCAGAAAGGACTCACTTAAGACTACAGCATAAAGGTGTCAGTAGCATCGCTTAAGACTTCAGTTCATCACTAACAGAAATATATGCGTGTTGTCTTAAACTGGAATTGGTCATAAGAACACTTACAAAGAGACAAACTGCTAGGACGGCATACACTGAACTCAAAGGTAAAAAGCTCTCAGTGACACCAAAGGCAGCAGGATTACACCCCTTTTTTCCTACTAGGGTCATAGAGCCACAATTATTTGCAACTGCAACAAAGAAGTTCTGCTTAATTAAAAAATATTTCTTTCAAATGTATCTGTGGCATATGATTTCAGTTTGATTTAACACCACAGAAGGTCTAGAAGGATTTTTTAAAACAAACTGGTTTTAGCCAGAATAAAATTTTGCCTCCTACAGTTCAAAACAACACGAAAATTTATTTGCAGAAACTCCTTCCCATTCTGCCAAGATCCCAAGATCTGCCCTTTGATCTTGATTTGCAGAACATTTATCTTGTTTTCAGAATATAGCTAGTAATTTTTATTCCAAATTAATTGCCAAGTTGCTTAAACAAACAGCTAGCTTTTAATGAAAAAAACCTGTAACCTCCGAACAGGAAAAGGCTGTTACACAGCTCTTGCACCTGCCCATTTCATACTCCTGAAAATACATTTAGGGTCATACCGCATATGGATTACTTTAAGGCATTTTTTTTCACGGCTCTTACAGAAACTCAACATAAAATTAATATTACATGTATTCAAATCCTGTCATGGTAACATTTTAATTATCACAATGAATATTACAACTGAAAGATAGAACTGAAAAAGAAAATTCCAATTACAATATTATTTCTGGATACAAAGCAGCATATTGGAATGCGACATAACCAAGCTGTGGTATTCATGTAAATCTTGCCTGTTCCAGCCTGAGTCTGCACAGAGCAATCTCAGAAGCATCCTGGTGGTCACCCATGTGACGTGGTTTATCTGTAGTCCAGACAGACTACACACGAATAATAAAGAACTATATGAACATCCTTCAAGAACATTATCCTATCTTAATTCATATACATATGATAACCTACTTCAGCCCAAGGAATATTTTGCTTCGCAGACCTGAGGTGACAGAAGCAGAACTTATAATTGAACATTAACACAGGTAATCACTACCACACAAAACAATAGGACATAAAAGATTACTCCCTTTCTCTTCTCGGCAGTGAAACTTCATATTCCAGGGAGGGGGAGAGAAGTAAACCACAAAATCATATAAAAAACTTGCCCTGTGTAGCACAATTCTCATTAGATTTATTACAGAGACAATGAAAGCTGATGCCACTCCAGATCAATTCTAGCAATAAAAAGCAAGCTACCTTTAACTTTGAAGCCTGTGCTCAAATACTCAAAAAATAAACTGAAAGGATTTGTAACAAACAGGTGACAAACCTGACTAAATCTGTGGAAGAAAACTAAGGAAATCACTTCAGCTTATGCTCTAGCCATGCACAAAGACAAAAGAAAACAGTAACACCTGTTTGCTGTCCCACAGAGACTGGAGACTTGACTTCTCTACACTTAGAAGAGAGGTGGAGAAACATCACCGATAGACAGTACCACAATCACCTGCCCTGTACGGCTACTTCTCAAGTCTGTGCCAGGGAAATGGTATCCAGCCATCCTGGAAACCGCAAGTGCTACTGGAAGACTGAAAACTGGAGATGCTCTGGGAATTCTTAGTGTTTTGGAGTCTCCCACCAAGTGTTCACAGACTGCAATAGAGCCTTGGACAGCTGCAGCTGGGAGTAGTCCTTCATCAGGTGTTCCGCATCGCTGCGGAATCAGCCACGTTGCCGTTGTCCAGTTACTGAACCGGCATTCGTATCCCTGCCACTATTAGTAACTGAAGCACTACTGGATATTGTTACCTTTACAGCGCTTGGGAGCCTCCAGCTGTGACTGGTATTTGTTGCTCTGGGCTACAATCCACAGATACACATCCTGCAACAACCACAGTCCCAAAGAGCTCATCTTCCAGAGGAACAAGAAAGATTCAGGGAGGGGAAACAGTCACAGATGAATTTCACAGTTTATTCATGGGGAAATGGGATGTTTCTACCAGAAGCAGAAAAGCAAACCTTTTGTATTATCAAAATATTTACCAGTCTCCCTTTCTCCCAACATTCAATGTACTGAACAACAAGGCTTGTTCCTAGTTTGTTCTGCCTAATGAGCACTTGTTGTTACAGTATTAAGTAGTACATAAGGAAAAAGACTCACAGATATCACATTATGAGGCTAATTGACTGGCTTGACTTGCTCATTTTGCCACTTCCCTCACACCCTTAAGAAGTCATAGCAGTAATATCAAAAGCAAGCAGTTGAAAAAACTCTTGATTTGAATGACAATGAGCCCTTAAAAGAAAATTCAGATGCAGCACAGGCAGTCGTGAAGCACGAAGTCCCTCCAAGGACCTGACCCAATACCTGCCGAAACATCCAGGAGTCTAGTCCATGATGTGTAGAGAAAACAAAGGCATTCAGCTATTATTCTTTGTTGTCCAGCTTGCTTCACTCCCCACCCTCACACTGCATTGCTGAAAACCTGGGTCGTGAAGCATACATGATCCTGACCCTCCCAGAAAAACCTGGCCACAAGGACACCTTCCATACAGGTGAGGATCTCAGTGTCCGGATCAGTGGGTCCTGATACACTGCTGCTGGTTAGGCCCAGTCCTTGCCCCTTTTTTTTCCTTCTATTTTTGTACTTGGAACACTGCTTTCACAAAAGCCTATTTTAGTTTCTACACACTCTTCTCCATCTCCTCCCTCCACTGTCTTCTCTCTTCTCACAGCAAATGAATCAAAAGCCAATTTAGGAATCAGTCAATATGAAGAAGTTCAGATGAAAACACAGCTTGCCAGGACAGTTCACCGCAAGTCGGTCCTGGCTCTCATCTCCCCAGGGAAACCTGGCCCCCATCATAGCCATGGGCACCTGCAGCTGCACGGGCTGCCCTCGCACAAAAGTCTTGCTGTACACATGCTGTAAATCCAGTGCATCCCAATGTGCCAGATACATTGTGTGTGTGCACACACCCTCAAAATGGCTCAACTGGCTGCAGAGCGCAATCTACCTACCCAGCTGGGAAAGGCTGTTCCATATGGACCTTCTTTAAGCCAAGGGGCCTTTGTGACATTAGAGATTGGACATAAAGGACTTAAAGGACTTAGAGGATCGCTGAAAGAGATGCACGTAAGAGAAGTGGTATTTTAATTCTTTTGCTTCTGTGCATTCCCAACTGAAGTTTCACACCTCAAGAATTATAGCAGCTCATTTGCAAAAAGGAAAAAAAAAACCCAAACAACTTTAAAGAAGTATCTTAAATCTTCCTCCCCTTCAATTGCTCTATAATTGTTCTTATGATCAGAAACAAGATCATGAGCGAAACAGAAGCAAATTCCAAGCTAATCAACATGGGCAATCCTTCTGTACTGAATTCCTGTAAAACAAGGATAAATTTTAATCACGATTTTCTTTTCTAAATCACAGCTATCAACACTGCTTGTCCCGACTCTTTGGCAAAGTTACAGGACTGCAAGAAACACAGTGCACTCAAAAGCTGCTGGCCTTGGAGCACACAGAAGCAATTCTACTATTCAAAGACTATTCTGTGCTCTCTTATTTATAATGGTGGCTTAACGCTGTTTAGCACTTAACAATACATAATAAAGACAAAGGCTTAGAGCCTCAAGGAGTTTACACAACTTTAATCTCTCAGTCCCCGCAATTGCCACTGTGTGGCTGGGCTGGCACTAAGTAGAAGCACATGGAGGCTATGCATTAATTGCTATGAGAATGAAATGAGTAGGTCACAAGTTCGAAACAGACCAGGGCAGGCTGTTAAAGCATGGAACCTTTTTGCACAGGGTGCTGGGGAAGATAAAAGCTTGTGCCTTGAAGCTCTTTAAACTCTACTCCCCGCCCAGCTTGAGCCAGACAAAAAAAACCCCAACAAATGAGAGCTTTCAGCCTCCAGTGAAGGTGAAGAACTCTGCCCTCAACACTCCCCTTAATCCAGGAAACCATAACCCTACTACCACAGCCCTGCAACCAGTGTTGGCTTTTTTAGGCCCCCCAGAAGCTGTTGATAGCCCTTATCCTTCTTGTAACTGTAAATACCATGATTTACTTCCTCCCCTAATACAGAGGAAAGAAATAGCGTACAAACAAAGCTAAAACACTTGCATATATAGGCACATTTTGCCCTGAACACCAGGGATAGAGCTATCTACAGAAAACATACTTGGCTCACATCTCTGCTTCATCTTTCTTACCATTCAAAAGAGCCCTTCAGTTTTGCAAATATACAAGAAAATGAGCATTCTCTGCTTCCTCAGCCAGGTCTTCTGCTTCTGATCTGCCCTGTTTCTTGCTAGGAAAGGATGTTTCGCTCTCCCTTTCTGCTTCCCTTCTTTCAAAACATTACAGAACTCCTTGCTAGGTAACTACTCCTAGCTATAAAGCTCCCAGTTAGGCAATTTGACAATCAGTGACAAAATCATCTGTGTTTTTCCTATTATAAGCAGACTCTGCTCTATTAGCCGTGTCCTTATGATCAGGTCCATCATAAAAGGACATACAATTTACGTAATATAAATTTTATCAGGAACCTACACTAAACTTCCTAAAAACCCCAAACCCATTATGGACATACTTCATTCAAACATCAGTTTCCAGTGATAAATACATACCCTTAAATTGACTGGGATATCAGGATAATGTTTAAATAGATAACACCAGTTTTATCTTCCCCAAAAGCATAGATTCCCTTTCTCAATATCAAGTTGTTACAGTATCTGGACAGGTTTCCTGTGTTGTTTAAAGTCATTGGTAAAACACAGATCACAGTGCAGCTGGTAAAACACTGATCTGACCTAATCACATTGACCCATGCTTGCTAGAGAATAAAGCTGAGAATTCTGAGATGATAAAGTTAGAACCTACTTTTCACAAGATGTCAATATTGCGGCTACATTTTCGCATTATTTTATTCTAATAGCACAGAATACATCTGTCTTCTGTTGTTTTATGGAAAAAACATTTACATACTGACCAGATAACCTAAAAGCAAACACTTATTTTCCAAGTCTGTATATTCGCTATCCACAATCCACGTTGCTGTCATACCAATACCTCAGCACATAAGGTGAACAGACAAAGGAAAATATTAAATATATAGCAATACGGTTTAACCACAAGGTTGCAGTCTTTTAACCCTATTTTATTAATATAGCTACCTACTAGCATCTGTAAATACGTTCCTTTTTCTGTTGTCTTTTACTTGTAGATGCTGGGGGCCATCGGATAGGAGAAAGACGAAAAAATTTCCTCTATTGCAAATGAAACTAAAACTACAGAGCAACATAATCTGTGCATGCAACAGGAAAGATAGGAGTTACAAGAAACCCTTCCTTACAAGAGATTTAACCCATTTTTAATACCATGAGCCTACTAAACATAAAGCACATTTTTCTTTACCCACATTATTGCTTTTTCACTTACGTGCGATCAAGTCATGCGCATATCACATAAAATGACACATGAATCATTTAAAGGATTTGGCTTTATGTGCAAGAACCAAACATTGTGTTAGTTGTTTCAGCTGTATATCCCCTAATGCCTACATCTCTCCATGAAACTGCACTAGTAATACATTTATAATAGGCAACACAAACTACTGCAGAACATAAAAATTATATATTCAGTAAACTGAAGTTATACTTACTGTAACCTGGGAAGCATCCATGAATTGTAGGCCAAAGTAATCAGTTTCCACAAGGTCCAAATGATACACAATCTGGTCAAACAACTCCTGTCCCTTTGCATTTTTCTGTAACAGAAAAGAAAGTGGAGGTTTTTTGTGGGTGGATGTGGTTTGATTTGTTTGGGTGGGCTTCTTTTTAAGTTCAAATGGGGAAGAGGAGATGCACAATGGAAAATAATGTCTAAATAGTAATTCTATTTATTCTAAAGAATTGTATTGACATTTCTTTTTATTTTCTTCAAGAAAGATACAGTGACATGTTGTCCTGTCTGCAGCTATTCCAACAGCATCAGACTTTGCTGTCGAAGAAAACTTTCAAAGCTTGCTGTAACTCAAAGTGTAGGAGAGAAAGGAAAGGCTTATGTCCTCTAAGTGTCGCAGAGTCAACCTTTTAAACCCCAGGAAGCCAAATTCTCCAGTAAAACCCTGCTTGACACACTGCCTGAAATCTGCTGGCTGTTATCACATATCAACTGCAGTCATGCAGTGCCATACCACCACTCAAGCTGCAAAATAAATTCTGGACAGCTTGAATACTTGAAGAGCACTATGAGGAAAATTAATGGGATTTGATAAGAATCTTTCAATAATGTTGCTAATTGCAATCACATTTACAGACTTTAAATGGAGAAACAAACAAAAAAAAAAGGCAAAAAGCAGCACTACAATTCTTACTTGGCATGCTGTCTGAAACACATAGGCATGGAAACAAAACTAACCCAAATCATGGGCTATGGGTACTAGAAGAAAAGTTAGCTGATCTTAAAGCTAGGCTGCATTGGCCTGTGTACTTGTTCTGAGGTTAAGCTAAGAACTTAGATATCCAGTGCTTCAACTTCAAACACTAGAAGAAGCAAAGCTTAGAGGTTACAGATGGGTAGGAGCAAGAGGGAATAACAAACCAATTTTTCATGCAAATCCTATTGTGTTACTTGGGAAAGGAAGTTTTCAAGTTCCTGAGGGGAAAAAAAAAAAAACCTGGCTAAAAATACATGAGATGATGATAAATCTCAGTAAGAGACTGAAGCTACAGGTGAATTTTATACAGGAAAGTACAGATCTGGAACCACTTTTGTGCCTGCCGTCCCTCATACACCTTTGAGGATTTTTTTTTTTTATTTTGTAAAGCTCTAACATATTAGGCATTCCCACTTCATGCCAAAATGTAGCAAAATTCACTGATTTCAGCTGAAGGACAGCTAAGTAATGTTCAGTTCCTTTAGTGTGGCCTTCTGCACGAAAGCAGTATCAATTGTAACATGCAGAACTCCTGTCCAGGATTCCAAGCTGTCTAAAATCTGTCTTCTCCAGCAAAAGACAAGACGAAGAGTTTACTCTCTCTCTATTTTTCCAAGAAGGTCAAGCAAGCTTAAGTGTAGGTAGCAAATTTTATTTGAGTTTTTTGGGGTTTGGTACAGAAATCGAATTTTATCAAATTTCAGGAACAGCATTAGGAGCTCCATTAAAACAAGCTGCATAAAAACTTAAAGCAAGCATTAAATTGTCATCATAAGATACTGCCTTATTATTTTTGGGGGGCAAGAGGTGAATAATAGACCTTTTTAATCAAAGTTCAACATGCTATTGAAAGCAGATGAGAATACAACAGCTTCTTAAAGCAGTACATTACTAAGAAACCATCATCTTTAAATTTACAATAATTGCTATAAACCAAACAAAAAGTTTGCTAAAAAGTATCCAGAACATATTTTCTCATATGTAGTAAATTCAGCACTTGTTAAAAGAAGCCAAACCAAAGCACAACAGAATTTAAACTGTTTCTGCTCAAATGAGGGAGGAGAAAACCCTCCAAAGCAATAAAAAAGAAACGGCAAGATGTGAGGAATTCACAAAACTAGGAAAAACTGATTTGATGCCCTATGATCACTCTATTCCTGGCTGCTTGCTTTATGGCAGTATATTTATCTTCGACTGCCACACACCCAATAGAAACCAGAGAGCGCACACTCCACCTTCTGTACCCAAATAGTAGTTAATGTTCAACATATGTGTTACACGGAGAATAGCTCTGCATTGCACGGCTAGACCATAAAATGCAGTATTACATACATAGCTTACAGGAGATTATGACATTTAACTTGTCACGAAATGAGCTTTCCCAGCAACTCATACCACTTTGATGATAAAGCTGCTGCAGACAACAAATTGCTGACAAAAAACTTTCTTTGAGATGTTACACTAAAGGGGGAGATAAAAGTGACTAAGTCCTTTCCTCCACTAACAGTAAAGGATGACCTGCTCTCCCTTCTTCTGCCTCTTCACTGCCTGACAATCTAGGGAGTCAGATTGCAGACTGGTAAGTTGGTACCTGTGCATTGAATGAAATGGGTGGTATAAGCGAAATAGAAGGGTTTTTCCTCAGGAATTATATATGCCCACATGCATAAAAAAAGTCTCTAATGGAAAAAATGTCCGTAATATGAGAAACTTCTGATTTTCATGGTCTTTTCCTCCTCCTTCCTTCTAGAGAAGACAGAAGCTAAAAAAATGCTTCCTCTATCAAAACCTGGTACCACATAAAGAATATGAAATTGATTTCATACAAGAAGATTTTCATAGTAGATCTAATCAGTTGGAATTCAACAAATGACATTTTCTCTACAGACCCTCAGCTTGTGCATATTTTTGGAAGATACATGTGAAAAAAAGGCAACGTGAAACTAGGAATATTTTACAGTTCTACCTTGCTAGACAGATGGTTCAGAACTGTCAGATGTAAAAGACCTGCATAATTTCCATCTCAAAAAAGGGAGTATATGGCAACAAACAATATACACATACTATTATATACAGTTACTACTTTGTTGTTATGAAAGTTATTGTAATTGGGAACAGTGATGCAAGGAAAGCTGCAAAACCTTGTTTGGTTTTTGGAGGTTTTTGTTTGTTTTTAAAAACTCAACAATTAAACCACTGCCAGTTTCTGCTGGAGTGTTCCTTGGAACCCAGGAGAAGTTGTGTGCACACCATGAAACCTCACAGGCAAATGCTGGGGCAGCATTTCAGATGTCCAGCTTACAAACAAAACTACAGCTGCAACCCAAGGTGAAAATGAACTAGCATGAGGCAGTCACCTGTGCTCCCTTTTGCCTCTTTGTCCTTGAAGAAACATAGAAAGACTGAATGACACTTGCAGGTTGGGAAACTCCATGATAACGAGCAACTGCTGAGAGAAAGGAAAAAAAAAAAGGCGTTTCTCATGTCAGTCAGCCCTGTCCTGCCTGACAGTCATGCCAGTTTCCTCCACTCTGTATCCTAGAAGCCCTTCTCAAATAACCCCTCATCATATTTTCTTTGGGACCATGAATCACAGAATCCCAGAATGTCAGGGGTTGGAAGGGACCTCTGGAGATCACCTAGTCCAACCCCCCTGCCAGAGCAGGGTCACCTAGAGCAGGCAGCACAGGACCACGTCCAGGCGGGTTTTGAGTATCTCCAGAGAAGGAGCCTCCACAACCTCCCTGGGCAGCCTGTGCCAGAGCTCTGTCACCCTCACAGTGAAGAAGTTTTTCCTCATGTTCAGGCAGAACTTCTTGTGTTCCAGTTTGTGCCCGTTGCCCCTTGTCCTGTCGCTGGGCACCACTGAAAAGAGTCTGGCCCCATCCCCTTGACACCCGCCCTTGAGATATTGATAAGCATTGATGAGGTCCCCTCTCAGTCTTCTCTTCCTCAGGCTGAACAGCCCCAGCTCCCTCAGCCTTTCCCCATAGGAGAGAGACTCATGGCATCAAAGAAGATTCTTACATTTAATGAGAACTTAAAGCACCTTGTAGAGCCACAATGACAGCCGCATGGCCCACATTTCAAGTAGGCTAAATTTTTAGCTGCCAAAGACTTCCAGTCTCAGGAAATCTATGGAAATTCTTGTCAGCTAAAACCTGACAAAACAAAGATTAACTTCTCTAATTAGAAACTCTTCCAGACCTGATGTGTGAATAGGCAAGAGGTTTTAATATGCTTTTGGTGGGCATGAAGGAAAGGCCAAATTCGTCAGCCAGGGACATTTTATACCAACTGGCTCTGTCCAAACAGGCTGATCAGTGTTGATTTTAGCTATTCCAGAATTGTTTGAAAGGTTCTGCCAAAGGGCATGAAAAGGGGACACAGAAGCCAGAAAAGCCCCAGTTTAGTGCAGATACAGTGCAAGAATGCCATTGATCAGTCTCGGAGCACACTCAGCAGAGCTGCAGAGCTTCTATGCACACCTTCCCCAAACTGCAGTGCAATATGTAGCAACCAAGCACAGTGCATTACATGAACCCAAGTGGAGTGGCTGAAATTGTTGATTCATACTAGAGAGTTCAGATTACAGCATTACAAATGAACTATTAACAGATTTCAGAAATAGCTGAAGTTGTGCTTGGGAAAACAACCTGTCAAATAGGCCAGGAGTACATGAAACAGCTTACAAGTTGACAAAATGATAACAAAAAAACAGGAAAATAAATTACTGCCAAGAAAAAAGTCAAAGCCAATTAACTGTAATGTGTCCCAAACTGAATAGTGAGTAGTAGCAGAACTAAGTAGGTAGGGCACATTTAGTTTCTTCTTCTAAAGGAAGCACAGGATTATGTATTCTGCAATACATCAAATATTTTTGCAGAGTGGGCTGCTATGTACTCATGGCCACAGACACAAGGTTTTAGCTTCTAGTAAGTTAGTAAAGGAGCATTTGTAGCTAGCAATCCTCTGCTCTGCAGGCCTGAACTGCTCTATTCCAATTGTATCAGCATTTCCTCTCCTTGGCATTTCCCAGAACAGGGTAGTTCAGTATGTTCTGCTTGGTCCTCTTACACCTGAACTGTTATTGACTAATTTTTCAAACCTACGACTAAGGCTTTATCTGCTGGCCATATTGCTTAGTAGTGAGAACTTTCAACAGTCACTGGCAATGATGCTTCCCAGCATTTCACATATACTACAGGCTAAACATGCATAAAGCCATCTGGGCTTCTAATTAGCTTTAACTCCTGTGCTCGTTATCATCTGTCCTTTAACTTGCTTTCTTCTAGATAGCCAAGCCCTCAGTTTCTCAAACACATTCACCTGTACTGAAAGAAAGCAGTATTTGCGTAATTTTAAGCATAACAATGCAACTCTTTCTATATTCTTATAAATCTGTTCGTTAGGTCCCTTGGGAAGAGTGTGGGACAGACACCACCCTCTAAGCTTGGTCACTGGGGGGTATGTGACTACAGTGAAGTCATCCTTTGGATCATGACTCTTGCAGGCACATGAGAGTTAGCTCATAACTAAAAAGAGCTGCATATTATCCAGCACAATTGCTATGATATCTAACAGCTTCAGCCAAGCACACAGTTGAGGCCATAGCTGGGCTTGCAAAAGCTGCACTGAAAACCGTGCTATCCAGCCCAGCAATGCTGCTATTGTAAGTATTGTCAAAGACAGTAACATTTTTTCAAGTTCCAGTTTCCATGCTGCCGTCCAGAGATGACACTCTGCAGAGGGCATGCTGCTCTCTGCAAACTAGCCATGACCAAGGTCCCACCCTCCTCCCAGAGGACCTAACGAACAGGTTCCTAAGAATACAGAGAGAGTGGCTTTTTTGTGCTTAAAATTATGCAAATATTGCTTTCTTTCAGTATACAATAAATTCAATGTTAAGACTAAAAGAAAAGCAAGTTACTTCTTAACACCTCATATTTCAAATGGGGCTAACTAACTTGCTCAAGCTCCTTGAAGATGTTAGGTTGTTTTTCTTACCAGTCAACCATTGACTCAAGTTTTCCGTTCTGGCTCCAAGCTCATTTAAAAATACATCACTGTTCAAATGACCATTAAGCCTCTCACCCTGTCATGGCAGTAACAGCAGCATTGCTTCAGAGCCTGCTACTGCATGCCAATTATGTTTAAATGTAGTATGGACCACAGAAACAAGCAGCATTCCTGAACGAGCCCAGAAGAAAATGCAACTGATGATGCATGTGACCTTTTAGCTGAAGGAGAACAAAATTCATTCTAATCCCTTTGAGAAATTAGCTAAAAACAAGAGCCAAAATCACCTTAGCCTACCCCTGCAAAAAAAACCCAAAGCAATAAAAAAAAGCCAAACACCCCCCCACCCCCAGCCCTTCATCAGGAGACAAAAAATACCCTGAATGGCATTTATTTATTATAACCTTGAAAGCACAAACACTTTGCTCCCAGTCATTTTTGTCAATACCCCAAAGTAAAATTGCTATTTCTTGAGCAAAAGCAGCTTATGAGTAAAGCAAAAAAAAAAAAAAAACCCCACAACCCAACCAACAAACCAAGCCACTTCCTTCAAATTACTCTCAAAGTCTATGATAAAACTAGGACTCTCACAAGTCACATCCCATCAAGGGGATAGGAGGAACCTCAAATAAAGAAACAGCACGCTACCATTTAAGTACATTCTCTCTGCTGGTAGATTGGCACTAACAGTGCAAGTGAGCTGGGTTTCTGTGACTAAGACGCCAACGAGAATTTGCAGACAGATATTAAGAAAAAAACTCCCCAAACAGTATGTATAGTAAACCTCACTGTTGCTGCACAGCAGCATGCCTCAACAGCACTCAAACTCTCATCTCTCCACCAATTATCAGCAAGAAGAATCAGTGTTCACTCCCTGCTAAAGAAGATGGAAATAGGGACTAATGACTGCAAAAGACAAGTAGCACCTCTGCTCCTTTTCACAGGACAGCAAGGATTGAAGGTAGAAAGTCTACAGAACTGGTATAGAGGAGAAGCCTGAACAAGAACAAATAAACAGATCACCATATCTTATATGTACCACACAAGACACTACATAAACCCAAATGGCACTGGGCTTCTAGTCACATCATGATACCTTCACCATGCTAGCATGACTTTGGCCAAGTTTCTCTGACCAGCCTACGCTTTCTACTTGCTATGTAAGGGCAATCCTTGTGAATAAAAAACAAAAATGAAAAATGAAACCAAGAAACCCAAACCACAAAGAATTAAGGGTAGGGAAGAATAATATGGTATGTTCAAGCTCTGCAACAGGAATGAAAAAAAAAGATTTTTAATTATTCATAAAGTACAAACTCATTGAGATGAATCAAAGATTGGAATGGCAGCACAGCATTGTAAAAAATATACAGAAAATATAGCAGAGAGGGAATTACCTTACATACAGAACAATCACTAAAGAGCTCAAAACCACGCCAAGTAACCTGTTGGAAAGATGTCATATGTACAGCAACACTTAAAACATAAAACAGATTCAAGAAAGTCAGGTGAGATTTGAAGGGTAAGGATAGGGTTTCCTTTGCCTTTGCCAGTTCATGCATCCCTGCTTCCAGTCACTTCCTTCCCCTCCTCTGAAACACATTCTGCCTCTTCCTCAAGTGGGCAAGTACTACAAGTAGACCAGCTTTGTAAAATGATCTGTACAATGCTAACTTTTTCTGAAAGCTGCTTTTGCACAGTTTTTTTCAACACACACACACTTTCACTGACTGAGCTTCACAGTACAGCTCTTCAAAAACTAATTAAGGTACCATACCTAGAGCTTCAGAAGTCTATTTTGCTGGTGAAAAAAGGAGCATGAAACTATCATGGCTCAAGACCTACATTATCTGGAAGTGAGAATTTTACGACTTCCTTAGTTTTTTCAGGGAAGATGTCAGGGCTGCCCCATGCTGGACACAGCTGGTTCCAGCCATCTCCACAATGGACCAACTGGTTGCTGGTGGTAGTAGGAAGGAAGCAGGTACAGAAGTCAGGAGTGAAGGAGTAGATTTGAGCCTGGAAAAGAGCTGTTTTTATCTTGACTCATGAGCTTTCTTGTTCCTGTTTTTTCTCCATATTTTCTTCCCCCATCCTGCTGATGGGGGGATGAATGAGGGATTGGGTGGGAGCCTGGCTGTTGGCTAAGGCTAACCCACCGCAGTGGGGAAACCCTTACGCAGGGCAATTTTACATTTCGATTAAGTCAGTGGTCATTTGAAGGGCATGCTGTCTTTGAAGAGCCTTTAATCTCTCCAAAAGCCACATGAAGGGCAAGCAGATACTACTGCGATGGGTGCCCTATAAAGTGCAATTGCTATTGGCAACAGTAATATCAGCACTGACATTTTTATTTTATTGGACTCAGATGAAGATGAATTTCTGTTTACTGTCCCTATCACCTACATGTACTACTGGCAACACAGACCTCTTCCAAGAGAAAAGCATTGTCAACACTTCTAAATGGTATCCTCAGGCAACAGATAAAAACTACCATCAGCCACAGAACAAAGCAGTAAAAAAATCCTTACTTGTAACTCTATGTTCTAGAAGTGGGTCCGGACTACTGTTATTTCAGATACAGACAGGTTACCCCATCACATTTCTGCACTCAGAGGCACAATAAAGAAATAGTTATTCATATGGAAGGAAGATTCTTTTTCACCCCTAGATTGCCAGCTCCCTCTCCTGACTTGCTTGAAATACTACATGCATCTCAGGTTCAAGCACACAGTTGAAGAAACACAAAGTAGGTAGGCAGAGGAGAAGAAAAACCTATGCTGAGACTTTGTAACCTACATGATTCCACTTGAGATACAACTTACATTTCTGCGTGCCAGGAGGAAAAGACAGAACTTGATAAAGCTAAGCTACGGGTGTTGAAGTGGCAGCCACCTCTAAGAGACAGTACCATCAAACACAACACATAACGTTACGCTTCCCTTGCTTGACTTGCCCATTGCCCTCCTGCACCAATCACGGTGGGATACAGGTGCCATTTTGCTGGAGAGCTAGAGAAGATTCCAGGTAATGACTTTAAATTGCATTTGAGAAATAACACGGAACACCTGAATAAGCTAAGTTGACCTAAAAAAGAACAAGGAGAAAGAGGCAAAAGCTACTAGAAGAGAATCCCAGGAGAGTTTAGCAAAGACTCTCTGCTTTCTTATGCTAATGGCAGGACTAAAGTTTCAAAAGACATCTTTGCTTTCTTACATGTCTGCATTTGAATGCTGCATGAGTAGAAACCGTTTTAAATAGATGCAACTACACAGAATTTTCCATATGGACATGTCTTGCATATCCATTTTGTATGTGTGCACGCCTGACTCAACTCTTCCAATTTTTTTAACTTTTTTTTTAAATAGGACACTTACAACTGTCTAAAATAAAACAGTTTACCGATAAGGCTCTACTAGCAACCTTCCTCCGGCATAGACACAGCTAAGACCAGGAGAAATGCCCAGTCAGACATACATACAATAGAAGCCAGAAGTACTTTATATAAAGAAAGCCTGCAGGGTCCCTGCTGTCCCAGCCAGCCAAGTCACAGGTTCTGTTTCCGACTCTTACCCAAAAGGTTTGTCAGTGCAGCTGTACAGCTATATGCCTAGTGAAGAAGTGCCTACAGTGCCTACATCAGCATAACATCACTACTGATTTAAGCTAACAGTGCCTTCAAACCCCCTCCCCACACAAATGTTCACTTACGGGCCACACTGTACAGCCTGGTACGGGGCCTGTCGTGCCAAAAGCTGTTTCTTGAACGCTGGGTAATGGGGCGAGGAGGAGGCCACAAAGCCGTGTTGTGGCTGGGAGGCAAAACTAGAAGGGCTGCTCTGAGAACAGACATCTTACACAATGCCTTATAGATCATTGCTTTTAGTGTATAGAACAAGACCTGTAAAAACAAAAAGGTGCAGATTCCTTTAGAAATATCACAGCATGTATGCTGCAGGAATTTACTTTTATCTATGTCTGGATAAAACTAGAAGTTCCTTAGAACCACTCCTCTCTTACGGCATAAATATTGCATACTGTTTATGCTCGCATAATTCACATTCAATTGTTTCTATGTATATTTTTTTTAACTTAAATAATACATACTATTTGTGGCACTTTTCACAGCAGAAAATTAATTCCACATGCATGCTAACATTAGCATTAATTACCTATTCCCTTATCTGGCACGAAGTCTTACAAAATGCTGAACCTTCCACATAAATCACATTAATTATTGATCACCCTGACACTTACAGCCACTAAATGAAGTTCAAAGATGTGAAACATAGAAGCAGTGGCCACAAAGGGAGTTTAGAACTTGAGGACAAAGCTCTAAGGTGGACCTTCCTCAGAAACTCTACAGATTTAAAACGCAAAGACAAACTCTTTTAGAAGTTACTTATTTATACAGCCAGCCAACAGACTTCAGCACTCTTCACTCTTTGTTCTTTCACACACTAAGCCACAAGATCTCTCCAAAGAATCAACTCCAATTATTTGCTTTTCTCTGAAGAGAACCAGAAATCCAGAGATTCAGAACAGTCAGTAAAACCTCTTAAACTGCAGGTTTATAATCAGCAGTTTAAGAAACAGAGGAAGGCCAGGGAAGTTTGCCACTGAAAATATTTTATTTAGTGGGCAGCCAGGAAGACATAATTCTTTCTAAACACAAACATAATTAGCCAAGTACATGCAATTAAGGAAGATCACTACAAATTACATTTCTTTCTGGAAAGACAGAAGATGCAATAGGAACAGGCATATGTTTTTTATAAAAAAACCTCACTAGTGTAATTTTTTAAAAAGTTAGAATAAATAATAGTTCAAGCTTATAGAAATCATAGCTCTCAGACGATGCCACAGCTCAGTGAAAAAAAAAAAACTAATGCAAGACCTAGGTTTATAATATTGAAAAGAAGTCCAGCACTCTAATCTCCTCACTGCTGCAAAGGAATTATATGACATGAGATAAATTCTCATCACACTACAGAATTTAACTTCTTACTCTGTTATAAATATTCAGATCTGAAGAAGAAATGGACACCTTACAGCACTAAAATAGGCAAGGCAGCACAATGTTCTGCTTATCTTCATTCTGAAGAATGAAGAAGGACTGATGTGTCTGGGTTTTTTTAATTAAAGAAAAAACACATTTAAATTAGAAGTTCTGAGTGTCAACATGAGGAGCAGAAAGACTAGGTTATAGCTATAATTGATTTCTTGTATTTCACGCCAACCAACCGATCATCCAATCAAGTTAAGCAAGAGGCTGAGAAGATAAAAGCAGTGATTATTAACAAAATCTCTGACCCCATAGTCAGTATGCAGAAAAGCACAGTATCGATCAGAATCTGGAGAAGTGACATATTCCAAAAAGACAGACAGCAAAGGCTTACTAGAGATAAGCCGAGGGGTGGCACACCAATGTTTGAGGGACAGTGTGCTAGCGAGATCCTTCGGTCTGCCATCTCAGTGGAGGCAGGGGACGGAGAGCCATGCAACAGCAAAGATCCAAGGGTTATTGATGTGTTAGAAACCACGGAAGCGCCTGAGAGTGGTCACATAGGAATTAGAGCTTCTCCCTGCAAAAAGGTGATGGGATCAAGCCCAACCGGAGTGCATCTATACCAATGCATGCAACATGGGCAACAAACAGGAGGAGCTGGAAGCCATTGTGCAGCAGGAAAACTATGATATAGTTGCCATCATGGAAACATGGTGGGATGACTCATACAACTGGAGTGCTGCAATGGATGGCTACAAACTCTTCAGAAGGGACAGGCAAGGAAGGAGAGGCAGTGGGACAGCCCGGTGTGTTAGGGAGTGTTTTGACTGATTAGAGCTTAATGATGGTGATGACAGGGTTGAGTGTTTATGGGTAAGAGTTAGGGCGAAGGCCAACAAGGAAGGTATCATGGTGGGAGTCTGTTATAGACCACCCAACCAGGATGAAGAGGCAGACAAAATATTCTATAAGCAGCTGGGAGAAGTCTCACAATCGCTAGCCCTTGGTCTTGTGGGGGACTTCAACTTGCTAGATGTCTGCTGGAAATACAATATAGCAGAGAGGAACCAGTCCAGGATGTTCCTGGAGTGTGTGGAAGATGATAACTTCCTGATACGGTCGGTGAGTGAGCCAACTAGGGAAGGCGCCCCGCTGGACCCGTTGTTTGTGAACAGAGAAGGACTTCTGGGTGAGGTGATGGTTGGAGGCCATCTTGGGTGTAGCGATCACAAAATGGCAGAGTTTTCGATTCTTGGAGAAGTAAGGAGGGGGGTCAGCAGAACTGCTACCGTGGACTTCCAGACGGCAGACTTTGGCCTGTTTAGGAGCCTGGTTGACAGAGTCCCTTGGGAGGCAGCCCTGAAGGGCAAAGGAGTCCAGGAAGGCTGGACATTTTTCAAGAAGGAACTCTTACAGGCGCAGGAGCAGGCCATCCCCATGTGCTGCAAGATGAGCCGACAGGGAAGAAAACTGGCCTGGCTGAACAGAGAGCTTTGGCTGGAACTCAGGAAAAAAAGGAGAGTTTATGACCTTTGGAAGAAGGGGCAGGCAACTCAGGAGGACTACAAGGATGTTGTAAGGTTACGCAGGGAGAAAATGAGAAGGGCCAAAGCCCAACTAGAACTTAATCTGGCTACTGCTGTGAAAAACAATAAAAAATGTTTCTATAAATACATTAGCAACAAAAGGAGGGAGAAGGAGAATCTCCCTCCTTTATTGGATGTGGGGGAGAACATAGTGACAAAGGATGAGGAAAAGACTCAGGTACTTAATGCCTTCTTTACCTCAGTCTTTAATGGTAAGACCAGTTGTTCTCTGGGTACCCAGCCCCCTGAGCTGGAAGGCAGGGATGGGGAGCAGAATGAAGCCCCCATAATCCAAGGGGAAATGGTTAGTGACCTGCTGCACCACTTAGACACACACAAGTCTATGGGGCTGGATGGGATCCACCCAAGGGTACTGAGGGAGCTGGCAGCAGTGTTCACTAAGCCTCTTTCAACCATTTATCAGCTGTCCTGGCTCACCGGGGAGGTCCCAGTTGACGGGAAGTTAGCAAATGTGATGCCCATCTACAAGAAGGGCCGGAAGGAGGATCCAGGGAACTACAGGCCTGTCAGTCTGACCTTGGTGCCAGGGAAGGTTATGGAGCAGATCATCTTGAGTGCCATCACGTGGCACATACAGAACAACCAAGTGATCAGGCCCAGTCACCATGGGTTTATGAAAGGCAGGTCCTGCTTGACGAACCCGACCTCCTTCTGTGACAAGGTGACCCACTTAGCGGATGAGGGAAAGGCTGTGGATGTTGTCCACCAGATTTTCGTAAAGCCTTTGACACTGTTTCCCACACTGTACTCCTGGAGAAACTGGCTGCTCATGGCTTGGATGGGTGTACTCTGCGCTAGGTAAAAAACTGGCTGGATGGCCGGGCCCAGAGAGTTGTGGTGAATGGAGTTAAATCCAGTTGGCAGCCGGTCACAAGTGGTGTTCCCCAGGGCTCAGTACTGGGGGTCTGTTCTGTTTAATGTCTTTATCAATGATCTGGATGAGGGGATCGAGTGCACCCTCAGTAAGTTTGCAGATGACACCAAGCTGGGAGGGAGTGCTGATCTGCTGGAGGGGAAGCAGGCACCACAGAGGGATCTGGACAGGCTGGATCGATGGGCCAAGGCCAACTGTATGAGGTTGAACAAGGCCAAGTGCCGGGTCCTGCACTTGGGACACAACAACCCCAGGCAACGCTACAGGCTTGGGGGGAGTGGCTGGAAAGCTGCCTGGTGGAAAAGGACCTGGGGGTGTTGGTTGACGGCCGGCTGAATATGAGCCAGCAGTGTGACCAGGTGGCCAAAAAGGCCAATAGCATCCTGGCTTGTATCAGAAATAGTGTGGCCAGCAGGAAATGATTGTCCCCCTGTACTCGGCCCTGGTGAGGCCGCACCTCGAATACTGTGTTCAATTTTGGGCCACTCACTACAAGACAGACACTGAGGTGCTGGAGCGTGTCCAAAGAAGAGCAACGAAGCTGGTGAAGGGTCTAGAGAGCAAGTCTTATGAGGAACAGCTGAGGGAACTGGGGTGTTTAGCCTGGAGAAAAGAAGGCTGAGGGGAGACCTTATTGCTCTCTACAACTACCTGAAAGGAGGCTGTAGCGAGGTGGGGGTTGGTCTCTTCTCTCAAGTAAAAAACGACAGCACAAGAGGAAACAGCCTCAAGTTGTGCCAGGGGATGTTTAGATTGGATATTAGGAAACATTTCTTTACTGAAAGGGTTGTCAGGCACTGGAACAGGCTGCCCAGGGAAGTGGTTGAGTCACCATCCCTGGAGGTACTTAAAAGACATGTAGAGGTGGAGCTTAGGGACATGGTTTAGGGGTGGACTTGGCAGTGATAGGTTAACAGGTGGACTTGATGATCTTAAAGGTCTTTTCCAACCTAAATGATTCTATGAAAAGAGGAACCACAAGTCCACACAAGTGTCAGACATTTCCCCTGTCAGGCTCCCTGCAAGATACAATTTCTGCTGCCTGCTTGGAGGGAATATCGTATGCCAGCACCTCCTTTGGATGTACTTTGAAAGACTGCCTTCAGAATTGTTTAGACAAAAATACAGATGAAAAGGAAAATACATGATCAAAGGTACATGCTACATGTACATACATTCCAGAGAATATAGGTAGATTAGCAATAGTTAGAAAGTTACCCCACATATGGTTTGATTTGAAAATCCATTTGTTTTTAGTAATTTGCAGGAAGGTTTGAGTTTTGTCTTTCACTTTGAGGTTTGGCTGCCCCACCTGTCTCCATGTCATTAAATGGACTCTGGCCATTAACATAGCAAGGGAAATAAAGCAGAATCCGAAAGACTATAGTCTAAGACTATAGGACTAAAAAAAAGAAGTTTCAGCTTGCTTATTTTACCTGTGTATTAACAACACCTTAATAGGAGCTTACACTATTGATTCAGAACACCACAAAAACATAGGAAAACTTTGCTATTGCCACAGTGATTGCCAGAGATTCAGAACTTAAGCTGGCTGCTCTCCCAGTTTACTGTGACGGGTTAATGAGGCATTCCTTGCGGCTGGCTCTTTCCACCTGGGCATCTTACCTCAACAGAAGTTTTGCTATGCTTGACAACTTTTGCAAAAATCTTCTCAGAGTCTGGACCTCAAGACAGATCAGACCAAGCACTCTGAACTGGCCAGTCACATATGGCTGAACTGCTACCACCTCAGTTGTTTAAAATGGCAACTTGGTCTTTTAGTCAAACTTTTTTTTTTTTTTTTTTTTTGTATTCAGGGAAACAAATGGCAAGAAATGTACCAATTCCTTACTCACAGTATGAATATATCAGACCATGCTAGCATGGTCAAGTTCATATCCAAAAGCCACTGTAACATGAAGCCACTTCACAGCATAGCTTTTAGTTGGAGGAATAATGAACCAGTTAAAAAAAAAATCACTCTGTGGTGGCCCCAGCAAAGGCTGTACCACCAGTTCTTTGCAGCTGCAACACAGCCTCCATGCAGATATTAACAAAAACCTTTGTTTACAAAGCAGACAAACAAAATCAGCAAGGGGCTCTTTGTCTTAGAAGAATTTTATTTCACAATGAAAGTGAACACAGGAGCAGAGAAATCCCACAAACTCACAATACTTCAACTACACATTCAACCAATATTCAAATAAACCTAAACCACCAGCATTAATACCAAGCGTTCTGACCATTTGCAAAGTGAGTCAGTCACTGAAGGATGAGATTTTGCTGTCCTAATTCTCTATTCTATCACTAACAGAAACAATATTTCTCATTTCCAGACTTGCAGACTTGGACAACAGAGTCAAGAGCAACCTCTGGTTCTTCTGTTGGAGCAAAGTTATGCAAATCAAACTCTGACCGTAGTGACAATTTTGCTGCCTAATGACTTTTAAATGACACCAACAACTCAGCTGACTTCAAAGTCATACATGTGTAGCCAGCAGAGCCTTTAACTGCAACCGAATACAACACTGTACCAATGACGCAGGAAAGACAAGTGTCAACTCACTTGTTCAGCTGTCTCAATTCAGAAAAAGACAGCATGTGATGAAGTTTATTCAGGCTGAGCAACAAAGCACTTATGACTGTTGATACAGCCAGAGAGTCTGTAGATTAAGAGAGACTCAGTTTTTCATCTCACTGTATAGAAAATACCATATGTTGGGGGAAAACAAGCAATTCAGATGGAGAGTGATAAGCTGAATGCTCAATCACTCGCCTATCATGCACACTGAAGATCTTAAATTATACCCTCTTTTTAAATCTTGGATGAAAGACCAGCAAAAGTTGTTTATCTCGGCTGTTGGGTTTTCAACATGGTTTCCCACAACATCCTTGCATCCAAGCTGGGACATTATAGTCTAGATGGGTGGATTACTGTGGGTGAAAAATGGCTGGATCACTGGACTACCTGGAAACCAGTTGTAAGTGGAATTCCTCAGGGATCAGGAACAGATTGCTCCAGTGTGTGTCCCCCATGGGCCACAGCTCCTTCCAGGAGCCTGCTCCAGCATAGGCTCTCCATGGGCTGCAGCTTCCTTCAGGGCATATCCACCTGCTCTGGCGTGGGGTCCTCCACAGGCTGCAGGGGGACAGCCTGCATCACCATGGTGGTCTTCACAGGTTGCAGAGGAATCTCTGCTCCGGTGCCTGGAGCACCTCTACCCTCTCCTTCTCCACTGACCTTGCTGTCTGCAGGGCTGTTTCTTTCACATTTTTCTTGCTTCTCTCTCTCACAGCTGCTGCGCAGTGATTTTTTTACCCCTTCTTAAATATGTTATCACAGAGGTGCTACCGATGTCACTGATGGGCTCAGCTTTAGCCAGTGGCAGGTCCGTCTTGGAGCCAGCTGGAACTGGCTCCGTCTGACATGGGGACAGCTTCTGGCATCTTCTCACAGAAGCCATGCCTGCAGCCCCCCTGCTACCAAAACCTTGTCATATAAACCCAGTACAAATGCCTACCCTCCCTCACAGACTCCACAGTCTTGACCTCAGTATCTAGGCTTCTCATACATCACGTACAGATTACTAGGCCTTCAGTATGAGATTCAAAATAGCCAGCGTTGAGGGGGAGGGTGGAGAACAGGGAGTCACCTTAGTCACTCTTACTGTCCTAGTTCAAGACAAGGTTATCTTAGATCTGCCATACTCAGCATTACTGAAAGGCAATACTCTCTACTCACAATACAGAGCACTGAACTCATGTCCTCAATGAGTGATAAAAACTCTTTCACTCAACCCTGAGAAACAGGATGGCTCCTTTGTCTGTCTCTCTCATCCTCCCTCCCCACCCCCAACATTCAGAGGAGGAAGTGACTCTACTCTGTTATTCAATAACTGTAGGCATTCAATTAAAAGACAACTTTTTAAATATATTTACTGACACAATCAACCCACCAAATTATAGGTTATTCTGATGTCAGAGCACTCCCTCTTTCCTGCTCAGAGATTCCACGCAAAGTGAAGTGCCAAGACTCCATGGGCCACAGAGAGTTAGTGGGGAGTGCACAAGCGCCTGCAAGCAACACCAAATGCTTTCCAGCCTCATTTTCACAACATCCAGGGGCTGCAAAATCTCATGTATTTGAAGTTGCCCTACCCCAGCTGGAGTTCTCCTCTCATTCCCCATGAATCCATTTTCCCCAGTGAATCATGAAAGCACAAAATTTACAAACTACAATATGACAAATATTTAACACTTTAAAAGCATTTTTAAAGCTTTATGTTACTTTAAATGTAAATGCAGGTTTAGATTTATCACCTCCCAACCCATGTGAGTCAAACTCTCCCACTTTCCCCCACCCCCTAATTTAAGCTTCCTGCAAGTGAACAGACATAAGATTGACAGTTTGTTGGTAAGAAGCCTTTCCTGACTTTGTGTGTAACTCATACTGAATTAATGCAGTTTTGTTTACAATGCAGCATTTAGAAACAAAGCATTTTCTCATGTTACGTTCCAGTTGTCTTCTAGCTTTCATCACTGTTAAAGCTGCTGGTTGTTTTGAATTTTCAGGATAAACTGTAAACTAGGGCGAGTATTAAACTGTAGGAATTTGCTGAAGCACAAGGATAATGGTAGACATCAAACTCTAACTTAAACAATTGTCTTTGTTATTCTACTCTGAAACGTCTCTTTAGTCAACTATAAGTGCATGAAAAATGGCAGCCTAACTACACAAAACAAGCATTTTTAAAAAAAATCCATTGGTGTAATACATGTGGTTTCCAAGACACACAAGATCAAACAACAGGTTTCAGCAAGGTGCATGTCTAACCAATTTGTTTTAACCCAACAGTCAATGCTTAAAACATCATGTTCCAGAGAGCCGCCAGTTGTCTTCAAGACCCTAGAAGGGATACACAGATGAAGGAATGAGTTACAGCTTGTTTACCTTTTGGATACTAACCACGAAAACTCGGGAAAGCACCCCTCTGTAAGATAACTGACATTCCACTTCCCTCTTGGAGAGGTTATGCTACAAGCGATTTATTCTGCAGTAACTTCTGCACCTTGGAAAGAGGAAGTTCTTAGGAAGTTGAGCACCCACATCAGAATAGGAGGTTTGAAAGGTAACCACAGCAGAACATCTTTGCTAGAACTACTATGGCCAAGTTCCTTATGCTATTAAGCCTTAATACTAAAAACTAGGTTAAATGTATATCATTTTCCACTGCATAATGAGACTCACTTACCAAAGACTAAAAAGGGATCAAAGCACATACCAAAGACACTGCTCAAAATAAAGAAATCCCTAACAGAAATAATCTATGACAGTGCTGAATCTAACTTATCAAGACAAATAAGAACTGAGTGTACTGTGTAGAGTACACGGCAGTGTTTTTCACTAGTGATGTTTACATCATACTTAGAGATGAGAATTTACACAAATTGAAAACATCTTCCTCACTTTGGAAGATATCAGCAGGTATGTTGCACTATTTATAAAGCTTCATAAGGAAATGAGAACTGCCTTATTTACATGTCAGAACAAGCTGGCGCATAATGGAACAGACATCACATACCGTATTTTTATCATGCGCTAAAACCACATCTTAATTTTTTTTCAACAGCTGTAGATGGCATCTGTATTTTTTGCACTTTGTAGCAGCTCCGCTACTGATCCCATATTCTTTTTCCGGCATCTTGATAAACTGATTAAATCTTACTTCATTGTTTTCAGACAGGGTGGGGGCTAGTAGAGCCAAATAATCTTTTGTTCATGTAAGGTTATGATATTAATACAAAAGGAGTAATTTTGTCTGTCTTAAGCATAGCAGGCAGATCAGCTATCTGGCAAAGAAAACATGCAATACCAGGAGTATACATCTAACATCTCATACGCTATTGATCCAGAAACTGAAGAATCAGAAAGTCACTGCTGTGAAGTAGAGAAGAAAGACTTTAACTGAAAGAAGTAAAGGCTGCAACTATGCGAAGCATTTAAGAGTCAAGAGAAGACAGCAATAAAACTGAGAAGACACCAGGAACCACAGAAGCAGGTGTAAATTTTGACATATACAAGGTACAATTGAGGAATGCAACTCAGGGAAGAGACAATGTGGAGAAAGACAGGAAACCAGCTGGTCATCTTCTACTAGCCTGGGACCCACAGGGATTGCTAGTATTAATACAATAAACACCTTTCTCTATTAGATGGTACATACACTTTACTGAGTCTTACAAGATCTGTTTAAGGTCATGAATTATCTTGCTGCCTGATCCTACAGTGCCCAATACAACCATGCCTTAATGGTGCCTGGTTGGGCACCATTAACATGATCTAGATGCTCATACTACAGGCCTTGAACAGCTCTAAGACTTGAGAGGAGACATTCTGTCTAACTTTTGCATAAACATGGTTATTTTAAGTTTAAGCTATTTAAGAACTTCTTTAATTACAAAAACAAATGTAAAAGCCAAATCTGGAGGCCTCAGAGGGGGGGAGTAGATGGCATTAGAAAAATAAAGCAGACAAGATATTTATGGACAAATTTATTAAAACTGATAAAATTTTTCCAAAACTAACAAAATTCTTGCATGTGTAAATAATTGTACTAGAGAACAGATTGCAAGACAAGAATCAAGGTACAGGAGGGAGATGAATTGGGCAATCAGCTGGCAGAAGGCCCTGAATCAACAGCCCATACTCCAAGGATTGCCCAAGCAACACATTGCCCAGACAAATAGCTCCAGAAAATTGTGCAACAAACTCTGAAGTGCCAGTGCCTCAAATTAAAGAGAAAGGAAGTACAGCTCTCACACAAGCCACTAACCTGCTATGGCCTTCAAACACAAACTCATGAGCAACTCAGGTTTTGTGCTTCAGGTGCACAACACACGCCCACTATGGAATAGCTGGACTTAAAGATTATTATAAAATTACTATCAGTTTCAGACAAAAATAGCAGGTGTAGAGGTATGGCATACTACTCCTGAAAAACAATAATTAAGCAGCAACTAAGATGAAGGTACGGGGATAATCAGTGGTGTACTAGTCAGAATTGAGGATTATTTCATATTAAACATATTAAGCACAGAGATTTGGACTATGCTGCTGC
This sequence comes from Phoenicopterus ruber ruber, assembly GCA_009819775.1. NCBI lineage: Eukaryota > Metazoa > Chordata > Aves > Phoenicopteriformes > Phoenicopteridae > Phoenicopterus > Phoenicopterus ruber. The sequence goes on from CM020216.1 coordinate 97,809,633, forward strand.
AGCAAGCCAATGTTTATCCTCAAAAAATAAACTCATTCTTCTGGTGTGAATATACAAAATCTTTACTAACTCTTGAAGCCACAGAGATTACTAAACATACTCTAAGAATTCACAAGCTCTCTACTGCTTTCAAGTTTCTTGCTTCCTATTATGCTGAATTTGAATTGCCATCCATCAGTGACAGAGAGAGCCCTTGTGACAGAGATGCTGATTTAGTGAAATACAAGGAATTTAAGACAAAACTGCTTCTGAGGAATTCCCAGCTCCCCAAAGTAGCCAAATGTGTGCATGGGTGCACATGTGAAGATACCTACGCACACTAAAGATCCCACTTTCTCAGCCCCGTTTCAGTCAAGAGGCTGATTTGAAGCAATTAAGCCTATAAGGATACTAAAGATTCCCCGACAGCACTATCAGAATTCCATTACTAGAAGGAAAGTTCTCATCATTATGAGGAAGACAAAAGGAAAAAAAAAAAAAAAATAAAAAAAAAAACCCTGCCTAGTAGAACTCTGCCCAGACTCCAGTCCCTTGGTAGGAAGAAAAGCCAGACTGCAATCCTGAAGCCAGAAAGATTACTGTGCTCCCCTAAGACAAAGCCCAAAAGATTACTGGTGCCAATGCTGAACACAGCATTCTTGTTCAAAGGGACACAACTGTGTTTTTTCCTTTCCCCACCTCTCCCCCTACACATTAGAGGTATGTTAATTAACTGCAAAGCATGTTGCTAGAGGAGATTAAAGCATCTCCACTGAATTCAGAGAGGTTTCACATCTATACATACACACTCCCAAGCAAAATAAAAGAAAAACAAACCAAAATAACATAAAATTATCAAAGGACAGGAAGCTCCAGTATATCCTTTGTCTTGCAGATGTATCCATCAAAGGATGGATGGACAGATAGACAGACAGATAGATAGACAGGTAGATAGTAAGTACAGCCAACTCCTGAAAACCTTTAACGGTAAAGATTCTCATGGTTTCTCTGAATAATCTGCTTCAGTGCTACACTATCTTCCCAGTGGAGAAATTGTTCATAATGTCCAACGTGAACCTCTCAAGCTGAAAACAGGTCTTTGTCTTGTTACATCATCTGCCAGTACCAAGACATGCTTGGCTCCATCATCTTTGTAACTGCCCTCCAAATAGTTGCAGGCTGCTATTGGATCACCCCTTAGCCTACTCTACATCAGACAAAGCCCACTCCCTCAGCCTTCCCTTGCAGGTCATGCAGACCACCCTGGTAATCATCCATTGAAACACCTGCAGTTTCTTGACATTTTAAACTAGTGGGCGCAAAAGAAGTGTTCCTGGTAGAGGGTCATCAGTGCCAAGTACAGAAGAACAATAATTTGCCTTGATCTGCTGGCCACACTCCTAACGTAGCACAGTAACAGATTTATTGACGATGACAGCACACTACTGGTTCATATTCAAATTAGTTTCAACCATAACCCCCAGTCCTTTTCAGCAAAGCTGCCACTTAGCCCATCAGTTCCCAGCCTGTACTGATTCACAGTATTGTTATGCCTCAGGTGCACAACTCTGCACTTTGTGTTCAACTTCATGAAACCGCTGACAGCCCAGTCTTTAAGTCTCTCAACATCTCTTGGGATTTATGCTTTGCCATACACCATGCCAGTCACTCCCACTAATTTAACGTCATTTGCAAATATATCATAGAATCATAGAATGGTTTGGGTTAGAAGGGACCTTAAAGATCATCTAGTTCCAACCCCCCTGCCATGGGCAGGGACACCTTCCACTAGACCAGGTTGCTCAAAGACCCATCCAACCTGGCCTTAAACACTTCCACGGAGGGGGCAGACACAACTTCTCTGGGCAACCCGTTCCTCACCATGTTCAGAGAATAATTTCTTCCTTAGATCTAATTTAAATCTACCCTCTTTCAGTTTAAAGCCATTCCTCCTTGTCCTATCATTACATCCCCTTGTAGAAGGTCTCTCTCCAGCTTTCTTGTAGGCCCCTTTAGGTACTGGAAGGCTGCTAGAAGGTCTCCCTGGAGCCTTCTCTTCTCCAGGCTGAACAAGCCCAACTCTCTCAGGCTGTCTTAATAGGAGAGGTGCTCCATCCCTCTGATCATCTTCATGGCCCTCCTCTGGACTCACTCCCCAGAGCTGGACGCTCCCAGTGGGGTCTCACGAGAGCAGAGTAGAGGGGGAGAATCACCTCTCTCAACCTGCTGGTCATGCTCCTTTTGATGCAGCCCAGGATACGGCTGGCTCTCTGGGCTGTGAGTGCATATTGCCAGGTCATGTCGAGCTTCTCATCAACCAACACCCCCAAGTCCTTCTCCTCAGGACTGCTCTCAATCCATTCTCCACCCAGCCTGTATTTGTGCTTGGGATTGCCCCAACCCATGTGCACGACCTTGCACTTAGCCTTGTTGAACTTCATGAGGTTCACATGGGCCCACCTCTCAAGCCTGTCAAGGTCCCTCTGAATGGCATCCCTTCCCTCCAGTGTGTCGATCGCACCACATAGCTTGGTATCGTCAGCAAACTTGCTAAGGGTGCACTCAATCCCGCTGTTCATGTCGCCAACAAAGACGTTAAAGAGCACAGGGGTCAGTATTGGGACCAGAAGAACGCCACTTGTCACTGGTCTCCACTTGGACATCAAGCTGTTGACTGCAACTCTTTGAGTGTGACCATCCAGCCAATTCCTTATCCACCGAGTGGTGCATCCATCAAATCCATGTCTCTCCAATTTAGAGGCAAGGATGTCATGCGGGACAGTGTCAAATACTTTGGACAAGTCCAGATAGATGACGTCAGTTGCTCTTCCATTATCCACCAACGCTATAACCCCATCATAGAAAGCCACCAAATTTGCCAGGCATGATTTGCCTTTAGTGAATCCATGTTGGCTGTCACCAATCACCTCCTTATTTTCCATGTGCCTTAGCACAGTTTCCAGGAGGATCTGCTCCATGATCTGGCCGGACACAGAGGTGAGACTGACTGGCCTGTAGTTCCCTGCGTCTTCCTTTTTTCCCTTTATAAAAATGAGGGTTATGTTTCCCCTTTTCCAGTCACTGGGAATTTCACCGGACTGCCATGCCTTCTCAAATATGATGGATAGTGGCTTAGCAACTTCATCCACCAGTTCCCTCAGGACCCGGCAGACGCATCTCATCAGGTCCCATGGACTTGTGCACCTTCAGGTTCCTTAGATGGTCTTGAACCTGATCTTCTCCTGCACTGGGTGGTTCTTCATTCTCCCAGTCCCTGCCCTTGCTTTCTGCAACTTGAGCAGTGTGGCTAGAGCACTTGCCAGTGAAGACTGAGGCAAAAAAAGTCATTGAGTACCTCAGCTTTCTCCATATCCTGGATAGCCAGGTCTCCCGTTTCCTTCTGGAGAGGGCCCACATTTTCCCTAGTCTCCCTTTTATCAGCAATGTACCTATATAAAAGCTTTTCTTGTTGCCCTTGACGTCCCTGGCCAGATTCAATTCTATCGGGGCTTTAGCTTTCCTAACCTCATCCCTGGCTGCTCAGACAATTTCTCTGTATTCCTCCCAGGCTACCTGTCCTTGCTTCCACCTTCTATAGGCTTCCTTTTTGTGTTTGAGTTTGTCCAGGAGCTCCTTGATCATCCATGCAGGCCTCCTGGTGTTTTTGCCTGACTTCCTCTTTGGTGGGACGCATCGCTCCTGAACTTGGAGGAGGTGATCCTTGAATATTAACCAGCTTTCTTGGGCCCCTCTTCCCTCCAGGGCTTTATCCCATGGTACTCTACTAAGCAGATCCCCAAAGAGGCCAGTCTGCTCTCCTGAAGTCCAGGGTAGTGAGCTTGCTGTGCACCCTCCTCGCTGCCCTAAGGATCTTGAACGCCACCATTTCATGGTCACTGCAGCCAAGCCTGTCCTTGAGCTTCACATTCTCCACCAGCCCCTCCTTGTTGGTGAGAACAAGGTCCAGCATAGCACCTTTCCTCGTTGGCTCCTTTATCACTTGGAGAAGGAAGTTATCATCAACATATTCCAAGAACCTCCTGGATTGCTTTTGTCCTGCTGTGTTGTCCCTCCAACAGATATCGCGATAGTTGAAGTCCCCCATGAGGACCAGGGCTTGTGAACATGAGGCTGCTCTTATCTGTCTATAGAGGGCCTCATCCGCTTGGTCTTCCTGGTTGAGTGGCCTGTAGCAGAACCCCACTATAATATCACCTGTCCTTGCCCTCCCTTTAATCCTGACCCATAAGCTCTCAGTCAGCTCCTCATCCATCCCCAGGCGGAGGTCCGTGCTGGTCATTGACATAGAGGGCTCGTCTCCCCTGCCTGTCCTTCCTAAAGAGCCTGTATCCTTCCATTCCAACATTCCAGTCATAGGAGCCATCCCACCACGTCTCTGTGATGCCAATAAGATCATAGCCCCTGCAGGCGGGTGCACCCCTCTAGACTCCTCTTGTTTACTCACCATGCTACGTGCATTTGCACGTAGGCATTTAAGTTGGGCCTCCGAGGAAGCTGACCTACTGGCTGGAGTGGCTGGAATTCCTTTGTGCTGCTCTTCAGGTGCTCTCCTGCTAACCTGTGATCCTTCTCCAGGCTCTGGCCATCTATTGCTGGCACTGGCATCAAACTGGTAGGAGTGGGATGCTGCCATGCCATGCCTTGTTTGCCTGCTCTGGCCGCTGGTGCTCCCCAGGCTGCTTTTTATGGGTGTTGGGGGTGGTCACCGTTGCTGTGGCAATGCCCAGGCCTTGTCAGTGTCTCCTGCACAAGAGCTGCCAGCTCCTGGCAGGTCTCTCTGCTGCCCTGGCACTTCCCTGCCTCAGGAAATCCCCCTGTGCACCCAGATCTGCCGCTCAGATGCGGGTTGGGCCAGCTCTGGAGCAGCTCCCCTCAGCAGCTGTCATCATCCAAATCACTATGTATTGAAAAACATGGACTCCAGAATCAACCCTTGGCACACAGCTGCCAACTGGATCTTGAGCTATTGATAATGGTCCAGCTGATTTTCAACCTATTAAGCAGATTGTTCATCCAGCCCATACTTCCCTCAACTGCTAAATGAGAATGTAGCTGCAGACAGCATCCAAAACCTTAGTAAACTCAAGAAGTAGTATATTCACTATTCTTCTGTCATTCACATAGCCACCCATTTTGCCACATATGGCAAAGAGATAGGGTAAGCATACTCTTGTTAAATGCACATTGACTATTAAGTGTTCATTTCTTGACCATGTATTAGGAAATGGAACCCAAGCGGAGACAAGCCATGATCCTTCCAGGGACTGAAATGAGGCTGTCAAGCCTATAATTTTCAGAGTTCTTCCTGACTTTCTTGCAGATGGGTGTAGGATTAGCCTTTTTCCATGATTTTTCACCTTACAGTCACGTTGCCAACTCTTTCAGCTTCCCAAGGTGAATTCAATCCAGCACCATGGATCTCAGTATATCCAGTTGCTTTAAGTTGTCGTTAACCTGTTGCTCCCTAATGTGATCTGCCCATCTTCTTTCCAGTCTGTACCAGTACAGGTATGAGAATCTGTCCCTCATCTGCAAAGACCAAGGCAAGAAAGGCATTGAATACACCAATCTTTCCCACACCATCTATCACTAGGTTGTCTCCCTCACCCCATCAGTGGATCTGCATTCTTCTTAAACTTCCTTTTTCTACTAGCATACCTGTAGAAACCCTTCCTATTAATCTTCACTAGCCCTAACTCTGGTTGGGCTTTGGCCTTCCAGTTTTCATCCTTAAATATTTTATACTCCCCTTCTGTTGCTGGTCCATGTTTCCACTTCTTATAAGCTCCTTTTCTGTCGTTTTGTTCATCAAGAAGCCTCTTGCTCAGTCAGGTGGGCCTTCTGCTCAAAGTCCTGATCTTCCTGGAAAATGAGATGGTCTGCTCTTGAGCATTTTCTTTAAAAAAAACTTTAGATTTTCTTTTTAAGCCCCTTATTGACTACCTCCCCAGGGATTCTAATTTAGCAAATCCTCAGATAAGCCACAGTCTACAGGCCTGACTTTATTGCTAAACTTTCCAGACTTTTCTAAATCCTGAGCTCAGTCATGTCATGATCACTTAAACTCAAGATCCACCAGCTTCTTCCATCATTGTGGCCAAACAGGTCAAACAGAGCATTACCCTTGGCTGCTAGGAATTCATCACCTACACCTTCTAGGAATCTCCAACATTGTCTGCCCAAAGTTTTGAGGCTCTCTCAGCAGATGTCTGGATGGCCAAAAGCCTCTGTGAGGACAATGGCCAGGAGACCTCTAGTTTGCAGAAAGCATTAACCGCAACTTCCACCTTGACAGGCAATCTGTAAAAACTCCCAAATATCATTGCTTGTGCTCTCTGATTCTGCCCCACAGATTCAACAAGCATGTCTCTGCTTTCATGCTAGAACTCTATGCAGACAAGGAGCTACCTAAGAGTGCAGCTTTCCCTCTCTTTTCCTTCCAATCCTTCCTAAACAGCCTACACCTATCCATGACTGTGTTCCACCCATACATGCAACCTCACCATGTTAGAACCCTGCAACTCTACTGGATAAAACTTTAATTTTGGGATATGTCCAATTCTATGAAAAGAAACATGTAAACAGAAAACCATAGCAGAAAGTATTTGTGCCTTTTAAAAGGGATTGACATATAACATTCAGATATTTAACTGAAAGTGTTCATTTTGTTACTCATTTTAATTAAAAAAAAATAAAATTCCACTGTTTTTTTCTGCCTACAAGTACTTCCAGACAGGAAATAGTCCCCATAGGTTGGTTTAACAAACAAGCATGGGACAAGTACTTTCATTAAGAAGTTTTTCATCCTTCCATTCACTGAACAGATGTTTCAGATCCACCCAGTAATTCCCAGATCTTGAGACCCTTTGAAAAGGCTGTGGAGATTGGAGAAGATTCCAATGACTAGGGAAAAGCAAGCACTGCATGCATCTTCAAAAAGGGTAAAACACAATCTGAAGAACTACAGATTCACTCTATCGGAGTGAAAATCATGAAACACACCCTGCTGGAAAATACTACAGGGCACACAAAGATGATGATGATGGGGAAAAACACTACCATGGATTACCAAGGGTAAATGACGCTTGATCAAGCTGATTAGCTGCTATGACAAAATGACTAGATCTGTGGATGAGAAGAGAGCAGCCGATGTTGTTTACCTTTAATATACAGCTTTCAACAGCTGTCACTGACAGCATCCTTGAATCGAAGTTGGTATATTAGAGTCTAGATGGGTTAACTACCAAGTGGATGAAGCACTGGTTGGATGATCAGACTCAAGAGGCAGTAGTTATCAGTTCATACTCTACCTAGAGGCCAGTTACAAGTAGAGTTCCACACCTGTAATGCATCCTCATTGAGTTTTTGGAAGACATCAAGCTGGGGGGGTGCAGCTGACATCCTCAAGGGCAGGGCTGCCATTCAAAGCAACCTAGATGGGCTGGCAGAATGGGCCAATAGGAACCATGTGAAATTCAAACATAAACAAAGCTCTGCTCTTGGGACAGGCTAACCCTCAGCAGTGGTACAGGCTGGGGTCTGATTAGCTGGGGAGTAGCTCTTCTGAAAAGGACCTGAGGGTCCTAGCAGGCAGCAAGCTGAACCCAAACCAGAAGTGCGCCCTGGCAACAATGAAGGCCGACAAGCATACTGAACTGTATCAACAGGAGCATAGCAGGCAGATTGAGGGAACTCACTGTTCCTCTTTACTCAGTGCTTGTTGGATCACATCTGGAAGACTTCACCCAGTTTTGGGACAAGTACAAGAATGATGTTGATAACTGTAGTACATTCTGCAAAAGGGTCACCAGTCATCAGGGGATTGCAGCACTTTCCCTGTGAAGAAAGGCTGAAGGAACTGGGCTTGTTTAACCAAGAAAAAAGAAGGATTTGGGGGACAGAAGAGTAATCTCCTGATATCTAAGCAGAAGTAACTGTAAAGACAGAGTCAGGCTCTTCACTGAGAGGCACAGTAAGAGAACGAGACACAAAGTGAAATAGGAAAGGTTCCAACTAGATAAACTAAAAAAACCCTTCTCACTAGACTGCCTAGAGAGGTTGTAGAATCTCCATCCTTCTCAGTTTCCAAGACAGGACCAAGCCCTCAATCTGAAGTCAAACAAAAACCTGGTCTAAACTCAGTTTTGACTCTGCTTTGAATAAGAGTTTGGACTATCATTCCAACCCACACAACTATGAACTGAAAGTATGTAGAAAGGTCTCCGATAGCAAGAATATTCTCTCGTTATACTAAGCATTTTCCTGTTTAAGTTCCTCTGAAGAGACAGTTTTGGACAGCAACTTTACCTCTTCATATACCACATCATTTTTTCTTCCACTGGAGAAATCCAACTGGTTTCATAACTTTAGGATTTTACAGTTCAGTACTTTACACAGTATCACTTTATGACACTTCATTATGGCCTCTAAACTTACATCACATCAAAGAAAAATCTGAATTCAAAGACAGAGGGAAAACACCTCTCCACATCAAGATAGTTCGAGGTCATTTTGTATCAAAAACTAGATCAGAATGAGTATCTGTATCTACTGATAGAAGGGGGGATTTGAAAATACTTCCAATATTGTAAAAGTATTTCTGTATTGAGAGGTACAGAAAGAACAGTCAATGCATTGCAACATAAGACACATGAGAACATACACCACAGCATTCCCTGCCCCCTCCAACAGAGGAGGGTCACTCTTACAATTCCTGATCCTTTTTGACAAGAGTAGAAAGGCTAATAAAAATACTGCACTGACCAGCAATCAACAGAACAATGCTTAATGTATGCTCAGAGATCTCTGCACTAGATGGCATTTTCTGCTGGAAAGAAAAAATGGCATTTTCTGCAGAAGGCTGGAGTAATTAATTTCAAAATAACAATGAACAACTCTGTGAGGTATCTCTTGATTTGCAGATACTCCATGAAGCATCTGCTTTACTGGGTTTATAATTCTGTCCAGAAGGCACCAAGGTGGGAATCTTTCTGCTCTATTACAGATGGAGGGGATCCACATGCAATTATATCTCAGCAACATGAGCCTCTAAAGTGCCTGCTGGCTTGCTTCTTCTAGAGAGGTAGAGTGCTGCAGGACCCTGCACAGCCTCACTGTCAAGCATGAGGAACAGTCCATGAGTGTCTGAACGGCTTAGAAATCAGCAGTTAGAAAGAAGATTTGCACTGTTAATGCCAACCAATCTTCCATATGCCATTTTTCAAGAGTTCCTACGACTAAAAAGGAAAAATAATATATTTGTTTTCCTTTATCAACTTAAGATACCAGAAAAGCAAAGCTGCTTCCATAACTAATTCTTCTATGAAAAAAGTTACCACTGAAGTAGGAAACAGCAATATCCAAAGTAAATCCTCATAATAACACAGTGGCACTTCAGTGAGACAAATACAAAGGGAAAAGCTCCCAAAATATAAAATGGTCCACTCCAAGAAGTCAGTTTAAATAAGCCCTTCCACACTACTGGATCCTATCTCTACTCATTACTAGCAAGCAACTCCACACTAAAAAGAACAAAGAAAAAAAAACCCTCCAATATACAACTCACATACGATGTACCCTTAGAACAAAGGCCCTGGACAAATATTTTTTAAATTTATTTATTTTCAGTCTACCTTAGAGGGGAGTCGATTTGTCTAGGAAATGTTATAGCAAATAGTACAAAGACAACTGTGTTTACAAGCTAGGAGCCTATTGATATACTATTTCTTCCATCCTGCTACTTAAATAAAAAGCCAACACTCTTAACTGCTACTTTCTCCAGGTTGCAGCCTCTATCAGAGTAGGAGAGGACTGCCGTCTTTCCATAGTTAGAATGGGTTATTCCTGCAAATTCTCAGTGTTTCGGGTTTCACTGTAAAATACTTGGCTTCTGTTCACAGGAGAAGTACATAATAGATGTTACTTTTCTTTTTTCCCCTCAGACAAGGGCATTTCAAGTATTTCCACAGGACATATTACTTACAAGGTTTCCACAGGGATCCAGGTCTCCCACTTAGGAGTCCAAATGACCACAATGGAGAAGATATATCTCAGGGGAGGATTAAGATGGATGTTACTTCATCCCAAAGCCTGTTCTTCCTATTCCAACAGAGCAATTAACCCAAAGGTTGAAAGGAAAGCTACGGGTGAAGTATAGTTCAATCTTAATAGGCTCCCAACATAAATTTCCCTAAATACTCTCATAAACAAGTTAGAGAAATATGATCTAAAATACGGTGATGTGGGGATTCATCTGGGTAATCAACTGCACTCACAAGACAGCAGCTAAATAATGAGCACAAGGGCATTTAAAGTTATTTTCTGGATCTGATTCTTTCCAACAGTTTAATTAGTGGTTTGGATGACAGAATGGGTACGCTTTTAAACATTTATAGATGGCATCAAGACAGATCGTAGCTCAAATAACTTAGGTAAAAATATCCAAAATAAACAATTCTGTGCCAATAATCTTTTTTAAAGATTACACTAAAAAGTCAAAGTGGTACTAGCAAAGTGTCAACCACAAGAGGTTTAAACACAAAAAAACCCCACCAAATATAAAATACTATACAAAGGAGATAAATCCATGAAGCAGTGCAGCAGAATAGAATGGAGTGCTCGCAGTGGATTAAGAATTGCACGTGGCCAACACTACACTGTTGCCAAAAGAAGCAAGTCCCATTTCTAGGAGGAGCGTTATACTAGACAATTAGTGAGGTCTGCAAAGCAATTATAGTTTCTTGATGCTAATAACACATCACAGTTGGAATCCCATACTCAGTTTGGGGCTCCATGTTTTAAACTGCAGACAGAAAGAGAGAAAGCATTCAAGACAGAACTGCAAAGATAACGGTTTTAGCAAATGAGGCTTATAAGGAACAAGCAACAAGGTGGTTTGGATGGTTGTCTCAAAAATGCAAAAGGCTATCCTGCCTACCACTTAAGAACCCACAGCCACAACAATCTAAACATATACTCTTTCAATACACAGAAGTGTGTTATGAAGAGGACAGCAATCAGCAACATTCTGGATGGAACGGGAAAGTTTAAACTTGCAGCTGAGATTATCTGGATTAGAACGAAGTTTTAATAGTTAGAACACTAAAACAAAGGAACAAGGTACCTAAGGATGTTGTGGGATCTCTTAACTTTGATGAGTTGCAAAGAACAAGACTGACAAATAGTCCAAAGAGACTTGATTCTGCCCCAGTATCATGGGCAATTGAACACCATCACTTGTATTTTTGTGATCCAAAATACCTTTGCAGTATTAAGTCCCTGATATCCTCAGAGTTTGTTTGTTCTTTAATTTAACAAACGCTCACGTTAGGAGCGGAATCAGAACAGTTGAGGTTGGAAGGGACCTCTGGAGGTCTTCTGGTCCAAACCCCCTGCTCAAGTAGGGCCAACTAGAGCAGTTTGTCCAGGACCATGTCCAGATAGCTTTTGAATATCTCCAAGGATGGAGACTCCATGACCTCTCTGAACAACCTGTGCCAGTGCTTGGTCACCCTCACAAGAAAAAAGCTTTTCCTGATGTTCAGACAGAGCCTCCTGTGTTTCAGTTTGTGCCCTTTGCCTCTGGTCCTGTCACTGGGCACCATTGAAAAAAGCCTGGCTCCATCTTTGCACCCTCCCTTCAAGTATTTATATACATTGACAAGATGCTCCCTGAGCCTCCTCTTCTCTAGGCTAAACACTCCCAGCTCTCTCAGCCTTTCCTTCTACGACAGATACTCCAGTCCCTTAATCACCTTAGCGGCCCTTCACTTGACTCTCTGTGGTATCTCTGTATCTCTCTTGTACTGGGGAGCCCAGAACCGGACCCAGCACTCCAGGTGTGGCCTCACCAGTGCTGAGCAGAGGGGAAGGCTCACCTCCCTCGACCTGCTGGCAACACTCCTCCTCATGCAGCCCAGGATGCCATTAGCCTTCTTTGCAGCAAGAGCACATTACTAGCTCATGTTCCACTGGGTGTCCACCAGGACCCCCAGGTCCTTTCCCGCAAAGCTGCTTTCCAGCTGGTTAGCCCTCAGCACATACTGATGGATGGGGTTATTTCTCCCCAAGTGCAGGACTTGGCACTTGCCTTTGCTAAGGGACAGGAACAGGAAGGTAAGACTTCTTACCAAATAACCAAAGGACAAGCCAGTCTATGACTCCTAACAAAGACAAAAGATTAAATGGTTTCTAGGTTCTGTCTCCCTACCACTGCTGTAAGAAGAACTTGAGAGAGGGGTATGTGCTCTTTCTGTGCTTTAGTGCAAGAGTTAGGAGTCACAAAATGCAAAGGAGGTCCTGACAGATCAGTTCAAACCACTGAAGTCTCACTCACACATACATGTGAATGGGCAATGCCACACAGCATTTAGGCATATTTTAAAAGGAGAAAAGACTGAAACACACTTTTCATGTTTATTCCTCTTTTTTATTCTTTTTCATCCTTTTTAGTGGCCTAGCTTTAAGGTAAATAGCAGAACTTTCCTTCTATAAGTTATATTCTTCTTTTCAAGATTGACCTGAGCAATCTGTTTCCCAACTGTGTTATTTTATACTTCACCTATTCTCTATTTTCTTCCACATTTTTCATCTTCTACCAAATCTTTCTTCTGTTCTCTGCATCATTTCAACAACTCTTAATACTGCTCTTCAGAGCTATAAACTCCTTACAGATCCCATTTGCCTTGCTACAACTTACACTTCAAGATCTTGTCAAGCCTGTTCTTCAATGTGCACACACCTTCAAGCTAAATGAAATATATTTAAATGAAGTCTGAAATTACTACTTGATAAACAGCACTGCACTTGTACAGTGTCTCAGATGTGACTCATCTCTACCAGGGAGCTCATATACATGCATGCAAGATCAAATATAACAAAACAAACGCTATCAAGATTAAAAAGAAACACACATACATAGAGGTTGGTATTTACAAGGCAGCCCAAAGGAACGTGCACCCAACTGAAATGAAGTGAAATTTGGGCACACACCACCATCCTCCAAGGCACATAACCTTCAGCTATACTTCAGGTTCAAATGAACAACAAATAAATAAATAAATAAAAAATCAAGGCAACAACTTACAGAAATAACTCAGCGCTGGGAGGCAGACTTCCGATTTTAAACTCTAGATTTTGCTATTGCTTCGGTCCCTTATTTTTCCAAATTGTTAAACAGCTGCCTGTGAAGTTTTGAGATGTAAACAATGTAGAGCACAAGCAAAGCTCTATACTGCCTTCAATTAAGCTTGCACAAAGTCCAAATAATTTAATTGGGAACATAGTTTATAAAAAGCTGTATTTGTTCCCAATATTATTGCTAGTAATAGTGTTCTTTATTCTGAGTCACTGTGCATGTCTGTTTGCTTGCAAGTACGGAAGCAAATTCTCAGTTATCACTCTGCTGTTTCAACACCCAAAACTCAGATGGAGAAATTCAGGTTTCTAATGATTCTTTCTACATTAGTTTCTCCTGTGTATTACACTGCTACAAGCAAGCTATGACTGGTAGAAGCCTGCTTTATTCCAGGTTATTTAACAGCACTGAGTTTATATTTCCTCCAACATGTGAGGAACATTTCTTGATAATACACATCAGATAATCCTGGAATGTGGGTTCAGCTTTCACCTGAAGCACTGCTGCTTTATTACAAGCAATCAGGTCAGTTTCTACATGCTCAAAATGCTCTAATTTACCGAAACTTCTAACTTCTCTGCTATCTGGGATTTTAGCACCTTTACTGGCAGAAAAGTATTCCATAGCCTTCTGGTTTATTTGGGGGAAAAACATTTATCTGTGCTAGCTACGTCATCGTTTCTATGGCTCTAATTGTCTCAGTAATTCGTTCTCACACATGAAAGCAAAAAAAAAAAATATTATTGAACTGTTTTGGTTTTTTTAAAAGCTATCAGCTTTCAGGAAAAGATTTACTGTATTCAGAAAATCAAACTGACATGTAAATATTTATGTGGAATAAGATTAAGGGTCCTTTATTCTAAGAGCGTAACTTCTTAACATCTCAGAGTAAGTACATCAAGAAATTCACCAAAATGAGTTTTCTTCAAAATTACATAAAAAAATAAGCAACGTCTCCTGGTATGTGTGTCATCTAGGAGCAGAAAAAGAGAACAGTCAGTAGTGACACCTGGTTTGATTCCTAAGAGCTGTAGTGTAAATGTCTTTTTCAAATTGCACACACACGAACAAGAACAAACAACATTCCTGCCTCATTCAAGTTTAAATTAAGATTCAGAATACCTAAGGGCTGGTATGAAAGCATCCATTAATTCAGCCTTTTTTGAGGGGAGGAGGGGGGAAGACAATCTCTCATTTATTTAAGCAGCTATTTCAAGAAAACTGATTATCTTTCTAAGGGAATGTTAATTCTTCTATCTTTTCATTCAGCAACTGAACAACAAGTCATACATACCTGTATTACATAACAGGATTGAGGCATGCGCTCAAAAAAATAAACATCTTTTTGGATGCTTTCAGCAAAATTTTATTTATACAGTAAGAGACTAAAAAGAGATGCAAGTGTTTGTACTACTAGCTCCAGTAAATCATAGCACAAGCGCACAGCAAACATGCTGGAGATTTGTCAGAGTACAACAGAAGTAGAACACCACTAGAAATCTGCGCCTTAGCTTGAAACACAGCAAAACCTACCCTGTAAGTACATATGCAGGTTCTGAAACCCCATCTCATTATCACAGGCAAGCATGGTACCTGTGCAAATTATAAAAATTCTTGCCAAAGGCCATTTGTGATGATCAGACAAGGTTATAAAGCTATCTGCAACCAATACATCAATTTTTTGTGGATAGTGCTGTGGTTTTTTTTTTTTCCTCCATACACAAACATTTAGCCATGAAATAAAATGAAGTCCGCAGCACAATTAGCATAAAAATCATTATGTGCTTCTGTTATGTTCTGGATGGCTAATTATCATACAATAGATTACATTATGACATGAAAAGGCATATACCAAAAGTCAGAATTGCAAAATTTAGCTGCAGTTTCCGTGTTTATCAGAAGGCTGGCAGGAGATAGGGGAATCAAAACCATTTTGGTTTCAATGCCCAGCAACATTCCTCTGTTCTGAACCGGTGCTCACCACAGCAGTTTCTACGCCCTCTCTCACTCTTGGAAAGAGCAGAATATGGTGCCTCTTCATACGCAGGAAAAAGCTCCCCACCATTATCTCTCTTCAGTAACTGGGTCTCTATAAAGAAAACATGTCTCTCTGGATTCCATGTCTCCCAGGCAAGCACCTCAAACTTTTCAGACAGTATCCACCTGGCATTGTCCATGGAGACTGCTCACCTGTGCAGAGCATAGATTCTAGAACTTCTCAATCACCCCAGATGTGTGTGGCTTCTATATAAAGGTAGCTTAGTCTCTGCTGTCCCACTTCCCTTGCTAATGCCTCATCTCAGCATCAACTGTGCTGAAGAAACGGGGGCAGAGGAGGAATGCAAGCCAAGTAAGACTCTCACAGAGTCCGAACAACCACAGGTTGTGCAAGATCTGTTCCCTCACATTCTGCCTACTCTCATCCCACTTGTGGCAACAAATAGTAAATCTCAAAGGCTGCAAGATAAGCATCAGTTGAGTCTTAGCTACCTTTAGCCACCTAAGTAAGAACAAAAGAACTGGGCTCCTGCTGAATTGTTTTGGGGAAAGGAACACCCAGGATGAAGCAGCAGCCCTGCAGACATCCAATACACAAACACTTTTTTATGCAGACAGAAGCTGCCATGACTTCTTTTTGAAGTGCTAGCAGTCTCCTTGGACAAATCAGGAACAAAGTCCTCATTTGCTCATGCTTTTCCCTACCAACAAAACTAATGGACCTAAAGATCTCCCAGGCATAAAAGTGACTTGGGGAAGAACGAGTACAACTAACATTCTGGTTTAACTGAAACAAAACCAACGTGCTAAGCAACTGGAAAGTGTAGGAAAAGGAGGTACAAGGATCACAGCAGCACCTTAACCCAAGGTAACTAAAGCAGACTGTGGCTCACCTAGCTCTTCAGACTGAATTAATTTCAGGGCGTAAGCTTCAAGAATGAGCAACTGAAGACAGTACATTAGCAGGGCTCAAAAATGGCTTACTATATGGGCTCTAACATTGGCAAGACAAAAATTGCTGAAGATGCAGGAACTGGAGCTAGCATAAAACACCCCTCCTAGAAATTTTTAAATAGTGAAATGTAAGGGAGGAGTTCAGGTGAAAAACATCTACTTTTATCAGTAATGCAATCTTGCAAAATGTTTCTATTGCATGGTGGACCAGTCTTGGTCTATTCTCTTAACAAACCAGCTTCCAAAATGGAAGATAGTGAATCTGAGGGGCATCTAAATGCTGTTGACTGCTAGACTCTCTACTGTCTCAAAGCCCCACCCCCCAAACCATAATTAAAAAGATGTAGGCATAGAGAAGACTGAGACAACAAAGGCAGTCTGAAACTTGGCATCTGCTTCAGAGCACAAAGCATGATATTTTCTGTATAGAGAAACAGATCTACACCAAATCTGAGCTATGGAAGAGAAATTCATCATGGTTGGCTGCATATCATCTGCCAAGATAGTCTACCAGAGCTGTGTTTGTTCTGGGCAGGTGAAGGGCCTATTGAGATACTGCTGTTTGCACTGCCTGCTTGCCTCCCGACAAGGGTGGAGCACTGGAATAAGCAGGTCCCATCTTGTTGGCACCACAATAAACTGAGAAATACTCATCTTACAACTAAAATTTCTGGACAGAACCAGAGCGTATTCCCGAGTTTCAAGTACAGTGTTGTGGAGTCAACCGGCTCTCTGGGATCAAGAACTAGAATGAAATAGGACCTGAAACACAGTTTCAAGGAGGGGAACGCAAGAGCATATAGGCTATATGCAGGATGCTACTGAACAAAAAGAACACAATCTCCGTATCCCCAAAGTGTACATCATCAAAAAATGGATCCATGCAGGTAAAAATACCCAATTACGAACTACTACAATTCACTCACATTAGCAATGACATACTTTCACCACAAGCCCCTATTTAAATAGCAGTCCTAAGACCACTCACATTTAGTATCAAGACTAACAGTATGCCTGCTCAACCTGCACGCTCAACCTGATCAACCTGCTTAGATCCCTCAATTAAAGGGACACAATAGAACATTTCCTTAAGTGTCTTTTACCCCCCCTGCCTCCCACCTCCTTACCTCACACACTTTGGAAAAAGAAAATCATCATGCAACAGTTAAATATCCTTCCAGTGTCACAAGCAGCTATCTTACATTTTCAGTATGAATGAACACTGGCCTTCTACTCATTTCTAAGGCCCATTTACAATACAGCTGGATCAGTTCTCTCCTAGTTCATTTGCTTTCAATAGGGGCTTCATCCTCAGTTCAAATGACGAATTGCTCCAGCAACCACACATACACATGGCTTCCTCAAGCCTGGCATTTTTAGGTTTAATAGAGCCTTTTAAATTGTCAGTGTTTTAATTAATATATAACAATATATACATGTTAATTACTTTGGAAGACCTGCAAAGTAGATGAGCATTCAACTTTAATACATAAATATTGCAGTCAAGAAGGATGTTCTAGCTACTGAATAGAGTTCATATTGTTGATTCGTTTCATCTTTGATACATTTTCCTGGCAAAAAGCTTGTAACAACATGAATTAAAAGAACATAATCCCTTAAACATCAGGAATAAACCCAACTCTGTTGACCTGAATCTGTTCCTGTCAACTTCCTTTATCTGAAAATTGGCACTCATGCTAAATGGACAATATAAGTAACAGCATTTAATGATTGGTGTTTTCTGGATAAGCTGCCTCTGCTTTTCCAAATCACTCTAGGAGAGCTGTATTTGTTAAACTAATGATCTTATTCAGATATTGCACCCTACCCTTTCTTGCTCATTTTGGCCTGTCAGAATTCTTCATTTCAGAAGACAGATGGCACAGTCATCCGTTTCTCAACAAAATAACATCATAATCTGTACTTTATCTTTGCTGGACTTTTAAATTGTACAAAGTGCTTGTGAAAACCTTTGTTACTGGACATCACAATTACTGCAGGAGGAAGGGGGTAGGGAGGAGAATCAGGATTGGAGTATGTTACAGATGTGTACTTTGCCTGCATTTGTTATTAGCAAAGTGTAATATTCAGTGTGATTAGTCAGGAAGCACGAGTCCTGCTTCATTCTATGACACTGGCAGAAACGCACCGAGGTGATGACTATCAACAAAGCCAGCTTGTGATCTGGAGCCATTAAAGGTGCGCGCACGCTGCAGCCAGCCACCAAAGTCACATTCTTACCGCCTTTGCCCTTCCTCTCACTTTTACTGCTCTTTTATTCATGTGACATTTTAAATTAACACAAGGTTGCCAACCTTTACACCACACCTTCCACAGCAGAGGCTGTAGTCTCATTAGTTTCCAGAAACCTTATGTCAACCCTGATTTTATAAACTAACGCTAGCATGAATTTTTTTAAGAAAAAAAAATCCAGCATTAGAAAAATGCAAGCATGACAGTTCAACCTAACTTATATAAAGAAAAGATCCTCTGGTCATCTATAACAGAATCTCTGTAACAAAGGCAGCCAGAAATTATTTGACTACTGCTTGACCATAGGAGATGATTATCCTAATGACAGCAGTCAAGTTTTCCCCTATCAACGAATCTTTTTCTTTTAGGAATGCAAGTCTGGCTCTGACCACAAACCTTTTCCTTCCTACTCCACTTCTTCCCTCAAACTAAACAAGTACATCCTTGACAGTGGAAGAACAAAGGTGACAATATTTTTTTTCTTTTTCTAAACAAACTCATCAATTATCTTCCCAAGTTCAGGTTTGCTTTTACATCAAAGACAGTTTTCCCAACACTGTGCTAAGTACTGGTGCCAGTTTATTTATCTACTGATTTGGAAGTAAGCTTTTAATCACTCTGTAGATCTTTCGGTCCCAGAGCTGTACTTGGAGTTTCCTTTGCCCAAAGCAAGTACAGAATGCACCAACATACCATTAAGATAGGAAGTCAGGAAACAGTCATTAAAAATTTATGTGAAGAGCACAACAGCTTCAGGAATGGAACGTAAAAACCAAAAATTAAGTGTCATGAGTTTGGTTTGTCATCATAGCCCATCCCCAAATGAGTCATGGTAACTTAAAACAGAGATCATTAGATAGTCACAAAGCACACATAATTAAGTTTTATTGGTACAACAGGTGTACTTTAGCATTATTAGAGTAAAAACACCAAGTTACTGCATTCTGTGAGCGTAAGATCACTAAGGAATGCAGTAGATTTTATTCAAATTTACCAAGTGTTTATGTATTTTAAAAAAAACACCTTTCCCTACTCACATCCTCTCACATTTGCACCTAATTCTATGTGAGTTAGCAAACACTTTCAAATTCTTAAGGGTGAGGAAAAACACCCACTTGACAATCTCAGATTGATTTTTTCTTTCCTAAAAGCGTGCAGCAAATTGAAGACATGTTATTCTTTTGTCAAGACTGCTGCTTGAGTATGCAAATTCAATGCATCAAAAAGAAAGACTACGCTGAGTTGCATAGTTTGTAACATTCTTTCTTACTATTATAAACAAATTATGATAAATTACATGTGCTTCCAGTAGAGTTAATGCAATCTCTGCCTTTAATACAAAAAATGTAAGAGTTCATCTTTGTTTAGAAAAATGCACTTCGAATGGATTGCTATAAGCTGTTTGGTTTCTAACTTCAGTATTTTGCCATTAATCTTTTCATGTGTTAATGCTTAACATTCCATTTAACTAAATCCAAATATCACTAAGGTTATAAAAAACAGTTTAACCCACCTTTTGACTGGTATTTTTTTACTGAACTTCAAGACATGGTCTTATTCACTAGAAGGCCTAAGCAGAACAACTTGTCAAATCTTTTCCCCCAGGTTAAACAAACTGCACACCAAAGTACCAAACTTCAGAGCATCATAATGGTCTCTACTACTTGACTGAGTAATACTTTATTTGCCAAGTCTCCATAGAAGACAGTTTACAACATTTCTCGTCAACTAATCAAAACAAATACAATAGTCGTACTTCGCTTAAAGTATTGTCTAAAATTACATTAGCAGTCTCAGGTTGGCAGCATCATCTCCTGCCTTTGTTCTTAAATGACGCTTTATAGATGACAGTCACAAGGTATGCCTTCCACAGATATGAGATTTCCTCCACAGGTTTAGTTTTTGAAGGAGCCAGAGTCCTCAAAAAACAAGATCCCTGATAAAGTTAAGACATGGGCGGGAAACACTTCTTCCACACACTGTCATCAAGTATCAAAAACATGCTTCATATCATAAAAACCACAAGTTCTAGCCTTGAAACATTTCTAATAGAAGTTCAACACAAAACATCAAGAGAAAAGAGTATGATTCTGGAGATGGGAGAAGGTGACTACCGCTTGACTGACTCATTCCCCAAAGTACTTACGCAAGTATACATTCTGTCCACTAGGCTGGAAAACAAGATGCTACGAGCTTGGCACACCAGAACAGAGAGTATTTCAAATTCAGAGAATGAAACACAAAGCACACAGAACTGGTGCGAGAAGGACAATCGCTGGGGAAGACAGGTTAGCTCTGTTAGAGCCATACTAAGACAAAAATCCAGCTACAGCACCAGTCACATTAATGCACAGTCAATGCAATTGAATCTGATGGGCCAATGCAATTGAATCTGATGGGAAAGGATTATCACAGTAAAATAGCTGTCTCCTGTGTCTGCAGCATGAAATTTGGAGAAGGCTGCAGTGATCACCTGGCAGATTCTTAGAGGTTTACGTATCAAAAGAGTGGAACATCGATGGCTTTTAAATACTGCTCAGGAACATGTAGAAAAAGAACAAACTAGAGATGACACTAAGAAAAATAAAAAGTGGTGATACCCCTCCCCCATCCTTAGTAATGAGAAAAAACCCTAAAAAATGGTGGACCAGCCTGAAAAGCAGCTCTATTTAAATGGTATCTTTGAGAAAGGACATGATCTGAATTCCTTCTTTTAAGCATATTCTTTAAGTTCTGTTCAATTTGTTACCCACATACAAAGCCACTAACAATTCATGTCATGCTGGTAGCAAATTTAAGACTCAGATGATAGCTGAAATATTGATCATAATTTACTGTGACAACTTCATACTAGAAGTATCAAAAAAAGAAGGAAAAGGTCTAGTTTGAACAAGATATCAGGTTGAATTTGAAGGATTATCAGCTTAGAGACAGAAGGAGAAGAGGAATAGAAGAAAGGAAAAGAAGAGATTATTCTTCCTCTTCTTGGATTCCTTAACATAAGATTCAATTAACAACATTCAACTCCACAGCACTACAGGAATGGCACTTTTCAGACCAAGACTATCCTTGAAAAAGCATGTAAAGATGGTAAATTAAAATACTGGAAGCAACACTAACTTTACCATTTTCTGCTCTGTCCAATGCGGGAAGTACTATAAAAGCTTTTACAGTCGGGGCCTAGCACACCCAACTAAAGGCAGTAGAATTTCATATTTAAATGCAGAAGCTTAAAAGCAGCATCCGCAATAAGTAGAGAAAGCTTTCCTTTTCCTTGTAGAGGAAAGGAAGGAGCTTAGCTACAGAGTTCTAGCAATCCTTACGGCTAATGCGGCTCTATGAAAAAGTACATTGAGACTTAGTTAAGTCAGTTCCCTACCCTTAAAACACATGGTTATTACAAACCATATACAAGTTTATATACATATACACACATATATAAACAAAGTTATAAACACACAAATAGCACAGTGGACTGATTTGTCATCTCTGTCACAACTGCAGACAGCCCTCATGCTACTAGTTTATCCGAACTGCACACTCTGAACCTAGCAGTTAGAGTGAAACCAATTTGACAGAAGTTGCCGATTTACAAGCACACATCTACTTCATTGAGACTGGTAAAGTTGTAAATAAAGTATTTTAGATGACGCACAAGATACAAGTATTGCATTTAAACTTTGACTATTTTGATTTATTTTACACTGACAGAACGAACTAGTAATTTGTGTGTTTAGACAAGTCACAAACTTACATAAGTTCAGATGAGGACTTTGTTTCCTCCCCCTCTCAGAATCAGCAGAAATGTTTAACAAAAATCTCAAAGCAGTCAAAGGGCTTAACTTCATTAATTTGGAATTGCCTCCCCAACCCCACCCCTCCGCCCTGTTAACCTAAAGCACTTGGGCTGGGGGAATATCAAACCAAATTTTATCCACCAATTTGAAAAGTTCATGACAAATGTTTGGTTTTCTGTGATTACAAGTGTGTAACACGTCACTAACACATAATACCTATAACCTGTCTAGATTAGTTGTAGTACAGGTAGAATCTTATTTTAGTAAATTATCAGCTTTGTCTGTGCTTTAGCACTACTGTTAACCAAATTCTTCATGGACAGCTTCAGGTAAAAAGCTTTAAGTTTTTAATTTAGGCTTACTGGGTGTTCCACAAGGAAAGCTCATCTTTTCCACCCTACAAGGTTATCACAAGACAGTCACTTCAATCCAATAAAGAATGTCAAAGCAAAAGGAACTTTGCACTGTAACACTGCAATACCTTCAGTCAACTCCCAGTATTTGTGTAAGGTGAAATTCTGCTTCTAGAACAAAGTCCAGATAAAAATGCCCTACAGCTAAACTAACTTCCTCAATCTCACGCTAGTCAAGAGGCTTTGCATCTACACAGTATGTCTTATGTTTTTGTAGCTTATCAGCACAATGAAGAGGCCATTTCTCTTGCAGACAGTGTTTCAGATCCCATTTTCACCAGTAAAAAACCTCAAAATTTGTTCCAGAAGTACATTTGTAGTAGTTTCCAGGGTCTCCCAGACAAAAATCCCTACAGGGGAATACTGTGGATGCAGGAAGAGCAGTCCAGAATCACACCAAGAAACCTGACAGGACAAGCAACCGCTGCTCCCAGCTCCTCACAGGACCACAGCAGTGCTCGACTCCCAAGACATCTGTCACACTACAGGCATAGAGCTGCTAAACTATAACAGCAAGATCATGGTAACACAAGAGCAAAGGATTTGGTGACTCTTTGCTGGTGAAGCATGCTAGAAGAGTAGACTTTTCCTTATTAAGATGGAAGCCCAAATTGGCAATCTTGCTGCAGCTGTTGAATAGATCAGTACTCTCAACAAAGCGCAAGCTCCCATGACTCTCCTAGAGATCACCGTTGCCTCCACAACACAAAACATATACTTTTATCTCAGTCGCTGCAGTGCAGTATCTCATGGTTTAAACCTGAATCTGGTTATTCAACAGACAGGCTACGATACAGGCGCACACACATCCTTCTGCCAGTTTAGTCATAGAGCAAGACAGCTGAAAGCAATAATATCTTAAGCAATGTCCGGTAATCTTTTTGCAGAAGTTTATCAAAGCCTCAAGTCTTTCTGTCCAGAAGGGGATTACAGACTTTGTCACCTTACTACTGAGAGAGTAAAACATCTCCAAAGATGCTTTGGGAGCATCACAAGAGGAGCAACAAATGCCTGCAGCTTAAAAGAAATAAATAATAATTAAAAAATTAATCAAATCTTAAATTGGAAATCTTCACCCACTAACACTAAAACCAGCACCTCTCAGCTCTCTGGTTGGCATACATTCACCCTTTAGCTTCCCAGACCAGGAACTCAAATTGACCTCCCTCACCCTGCAGTTGCATCACAAGGCCCCTGACTGTACATGGATGCAGGCAGGCATGTACACAGATGGCCTAGGAACTCTGTTTCCTCAAGCATTTTGAAAATTGGATTTATTCCACAAGCCATCAGAAGAACACAACTAGTTGGTCATAAGAAAGACAATCCTGAAGCAAAACTTTGTTTCCCTGCTTTTCTCCTAAAAAAAAAGTATGTTTATTCAAATGTTTAAAATAGTTGTCATTCTAGTTGAAACCTGTCTTTCTAATGTAACTTGTGGGTTTGGAGCTAAAAGCATGTTTTCCACTGGAACTTTTTCAGCACGACTCAGAAATCTTCCACATGCTTCTTAAAAAGAGTTGGTTTAGATCATGTTCTTAAAGTTTCTTTGCATAAATGTGACAATTTAATCATTAAACCGTGAAAGGTTAATTTGGAAAATGCAACATGAAGTCAAACTCATCCACAGTTTAGTTTCCAAGTGAGAGACTAAACTAAAAAAAACTGGAGGAATTAGAAATTTCAATTTAAATTTTTTACCTTTCCATTTTACTCACAGTCAAGAATTACTGAATTCGTACTAGCAGCAAGACTCATTTCTGGAATATCTACAAATAAAGACCTACAGTTAAACTCAGACCACTTGAATTTTATGTATCCCTGACAGGTTAGGAATCCAGGCTCTGCCCAATGCAAAGTTGTTTTCCCTCAACAGCATAGTTGTCTTTCACCTCACTTGCAGCCAGACTCAAAGAGCTAAGAGGTGTAGGAGCAGTACTCCATCACAGGATATCTGCATCAAGTAATGACCATAAGATCTTTTCAACTCTGGTTCTACTTGAAACTCCATGGGTAGAACCCAGAAAAAGGTGACCTTCTCTAAAATTCCTAGAATCTTTCTAATTTCAGTATCAGCTTTGTTATTCTTATCAATTCTGTCTCCCTATTAGATTCTGAAAATAAAAACTAGAGACAGCTAGGTCCAGTCAGCAATAAATCAAACAGCAGCAGCATAATTTATGCCCCTTATCATGATTTCAAGAAAATTAAGTCTTATAAACCAAGTCTAACTTCTTCCTCCATAAGACTACACATTTATTTGACTGTGGCAACAAGGAACCTTAGAATATGTTTCTGCAAGATACCCAACTTTGGCACAGATGAGCTCTTGCAGATCTAGCTTGAGCTACGTGCCACGATTTCTGTAACTGAACCACATTGCTGCAGCAACTAAGGATTTCTTCTCCACTTCATGCTAATCTGCCCGACTTTAGCGGGGCAGACAGGAGCACTCACATGATCAAGCTATGAGAGCACTAAGTACATGAATCAAACTATTCCTAAAGTTATTATTTATACCCTCAAGGTGCAACTCAACACCACAGGGGCTTTTACAGCACTTTCTCCTTAAAGAGCTCCTATGCCCTCTGTCAGGTTTTTCCCTACTGCTTGGCCCCTTAATTATGCCATACTTTTAACAAATTTCTGACATCCGATGCTGCAAAAGCATTTTTTACAGTGAAACATCCCTGGATCTGATCCCTGACCTCGCTTTCAGCACAGCCCCACAAACAGCTGAAAAGGCAGGTATCTGCCTGCGGCACCAGGATGGGAACGAGAAGCCAAGAACTCTTTGAACTCGTATTGACCATGAAATACCTGTACTCTCAAAACACAGTATATAGGACAGTCCGACAAAAGCAAGCATAAGCATTCATAAAATAGATGTGTGTAGTCCATGACAGGCAGATTAAAAAAAATAATCAGGAAGGGAAAGGAGGAAAGCAGCCAGCCAGCAGCACTGTCAGTGCAATCCTGAAGTGTTCTGCTCACAGTCAACCACCGAACAGTTTTCCCTTGGAGTGAACTAATGAAATCACTCCTGCTGAACTTCACAAAACTGGCACGGTAGCAGGAGATGATGGGTCTTGTTGGTTGTACACACTCATGTGCATCTCTTGGGAGTGCAGAACTGCATCAACACACTGTAGCTGAATTTAGTGAAACCACAGGTCACACACAGGAACAAAAGTTTCACTCGCATTCACTAGGTCAAAGACAGTGCCCTGGATTTCAGCATCACTGTAATAACACTGGTATAACAACAGAAAAACAACCGACCATGAGCTCTCAGTGTAAAGCTACAGCCAAGAAAGTAAACATGAGCCTTGAATGCATAACAAGGGAACATTAAGTAAGGAGCAATGCCATTTAATATAACATTCAGCAAACCATTATAACAACATTGCTGTGCCCAGCTCAAACGTCTGCACATTATGCACAAACTCCAAAAAAAAGCTACAAAGAATAATTTTGAGTCTGAAAAGCATCTGGAAATATTTTTTTTATCTATTTAGACTATCAAAGATAAATACTAAGAGGTGGATTGCATATGAATTTCACATACCTTCACATGGAGAGTATTTTTCCCCATAGTCCCAGGACTTTCCATCGCATGCCTGCTCAGGTACCAAGACAGGGGATATCAGGGACCACAAAAATATCAGATACAATAAAAGACCTGTTATTATTATGAAGAGTCCATATACAACCTGAATAAGTAACTGCTTCTCATTAAAGACTCTTAAAGGCAGACAAGCTAATGAGATCCAAGGAGAGAGCTGATCCTAAAAAGTGACAGGCTTAAAACACGTTCTTGGAAGACGTTCTAGAGACTGATCAGAGAAGGAGAACAGATTAAGTTTTCACAGTGATCCTTCTCTGACCTGAAACAAATCTACAGTTCAGAACCTATTCATTTACAAGCCATCTATATGACTAACTCTCCAATATAATTTAAAGAGTGATAGTCCAAATGACATCTAGGGATAACAGTCAGTTGACTTCCATTTAACATCATCATAACAGCCTTAACAAAAGATATTAAAAGGAGGAACAAACGGGAACAGAGACGGCTGGAACCTCTGCTAGTCACTTACCCAAAGGAAATTTCCTTAGCAAATGTGGTAGCTCTATATTGGAAGTGGCAACGAAACTGCCAGAGCTTGTGGGGGGAGGGGGAAGATACAAACAGGTTAACAATAATCATTAGTGATTTTCTGCAAATCCTTCATTCTAACAATTCCCTTTGAAAAATAATTGCTTGTAAAAACAAGAAGTCCAGTTAGAATGTATAAGTTTGTATTCATTTAGTCAGGCCATAAGGAAATTGTCTCCTTCCCTACCTACTCAAGCACAAAAGTACAAAAAAAAAAAATGCGCGTCATAAATCCTACCTACCTCAAACATCAATTCCGTTCCTTACTGCCACCAGGAACCAGCAGTCTCACAAGGGCTTTTGAGATACAAAAGTCGCTTTGAATAACACCCTAAATTCATTTAGCTCTGAAACCAAAGCAGCATGCTTGCCTCCTAGTGCTATGGTGTCTGTTTCTACATTTATAACCTATCCTTCAGCTATAAAACCACGTCAAGTTTATTAGCACTGCAGGTTATGTTCATACATAGGGCAGAAACAGAAGCATACTCCAGAGCACACATTTCCTCATCAGCCCTGCACCCAGCTTCCCACTCCCTGGTTTGTCTCTCAAAGAGCTTCCACTACCATCTGTGCAGAGGCAGGGGTTACTCAAGTTTGGAATTTCACAGAACACACTTTTCAAGCAAAGCAGGCAACAGTCTTGGAAGTAGACAAAGTGGTCATATCTTGTCCCTCTGGAACTGCAGTGAATTCATATTTTGCCTTCAGGGACATTTTTTCAACACCACAAACTGCTGTTGGATTGCACAGGGTCAGTCAACTATCTGGCTGTTTGTTTCCAATGAGTGCTTTCACTTTACGTACAAGACCACAGGAACAAAAGAACAACTTCGTTCTCCATCTCACCTGTCTGAGCTCTGCAATGCGGACAGACTATTGTGCCTTTTTACAAACTAGTACAAAAAGTTTGCAGTTTTCCACGACTCACAACAGGAAAAGTGGGAGAAAAGCTTTCTTCCCAGATACATACCAGGACTTGGAGTCTGACCCAAAACTCCTGTAGGAAAGCAGGTGGCACTGTTCGGAGAGCTGCTCTCTGTAGGGAGAGCACCCTGGGCCTGGGACTTTTCACAGGATCTGTATTTGGTAGCTCCTACAAGTCATTTAGTGCTCTCCTATTCTTGACAGCCTTATCCTGTTAATGAGGTTAGTGCAATATACAATATTGCAATATGTAATAAAGAGGAATTCATACTCTTTAAATATTGCCCTATCTTCCTTGCAACCTAACCGTTTATTTGCCCTGTAGCTTGCAAAAACCAGCTTTTCTGAACCGTGCTGAAGATTTTGGTATTACTTAAAAGCTCTATCTGCCTTCAATTAAGAAATAACTTTTGATTTCAGTAAACATTAAGATGCCTTGGAAATCTGAAAGCAAAAGAAACAAAGTTTATTTTGAGGGCAATATCCTATGATATCCATCAAGATAGCACTTGCACTTCAGCTTGCCCACTTTCAACAGCTACTGAAAGTCACAGTGAAGCCATAGAGGTTCTTCGGACTATTTTCTCTTACTAGAACCAGCACTGAGCTTACTGAAGCAGCTGGGAAAGTTTTCCAGTCCTGGCATTGCACAAATGCAGAGAAACTGACAGTTGTAACAGGGAGAAATCTGCTTTCTGAAATGAACTTTTGATTAACAGTATTTTCTATTTACGAAAGACCACATCTTTTTGCTTTGTCTGACCATTTTTCAGATTATGATCATGCTGGAAATGTTATCAGATGAACTGTTTCTCTCTGTCAAAGTAAGATTAAATTTTTCTAGAAGAAATACTTCTATCAGTATCTAATACCATAACACGTTGGGGGAAAAACCACTTGTTTTTGTTTCACAGTGTTGAATTTTTCTATTCCCACTCCCCTCGGAGAAATGTAGTCATCAACTTGAGTCTATTTTTGCTGCAATACAGACAAATGCTCAAACTCTTTCCTCATTTTCTCCATACTTTGTAAACATCTTTACTTTTTAAAGTGAGAAGTGACGCATCAGAAGGGTTTTACTATAGGAGAAATTTATAACGCAAACAGTGCATAAACATGCTGCACAGGAAAAAAGCAACTGTAAGCAATACCAATAAAAGAGGGGATGGCTTACAGAATTCAAGAGGAAAAAGAAGTGAAGGCAGTGAGTAACCTCAGCTTGTTTCCAATTCTAAATTTAAGAATACTATAAAAATACCTGTTGTGCAGATTATTTCCTCATAGATTGACATCCTAAAATATATTAAGCACCTTTCATGAACTACCAAAATCCATCAACTAAAAAAAAAATTTCCCTTCCCAGTGCCTACTGTTTGCAACAAGCAATTTGAGTACTGTGGCAAGTGTTTTGGTGCCCCGAAGGCTCCCCCATTTTCACACCTAAAAACAAGGGTTTGATTCCCTATTTTACAAGTTTTGCAACAGCTCATCCAACAGAGAAAAGCCAACTGTGACATATCATTGTATGAGAGGAGGGCAATGAAGGGAGACAGAGCAGACATACAGGCAGATGATAGCTTAAGCAATCAGCTTAAAGGAGAAAAGGAAAAGTGCTACAGTCAACATTTAATGGCTTCACTGGCCGCTGTAAAAGGCATCAGTGATCTCTGCTGTCTTAGTAAGGAGGTCCCCCATCACAAAGAAAACCCATCAAAATTAACATCTAATTAACTGGAAGCCAAGAACAGAACTCTAACGCGCTGCTGAGAGCTGCGCACAGAACTGTGCAACGCAGGCACTGGGCACACGTAGAACCACCCTGTAGCTCGGTGTTCCAAGCTGCAGCTCACACGTGGCCTTGGCAGAGGAGGCTCATGGGCTCAGGAGCAGTCATAGAGAAGGGCTGGGAACGCTCCTCCTCGGAGAAAGGGGATGTCAGTAACAAATAAGAAAACATCCTGCCACCCTCTCTTCAGTGCTGAACAGCAGGGAAAGAAAAAGAAAAAAACTAAATCAAGCCCAATACATCGAACAGTAGGAAGAGGGAGGAAGAGAAACAAAGTCTTTTGCACCACAAACGAGTTATATTGCTGCTCTATTAAACCAACTGTTCCCTCCGCAGAGCTACAGCAGGACATCTGAATTCGCATAGATACATATCGGCATCTAAAGATCACAACGTGAGAGAAGATAAGTGGATACTGCCCACTGGACTTAACACTTCCAGGGTGCTGCCTATCCTAGTGACACAAACCTATTTTGAAGAATACCACCACTCTTCACTTACTTGCCTAATTCAAAGAGATAACAGACTCATTGTTCATCATCTCTCAAAGCAAAGCACTCATGGAAGGTTCATTATTCAGGAAGAATTTCTGCTCAGTAAGTAGCCTGAATGTAAAACCTACATACTGAGGATTTGCATCTCTACTCAATAGTGATCTTTGTTGCAACACAACGATTGTACAGCGTACTGGCGTTTTCAGATCTGCTTATAAAAATGGAAGTTCTGAGGTTTGGTCTTTTTACATAATGCATGCCCTCAATTTAAAATTATCCTGTATCACAGCCCCAGGAACCACTAACAAGGTATGAAAGAGGTTTATTTAAATGACAGAAAACAGCCTTGACCAATTCTGGATGGCAACAAGGGAGAAGAAGGAAAAACCTAATAGAACTGCTCCTTTTCTCAGAAAATGCAGAACACATTCACTTGCACAGTTAAAGCAGGTAACATTTGGACATTAAGTAATTTTGTTTGGACTTAACACTAACAAAAAAGATGCGATGCAGTCAGCTTGTTTATTTTATCCATCAATATTAAAATGAGAATTTGTTCACAGCCTAGGATAACGTTAAAGCTTAAACAGCCAACTGAAATTGCTTATTGTCTAACACATAACCTACAAGACCTCACATAGCAAAATGTACACAGTAAGAAACTTTAAATTTAAAAATGGGAAGTGGTTTCCTTGTTTAGTCTCAATTTAGGCAGAAAAAGAAACAGGTGTTTTCCCAGCCAAGACTGCTAAGCTACAAAATTCCTCAAGTCTATGGGGGTTTTTATATATATAAAATATATATATTATATAATATATAAAATATATATTAAAAAAACACCAATGAAAATAACACATACAATCAATTACTAGTACTACGAAGAACTACTGTGAAAAGCATTATTTTTAAACAGCCACAAAAGAATTCATCCTTGGATAAGTTAGCCTTTGAAATAATGTTGCAGTCTACAATAATTTAATTACAGGTCGCAATCCCTAAGTTACAACACTGTGCTTTGCTAACTGTATATTTGACACTGGTATGTTCATACGAGTCCAGGTTCTTCAAAAGAAAGGACCTACACTCTGCACATATTTGTGTAGAGTTATTTGTTGTATTTCACAAACATTAAACTGGATCCTCCGTTAGGATTTCCAGTCTCTGTTTATCATATAAACTGTACCACACGAGATCATGAAATACAGTAACATCTCAATTCAATGTGTTTGTCAGTATACTAAAAAAAAAAAACAGATGACATTTGGTATTTGTTTGGATAAACTATCTGTGGCTCCATAACAACAAGGAAGGGAAATAATCTGAACCTGTACAGATCAAAACCATAAACAGCCAATATAAATTAACTCTTAATATTTTTCATGCTTCATAGCTGGAGTCTGACTCTGGAACTTCAACAAATATTTCAAAATAATCTCATCACAATATAGGTAATGGTCCAGGACATATTTAAGTTGATGCATAGAAATAAATGGAAATACAAAGTCAAATGAAGAGCAGATGGTCACTCTAAATACTTCATTACCCTCCAAACCTATTATTTCTAATAAAGAAAGAAAAAAAAAGAACATTTACCATAGTCTGCATTGGAAAACAAATACTAAAAACCCCCACATGTTTCTCAAGTAATTGAAAATACTAACCCAGCAATTCTATTTGTACAGTTAACAGCTGTCCACTTCATCGTTCTAGCAAAAAATAAATTACTTGTACTTATCCTTATATTTTACTTTGCAAAGAGTCTACAAATGCAATGACATATATGTTCTCCATTCTTCTCTCAACCTCCTTCCCACACCATTTGAGTTTTCAGGTCCGTTTTTGTAGTCTCATATGAAACCATGCATTTTTGAAGTGAGGAGGTTTAACCTTTGAATTAACTATTTCACCAGTTGCCACCAATGCTCCCCTCATGTCTGCTCTACAACTGGGAATGCTGAGGACAAGCGGTCACCTACCCCTGACAGACAGAGCACTTTGCTAGTCAAGCTGGCTGAATTAGCCGCTGAGCCAGCCACAGACCTTCTGCAGTTCAGACCCCTGGCCACAGCTGGGATATTCCATTTTTGTGGAGAAGGAACAGGACTGAGGACGTTTCAAATTTCTGACAACTGCAGAGAACCACAGAAATGATCTAAACTGGTAGGAGGGAATGGGACAGAGAACTATGCTCGAGGCCCAAACCCCCAGAAAAAAGCAGACCTCTAGTGCTCCCAGAAGAGATTCTCCACGGTGAAGTGTTTCACAGCTTGTGTAGCTGCTCCTGGGATGCAAAGAAAACTGCTTTTACAGATGGGGAAAACAGAGTGGCGAAAAAAAAACCAACAGAAAACTAAAAGAAATCTGCTCTTATTAAAAAGAAAATTCAGTAGGTATCATGCTAGTAACACAGACGGTATGTGCACAGAAAAAGTACAGAGAATTGCTCAGGGACGAGACTGCAAAGGGGAAGGGTGGGTGAAAATGGTGGGGAACTTAAGAACAGAAGCCCTGAATAGGAAAATGGACCTGTGCTTAGAGAAGGAAATACACTAAATGAAGCCAGCCTCTCGGAGAAAGTTACAGGAAAAAAGATATTTACAGAGGGGCTACAAGTAGAAGCATAAGAAAGCACATGAGGAAAAAAAGCATGCACAGAGAAGCAGGGGTAGAGGTATCTGTCCCCTCTGCTGCAGAAGAGAACTGAATAGATAATATATCCCATACTTGATATACTATTTCTAGTTTCTTCACCATTTCAGCCTGTCTCTTTCCTGTATTACCTTCTGCAATCCAAAACTAGTCCTCTGCTTGCTCTTCTATATGGGCTCCACTTCCAAAGTCTCTTTACTCTTATTTCCTCCCTCTTAAGAACTTTTTACATGCCCAGACATTCTTTTTCCTCTTCAGGACCACTACTAAGAGCCTGAAGCTACAGGTCTGCTACCCAGCCATCTAGTCTGGAGCACAACCACTGGGAGAAAAAAATCCCAAACATATTAGATGTATACTGTTTACAAATAAGCACATATTTTCTAACTGTCCTGAAAGTCTCCTTCTTATTGACCATCTTCATTCAAATCCATGGTGGTCTTCAGAGTTTCTCCAGTGCTCATGATCGCGTAGTTAAGTCCAGTGCAAACAACTGCTACTGAAATGCATTTTTGTGCTAACAAACAAGAGGCCCAGCCACATTGACATTTCGCATCGTTACTTTCCTAAGCATAGCTGTGTTCTAGTCCATTGTAAAAAGGCTTCCGAAAGAATGCATACAACCACCTTATCTTCTCCCCATCTCTTCAAAGCCAACCCCTTCTAAAAATGGAGCTTGATCAGTTTATGAAGGGGATTACAGGTGCTGGTGCCCACAGGAGGTCATGAACATGAGAGGCCTTTCCAGTGCTGCAAATATGCTTTTAACATATGCTCTCCATCAGAGAATTAGCACCAGGTGCTCATACTTTTGTCTTTGCAGTATACTCCTCTCATCATTGGCTTTCTTCCCCTTACTGGTTGTCAACTCTTTGCAGCAGTGATCCTGTTATCCTGTCTATCCGTATTGCATTGAAAAATGGTATTGGTTTCCATAAATAACTAATGGAACTCACAAGCACAATTCATCTAACATATGCCAAAGCAAAATGCTGTTCATTGTCTCCCGCTTTTACTATGTACTGTTGAAATGTCTTTTGTCTGCTGTAGATTTATTGGGGATGTTTGGTGAGCATGTCAAGGGCCTAAAATTCCCTCTTCTCTCTCAAGAGCCTAACATCATGCATTTCTGAAGCACAGTTGCAGTCACATGTGCATACCCCTTCTCATTTCTATTTCTCTGGGGCTGCGTATGTCCCTGGCTCTTAGTACGTGATTCTACTATGAATGCTTTTCACACACCTTCAGTATACACAGCAATGCATCAAAGTATACGGTACATGCATAACGTAATTAAAGGCTACTGCCAGAAGACAGCACATCGAGCTCTGGCTACAGTTACTTGATCAGAGCTGTCAGGTAACGAAGAGGCATTTCAACATGAGCTGCAGAAGCAAAATACCCAGCCCCTTCTGAAAATGGAGCTGGATCAGTTTATGAAGGGGATTACAGGTGCTGGTGCCCACAGGAGTTCATGAACATGGGAGGCCTTTCCAGTGCTGTGAATATGCTTTTAACATTTTCCAGCAAGTACTCTAATTTTATGTTGTTGAAAGGTTACTTCTGCATAAAGAAGGCATACTATCAATTTCGTAAGTGATAAAAGCTTTAAAGAATTAATAAAAAATCTTGTTCCTCATCTAATGTAATGTATCTATTTGGGTGGGGGGTAACTCCTCAGTTAGGAGACTTCAAAGAATGACTTGAATCTAAGTGTCTACACACATATTAGTGCATTTCTCTAGAGTTAATACATCTGAAATGTCATTAGGAAATCATGTATGATGTAAAAGAAAGAAAAAATGAGTTGTACTTTTCTCCCAGTATTTATAACTTTATCAAGTCAAATACACTAACTAATAATTAAAGATAGAGATGACTACTCAAGAGTTAATTTAACATTTACATTTGATGCAAACATAGAGGCCGGATAGCAAATTTTGTTATGTTCGTGTTACTCCAGCAAGAAAAGCATACAACACAGAGAAGATCAGAGATTAGAAAAGGGTATTGAAGAACATTCACTATCTCTATCCTGAAGTGTTTCCATAGCAGCCGAAACAATTATTAAAACAGATACACCAAAAGGAAGGCAAAGAAATAATACAATAGCTATCCATCTGAAAACAATTCATAGATTTCAAGAATTATATTTGACTTGTTCATTAATTTAATCATTAAATATCACCTACTTTCTAATACATCACACAGGTCTTTGTAATGACGTTCACAGCAGCATAGAAATTTATCAGAGCAAGGAGATTTTTAGAAATGAGAATTTATGACAGACAACATGTTGACTGCTGTGGCTTCATGTCACAGAAAATGTAAGGTATCCTATATCTGCTTTGCAGGATGAGGATTTCCATAGTAGAGTAAGCTTACCATTTGTTACCTCTTTTTTTATCCCATTGAGATTAAACAAATGCAAGAACACCCTACATGTGTTCACATTCCCCTCCTGCCCTCCCCTAACTTGTCACAGAATACTGTTTTCAGTGGCATTAAGAAAAGGGACATTAATTCCTGCTACTCTAGACAGTCCCACTGAATAGCCATCTTTCATATCTTCTCTTTAAGCTTTCCTAAGATGCACTGAGTTAAAAATCAGAGACTCAGTTTTTAGAAATGCCAGCAACCACGTCTTAAAGTCAACAAAAATTTGGCTTTTTGGCCTCATCTGAGAGCCATCTATAGTCTTGTTCCGTTTACGTATTAACTAGCAGGCACCATCACCGCTGCGTAAATGTCAATGCTCTTTCCCTGCATTCTTTATGTAACAACACAGCATCATCCATAATCAGTTTTTCTTTCATTAAAGTCATGAGTCCTCCAGAAAAACAGAGGAAAGATTGTTTTGACAGCAGCGAGCAAGTGGCCTTCCATCTACCTACAGCTGAGTTACAAAATCTAAACAAGTAACAGCCTCCAACGAAGAAGTGAAGATGCAACACGAAAGATACTAAACAGGTTCTCAGTGGTAAAAAGAAATACACCGATAACCCATGTGAGAGGGAGGAAAGGATGGTTTCTAATGTAAGCATTTTTCTCCTTGCATCAATTCTTGTAACTAGATTTCAGAAGCGCAGACGTGGTGTCAGGTCAAGAGGAAGTAATGACACCATTTATACTTCCCCTTCCCATGGGAAATCACCCCACAGGAACAGAACGGGCCAACTGGCACTCACTCCTATACAACGGGTCCAACCTTAATAGCATCTCACATTGAATACAGGGCCCTGAGGAGCTTGTGGGTTTAAAAAGCCATCCAGTGCATTATTCTATTTAGAAAGAATACTTTCAAAGTACACGGTTCTTTCCTTAAGAGTGAAGAGAAAAGCCAGCATCATTAAGCAATCCTTGAAATTTCATGTGAGAAGCTGAGTATAGAAACCATTATCCAAGGGCATCTACGGTACTCAGAATAATTTTATGTTTACGTTTGTATAGGGACAGCTGGGTAGGAAACAAGTTCAGGAAAGCTGGAGAACACCTACAGGTAAAAGAGCACACAGCACTGTAAGAGGGCAGGCTAGTCCGAGGGCAGAGGACATGCAGTAAAAAGAATAAAGTGCAAACGCCCCAGAAAGAAGTGGGTGCAGAAATGCAGATAAACCACAAAGGTGACACTGATCACAATATTGCTGTACAGCCTAGAGAAGGACAAGCTAAGGAATGACTTGGAGATCAAGGTAGATCTCTACTTCTGTTACCACCATAAGCAGACAAGAGCTTACCAAATGTGCAGTTTCTAATACAGATACTATCACATAAATGCTAACCTTAACCCCAAAGACAGTTATGAACCTACTGACGTAGGTTTTATTTTTCCACTACCACCACCAGCCCCTACACACAAGAAAACACTGTGGCAGAACCTGATACATTAAACCTGGACAAAAGTTTCAGGGTTTTAGTTTTACTTCAATATTTAAAAAACCAAAACAATAAGTCAACAAAAAACCCTGAAACTTTTTTCTACACGTATAACTGAAGTTCTCCCTCAGTCATGTCTTTCCTGTCATTCCTCCACAGAAACAAATAGACCCTGTAGTCTTTAAAATCTAATAAACCTTTCAATTAAGTGAAGTCTTAGATAGCAGCCTAAAAAATTGTAGTTACAAGAGAATCATGTCCTAATACCAACAAGTTCCCTTTTCCACTGGAAAGACAACAGGGGTGTAATGTTAGCACGTAGTATGTTAGCAGATGCCAGTATCTCCTGAAATAAGTGCTTGTGAATGCAACCAGCAGCACAGTAAAAAGTCCTCAGCAATTACCTACACACTTGACTTCACGGGTAAGCTGCTCGCTTGTGATGATGCCCACCCTCCCTCCCTTTCCATAAAATTTGAGCTGAAATGAAGAGAAACCACCATATACTTTTTTTTTTGTTGTTTAAATAGAAAAGATACTACTCAATTCTTTCAGCTTAACCAGTCCTGTACCATAGCTTCTGAGTACTAAAGCACATTCTGTTTCAGGCCCTAATCCCATAAAATCTAGAGCTGCAAAGCTCAGAGAAACTTTACTGATCAACTTCTATAAATGGTGCAACGCCTCTTTCAGTTTTTCTGACTCTCAGTGTGGGTGTTACTTTCCATGAAAGAAAGGGAAAAAGCATGGGGAACAGAGATGCAATTCAACAGAACAGTTTTTAATCCTCAAAACACTGACAGCTATTACGTGTTCCAGAGTCCTCCACCAGTCTAGGGATTTCAGTGAAAAAAAATACCAACTTTTACCCTGCCTTTGGACAAATGAACTACAACCAGCATGTATGCAGCTCACATTCTGAAAACACTGAGCAAAAGTGCTCCACAGCTTCTTTACTGGACCAAGCAGATACTTCCATACACTTTCAATACTCAAGTACTAAGAAGAGTGCCATTACCTCATTTTCTGATGCTTCAAAACCACAGACTGTCTTAAACAGACTCTACAGCAAAAGCTGAACTCGGATAAATCAGAGGGAGTATAACCTTAAGCAAACTATTTACTGAGCTTATCAACATAGACCTCTATAAGTAAATCCTTAGCATGCTGATAACATTCATCAAGTCTTTAGAAAAATTTGTGCCAAGATGTTAGAAGGACTGCAGCAAATTGCGAAGGAGATGTGAGGAGAGGAAATATATTAGCATTTCCAGCATGTGGAAATGCGTGATCTAGTCTGTAAGGCAAGGAAAGCCTGATAATTCTGCAGCAAGTATCTCTAGGTGGCTCCATTCACATACTTCTATATTTACTTCTAAGAGTCTTACTCCATCTCTTCGGTGTCTTTTAAGCAGAAACCATAGGGTTGCCAAATTCCATGTTTCAGTAAAATGATGCCAATATATACAGATAATTATTAATATGAAAGGCACCTAACAAGATCAAAAGGTACTCTGAAAAAAACCACTCTCTCTTTCACACTATTGGAGATTAAAGTAGTACGCAATTTATCAGGTTGTTACACTCAATATTAGCAAGTTCCCCCACTTGCTTTTGCAGACGAAGCTTAATGGCTGGTGATTATTTGGGTTGAAATGGAAAGAAGATTAAATTGTTTTTGAAATATGATAAACTTCCATACTATTTCATGGGAAACTTGGTTTTCAAGAGGAAGGGAAAAGGTCAGAAAAAAAGGGACAGGTGTGGAGTATTTAGCCACTGTGGGAATGGATGTCTGGCAAAGCCTAAATTCTGTAAGTTAGTAATATACATCCTGCAGCTTCCTTTAAGAGACCTAAGGACACACAGCGGGCTCTGGGGATGCCGGAGGACCTACAAACGCGGCCCAACTCCACCAAGCAGGCAAACATAAACACACGCACAGCTCCGCGGGCCGGCCCCGTCCCTTCCTCATTCCTCCAGCACAGAAGCAGGAGAGGGAAAAGTTCAGCGCCGGCACCGTCCACGCACCCGCCCTCGGCGGCCCAACCGCCCCTAACGGCCGGGCACGAGCGCGGCCCGCCGCCGGGCCGCCCCTCACGGCCAGCGGTTGGAGGCGGGCGGACCCGCGGGGGCCGGGCCGGGCTGCCCGCGCGGGCGTGCCCCGGAGCCGCGGGGGGTCACCTGGGATCGCGGCCCTGCGCCGGCGCGTCCCTCCCCGCACGGGGTGGGCGCTTGCCCGGGACGGGGGTAGCACCTCAGGCATCCCCCAGGCGGACCACCACGCCGGCTGTGCGCGGTTTCGCGTCGCACGCCCGAGCCAGGCCCCCGCAGCCCTTCAGCCAGCCCCGCTCGTCTCCCGCCGGCGGAGGGGGCGACAGAAAACAAGAAATAAACAAGCGGCGCCCCCACAGACCCCCGCCACGGCGGGCGCAGCGCGGCCTCGCCTCGCCCCGCTCCCCCCGCCGGCGCCACAGGTGCTGCGGGCCGCCCCTGCCGGCTGCAAGCCGGAGGGCAGCGAGGCCAAAGGCACCGCTCCCCCGCAGAGGCTCCGGTCCCCCTTCCACGGCACGCCGTGGTGTCCCCCCAAGGCCGGCGGTGCCGTCGGGCGGGGTCTGCGGGCAGACCCCTTCCCCCCCAGCCGGGGAGACACACAGGTGGCGCCCCGCACCACGGGGACGGCCCCTCCTGGGAGAGGCGCCGCGGAAGGCATCGCTGCAGGGGGCTGTTTGTCGGCTGCGGGGGGGAGGAGAGCAGGTGCCCACCTCCTCGCTCGCTCCGGGGAAAGGGAAGAGGGACACAGCCGGCTTCAGCCGGTAGGAAGGGGGCGGGCAGCGGGGGGCGAGCGGAGCGGCGGTCATGGCGGGGAGGCACGCCGCGCACCTGGCAGCAGGTGCATGCAGGCGGGGACGGCGGGGAGGGCGCCCGCGGAGAGGAGGAAGAAACTAGCGAGGCTTGCCCGGAGAACGGCGCATGTTGTGCAGCCGGGGGGGGCACTCGCAGGTGCCTGTCATCAGGAAGGGGGGGACGATGCGGAGGAGGGGAGAGGGTAGATGCAAGCGCTGTTTTGCAGGCAGGGGAGGCAAGCGCACGTTACTCACCGGCAGCTCCACGTTGACTTCGGTCCCGTCCAGGAGGAGGACGCGGCACTGCAGCACCGGCTTACTGCTGCCGGCCGCCGGGATGTGGACGGGGGCTCCGGCGCTGTGCACGACCCCTCCGGGGTGCGGCGAGGAGGGGAAGCCTCCCGAGCCGACGGCGGCGGCGGCTGCTCCTCGCAGCCCCCCGTCCCGCTCGTCCCCCTCGCCGCCGAGCCCACCTCGCCCGGCTCCGCGCCCGGCTCCTCGCCCGTAGCGCTGCATCGACCGCCGGCCAAAGGTCCTGCGCAGGAACCGCAGCATCCTGGGGGCGCCCTGCCCGGCCGCTCACACCCCCGAGCCCGCAGCTCCGCGCCCGGCCCCACGGCGCCTCCCAGAGCAACGCAGCAGCGCCGCCCGCCGGGAGCCAGCCCGCGCCGGGCGCCGGCCGGCCCGCCCCTGCCGCCCGCTCCGCCCTCTGCAGCGCCGCCCGCCACCGGCACGGCGGGGCGGGCCGCGCCGCGGCTCCTCCTGCCGCCGCTGAGGCGGGGGAAGCCGAGCGGCGGGCAGGGGGAGCTGCTGATGCGGGCGGCGGCGGGCCACCTGTGGTGGCGGCGGCGGTGGTGGTGGTGGTGGCGGCGCGGCCGGGGCGCTCGCCCTTGGCTCGCCGGCTCCCTGCGCCTCAGCCCCGCTCGCCGCCGACCGCGGCCCCGCAGCGCGGCGGGGGCAAGCGCCGAGCCGCGCCGCGCCGCTCCTCCAGCAACTGCCCCGGCTCCGCGGCGGTTGGGACGATCGCGCTGGCCGTTGGGGCGGCGTCTGCGCGGTGGCTGCCCCTCGCCACCGCCCCCGGGCCGGGGAGGGGAGAGGGGCGGGGGCGCTCCCTGTCTCACCTGCGGGGGCGCGGAGCCTCCCCCGGCCGGGCCTGCCGCCCGCCGCCGGGCCCGCGGCCTCCGGGCGCCTCGCTCCGCTCCGGGGGGGGGCGGCCCGCTGGGACCCGCCGCCCGGCTGCGCACACAGGGGCTGGGGGCGGCCCGTCCTTCGCGCCGTGCTCGCTGCTCTGCCCCCGCCCCGCGTCCCCGTCCCCCCCCCCCGTCTGCCGCTTCCGCCCCTTCGGACGGGCGGGAGAGGGGATGGGGGAAGTTAATAGCGAAAGAAATAAAACGACAAGGGGGGGTGGAGAACGAACAATCCCGGGCGCAGCCAGAAGGACGTGTCTCGCCTGTGCTGGGGGAGGCCGAAGCGGCAGGTCCCGCGGGGAGGAGGAGGAGGAGGAGGAGGAGGAGGAGGAGGAGGAAGGCACCGCACCGCACCGCTTCTGCCGCCGCCGCTGGTGCCTACATCCCTTGTGCACAAACAAGTCTGCCCGGGGTGTGAAGATGCTCCCGCGTTTGCCTTTGCGATCACCGTGGTGTGGTGGTTTAAGGGAACAGATATGAGAACGTGGTCCCGTGGAAAAAGCAGACCCTCCAGACCTCCCGGGGCTTTCGCTCCCTTTCGTTTCTGCAGCTGTGAGGAAGGAGTACGGGTTTATTTAAGTGTTGTAGCAAATCCATAGGTACAAATACTCTCTCACACAGTCGCTCTGCCAATAAGTTAAATATTTATGTATTCTGGCTCGTGTGGGAGCACTTTTGCTGAATTGCCATGTATAAAATACTGGACGTGAATCATG
This sequence comes from Phoenicopterus ruber ruber, assembly GCA_009819775.1. Lineage (NCBI taxonomy): Eukaryota > Metazoa > Chordata > Aves > Phoenicopteriformes > Phoenicopteridae > Phoenicopterus > Phoenicopterus ruber. Next base: position 97,850,823 of record CM020216.1, read on the forward strand.
TCTCACGGAAACAATCAGTGGGGACTAATTCCGTCACCCTATGGTCAGATGTGATCTAAGGGGCTTTGAACTGAAATAATTTGCTGCTTCTAAAGTTCTTTTTCCGCTGTGGATTTATTTCCCTTAACCTTGCTTCCAGGCCGGTTTACACAAGCATTGTCCTATTAGATATTCGGAAAGCCTGCCAAAATGTCTCAGCTTGTCATTTTTTATTGAGACTTGATAGTATTAGGTAACTGCCTGCTGCTTCTGCATCCTTTTCCATGTTTCTTCAATGCACTGGATCAGGTCTTGAAGTGTCTCATCAGCCAAGACTGTCACTAAACTGCATGATCTTTGACAGGGATGCATCTGCAGCCCTTCTGCGCTGTATGGCTGCATAAAAGAGCTTTTATAGAAACAGAACGGAAAGGTGCTAATCTTTGCCTGCTAATGTTCACAATCATCAGGAGTAGATGCTTACTACAGATTGTGGGGTTTTTTCTTTCTTTTTTTTTTTTTTTTTTTTGCATTAGGAGCAGAGTTTGAATTTTGTTTCAGATCCTGAATGGTGCAGCATACCTTGGGATTCTTTCACTGCTTTGAATACTGTGAAGATACCGCAGTCTCATAAAACTCGTTCGCATACCATAAGCAACGCAAATGATCTTAAGGGCTGGAAATTCAGCAGAAATACTGTTGTCTCCTGAGGGAGCTACAGCAATTCTGGTGCAAAGGAGAGTGGGGTGAGAGGGAGGTCTGGCATCGCTCAGGACTGGCTGGGCAGAAAACCCAGCAAGTCTTTTGCAGTGCTAAAAAGCTTCTTTACTCAGCTGTGACACTTCAGCCCTTTGTCTCTTTCAACATGTGACATGAAAACAGAAGTCTGATATTTTAAAATAGGTAAACCTAGGCTTACTTGACTTGCATTAGCAGCACACACGATACAGGCCAGTGGCTGTACCAGAGAGGCAGTCCTGTGTTTACACAACAGCTGTAGAGATGCTGAGGTCCCATTAAATCTCATATTAAGCAACATGAGATAACACTCATAGTAAAGGATCTTCTGGAAGGAGCTGGTGGTGGGAGGAAATAAAGCTGGTTCCTTAGTACCCAGCCTCTCTTGGAGTAAAACAATTCCACCATTATTTTATCTCGTGTTACCAGCAGAGCTATCTTTAGCCCTGAAAGAAGAGCCTTGAGCAACTGTGGTTACTGAGGATGCCGTGATACATTTATTGCAGAGGTATTTAAACTAGTAGTTACATTTGGGTTTGTATTTTTACGTTCCACCCATCTACATCCTCTCTTCGTTTTCAGGTGAGCAAGCCCTAAAGTAATTTGGTTTGCTGGTACCTCTGTCCTGCAGGACCTGCTCAGAGTGCCTACTACTCTCCTGCTTTCCAATGAGAGGCGCAAGCAGAAACTGCTGTGGTCCTCATCTGTGCTGTAGTTAAGGGCATTACTTTTAAATCTTTATCAAAATAGCCCTCCACTGCAACATCTACCTCCCATGGAGTTCTCCAGTCTCCCCTGGGAGTCACAATTTGATAAGGTGGTGACCTAGGTGAACCATTTGTACTAACCCATATACCAGTTCTGGTAGCAATCCCTGCAAGTAGCCAGCCTTACCAATGGTTTTGCTGGTCGTGGCTAAATAACTAAATAGAAGTGTGATAAGCACTTTATTCTTGCCCTTTCATTCAGCGTTTTGGGTTTGTTCAAGTCTTGTCTGATTGCTTTTTGAAAGCTTCGTAATGGAGGCAGCCGCCTAATGGGGATGGGGAGCAAGCCACTGGCAGTCCTGCGAGGAGACTTCTCCCGCGCTGGGTACCCGCGCGCTGCCTGGGCATCAGAGACCTCTTTCTCGGTTTACTTTCTGTCACCGCAATCACATTTATGGATTTTTCCTGGCCTGCTAGGCTTTCACTATCTGCAAAGGAGTGATCTAAATTTAATTTGCGTGCAGCTAGAGTTTCTTTTTCTGCAATGTTGAAGAAATGTTATCTTTACCGAGTAACTTAAACAGGCTTATATTTTGCAAGCTTCTGCCAGGGTATGTTTTGTTACAGTCATTACTAAAGGAAACTTATATAAATGGATTCAAAGAGCAAGTATTGGTGTGAACACAAATGTCTGTGTTAATAAAACTGTGGGGAAAAAAGAAACTTGAGGAGTTATGACATACATTCACTCAGGCTTTCAGATATGGATTTGTTGGGTTTTGTTTTCTAAACTTATAAATGAAATTAAATTGTTTTGTCATAAAAATTCATTAAAGGAGATACTTTTCAGCATGAACATTCATTGGATTACAACATTCACGTAGCAGTTGGCAGTCCTATCTGTTTATTTTCCCCTAAAGCGTGTCAGTTATATGAGCAGACTAATGTCACTGTTTGTCAGGATTGCTTTATATACAGATACAGATCAAGAATAAAATGCAAAGGTAATTCTGAGTTATGCGGCTAAGGCTAATTTGCATTTCTATGCCATCTTTCAGCTAGAGAGATCCCAAAGCACTTTCATTAAAAAAAAAGAAAAATTATATGTAGAACTATTTCACCAACACTGAAATGCAGCAGCTGTTTAACAGCAGAGAAAATACTAAGAATCTCTCTTATACAATTGTAATGGAAATATGAATTTGTTACGCAAATTGTATGGCCATGATGTTGGGGCTAGTGGATGTATTCCTGCAAAAGGTACCACACGATCGTAGGTAGTCAGGGCTTTCCTTTATAACACATCACCTGTCTCCTCCAAGTGTTACAAAAGAAGTGCATTAGGAAAGAAATTTAATACTTCTCCATTTGGAATAATACCAGTGTTACAATAGGCGTGAATTTTGGCAGCTATTGCTGTTCACGTTAATCCTTATATTCTGGAAAAAAAATTTCTTTTTTCTCTCGGAATAAATAAGAAAGTAACTCATTCCAGAATAAGTGTGTGCACTCAAAGAGCTGTTCTAGTATATCCAGAGAGGTTTGTTGATAAAGATGTAAGAGCAAAAACCTTTCCATTAGAAAATCTACAGAAAGAAAATGTTTCTTGCTGAGTGAACACTTCGCAATGCCTCCCATCCATCTAATAAGCAGGTTCAATATGACTTAATCAGATGTTCTTTCTTTTAGTGAGGATTTTATCAGGTTTGTACTGACCTCAATTCATAGAAATTATTTATATTCAAACCTATGATTGGGTTTAAAGCATTAAAGGAAAAGTTTTCAATGCTGTGTTAAACTGCAAAGATATCAGATGCTCAGCTGAAAAATGAAGGCATCTTTCCACTGATGAGCTGTTTTGATTTTAATCTTAGGGGAGCCTAGAAGACACCACTCAGAATATTACCTATAGACAAACATCACATGCTGAAACACTAATGTTTCCTTGAAATATTTTCTAACAGTAATTATGTGTCTTTTAATTATAGCTCCACTGAAAAGAGATATCTGTGGCTTCTTGTGCTGTGCAGGAATTAATAAGATCTGAATCTTGCAGCAAAGATGCCTTTGACTGACCCGGCACTGCTGAATGGTACCTTGCACAGGTATGATGGAGCAATGAACTGGTTGTGAAAACCGCTGGAAACCTTCAGCATGTATTGAAAAGCATCCTAGCAATAAAACAAAGGTGAAAGTTATAATGAATAAACATCACATTAGATTTGGATAATTAAAAGAAGATTAAGTCAGATGCTCGGGAGTTTTTATTCCACTGCTGGGACATTAAGACGGCAGCAGAAAGGCGATCCTCTCTTCATGTGGGGACTTGCACTCTTCATCTCTCGGACTGTTTCAGAGTCAGTGAACAAGGGACCAAAGAAGGACAGGGCACTGTACTTGCAAGAGGAGGAACTTGTTGGAGACAAACTAGTCAACAAATGAAGAGTTGAGTCAAGAAAAGTAAGCATTTCTAAGGGAACAAAAAAAGAAAAGCAACCAAAAAGATGCAGCCACTGACATGGCTGCCAAGTCAGGTTATTTGTCCTGTGTCTACTACTAACAAGAAAACAGGAAGGAAAAATCAGGACTGAAAGACTGAACCATCAGTGCTAATAGTTTTAAAAAAAATAATTAAAAAAAAAGAATACAATCTTTATTGCCAATTTGTAAACTTACATTATCTAGCACAGGTTTTGCTGAAACGTGAGGGATGTGGAACCAAGCTGTTGAATTATTGCAAAGTTGCTTCATAAAGTAGAAATGTTCTGTAACTGTTATTTTTTTAGAAACCACATTTTCGTAGACAGCAAACAACTCATTTTAGAATATAAAATATGTATTAATTAAAACGTAGTCTTTATCTGTCTGATAACGTGAGTATAAAATGAAATAACACCATCTACGTCCCACTGAACAAGAATCTGCTACACAAGTGGAACCTGCATTAATGTTCAAAAGAGGAAAATCAAAGGAGGACCGAATCACTTACCCCACAGCATGGCTTTTCATTTCTGTTCTATGGCGTATCGATGGGGAAGCATACGGTCCTCTCTTGTGTGTATATGGACTTTAGCTTCCAAGATTGATTGTCAGACACAAATCCAAGTTTGGTTTACAGTAAAAAAAAACGTGGTAGGATTGGAGAGCAGTATCTCTTTGTGATATATGACCTGGAAGGGAAAAATATTTTAAAGATGTTAAGTGACTTAAGAACTACTTGATCATTTTAGTTTTTCTACCAAGTTTGTGGGTTTTGTTGTCTTTTTGTTTTTGTTTGGTTTGGGTTTTTTCCCCACAAGTACAGCTCCAGCTGAAGGAAATATTTTCTGAATCCTTCTCCTCTCCTTCAGAATCCTTTTCTGAATCTTTCTCCTCTCCTTCCCCTCCTCCAGCAAATATTGTTATGTACATATACTGTCAACAGAGGCTCCTTCGTGCCCACCGTTTTCCTGTTCTTATTGCCCTGCGCTGTGCCATGCACACTGTCCGGTGTCTTCTTGCGATGGCGACATCAGGATGCTCTCATGTTCTTCTGAGGCTCTTTTCTTTCTCTTGCCACATAAACTCATTTTTATTTAACAGTATTTTTACTCTCTCTAGATCCTCTGACAGATGATGGCAGCGTAAGGTGGAGAGATGCTTAGACCACAGAAAGAGCCACGATGCTGCTGAGGGTAGGAAAGGGTTCTGTTTGCAGAAAGGGTCTCCTCTTTCTCTTGAGATCTTCCCATGCTTATGGCAATTTACTAGCTGGAGTCACTGGGCAAAACTTCTGACAGGTTTGCAGAAGCTCTTTCCTAAACCCCAAAATAAAGTGATGTAGACTGGCTGGAGCATGCAGAAAGATCAGAAAGATCCTCTGTACATCACTGGAAGGAAGTTTGTATCCTGTGAATTTCATCAGGAGGAAAGGTGATGAGTCCCAAGCACACAGAGAAATCAATTTCTTTTTCTCATCTTTCAAAAGTCAGGCAGTGATACAGAAAGACATGTTTTCTCTAAAAAGCAAACATCGGAAGGCATTTGATGCAGGACTGCTGCTGCTCAGAAGGCATGGCTGCATAATGGCATACACCAAAGTGCTGGGTACCACATCTTGATTGGGGCAAGTTAAAAAAGGATGATTAATATCAGTATATGTATCCCAATACTTAATTATACAAAAATGTTTTCATGATATTCTCATAAGAAAGCTTGATAGCTTTGGCAATCATTGCTGAAGGGACAAACAACTACTTCTCTGTTTACCTAAATTTCCGTTAAGTGTGGTCCAAGTTACGGCACACAAGAAATCTGTCTAAAAATTAAGTCACTCTAAAATCAAACATGACTGATAAAGAGAATTCTGCCTGAAATGAACAAACCCATTTACACACCTTCATTTTTTATAAGAACAATAATCCCCATAGGTATTTTCTCCGAAATACTTGGCATGCTTTCAGCCACACCTGAACTCAGTTGACTGGGCGCAGATCTATTTCAAACACCATGGCCTGACTCCTTTGCAAGTTTGAACATATGAACTCTTCTAACAGCTGCAGCACAGAAAACATCTGTCTTAAACCGTGATGGATGGGACCACTTGCAGACACGGCAAAGTCACTGGGTGGCTTTAGGTGAAGCTTGGAGATTCGGGGAGCGTTCCTTTCTTGTTCACTGGTGTGAAGCCATGCAGAGAGATGTTTGCTGGGCTAGACCGGATTTTTTTAACCTGGCAGCTCATGAAAGAGTAAGGCATGTGTCATGCAAATTATTAATATATAGTGAGAATAATTGTAAGCCTATTTAAATGTAAGTTCTTTATATATCATTGTGTTAAAACTCTCAGCAATTAAAAAAAAAAATCCAAGCCAGAAATAAAGAAAATGTTAGTAGTTGTACCTCGCTGTAATCCCTTCTCTTGCTGAAAGCACAACAGATGTTTGATTCCCATGTTTACAGTTTTGGAGGCAGGCGTAAAAAAAATGTGCTAACAGGCAGGCAACCGTAAGTATTCTCTGTTTGGATATTTAAGTATTCTCACTATCATAGATGAGCAAAATGAAATAGGAAAATAGACTGGGCTGTAAACATTTGTCCATTGAGGTTGCCCTGCATGGAGCAATGCGGAGGATCAATGATAGGTGGGAAAGGTTTCTAGCTGCTTCACTGAAACAGGGTGTGTGGCGGGCAGTGAGGGTTACCGGCTGCTCCCCTCCTGTGCTCCGGGAAGGGGGGGCCTTTCGAAGAGAGGTGGGAGGAAACAGGAGATCTCAACTCTGCTAGACCTGGTCCTCCACAGGGCTATAGCACCGTGTTAGTAGCTCAGCCAGGGCACTAGCTGTACAAAACTTACCCCAGGACCATCAAGCCACACGTTAGGGGCTACCAACCTGGAACTCTAATGTCGAAGCTCCAGTGTGTTCAGGCTGGGATACTGTTTAATGGAGAACTGGAGCCAATATATTTTATTTGACCTGAGTGAAGAAGAGTTCCAGTGTGCTACTGGTATGTCTCTTGAATGTGGAGAAATGGACTGCTGACTTATTGTCAGGAGCTCTAATGTCTTCTCAGGCTTTGCTGGGAGATTAAATTAAAAATGAAAAAAACAGGGTTTTGTGGTTTTTTCAATGTCTTTTGAAACTGCTGAGCAGGTTATACAGTTATCCAGAAAAGGTAAACAGAAAGTTACTGAATTAGGTTTACATGTAGGCATTGAGATAAAGCATTACGATTAAAATCTTGCTTTCACCATGTCTCTTAAATGTTAGCAGCTAATGTTGTGTATTCTCAGCAATTAATGTTTTATTGCATTTGAAAACCGGAGCAGAAAGACTCTCAAACACAGAGCTGCAACAAGTACATCCAGTGACAGAAGCTAGCAGAACCCAAGTCAGAACTGAAGTAGAGACAAATGCTGATGACAGTGACCCAGTCTTCCGTGGTGGCAGAGCGTGGGCTGTAGGCAGGTGTTGGAGGCGGTGGGAAGCTGGGATCGAGTCCCTCCCCGGAGTGTGGGAACACCAGAGCTGCATTTGCATAATGGTGCAAGCTAATATTAGGAGCGGCTGGGCTCCCAAGCAGGAGTTTACCAAGGGTTCCTTCACTGTGGGAGGAAGAGTAACCTCTCAGGTTAAAAAAAAAATAAATAGGGCAGAGATGAGTGTTTACTTGTTGTTGCACAAGTTCTTTGAAAGACCAGCTTTCAGAAAATTGTGTTTTGGATGAATGTGCCTGGCCCCCTCGGCCAGTCAGACACTCTCTGTGAAAGACCCTCTTAGGCATGGGGAGAAAAGGTGATCTCATTTTCTCTTCCAAAGGCAACAGAAGAAATGAGACTATGCATAGCCTTACCTAGTGCCCGGATCACTCTGTCACTGTGTGCTCTCTCTGAACGTCGTGCCGTGGCCTCTCGAACACTGAAACTAAGCATGCATTTTATTCTTTCTCTGGCCCAATCATGAAAATTTGAGGTTTTTGTAAGAATGAAAACTCTGAATTTTTCCAGCACACTGAACACAAAGATCTTACTTTAGAGGCTTCAGATAACTCAGATAGATAGGAACATTGCCAGGTATAAGCTAGAATTGAGATGTAGCTCTGGAAAACTACTTCTAATCTACCTACATAACAAAGGCCATCTCCATCTTGCACGGTGAAGTAACTCCCTACTTGCCAAGATTAAATGTATAGCTGAGGTATTTATTCAGTTCCTAAAGTGTACCTATACCTGCCTGGAGGCACATCTACACAGGCTGCAGAGTTGTTTACATAAAACAAGAAAGGGAACCCCAGAGCGATATTGCCTCCTCTGGTAAAAAGTCAGACCAAAAAATCCCACTCACTCATGAGGACCGAAAACCCTTCAGGCCTGGCTTCAGGCAAAAAACCTCCGCAGATAAGATAAGCCTGGCAACAGTCCCAAACTGGATCCCAAACTGGAGCTCTGCCCAGCCAACTGGGAGAGCTGGGAGCCGTCCAGGGGTAATACCTCCCACTCTGAGATACAGAGCAAGTGTCAGGAGGGGTGAGAAGAGCTCCCTGTCTGCTTCTGCAGCTGGCGAGGGAAAAAGGGTGAGCAGGGAGGTAGCCACAGTCCAGATCATACTTTACAGTATGATCATACCTTACTACGGAGTAGAACCACTGATTGAGCAGACAGTGCAACCTGTGAGACACCAACGCTGAGTTTTCCACAGTGGGAGTACATCGTTACGGATGAGTAGCTGGGCTGCTGGTGTCTGTGGGTGGCCTTGGAGACCAGTCCCAGGTAAAGTGCATCCTCAGTGCTGATGCAGGACAGACCTAATGATCATACTAACAAGAACGATGGTCTTCATTTGGATTTCTGGCTTGAATCTTCCTACTGCCTCCTTTGGCAGGCATAGTTAATAGCGCAATTATAGATCTCGGCTATCAGCTAATGTACAATTTTACAAATCTCAGTCAGCAGTTGATGAGAACCCCACTGCCAGCACGAAACTGGGTTCTCCACCCATCAAGCAGCAGGTTGTCTAACATGCCACATCACAGCAGGAAAAGGGCCCATTCTAGTCTTCCTGAAACAGAGAGATTTAGAGGAGACATTTGGCAGTATAATATCATTCAAAAGGAAGAAATTCAAAATCATTCAAAATAAAAGAATCAATGATACTTAAATAATTAAAATTAAAATAAATTAATCTGACAATAAGAACACGGCAAAGAAAAGAGTAAAGCTCCAAAGAATAAAATTAAAGAAATATAGGACTGCTTTTCTATTCTGCCTCATGTCCACCTGGTGTTGTTGTAGCAGCATGGAAGAGAGTTAAAGCTATGCTAGCCTTCCTCCCCAGAAGCTTCAGGAGACTTGGGTGCCTGTCCTACCCCTGTGCCTGTAGGGACCTGTATTGCTATTGCTTCCATCCATCCAGAGGTGGGCAAGGTCTGACATCCCATCTACAAGCGGAGGAGAAGAAGTCATGGTCATATTGTTTGCCTAACAGAGTGGCCAATCACTTCTAGTTGCTTCAGAAACAGCATTATTTGTGCATAGGGAAAAGGAAACGTTGCGCTCTCGGAGCCTAGTCGGTTGCTAGCTCGAAGCTCGTGCTGACCCTGCAAGCAAGTGGCACACCGGGATGGATCAGCTCATCAGACCTCTCTGCTTGGGAGGGTCGCTTCTCTGCCTCCCCCCAGCTCTGCTTAGGAAGAAGAGGGGTGTTGTGTGGGTCGCTCGCTCTCTTGTTTGAAGGGAAAGGGTTCCCATGCGTGGCTGTAGAGGAGTTATCGTTCTCCTCCTCTTCCTTCTCTCCCACAAGCACAAGAATAGATGTAGCAAAGACATGTTGTGGAGGTGAAGGGTATGCTTGAATAGTAGGGCTCTTCTGTCAAGTACAAAGCAACCACAGCTTAGGTATACTTCAGTTTGCCTTATTTAGGTGGAATCAACAGAGTTCATGTGCACCGCCTCCCTCAGTCTGTTCCTGGGCTTTGCTAGTTTATGTAAGAAACTTTCACATCGGTCTGGGCCCGGATCCCCTAAGAGTATTCTGCCTAGATTTGAAGGTTAGCTGAAGGTCACAAGGAAACAGAGGTAAATATACAGCCGGGAGCACGCTGGTGGCAGAAGAATGGACTGGATGCCTTTGCTAATGATAGGATCTGCAATTTTATCTGGCTTGGCTGTTCAGGGAAAAGTGACAGGAACGTTTGAGAGCTACCCGCTCGGTATGCCAATATGTGGATACCTTTGTTTTTCTGAGCTAGAGCTCTGTCGTCTGACGACACCCAAAAATTATAAATAAATGAACCAAAACCCAGATATAAAACTCACAGCAGCACTGAACTTTGCACAGTTTAATTAAAATGCCTAATTGGATTAGCAAACAATAATTTGGATTATTGGATTTGCCACACAACAGTTTTCAAATGCATGACGAATCCCAACAAGTGCAAATACTCTCTGTTAAGTGGGGCAGCAGTTGGAGTTCTCTTATTCTTCCTATATCTTGAAAACATCTTTCTGAAACCTTCTTTAAAAACAAAGAAATAAAAAAGGGGAGCAGGGTGTTTCCCAGGAACACTTTAAAAAAACCCCAGCTTAACAGGAACTTTGCTCTAAGTCCATGGTTATCAATAGCATCTACTAATTCGTTATGCCTGACTTGTAGCTCACTTCGGCAGCTTGATTTTTTCAGGCTGGACTAAACAGCTCTCCTTTGAAAATGCATGTCCATGTATACCATGTCAGGTATCTAAACTGAGCGGCAACATAAAACATTTAAAATCATTGATCTTGGTCTGTGGTCATTGCTCTGACTCTGTATTCACTGCTCAGAACAATCTTGCCTAAAAATTAAAAGAAGATATTGTGCTAATGCTTAATCTTGAGAATACCTGGCAGCCAAGGTGTCTGTAGTAGAGCCAGTAAACAAACAGCATGGATTTAGCTGGATTGGTGGCTGCTGATCTTTCCAGACAATAATCTTTCATATCTGACAAAAGGAAAACTGATTTAGATGTCTGACATTTTGCAAACATGGTTAAAATTTAAAGAATGGAAACACAGGGAGGAAGTCTGGCACTTGTCAGAATACAAAACCCCAAAGCCAGTAGGATGGCTGATTCCTAAAGAAATGCCTAGGAATTGGAAATGCTGCAAACGGATTTTCACTGTAGAAGCTTGCTGGAAATGGCACCAAAATATGATTCCCAGTAATTATTTGTAGCCCTGGACAAGTATCATTGTTCCTGACCAGCAGTGTGAAAGTAACATAAAGTGAGTATGTGGAATTCTGTTAAAACAAACAGCTCGACATTATTTGCTCAGCTAGAGACAAGTATTGTTTCTGTGAATACCAGCCATAATAGAAGTCTGAGCACAATATTTCAATAATAGCTTAAATAATCCTTGATCAAAGAGCAACAGGGTGGTATTAAGAGCCAGACTGATTAAATCTTCCTCAGAGAAGAATATGGAGTCCCAGGCCTCACCACTGCTCCAGATGAATTAACTGGGGGGACTGGTCCTTTCTCGTGCTCCTGGGGGATGGAAGCAGGCAGGGAGGGGAGCGGGACAGGGCCACGGTCCCTGGGCAAGGCTGCAGTGGCACCTCCACCTCTGTCCACCACCAAAGAAGGATGGTGAAGGGTCCCCACAGAGAGACACGTTGGTCACTCAGTGTCCCTGTGACCATCTGCCTCCCGCGGTCTGAGGGACCAGAGGCACAGCTCGGGCCTGAATTACCTTTGGCTGTCGGATTTGAAGTACTGGTCCCAGTCCTGCCTCTTGTGGAGATGCCTTTCTCCATCCACTTACTCAGTTGTTCAGTGCAGCTCACAGCAGTTAACTCTTTCCTGGCCCAAAAAGTAGAAAAGGAACTGGAAAAAAAAAGATGCGAGGATGACAGAGTTATCACCCGCTGCCTGCTGTAAGGTGCAAAATGAAAGGCAGTGTGCGGATGGACTTATACCTGCGAGACACTGTATTTGAATAGATTTATGCGATAGTCACCCCTCTGCTGAGTACTGCCAGATGCCCAAAGCCTTGCTAGCTGGCTTCCCAGCGTAGGGAAAATAGTGACATGAAGTCTGAGCGCATGTGGAGAGCTGGAGACAGCAGGCAGAGCCATCCCTTCCATCTCCCTGCAGCTCACTGCGGAGACGCCGCTTGCTTCCCTGCGAGAAGCTCTGCCTCAGCCACCTCACGTGAGTTACAGCCCAAGGCAGAGGAGGGTCTGTGCCTGCGTGGTGACAGCAGAACAGAGCCACACAGCTCCATCACAGAATGTAGCTCCTACTCACACGCTAAGGAAAGGCGTTCGGATGCAAAGCTGTTGCCTTGCAATACCTACTATCACGGTACAGAAATTGTTCGGTTTCCTACCTGTAGTATGTACGTACCTGTGGCTTTTCCTATGCCCAGAAACAGGGGACCAGAAAGGACACTGCAGTCAGTCCTTGGTATTGCAGACTATCCCACCATCTAGCTTTGCACCTCATTTTAAGGTGGCTCTTGGTAAATCAAAGTTGTTTGCCATCTGCAAAATAAAGGAAAATGAAGTGGGCAGTGAATGTAAGTGCTGCACACGAGTCTGCTTAGGAAGAGGCACTCCCAAGCTAAATCCTGTCTGCCCGAGACCCAAGCCCTGCCATACTTATCTTTGAAGGCGTACAGAATAACAATATGTAGTGCGTACATACAGATCTTGAGTTATTTGGGCAAGTCTGGCAGCACCACATCAGCCGCTTAACCAAATAATCTACTCAGTCTTAGTGCTTTCCCTCATTAAAGCATTTTACAAACCCTGCCTTAATTAAAGTTCACAGCAGTCCTGCGAGTTAATAAAATGTCATTATTCCAATTTTACAGATGAAAAAATTGCAACAGAGAGGTGAAATGCTGTGCTTGAGGCCGCAGAAGGAGACAGTTTCAGGGGCAGGATTAGCCATTGGAGCTCTTGGCTCCATGCAGCATAGCCAGCCTCCGAAGGCACTGAACGGGCTCTCAGAGAGATGCTGAAAACACTGCTCCCCCCCTTAGGGCTCCCTTGCAGCCTCTGTATGCTGGCTCTAAGGTGGCAAAGGAGACTGATCCGGGCACTGACATCTCCTGTTATCTCATACTCACCTTCCAGAACCGGGCCGTGCCAGGTATGTGCCAAGAGGAAGGAGGAAATCAGCAATGTGACCTTCCTCGGGCTGCTGTGGAGTCTCGGAGAGCTGCCCTGTGAACAGAAAGGGGCCACAAACAAGTTACAGCAACCTCCGAGGCTGGGCCAAGCCACAGCAGGCACGGTACCACCTTTGACTGCTGCTGGATTCGGGGGAGGCTCAGGACTTAATGCCCAAACCACGCTGCCTCGCTGAGCCAAAAACATAATGGCAACCGCAGATGTATTGAGGATGGCTAGCAAGCTGATGCAAACACTGATCCAAACTGATGTGCCGTTTGCAAACCCATCTGGAGTGATACAGGGTGCAAACTTCTACTCTGAGTCATGCAGCTGAGATGTGAAGCTGGGTCTCCCACCTTTCGAGCCACCACCCTAGCCAGAAGGCTCGGATGGGTGCAGCTGACACTCCTACATCTTCCATTTTCACGTAAATGTTCAAAAGGTTTCATTTTTCCCCATAAAAAAGGAAAACCCCTTTCTACATGTTAAAAAAAAAAAAAAATCACCACAAAGCGGATTATCACCCGCTACTCAGATGAAATAAAACATTGGGTCAAAAGACACCTCAAGATATCTCTCAGTCCCACCTCCTGCTCAAAGCAAGGTCAGCCCTGAGATCAGGACCAGGTTGCTCGGAGGTTTTATCCAGTTACGTCTTGAAAAACTCCAAGGATGGAGATTGCACAAACCCTGGGCAATCTGCTCCAATGCCTAATTTTCCTCATGGTGATTTGTTTTTCTTTATATCCAGTTGGAACCAGTTGGACTGGTGTCCTAGAAAGAAGTAGTGCATTTCACCTGGTTGTGGCCACCCCCAGTAATTTTTTCCGTTGTTTGAAACTCTGCTTAAACATAATGAAAAAAACAAAAAGAGCACAGAAACTTTTCAGTATGGATTTTAGCACAGGAGCACACTGTCAAGATCTCATGCTGCAGGCTCATGATTACATCAGAAATCTGATAAGAACATAATCTCTTTTTTTTTGTGGCAGAATGCAGCAACTTTTTAAAGACTCAGTGTTATTTCATTTTTTCCCCTTGTTTTAATGAGACGCTGCCTTCAGATCCCTGTAATGGAAACACCGATCAGAGGTCTCTAAAGCTCTCAAGTTTACATCACGTCTTATACCCTAAGGCATACGTATCATGATTGTGATTTACTGCTGAAGTTCACCTATTATATTCATGTTGCATCAGTAATATTAGTCACCTGTTACTTTCTGGAAACTCTTTTATAGAACATAGTTCTCAAATTTTCTTGTGTAGTTCTTTCTATATTTACTTTCCTGACATGGGCGGTGGGGGAAAGAAAAAAAGTGTAGTGCAGGATCTAAACTTCACCTGAGTCACCCCTTAGTAATTATACCTAAACCAAAGCCAGGAACTCAGTATGCCGTGGTCTCAGGCGAGCGTAAGGAGGAACGTGGGTCTCGCGTGGCTTTGACTGCTGTAACAAACAGCACCATAATTCTGTGTCTGAATAACCCTAAGCATCTGGCTGGTTGTGCCTGGAACCGCACATTGCGTAGCTGTGAAATACTCGGCTGTGTTTCCTTGTCGCGCGAGCAGGAGCTGCCGCAGGCGCCTGCCAGGAGGCAGTGCCACGGCTGGTCCCAGGCGCCCGGCAGGCAGCTGAGCGTGCACAAGAGCTGCAGCCACGGCCACCTGTGGGAGCACCGTAAGGTGTTCCGCTTCCCCGGGATGTTAAATGCTGGTGTTTGGAGAAGTGCTGAAGGGAGACCAAAATGACTTGTTTAGTCCACTGGTATTGTCCTTTGTCTGGTAAACAAGAGAAATGGGGCACCAGAAACCCATGGACTAGAGTCCATTGATGGACTCTACCAGAAATCAATGGCCAGAGTGTGTGTAACTGATGGGGGGGGGGGGGGGGGCAAAAATGAGGACAGGCTATTCTGCCATTGATATCTTCTGGGGGTGGGTGGGTGTAATGAAAGGATTCTTCCCGTGGAATGAAATACAGAGGGATACTGTGCTAAAGCTGGCATGGTTCAGCCTTCAGACACTGCTGTTTGCTCATGTATCTTGAGGCTCGTGGTCCCCTACACACAGATGCTGAAAATTAAAGACTAGTAACCAGTGGCCACACTTACCGGTGATGGCTGAAACCCCAGTGTGAGTCATCCAAGACCTTGCTCCTCCCTCCTGGGTTCCTCTCTGTGTCGCTACCTTTCCCATCTCTCTCAGCTTCATCTGATCTGCACTGCATCAGCAGGAGGAAAACGCTCAGGGCAGCCAGCTCTGCCAGTCCTGGAAAGAGAAATGAAGCAGGGAAGCCCGATCGGATCAACGGTCCAATGTCCCTGAGTAGCAAAGGGAGTTTCACAGCTATGCAATGTGCGGTTCCAGGCCAACCAGCTTGATGCTTAGGGTTATTCAGACACAGAACTATGGTGCAGTTTTTACAACAGTGGCTCACCGGTTAGCCCAGAGCAGCTGCCGTGACTGCCCTTGCTCTGGAGAATACTGATTTTTACCATTTTCACTGTTCCTTTTCTCCCTTTTTTTCTGTTGGCACTGTTTCTTCACCTCGGTTAGGGTCAGAGAGACAAAGCTATGAGCTGGCTTAGGCACTGCTTGGACCATAGGTGCAGCGGCGATGCTGCCTGAGGACCTGGCTGGTCGGAGGGTAAATCCACACGGAGCTCGCTGCTGCCAAGGCAGGCCTGGGAGCAGTATCCACCCAGCGAGATGAAGCCTAACTCAGGTTTGCTCACGCGACTGCGGTGACTGCGGTGTAGACATATGGTCTGTTTTGCTGGAGGCCAAAAAGTGCCATTATTTATATCTCAGCCTTAAGCATGGGACTGGACTCTTTATTCCTCACCAAGACAAGTAAGATGGAATAAGAGGCTCTTATTCTCATCCTCTCTTTCCTCCCCTCCCTCTCCAAAAGAAGGATTTTGGTTGTTTTCTCTTACATTTTTTAACAATCACGTGGTTTCAGTGTGAAAGTGTCTGATGTGAAAAATACCTCTCTATACTCTGACAGAAGTTGACCAATATCTCAGTAGGATGAAGTCCCTGCATTTGTAAGCGCAGCATTGGTGTTTTCTATTCAAAGATGTACAGTAAGCCAGCCGTATAACCACTAGTATTTCACTGAAAATTAATACAGAAATTCTTACCTGCTTCTGTGCACATACCACCTTGGGACAAAATGGTCGAGGGGAGCCCATGTCCTTTTAAAAGCAGGCAGTCGCTGTCTTGCAATGACATCCTGGTAAATGGGACTCGCAATCCTATCGTTTTGTTATTCTTCTAGAGTGAAGTGAAATTGAATTAAGTACTGAGAAGAAAAAAAAAATCAATAGAGTATTGTGGAATTTCCCCTAAATTTAGCTGGGAGGATCTTTGTGCTAGAAGCTTCAGTCCACTGTCCCTGGCATCTCATTCTGGAGCCCAAAATGCACTCAAAGCACAGGAATAACTTCACCGAAGCTCAAATGGAGCAGGGCAGCACACTGGTCAGGACCCAAAAGTCCTACAACCTTAGAGATGGGAGAGCAGTGCACACACGCGGCTTGGGAGAAAATGCGCTGCCGGTGCTCCTGATGATTCTTGTAGCATCAAAAGAAGATTTGATGTGATTTTTCCTCCCTCCTGCGTCAAGAATAGCTAGGAAGCAGCATCAAAACACATGATGGTGTCACCCACAGAGGTGCCAGGGATTTCCCCAAACACACCTCAAAAGAAATTTTTGCTGTGATACATACATTGTGCCTGAGGCCAGATTTTGACGCTGAAATGAGGTTCCTTGCGCTTGTGAGCGGACTCCTTGAAGTCAGTGGGAGTCCACACAGAGTAATGTGTTACCCACCACGAGTAAATGCATCACGACGTGTTTCAAATAACATCCAAGGGCACAAATTCCAAAAAGACATCTCCAGCTGCTAGAAACTGCATCAGGAGAGAAGTTTCCCTGCTTTCAACAGCATCACCTGCCAAGGATAGAATTGCCCACGTCCGTTAAGTCGGATCGGGGCCTTGAAGCGTATTTCTCCTGGGGCAAGGATTGCATATCTGCATTTTGTGAGCATAATTGGATATTCTGCTGTGCTGAAATCACAATAATAGACCCAATCTCTTGAATCTGTGAGAAGGCTCGCAAGCCTGCTTTCTTGCCCTGCCCTATTTTCATAGGCCAAATACCTGCTGTAGGAAAAATACACAAAAGAAACAGCAAAACCCCGTACCTTCTGCTTTGGGTACTGCTAGAAATGTTCCAGTTTTCAAAGGTTTGTTCCATAACCAATAATTAAGTGCACTCTCGATCCATAAGATGTATATTGAAAGCAAGCAAATTATACAGTAGCATGTCTTATTTGGCTCTCCACAAAAATAAGGTGATTTTTGCAGTAAGCAAACACAGCAGGGTTTGAATCCTACCGCTATTTTATTAAAAGCATTAT
Source organism: Phoenicopterus ruber ruber (assembly GCA_009819775.1). NCBI lineage: Eukaryota > Metazoa > Chordata > Aves > Phoenicopteriformes > Phoenicopteridae > Phoenicopterus > Phoenicopterus ruber. The sequence continues at coordinate 97,868,313 of CM020216.1, forward strand.
TTGGATTCTACATTATTTTCATATCTGTGGTGAAATCTTTTTAGTTAGGAAAGAAGATTTATGTAAGGAGGTGCTTATACCTGTAAATCCATAGTGCTGGGGCATATAGGATATATTAGTCACTTTTGGTCGTTGAAGTTACAGATTCTCTTCCTCAGTCTGAGGAAAGCGTGTGTGGGGAGACGGTTGTCAGCGAAAGTATCTATCACAAAACAACATCTCTAATGCTAATATATTAGCAGTTCCAAACATGAAGTTTGAGAAAGGTGATTTCCTTTTCTTCCCTTTCCCTGTCCCAAAATTGCCGCCTATTTCGTACCTATTTGAAGGTGGAAAGTATCACATGCCTTTGATCCTGAACAGGAAACTCGGAAGCAAATGACAAGGTATAAAGGACATGTTTAATAGATACTTAATGTTTCCCCAAATAGGTGCAGCCTGGAGAAGCAGAGGCCAGCAACAAACACGTGCTTGAGAAACTCCATCTTCCTGCAGCCGTGCATAATTTGCATTAATTATGTCTATAGTCATTACGTCTGGCACTAGCCTGGGCTTCTCTAAGCGAACAGGAGATGCCATAGTTGTTTCAAGAGTTTTGCTTTGTCTGACAGTGAACTGGGCTTTCTGTCTGTGAGCAGAGTGTGCTTTTATCAGGTGTTCAATAGCCATTTTTTTTCAAGGCCGATTTCACAGCAAAGGTTCTTTGTTTAAAATTTTTAGTGTTGCATAGAGAGCACTCTGCAACCTGGAAGCGATTATACGTTTGAAGGTATTTAAACGGCGTTTGAAATGCTGAGTTGCATTTCGATATGTAAGATTTGCAAGTTGTGGTTAGTTATACATACCAAAAATAGCTTTTCAAGAATGTTCAGCCAAATGGTTTGCTTTCGTACAAGAATATAGACAGAGAGCAAACCAACAAAATTTCAGATTTAGTCAGGAGTTATTGCTTAAAAATCATTCAGAATTTTCATATAATTGCAATGTGAGCTGAAGAAGAAATCTTGAAGTGATTTTGCTCTGAAACTCTGTTAGCAAAGAAAAGAACGCCGTTCTTTTGAAGTTTTTCCTTCTCCCCATGGATAACTGCGAAGTCCTGCAAGCAGCTGCCTTGTTAGACTGGTGGGTGTCCTGCAGCACGCTGGCTGCACTAGCCTGCGACGCAGAACTGCTCGGGACTCTCTGTCCTGAGGCAAAACAAGCGTAACTATCATTTACCTGCTTCACTGTATGTTTTATCAAAAAAATATGAAATATTATATGTATGTAAAATGTATAATTATATATACTGCCTATAATATATAGAGTATATTATATATTCTGTATAAAATATATAAAAAATACAGACAATCAAGTCCACTTTCTGCAGACCTTCTAAGAGGGGAGACTGTTCTGACACACAGAAACTTCAGGAATCCTCTGTTCTTCAGGAATCTATTTTCTAAACATTTGAGTGACTGTTTCCACAGCAGTTCTCAGGCTGAAAGTGACTAAAATGTAACCATTTTTACTACTACCCGGAATAGCATAATTATTCCCCATCAATTTCATATACTCATGAATATGCATGCACTACTACTTTCTTTGCAAAATGGGAGAAATGTGAGAAAACTTACTTTTGTCTCCAGAATATGTTAAATATTTCAATTACAGAAATCCATGAAGACAGATTTTTTTTTTCCCCTGGATTCTACCGACACCAGGAATTGATTCACTGCACTCTCCTCAGAGAAAAGGCTCTTGGCGTAGCTGCAAAGTGGGTCTGTCTAATAATAATGCATGTATAGAGAATGCATACGTGCGTATATACATGGAATAAAGTACCATTGCTTGGAAAAGCTATTGGAGGCACATTCAGCATTTTGCTTGGGCCTGCCTGACCTAGTGCCGGGAATAGCTGCCGGAGATGTCAGGAAGTGAAAAAGAGAGTCCCACGGAGAACAGCAAAACCACCAGCAGCCATCTACCAACTAGTCCTCGTGGCTTATGCATGCTGAAGAGGACTTGACGATCCTACATGCTGTTGTATCAGCGAGCATCAAAGTAGGTGCAAGCTGATGGTTTGAAGAAGAATATATTCTTATTTCTTCCCGTCCGCCAGGTTTCTCCTCGGCTTCCCACCCCCAGGAGACGTTCGCTAGCGAGGGAGAAACTTGCGGCGCCGTTGCGGGGATTGAGAAACGGGCTGTCGCCGGTGCCGGCAGGAGCTGGCGTTGCCCGCCTGACCGGCCTACCAACCAGCGGGGACGGGCAGTGCATTTTCAGTGCCGCTGCTGACATTAGGACAGGCAGAAGGGTTTTTACGTAGCGTCGTCGGTGCTGACTGCCTCACTTGTTTAAAAATGAGCCTGCAAAATTTATTAGATGGAGCCATCTGCTTCTCAGCCGTTCTCCTACACTACCTCTGACAGTGACTGACAGGAGAGAAACAATGAATTTACAGCAGTGGGTGAGAATCAATTGCATTTCTGATTCCTCTTCCAGAGCTGCTGGAGCCCTTACAGTGCAACCTGGAGTATCTGGCAACACGTCTCTTTTGGACTTTTAGGGTGGAGAGTAAGTATTCGCGGTCACTTTTACTTTGCTCCTTGCAAGAGCCAGTGAAGAAGAGCCTGCAAAGGAGTTAAGTATTTGCAATCATTATTGTTAATCGAGCTAACGCAGGGGGAGCTTCACCGTAACAGCCCCGTGGTTTCTTTTGTTTTCCGGAGGAACCTGTTCAAAGGTCATTTGGATCTTACTGAGATACAGCCGCTGATTTCAATAGGTTTTGAATATGGCTATGAGTGTATGTTCTTTGAATAAAGAGTTTTCATTAACTGATTCCAGTCTGGAACATGCATTTTTTGTCACAAATACATAATCTTCATGGCAAAAGACTTTTGGTTGTGAACGCTTCTTTTGACTATGTTTATTCCATTACTAATGAAAACTGAAAACATTGTGGGTTTTTTCTGATATTACCTGGTGTGAAAATCAGGTGCAAAAAATTATAAAGTTTTGTGAAAACAAGAGAAGAAATCACTTTGATGCACTTGTATTGCAAAAGAAATGGTATTAGTTATGCTCCTTCCACTCCAGATCTAAAAAAGAAACCGTATGTCCCAAACCTTGGATACTTTTCAAACTATACCGATTCATCTAACTAACAATAATACTTTTGCCTGCAAATGTCAGATGACAAAAATACAGACTCTGTTGAAGTTAATCGGTGATTTAAGGCAGCAGCGTAGCTAATTTGTTTCAGCTACTCTAACAGATGAAAGAAACAGGTGAAGGAAGCTGCTGCCATTTCTAAAAGCTGATTCACGTGTCCTCCGGAGTTAGTTGGCTACCTGCTGCACGTGCTGTGTACGTGGTAGGTGTTTATGGAGGAAGCCGTTCACGAGCAAAAAGAAACACCAATGGTACCTCAGCAGAGAGAGGAGCCCTTGGGCTAGCTGCCGCGTCAGGCTCTCGTTGAACGCAGGTGCCTACCCTGGCAGCGCTTGCGTGCTCGGTGGCACACACAAGATCTGCTAAATTGGATCTGCTTCTCTCATAAGCCTCCCTGCCCTTGCCAAGGGCCTGTCTTCGTCCCAGGCTGGCTGCGCTGCGTGGGCTTCCTCTTCTCCTGGCAAGCAGCACCCCACCGGTGTCTTGCTGGCCAGGCAGCCACCGGTGGCTGGCTGTCCAGGGGGGAAGCGTCCCGAGGCAGTGATATCTCTCTTGAGCAGGGTACACCCTATTGCACAGCTCATGGGGGGGTCTGTCTGTCTAACGCCTTGCTGGTGCTGCTGGCATGGCCACCCACTTGCAACGTGCTCACCGCGGGCTGGGAAATAGCGAGTGTGGGTAGGCCAAAACCGGGCAGCATCCCGTCTGCGTTGGCTGCCACTGACACAGGGCTGCCCATATGACCAGTGCTCGCCTTCTCGGGGGCTTGTTTCGCGTATCACTGTGTGGTCAGCTGCTCTTCTCTATTTTAGGATCCTCTGTGAGTGACAGCTATGCTCATTCACATTTAAGAATGCCCAAGCCCAAGGCAGGGCAGTGCCCAGTTTGACTTGGTGACCCATGCTGGAGCTGATGGGTGCCGGAGGAGTCAGCGTGTCAACAGGGAGGCTTGAAAAGTAGCCCAAAGAAAACATTTAGGATAGGGTGTACCTTAAGCTGTGCCCATCTCAGGGCAGAGTGCCAGGAGCCACTGCTCTCAAAAATTTGCAAGTCTTTACTCTCTTCTAGAGAAGGATGCCTAAAATCCTTGTATTTTCCTCCCTTTGGTATGTTTGAAGTATTTTGGTGTTATGAATATGTCAGTGGCCAGCTCATGCAGCCAGGTGGCAAAAGGCTGTTCTCTGCTCAAGACAACTTAGGTCAGTGTCTCCTACCTCCCCAGGCAGTAACACATGGAGAGATGGGACTTGGGGCACTCACACTTCTCCTAGAGAATCTGTCCCTCTTTTCATGGCATTGCTAAACACCAGGCGGAAGAGAGAAAGAGATCGCGGGTGACCCCGGGATAGTGCGGTCACAGCGTTCCTCTGGGGACAGGGGACAGACGGGCTGTGCTCCGAGCTCTTTCCCTGGAGCACATCTCGGATCCCGCCTCCCCTTGCACAAGCTCGCCAGCGGTAACCGTGGCTGTACAGAGGCAAGTTCATTCTTGTGCTCTTTCTCGCCCTCAATAAACATTTATTTATCCCATGCAAAGGGGAGCAGCATAAATAGGGGACGGTGCCTTCCTGGAGAAAGGCAGTCGCGTACGCCCGGCTGCGCAGCGCATTCCTGGGTAGGAGTTTGAACATTGCCCTCGAGTCGGGCTCTGCTGGTGGGACAAGCCGGGGGGCACCTGGCCCGCGACTCCCCGGGGAAGGGAGGTGTGCGATAAGAGCCTGGCCCCCACGCTGCTCAGCATCGTCAAGGCAGGAGCATGTCAGGGCACGCTGAGAAGCAGAATGTGAGGACCCCGAAAAATGCGAGTTTGGGAAATACTGGCATATTCAAAACGAAGCTGCTACGTCAGTTTTGGGGAAAAGGAAAGCTACAGAGACAGTTCATCTATTGTTTGTGAGTAGTTTGTGGTGTCAGGAGATACAAAGTAGATACAGTGAAACCAAGAATTATTTGCACATTGTTAGATAAGGTCACCAGAGAAAGTGAGAAAGAAACATGATGTTGTACCGAGCAATGCGACTGGATGATTGTATTCCTAAGCCTACAAGACACAAATGAGTGACTTATAAAAGAAGGGGAGAAAAATATCATGTTATCTGTTGGAATTGCTGCAAGGTCATGAAAGCGATTCGCAGAAATACCCACAACTCACCAAGAAACACTGCCTATGTCTCATCCCATCCGTAGCAGAAGAAAGCTGGCATGAGCAGAGCTTCTTGTTGAAAGCACTAGTGCATCCTCCTTCTTCTTCTGCCTAGCCGGTGGCGTAGCAAAGCACTTTTAGCTTTCACTGAAATCAAGAGTTGAGATCATTTAACATCTACCTGAACAGTTTTGCATCTTGCAAAATTAGGTACTATGGGCTTTTTTTTTTTTACCCATGCTCTGCAGAGTACCTGCTACTCTTGCATGAGGGCAAGTGCTAGAAAGCAGAGGCTGAAGTGTTTTTGGTATACTCTGGAGCAGTTCAGCTCTACCTCCAGCAATCTATGTTTTCTTTCTATAACAGCACCTCTCCCTGTGGTATCTTAGCACTTGCTAAGAGGTAATCTCGGAGAGTAAATACATGTCCACTCCTCTGAGTTGCCTAGATTGGATTTGTCCTTTAATTCCATGTTCTGGTGGGATTGCTTATGTAATGGATTTTTTTTTCTTCGTTAAACTAAGGTTATAATTCCATAGTATGGAGAATTAGGCAAACATTTCATGTAATAAAACTACAGCCTGTGGGTGTGATGGGCTTTGGGCCAGCATCTCTGAACAGACAAATGTTTTTTGTCGTTTTAAGGAGTTAGGAAATCAGACAGATCACACAGAGATGAGAAATAGTAAATGTGTTCCATTAAAAATTATTTTCTCAAGATGGTTTCAACAAAAATATTGAATATTGGAAATGTCGTTACACTTTTTTCAGCATTGCAAACTTAGGCCAGGAGGCCTGTTTTAAAGGAGTAAGAAGGAGGAGTAGAAACAAAAGTGGATAAAAAGCTTCCAAAAAATCCCAAATGTGTATTTATTTATTAGACAAACAATCAGTTTAACACACTGTTGATGGAGAGGATGATTTCCTAGAAAAAGAAAAAACACTTGCCGTTCAGAAGAAGGACGTTGCATGCACAGTTTTGAATGGCTGCATGAGGGACATATGCATAGTGTCATTTTGGCGTCTTGTGTTGGGGTGGCTTACTGAGGAGCGGTGAAAACCACCCGTGAACAAGCCAGTGAGCTGCCCACTCTGATTCTTCCCAGAAATGCTCATTAGGCCGACTGAAAAGGTTAATACATGTAGGGTACTGTCCTCTTTCTGTAGATCTGGGCAGCGTCTGCAGAGTCTGAACGGGAGCAGCTCCCCATTCAAAGAGGGACACCCCACCAATCCCTGGCAGGATGTTTTCTTCTAGTACCCCTCTTTTATCCATTTTCTTTTAACTTGGGCATGAAGGACGAAATTAGCACAAACCAGACAATTCCACTTGCTCTTGCCAGCCCTGCAGTGAGAAAAGTCAAATCTTTGGTTCGGAGTGGAGGGGCTCTGTGGCTTTCATCTCCTCGACAGCTTTGAGACCAACCGTCCCGCTCGGTTGGGACAGGGTATGACTAGGGCTGATGGAGCACTTGGCCTAGGGAACCAGCATCACCTCCCAGAAACAGCCAAGCCAGAGTGGCACAGGAGCAGATTTTGCGTGGTATGAAGCAGGGCCGACACTGCCTGTCAAAGAAGAGAGAGGTGATTAATTAGGTGCCCAGACAGCGTTGTTTTCCTCTGCAAAGTAACCTCTCCTTTGGAGCTGGGAGACACACTGCCGACGGTGCTTTATCACTCGTTCAACGCCAAGGTACAGGCTCACCACAGCCCTGGGAGGACAATTAGGGCTTGGGAGGGTAATGCCAGATTCCTGCACTGTTGTCCCAGCTCCGGCAGGTTTGCTGTGGGGCCACAAGCTGGTCACTTCTGTCTTCCTGCCTTCATTTGCCCGCCTGAATGAGTTAAAATGGGCTCTGTGGATTAGTTATTTAATAACTTCTATCATGCTTTGCATATGCAGCACATGATTTAAGCATCCCTGTGGCTGTGCACGTTCAGGAAAAGCCCAGGAGTGGTTTATTACAATAGGTGAGCATATTTTGGCAGCCCCAGTTTCACAGATGCATCAGGTTGCGAACGGAATTTAATGTGATTTCAAATAAACCATCTGAAAACGTTACAAGCTTTCCATTTGTTTGGATTAGCATAAGCTCTTCCTCCCCTCATCTCATTTCCCGCATGTTTAAACTACAAATACAGCTGAATTTAAATGTAATCCTCATGTCTTTACCAACTCATCTTCAGTGACAAAAAGCACATCATTAAGAATAGTAGTGTAAGGGGGGACTAGCCCCCTGTTTCCAAACGTGATAAAAGCAAACCCATCCAAACTGTGCTAGTGATTTAAATTTATCCCCTAAGCACAATAAAATTGGTATCACAGAGCTTGCAGATACAAAAAAAAAATCTAAGTTCAGGTTTACCAAAGCATTTCTGTAATTTGGGATGCCTTTCTCAGTTCATAAACACTCATTACGTATAAGCAGACCCAGTGCCTGAAGAAAACGTGTGGTTTAATCTATTATTGATTATTTTTACAATCTTCAAAAGCAGCCAGAGTGTGTCTCAGGGCAGAAATGGAGAAACTGAACACGCAGCGCATACCCTGGGGAGCTGCCAACGCCAGTTCCACCTGCGAAGTACCAGGGGGTTGATCCAAGCCCAGCGCACCTGGGAGAGGAGAGCGGTCACAACCTGATACCCCGATTCAGTAGCGCTGTGCAGTCAAACAGCGTATGTTGGTTTGGGGCTGGGGTTTTTTGGGGGTTGGTACAAGATGGGCTTCTGCAAGAGCCATTACTTTTAGCCGGAGGAGTGTCTGGGACCTGAAGCAACTCGTCCCGGGAAGTTGTAGAGAGAGCTCTGAAAAATGGTCCAGCTGTGGCTTGCTTTGCCCCGGCCAAGGCTGGGCCTGTGGGAACTACAGCCAAAGGTACCACCAACCAGACCTGAAAGTGGTTTTCAGAGCGAGTGACTTCAGCAGAGGAGACAAAAAACCACTTTTCAGGAAGACTTCTTACCAGAAGGAAGACGTAAGTGCCCAAATCTTTAGAAAAACTCTCTCTTTTTTCTCCAATTTAGATACTCAGATTCCCCTCTGTTATTGCCTGCCCTGCCTTGGAGAAGATGTGACCACTGCAGGAGACGGTCACTGGAGGCACAGAAACACGTAGCTTGATCATGACCAGCTGTCTCAATAAAAGCAGAGGGAAGCGAGGCACCGGGAGTGGCCTGGTGCAGCTCTTGTGCTGCGGCAGGAGGGACTGTGGCAGGAGGAAATGTACAGGGAAACCTGTGGCACATATACATTGTGAGAGATGTCAGAGTGGCCATACTGAGTCAGACTATTTGTCAATTTGGCCCAGTATCGAGCCTCTGACCATGGTCATAGCGGACACATAAGCAAGAGTACAAGAACAGGTTAGGCGTGTTTTCCCAGAATACTCTTCCAGCCTTCAAAAATTTGCAGCTCCTGATCCAGAAGGGTTATTCTGGTATTTAAAGCCTGAAGTGGATGTTTGTGAATTCGACCAGTTGTTTTTGATCCAATATGAGTATTTTACCCTGCCTCTGGAAGAACCATTTCCTTTTACCAGTTCTGCCCTGGCCACCCTCTGATGTCACTGGGTCTCAGTGGGACACTGAGCTCATGTGGGACAACCAACAGTCATTCCCTACCCACCTTCCCACGCCGCTTGGTGGATTTCTAGCACATCCATCCTTGGACACGTCCTTTCCTGGGCTGGAGAGTCCTGGTCTCTGTGGCTGCTCCTGGTGTAAAAGCCGTGCCACACCTCTGAAGATCCTGGTTACCCATCTCTGAATCTTTTCCCATCCTCTCATATTTGTGATGAGGACAGATGTGCCCTCTGCCAAGTGATACTGCAGTTATGAGGTGCCAGCACTATCTCTGTAGCTGCGAGACCAGCCTTGCGACCAGCACTAGTCAGAGCAGCCCTGTCCTGCTTCCTCTGCTCCACTCCTCCTCCTCCTCTCCTCCAGCCGTTCTGCTTTACCTGGGGCTGGGCAGGGGATGCTGCACTTGTATTCCCCTTCCTGTCACCTCTTCTGATGTCGCCCATCACCTCTGCGGCCGAGGACCAGAGCACAGCTGGGCTGCAGGGCACTCGCCAGCCCCCCAGCAGGAGCGGGTCCCCCGGTGACCCTGGCTGGGGTGGACGGTTGTGCCACCATCACTCCTCCTGGGAGGGAGTTGACCCCAGGAGCAGGTCCCTTCCCTGCAAAATTGGGTAAGCTGGGGGCAGGGGGAGAAGTCAGAGAGGGAGGTGTGCGAGAGAGAAACCCTTCACCCTGAGATCACTGGCCCCTTCTTCACAAGTTTAATATTTGATGCCATAGCAATGGTCTTTTTTCCTCCCCAGCATGTCAGTCCTGTGAGTTGAATGTCACCCTTCTCATGTTGCCCAGACTTGCAGCCATGAGCTCTTGCAAACTGCCCAGCCTTATTGCTGTGCCACACTGCGAGCTTACAGCCCATTTTCTGGCTTTGCCCCACATCATTCCTCCCAGCACTTTTCCAACATTGCTGCTTTCCAAACATCTCCAGCCCCATCAAACAGCCGCACATGTTTCTTCATTTCTTCTGGGTGTATTAGCTTGTGTTGTCCAGGTTGGATTTCATTACTATTATCCTCCAGATAAGGCTACTGCCTGCATGATAGACTTTGCCTCCTACTATGAGATTAACTGCAAATTTAATTTGAGAGCTTTTCATCCCCTCTTGATACCTACCATTAACAACAATAAAAGTAGAATTCAACAACTGAGATTCCCAGCACCCTTTGGGTACCTGTCCTTATTTTGGTATATGGTTCTTGTTCGTTCGGTTTTATCTATTTACAGTCCTTCAAGTAGTGTTTGGTATACAGAGCAGCTCTCTGACATGCTATTAATCACCTTCTTTGAAACGACTGTAGAAAAGATATTGGGCTGTGAGCCAGTACTTTTGGGATCACGTTAACGGTTTGCTGTCGTATTTCAATCGCTTGTGCTGTGCAAAATAACCCAAGATGTCCCTCCCTCAGGGTATTAAGTAAAGATTGCAGCCCCTGTGATAAGGGAAGATTCTGACAAGCATTAATTTGCAGGGAGCAGTTTGTCAGGAAATAAAGGGCAAGAGCATCACCAAACGGCCTTTTCTTGTGCAGGGGGTGCTTTACATATGTGCACGCACATTTTGGGAGGAACCCTGTTTCCCCAGCATTCTCTCATTGCTACGAATATCGGGGTGCATTCGGGTGGTTTTCAGTATCCAGAGCTTTCACTTTATGCAGATTTAGAAAATCCTTAATTAAACACAGAAGGCATATTATCCTGTCTCCTTTCATCAGCTTGGTATCCATCAACTACAGCTGGCACAAACCAATTATCCCTGTGGCAACCACAGCTTTTGACAGCTCTTGACACAGACCGCTTTCAACTTGTAGGCACCCCATGCTATTTTTGTGCTTATGCAGATGATCGAAGGCTGCGCCGTGCACCTCCTTTTCTTTGGGGAAGAGCTGCTGGACTTCTGCAGCGATGGCAGTCAGGAGAGGGCCTCCGAGATGGCTCTTCACCAGCGGCAGCAGCCGGTGGCAGCGGTGCGGCCGCCCGCGGTGCAGTGTAGGAGAAGTTGACCGTCCTCATACTCAGGAAGGAGGATGTTTCCACCAGGTCGAAGCTGATGCTCCAACTTTCTTATGGTGGCTGTCATTCCCTGCAGCCCAGCGCTGCCAGGGTCGGTGACGGATACCCTGAGATAAGCCAGTGTGATGGGGCAGCCCTCCTGTTGTACGGGAGGAGTGTGATGCGCATCCCACCGTGCGGGCTCTGGGAGACGGATATTGTCTCAGGCTGCCTACGAAGCGCTACGATCACCTGTAAGCTGTGGAGCAGCACACAAGGCAACAGAAACCTGTTGCAATGTTTGAGAGGAGGGAAAAAAAAAATAGTACTGGGAGGTCTTTCAAGGCACCAACGTCAGTTCATGGCTAATTAGAGGGCAGGAAGCTTCCTGGGCTAGTGACCAGACTGGCTCGGCTTCGTGGCTGCTCTGCAGCTGACAACAAGCCGTAGGTGACCGGGAGCTCAGGCGCCGGCTGGGCATCTCCGCTCCACTCGACAGCAAAGCCAGCCAGCAGCCCGCAGTCGCTCCCCACACAAAGATGGTCTCCGGGCTCAAAGGGAGATTTAGCATTTTTCTTAGTTTGATCCACTTATCCTTCTCCAAGAGCCCGAGCCAAAAGCTATCGACTTAAAGGGCTTTGCATCAGGTTCCTAGTTTGTGGGAATGAGGCACAGATGAAATGGTCCCAAATGTCCTCATTTATAAAAATACTACTTATTTTCTGTCTGTGCTTAATTGCATGACCAATCTAACAAAAACATGAAGCATCTAGTAGGACATAGTCACTATCTTAAGGACACAAAATTGTATTTTCCTTTGCAACACCTGCCCACAGATTTTTAGTCCAAATCTCCTCTCCAAATGAGCATTTTAGAAGTGAGATCAAGGAGGATCCAGGAGAGTCCCTCAACTCTTTTTGTTTACCTCAATAAGCTACAGCTCTGGGCTGCAAACCTGGGTTTAGGTTTGCATGCTTTTCTCCTTCTAACCTTTGTTGGCATAATTTCTGGATAAATCTGCAATATACAGGCTTTTGAAGAATCAATATAGAGATTGTCAAAGAGTCAAGAGTCTGATTTCCCCCCACACAGAGGCTGTTTTTTCTGAGAATGAGAAACAGCATACCAAGTACCAGTCTGTGGAGCAGGAGAACAATTTTATTACCAAATGCAGAACATTCTCAAATTCCTGGAGTTTACATTTAAAAGGAGATGTCTAAGAACTTGAGGTTGATATTTTATATGTTGCATTTGGGGGTGTTTTCTGAACAAATCTTTTAGGGAATTTTTTCCCAAAGTACCTCCATGCGTGCTTAACTGGATTGACCCTTTAAAAATTGTCTCTTCTGTAAAAAGGTAACATTTTGTAAAATTCCGTATTAAAATTGTATGGATTTTTGTGAAGTCTGAAGACACCATCAGATGTTTGGGTACCTCTTCAACACGCTGGTAATTTAGGCTCTATAATTTTAGCCACTGGAGGGCTCCCCAATTTTTTAATTAATTTAGTAGGACATACAGTATGAAAGAATGGAGGAAGGAACTAAAGCAGGGTGGTCCTAGTCACTACCACAATATCTACAAATACTAATTTCATGCAAATTCTAGGTATTCTGCTGTGTGTTCCTCAACCGAAATACTGGAAGAAAATTTTAGTATTTCTGGCATCAAAAATATCCCACTATGAGCTGGCCAACCAGCAAGACTGGGTGTAACTGACTAGCTAGATATACATAAAAATACAGGCAAATTAAAGTTTCAGGACTTGGTAGCATCACACAATCAGGAAAGTTCCCCACAAGTTTTACTTTAATTTACAAGTCTTTTACTTTAATATATCAGTTTTTGTGTGGATAATTTACATTATCATTGCAGCCCCCCATACTACCAGCCTTCCAACTCACCTCTCTGCTGCTGTTTGACTGATACGCTCCTCAGAGGCAGCTGGCCAGAGAAACTGTCTTTTTGGGTTTTTGTTTGTTTTTTTTTTTTTTAATAATTGCCTACATTTTCTATGCTGAAGATGGTTGCTCATGCCCAGATCAGGTTGCAGCACAGAACAGAGTCCTGCAGCTCTCTGGCCGTTGCACCTGAGCACTGAGCTAACATCTTCCAAGATCCTATTCTTCACTCAAGGAATTGCTTTCCTCTAAATGGAAGAAAGAAAGGAGAGCAAAGAGAGAGAGGAGACATCCAAATGAAACCATAGTAAGAGTGCCTGGTGAACCAAGAACATCCTGCTTTTCCAAAAGTAGAGACGTCCCAGACCGCGCATGGCACGACTCCTGCAGTCACATATACAACATCTGCTTTGTAGGTATACAGGCAACTATGGAGGTGGCACCACCTGTTTCACCCCTCTGGATGCACAGTCCATCCCAGAAACTAACTGAAAGTTTGGCTCCAGCTTCACAGACTTAAGCTGCAGAAAAAAGCAGAATCTCCCCAAATAATGGTGCTCACCCATACCTGCTGTGGTCAAGGGACTGGCTGGTTGCCCTGCCATATCCATGCCTGATCTCATCAGAGACCTGTGTTGTGCCTCTTGCCAGAGCTCACTGCACTTGTGTTCCCTACAGAAGGAGAGCTGATGATTGATAACCTTCTGCAATGAAACATTTGCTGGCGAATACAGGAGGACAAATAACAGGCGTGCCTGTCCCACCGGCAACCGCTTTGTCAGAGCTAGGCTTCAACTACTTTTGTAGTGTTGCAAACTTCTCCATCCTACTGACCTGCCAGCTGACTCACCAGCGCTACCCTGATCAGGCACAGACCCAGCAGCCTGGTGCGATTAGGATGATGCAGCTACGCAGAGGTTTGTATGTATACTGCGGAAAGCAATATGGATGGGAAAAAGCTGAACTGTGTGGCTTAGACTTGCAAATCGTAGAATCATAGAATTGTTTTGGTTCAAGACACAGAGAATGCAAGCACCCGTCAATGTGGGTGCGTTCAGTCCGTCCTTAGGACAGAGAAATGAGTGGCATCAAAGTTTCCCTCAACTCTGTACAAGGCCTTCGTGCAAGGCCACCCCGTATCTCACCATGGTGAGCAGTAGTTGTAGACTCCCTTAGCAGAGAGGCATATTTGTTGCTAATGAAATATTAACCCAGATGAAGGGCTGGTAAATATTTGAATATCAGACATTCCTCTACTCTTCAGCTTCCCACTTGGCACAAATCACTGCCACGATTTGGAATCTGATCAAACATGTTTCATGGGTACAAAGAGGCTAATTTGTAAAGAAGGATTAATTCCTCTACAAGACCAGGCTGGTTGGAGTTTCTCTTTCCCCTTTTCATGCTGCAAGGCTCTCAAGCTTTTTTCCACACAGCACTTCTGTGGAGAATTTTTTCACCAACATGACTTACAGCCTTTTGAGGCCATGTGCTTTAATTCAGAGACCCGGCAGCTGAAAATTCTTATTTATCCACAAGGCAAGTAGACTTTTGCCCTTGGCACTATGAACATCTTTGCAGTAACCCTTCAGCATACTTGGAGCTTGACCTGTAGAAGGGCAGGCAAAGTCATAGCAAGCCCTGGGACCAGAATAGACAACGAGCAAAGGTGGCAAGTCATGCCAAATGTAGTGTGGATACCTAGAGGTGGTGCAAATGCAGTTCCCTTAGGACATGGGAAGTGAGCAGAAACAAGGGGAGCACGTGGTGACCTTCCCCTCATGCAATGGAGGTATACATACCATGGTGATGAAGGCCACATTTCAATTACAGGTGGCGTGGAACAGCATTGCTTTTTGTTTTAAATGGGCTGCCCCACCATTTCAGTGGGTGCCCCTTAGCACTCTGTGAGAAATTGTGTATTATCATTTCCTACGCATCTTTCTCCCACCTTTTCTGAGCATGAAGGCTTCTGTCACATTTCCCTCGCTTCTCCGTCAAGAATCCTCATAAATTTTGTATATCCTCACCAAGAGCATCAGTACACTGAGAAAACACAACTGCAGTTTTAATAGGGGGTTTCTGCACTGTGGGACTAGAGCTTGGGATCGATTGCTTTCTCTTACCCAGTTTATCTCCTCCCTCGAATTAGTATTTCTCACTTCAAACAGGAGCTAGCTGGCTTCAGAGCAAAGCTGTGTTAAGCCCATTGGATTCACCTACAGAGGCACAGCCCCTGCGCTGCAGACTTTTTCATCTAAATAACCAGAGGCAGAGAGTGGGAAAAGGGAGGCAGTAGTATAACTGCTCCGGGAGGGGAAATGACCCCAAAACTGTGCGAGGGGCAATTTGCTAGAGCAAGCTGTGGACGTTACTGTGCATCTTTATCTGTTGGATAACCCTCCCCACGTATACCCTCAACACGCCTTGCCCAAGCGGGGTTCCCTGCTGCGATGCCTCCCCCCGGGACCCCCACCGTCTGCACCCACTCTGCGGGAAGCTCCTTCTGCCCCACACCTCGGGCACAGAGATGGAAGTCCCTGTACTTGCTCCATCCTGGCGTTGCTGGTTGACCTCCCTGTCTTCTCTCCCCAAACTGGCAGGAGCCAACTTAGCTGGCACTGAAACACCAAAGTCACCCAGCAATGTTGTTTGCTGTGGGCAAGTCTGGGTCTTTTTTGTTGCCTTTTGAAGAAAGATGCCCTCCTAGTCTGGAAGCAGACTCTGTTGGCACCAAATAAATGATATCAAAGTAACTCTGCAGTCTGAAAAGGGGACTTTTCACCTCATCCAGAGTCAACCACCCTACCCAGCTTGCCCTGGTGCCCTGGGACAAGACCCGTGCCCCACTGCATGTCTTGTTTTAGTCATCACCCCAGCAGAGCCACACAAAACAAGCGCACAGAGAAGCGTCTTCCAGACACGTGTGTTGATCATTAGTTAAATGAATTAATTTAAACAACAATTTGGCATTAGAGCTATCACAGAACTTTAAAATCATTAAGTGTTCAATTATTTCCTAGAAAAGCTTTGAAGTAGTGCTTTTAAATTCAGCTCTCCAACCGCTATCAGCGAGCTGCAGAATGGGACATTTGCGTACCCCTGGCTTGGATGCTGGCAGCCTTCCTGTCTATTATTTTATTGGGTCTAGATGCAGATTGTGGCAATAATGTAAAGGTTTGTCAAAGTGTTTTTTACTGTTTGGTTTTAAATTTACATTACAAATGCCTCTTAAAAAAGATCCAGTTAATCTCAGCTTGGCCTGTTGCCTGGGAAATTTTCCGTGTGGTGTTTAATATTAAATATAGCTCTTGAAGATTTCTTTATTTGCTGAAGTGTTTGTAATTATTTCTGTTTTCATCACAGTTTGAAATTAGTTATTTCGTGAGTACACAGGTAAGAATGAGACTCTTCCTATGCTTCATGCAAAAATCACCATCATTTTGTTAATCACTGAAAAGCCATTGCTAATACATTAGCCTGCAGAAGATGAGAAAGGGAGAACTGAAAGGTTTCTGTAAGACTGCCTAAAGAAATGGCAGAAACGCGATACAGCTTTCAAACACAGACAAGGCTTCATTCTTTCTGTCTTGTTTGATAAAAAATGAACCACATAGTGAATGCTGTAGCTTCGTGTTACTCCTGTCAAATCTTTAGTAAGTGGGTGTCCAGGGAATTAGATCATAAGCGGAGGAATGTTCCTCTCATTTGAAAGGTTTCTCATTGTGTTTATTAATTTAACCGTTAACTTTAAGAAGGCAAAATATGCTGTTTTCAAAGGGATTCAATAAAGCGAGATCTGCCTGACCCCTCTACAGGCTATTCTGAGAGACACTTATCCTATGTATCAATGGAAATATCCAGAGAGAATACATGTAACATAATTATTCATAAAAGAGAGCTAAATCACTGAGCAGTTACACATCACTTAGGCTGAAAATATCTTTCAATTAAGGTAGGAATGAAGTAATATCACATTTTATGCAAGTTCCCATCAATAAGCCTGACACATGCCAGCTCCCATTTAATAACATATTTTACTTCTAATAATTCTTCTTTTTTTCCTGGTTCAGAAAATGTGGAAGAGGGCTCAACTGTTCACAGGAGTGAAATGTGGTTGTAGCAGAAATCGAAGGTTTCATGTTTCAGGGCACAGAACAATCCCCATCTGAGGAGGCTAAGATGCACTCTCCCGTTTGGAAAGGAGAACCGGCATCACTGAGATGCCTCATCACCGGACACAGGAGGTGGGACAAGAGGGAGCATTGACTAAAACCAGCCTGACAAGTCCTGTGATTCATGCACCTCCATTTCTGTTGCCAAAATGTTTGGGAGGTCCTTTCTGCGTAAGCCGGTGCTACCTACCTCCTGTGAGTAAATCGAAACGGGCAGGCAGTTCTGGCACACAAGTATTTTCAAAGCACTAGGCTTGCTCAAATTAAGTGAATAAAATACAACTTCATCCTGAGCAGCAACGGGCAAGAGAGAGAGAAGTAAAAAAGCAAGGTGCAGGAGATGGGTTAGGACTGGGGAGTCATCCTGGGTGGTGGGCCCTGGGCAACCAGAGCACCGTTTCCAGCCCAGGCGACACGCTGCAGCCGGTGAGCTGGAGAGATGAGGCTCTATTTGCTTCTGTTTAGCATCCTAAATCCTGCTCTGCATGGATTGCAGGGATGCGCTGCACATAATCCCACTCCCCAGCACCTGGATCTCAGCGTCTGTAGCACGGAGAGACACCAGGCTGGGAAGGGAACCAAGGACACCTAGAAGCCATTCCCTTGGAGCCTCGCTAAATCCAACCCCACACAAGCATGCTCAGTCAGGAAACAGAAGGGCTGCAGCTCCCGACAGGCAGCTCTAACAGCAGTGTAATCAGAGAAAAAAAAAGCAAAGCCATCCTGCAGCAGCACTTAGGAAGCAACTGCAAGGCTGCAAAAGCAGCAACGCGGGCAGCAGCAGCTAGAACCTGAATTTCCATCTCAGCATCTCGTGCTTCTCTCCTTCTCTTCTTCGATTATTTCCCCTCTCCTTCCATTATTTTTCACCCCAGTGAAGGGGTGCAATTTGGGATTCACCCATTTACGTGTCTAGTGCCATTTCGGGCACCCTCAGGTTGCAGAGAGCTCTGCACAGCCCTGGCAGGTCCCTGGGAGCTCTGCTTCCCCGGAGCAGATGCTGAGACCAGGTGGGAGAGCAGAGGAAGTCTCAAAAGGCATCACGCCCTTGTGTTAGGCGACTAACTCAAGGTAAACTCGAGGAAATCCCAACAGATGCACGAATCTAGAATTAAAGGAAAGAAAGGTAAAATCCAACAAATGATTGTCAACACTGCTCTAAATTTAGTTTGTATAAACACACACATACAGATATGTTTGTATATGTTTGTATAAAGAAATACAAATAAAAATAAAATGTATTTTTATAAAGTAAAATAGTGTATTATTACATGTTGTGAGAAATAACACTTTAAATCAATTGAATGTGAAATACAGCAAATTCTGCATAGCAAACACCTTTGCTGAAATGTTTTCCGATGCATCTAACCAGTGTTAGTCTAACCAGTCCTGGCCTTCCAGGAGACACCCAAATCCGGCAAGCTGCGTGGCAGGAATGCTTTTGGTGGTCTTTTGGGCCATTTCTTATGTATTGCGATATGACAGCCCCATGTACAGCCTGGCCTCATTCATCTCACAGGAATAAAGTTACTTTTCAGACCTAATGACAAGTGCTGTGAAGTTTCTTAGGGTTTTAAGGTATGGGAAGAGTGGAAGTAGAACTTGAGCTTTTCTTGCTGTCTTGCTAAAACCTATTCATATTGCTACACTCTCATCTGATATTGCCCTTCTGTATCTTGCTGATATTTCCTAACAAACAGACCCGTTCTCCCAGGCTCATTAAAGAAAAAATGAAAGCAAGAGGGACCAAGGAAGCTGCACATTAATACTGATGAAAACTTAAGAGGACAGAGGGTCTTGCAATAAGTCTTTCCTATCCCTCCCAGGAGGTGCTCCAGCAGGGAAATAATCTGACCCTCCATACTGCAATCTAACAAGTGCAGGATTCGTTTCTGATTATAAACTACCCAGAAAGCCATAAGTGTAACTCTGTTACACGCATAAAAGATATCATTCTTCAGGAATGTGATGATTTCTTAAGTAGATACTGTTTGCAACAGGTCAAAAAGTTTCGGCAGAAGAGGTTTCTGCTGAATGTTTTATGGGAATTTACGTTATGTTTTGTATGACATATATCTGTAAATGAAACTAAGAAAAACAAAGGTTTTTATCTTGTTGAAATGAAATGCTCAAACATCACTCATGTGAGAAAATTATTAAGTACCAAGTCAACAGTTCCCAGAAATCTTAGGTAGTGTAAAATTTGAAATTTTTGTCTCTTGGTTCCAATTTAGAAGGATTTTTCCCCTGCCTCAGATGTCTGTCCTTGGAAAAGAAAGACGTTCAGGCTCCCAGCAAGCTCTGCTTTTGTGTTGTTCACCTATACTGCCAGTCTCCTGAGCTAAACAAATACAATTATCTTTATTGACTCTGCTCTCATTGTCATGAGTTGGTTGACTTCAGCTGTTCAGGAGCCACTTAGAAAGTGTAAGTTGTCTCTGAGCAAAGGCAATGGCTTTCCTCTGTCATTCATTACACCACATCTTCAAGAAGGGCAGAGGAAGCAATTTCAGTGTTAACCTTCTTCAATAATGCTAGAAAGCTTTATGGTCCGCAAATGTGCACTCACCTCCTTCTGTGCAGCCTCCAGATACAACTCCAACGAATATACTTGTATTTATTGACTTGTGAACTGGCTTTTAAATACACCCAGATAACCCCTCCCAGCTGCCCTCCATCGCTGTTCTCAGTTATATTCGCGTGGTTTGGAACAAATGGTCCCGATTTCTCTGGAGCTGTGGGATCTGGGAAATGAAGTGCGAATGTGATTTTGCACCAAATGTTAGAGTCTATAAAAGTAGTCACCTAACGCACTGCATTTGTTTATACCTTAAAAATATCATAAACCTTTGCGCAGATAACATGGCCAAAGCCCACAAGGACCGAGGCCGGCGTGTTGCAACAAGCAAGGGCGCAGAAATGGGGTTGCCGTGAGACCGGCCGGGAAGTCCTGGAGAGAAGCGTGAGGGCACATGCGATGCTGTGACCTGAATGCATTTCAAGTGCGTCAGCTCAAGCGTAGATGCGGGCAGCGCCGGGCACGTGCTGTGCAGCGTCAGATCTGCTGCGCATCCCTGTGAGCTGAGCAGCGCAGGCAGAGCGTGCCTGCCCAGTGTTTCTGGACCTCTGCAGGCAGGTCACAGCAACTGCTACTGCTCCAATCTGTTTGCCAGGTATGGCCGGACAGTGTGTCCTTCAAATGCTGCTCAGAGTTTGTGACTGGACACGTGTGGGACAGTTCAGGCAAGTGGTATCACTATAGAGCTGCCGACAAAACGAAAAGTGAATTATGACATAGGAAATCTCATGCTAGACCCTGTCATGCTTCATGTGGAGACAGCTGCGGCTGCAGTCCTGGTTCCTGGATGGATGACCCATCTCTGTTCGCTAACAGTGTGGGAGAGCCGTCCGACTGGAACAGGTTACAATGGGCTTCCTATGGGACGGGGAGGCGGCTGTGCATCAGGAAACGCCAAGGATGCGCAAGATCCCACCGAGGAAAAGGGCATAAACCATTGAGGGAACCCACAAGACACTTTTCGCACGTGTGAGGAGTCGGTGCCGTGCTCTGCCACCCTGCACCAGTGAGTTTTTAAGCAACCCGGGCAGAGAAGCAGCTTCAATCCTGCCAGCAGCAGATAAAATGGGATGGGTAAGATGGCTCCCCTGGAGCTGGCTGCCCCGCTCCTCCCACAGTTCTGCCCCAGCAGGGACGGGGAACGGCTCCCGAAGAAGCGACTCAGTGCTTGTGGGTTTTCAGCCTGGCCTCTAAAGCGAGGAGACGCGGCGGGTGGCTGGGAGGTAATAACAGCTTCGATTTTAATGTGCTTCTGCATAGGGGTCAGAGTCCGTATAGAGTCACGGAGCTAATGGGGCCAGTAAGGTTTTGGCCTGGCCAGTAGATGAACAGGGGGCCGAGAGGAGAACCCAGAAAATGCTGGCAGAGGGTGATGAAGGCAGCAGCGCTTGCGCTTATGTGTTACTGAGCCGGGGTGAAGGCGCTTGCCCGTGGCTGTTAGAAGGCACTGGCATTTCCCAGCAGGACCCCTAAGAGACGAGCTGGCACTTGCCCCTTCAAAGCAGGCTGAGCTCTTGATATTTCAAACCGATACAGGAATGACAGGGCATGAGGTGCAACCCCTGACAGAGGGAGGGGCTACGGATGTGAAAAATCAAGCTCCCAAGGAAAGCTCTTCGTTGGAGATTTTGTCACGGGCCCCTCCTTGTTGCCTAAGTGCAGCTGAAAGACCTGATGTTTATTTCTGTGGAAAATACTGCCGTTCTTGTCGGGACCTACCCATCCGCAGCGGCTGCCTTGGCTCCAGCGGCTGCCTTTGCAGTTCAGAGCCAAGTGAGTCAGCTCTCAGGGATACAGGATGCTGGTGGTGGCGGCTCTCATCTGGGGCTCAAATGGCCAAAAGACGAAAAAACAGGGAGCGTGTGACTCAGAGTTTAAAACTGATGTGGTTCTGTGGGCTAAACATTCTTTTTAATGCAGTGGCTATTTTTTCATGTACAGTGCACGCTCTGAGAAGTTCCCACATGAATTCACTTACCACAAATCGTTACTTTAGTTCTGACACAACGCGTTATACAAACACAGCACATATATAAAATCTATAGTGAGAGAGCGCAATCCTGTAACTGGTTTTACGATAAAGGAAAGAATTAATAGGAACACCAAAACAACTCTTTAAAAATCTCATAAAGCAAAACCAGATTGAAAAACGTTAGTGATAATACCAATGCAATTCCAGTTTAACTCCATTAGAACTGAGAAATTACCAGTAAATGACAAAGAAGTGTTTGCTGCACACCAGAAAGTCCAGATAACGTCAGATTTTGTTAGCTTTTCTCACGTTATCTGTATACAATACTGCTCAGTCTCTTAATGGAAGTAAGCTTTGGCCTGGAGTTTGCTCCATTCCAGAAAATAATGTCTGCCATTGGTGTGGCACGATTGCTAGGTATTTTTCACTGAATGTACACAGTCAGTTCCTTCTACCTTTACATTTAAAGGTTTTATGGACAAATACAATGTCCTATAAAATGGTACTGTAGAATCTGTGGCTGCATTTGAGTTCACACATCCCCTGGTTAACAGTGAAATATATTTGTTCGAGGTTCAGTAGTCACCGACATTATTCATTTATTACCTGTTGGCGGATCTGTTTGCGCTATATCATAGGGTGTGCAGGAATGCCTGGTTTACATTTTCTGAGAGGCTGCATTTTTATTTCAGCACACCTATATACACGGTCAAGCACCCAAATTCAGCTGGAAACTTCTTTCACATCAGTGGGTTTTTCTTCGTTTCCTTTTTTTATAATAGTTCAGAAAAAAAACAAGAGCACAACAGTATACAATAGGCATACTGTTGTCAAGATTAGAAAGCAAGCTCCCCAAAGCCTTCAGAAGGAAACAAAGAGACAAGGCTATCCTTGAATCAAATTACGACTCCTTTCAGCAGTGTTAGCAAATACTTTTCCGAAGTATGAATATTTTCCCCTTTTCCAGGACCATTTTTAAAATGTTTGGTTCTGCTTTGAAAATTGCCTGATATTAGGCTTACATCTAATTTATCCAAATCCAGTCTCTCCATCATGGATGTCACCTCTTTGCTTCAGGAAAAAAAAATATAAATCCACGTTTCCAATAGCAGCCCTCTAATCTGCACTTGGAAAAGCCCGCTCTGCGCGCACGTGTATGTGCAGACACACACGTGTGCATGTGTGTAGTAGGCAAAGGGACACGGCTAGGAAGGCAATCGGGTAATTAAGCAACTGTGGAAATAGCTCTGACAGCCGTCCGTCAGACCTTAGCCATTTCCCCTCGCCCTCCCTGCTGCCGCGGAAGCCCCCGGGTACCCGTCAGAGCGGTTCCCCCGCGTTGCTGGGAGCAAAGCTTACCGCGGGCTGCCGGCACGACGCGCCTGCAGGCTGGGGCAGGGTCAAGACGGGAAGCCCACAGTGAACCTTGTAACTCGGACCAAGGGTTCAAGCCAGGTTGAAAACAGAAACCGCGTACAAAATCCGACTCTAAATTGGGCAGTTAGTGCAAGTGCCGTAACCTAACGCTGGTCAGAAACGTGTCAGGTCTCCGGCTAGAAATGAAGTGCCTCTCAGGGACTTATGCCGAAGCTGACGCTGGAGGATAGGGGTCACCCGTCGTCACTCAGGGAGCGCCGTGCTGAGGTGCAGCGGGTGGCCGCAAAGCCGGGTGGGTTTTTGCTCTGAAGGTCCTGTTCACGAGGGCAGGTGTGCAGTGACCCTACACCAGCTGCCTGTAGCCACAGTCATCCTCACGGAGGCAAAGATCTGTCCGGCTCCGTCAGAGGAGGACCAGGCAGCGACTCTTCCCTGAGAGGGGTTAACCCTCTTTAAGCTTCTGAGTTTGGCCCAAAGCTTTCCTGACGGCTTCACTGCCGCCACATAAGTTTCAGTCCACTGGGCTGAACAGGGGGGAAAACACAGTATGTCAAAGAGCTGCCTCCCGCTGGATCCCGTTTCCACTACCCAGGTCTCAGGGCTGCTGTAGCTGCTCCCCGGGCGCTGGGGAAAGGGGAGCAGAGGCGCGTGGCTGGTGGCTGCTCGGAGAGTTCGTGTGACCTGTTCTAACCTCCAGTATAGGTGTCATCCAAAGGTGGGCTGCTGACAGATCATGTGTAGGGAAGGTACTTGGAGCAATCTTCATCTTAAATTAAGATTTTTTTTTTTTGTGTAATTACCAATTACCATAACAAAGAAACTGAAGGGGCTGATCTGATGTGTATTGAGAACAGTTTTGTTTCCACCTCTTTTCTCTTGTCTTGGGAATAAAACATGCAAAGTACCACGGAAGAAACTTTCTAATAAATTGTTGAATTATAACTAAGCATTTGAAAGATTACCTATATATCTATGTATACATCTATGTATACATAGATATATATATGTAGGAAAGCATAGAAAAGTGTCAAGTTGACAGACAATATTAGTCTTACCTTATGACTAACAATCCCCCTGAAAAAAGTGACACGCTGTGTCTCTTTCCCTTCCTGTATTTTGCCGTCATAATTTCTCTTGCCCTCAACCGCCTGCCCCTGCAAGCCAAGCTAACGAGCCAAAATCTGGAGTTCCCCAAAGAATCCTACTCGTTGTGCCCCACCGCTCAGGGCAGACAGCGAGGCACTTGCTCTCTGTGACGCTCTTCAGGTTTTATCCCAATTATTATAATGGCAGTAACGTCAGAGTCCTACAAATATGGGTGAGGTACTACCTGCCTCCTCCTTTTCTTCTGCTTAACTTGTGATCAAAGCAGTCCCAGTTTCCACCCTGACTACTCTTAGGACCTACCTAATATAGGACGTGCGCCGTGGAGCTGCTGCGTGCTGGCACGCTGCCTCCAGCCGTGGTGTTCTGGAAGTGTCGCATCACGCAGGGTGCACAGTAGCCATGCAAGTCGCTGTTGGGTTTACGTGGCAAGCTTTTGGTAGCGGGGGGGCAGCGTCAGCTCCCCATGTGGTGCCACCAACCTGGGCTCTCTGCAGGGTCAGGAACCCCGGGGATCCTGGCACCTCTGGCTAAGCCAAACGCAGTCCAGAAACGTTGAACTATGAAGTTGCAACAGCCCTCTACATCTAGACAGATTTTTTAGAAAGATGAAAGAAAGGAATATACCCAGGGAAACATGGCTGAACCCGCGTTTTTGTAACCTGCAGTTTCTTTCTCCTGGCTTCCCTTCTTTATCACTCAGACATTTGAGCTGCATCAAGGATTTCTTTCCTTTTCCATCACTGACTTTTCCATTTCACTTTGTAGGTCATTTTAGGCCCAGGAACTAGCTTCCCTTTTTCTAGCTAACATTCAATGTAACTTCAAAGCATTCAATTAGGTTTCTGTCCTTATCTTCTCCTCTACCTTGCCAGCTCACCATGTTTGTTCCAGGCTTTTCTAACTTCTCTCTGATGCCCCGCTCTTCCCTGCCGCTCCTTACATTGGCGGTGCCCTCCCTGGAAATTAACTCCTGCCACGTACCTTACCTTTTTTCCCCTCTCCTCCTCCTCAAGTTCTTGTAAATCCACTTGCTTTAGGGTGTATTCCCATGACAGAAACTGTGCCCCTCAGCATTATACCTCTTGGGCTTCCTTTGATCAAAATGTCTCCAGGGGAAAAAGCTTCTCTTCACTGCTCTGTGTGCTTTAGTCAGTAAAGCTCCAATCCACACCTGCTTAAAGAAGCTTAAGTAATTCGTATATGGGCAGTGACAGCACTGTAAACATCATTTTTCATAAAAACGTACACCAGGGAATACAAGGTTGGTAGGTAGCTCTGCATTTGCATTATTGGGAAAGTGCTTAAAGGGACAAGTGTTAAATACTTACAGCTCTGTTATGAACTCTAGCTACAGTAAGATTTGCTTATTTTCTTGCACTAATATACCCGTGCTGAGCAGCTGAGAATGAAAACTTGGCTGGGTGTGGGTGCGTTTACATCAAACTCCTTCTTCTCATTTGTCTGCAGATACTCATTCTGAGACAACTAACTTTTCTAAAATAAGTTATGAAGGTAGGGAAAACATCAGTTTGTTTGGCACAAAGGATTAAAAAAAAAAATTACGCTTTTTTTTTCAATCTTTGTCAATTTAGCCCTGTTTTCTTTTGAAGGTTCTCATTAACTAGTAACCACATTTGAAAAGCAGTCTAATTAAGAAGCATTCATGAAAGAGAAGGGGAGAGAGAAGGCTTTGAAACAGTTGGTAATTGTTAATAGTTTTTCTACAAGCACATTCTAATTCTGCATCATTTGCCACAGCTGCGGAGTTGTAACATCTGATCCTCGACTCCTATATGAGAAGCAATCCTACCTTCTATTCTTGCATAGGTGGTGAATAGTCTATTTTCATTTATTTTGGTGCCTAACCAGCAGTCCCTCCACATGGCCAAGTGGCTTTTCTTTATTCACTTTAGCTACGTCCATTTTATATGTGAGGAACATGCCTTCCTTCTGCTCCTGAGATTTGAGACCAAGAACTTGCAGAGATATTGTGAAATACCCTCTTCAAGCACTTTATCTGCTTTAGACAAAGAGGGTTTTAGAGATTACTCCAAAGCCTACTTTCTGTATTTCCGCAGTTCTTTACTACTCTTACTATTCTTCCTAGGCTACTCGCGCTTTGATTTCTCAAACAGTTCTTCTCTTTTTCACAGTTACTTTCCTTCCTCCTTTCTCCCGTGTCTTATTCTCTGTACTCACCAGCTATTATCCCCGTTAACCTCACCCACCTGATCCTGGAGCCTTCTTTTGGGCACAACAATTAGGACCATAAGTAGGAGGAAAAACTATGTTCTTGTGACGGTACCTGGAAGTCATCTTTTTTTGTGAATGCTACATTTTATTGACAAATGCCACCTCAAGATCACCATCACATTTGTGTAGGTCTCACTTTTGTTTGCGTGTTAGAAAGCATCCTGTGCAGCGTTTCCATGGAAAGGTTCGTTTAACTTGATATATTGATCCAGAAGGCTTACTAAACCCAGAACAGATTCCAAGGGTGAAAGAGACTGTAATTCATACCAACTGGTACTCAAGGATTAAAGCATTCACCTGAGACGTAGAAGAACCAAACTGAAATTCTTACCTCTCTTTTTAGACTGGTAAATTTTTGCCTAAATATATAAAGTAGGATAGATCCTTTTGGGAGACAAAGATATTTCTTCATAAATCTGTTTGTCCAAGAAGCAGCTTGAGTCATGGGGAGCACAGCCAGACTTATTCGTGTTACCATCACACTCAGCTGATTTCTGCCCACAGAGTAATTTCCAGGTTATTGTTTGTACTCAGGTGGAGATGCTCGTACACTCTTACCTATGTTCTCTTCTCTAAGCAAAACGGTTTTCTTTTCACTCTATTCAGAATGGAAAGTTTTAAAGTCCCAATTTTTTAAACAAAGCAAAGCTCCTCAATTTTCTGGCCTGAGCCAAGTTAGATCTATATAAATGTCTAAAACCACAAGAATACCGCGTTCTGCTGGTATACCGCTGCACAAGGCTGGACCTATCAAACGTGCGTAGCGTAGCTATCTTTTCTACAAATGTGCTTGAAATAGGATTTATATCTTTTTCATAATACTTAAGATATTTTACTTTTTGCTGCTCCTCATTACTCACAGCAATTTTATGAACTGCTTTCCATTTATCCTCTGGCCAGGATGAAAGTCGCTGATAATGAGAATGAGGACTCTGCGATCCTTTCTCACAGCTGATGCTCCCGGTTCACATGTGGCCCTGGGACATAAGTCCAGAGAGAGATCTTGTAGCAAGTGCACACTCACAGGGATGCCCAGATATTGGCAGCACATGTGAGAGAATGCATTTGAGAACAAGATGGGTAAACCCATTACTGGAAAAAACCTGCAGTATTGGGGACAAACACCTTCCAAGAGTCCTTGGTTGGAGTGGCAACGATGCGTTTGGTTGATATGCTCTTACTTGTCTTAGCTAAGTCCTCTAAATCTATTAACTGAGCCTTTGCTTTTAGTGTCAGCATCACCAGGCTTAAGTATGGAATGAGGTAAAATGAGTTGCTGACACATTCAGACACTGATCTATTATCGAAAAATGTGCCTCTCCCTGAGTCCGATTGGTAGTCATTATGCATTTCAGAGGTAAATAGCACCTGTGGTGAACACTGAACCCAGCCAGCAGGAGCAAAGAGTGTTTATTAAATCAGCAAATGCATTGAGGTGGTTCCAGCAAAACCAGATAAATGAGTTCAGTTGTCCTATGTGGGGCCTCTCTTGAGGTCCTCTCTTCCATGTGCTCCTAAAGCCCTGAATTACTATAATGACCCACATGATCTGTTGAATTTGAAAATTAATATTTAACTGCATTGACTTGTTGGTAGTTACGTTGCAGGCAGATCCTCGATCCCATTTTGACAAATGGGAACTGAAAACAAAAAAAAGATGGCTTAGATCTGTTTGATAAGACTGTCACCTTAAATGGTACTTGTGTTTGCATTTTTAGAATAGGTGAAAAAGCCTTGCCATACTAGAGTGGAAGCCTCCATCCTCCATTTTAGAGATCTAGGATGACGGACGCTAAAGCAAGAGCACATCTCACTGTACACTGGCTGTGAACATAAACCCTACCCGTGTTGCAGCAAAAATCACAGTTCTGTACCTGACCAGTTAGCAGATGGCAGTTTTCTATATGTATTGACATGGAAGTAAAGTCTAAGGAGATACATGTCATATCTGTTTGTACATGCATGCATGCATCACTGGAAGAATCGATTACTGTGTTCTAAACACTATATTTAAAATAAGCAAGCAGAACTGTAGTGTAGCTACTGAGTGGCTTAGTAAACACCATATCAGAAAAACAGAAGGGTATCACAGCTCTCAGTTCGATTCTCATTTGTCATAGTAGACTTTGAGTGGCTTTCATCAAATTGCTTCATTTTCCTGTGCCTCATATTCTCCATCTCTAAGAAATCGGGATAAAGAGATCTTTTATAGGATGTTTGAGGCAAAGATTTGCTGTCAGTCTGTGCATTACTTCATTAGGAAATACTGTTTTTTTTCAAAAATGAGCATTCAAAGCATGTAAAAACTGTAAGTTCCTGTCAAGAAACATAAAAAGTTGTTTCAGAAATATCCAAGACTTTTATAGCATTGGAGTTCTTGTGAGGATGGGGCTGGGAGTACTTTTGAGGACCAAGGTATTGTGCAGTGCAGAACAAGTTACAGAAGTTCCCTTATTTCTTCATGACTATGATTCTTGCTTTGTTTTGAAACTAAAGATGATGCCTGTAGTGGTAATTAAGTGTCAGAGCAGGATATGCTCAGGGATGAAGGTGGCTATCCCAGGGCACTCAGAGATCAAATAGCATGACTGATGGCCACGTGGTAATTAAGTGTCAGTGGGATGTGCTCAGGGATGAAGGTGGCTGTCCCCGGGTACTTAGAGATCAAGTAGCATGGCTGATGGCCTTCATCAGCGAGTACAGTTTGACATCTCCAGTGAGAGCCCACCTATGGTCTAAAGATCAGCAGTTTAGCAAGATGTCATGATGGAGAAGAAACGGTGCTTTTTTCACAGCGCTGCTGTGTAACCCCTGTGTTGCTGCCTCTGTGGCACCGTGCAACCTTCTGGTCACCTTAAATCATGCAGAAGGGGTTCAGAGTGGTGGTAAGCATGCAAATGTGGTTACTGGGGAAGGTTGGCAAGGGCACAAACAGGTGGGGACAGGTCAAAGGGAAGTAAGTTGAGGAATGGCAGGGAGAAGGTGGAAAGGGGACAGGAAAGCTATACAAGGAAAGAGTTCAGGTTGTTGTTCCCTTAATTAGGATGGGAGCTCACTGCCACAAGAGCTCAGTGAGTCATTCACAAGATAATTGAGCTGTTGTAGGTGGCAGATTTTGGAAGAGAGAGATACAAAACTTGTTTCAGACCACAAGTCAATTTCAGAGTACAGAGGGCCTGCCCCTAACATGGGTGCTGATTGCTCCAGGTTTACACAGTTCTAACACAGCAAAACCACGCTGCCTCGTCTACAACAAGTCCCTAAACCAGAAAGATAGCTGGACCGATCCAGCCAGATCACTCACAGAGGATGCAGCAATAGCACTTTAGGCAGCGAGGATAAAATTTGAGTGAGTAACAGAACTGACTTTTGTCATTACTTGCAATGAAACCCAGGTGACTCATCTACCCTCAAAAATTTATTTCCATGGCACTCTCAGTGTCATTTTTGACTGTGAAAGGTTCAAGTGAATCATTTATGAACATATTCTAGCAGCTCAGCCAAGGGATATTCTTCCAAGCCTGGTTTCTTGATGAGACAAAAATGGAAAATGAAAAACTGTATTCTGATCAAACTAGAGCTTTATCCAAAATTTCACCTGAGCCCAAGAAAATTTAGTTCAAAGTTCTCCTCTGGTCTGGAGCCAGTGATTCAAACTTAATGTCTCTGCCTGTCAGAAAGGATAACGTATAATTACCTACCTCACCAGGGCATTGCAAAAATTAGTTACTATTTGCATAGAGTTGTTGAATAATTTAAAAGTCTCCATCTCTGCTTTTGTGAAAGACTGTCTTTCTAAAGCAAAACAAAGTATTAGTAATTTCAAAGTGGTAGTAGGGGAGAAAGCAGTCTCCAGAGCACAGCTTGAGTAATTCAGTGACGCCAAAAAGAAACAGGCAGGTGCTGGGGAATAGCTGGGACATGTTGTGCAGAAGGACCGGACAGCCTGCTTCTGTAGCGGGCCTCCTCTTGCAGCATCTGGGACCACCTATTTGTCATTCAGATGGAAGGTGTCTTCCATCCAGTGAAGGCATTCTACACAATATTTTGAGAAGACGGAACCAGTAATTAAAGAAAACGACAGGAAGTTGTTTTTTTTCTTTTCAGTTCAACTGCCCTGCACTCTTATCGCAACTTTCCCTCGTTTCTTGGATAACCATACCTAATGGCACCCTTTTGCCATCCCAGGTTTCAAGGGATGCCTGTGCCCCAACTGCAGTCAGAAGATGTGCATCCTCTGCTCACCTCCCAGGATTTTGTGCTGCTTTCGCCTCACGTGGCAGAACTGCAGTGACAGGGAAGCTGTAATTTGGCTTTGGTATTTAGATGGCACTTATCAAAACAGTTCATTTGCATTCACAGTCTCACCCTTGATTACACCTGACATTTTAAGTCCATTATGTTTGAAAACGTCTTGTCTGTTATTTGCAAGATAGGAGAAGCAGGGTGTGCTGTGTTCCCAAAAATTGCAAGGCAAATATCTCCTCTGTCCATGTGCTTCTTCAGTTCACCGTTAGTTTGCACTTCCATCGGCTATACTGGGTGTAGCACATCAGGACTGAGCAGAGCTATGCAACAGAGACCCGCTCCAATTATTTTTTAAGTGCTATGCTGCAGTGTCAGCACTGTGATCAGGACCCCACGCGCTATGCACCACACGCACGCGTGCCAAGGACACTGTTTCTGCATTCGGTTCTTTGGGGTAGAGACTTTCCTCTTGGGGTGTATCCTGGCTGTTCAGTGTCAAGAAAGACTTACTAGATTTTTCTTCTTGGATTGTCTGATTTGAATGGAAGTACTCAGAATTCAAATCGTAAGGCACTTCTGCTATAAATTGAGTTATTTAAAACTCTGGTGTCCAGGTTTCCTCCATGTCTAAAATAGGTGACCCTTCATCCACACAGGGTGTCACCACTTGTTTCGTTCAGGCGAGATATGTTACACAAGGTTGCAGATGCAGTGCCTTGGATAGGTTTGCGAGAAGAAACAGAATGATGGCCAAATCCATAACAATCTCAGTGCAGAAAGCTTTTTTAGTTCTATTTTCTTGCCCGAGTGTTCATTAGCTACCTAAACACCCTTAAATCCCTACATAAAGGGTGGAGGAAGGAAGGAGGAGATCAGAATGGGATTACCCTGAAGACAGGGTGTCGAGGAGTCTCCCTGAGGTCTGGGAACACCAGCTTGGTCTCCTAGGCTTGTGCTGTCCGCTCAAGTGTGGCCCTTTGTGATTTCATCTGCAGAGTCGCTTGGGTCTGTAAAAGAGAAAAAAACAGAGTAAATACAGACATTCCATTTTTACTTCCCAGGGAAGACTCACAGATACGGTTGGGGTTGATCATAACACACATTTATTTGTATCAAAACATCCTTCTGGCTAGGAGGTTCCTGACTGAGATAGGCATGTATCATCATGTACCATGGCATAGTGAAGCATCCCCATACGAGCGTGAGGTTTGCCTCATGTACGCAGTCAATGTGCTTGAACAGTTGTATTTGTGCTTTGCTCTTCAGTCCAGGATTTCTGGAAGAAATGAGAAGATGACTAAAACAGGGAAACAAAAAGGGACATACGGAGGAGAAAAAATGAGCTGTATGCTAACCCTGCCAACCACTGAGGAATGTTCTTTCCTATTTGCATAAGTATTAGTTTTATTATTTTAACTCATTGCTTCCCTCTCTCTACTTAGCTTAGTTTGGGGTTGGGATTAATTAGCATAAGATGTACAGGGTATGAATTGCAGCAGAATTCTGCTTTATTCCACAGCTGGGGTGACCGAGACACAAAAGAGCAACTTCTCATTGATATTTCTGGGAAAAGATTCAGAAAGGATTTTAACCTACATAGTTTTCATGTGTAACAGAAGCTAAAGGAAAAAGAATTACATTAAAAGAAAAAGATGGCATTCTCTACCGACCCAATCTTTCAACAGTTCATTTCAGTTACTTATATAATGAAAGACAACAGTTCCAACAGAGAAGGCAATGTACTATGAATTTTCCAATTCTGCGTATATACCCCCTGTGGTAAAATTCGTAGCAATAACAAAGAAGCTACTAAAAAAGAGCAACTTTTGGTCTAGATTTTTTTTACATTCAAAATAACATTTGTAACTAAAATCCCTTTGAACCTTATTAAGAAATTCCAGCAAACCTTTTTGCTTCAGTTTCGTGCTTAGATCAGCACAAAGGAATAAATTAGAAGCGACTACCTTATGCATGTGAGGGTCCATGGGTATATGCAATTCACGTGAGAGCCCTAGGTCTGCAGGAATATAACCGATGGACAATACAGTTGCAAAAAGATCTGTAAGAGCACCTTTTGGAAAGCAACAGCAGCTGAATGTGTTCTCGCTAATAAGTATTTGAAACCAGATTTCAGAACTAGAAGGTCTTTTCTTTTGAAACTGTGTTGGTTACAGAGAGATCTGTGTGGCTGGTGGAAAAGGACGTGGAAGCCCCAAATGTCCCATTCCATAAAAGGTCCCTTCTGATAGAAGATGCTTCTTTTTCTTTTTTTTTTTCCAAAGTCATTTCCTCCTCCTTTCTATCTGCAAGTGAAAAGTGCACTCATTTAAAGCCATGAGATCTACATTTCTTCATTAAAAGTGTATTAAAAAACACACACTAGAATTATATTGTGCATAATGCAGTCCCCATCACATTATAAAGTACCAGCAACAAGAAATATTGTCATCAACACTGTCTTATATTCATTAAGCAAATACTGCTCGAGACAGTGCTCAGATTTTCTTCGTTTTCCTATTACATGATCCATCGGACTTTATTTTCTTGTGATTATGGAAATAACTGAACATTACCCCTATAAGTTCTAGTAGCTTGCTCCATCATTTTCTTTTAATAGGTTTCAACAGCAAAGAGAAAATTAAACCAGGGAAATCTTGTAACAGAAAATGAAGAATACCTGATTAGGTGCATACAGCAAGTACTGAGGGAGGGTAGCTCGTTTTAAGCTATGCCTGTAGGGCACTTTCACCATTTTAGTTCCTAGGCACACAGTTCACCACTTACTCATATTTTGTGGGCACATTTCACACAAAAGTCTGACTGCTCGCAAGACAGTGCTTTGATGCACACTTATCCAAAAGGGAACAGGGACTGGGTTTGCATTTTATCTGGGAAATGAAAGCGGACATAGGCTTCAGCACTTAAACTGGAGCTACAGCCAGAACTAGACCTCTGCCACCCTGGCTGTCACTGCCTTGAAGGTGCCTGGGTCTACCCTGTCTGACACGACAAATTGCTCATGCACTGGGCATCGCCCCGTGCCACAAGGTGCTCCTCTCTCGGCTGGGCTAAGTGATCGTGCACTTTATTTCTGCTGAAACCTAGTGAAATCTGGGAGCTGAGGGTGCTTCTGCCCATGGGAAGGGATGATCTCCCTCCAGTCGTCATTGCCTGAGCCTGCTGGACATGCACTGATGGGACAGGGTGCAGCACAGACACCGGCAACTGACGTTGAGAGCAGCGGTGGCAGCTCCTGCACTGTCCCCTTCCATGCCCTTAGACCTCCCATAGTGTTTGCTTAGGAGTGAGAAAACTGCCCTCGGGGATGCAGTTTCCAACAACAGCATTGTAACCAGGAGGCTGCAGCTCCCTGTGGAAGCTCTGCCACCTTGCTGGAAAAGAGTTTAAGATTAACCAAAATGGGGAGGATGCAAAAGTCTGTAGTGTCAACGGGGCATTCAGCTGAGAAGGTGCCTTTGATTCATGAGGACTCTCAGGACTGCTACTGTATTTTATGCAGTAACTGCAAAAATAAACAAACATACAAACCCAAACAAAGCCCTACCAGTGAGCAACTCCTGCTCTGCTCTGGAGTTTTTTTTAATAAGGTACGGATATAAGGTGCCTTCCCTCATGACAATGTTCTAAGACGGCAGATGGAGCTTCTGCCCTGTAGCCCCTGGTCAGTGCCTGAGGCATTGGCCGACTTGACTGATGCAGCTGGATGCAAAATTGGCTGATTGTAGGTGACTTGCTGCTCCCCAGTCAGGCTAGAATAGATGGTATTTACTCATCTGTGTAGGAAGAACAGGTACACAGGTATCTCCTCCAAGGCAGAGAGGTTCTTGTAAATTAGGTGCTGCGAAGGTCACATTTAGCTTTTGTCCTGTTGCTACTAACCTTCGGGGCCTCTCTGGCAGCACAAAACTACCTTAAAAGTGGTGGCAAGTGAAATTTCAGTTCTCTGTGAGTAGTTGCAGCAACATAAAGAGGCCTGACTCTAAATGAGAGCTAGATACAAGAAGACATATATGCAAAAGCTCTGCAAGTAATGAAAGGATTCTTTGTTTCCACCACAGCAGCTGGAGATCAACTACCACTGTTCAGTTGCTGCCAGGGCAAAGATAGCCTAGTTAATCTGAGCTGCCCTCAGTCCACATCCCAGATGGAGGTATCATGCTGTAAGAAATTGAGGTGTTCTGTAAAGGAGAAAATAATTCAGCTACAGATTGACCTGTCTTCATAACAGCACCTACATGCTGATTTTTCCCTCTAAAATTGTCAGTGTTGTGAGATCTACCCAGAATCATTAAATGAGCATCGTCTGGGCTTGTAGCTGGGAGAAACAGGATCCTGCCTGCTTCATGCAGAGGGAGCACTAGGCTGTTTGTTGCTGGAAAATGTCTCACAGAAGAGAAGGACATGATGTCAAAGTGACAGAGCTGAAGGTAGTCCCTGGTCCAGAAAAACGTGCCATAAACTAACTCCGATCAGCTCTTCTCTTTAGAAGACAGCAAAGAGGAGTTTGTGCTAAAGCAGCTTGCTACCGTACATCTCAGATTGTCAATCGCACTTTGAAGCCCCTAAGAAGAAAGAAGCTGCATTTCAGTGCTGCTGACTAAGAGACAGAAAGAACAGCTCACGGATAAGCAGCCTCATACTGAGAATGTCTTCGGCCACCCCACTGGTCTAAGGCAGATTGGTCTGAAACCCCACAGAGACCCTGCTCATCATCAGGGGTGTGACCAGAGTGACCTAGACATCCAAATGCTGCACTACAACCTGGCTTTGGAGAAGCACGATGTCCTGAGATCAAGGGGCCACAGGGCATGTTTTTGTGAGATTTCCCACCCTGTCCTCAGCTGCAAGAACTTCTCCCTCTGTCAGGCACGTGTCTCCAGGAGGTGTGCAAGGACCATCTATGCAGACAGTTTCCTCACAGAACTGCCGCACTTTGCAATCGTGGGGAGCTTGCCCCTTCCTTTATTTTCCCCAGTAGGGAATTATTCATGCACATTACTGTGCCCATGTATGAAAAGGAAACATTCAGTTTCAGAGCATACATGCACCCTTTACTCTGCCACTGGCATGCATGAATGCATGACCCACTGTTTCTTTTAATCACACATGACCACAAGCTGTTTCCCAAATGCTGCCTTTAAAATCAGCTTGTGCATGTGGAGAAATATAGGGTAAGCAGCACAGGCAGATTGGCTGGGAGGGCTGTGGCTGCTTAGAGGAGTCCCCCCTTACCGCTCCCTGGCAGAGACTGCCCTCCCTAGCACCTAATGGAGAAGAAACCAGACTTCAGCACAGGCCCCTCTCTTCTGCCTCCCTCCCCGGTGGCAGCTGTAGCAGTATCCTGCCTCCCACTCTGTTGCTATGCCAGCTTCAGCCAGAGGTTACCTGTACGGTAATACACTGCTAGTTACAGATAGCAGCACTACTTTTATAGCATAACACGGAATAAATGAGCAAAATGAACTGAGGATGAACATATGTTGCTGGAGGACTGTGGAGTCCTTCCTGGAGCAGCACAGCACTTGTTGCTTGGCCAGATGACCTGTGCCATGTCTGCTTGCTTTCCCTGGGCATGGGTTCGCTGTCCAGAGTTCACTGGCAACACCAGCTCATCCATTCATGTGTGTGTGTGTCCGTGTGTCCTTGCCCTGGGGCTTTTGCTTTCCAACCTAGTTAGTTACAACACCTTGGGATGTTCTTCTCATAGCCTGTTCCCCACCTTGGTACAACAGTCACTCCTACTGATCTCCGTGGGTCGCAGGCCAGCGCCTGTGTTGGAGCATAAGAATGAGGGCTCTGCCTTGCGATGTCAGGAGATTGTGGCAGCTGTAATTTAAGGGCTTATTGGCACCTATGCTGGTGCTTCTACCAGACATTACTGTCCCAGTGGCAGAGGCAGTGCATCTTTCCCAGAGCCCCAGCAGTTCAAAACCCCAAACTGACATAAACCACTGCTGATTTCAGCTTGCTCACAGATTTTGAGCAACAAACTGCAGGGGGTGAGGAGCAGAGGTGCTGCCCGTTCTGCTGCCTTAGCCAGCACGCAGTGACTCTTGGCAGATGGCTGGGCATGGTACCACCTTAAGCTCTCCTCCAGCATGAATCCTAGCCTCACGATAGCAGCAGATGCACAGAGAATTCATGGAAGTTGTTTTGTTAAAAACTGACCAAAAGTAACATGTGAAATACAAAGACCAGAAGCATCCAGTGCCTGATTTTTGACCTCAAGCTCTCAGTGTGACCCACAAAGGCGCATTGGCTCAGGCCACACAGGTGGCAGGATGTTTTGTCTTCCAAACTCTGGAAGACCAGCAGATTCCTAGAAATTACTGCTGTACGTGTTTCGTCTTGTTTCTATGATGTGCCTCATCATTCTTTCTGGTTTGCTTTTGCATGTCCATTTGCATTCCTTTATCCAGAATCTTTTCCACAGTTTCTTATACATACTGGTGTCCAGTACAGCATAATAGAGCTTGATTGGCCCACAATCAACTCTTCATAATAAAAATCACGTACTATTGTCTGATAGAAGTCATCGATAGTGGAGAATAATTTACTTCTTTTTCTATCTGTCATACCAAGAAATTTGAGGATACTTCGGTAATCCTGCCATAACGCTGTGTGTCACTTCAGAGACTTTCAGAGGCCACTGAGTTACAAATAGCTATCAGTGAGACTCGAGCAAGCTTTATGTAGCAGTTTGGCATGTAGCATTACTACAATCAGCACTAATTTAGCCTATAAACAGGTGCTACTTCCCATTCTTGAGGGATTTCTTTGTTGGGAGGAAATATGTTAGAAATAGACACTCTTAGTTTTGCAATTACCTCAGAAATGAAGTTAAAAATACAGTTTTCAGGGTAACTCTTTATTGACGATGGATTTTGCATCAAACTGTCTCCTCTGTTCTGTGTAGATTCTGTTTTTAAGCAGCGGAGTATGGTATCACTTTCTGAGGTAACCGAGATTTTGGAATTAAACTCCCTCACTGTGTAACTTTCCAAATCCTCCTCTCCATTTCCTTGCCCTTCCTACACTACAGGCTGCCTTTTCCAGCAGGTTGCGATCTTCAACAATCAGATGATACACTTCGGTGGCACAAAGCCTCAGCACCACAAAACTCAGATATAACCTTGATGGTGTGAAGATGTGTCAACCTCCTTTTCAAAAAAAAGGTTAAGCTTTACACTAAACAGAGCATACTTAGCTTGGAAATACTAAAATAAGAGAAACAAACCTCTGCCTTCCCAAGAGTGCTATATGACTTAAAAGCTGCCATTACCTAGGGAGACAAAGGAGTTATATTTTATCCTTCATTGCACAAAGACGCCTCAGTGTGAGATGCTCTCTCTACAACACTTTTGCATGGGGCATCAGTAGACCTTTTCCCACCAATTCCCTCTTGAGTGGCACTCCTGTGGTTTCTAGGAAAGGTATTGAGCTGACACCAGACTTTAAAAAGTAACCTTGCTAAGTGCAACGCAGTAAGGTGAGGTAGGAAGGAAACTCGTCTTCTGGACATTTAGTCAGCAAGAGCAATACTGTGAGAGGAAAAAGCCAGACACCAGTCATTACGGCTTAGCATTATTCAAAGAGTGAAGTAACGCTGGAGAATTAGCCAAGAAGTGAAGTCATGCTGAACAGCACAAGGTCACCTTCTAAACCAAGGCCTTATATGACACGATTGCTAGTATGTCCCATCCAGGTGGGGAGGTTCTCCGCCTCACCATCCTATCAATCAAAAGTGTTTTTTCTCGAGTCCCATGCAGGTTAGGCATGAAAAAGCTTTTCACACACAATAAACAGGACTAAACAGGTCTATGAGCACTAACATGACAGAGCTTTTCAGAGAAAGGTTTCTGGAATTTCTGTCTCACTTCTGGAAATGGCTAAGCTGTGTCAGCTGAGATTGTGTCCCTCCTTTCTCCAAACAAGTAAATTCAAACAAGTTAATATCCGAGGCATCCTTTCAGCATGGAAGAATCTCATTCCCATATTTACTGACAAGACTAAAATAATTTTTTGTATCATCAGCACTAGCAAGAACCTAACCAGCAGGACACACCTTCGATGACAAATGCTAAACAAGAAGTCTATCATCAAGCAAGAATGGTCTATTAACTTGTCTCCCCTGCAACTGGGGTGAACATTCAACATAGAAATGTCTTGTACCCCATTTTTTCTCAGTTTCCTCTGTGCTTAGGCCAACTTGTGGTTTGGATTGGGAGCAGTGTAGTCCCAGTGTTAGAGGTACACTGGCCAAAGCTGTCCCTATAACTCAGGCAATACTGTCTGGCCCTGCAGTTCATCTCCATTAATGATTTTTGGCTTTGGCCGGTGGCTGAGCAGAAAGGGCCTCACCTGAATTAACTCACCACTTCTGCTACTCTCTGCAGCACTAGGCAGGATCCTGCTAGATCTGACACTCACTAGAAGAGTCGGCTCAGTGCCACCTTCCACCCCAGATCCATCCAAGATCGCAGATCCCCACTGAAGACCAAAATCAGCAGAAATCCAGGGCTTTATTCCCTCTTACAATTAGTTAAGCTACTAAACCAATTCTGATTTTGCAGGTCTTTCTGATATCTCCCCAACATCACAAGCAAGAGTGATTTTGGAAAAAAGGTCTTTTCTGTAGTTGTCTTGCTCAGTGCTCACCAGCTGTTGGAGGCAAAGAAATCTGTATCTCTGTAGCTTCAGGCCACGCGGCTTAGCTCAGCAGTCAGTTTTCCAAGCCACAATTACAAGGATTACTAACTACCTACTTATTGCTATTATCTGTCACTAGACATTAATTTAGGGGCAGAGCTTGTACATTAGAGTTTTTTTGGAGGATGCTAATGATGTAATGGGAGGGGAGGGGAATCTTTTGATGCCACAGTAACTGAAGAGAGAGAAGTGAAGCCAAAATGTTGTAAACCAATAATGAATGTAACAAACTAATACAATCAAGTGGAACAAAAATCACTTAAAGTGGCTTTGTATTTGCATTCACAATCAAGGTCTCATTTACGTAATTATTGTTTGTAATATTGTATTGATCCTTTTGCAAAGGAAAGACTGTACTGATTTTTTTTAAAAGAAGACAATAAAAAAATAAAAAATTAACATTCTTGTAAGCAGGGATGGTCTGGAAGATTTCAAAAATGTTTCACTGTCCTGAAAGCTGGAGGTCAACCATTTACAGGTAATGGATCAGATACTAAAACTCGCTCTGCTCATCCGAATCACTTATGAGAAGGAATTGATTTACACAAAATTCCTTTCCTTTGCCTTGGAGCTGTTTCCTGCATTGTATAGTCATCTGTAGATATGAGAAGTGGGCAAGATTTTTGGAAGCACTGGTTTCCTAAAGAAACTGATTATGCATCTAGGAGGGTTTTCTGAAATAGCTTGTAAACTATTTCTGTGGGTTTCAGCTTATTGTGATACCTCTGCAGACCTCCTCAGGTATGTATTTGAATCCTAAATGTTCTGGAAAATGTACTACAGCCACCTCTCCCAGTTTGTGACACTGAGCTTTTTATAATTTATCTGCATTTTTTAAATCCTTAGCATGTATTTTAAGTAAATTTATTCCCCCAAAACAGGATCCAGGGATGGCATAAGTGCATTTCTGAGAAACTGTAAGAGATCCTGGGCAGATCTGTCTCCAACAGACTGTGCTGGTTGCCTTTTTGCAAGGGTAAATGGTACCGGTTTGTGGTTTCAGGCTCAGGGCATCTCTCGAGATACAGGGGGTTTGTGTCCAACCAGTACGCAGTGCTTATTGCCAATTCCACAAAGTCAGCATATATTTTACAATTTTTAACATTGGTAAAATAGGCCTAGATCAAACATTTATGCTATTCCAGCAAGTCATAATGCAAGTCAGTCTGTCAATCATGCCCCCACACAGATTTATTATACCTTTGATTGCCAGATACAAGCAAATTGAAAACAGAGGCTCCTAAAGTGGTTTCATTGCTCTTCTTGTAAGTAATCAATTACTCCTAAATTACTTAATAAAGATATGATTTTGTGATGTTTCTTTTACGGTCTCCCTCTCTGTTCTGTCCAAATGCTCAAAATATACGGCTTCCCTATAAATCCCCCTCCTCCTTGCAAGCAGCACAAAATGGTCTTCAGCCAGCAGCGAAGATTGCTTCCATGTCAGAGTAGTCGTGATCCAGCAGTGGGCTTTGATAGTCAGCTCTGATCCAGGCAGTCCTAGCAATCCCTCTGTGCAGGGGAATTGCTGAATTTCAGGCGGGGCTGTGATGAACTCCATTAGTGTCAACGTGCTCGGCAGCCCCTGACAGAAACAGGGACTGCGGTGCTGCGGTGGCAATGAAATATTGGTACTTTGGCTAGGCATGAACAGAACATACTTGATGGAAGATAATCGGTGGAATAGTCATAAACCAGCATGTTATCAGTAATGGACAGATCAAAAACTGTACTTCCCATCGTCAGGATGTGACCTCCCCCGCAAACAAGGTCATAGCTCAAATGGATCAGTTCTGCTAGTATCCGGGAATAACCTTGTATTGATATGGAGGGTGTCATTTCTATGTCAGTTTAAGCTGATCTAAGACTGTATTGCTGCTGTAAACAATGTCTTATTCCCTATTCCGACTTGTGGTTTCAGGTCCCTGGGCCTGAAATGCCCAGTAATGTAAGTAAAAGGGCAGGAAAACATAAAAGGGGGGGGGCGGGGGGCACCCCTTCTGATAGTGGGTTGCTTGGTGCAGAGCAATAGCCAGACTGCCTGCTGAGGGGGCAGCCTGGGAGGATAGAAGTCCTCTGCTGTCTGTTGGCCAAAGAAGATCAAATACACAGAGAAGAATCTTACTCAAAGCTTTCAAATTGGTAATAGCACAAATTAGGGGACGCACTGCAGGAGCAGCACAAATCTCCTTTGAGCAGTGAGCGCTCCTGCATTTTCTAGACGATGCTGGATAGGCAGAAGTTGTCTTAGCAAAGCAACAGAGATGCAACAGCAGCAGGTAGGCACTGAACTTGACTGCTGTCAATAAATGAGAGCCAGTTAAGCTTGATGTCTGAAAATCAGCCATCTTCTTGTGGTTTTGTGAAAGTTTCACCATGGGAAAGAACAACAGGTAAAATCTGAGCTACACTTAGGAAGTGTGATGCTAAATTATTTTATAAAAAGGAAATTAAGCTCTATCTCCTTGCCATGTCCTGATACAGGAACATTTCTAGTTTCTGCCCTCCTTCTACTACACAACTTCAGACCAGAGCCATATCTTTCCAATTCCTCAGTGCTCTGCTTTCTGGCTTCTTCATGTTGTGTGTCTGTCTAGCATCCACACCCCCAGGGTGAAACACATGTAGGAGTTTAGTCCTGGCAATGGGTCATGCAGAGCAAGCACGGGAACCATGAGCTACTGCCTCACATGGGATTAACATGTGTAAGTGGCCCCAGGAGAACTGCCTGCAGCACCTTTCTCTTCACCTGGAGTGTACCTGGGCAAGGTAATTTAGGAGCTGAACTACCTTTCTGTCAGGTCAGAGCAAAAGCTGGTGCAGGGCACTTTCATGGGTTGATGCAACTCAGCGGGGTGATGGCTGCGTGGGCTCCATGGGGTTTCATACAACCACAGGGACAACCCGTGTCTGCCTAGGGCTGGCTTTGGGGCAAGTAAGTCCCATAGCAACAGCTTAAGGCACTAAGTTGGAACTTTTTGCTGGCAGCCTTAGCAGAACATGGCCTCTTTAGCCTTCCCCTCATCATGAAAAGGTTGGGTATTTAAGACACCACCATCAGCATTTAGATGTTCTCCTTGGCAAAAAAATTGACAGCAAATATCTATATTCTAGAAAGATTTCACAGTGGCTGAAACAGCAGCTCAGGTGCTCATTGTACATCAACACATGGAGCTATTGTAGTAGTCATTAAGCTTTGTTACCTGGCCTTCTTTGCTGTCGCTTGGCCTTCAAGAGCTTGCTAAGCTTGCTTGTAATGCGTCTTCATCAAGAAACAAGGAGAAACAGGAAAGCAGCTGCAGTTGCATGGAAAGGCTGAAAGCCACAGCAGCAATGCAGAGTCTCTGATGTCGTTTCTCAATCCAAGGCGTTCATTATCTTGTTCTGCACAGCATTTTTCCTATTCCTACCTGCTGCTGCAACCACTGCCTTGTTCATCATTCAGTTACCGCACAGTCTTTAGGAAAGGATCTTTATGAGATAATCCATCTTTCTTTACATGCATAAAAAAATAGATTAATAACTACATTAATAAAGCAGCTACAGTATTTTAAGTTCTTTTCTTTATTGTTAGTGTAAATCATGAATCCCCTCTCGCCTAAATTATACCACAGAGCACAATTCTTACCCACAACTCAGAACTTTCAATTATTTTTTTTTCAATTTATAGCAACTTGCCTTCTCTACCTGCTAGCATACCCCCAGCTATTCTACTGACTGAAGACACTAATTAGGAACAAAGCATGCATTACGGTTTTTGGAAATCACATTGCTACTTCAAAATTTAAGCAAAGGGCTTACAAAGAAGTTGTACATATCAAGACAGTGGGTTAGCACTACATATTTCTTCTCAAAAGATCGTGCAATTATTCCTCATCAACCCCCAGACTTCCATACCAACAGCTGGAACTGCTTTCACTATTACTTCCTGGCAAGTATTG
Organism: Phoenicopterus ruber ruber; assembly: GCA_009819775.1. Lineage (NCBI taxonomy): Eukaryota > Metazoa > Chordata > Aves > Phoenicopteriformes > Phoenicopteridae > Phoenicopterus > Phoenicopterus ruber. The sequence goes on from CM020216.1 coordinate 97,911,465, forward strand.
TGAATGATGAGTACAGAAATGCTGTGACATTCAGAACTTTGGCATGATCAAAATTAATCTTCACTTTAGGAACATGGAAGCAAGCAAATGTGAATGTTAATGTAATTAAAAACTTGCCAGTTGGGGAATGTTGGGCATGAGGCTTGAACTTATGACTAACGTCACTTTTTCACAGCTGTGATGCATGTGCGTATAGAGAAGAGAGATGCGCTGAGTTCTAAAATATTCAACATTTGCAAATATGTATCACGCTCCCTCTGTGTGGTTTGGTGAAGCTACCACAACCACTTCTATCTTGTACTCAGGACATTTTACCTGCCTTTGCTTCTACATGGTGCATGACTCCTAGTCCCAATGCTAGAGCTAAGGACAAACCATGAAAATCCGGAAACATATTCAGTTTTCCCCATTGTTCTCTATTTCGATTCTGGAACTCAGAAGGGGATTTCCTCTTCCTGATTTACTTTTCCTGTGGCCAGCAGGCAAACCTATTGCAGCCAAAGAAGACTTTTCACACGTATTAACCTAATTCCAAGCATAAGAATTATATTTATGGTAAAAACTCTATTAGTGTAAGACTGTAATGACTAATCTTATGCAACTGGGCTAGAGAAATCCAAGTAACAACAAAATCCTTTCCATTTGTCCACCAATATTCCTGATTTGGCACAAGAAGACGGTACAGGACTGTGTCACAGGATGCGAGGTATTGAAACATTGAAATACTTGGAAAGACACAATATCTGGCACCAAATTTATTTCCAGGATAAGGGTTTCACAGTCAGTTGTTGCATACCCAACATACCGAACCCAGCCTTTGCACTGGCATCTGCCTGGGAGAACCTGCCATGTTAACTCCATTTTAATTCAGGCATAAATGAATTCACTGGCAGCTGAAGACACCCAACATTCAGCTGAAGACACCCAACATTCAGTTTCCAACTAGGAAAGGCCTAGTTCAACAGCAAACAATCTGCTGTTGTCTTTCAAGGTCAAAGGCGTGCTGTCCCTGGGATTAAATGTGTAGCTATACCAAATATTCCTTTCCTTTCCCCCAACCCAACCTGGTAAGACTATGGAGAGCAGGATGGGTTAAAGCCCAAAATGGCAATGCTACATCTAGGCGCTCAGGAGGGCCCCAGATTTTCAGTGGGTTGTGAATTTAGGTCATATTTCTCTGATATACTTGCCTTACAGGCAGTGCCTCTCTGGTACTCCCTCCCAATATCACAGCTTCTCCCCTTGAGCCTCAGCAGAGAAGGAAAAGTGAATGAATCCTGCCCTTTGAGACTGAAATTGGGATGCGACTTCCCTCAGTCATGAAAGAGCAGGGAGGTCTGTGAACCTCAGGCTCAGCCTCATTTTTCTCTTCCCTTCTTTGCATCAGGGAGGATGACAGTCTTCAGGGAAATACTGGCTGTCAGGTAGCCCAGGGCAACTGCAGGGCTCTCACACCTTGCGGGGTCTTTTCTTCTCAAGAGGCTTCGGCACTCGCTCTGCCCCTCAAACCCCTTGGTCCACTTCTGTAAGGGAAGGGAGCGCAAACGTCACTTCTCCGGAGAGGAGGCAGAGGGGAGAGGCAACAAGAGACTGCTCCCACCGCCCCTTGAGGCCAGCCTTGAGGACAGGAGAGAGGAGAGGACCGAGGACAGCCTAACCAGCCTCGCCGTCTGTTCAGCTCACTCAACAGGCACCAACGTATTGCAGGGGGATGTGTTAAAATGAAAACACCCTTCATCCACTCTTCTAATGCGGAATGTTGTGGGATCCCTCATTCTGCCTCCGTTCTTCCTTTCCCAGGAAAACTCAGGAACGGGCTTCACCGACACGAAGGCCTTGTAAGGCAGTTTACCCCTTGCTTAATGGATTTACCTTACCTTTAATGAGTCTCAGCATGTCTTCACGGAAGGTTTACATGCGTTTAGCTTGATCTTTTTTTCTTTGGCTCATTAAACTGATAATGAAGATAAAGCTCAAGTACTAGGACTGTTAGTGAGCTGGTCATGGCTAAAGTGGAACACCCATTACAACCTGAACTGACAGCTTCAGGTAAGATTTCTGGTTATAAAACTATTAATTCAAGCATTTCACCATGCTACTGACATCTGTTTTTTTCATGTACGTAATAAAAATAAATCTATTAATCTTCAATGTGCATATCTCCAGAAAGAAATGAACAGGAACATTTTAATTTTCTATCAGTATTTCTGGTGGATGAACACAATTAAGTACCATCATATAAAATATCTGTGATAGCTTAAGGGTGCAGAGTGAAACTACATAAATAAATAAAAGAGCTAGCGAATGAATCATAAAAACTTACATCTAAAGCACAGAATTCTTCTTTAAAATAATAAATCAAGATTAACCTAAGCACATGCACATATTTGTGTGTACATACCTATGTGCTCAATCTGCATTTCAAATCCCTTCAAAAACATCGACTTCTGTTTGAACCAGTGGGCACACATACAGTTGTGTGATGCTATTCCAAGCAGCAAAAAAATGCAGGTAATCCAAAAATCATGGTAAAATATTTATAGAAATGAATTTACAAACGTATAAATGCTGGTCCATTTCCTGTTACAAAGGCCGTTCCACAAGTCCCATTGTAAAACCTTACTTTCCATTATTTCCCACGTGTCTGCTCCAGGCAAGCTCCCAGCTCTCCATGCATCCTAGGCACCCTCAGCCAAAGAAATTTCTGATTTAAGTGAAGAAGGGACAAGGGCTGGACTTGCAGAAGAAGTCGAGGGAGACACAGCGACTGTGGGGCTGCCTGACCACAAGGGTGGGAGGAGAAGCTGAAACTGGTGGGGCAGGAACATCAGGAGCCACTGGGTGCAGGGTACAGGAAAGATTTTGACAGCAAAGAGGGATGCTGGGAGAAATGATCTGAAGGAACGAAAGGCCAGGACAGAAACAATGACAGAGATGAGAGAGAGATTGCTGCCGGACAGGAGCATCAAGAGGTAGACATGAGCTGAGGACAGATGGCCCTGAGTCAAGCAAGAGTGGGGCAGAGCATGGAGAGCAGATGACGAGTGGATGGGATTCACCAAGCAAATACATGGATCGAAAGCAAAAGACCAGACTTGAAAAGATTTCTGTGGATAGGTCCCATGAAAAGAAGATGTGTTATAAGGTGGTGATGGTGGTGGGGAAGTAAAAAAGAGAGAAATCGTATCCCTAAGTGCAAATTTATTTAGGTTTCACAGCACATATTTAGAAAGGGTGGGATTAACTTGCCGTTTCTATTGAGCGCTTGGATTAATTAACTTTTTTTTTCTCTTTTTAAAGTATTTTGCTGCATAGTATTTATTCTCTGCATGCTCCCATAAACACATGTACCTATGGCACAAAGAAATGAACTGCTGAAAGATGAAAAGTACTAGCTGGAAAAGTGTTAATAAATTCCTCAGGGCTTTGAGGAGCAGCGAGTAACAACCACCAAAACAAATACCATCCGCTGAACAGTATTTTTAAACTAACTTGTTCACTGAAGAATTTTCCCAGTCATATTTATTATAAAATACACTATGAAGTGATTTGTCTGGATTTTGGAGGGGAATGGCCTGGAAGCTAAATCATAGACAAAATTGTAATAAAAAAGATGAAAAATGTACAAATAGATCATATTAAAACTTGCTTATTACTTTTTAGTATTCCTAGGAATTTATTTACTGTATATTTCTTCTTTCTTGATGCTAGATCTACATTTTATTTTTCCTTTCTGTCAAATCTATTTCACTCACAGTCTTTGTAGCTTAAACACTTTCTCAGTGGCAGCAATTGTATTTCTCTGTTGTCTCATCATCTGCTCCCGCTCAGGTATAGGTTTTACCTGCGACAATAGAAAGCCAAATGTACTTGAAGATTGTTTCACAAGATCTATGGAAGCTTTAGATTTCATTAAAGGTTTATTTATTCTACTGAATAGATGTACTATTTCAACAGTGTGAGAATAAAATTCACACATACAAAAATCAGTAAAAGGTCTACTAACAATATTTTGCTCATTAAGAATGGATTTGTAATGGGCTACTCGATATAACTATTTGCCTTCTTTTTAATAGTATGAGGATGCTTAGATTTACAAGACGATGGCTTTTATTGAATTAACTAAAGAGTAGTATTTCTATAAACAAAGAAGATACTGATTCTCAAGTTGAACAGCAAATGAAAAGTTCTTGTTCAAGCTCTAGTAATGCAGGAAATGTAAGCAAAGAAATTTTACACTTCATGGCATACACAGCAAAGGAAGGCAAAATTTTCCTTACTTAAAAAGGGAATCTGCTAGCTCCTGGTTGGAACATACACACATACCTAGTGGCAAATGCCACAGTTTAATATTTAATGATCCTACGATCAAAATGTTTTTATGATGTGTCCTGTAAATGGCATTAATTTATCATTCATTACTTTTTTATCTACTATTCTATATTTTTTTTAAATACTAATGGATGACAATGTCTACCAGTCTACTGTATATATTCATTTGGGTAAACCTTTGATGGTCAATAGAGATCAGCAGTGTCGTACAGGAGAGATTGTGATACCAAAAATAGAAGCAAAGCTCCACCAAACTCTCTTCAAGTGAAGAGGAAACTTTTTAACACTCTCATCTGCTCGTCAGCTGTCAGAACAAATCACATACATGTGATGCGATATGATGGGAAAGGAAGAGAAAAAAGCAAACATGAGAACATATTTTTTTCCTGGTTTTTGGTGCTGCTTATTCCTTTGCAAACTTATCTCCCATCAAGGCCTTCTATGTGGAAGCATCTTCCCTGGAGTAAGTCTGCTGGAAGTGTTCCCTACTCCAGTGGGCAACACGGCCAGGAAAAGCAGTGGAAATGGGGCATGTCCTGCCAGGCCACAGCAAGATTAAAGGTTCCCTAGGTGAAGTATTTTGCTTAATATACTTCCAAGAGCTAAATTCTTTCTAAAAGTGTTACATTGTTTGAAAGGAAAATATGAAATCTATTTACCTTCTGTCAAAGTCACTTGTGGAGTTCTGCAGCTCTGACTTGCCAAACACTGACTCACTCAACCTTGCAGTAATATCCTCTGAAACAAGATCTCCACAGAAATCATAACGGCTTTGGAATACGGTGCTATGCTCCTCCACAAATGTCATTAAAGCCAATGGTCTGTACATCTCGTCTCAGCAAATCCTCAACAGCAAACTTTGGGTCTGAAGTGTGGAAATGGTCTAACAATAAGCTCTGGGTTGGTCTCCTCTCTGCCACTACTGCTTCCCTGAGGAAGTTCTGCCTCACAGTTACCTTTGGTTTTGTTTCTCTAGCAGGCAAATGTATGTAATGCCCAGTGCAAGCGAGATGTGATATTTGGACTGACCATCTGTTTTCAGATGGACTGCAGGAGGATCGGGAGAATTGTCCCACACTGCCCCGTCATGCACAAGATATGGCCAAATGACATCTGAAGCCACAATTACGGCCCAGAAGACACCGAGCCTGTAATGAAGAGTACTTGATATTTCCAGAAAGTTGAGGAGAAAACCCCAGCGCCTGAGATCATGCACACTATTGCTGAGCATACGCACAGAAATGGGGCATCAGACAGAGGAGGGGATTATGTGGTGCAACACGCAGCTTGCACCAAACGCAGGTGTCTGAAACAAATTGCTCTGGAGGACTCACATCCATCTCTCTGCAGATAAAATTTGATGGAGAAATTGTATTACCCCCAAGGATGGCAGATGGGGGGAAATATGGATGTACTTCTATAATTTTCACAAGGATCTGACAATTATTAATAGTTAGTCTTTAGATAGCACTTTGCATTTACAAATCTCAGTACGAGCTGTATTTAATTAATGATAAGTCCTTAAATACACTGGAGTTGAACTAATACAGCTTAGAATGACTGATGCATGCAGACAGAAGAATCGTTAACCTTAATGAATCATGTTTGGGACAGTGGATGGAATAAGTATTAGAAATACACTTGGACAGTGTGTGACAGGCTGGTAAGATAAAAATTTAGTCATCCGACACAAGCTGTTTTGTAGTCTTCCAGCTTTTGACTGTTTTCCTGGTAGATCGATAGCCATGAGGTAAGCTGAGATTGCGGTGTGCAGCGATAAGAAGATACGCAGTGCTTGCTCATGATGCCACAGGCACTGGTTTTCCTTGTACATTACCAGTACTGCCAGGGCAGTTACTTACTGATTTCTGATGGGTTTAGCAGATGCAGAATCAAGCCTACGAGCAACCATCAAATCACTGTCACTTCCAGGCTTCTGAAAAGGGGCATAGTGTAGTATTAGTAATTAATGAGTGCAATTTTAATATCAGTAATGTCAGCATAGCAGAGCCTTAATGAAAGACCTGAATGAAGACCATACCCTTTTCAAGCAGATCACACTGATAATTTTGTGGTATGAAATTACTTGGGGTGAAACAGCTACCTCCCCAGTCAAGCCGAGAGTGATTCTCCTCTGGGCCGAACAGCACTTCAAAAGCTTTGACCATCAGCATCCATTAGTTATAGGCACTGCGTCCTCACAGAAACCCTGCAACTCACTGGCTCTGTGCCCTGCATTGCTTTTTGGAAATACCAGACGCTATCTCAATATATTATATTTACAATTGCATTTTGAATATCTCTAGAGTGACTGGCAGATAGATCAATTTTTTCGATAAAAATGACTTTTCAATATTAAAAAGAACCTGTCTAAGCAGTCTGCATTTAAATTTTCCTTTAATGTATTGCTGTTAAACTTTCTGTGTCTGCTTCAGTGTTTACGAGTAACACCATTATTCCATATCCAGATAAGCACCATTCATTTTCCATTAATATTTCTCATCCTTAACCCCTTGAATTGAGGGAAATGGCACGCGCAGCTGCTTCAGAGGTTGCTAGCAGAGGCTGCAGCAGAGGACCAAGTCGTAGGAGCACTGATTACGCACCCTTGCGCTCACGGGTGCCTGCAGGGCTCCTCCCAGCCTTGCTGCTTAAGCTTGCTTATCTCCACCGAGGTAAAACCTGGCTTTGCATGACGTGTTACTGACTCCAGAATTCTTGCATCAGCGTGAAAGTCCCCAGAAGGTTGTATAAAACACTTTCCCAGCTGCACAGTTGTTCTTTAACTGTACAAAAAGCAATGGCCTACACCAGGACAGCAAGGTGCAGGTATGATCATATGAATACTGAGGTTAGGCATTCCTGTGTATTAAACCTATAGGCTGCTACTAATGGTATCATAAAGTATCTTGATATTATTCTTATTTCTTAAAATGATCTGCCATATTAAAACAATGTTTATTCTTTCAGTCGTGTAAGATATTGAGACTTTACTCCTTTATGGCCATACCAATTATCTTCCCCCTACAGAAGTAAATGAGAAGAGGACACAGTTCTTGCTGTACGTATAGGTAGCCTGGTAGCTATGGTAGCAAGCCTTTGCCAGAGTGAGCCCTGTTTTGGAAATAACAGCGCAAAATAAACACAGATTTGTTTACTAGTAACCTGTTGCAATAAACAGAAATGAAAAGGATTACGTGTTCCTTTGGGAAACGTGTCTCTTCTTCATATTAATTACACTGACAGTAGCTTATTAATGCAGTGTCAGCTTTTGTTTACAGTTTTCACAGAAAAAAAAAGAGAACTGATACAGCAGGACATGAATGTAAATACACTTACTTGTTTGCTTGGTACATGTTTCAGTGGGTATTTAAATAAACAAATGAAGATACCCTCACAATTATGAGGCAAAGCAGAAGAACTAAGCTAAAATCACAACAGAAAGCTGTCAAACCCTCACATTTTGCTGCTTGGGGAATGCATAGTACATGTAGCATTTTCTTCATGGAATCAGAAAGTCACGTTACACTGCTCACCTTCGCTCTCATTTTCCCCAGTGAGGTTTGGGTTTCAGATTTTGGGGGGGGAACATGAAGAGTTCTACATCTTTGAGCAGCCACACTTCTTGTTCTCTTACTCAGCTGTAAAAATCATTACAAAAAAATCTGAATTAGTCCCCTACGAGACATTTGTGTCTCAGAGCCCCGGGGGAAATGCAGCTAGCCCCAGTCCCCAACACAGCAGGAGAGGCCCGTACCAAAGCTGCGCTCTAACACGTACCAAAGTGAGCGAGAAACACAGAGGAAACTGCTTGGGTTTTATAAATAATGCAACAGCGAGCTGTTTTGTTTAAGAGAATGGAATACTGAGGAAAGGGCTAAAGAAATGGTTTGTGTTTGAAACAGAAAGGAAACCTAATGCTTTAGCAGACATCTGTTCTAGTATATGTACAAAACCCCGCTCTTCCTCCATTTTGTGTGTAGCTGTGACAGCAGCTCCATCGAGATCCTTAAGACAGTAGTGGAAAAAGTCAGTGTGCAAGAGTGTTACACCATAAAAAAACTCCTTTCCTTCCTTTCTTCCCCAAGAGTTTATCGCTCTGTCCTCCTTACCCTGCCTCAGTCCAGACGAGAGTACCAGGGGATCTCAGTGGCAGGTACTTCACTCACTAAATTAGGATCTTCAAACAGAATACACAATCTATAATTTTATAGCAGTCTGCCCTGCTTGGGACATTAATCACGCATTGTTTGTGGGGGGCAGGACCTGGTGCTTTATCGTAGATCAACCTCTAAGAATAAAAGTACCAGTAATAAAATCACGCTGGCTGGTCGGGACGTGCTGCTGAGGTTCGCTATCGGAGGTACAGGGAGAAGCTGCTGGGACCAAAATCCATCACCCTGAGGTGTCCCTGGCACGTTTCCCCCGACGCTCCTGGCATCACAGTGAGTCAGCCGCCACTCCTCGACTGCCAAAACTACGTCAGCTGCCTGGGGTTAGTCAGAGAGAGACCGAGGGAGAAGGCTGTCCCTCCCCAGATGCTGTCATTAAATAGGCTGCGGCCCTGAATACAGAGAGGCTCTGCGGTGGAAGGGCGGCCAGGCCCTCGGGAGGCTCTAGGAGCCCTGGGTGACCTACTTAAATGATGGTCCACAGCTTCAAGTAGCCTGCTTGTTCCTAATTGCCACCCTCCCGCCACCTCTCTCCCGCCTGCGTCACAGGATGGCCCCACGCCAGCCTTCGGCAACACAGCCCAAAAGCGGCATCCCGCGCCCAGGACGGGGCTGGGGTCCCAGGAGCTTCACGGGTTCGCGTTTTGCCGGCTGGCACGCCAGGGTGCACCTCCATCCCGGCACGGCAGAGCGTCCGTGCCCACCACCCTAATGACCGCAGCCTGGACCCCTGGCGCCGAGGAGACACAGGCTGGTGCTTCGGAGACAAGACTAGGGAGGCGCACACCCGAATCTCTGGAAATTCGATGCGCCTTAGCTTTCTACAGAAGTGGCCTTTCTCTAGAAATACCTATATCATTCTGGAGAATAATACAACTCCCTTTTAGAGAGGCTGTGAAACGCGATAGAGCAGGGTGTGTGTTTGCACACATATACTAATAATGTAAAACAGATGCTCAAACCCCATGATTTGATCTCATATAAATGTTTATAATGTTCCCTAGTTAGAAACAGACAAGCTTTTCTGCTTCGACAATTAAATGGATGTTTGGCTGCATTCCTGTACATTGATAGCATCTATTGTTCCTTACAATAAACAGCTGAGTTAGGTAAATAAATAAAATTAAATAGGAAGTTATTTCTCTACGGCTCACTTTTTCTCCTGTTACTTGTCACGCGCAGCAAGGAGGCTTTCAAAAGTCCTGTATATGTTGCTGGTGTTGTGCTATGTTTACAATTTTGAGAGCCTTGTTTAGTGCTTTGTTATTTTAAGCATATACAGACATAAAATAGCAATATAGTGATAATGAATATTTACCATTTCTGTAGCTGGTTTCATTTACAGAACTCCAATTGCTTAATTTCTATTTTACTCATATTTGAGTGGATATTCTAGCACTGATTAAAAAGCCTGTCCTGACTATACCTCAAGCAGCTGGGTCCTGTTCTTCTAGGTCTGGACTAATATTTATTATATATAGGAAATATAACATGGATTGTCGACAAAAGTTTTCTTGCCTTAAGTTGGCATATGTATCCACAGCATATGGAATAAGGGAAACATAAAGGGATGGTTAGAGAGCGCACACTGGAAAATGAAAAAATGTTAATCTAATCTAGCTAAAACCTCAGGAAAATCCAAATATTTCAAAGTAGAAAACTTGACAAGTCAGATCCCTTCGGTGATAACACAACATCATCAATGACGACTGCGGCCTGAGTAGACTCATTAAGGAGAATGCCCACAGAAGAATACTCGTACCCTCTTTTTAGATGCAGAACAATCTGGTCATCAGGCAATAATCAGCCTGACAGTAATCACTCCAGCTAGCTGAGGGGACTTTTCATAGCGCCGTATGAAAGAAGCAGCCTTTTGATGCTCAGCATTTAGCCTCGCCGTTGTCAGGGTGACTGGAAAAGAACTGCACATAGAGTGGGATAAAACAGAAAAAAATTGATAAAACAGAAAAAAATTGATAAAACTTTTTTCATGGAAAAAAAAATCAATTTTACAGAAACCAAATATTGTTTTTGAGTCATACCAATCACACCAAAAATTACTGCAACTACTTGAAATAAAATGAAGTGTTTAGTTTTATCTGGCCATGAAAGAATACAAAATTTAGAGCAAAGCTGGAGTCTGACATGACAAAATGTTTACAAAATGGTTTTCTTTATTCCAGTCAGCTTTAAATGAGGGAGAAAAGGAAACGCCTTGAATGAAAGAAAGGGGGAAAAATAACAGATAATTATATTTTTGAGTGATTTATGAGCTGGGCCACTGTTTAGACCTCATAGCTCCTAGTCTGTGGGGATTTTACACAGTGACCAGCATGGGCAGGTCCCGTGCGGCAAGTTTCACAGGTATGGAGCTGCAGATCAGCGCTACCACCGTGCTGCCCCGCTGCCTGCCTGTCCTACCCTCTTGCTGACCTCGTGCAAGATGACTCACATGAGAAGCTGTAATGACCCTATACCTCCCTAGAAAGGCATTTCCTTGACTTCAGGTACTAAATTAGAGCAAAGACGTTGTATGTAAGGCCAAACGCTGTAGTACATGGATTTGAATGAGTCATATATGTGAGTACGACCTTGTTTTATCCCTGAGCAGTGGCAAAGGGGAAGAGAAAGGGCCTTGCGTTTTCCCATTCGTATTTTAAAAACCTAAGACATGGTACAATATATCACCTAGAATTAGGTGATAAATCAAAGGGTAGAACTAATCTGTATTCTAGTCTAAAATGCATCTGGTACCTTAAAAAAAATAAACTTTCAAAGAGAAATGCTAATTTCCTCTCTGCTCTGGTCTGTCTCATGGCTGAGGTTGCTGCATGAAGTCCTCAAGGGCTGGTTTCTCTCCCTGCCTCTGCTGAAGAAGGCGGCACGCCAAGCTCTTCTGCAATGGCCGTGAACTGTGGACTCACTACTGCCCGGGTGCTGAGCCGCAGCCCCCGATGCCCGATGCCCGGCTTGCGCCGGTGCAGGAGAGGAGGCTGGAAGGCAGCCTTGCTCCGGCTGCGCCGGGGCCTCGCGCAGAGAGAGGTGCCGGCGCCGTCAGCCAGCGGGACACCGGTACTCGTGCAGGGTTCAGCTTCCATCTCTCTCTGCCACACGTCTCCTGACAGGAATGAGGATGGTCCCTCTCTGACCCAAAGGAGCATGGTGAAAATAGTGTTTGTCGAGTGCTGAGAATTGTAGTCATAGATGCCACATAAAGGACCACAAAGCAAAGAATAAGTCATTTTTCAGAACTGAGCTTTTACAGCATTTGGTAAATAGCCCATTAAACAATAAAAGAACAGCAAAACTTGAGTGTTTGCTCATAAACTGGGTACCATCCGCTTTGTGCGCCAGCCAGAGCTTTGTGGGAATAAAACTGTGCGGTCACGCAACAAAAGCTTTCATCATCCGCACAGCGGGGACGGCAACCCCTCACTTTTACCACTGTAGTTCTTTACTTGATGAGTATCACGGCCCTTTAGCACTGCCTGCTGCATACCATTGCCTTATATATTGCCATTTTCTGACTCAGTACAGGACATGAGAACAATGCGGCTCACTGGGGGAATAAATATTGCAAGAAGACATTTTTCACCAAAGTGAAAGAGAAGTGGAAAAAAGCACAGAGAAACGGTGCAAATTCACGGGGTGCCTACACGTGACGACGCTCTTGCCAGGTGGCTGTCGGCATTGCCCACAGATAACGTGTCCTTGCTGGGGGCTGAAGCCACGTCCAGTTCCTGGGGAACAGAAATGACGTAACAAAGGATAAGAAGGTCAGGGAAAGAGAGTCAAGTTTGGTGAAAAGAAACTCAGGATACTTAAAGCACAGGTCTGTTTTCATTTTTTGGCTAAAACACCTCCCTGAAAATGTGTTATGTGATGACAGAAAGAGGGAAATTGCCATCTGCCAGTATCCAATACAGCCAACAATATTTTCCTATCCAAGCACCAAAACTGCTTTTGTGCCACATATACTTGAGCAGCTGGCAATCGTAGCAGAGCAACAAGCTGCTTCAGTGCTTTGACACATGGTTAAATGAAAACAACAGGAAAAGAAACAGTGAGAAGATATCGGCAAGTGGTTAGAAACTGGCAAGTCGTTGAGCACCAGTCTGGGTCTAGACCCCAGATCCTCCCTAGGTCTCGGACGAGTAGATCTGTGGTTTGGTTTGCTCCTTGCAGGAATGCAAAATTCAGCTTCCCCTGCTCAAGGTATCCAGGTAACAGACAGTGGGATCACCTGCAACCCAACTGATTTAGCACATCTCTGTGTATATGTGCATTTATGCTCCCAACTGACTGGTACGAGGAACTGCAACAATTTGCTGCTTACCCCTGAAGAAGGTCTCCTCAGTTGCAGGGCAGGAGAATTGCAGCTTGCTCCTCACAGGCAACTGTGGCATTCACTGGTTTTGCTGACATTAGTTACTGCAAATGATCAAGGGGGCCACAGATGTCCCTGCAGTGTCGTCTGTGTCCCTCCATCATTGATGGTTGTGCAAGATATGCAGGATGAAGGCAGGTGGAGACTCGGGAGCAGCAGCCCTTGCAAAGCCTATGGGTGAGGAAAAGCCACGTAGCTCCTACTGGCATAGATGATGGACCAGTAGATGCCACCTAGTATGCCATTCACATTTCAACAACTTTTCTAATTTGGGGGCAATCTTTATAAGACAAGCCTGCCTGACCCTGCTCTTTGTGATAAATGTTTTAAGCAGTGGGCCTTGTTTTGTTTTGATTTTTTTTTTCACGAGTGTCCTAGTGACATTTTTTCCAATGCTGGTGTTTTTGAAAGCAAATCTCTCTGAAGTTTCTTGTTTGCTTCTGCTGCTGATGTCGCATCTCAGTTGATCAGGAATATGTGTGTGTGTCTGTGTACTGATATAACCAAAGAGCCTTCAAGCACAGGGTGAACTTCCAAAGCTGCTTCTTTCTCCACTTTTTAGCTCTCTAGTAATTTTTATTTTCCTTTTATCCTTCTGTCAGTTCCCTGGTGACTCAATGTGAACTTGTTTGAAATAATCTAAGCCAGTTTGGCCTGGGAAAAGACAAGCTACAAAAGGTATAACCTGAAAAAAGAAAACACCACTTTTTTTCTTACATGTGGGAGAGGAAAATAGGGCCAGTTTTCACCTTCTTCAAAGGAAGATACCACTTGTTGCTTCTTTCATGCTTTTGCAGGTGTCAAAAAATGCCTGAGGATTGCCTATCACTGATCAAGGAGAAGGACAGGGTGTTAAGGAGGATGGTGGAGGTATTTTGGTTTCCCATATCCTTTCGTTTGCAATATCCCATTTTCAGCATCCTGCTGCAACATGGCTTTTCTGACGGATGATGAGAGACACTTATGCACAGTTCCACTTTTCAGCCTAAATCCCTTCCTAGACATGAATACAAACTGCAGCTATATCTGGGATTTCAAACACTATTGTGGAGAAATCTCCTGTTGACACAGAAACTAAAGCGAAACTCCCTGTGTCTAAAAAAAGAGGTTTGCAGCTTACTTGAAGAGCCAGAATAATAGAAGCTTTCAAAATACTCCATTCTCTGTCATTTGTAAGCCTCATCTGGGTCAGTGTTTCAAACACTGTTGGAATATCTCCTCCTATTCCATGCCTGCAAAGACTCCCAGAGCTGAGGCTATTGAAGAAGGGGTAGTTTGCTTATAGAGCACACTGTGGAGGGGATTCAATTACTTAAACACGGGCTTCTATTGCCTTTTGAGATGTTATAGAGCCTCTTGCATAGGGACAGGACTATCCGTCTAGCAGGGACAGGACTAGCAGGACATGACTCAAACCTCACAGGGGACCCCCACGCTTCTGGGGGAGCAGCTGAGGACCAGGTAGTTTGCAGTACCTAAAACGATGCGGGGTGTCTGTGTGTGGAGAATGAGGCCGAGCCTTGTAGTCTGCACTATACACAGCTGCTTTGATTTTTTTGCTTTCTTTCTAGAATTCATTTCCAACTGCAGTAGGCAATGCTTTCTGTGTTATCCTGAAGTGTGTTTGTCTCCAGTAATTTCATTTCAGAAGCCCTTCATTTAGGGCTAGGATTAATCCCATTTTGACTTACAGATGTCTGAAAAATAAGCACCTAACTCTTAAGTTACTTGCCCTGAACCCTATAGTCCATATAGCCTATCTATGCTCCATGAACAAAGACAGGCACTGTCAACTGCTTAAGATCAGAAGGAAGAATCATTATCTGAAACTACCCACCACTCTTCACTAACTGCAGGAGAAACCCAGAGAATTTGCTTAGACTAGACCCTCACATCAAGAAATTTAAAATTAAATTAGAAGTATCCCCCGCTTTGACTCGGACAAAGATTACAAATAAAACCTCCCATGCTCTACTTTTATATTGAGTCCTGGTGATTGTACAAGTTGCAACAGAAGTCTCGCTGTTCAAAGGCAATGCGAACCCTCCTCTTACACTTTGGCGGAGTCCACAGTTCTTTAATACATTGCCTTGCTGACTTCATTATAACCACTAATAGCGAATTTAGATATGTCAGTACAAAATCTTCCAGCCCATTAGTTAAGGGAGGTGCAGTCACATTTCTGCAAACACAAATAACACAATGATGTCTCTGCAGGTGTTGATTAGACCTTGAATGAGGAAGAGAAAATTGGGTCTTAGATTCCTGGAATGATATGGAGAGCTTAATTTAAAAAACTCATCTATGAAGTGAACACCTACTTTCTATTTCTTGAGATGGAAATTACTTTTAGTGAGCAACATTAATGCCTGTTTATTTAAAGTGGTCATTCTGGCATGCTACTTGTGATTGTAAGTTTTTCCAGACTATTGACATAAGATGTATGAAGAGTTGGGCAGCTTTTAAGCCTCTATGTTTTTCGTTATTTACCAGCACAGAGAGTGAAATTGTCAGAAGCTCCTGAACAACATAGGAACCTATGGGATGTTTTGAAAAGAGATACAGGGCTCAGATTCACAGTTAAGCTCAGATTCACAGTTAAGCTCTGATGATTTAATAAGTTTTGCTGCTGTTTGTTGCAGGCCAGGGAGGCACATCCAGCCGGGCACGGTGACTCGGATGACAGACAGGTGCCGCCTGAACACGTATCTGAAGTCTTAGCCTCCCTGGATCCTGAGAAGCTGTGCAAATCAGATGGACTCCTCATCAGCTCTGAAAGCAGGGCTTGGCTTTCCAGCGTGGTGAGATATCAAATTCTACCCTTGACTCTTTAGGCATTTTAATTGAAAGGGAATTTGTGTTTTACGCTTGTGAATAGATCTGGCACACAAGGAACTCTTCCATCATAAAATTATGATACTGCCACAGCACTGCGATGCTTGTAGGAGCCTCAGAAAGTCTTTTAGTCCATCTTTAAGCTCTGAGGAAAGATCATAGAGCACTGCTGGTAGATGTCTGTCTGCTAGATGATTCTCAGAGAAAGTCAGTAAATAAAAATGTCCCAAGTAATCATCCCAAATAATCATTGCTAAAATAGGAATAGGAATCAAGATGACATGATTATTCATGATACATCAATTTTGAAAAGAAAGAATAAAAGTGTGTTGCCAAATATGTTCCATCTTATGTAACGGCTAGAATTCACACCTACACAGTGTATTATAAGGAACACCCACACCAGGTGACTTTGGCCCATTGGCTTCATCAAGGCTTTGGGTCACCTCAATAAGTAAATTTTAATTTACTCCCCCAGCCCCCCCTTTTTTTTTTTTCTCAAATGAGTCTGCTGAGAGTTCCAGATGCTGACATTTGTGGTAGGTGGTAGGATGGAAGGCAGCACGTGTAACTAACAGACACTGACCTGTCTGTGATTTTACCCGTGCAAAAAGCCAGCACACATCTTACGCTACACTTCTGTGGACTCCAGCTCCATAGCAGAGACTCTTAGCCACAGGGCACAGAGGTCTACTGCTAAACAAAGTATTCCCAAACAGGAGCGGGAAAGGTTCTGTGCTGGGTGAGACACCATCCACTTCACTGAAGGTTCAGTAGCTCCACAGATGCAAGTAGAGAAGAAAACGTTTACAGTTCAGTCAGAGGGGGAAGCGCTTCGCAGTGCCAGATTATTCACGAGAGGGTATTTTTATAGTATCTACCAAGTGAATTTGGTAGGATACAACATTGAACATGGCTCAATTCACCCTCTGGTCAGCTTTGCAATTTATATATCACTAACTTTTAATCATAAATTTTTTATGCTGGGATGCAAAGGAAGAGAGGAAATCCCCTTGGTGCTCACACACTGACAGATGTGCCTCACCTCTTTTTTGCATTTAATAGACAGAAACTCAATATATAAACTCTCCTCTCCACCTAATAAAAACCTTAATCGTCCCTTGAGGTAAATATTGCTCCAAGCTTTGTCCTACTCCCTCTTTGCTTCCTGGATGAGGGATGAGTACAGCCTGATATTGCCCTCAACATGTCAAAAATATGCCTGATACAGTCATTCATTTCTGATGAAAGCCTTCTTAAAAATACACCATAAAAATAAATGCTGATGGTCAGTAGCTTATTCTGGCAAGCAATTTCCATTCAAAGAGCAAGTATGCGCTCAACTACAACCTTTCACAATAAACTCCCTGGCCATAGAAGCTGGTTCCCAGTTTTCTCTGCAGCAGGAAGTCTGCAATGTTTGTCAAAGCAAATAAATGGGAGGAGATGCAAAGCAGCTAACAGCTTATACATGAGAACATATTTCCAAACTTCCAGCTATAGACTCTTTCCAAAAAGGTCCTCTCAGGAAAATGGGGCTGTCATTTACTTAATATAATTGTCTCAGAGCATGTCTTGGTTTGCTATATTGATAAATGCTGTATTGGCAAGTGCACTTGAAAAAGTAGCACACAGAAACATGATACCTTACAGGAAGCTATTACTAATAATGAAAACCTTTCAGAAAAAAAAAAAATAGCTGTAACGTGCAAACCCATTGTCATGTGGAATAAATGAACCCAGGAATACCATACATAAAAACTGGATATGTCTGTTTGAAAATAATGTGTTGAATTGTAAAAATAATTTTTTGGTGATACCAATTGTTTTTGATAGTAATACCAAGCGGATAAGCAGCTGAATCAAAATTATTCTCCTCCCCATACATTTTTTTAAACACATATAATAAGTAAAATAAGTATTTAGACTATAATAAGTATTTAGACACAAAATATGGCAGTGTGTCAATAAGGCTTGACTAATGGGTGGTACATCCGCTACACTACCAGTAAACAGGAACGTGGACCTGAAGCCACCTGACAGCAGGCACCTGCTTTTGTGCCAGCCACACCTAGCTGAGATGTACCGTATCACTTTCTCTCCACCCCATTACGTTCCACGTGTCAGCTTTTGGCAGGTCCTTCCTAAATCCCACCCTTGTCACAGGCAGACTAGATTACTCCTCCTCCCCATACAGTTCTGAGAAATCCAACTCCTCCTAGCTCAGAGGCAGCGGTGCCGAAAAAATTGGCAGTGAGACAAGGGTAAAACATGAAGTACAGTGTAGGGAGGCAACTGGTGTCAGATATAGGACTGGAATGACAAAGGACCCAGTAAATTAACTTCTTAGATCCTCACTTGTGTTAACCTTGGCCAGCAGCCAGACGCCCACCCAGCCGCTCTTTCACTCTCCCTCCACAACAGGGGCAGAGGGAGAAAATAGGATGAAAAAGCTAGTGGGCTGAGAAAAAGACAAGGAGATCGCTTACCAGCTTGTCCTGGTTTTGGCCGGGATGGAGCTAATTTTCTTTCCAGTAGCCACTGTGTTTTGGATTTAGTATGAGATTTGGTATGTGAAGAATGTTGATAATACACTGATGTTATTAGTTGCTGCTAAGCGATCAAGGACGTTTTCCAGCTTCCCAGGTTTTGCCAATGCGCAGGTGCGAAAAGCTGGGAGGGGTATAGCCACTATAGTTGACCCAAACTGGTCAAAGAGAGTATTCCATATCACAGACGTCATGCACAATATAAGTGGGGGTCAACTGGTGGGCCAGGGCCCTTTTTGTTTGTTCATGCTTTCGTTTGTTCGGCTGTTTGTTCCCTCACTCTCTTTCTCTGGAACTTGCAGTTCCAAGATCACTGCTTGAGATTGTTCTGGGATTGCTCTCAGTTTTGCTCCGTGATCGTTGCTCGGGATGGGCTGTATCGGTCATCAGGTCATTGGGCAGTGAGAAATCATGCATAATTCGTTTTATATATTCTATTATCATTATATTTTATTATTATGATCATTATTAATATATAACATAATCATTATCTTTTTCTTTGCTGTCCTGGTGAACTGTTTTTATCTCAACCCGCGCGTTTTCCTTTCTCTCCGATTCTCCTCCCCACCCCACTGGGAGGAGGGGAGTGAGCGAGTGGCTGCGTGGTATTTGATTACTGGCTGTGGTTAAAGCACGACACAGCTACCATCACGGGCAAAGCAGGCTCAGCTTGGGGATAATTAACTTAAATTTATTGCCAATTAAAATAGATTTGGGTCGTGAGAAACAAAGTAAAAAAATTAAAACAACTCTTTCTCCCTATCCTCACTCTCCCTTTTTTCCTAGGCTCAGCTTCCCTCCTTCACGCCCAACTCCTCTATGTCCCACCCCAAGCAGTGCAAGGAGTTGTGCTGTCCCCGCTGTACCCAGTGTGCCCACCCGTGGCTGATCAGCCATGTCCTGCGGCGGGTCCATTGCAGAGATGGCTGGAACTGGCTGGCTGGTGCAGAGCAGCCACTGGCCTCTTCTTACTGTATTTTTAAGAAGACTTTCATCAGATACTAGCCCCCCCCGCTGGCAAGACCTTGCCACCTACACCCAGTACACGCTGCAATTGATTTTCCTTCATGTTTTCAACAGCTGAAGCTCAGTTTAACAAAGTGGTAAGTGGAAAGAGGTAGGACGTTGCGTTGCATTGCATTGCTCTAACACAGTAGCAATCTCTAGGACACACTGTATGGAGAGTATCAGCTTATTCTTCCTTGCTGACCTTCGTCGTCATTAATAGCCATAATGCAAAACAGCCGTTCAGCAGCCTCATACCACTATTTACACAACTCAGCTTAAAAAGAGTTTAGGATCTCGTCATCTGCTTTTTGATTAACCTTACTGTGTCTTTGCAATGAGACCTGTCATTACCATTACTGTTCCCTGGCACAGAATCCAACGTGCCATTTGCAAAGGTAGCTATGTCTCAATCAAGGCAGGGTGCAGCCAGAAAACAATAGAAAACACCACTACAAAAAGTGCTGAATTTGAGTTTATTGTGTGCAACATATGCAGAATCCCCTTGAGTCCTGCAAGACAGAGTCCTCCTAACTCCCTTCTGATATAGTGCCTCCACCTCCTAGAGCAAAAACAAATATCTATTACCTCTTAAATGAAGCAGATGAGAATTTCTTGGCTTTAGGGATCTTGAAAAATGTACTCTAGCTTTCCCAGTGGAATATCTGCAATGGTTTATTTTTTCTTAAATGAGCACTCATGTACTGATTTATATTTACAGCATCTGGCTATGTAAATTTTTAACATAAACCTGTATCGAGTAGGAAACCAACACCTATCATTATACATAGGTTTGGATGGATGCAAAGCTTTCCCTCTAAGGGTTTCAAGCATGTCTTATGTGCAGTCCCTGCAGCTTATGCCTTGGGACCTCCCCTCTGTATAACCCTGAAGGAGGTCAGAGGCTTGGCTGGATTAGCATTGAGACACATGTGCAAATGTAGTCACGACTATGCCTGAATGATTTTGATTTACAAAACTAGATTGGAGATATTCATCTGCCTCCGGAGGAGTGAACAGCAACTGTTCAACAGCAGCTTGTCACTGCTTTTAACATTACCCTTTCTGCGTAGGGGGTAAATACATTACATTGGATGTTGCAAGGTGAGTGCTTATAGTGGGGAAATACATTTTGTTTCTTCATAACATGTACCTCTCTACACTTGGGTGAGCTCTTGGGACATTACTTAGCCCTAGTGAAATATGTTGTTGGATTTTTTTCCCTTCAGCTACATCCTTCTCTCCAGCTCATGTTCACAAGCACATCTATTTTCCTCCTTCTGTGTAGACTTCAGAAGTCAAACTCTATGTCCTTTGAGTTTCCTTTGTCCTTCTGGAATAGCTAATTTTTCTGGTTCCCCTGGACACCCGCAAATTCTGTCGTTTCACCAAGGGTAGGTTGTGTCCACCCTTACCTGAGCTTCCAATAACAGGAAAAGTATTCTAAAAAGAAAGTCTTCATTCCCACTGGAATATGTAATCTAACATCTATTTAAAGAAAGAGAGGTTCCAGGTGTTTGGTACAGAGTGCTATGGCATTGAGTTGCAATCAAACGGTGCAACATGGGAGAGAGGATCTCGCTTCCAGAGGCAACTCCGCCTGATTCAGGCTAAATCCATCCTGTACAGGCAACGCAGAGGAAGCATCACCTCCAGGCCTGCCTGCAGGTACTCACTCTCTGGCCTTCAGGCAATGGGTCTTGCAGAAGCAGGAGAAGACTACCTCCTGCCTGAAGGATTTGTACACTGTCTACCATTCATGCTGGGCTACCTTTACTCTTGCACATGCTCTCCAATGAAGATGGCAATAAAAAAACCCACAGCTGCCCTTCTACTGAAATTTTATTCATTTGATGTCCTTCCCTGTTTTATTGCTGGTGCTAATAATGAGCCATTTGTTGTGGCACTGGTATTAGAGATATCTTTTCCTGAAGAGAAGGAACTGCTTATTTGAGGCTTTTAAATTGTTCTGGCCAGACTAAACCACCAAACTTGTTATAAAGCTTTTATGTAGATTATTACCAACAATATTAGCATATTAATTATTCCTCTGTGAATTCCTGAAATGTTAATCCACCACACACTGCTCATTAAAGAGGGCACAGCTATGAAACTACGCAGAGACTACAGTCCCATATCCAACAGAGTTTTCTGTTGCCTGACAAATAAATCAGCTTTCATTACTTTTTTGATACTGAGCTGAAAGGACTACCTGCCTTGACTCACCAACACGTAGTGACTTGCCACACATAGCTTGGCATCCTTAGGATTATTTCTGGTTTGCCCCAATAACTATGGGCTCCTGGATATCACTCTATACTCTAATTCCACTCTTTCCAATAACAGTTTGATCTGGAATCAGGAGGCCAAGGAAAGGCTTCCAGTTATCTATCTTCTTTGGGCCCTGGGTTAGGCCATTAGCAATTGCAAACAGGCTGATCTTGGATTTGACTTCTATGTCATGTTGCATCCCACTGCAGTGGTCTCCTCAAAAGTCAGTTCATTTTTAGGGTGGGTTACCACTTAAGACTCCAATTCCATTTACAAATACTTATCAATGAACCTCTGAGAAGAACCACTACTGTCACAACCAGGCTGCAGTGAGCTGGCATTGCCAAACATCTCTTACTTTCCCGTGGAGGATGTGCCTCAGTGTCTGGTGGGATCAGGCAGAACTGCTAGTGGCCTACAGGACTCTGTGCTTCAGAAGAGAGGCATTTCCCCAGCCTGTAACTTGTATGTCCTAAGGGATGTTTCCAGATCTGCAGTGGTCAGAAGGCTAATATCCCACCAGAAGGGACGCCCAAGCTCAGGTCCGAGACTTGGGTTCAAGGTGCACATATAGCGCCGTGTTCAGGGACTCTTGGTTCTTGCATTTATACTGAGAATCCACACCTGCTTCTGATCTGATTCCCTTATTTGGCTAATTATTATGGCAGATCAGGGTGAATGCATCTCCTTAGGATTTGCTGGTTTACCACTCTTCGTATCCAGCTAATTTGCCAAACTAGTAAACTTCGTGAAAAAAAACCCAAACTGCTGTGACTCCTGTCTGCAACATACATTGCAGAAGAAAGGAAAGTCTTATTAGCAGCTCCCTACAGTGGCAGCTTGGACTGCATAACTTCTCACCGAAAATCTCAAAGCCTGATTAATCAGACTGCAGAGGCAGGTGTATGTTAGAAGCTCTCCGGAATATACTTTGTCTCAATATGCAAAAGATGGACTGACTAGATATTGAAAAATACTGTTCATGGGACCCATGGAAGAAGAGAAAATACTCATGAGAGAGAGTGTCACTGAGTGTGTAGACTAGAACAGCTGAAGTCTGAAAAACAGAACTAAATGGGCCCTTTGGCTTCGTAATCTTGACCAGATACATTTTTTCTTACCTTCCCTTTCTTTACTCAAGGTAATATGAAGTTGTATTTAGACTTGCTGGTAAAGAGCTCTGGGTCCTCCGATGAGGAGAGCTGTAAAAAGTCCAAGGCACTGTCAGACTGGGCATTGTCTAAATCATGGGGAATTAACTAAAGAACATGAAGTTATTAAAGACTCTGTAACTCAGTTGTTTTAGAGGAAATGCTGAGAGATAAGTATTAGTGGGGTTTTTTTAGAAGATAGGAGGGTGAAAAAATGAAGTACCACTAATACATCTTTTGTCCCTTAAATAAGATAAATAACATGTCCAGAAACAGCAGAATCCCTTTTTCTTAGAAATAAAATGGCAAAAAATGCTAGAAAAAAATTCCACGTGCATGTTATGCTCTCATAATTCCTAATAAGACTTGAAAGTATGGTTTGAGAGTTCTGTATTTTTGGTAAAGATGTAATAATCTTTGCAAATTACATGCCAGTTTTACATATTTGGTGGAAAGATCCCTAGATTTAATATCATGAGCGTATTTCTTTGTTTGGGCTATAGCTTTGCTTTGCCATAGCTTCAGGAATATTGTTTCCATTGGTCAAAACCACAGCTGTTTTGATGAGAGCAATGGAAAAAACAGACATGTACACATAGCTCCCATAAAATTTCGGTAGGTTGGCATACACAGCTCTACACAAAGAACAGAGGAGGACACGTGAGCGGAATTATATCTAAGCTAATTTATCAAATAACAATAATTTTTAAAAATCACCACAACAATATTGTAGGTCCCAACTCCATTATAAGCTCCTTCCCAAGAGATAAACCGTGTAGAACAAATCAAGCAAGCAGAACCCCCCTGGCTTCATTACTGCTGCACCTGCTAAAGCAAATGCAGTCCTGTTTTAAAAAGCATGTCTACTACAGTACTTGCTCACTTTAAATCAATGTTCATTTCCAGGTCTTCTTTTTGCTGCACTCAGTATTGTACTGACACTATAGAGTTATACCATTCCTACATAAGCCTTACAGTTTGAAATGATGTAGAGAATCGTTATTAACACCTTATGGGCAAGATAATCACAGCTCTTTGTTTAAGCCATTTATCTGAGTACCACGTTCCACTTCTTATGATGGGATTTAGCCCCAGAGCTGGCTGAGTGCCTCTGTTTATCAATTCCACATTACATTTAAAAAAAAAAAAAAGAAAAAGTAATATATCTTTTCTCACGTATTCAACCGGTTTTAAGATCATAGCCAAAGGACATATTTTCACTCAAAGCTGTGTGCGATCCTGCTGAAAGTCATAAACCTCCCTAGCTTTAATGGTTCTGCCAGAGTACCCTTATTTAGCTGCTATGAAAGCATAACATAAAGGCGCTTACTGGGAAGCAAAGTTTATATCTGGCTCTGTTCAGCTGAAGTGAGCCCTTGGCTCAGCACAGCTAAATTGCACTCTGCATGTCGGCCCCTCTCTGCCTGCTGGCGCTGCCGCTGCTGTGCTCCTTAGCGCTGCTGCGGTTTGGCTGCTGCTCCTCCTCCTCCTCTCCCCACAGCACGTGGAAGACAGGAACACAGAGACTGTAACAGAGGAGACGTACAACTGTAAGTGCCTCTAATCTGGGTTGTGAAAGACACAGAACAACCAAAATCCAGTTTAAGCATGACACAGAATAGGGGGTCCTGGAGCACTTTGGGGCCTCCTTTCTTCTCTGCATATGAAGTCTCAACAGGCAACCAGTTCCCACCGGTGTCACAGGGAGCTTAGCTTGTAAACTGCCCGCTCAAGACAACAGAGAAGCTGTATTAATGGTGGTCCCAGCTTGACACACTAATAACTAGCATTTGGTAGATCCTGACAGTACATTTAGTCCCCCAGATTTCCATCTGGAGGTACCGTACAAGGCTGCCGACACTAAACTTGCTGGCTGCACCCTGGCTTGGCCATAACCCCTGAGCAAGAAGAGTGTATGTAAGGAACCGACGGTACCTCTGGGATGCATGGCATGGTCCTGCTCCTTGTTCGTTCGTACCTGATGCAATTTGCTTTTCTACCCGCTCCCTGTGCTCCAGCTTGGGGGAAAAGCAGCTACCAGAGTTTGCCTTCTTGCCCCCCGAGGTCTGAATGCAAGGTCTAAAGGCAAGCCATTTCTGCAAGGCAGGGTAAGAGTGCTTCTTCCCGCAACCCTCAGTCCCAGAATGCGGATGTATAGCTTGAAAAATAGTCCAGCCCTTGGAGCATGTCTGCTCAGGAACTATAGATGGAGGGAGAATAACCTCAGCATTTGCAGAATGAATTTTTTTGGCTACTAAATGTGAATATATTTAGAGTTCAGTTCTGTAAAGGGTGGGGGAATCTGATGATGAAGAGGCAAAACTGACACAAAGAGGGAGAAGGATACAGCTAATATATTCATAATGCAAGCCTTAACTCTCTCTCCTGGGACAAACTGAACGTGAAGCTACCCAAAGCAAAAGAAAGCAGCCAATTTGCACAGTAAGAATGGGAAGACCTAAGCGTACAGTGGTGTTTCATCCATTTTCAGGGCTCTGGGTGAAGCTGTGGTGTGCCATTTCCACTGGTGGTCACCAGTTTCAAGTCTCTCGTGGAAGGAAAGACAGAAAGAGGGGGAAAATGAGAGAAATATTCAGGGAGAATTGTTTTGGTTTTGGTTTTTTTTCCCCCTCTACAGGCTTCGGCTCACAAATGAGCTTCCTTCAGTGACATGTGCCCGTTCCAGGCCTTGCTTTTGCTCCAGGCTGGGAGTAACTTGGCAGCAGACCAAGCAGTCAAGCACACTTTCATTAATTCAGGGCTGAGCTGCCTTGCCATCACTTTTAACCTTGTCCCCTGACACAGAAGAGCTCCCCCCTCGCCACGTGCCCCGGTGGCACAAAGGCCTGCTCCTTGGCGCTGGGCAGGATTCATACTATTAGAGGCCGTGTTCAGTAAACACAATGGAGTGGAAATGGCCGAGGTGTATTAGTAACACTGCCAATACAGGACTTACGGAGAACAGTAGTTTTACCAACTTTGAAGCAAACTGCAAAAGCTATCGTTAACGGAAAGGTCATTGTGCTGTCTGCATAGTGAGCGATGCGAGAAATCAAACAGTTCAGTGTTTCAAGAATGGTGCCTAGGAGAAGACAATATGTCTGGCATCCAGTGGTGACCTTGTCACTGCCTGTGGGCTTCCCGCCATGGAGCTGGCATTACTGCTTTCCCAAGGCAATGTCACAAGAAAGGCTTGGAGAAGATGATGGAGCACGAGGGTAACAAAATGCTGGTGAAACACATCCAAGACGAGCTTGACAGCCAAGCATGACACGTTGCGTAGCTGAAGGTACGTTACTGTCATACTCTGTAAGCACATGAGCAAGAGCTCACCTTAGAATCATATGATTATTTAAGTTGGAAAAGACCCTTAAGATCAACCTAACACTGCCAAGTCCACCACTAAATCATGTCCCTAAGCACCACGTCTACATGTCTTCTAAATACCTCCAGGAATGGTGACTCCACCACTTCCCTGAGCAGCCTGTTCCAGTGCTTGACAACCCTTTCAGTGAAGAAATTTTTTCTAATATCCAATCTAAACCTCCCCTGGCGCAACTTGAGGCTGTTTCCTCTTGTGCTGTCGTTTTTTACTTGGGAGAAGAGACCAACCCCCACCTCGCTACAGCCTCCTTTCAGGTAGTTGTAGAGAGCGATAAGGTTTCCCCTCAGCCTCCTTTTCTCCAGGCTAAACAACCCCAGTTTCCTCAGCCGCTCCTCATAGGGCTTGTTCTCTAGACCCTTCACAGATAATTGCCCTTCTCTGGACACGCTCCAGCACCTCAATGTCTGTCTTCTAGTGAGGGGCCCAAAACTGAACACAGTATTCGAGGTGCAGCCTCACCAGGGCCGAGTACAGGGCGACGATCACTTCCCTAGTCCTGCTGGCCACACTATTTCTGATACAAGCCAGGATGCCGTTGGCCTTCTTGGCCACCTGGGCACACTGCTGGCTCATATTCAGCCGGCCGTCAACCAACACCCCCAGGTCCTTTTCCACCGGGCAGCTTTCCAGCCACTCCCCCCCAAGCCTGTAGCGTTGCCTGGGGTTATTGTGACCCAAGTGCAGGACCCGGCACTTGACCTTGTTCAACCTCATACAGTTGGCCTCGGCCCATCGATCCAGCCTGTCCAGATCCCTCTGTAGAGCCTTCCTACCCTCAAGCAGATCAACACTCTCACCCAACTTGGTGTTGTCTGCAGACTTACTGAGGGTGCACTCGATCCCCTCATCCAGATCATTGATAAAGACATTAAACAGAACTGGCCCCAATACTGAGCCCTGGGGAACACCACTTGTGACCGGCCACCAACTGGACTTAACTCCATTCACCACAACTCTTTGGGCCCGGCCATCCAGCCAGTTTTTTACCCAGCGAAGAGTACACCCATCTAAGCCATGCGCAGCCAGTTTCTCCAGGAGTACGGTGTGGGAAATGGTGTCAAAGGCTTTACTAAAGTCTGAGTAGACAACATCCACAGCCTTTCCCTCATCCACTAAGTGGGTCACCTTGTCACAGAAGGAGGTCGGGTTCGTCAAGCAGGAGCTGCCTTTCATAAACCCATGCTGACTGGGCCTGATCACCTGGTTGTCTTGCACATGCCACAATATGCAATGCTGCCAAATTAAAGTGTCACCAAACCCAGGCTAAAAGCCTTTGCATGTTGTGAGAGGGCCGTATGCCTATAAGATACTATTTAGACCTATGCTAGATCAGTTCCTTGCAAATTTCAATCCTGGCTTGGGCTGCAAGCATGGAAATCGCTGTGTATGGGTAATGCAGACAGATTCTTTGCAAGTCTATACTGTGTAGCATCTTTTGCTCTTGTATAAAATGGACCCTTTCAGATCTGGCAGCATTTTACCCATCATTTGCATGAGCACTGAGGACTACAGCAGAGATCAAGTTGAAGAAGAATCACTTTGTCTCTCATATGTGATTCAATTTCCCTCAGGTCTTTCTCATTCTCATCAAATAGCCTTTAGAATTCTAATTTCTGCTCCACTTTAAGGAATCAAAATAAATACTTCATGGCTCATGATACTCTGTGGCTCATTTTCCAACTATTTGCTGTAATGAAATTAGAGCCTTTTTTTTTTTTTGTGTGTGTAATTGTTGAAAGCTGACGCTTCTAAATAATGGATAGACCAAAACATAAGGCTTAAAATAATTACTGCCATAATAGCATTTGCAGTGTGCAGCAGACACCTCCCAGCTGTAGCCCATCCCTCCTGTTTGCCTGCACGGTTACTCTGACCAGTGCCAGGCCCTTCTCCTTTTCAGCATGGAGGGCATCTAGAGAAACACCCTGACTTGTCACCATCCAGGTTTATTGATGAATTAGAGTATTGGAAAAATACGTTATGGGGATCAGTGAATGCGTGTATTTCATGTAGCCCATTTCTCCTCTCTAAGCCAGTTCCATATAGACTATATCATCTCTGGAAAGTATATTGCCAGTGAGGGCTAGCGTGCAATGCATCTGACGTCCCGATAGTGCATACTCTCATTAGGCAAACCCCAAGGATAACTCAGAAGCTAATGAGAATGGTTACAGATGCATTAACAAGGTCACTGATAAGAATATAGTCACAAATCACCTAATTAGGAAGGGAAAAAAAAAAATCCAGGCAAGCTCTTCTATATTTCTGTCTGACAAGTGACCCTCTGCAGCCAGCTGCCAGCTATTGCTTCTCTTTCCCCTACCTGTATGGATGGCTGCCACAATACCCCTCCCAGCCTCGGGGCCTGAGAAGAGAGGAAGAAGCAGGAACTCCTGAATTCTGGTATTTTGGTCCTGTACAGATAATTAATTTGTGATTCTGGACATATCTCTTCAGGTCTGCTTCTCCTCTACCCTGAAGAGTTGCTCACATCCGTCTGACATGAGGGTCTCCCTACTCCTCCCCCAAGTCAGTCACATTCTGCGCTCATTTTGTGTCAAAGGACATTGAAAGTGATGCAGCACTTACTACTCTGGATAAAAACCCCACAGAAACCAAGGGAAAAATTTGTTGAGTTTTCATCAAATTAAACCTCAATATATTGAGGCTGCCCAGGGAAGTGATGGAGTCACCATCCCTGGAGGTATTCAAAAGACATTTAGATGTGGCGCTAAGGGATATGATCTAGTGGTGGACTTGGTAGTGCTGGGTTAACGGTTGGACTTGATCTTGGAGGTCTCTTCCAACCAGAACAACTCTATGATTCTATGACAATTAGGATCAGTGAAACTCAGTTCTCACGCCACTGGAAATTCTGATTTCTCGAGGTTCTTTTTGCTTGGTTAGAACCAGGACAAAAAATAGACATGCTGGTATCCCTATAGGACAGAATAAAAGTTATGCTTCCTTGTGATGAAGTAAATGGGATAGAACCCAAAAGTTACATGATTCTGGCATTCTGTAGGAAATGTAAAGCTTACATAATCCATTTGAATTTCATCAAACCCCCTACATTTCCACCAGACCCCCAAAAATCCTTCAACTGCATGAAAACAAATTGTTTCAACTCAACCAAGAGTTTTCAGCTTAGCTGAATCAGCACCTTTTGAGAAAAAAAATGTACCTTCAGAAAAGTTTTAACAAAGACATGCAAAACAACAAAATGTCCTGCATCTGCAGCTGTATTCTACGTACCTCCTTATTGTTAAATGGGCAGGAGATTTATTCTGCTCCTAATAGTAAGAATTTACTTGTTAATATGTAAACTACTACAACCTTCTTCTGTTATGGGTTTACAGTAAAAATAATTTGAAAATTAGTAATGGTATCGTGTACACATAGCTACAATAATGTGTATACACACATGTAGAATACTATAAAGACTGAGCACACATACTTATAATAGACATACAAATATGCCTAGATACAAAACTCTTACATCAGTCATAGCAAATGTGTTTAAATAAAAGGCATACATATATGCTACCTATTTGTAGCAAGTATGATGCCTTGAATGCAGAGGTACTGTACAACCAGAATATGGCCTTAAAATAGAGATTTTTCCCTCCTATCTATTAATAATCACTAAAAAATGCTCACTCTTGCTCAATAGAGCAATTTTCCCCACCATCCCCTGTCAAGTGAGGCAACTTCATTCTCTCTTGGCACTTTCAAGGTTACTCTCTGCCTGAACAAATGACACCCATGCTGTCTTTTCCCAACTTCGACAGAAATCGTCTTGTCCTTCACGATCAGTGTGCAAATGTGTGTGCACTAATAAATAACAACACTGCTCATTCAGACAGCGTCCTTCACAGAAGCACTTTCCAATCCAGTAGAATTAATAGCAACATCAAACAAAAACCCTTCCAGCTGGGATATAAAAGCTAAAACCCACACTGGCTGCCTGAATATGAAAAGAAATCGAGGTAGGGAATAAACATGGGAAATATGTTTCCGAAAAATTTAAGTGGAGACCCTTTACAGCCTGGTAGGCAACTGCACAGGCAGCTGTGGTGAAACCTTCCTGGGTGCCCTGGTGTGGGGTGCCCCGGTGTGGGGTGCCCCCTACCCACGCAGGCACAGGGCATCACGTGTGCTGCGGACCTGCTGGTGGCAGGGGGGCCTCCTGAGAGACAGGAGTTATCTGGCCCTCTGATAGTCAGCGACACACAGGTACTGCCCCAGAGGATTAAGTTAAATCTTGTCCTCGGGCAGCTCTTAAGCCCTGCCTGGGAGGCAGGGGTGGGGGAAAGGAGCTGGGACTATGCCCGTGGGAGATGTCTAACGAAGCATTTGCTGAGGTCTGCTGAGGTCCACAAGAGTGGATCTGCAAGACCTACAACTCCTGCTGTGAAGTGACTGGGTGCTGGGTTTCGTAATTGTACCCCGGAGGCTTTGGCAGTCGATAGTCCTGAGGGTTTGCAAATGCAGTCAGCAAATGCCCCGCAGTTTAGGTGTGACCCTGCTGCTGGTTGCAACAGAGCTTTAAAGCAACAGGAAAAGGAAGCTGAAAGGTAGTGAGAACCAATTCAGTGTTAGCAGTGCTTCAGAGCCAAAGTCCCAATTGTAATCAAAATAAATCAGTAGTCGGAGAAGAAAACTAGGTATTTTTTTCCATTTTCGAAGATATCCATACCTCTTGGATGTGCTGTGCATTGTAACTACCAAGTACGCTATTTAGCCTGAACGACTGTAGAACAAAAGATTATCTTTAGAAAAATCATGTTTGTCTTGAATGCCGAGTGCCACAGTTGGTGCTCAGAACTGCAGTGGCTTGCTGGAGGCACAGCAGCCAAAAGTCTCCTCCGCTGCAGCAAACAGCTCGGTGACAAATGAGGAAACAAGGCGGCCAGCCCAAGACCCTGAGTGAAGCCCATCAAAAGGTACTAGAGAAAGGGAAACATGATGGAACAGCAGCTTGAGAAAGCATAAAACATAAATAACAAACCACGGGACAAGCTTGAGTGTGTTTGGGTGCTAGTCTTGAATGCCCCTCTCTCCATCCCCGCTGGCATCAAAAGATAATACAAGATTTTAAAGCTATAAAAACCACACTCCCCGTGGCCCAGCTTTTCAAGTCACCTCGCCAGCCTCAGCGGCAGCTGCTGGCCGAGGGCACGCTGCCTTAGGGGGCAAGGAGGGGAGGACAGGGTGAAGGAGGCGGCAGCTCCCAGGGACCTGCTGCTTGCAGGGAATATGTCAGCAGCAACTCGCTTGGCAGACTCTAAGACAGCAGGAATATGCATAAATAACTCTGCATGTGATTATTTCTTGTTCAGATTAAAAGATGAAATAAAGTAGGAAGTTCATCGGTGGAGAGCAAGACAAAGAGTGAACGATCATGCCTGACAGCCACAGGTTTGTGGAAACTTCATGAACTGTTGCTCTGAGTTCCTTGCGGAGGCTCGCGCCCACGTCCCTTCATCGCTACCGTGCAGCTCCCAGCTGAGCTAGTTCCAGGATGCTCCATTTATTCGCTGTAGTTTTTAAGAAAACTGAGGCATATTTAGGGGATGAGGTTCCTGCTGATTTTGTTAGTAGCAGAAAAGGTCAAACACTATCTTTTGGGGTTTGGAAAAAACACCATTGTGTATTGGAAAATTCAGACTGTGATCTAAGTGTTCTTTCCTCTTTTTATCAAAGTCAGTGTATGTGCCTTGGTGGTTTCTGTAAGTGCTGCATAATTACAGCTTTTTGCCTGGTTTTGGAATACAGACGTGTAAGCCAAACGAAAAATCTTCAGGGTATTTTTTTGTTCCTTTTTTTTTTTAAAGGATAGATGTTTTAAACAATGTTACCTATAAGATTGGAATAAATAAGATCTTTGTCTTGCAGCTGGCATGCAATAGGAATGATATATTCTGATTTAATCTGTTTGTCCAATTTGCATGGTTCTAGCTAATCAAGTAGAAAATAAAAAATAATAATAAAAAACTGTAACTAGAACATCAATCCTTTCAACTTACTGCTTTCTCCCTTCCTAAAACAGTGTGAGAGGTGAGACTACTTATTTATTTCAACGCATACCTTACAGTTTGAAGGAAAAGGTATGATTTGCTCCTGGCTCCGAAGGAAAAAATATTGTACATTGATAAGACCCTTGCCAGCAGGAACAAATTCAGACTGCACATTAACCTTAGGCCTGCAAAACATTGGTTAAATAAAGGATGTCATGTTCTTCATGTGTGAAGAACGCCCTATTCTTCAAACTGAATCACGTTTATTTTCACAGATGGGTCAATATTTTATCTTGATTTGCCATATTTAGCTTTCCCAGAATGAAAATAGGTAAAATAGAAAATCTTCTAATTGTCACAGATTCTGTGTGAAGCTACAATGGCTGTATGTCACCTTGATAAGCAGCTTATCCAGTACAAGAGAGCTGCGTTCACAAATTAATGTAAATTATGTGAAAGCACCCTGGAGTGGAACACGGGGCTATTATTCGCTGAAAGGAGTGACTCACAGTATTGCCGCTGGAGTAGAGCACAGAACCGTGCTCTTCAAAATCCCTGCTTCGGTTTCATTTCACAAAATATTGTAATTCCCTTTTCTAATGAAAGTAGCTTTGGCCTTCAATTCATTGGTCTCGCCGTATTAAAATTTTATCAAATACAATTTAAATTAATATTTTATTCCCTTTTGTTCCCCGTGGCCTTTCCTTTCTGGAGGTAGCTGCCCTCAGGCGTTGCGTGCAACAGCAGTCTCCTGCAGTCACCATCCCATCTGGGCTGCAGGAGCACCGTGCCACGTGAAGGCAGAGATCCCGCCTGCCGTGCCGGCTGCGGAAAGGACCCCACATCTATTTTATAACTCCGTGACAGGACACGCGCAGGTTCGTCTCGATGTCGTCTTGCCCAAGGGGTACAGTTGGTTGTGGGCTCCCTGCCCTGGGGAACACACAGTCCCCAGCCCGCGAGGCATCTTAACAGGCTTTTGGGCGAGCCCCTTTCACCCTAATGCATGACAAAAATGAGCCTGGGGGACTTTTGTATCCGGAGGAGCTCAGCTTGGGGCTTCCCGCTGTTGCACAGGGCTTTGCCCACTGAGCACCAAGCTCAAATTTTGTCCAACACAAGCTGCATTTTGGAAGAGCTCTTCCAAGCACTAGCCCTCCAGAGGTGGCCAGGAGTGTCATCCAGGGAGCTAAACGAACCAAGGCTACTTGTGTCTAACGCGTTACTCGTTCCACGTGGTACTTATTTTTATTTTTTCAGTTTCACTTTGCTTTTTTTCCCTGAACTACAAAACCAGCTGGAAAACGCTGTGATCACAGTAAAGTCATGCTTTACAGACGTTTTGTTTTTCATGTTCCAGCTGTCACTTATTAAAATAGAAATGCCTTGGAGTTTCACAAAACGCACACAGCGCTCAGAAGCTGCAAGCAGTTCTCTTCCCTCTTCTGTTTAGAAATTCACTAAAACAGCTGGAAAGTCGCTGCCTTTTCTTTCAAATTGAAGGCAGAATTTAACTGCGAATGAGGCAGTGCTTATTAAGCACGATTTGTCATGATCTTATAAGAAAAACTAAGCTCTAAATCAGCATGTTCCGGTAAAAATTTGAAGTCTATCCATACTTGTATCTTCTGCCCTCAATAAGAATCACCTTCACGTTGCTCTCGGTCTTAAATACTTCTACCTTTATTTGAGGTTTTAGCTCCAAACTGTCCACAGCCTCTTCAGGGAGTGGCTGCAGATCAGCCCCAGCCTTTATCTCACTGTTTTGCCCTCCAGACCAGGCCTTGCCTCTGTTCCTGCACTTACACATATTGATTCTGGGCCAAGAAGCTTTTTTTTGTTAACTCTTATCAACCGCAGGGTGCTTTTGTGCCTCCTCAGCTCTCCCATCTGGCCCACCTTTTTAATTTCTGTGTTATCATATTTAATTTTAACTTTATATGATTCAGCCATAGAAAAGCACTTTACAGCATCGTCTGTAGGACAGACATTTCACAAAATAAAAAGCTGAAGTTCATTTCTCAGGGAACAAAAAAAAATGTTCAAAGATGGTATGGTCTCTATTTAAGTTATTTGCCATTTTTAAAATGCTTTTTCCTCTGCGGCAAAAACTTCACCCACTCTTGTATTCCAGCCCACGGCCACTGTGAATAGTTTGGAGCACCCACACACACGTTCAACTTCCACAGGTCTAATCACAGAGTCCTTTTCACAGAGTGATTTCCAGATCAACCTAGATGGAAAAAAAAATTAAAAATCACAGTCGATTCAAAGTCCTTGAATTTTCCAGGTGGTTCTGCAGTGGTCGAGTCAGGGTCGACTGCGAGATGAGTACTGTCACAGGGATGCGATGTGGTACCTACCTCCCTGGCATCAGCTGCCGGGGCTTTCCCATCTTTGATCTTTGTGTACAAATTCCCTGCAATATTGCTGTGAACAGCCAACACCGAAGAATCCGGCTTGTTATTTCATTTTTATACCCTAAACTATCTTATCTTTTACCAATGAATGTAATTACAGACAAATCGGCTCAGAAAGCAATGGCAATCACTCTCTTGCACAGTGGGAGGAGAAACGAAAGATAAGATCGTTTTTCTCCTATCTGTCTTTTTAATGACCATAAAAAAAGCCTCTGAAATTAGTTGAATGAATCTTGGCACTTCTTTCTTGGCTGAGATCATCATTTCATGGTTAATTATTCTGTATCTAAATTCTCTTTGGTTGCAGCTTCCATGAACTTTTATTACTTCAGCGATATTTCTGGTTATCAAAAGTCCCGGTTTCTGTTTACCAGGGCAGTAATACACACACTCAGGACAATGTCTTGGCTTGACTTTGGACTGTATAACTTCAGGGTTTCTTTTATGCATACCAGGTAGCAGGTCAGGTTACATATTTGTTCTAGCTGCATTATGGCTGTTGAGCAGTGTTAGTACAGGAACAAATGAACTTTTGTTTCTCTTAAGGGTACAGTTAACGTAAAATTAAAATCTGAGAAATGAATTTGGGAAGCGTCTGCCTCTTCTCTTTGTCCATCACAGTGCCAGCTGGGCTTTGCCATTCTTTAAAATACGGTTTTCTCCTCTACTGCGGGGAGACACAAATTGGAAATGTTGTACAAAATATAATGAAATACTTAATCTGAAAAACTGAAAATATGTGCTTTATTCCCTTTATTGTCTTTCAGTTAAATGTTAGTTGCAGTAATAATTGTTTTTTTAAAAAAGCCTAGTAGACCTGTGATTTTAAGCTGTGTGTTTCTAAAACATTGCGTGCAGAAACTTATACTTTCGTGTAAGTACTAATGAATTGATGTCAAACCACACTTCACACAACAGCTAACAATACAGACACTCTCTGTCCCAGAATTGTTTAGCTTTTGAATTCAAGTTCAACAAACAAAAAATAAAAACCAAAAACGCCAGTCATTCTCCCCTTGCCTCGTTCAGAAGTATTTTTTTCCTTGGCATTACTGTTTACTGTGGCATTTCAGTAGGAAAAAAAAATTGCCTGTGTGAAGACAGTAATATTGAGTAGCTGGGACATGATCTTGTTCTTGAGTGTTGCTCAGGAAGGGCTCGCACTGATTTCAGGTGGGTTCGTGGCTCATGAGTGAACATGGGTCTGGCCAAAGGCCTGTGTGGCCACAGGCACTCCTTGACCTTCTACAGCTTTTTTTGCATTTACAAAGAGCACCAGCAAGTTGTCACAGGCTGGTGTCCCCCCAGCAGGGCAGCACGAGGCGGCTCTCATTTACCCTTGACTTCAGAGGAAGCTGAGGGCGCTCCGTGCGCTGTAGGCTCAGGCGTTTAATCAGCTTTCCTCATGACTTACAAGAGAAAACGTTTATCAACACCTGACACTTAATGTCCCTACCCCGCGCACGCTCCTGCACGCATTTGTCTAAGAGCTCCTTGGTCGCTCGTCAGGCGCCAGCAGAGATTGTTTTGACAACATAGTTATTCATGATGATTCCTCCAAATGGAAACATTTCACAGAAAAGTTATTCATACTCAGGGTGAGAGTTCTTAGCACAACCAATGCGACCGATGGATGCTACTTGAACCACTAAGTAGCTATTCACTGAATGACAATAAATGGGTTTAAATGTGACACTGTAGCAGGGCGGAGTAGAGAATTGAACCTGAATATTTTCCCTTTAGATGAGTTTGCTAACCACTAGTAGTTGGCTCTTCCAGGCTAAGAAATATTCTCATTTTTTTGGAGCTAAATTTGCAGGTTTCTAGACAGGTAGGGCAGGAAATGTATTGAAATTAATAAAACTTTTTTTCATGGGATGAGGTAGCCTTTGTCCATCCAATCTCTACAGCAGAAAACTGCTTCTCAGGTGAACCCTGTAAGGAAACACATTGCATTGCTAATACAGCTGTAATGAAGGCAGTACAAGAGTGGTATACTCTTGTCCATAGGAGCTCTGGTCCTCTGAGCAGCACAAGCATTAGGGTGTCCAGCAGCCCAGACAGACTTGTGCAGAGATGCACCAATATGCTGCCTGAGGATGTGCCTTCTCACCATGTAACTCCTCACCGTTCTCTGAACGAGGTTTTTTTTCCCTCTATGTGACGCATCTTCAGAGTGCGAATGGACATCAGCAGCTCAGTGCTTCACACTGAAAAGTAAACAGACTCCAAGAGGAGAGAGGCAGCTAAAAATACTGTTAAAAGAAGAATTAAGAAGCCATAAATGAGCATGATGGAAATTAAAGGTTTCTAACTATCAAGAAGGCAAAGTTCTGGAGCAGCTCTACAGAGAAGTCCAGACCAAAGAAAAATGAAGCAAACAAACAAAGAAAAAAACCCTACACAAACAAACTAATATTAGGCTATTGAGCTTCGTAAAGTTAACAAACTCTAGCCCTTAGTACACAGAGTTGGTCCTTTTTTGGCTATATTGATGTGTTTTGGTCTTTACTGTCCTTAGAAACAAGCAAACTCCTAGTTATTTCTCAGTATTATTCACTCTTCTCTTCATTCCTTTTCTTCTTTTTGCTATAGGCAATTAAAATGGGCAAATGAGTGTTACAGGCGTCAGATACAGGCACAGTGCTAAAAGTCAAGGTAATGCAGAGAATGTCATTTTTTAAAAAAAGCTGTCAAGAAAAATCATTCTTAGGAAAGGGACGAGGAGTATTTAAAACTGAAAGAACGTAGATTTAGATTAGTTATAAGGAAGAAATTCTTCACCATGAGGGTGGTGAGGCACTGGAACAGGTTGCCTGGAGAAGTTGGGGCTGCCCCATCCCTGGAAGTGTTCAAGGCCAGGCTGGATGGGGCTTTGAGCAACCTGGTCTAGTGGAAGGTGTCCCTGCCCAGGGCAGGGGGGTTGGAACTAGATGATCTCTAAGGTCCCTTCCAACCCAAACCATTCTATGATCCTATGAAAAATAAAACCGAAACATTTCTCTGTGCCAAAGTTATATTGAAAAAAGCTTTTTTTGCCACTTTCTTCTCTCCCCAGATACACATGTTGGGGGCCTAGCTGAAAATGAAATGCTAGTGTCATGAGAAGACTTGTCCGGTCTGTTTTGGCGTGGAGTGAAATGTTCCCACTGCTGGAAGGCATTTCCCCCAGATACGGCCCTACAGGAGAGCTTGCCAAGGCAGATGCAAGTGAGCAGTTTCAGGGTTCACAATGTTTTCCTAACCAGAGAGTAACTTGGGAAATCCCTACGTGCCCTGCCTGCACAGCAAGGCAGGCAGATGCAAAAAAGCCTTCCCGTTGGTACTATTCATGACCCTTGGGAGACAGAAAAGGATATGTAGCAGGGAGCAGCGGGCAATCTATAAATTGTCCTCCGTATAAGGCCTCTGTGTTCATTTTTTAAGCACCACTAAGCTATATGGTGGGAACATAGCTGGGTAGGAGTTTGTTTTCCGTGCTGCAGAGTATCTGAAAGTGTGCTGGCTTACCGAGTCGCTCTGCTAGTTCTTACAAATAGGAATTATTTTCCTACTTGTTCAAATTTCAGGGTCTTTTTTTTCTTCCTTCATGGACACACAGATGTACATATCATCATTGAAAGGCACCCGAGGAACGTGAGGTGAGAAAAATACAGCTGATGACTCTTGGATCTCTTCCCTTATTCTGTCAAAGGAAAAACTCACTTAGCCAAGAAAGGGAACTGATAAACCTTTGAGCCTGCCTAATTCGTTCAGCCCATCATAGGGTGAGGAGATACACACACAGCCCCATTCATCCTGGTGTCCTTGCTGTACATTAATAAGAGATGTATTCACCCTTTCAGGGGCTCTCAGTACGTCCTTTCATTTTGGACAGTGCCTCATTCACCTGCTCCTGAAGTACATCATTCCAGTAATTTCAGTCCAGGAGTCCATCAGCCCTGCATACTTGATCATTTCCAATTAAAACAGCAACATCTGCATTGTATAGGAAGTAAAAATGCTGGAAGACTAAGGAGGCCAATATCTAAGTTTAGCTATCAGAGGTGAATGTAACCTAATTTAAATGTGATGAAATTAGACCGTTTGCCCTAATTTTCATGCATTTAGCATTATCTCAAGAATACAGATAAGGATGGAGCGAACACTTGAGAGCAGCTGGCAGGCAGCATGGTCACTGTGCTGCACCACACGCAAAATTTGCTTTCAAATGGAAAGCTAGATTTATAAAAATGAGAGATAAGGGTAAGCTATCTGGCTCTCCAGCTCATTCAGGTGGGAAAGGGAGAATACCGGCATCCCACCTTCTAAATCACATCATCGATTCCTTGTTCTGCCTCTGCTAGCCCGCTCTGGCTGTATATTGAAACAAACTCAATACTGTTTATCATTTTAGGGGAGAGGGTTGCTCTTTGAGAGGTGTTGGTGGGAAAATTGGGATGCAGGGGATTATTTGTTTGCATTTTGCTTTTTAATTAAATGGAGCTAGGAAGAGGAAAGCATCGCTGCTTTTGTCAGGCCATAAGTAGAGAAGACATTGCTAGTTCCACCTATTGGTAGAAAAGTAAAAATGATTTTACTTACTTTCTAAAGAAAGGAATTCCAAGAATTTCTAGTGCCATCTATGAGTGAATACAGAGAATTGCCGGTATTCCTACCCTTGTTTTATACACACACATAAATATAATACAGGAGTGAACGTTGCCTTCTCTATGTCCGCATAAGATCTTTGTGAATACAATCTTATTGCAGCTACTTAATACATGCACTTAAATAAATCCAGCTGGAGTTAGGAAAACTTTAAAGCTCATCCCCATAGTACAAGGCACCAGCCAAAACTGCTGACGTTCAGTCTGCCATCATAATACCAAATTCTTAAAGGAAAGCCCAAAGGAGGTACCTGGGCTCAAGTCTCTAAACTTCCTAAATCACAGTGATCCAGGGCCAAAATCTGCGTTTGCCCCCGAGCGCACTGAAGAGGAACACCTTCCCACCGCCCCTGCTACAGTTCAGTTTTTTAGAAACACATCCTAATGCAAAACCAGCTGAAAATGGCAAGAGCTGCTGCAAAATCCAGTTGTTGCCCTTCACTCATCCCTAAAAAGACAAGCATGATCTGCCTGGAATTCCCCCCTGGATCTTTCTGGGAAGCAATTTAAAACCTCAGAATGATAATTATCTTTTTGCGATACACTATAGGTTGAATTTAAAACGCTATTGAAAACACATCATTAGAGACTGTCAGAAGAAGGGATGTGGGAAATCACATATTTTAACATTTCCTTTTTGAAGGTTCCCAAATGTACCAATTTGAAAGTGCACAACTTATCCCCGAGAGAGACTTTTCTTTTTTATTTCTGCTTACTCCTGTCTCAGTCTGTTTCCCATTTTTTCCTCTCCAAAGAGGACAGCAGCAAAGGAGAAGTGGCAATCCAGAAAATAAAGAGTGGTTATACTGGATTTCATGAGAGAAAAAAATTAAGAAAAGGACCACAAAATATCTTGAAAAACATATTCTTTTTCCCCCCAGGGAAAAAGTTAGGAGTTCACATTAAGGCAATGTTAATTTGCAGAACCTTCTCAACACAGATTTGCGACAGAAAATGTTGTAAATGTTATCATAAGAAGTGAAACACCAAGAAACTATTTCCTGGGGTTTTTTTTCCTACTATTGTTAAAAACCCCAACAAAAGCGCAAGCAGCCGTTTGGGGCCGAGTGTTAAAAGCAAACCCCCAGCACTAGGACGTGTGGATGCGTAAGCTGCTGGGAGCGAGGGGGCCGCGGAGCCTCCGCCTCTGGAGCTGCCGAGGGAGAGGCGAGAGGATGATGCTCACCGGCGGTCCTTGCACGGCTCAGGGCTGGCCGCCCAGCAGCCCGCCGGTGGGACTGGGCCCCCCCAGCACGGCGGGCTGACTCCTAAGGTGTGCTGGCCAAAAGCCGGCAAAGCAAACTGGGAAGGTATCTCTGGGTGTCTAGCAGCGTGGGGCAGATCCAGAAGTATTTCCTAGGCTGACTGCAACGCCACGCAGGCGTGTGTGTTGTTCTGGCTCTTCAAGATCTGGCTGGGAATAAAAGTGACCCTGCGGTACACAGGTGTCATCATTGCTCCCAAGCAGCAGAGCCCCTTATTAAGCAGAGCGTGTTAAAGTAGCTCAGCTTTACAGTTTCCTTTCGGTTCTCTGCAGGGACATTTTTTGCAGCAGTACAAGTGATGTGTGTATTTGCATTACAAGGCTTCACGTCCGTATTGTCCTGATTCAAATAAGTACGACCACCTGGGCCAAACGATGGCCTGGGTTTTCATATGTAAGTGGACAGCATCTCTTTACACCATGGAGAGATGTACGCAGGAGTAAAAATTGTAACATCTGCTCTGACTACAAAATTCTTTTTAGTTTTAGGACAAGGTTCAAAGAAAAACCTTGTGGATTATGACACAGTTTCTATGTTAAACAGCAAAGCAAGTATATTATTTGTATTGCGCTGCTCTCAGTTTCTCTAGCGAGCAGAGGTTAAAGCAGGAGGTTTTGATTAGCCGAGGACCTGCATTCTCTTGACGTCAGGTTCATGATAAAAATACAGCTAAACATGGATTACCAAAGGAGCACTTAACCCAAAAATGACACCCAGAAACCGAGAATCCCAGCAAGCAATGTACATAATAGTGCATTTGTCATCATTGGGAGGCATCAGTTGAAAATGTGAGGGAAATAGAGGGTGACGTTACATTCATTGTATTTTCACCTAAATCTTTCCCTCCGAATAAGAATATTTTCTGTTAGTTTTAAGACAACATCTGATTTATAGTTGACTTGAATGAACTAGGGAACGTTTTGCAGAATCAAGCGCAAAGGACAGATAAAAATCTAAACCAGCAGCATTTTCAAGGTAATACATTCTAGTTCAGAGAATAAGTATGTATAAAAATACAAAAAGATATGCATTTGGTTTCCAGTAGCCAAATGTCAGCAAATGACTAAGAAGGGGATGGTGCAATAGAGTCCTGGACTGAGCCCCTTGTTTCAAAGCAGGTGTAACGCAGTGAGTAAGGGGCTGTGTCTTGTAGGGGTTAGTACTATGGCACGGCATTGAGAAACACACCCTGAGCTGTAGTGTCCTGTTACGACCTTTCACTTGTCCGCGTGATCCTTCACATTTCTGTGATGTGTGTCCAGAGCGTGTATTCCTAGATTTTTGTCTAAGGCCGAGGGACACAATCCTTATTCCATCTAGTGGAAAATCAGTTGGGAAAGTATGCAGGCACCTCCGTATTCAGGCCTTCTGCACATGCCCTGAGGCAAACAGCTCTTCTAGCAAATCCATGTGTGTCAGTAATTAAAATATAACTGCAGATAAATATTTCCCACGCACACAGACACTATTGCGTGCCTCATCTTTTTCCAAACTGTGTATTACCAGACAGCAAAAACTTCAACTTCTTTACCCATGATTTATCTATTTTTGCACATGTCGAGTCTGTGTAGATACAAGGTGAGAAGCAATGGCACAACTGCTTGAAAATTTATCACAGCATGTGTTACTGCAATTTCAGCACAATTCTGAGCAATAGTGATAAGTAGGTTTTAACCAAAGACCCCTATCTGACCTGACTTCCTGAGGAATTACCTTTCTTTCTGTAAGATACCACCATGGAAAGGACAAGGTGTGGTCCCCCAACTGGAAGAGAATAGGAGGAGCTTCAATTTTCTAATGTGCATTACTAGACATACTTTTATTTTCCTAAAGGTTGATGAGTCTTTGTTGGTTTTGTTGGAGGGTTTGGGGGTTTTTTTGTGGGTTTTTTTGTGTGTGTGTGTGTGGTTTTTTTCTTTGGTGTTGGGGTTGTTTTTTGGCCTTAGGAGAAGCAGAAAGGATGCACTTTTGAAATTTGACTATGTGGTAATTCCATGGTTATAGTTTACATACTGCTATTTGTGCCTATGTTTAAATTGCATAAATAAAACCAATATGAGAAAACAGTTGATTAAATGAAACAAAAAAATCACAACCGTATTTGAAAAAAGCCAGGAGAGATCTTTAGGAAATACACTCCCAGGCAGCGACTACTACGCACGCTCCTGCATGGGAACCAAGCCCAGAAGATGCCCTTTGGTTTTGCCCTTAAAAATACTGAGTTGAGGAAAGGAAATTTCAATTAATTAGAAAGCAGAAGGACAAGTTTCTAGAAAATTCTTCTGAGAGTTAGGAAAATAGATCCTTGGTTTTCTCTTCTTTATTACTAGACACTGCCTGCATTGATGTGGACATATAGTAAAATCAACCAGAAATACAAATCTCCACTAAAATAACACAGGAATTCAAAGCAAATCAAGTGGATGCCTTTTGCCACAACTGAGGGGGTTGAGGGAAGGGTTCAAAAGAGCTAAACCAGTTTGTCTTTCTCAATAAAACATTTTGGTTTAGTCCTTTCATATTTTCACCTGCACATAGCATTTTTTAACATAAATGGTGAAAATGGGTCCACAAAACACTGTAATAACCCCAAAACATCACAGAGCAGTTTTCATACAAAAGGCCTTCTTTGAACTCAAACTGGGTCTTTTCCCCCTTCATTTTAAAGTAAAAAAACAAACAAACAAACAAAAAGAAACTGCAAGAGAATTATTTTACCCTCCAATTCTTGGTTCAGCTATCAATTCCCTTCCCCCTCCGCCCACCAAGTTCCTTGCTCAGCTCCATTTATGACCTTCCATTTTTTAAGAAAAGGGGAAATAAGAAGAGAATTTGAAAATTCATGGAAAATAAGGCTGCCTATTTGACTAATGCAAACATTCACATTCAAAATCCTGGAATCGATCAGCATATCAATTTGTTCCTGACACTGAGGTTCGTATCTGAAACAATGGTACCTCCTCCACTTGCTTGCAGCTCAAACGCAGCATGTGTCATACCTCTGCGCACGTCGTTCTCCTGCTCGGGTTGAAAAGGATGAGCAACAGGAGTCTTATGAGTCAGTGCCTTCCCTGGAGAGCCTTCAACTGTAGCATTATAAAGGTAGTAGTTTTGTTAATTCAGTATCTCATGAGTATTTGCCTTCAGCCACTAATGATGGTAGAACGAGTCATTCCTTTCATATTTTGGGAAATCCATCTTTCACATCATCAATGGCATCAGTTTTTGGAGGGAGTTTGACCAATCTGGTATTCACCAGGACCAATATTCTCCTGGTTCCGTGTCGTTACCTACACAGCTGGTTCGGCTCACTCTCCTCACGCAGCTAAGAGTAATTCAGCTGCCGGCTGTTATTAACATGGGATCGTGGTAGGTTTGTATTTATAACCTGGTAAATCCCTGGTGCCTGGGCAAAGAACATGCTATTTCTGCTGTTGAGAGTATTTCCACGGCACAACGCTGAGGCAGACACAGCAGTGGGGTACTCATAAGAGTCCAGCTTGCTGCCCAGGCTCAGCTGCCCCTCTGGCAGCACTAAGTGGGTTGCCTTCATGGCTTTGTGCCATGCAAATCCTTAAAAGTTAAGGTCCCTACACACATCTACGAACTAGCTCATCTGGCGGAAATGGACAAAATAAAAGCCTGCTGGTATAAATCAGAGTGATCTTATTGTTTTCACTAATATTAAATGAGTTAATATTAGTTTGCACCAGTTGCAAAACTGGCCTTCAGCGTGTAGCTGATGACACATAGCAGCTGCTTTGGAGGAACAATAGATACGTCCCCCCTTCTTTATGAAGAAGCTCTATTCTTTAAAATGCTCGACAGATAGAGATGACTCCAAAGAAGTCAACACACATCATGTTTTAAGATCTCAGATGTTCCAGTGGTAGGTGATAATTTTATTTTAGCTTCAGCTGTCAGCATTAGTTAATTCTAATGCTAAGTAACGTTGTTTCACTTGCGTCCTTGGGTATAAGGAATGGGATGCTTCACACCGGTCTGTGCCACTTTTTCCTGCTTGTGCTTTCAAGTAATTCTCAAGATATACTTTGTATTTAAAAGGCTTTTCTAGACATCTAAGGGCTAGGAGGGTGTTTCTCTTCAAAACAGGTTTGATTTATTCCTTTGGCTCATGCAGCTGAAAGAGCAGAACCAGCAGCAAATAGCTACATCCAGCTCAACTTCTATAATATTAAAAGTTGGTTAGTTTTTTGCTCCCTGCAAACTTATTCCAAAACGTTAGACAAAAGTTTACAGAAAATAAGTATTTTTATTGTTAGCAAAGCACGCAGAAGTCGGAGTTTGCTCTGTCTGCCA
The DNA here is from genome assembly GCA_009819775.1 of Phoenicopterus ruber ruber. NCBI lineage: Eukaryota > Metazoa > Chordata > Aves > Phoenicopteriformes > Phoenicopteridae > Phoenicopterus > Phoenicopterus ruber. The sequence continues at coordinate 97,956,226 of CM020216.1, forward strand.
TAAATGTCATCTCCAAGGGCTATGAGAGCTGATTTTAAGAGATGTCTGGCACTCCAGCATCAGAAACTAATGCTGAGATGACTTTCTGGAGTCACCATCCTCAAATGTTTCCTTTCCACAACCCATTTCTGGTGACAAAACAGACAGCAAATCCTTTCATTTCAACAGCTTCTGGCTTCGGCACTGCTATCTCAGCAGGATGTGAAGACAAGATAAAAAGGCCAGCAGTGACTTTGCCTGTAGATGGGTCAAAGAAATTTTTCATGAAAACAACTTTCATTTCATCCCAAAAGATGAAGTTTAATGACTGCAGCACAGTCAGGTCCCAAGCTATTACATGTGTAAGTAAACAGCTCAGAGGTTAACACACAGCTGAGAAAATCTGTGGGGGGTTTTTCTTCCTTTTTGGTTTTTTTTCCTTTTCCTTATTTTATACATGTTTTTCAGCTGAAAAAGGATTCAGGAGTGTGCCTCTACAGACACATGGCACAGGCTGGGCTTCTGCTTCAAATGTTGTAGGATGTCCCTGTGATTTAATCCTCAGGAGCGGAAGCCAAGAAAGATGCAAGATTTAGATTTTGTAAGATCTGCCACCACCTTTCCCTGGCCCATCCAGAAAATTAGGGTACAGCAACCAGCACGGCACCAAAGTAACGCAGAGCAACACAACAGACTGGCCCAGCCTTTCCCAAAGCAGTACAAAATAGATCAAACAAGCGCCTAACATAAAAGCCATGTTTCAACAGAGGTAAGTTTCGGCAAACAAGCTTGAGATTAGATAAACGAATGCCCAGGTCTCGATAGCTGAAGGCGAAAAACTCGGAGGCTCGAGGGCTGAGCACTTGCTGAAACCACAGTGCTGCTGCGTGCGCTCGACTTGGAGAGCAGCAGAGGAGACAGCCGGCACCGGCTGGATCAGCTGCCTGGGAGCAGCCCCCGTTGAACGGCCCAAGGAAGTGGGATATTTTATGGGTGGAATAACGGTGGTGCGGAGGGGTGAGCAAGGTCTGTCTCCTGCCACCCTCCAGCAGGCAGCTTGCGGTGATCCCCTGAACCCCAGGGTCGGTGCAGCACCCAGAAGGCAGCTGTCGACGGTTTTGCAGGGCATCTGCAGTGCAGCTGCCCTGTGCCCAGGACTTCATATTCAAGGCATAGAAAGGGCAGACTGCCCACCGTTTGATGTCCCTTTTTTCCCCTCTGAGGACAGCTAGCCGCATCAGAAGGGGACGCAGATCATTTCCACCAGGCCACCTGCGAGCAACGATGTGTACTTGGAAAGGGATTTCAGATACACACTGAAGTGAAGATGACCTTGCCTGCTGTGCTGTCCAGCGTGTGGGAGCTATCTCTGAAGAGCCCATCTGTAAAAGTGGCAGCCTATGTCAACCTCCTCACTCCTCCACGTCACAGCAGAACCATCACAAGGATGGCAATTGGTTCAGGACAACGTGTACATGCATTAAGCATGCACGTATATTTTGCTTCAGTCAAGTAAGGATAATTTCCTTTATATCAAACTACTTTGTAACAATAATTTGTTCAGGACCAACCTATTTGCACCAAAAGTGATCTGGGCACATGGAGATAAAGCTGAAGCTCTCTTCTCAAAGACACAATGTCTGAAGAATTACGAAAGTATTTTTCTGAATCACCAGAGTGGAGGTCTTAGACTAGAATGTTTTTCATCTGCGAAGACTTCTCTGCCCACCAAAGAAGAGCATTTTTATATGTGTATCCAAACACAGATGACTGAGTTAGTGAATTCTGACCTGAATGGACAGACATGTTGCCAGTATTTTGCCTGCATTACTAAATGATCAAGAAAACTGCTCTTTATCCATTTCTACATGTGGATAGGAAATGCGGTTCTGTCAGTGAATTCGTTACCAAAATAACTATTCCTTGTTTCAAACAGAATAGGTTATTACATGACTATGTTGCAGATACCTCTGCTACAATCCTTTGTCATGTTTGTTTGAGCATTCATACCTAGGTGTCAGTTTGAGAACTGTAGTAACTTGCACAGTTACTAATTAATCAACGTACACAAATTGCCGTGTCTTGAGTCCCTTAAGAGGAACAGAAGAAAGGAGGTAGCAGCTATTTTTGCATCACAGCAGCTCAGGCGTGCTGCTCTACGTGCTGACAGTTTCGGTTTACCAGAGAGCATTCACACCTTCTCCTTTCAATAGCAGACCCCAGAAAAGTGCTCTTTCAGTTGAGCACACTCTCTGCAAATTTTCAATGTAAGCTTCAGAGAGGATATCTAAGAGTCACACACCTGAAACGCATGACCTTGAATACTTGAAAAAGAGAGGTTTCCAAGTGTGTCAAAACACAAACTGTTCAGCCAGGAATTGTTGGCATCAAAGAGAGAGCCTAGGTCTTACTAATCGAGCGCTTCCACCTGGAAAAAGAAACACAAAGAAATTTGAAGACCACAAGCAACGTGGAAAAAACAAACGAGACGGTGTGGGCAGCCTCCAGTAGCTCAAGGGAAAGAGACATAACCTTGTCTGAAGAAAAGGCTTGATATGTCAGAAAGAGAATGAATTTGGACAATAACAGGGACAACACCACTTTACTACTGTGACTTCCAAAATTTGGAGAAGTTACATAGGGGAGGTACGTGGCAGGGGACAGGGCTGGAGACTCACAGCTAGGAGGTGGCTCTCCGTGCCAAGGAGGACCCTAGAGGGACTACAGCCCATGAAGGACCCACACCAGGCAGAGGAGCAATGGGTGGCATGGATCAGCAGAGAAAAACTGCTGTGCACCGACCCCAACCTCCTGTGTCACCTGTCACCTCACCCAAGGGACAGGGAGGGACCGAGTGCAACATGCAGTGACAATAAGGGAAGTGGGGACTAGGAAAAGGGGAGGAGAAGTGTTGGACTGAAGCTGAGCCTGGGGAAAAGGGAGGAAAGGCATTTCCCTCAGTGTTTGTTTTATCACTTGGCATCTTATTTTTCCCCTCAATAGCCAAATCAGTTATTAAAAGTTTATGTTAATTGGCAATGAATTGAATTAAATTAAATTAAATTCCCTGAGTCAAGACTATTTTGCCTGGGACAAGAGGTCTTCATTTACGTGGCACTTTCACACAGCTCTGGGCTGCTTTTTTTTGCCAGTCACCAAAATGTGCTGATAGGGGGATATTTCTTCTTCAGGACGGGGACGTTCAGCATGCAACGTGCGGTGCCCACGGAAGGGGGCTGCAGGGCTACAACAAGGTGCAGCCGTTCCTGGCCATTGCTTCTTCTGAGGACACCACTGCTCTTTCCCCACTGTGGCAGAGACCTGCTCAGGGACAAGCGGCAAAAGCAGCTGTGCTCTAGCCTATTTCTGAAAACTGAGTGTGACAGGAGGCTGCCACTGTTGTAGTGTTTCATACAGCCTTGTTCCTGGCCAGGAGCAAACAGGGACTTACCTGTGCATAAACACCGGCTTAGCTGGCTGCACCACCCACACCTTGTCTGTATGCATTTAGGAAATCCAGCCTTCTCAAGAAGCGTTCGTGAACTGTGCAATCACAGCAAGGTGCTAGGTGCGTGTACAGCAGTGGAACCCATCGCAGCCGATGACAAGTACCACCATCATAAAGCTGAGAGTGACAAAACCCATCCCTAATGAATATGATAAGGCCCAAAGGAACGTCTGACTCCGGAAAAAAAAATACAGCTTTTGGTCCACAAAGAAAACACTGTCCTCTTGTATCCATAAATCATCATAGCTCAAGAGAAGCTAATACCTGCATAACGAAAGGATTACAAAGTGCTCCTTATGGGGTCAGGAGAGTCCATAGCTTTTTAATCAGCTCTTTGACATTTGCAGTCTAGGCAAAGTCCTAGGCTACTGGCTTAAGGGTTAGAAAAATAACAGAAATATTTCTTAAGCTGCTTTTGAAATCTTTAAGTGTTTTGTGCAACAGGAAGACCAGGCCCCAGGAACAAGGGAGTCCCAGCAGCCTGTCCATCAGCACAGGAGATGGCTTCCACTCAAAAAAAATTAGAGTCTTTTGGGTGGGACCAGGGCTCATGGGTACGGAGGATAACACAGCTATGCAGGGCATGCCTTCATAGTTTATCATTAACACCTAAACATTGGCTTAAAACTGAAGCTGTATTGTTCTCAATTAACTATTACATGAATGTTTAAAAAAATAGAAGGCTGGAATACACCGAGGTCCATAAACAGTTCTCCATTATCTGAAATCCAGTTTCATTTCCAAGATTTGCTGATGACACTGAGCTATTCTGGGTGTACTCCAGAGGGAACTGAAGAAAGGTGGAAAACCAGACAACACGTTGTCAGATTAAATATATGCAGTTTGAACGGTTTCCAAATGCTGCTAGGTACTGAATTGAGTACATCAATTCAGAAGAGACACCAATGCATTTTAATAGACAATTTAGTGACAGTCTCTGGACAATCTGTCAGTAGCCAAAACCAAACAAAAAATCTAAAAGGAAACAAAATGTTACAGAATAAGATAGAAAAGCATTCTACTAATATCTAGCTCATCATACAAATTATGTTTACTTTCTTGTGAGAAGTATAGCTGAGCCAGAATTTGAAGGTATCACAGTAGCTATCACATGTGGATTTAAATGCTGACCATATAAAAGAATGGCCTTGTTTGGGAGGGGTAGTTGTCAGAACACAACACGAGATTTTTAAAGAAATCAAATTATATGAGTAGCTGCAGCATACTTAATGCCTGCACCCAGCAAAGCACTTAAGTGCAGTCCTCTCTATCTTCAGAGAAATGTAAAGGACCAAGCTGCCGCAAAAGTGTCTGCCGCTAAGCCCTGTCGGCCTCAGGAGGGTTCAGAGGGCCAAGGACGCTGAGAGAAGAGATGTGGGAAAGGGACTTTTAGAGAGAAATTTACTTTGTCATATCTCACCCACGAAGGTAACGGCCATAGAGAAGGTTCAGCCATCTGCCCCGTAAGTTCATAGTCCTTAGGTCAGGGGAGATATGACAAAGGCTTACAGGGAGGAATCCTCTTTACAATGGGTCCCATTTAACATTTGCATGAGTGATCTGGAAAAGATGAATAACATGCTCACGACATTTACAGATGCTGATTAATTAGAAAATGAGGCAAAGGGCTAATATGCAGGTAAAATACAGAAAGAAAATTAAGTTACGGTGTGGTGAGGCATACACATGCAGTCAACGTACACACATATATATCTGTGTGCACATCTGCTTCCAGACATAGTGAAGGAAATTATTTTCTAAATGACTGTTTTTATTGACATTGGACTCACTCCGTTGAATGGCTGAATGAAAACACTTTTCCATCAAATGCAACCATCCAACATCTTTTACTGATGTTGGCAATGCTGTTGAGCTAGTTGTTTGTTTCCACAAAGGTGATTTCAGACCAGATTCCTGATAAAATTTTCATCCTATCTTCTGTTTTAGCCTTTGTCTATCTGCGTTGTGAAAGCAGCATGTGAAAGCATTTTAGGTAAACTTCAAACAGAAAAGGGTAAAAGTACAAATGAGCTTATTAAAAACTGTTAATTTGTACCTGAGAAAACAAAACTTAGGTTTGAGACGTGTCCTGGAGATGACCTTGTGGTGAGAGGAGGGTGTGACTCCTCCACGTGAACAGCGCTTTCAGCGACGGTCAGGGAGCTGCCTCCCTTTGCCAGACAAACACACCCAACACTTCCAAGTCCCTTCCCTCTGACTAGCTTCCAGATGGGGCTGTCCGGCCGGCTGCGGTAGCAGGGGAACGGCAGCCAAGGTGTGAGCACCTTCCCACCTGCCTGAGGCCGGCAGGAAAGCTCTTTTCTTTGCAATTACTCTGTGACCTGTGAAAGAAAAGTTTTTCATCTTTCACTTCTGAACACCAGGAGTCGGAGCCGCTCGCAGTCAGCGCAGGGTCAGACCCCTGAATTATTGCTTGCTTTCCATTGTTTCCTTCCTTTGGAAAAACAGCTCTGCCCCTTTTCACATACTGCTTGAAAAATCCTTCCCCGACTCATGGGCCAGCATCCAGGACACCTGCAGCGGGGCCGCGCTCGGTCACGGCACAGAGGAGCCTGCCGTGGTGTGCCGTGCTGTGCTGCCGGACAGACGGAGCATCCCTGCCCGGGGCCGGGGGTCCCCTCGGCAGGCGTGGGAGAGGAATGGCAGCACCGGGCTGTCCCGACGCGTGGGGCTGTCCCGACGGCACGTATGAGGGTGGCATGTTCTCTCCTAATGCGAGTGAGGTGCAGCAGCATTCACGGGGTTTGGGCACCTCAGTAGGAGACCAAGAGATGGAAACCGAAGGACAAACTGTGTGTTGAGCACATGAGACCTGAGAAACCTGACTGCCCACTTAAACACTGCCTGCAAGTCTCGCCCTCACAGCTACTTAACTGGACGCCTACCCGTAGCCTCCACGCAGCCTCTCTGCTTGCAGGCAGCCCCGGGTTCGATTGGCAGCTGTCAGGCATGTCTGCACCCACACAAGGACGAGGTGGGGCAACGGGGTCACCTGCAGACGGCAGGGAGAAGTGGCAGGAACATCGATCTACGCTGTGCACTCACTGGCCCCACGTTTTGCACTCTGATACACTGTACCAGGGAGGCCTCGGTAAGCTGAAAATGTCTCACAGATTTGACTAGGGGCAGATTTTTAGCTCCTGACTATTAAAGCTAACTATGTTTAAGGTTGGAGGGTTTTTTTCCCTCTTTCAGATACATCAATCTGCAGAGAAGAGGCTCTCTAGGGGAAGTCAATGAACCTCACACACACACACACACACACACACACAAATTCAGAATGGGTTGGACAAGTTGCTTCAAAGGATGATTTTCTTCAAATCTGTCTGCTTATAAACCCAGCCATGTATTCTAGGTTAGCATTGCCCTGTAACAAGTCATCTCTTAGTTTACACGGGGCAAATGAGTCACTGAGCCCCGTTAGGACTAAGCCAGAAACTCCTGGTAGCTGTACGTGTGCTGCTGACCTCCTGCTTCTCCCCTGTTCCTCATCTGTGGGCTGCTTCCGCAGCGCCCTCTCTGCAATGCATCTCCCACGCGTAATAGGAAATGTAGGAGGAGAAGATGCAACTCTGCGATTAGGTGGGTGACGAAGCCAGCTAACTTGATACCCAGGGCAGCAGGTCAGACGGACTGTGAAGAAAATGGTATTGGTTTTGCTGCACTCTGGTGTGGCCTGCCTGCAAGCCCAGGGTCACATAGCATGCTGGGTGGCCTGTAGGACATCCTTTCCTACATCACAACTCTACTGTGTTATAAATGCGAAGAAGAGCCTGCAATTCCCCTAGCATCATTGTCGCAGAAAGACGTCTTGGCCTGATGAAGGTCATTTAGACTTTTATTAAATGGCATGTACAGCTTTACAAGAAAGGCTGCTGATTTGGATATAAGAAGCAGAATTAGTGTGACTTCATTAGCCTATTTGCAAGGTATCACAGCTCCAAGGAGCAGAAAGATGCACGATGCTCTTGTAGCTCCTTGGGTGTCAAATAGCTTCAAGCTTCTTTCAGAAGCCAACAGAAAAGCAAAATCACCCTCCATCAGCAAAGAGACCTCTGATAGCATCTGTCTCTCTCTAACAGTCTCAGACTGTGGCAGACAAAAGCCCCAACCTTTGCTCTGGCAATAGGTGTAATTGCAGGAAAGCCTTCATGTGTATCTATACCCAAGGCTTGGCCTTCTAGCTGCCAGTGGGAGAGCAGACACAAGGTGAACGGACGGACAGAAGCTCTGGGGAAAGGCCACCTCAGCCAACAGGAGTCACAGCTCTCCACCCGCCGCTGCCGAGGCGTCCCTGCCCGCCTGCCGGCCCCCCACACCCGGCCGTGAGGCTGCCTGTGCAGGCGTCGGGCATCGCTGCCTGCTGACCGCGCTCCTTTACCGGGGGTTAGCAAGCACACCTGCAGCAGAGCGGGGCATGTCCCTCACCCCATCCACCGGCGTCCATGGTGCGGCATCTTATTGCAAGGCTGCGTTCACCGGCCCACCGGTGCGATGGTGTGGGACAAACGGAGCAGCTGCCTGCTGGAAGGGAAAGGAAGGTATTGTGTTTGAGTGAATAAATTTAAACCCCAGTGTTCGAGCCCAAGTCCAGTAGCTCATTTATGATACAATGCCAAGATGTCTCACGGGGATTCGTGCTCCACTTTCCTCTGCCCGCAGCCCACGACGCAGCGCAGTCTCTGCGCTCCCGGTGCAGCCAGAGCTGGACCGCAGCAGCTGCGTCGTTGCGGCGCGTCCCCCGGCACAAATGGCTTGGCTTTGTCTCGCTATGTAAACACCAGCAGTCCAGGAGCAGTATCTCCTACTACTGCTGAAAAAGCAGCAGTGATGTTCGTGAATGAAACCCCTGAAAGGGAAATATTTCGTGGTTAATTTGTAACACAGTCGAAGGTCTTCTCTGCTTTGGAATTTATAGGTCTTAACCACTGTTTGAACTCTGTATGGTCTTGGGAGGTGCACAGTACCCCAGAAATGTGGTGATTCCCTGCCTTTCATAGTTGTGGCATGCCGCATTTGCATCCTTCATTCAGCAAGGATGCTTATGATCCATGCATTGTATTTACATTACTGCCCATCAGGCTATGGTGAACTTAGTCAACTAAATATCAAATCCAGCGCTCGCAAGTCTGCCTGATTAAAATAAGTAGAGCCGAATGAATTGAAGAAAAAGTGGTCAGCTTAAGCTCTTCTGATACGAAACATCTGAAGTTGATCTGGCATCACACATCTGGATTATTATACTGGCATTTAGAATATTGTGAATACTATACGTTGGGTGCCCCAGTAAAAAACCCTTAATGAGAGAAGTTGTGACTGATGCTGGTTTTTAGCTGTGCGGCATCTGAGGTCCGAAGGTCCCTCTGCACCGCACCTTGGACATGTGTGGGTAACTCTGAGATCCCCGAGTCCAGATGCAGCAATTCACACAAGCAAGAGACAGAAAACAAAAGCATATATCGTATTTAGTACAGCGCATGCCAGACAACAGCTGGCCAGATGAATAATTTTCCAAGAGAGCGTGAGAAAAGGTTATTCTTTAGGAGGACTCGATGAAACTCGTGTGTATCGTTCCTGATCCAGAGTCTTGCTCGAGCTTCTAGAGCAGGCCACAGAGTCAGGGTCCAGGTCATTTGCCTGACACTGTGGTTGAACTGGTCTGGGGCAAATCAGTCAGCATCTATCCACCATTTCATTGTCCTACAAAACAGATAGTGACCTAGCACGTCCCACGGCATTAGAAAAATGAAGGGATGTTACCAGGTCTTTCTAGGACTAAAACTCAGATTAAAAAAAAAAACCAAAAAACAAAAAAAACCCCACAATTGTTTTTAAAGACTTACTAATGGAAATTTTGTTCTAAGTAATGAAAAATGACTGATCAAACATAATATTCCTCTGCAAATATTAGTGTAACCAGGCAAAGACAGAGCACAGAGCAAAACTGATCATTTTTTGAGATCCTGCCTTCTTGTGGAGCAAGAGACTCTGAAGACTGTTTAATGTCAATTTCCCTGTCATTAAAAGCATGTTCAAATAAAGCCCAGAACACACGTATCTTTGCATTTGCAAATCTATACAAGTTATATGCAAACGTGAAACACACAGGCCTATGCCATTGTCTGAGCTGAGAGACATAGAAAAAGTGAATGCAACAGCCGGCACAAGGAAAGTTGCATGAATTTTCATCACCTTCCTATCTTAATGATGTGATATACTGTCAGCAGCAAAATGACAAGCTGTAGCAAGCCAGGGCTTCCCCCTGCTGCCTGGGAAAGCCCCCGAGGCCCTTCAGAGAGGCAGGGCCCTCTGGCACGGCCCCTCCAGGCCTCCGGGTAAACGCTGCGAGCCCCTCGCTCGCGCTGGACGAAGGCAGCTCGCGCATGAAGCGTGCGCTTCATCAGATGGTCGCTGAAACCAGAGTTGCTCCTTGGAAAACACGCACACGTTCCCATGGCCCCAGGAAACAGCGAGCTGCCAAAAGGGATTGCCCCGGCTGACCTGGCCCGGCTCTTCCCTAGCAGAAAATATGTATTAAAGCTCTGTTAGGCCAATTTGCCAACTTCTGCAAAGGTTAAAACCTCACGGCTTATCCCCGTCTGAGGCATTGAATGGGCTCGTAACTGCACCCCCACAAATGGTTGTAGGGTGAGCAGGCAAGGTGATTTTACCCGCAGATATTCCTGCAAAAGGTGACCACAGTGTCCGGCTAAACAGCCCGTGGGTTGGTTCTGCAAGAAATCAGTGAATCTGCTCAATATTTTGATACTGTTGTCTCAAAGCTTTTGCTTGCTTCCTCGGGCATGAACGCTATCGCGCTTACTGTTTTACGAGTCAGGAGATGAGGTGCATCTGGCTGTAGGGAAATTGATAGGAGAAATAAAGGGCTCTCCTTCAAGCTTAGCTGAATGCCACACTTTTTATGCAAAGGTGCAGCCTGCAGTGTGCTAACTACGCGGCCCTTAAAGGCATGTAGAAACCAGGCAGCAAAAAGCAACAAAGACAAGTTATATGGCCTGCCAGATAGCCTTAAAAAAGGCAAAAAAAAAAAGCTTAAAAGCAAACTTGGGTTTAGTCATAGTTTTGCCTTGGACCAACATGGTGACTCTCCCTTGCAGAGGAGGTATTATCATCTTGGGCTTTGGAAGAGGTGGGATCTGGTGCAGGCTCTTTCACAACACCCATGATTGGTTTCCTCTCTCTAGAGACGGCGTTAATCCATCCAGACCAGGCGCTCCAGTTGTGCTAGGTGCTGTAAACAGACCTACGAGCCCGGTTCCAGGTGGGGACCCCAGAGAGCCTGGGAACGTAGGCACCAGCGTGTCGTTCTCTGTTCCTCTTCTGCTGCGTGGAGCAGACTGGCGATTAGGCTGGGATCTGCCGTAGTCCTTGCTGTGCCTTGTCTCTGGTGGTATCACTAGGTGGCCCTGTTAGGTTGCCTATTTCTTCTGAGCAAGTTTTTAATCTTCAAAAAAATATTGTCGTGTTAGGGATTGGGGTGCTTTTGCCTTTTTTTTTTTTTTTTTTTAAATAAAGGAATCTTATTTTGAGAGAAATTGTGACATGAAGCTGGGAGCTTGCTCTGAGGTTTATTCCCTGTATTTTGAGAGAAAACCTGCAAAACCACAACTTTGGGCTCATAAGGATCAACTTCCTTTGAGAAGGGGTTTCTCCGTACGGTGCTTGAGCTGACCTTTGCTCTAAAGCTAGTAAATGCATATAAATAAAAGCAGACGAGCTTTGAGCAGCTGACACTCCAGCTTGCTCTCGTAGAAAGCTGATCCAGAAGTTTGCTATGATTTGGCCCAGTGCCAGGAGGAAAAGGAGAAGTTTTTTTTCAAGTGGAAAGGCTGGAACATTTACATGGACCCCCTACATTTACCTGGGCCTGCAGAAGGACAACATACTAGCTTTGCAATTCTGTCACACATTACCTTTCCTCTTCCGCCGAGAGGTTATTTGTGCTTCTGTGAAGAAAGGCCATTGCAACATTCAGCTTTTCATCACAATCCTTTCCGATTCAAAAAATCAAGAGTGTTTATACAGTGAAGCTTGTAGTCACTTGTACAGCTGCAGCCTGACGGCAGCTTGGGAGCAAAAGCGTTTGTAACTAGAAAACCCCACACCATCACACCCCTCAGCACTGAGGAGCTGGACCGGGGCTCTGTGTTCCGTTCTGCGTGCAGCCGCTTGACTGTTCGGTACTGGGAATTTACAGGAGAGCACAGAGCAGCAGCACGTTGTGCCGAACTGCTTTTGGGTCTGCCGGGAGAAGGAAGACCTAAAAAATCAGAAAAGAAGAAATCAGTAGTGCCTGGGAGAAACAGCGGGACCAGAGGAGATGCTGAGCGGAAGAGGGCGATGCAAGCGCTCAGAAGTTCCTGATGAGTTGTCTCCTGCAAAGGGCCACCTCTGCTACCAAAGAGTTGTTGGTGCTGCGTCAGTTAAGGAGAACCCAAACACCGGTTAGGTTCTTCAGCAGTGAGCTGACCTTCTCACACTCTAAACACTTGATAACTGCTGTAATTAAAGATTGTGCATACTCCAGAATACGTGCTGCCCCAGCACAAATCAAGAAGATAAGAAAAACAAATGAGCAAAGAAGCCTGCACTTGTCCACCTTATTCACAGAAATTGCAAACAGAGCAAATCTTAGTGCCCAGCAATGTGACAAAAGGGAGGGGAGGGAACAGAGAGTATATTTGTCCAGTTGGCAAAATACAGATGGAAAATTTATGCAGCCTAAAATGTTCACTGTCCTTGAAGGGATACCAAGCCCCAAACAGCAGAGGTCTGCCATGGCACCACTTGCTTTACATGGAACGACCAAGCGAGAGATGGGTTTCCTCCATTTGCGTCCAAGCCTGCAAACTCACCAGCGACATCTGCTAATGTCAACGGAGGGGAATCTGTCCTGGGTTCCGCAGAAATGCTGACGATTGCTCTTTGGATAGTGTAATAACATCAGTCCTGGTAAGAGAAAGAAGCCCAGCTTCTCAAAGTCGATCATTTCAGTTCTGAACATCTTGACTAAGAAAAACATAAAGGGGCTGCCCGAGACCCACAACAAAAACCTCTGCTTTTTTTCAAGTCATTTGACTCCCACAGTGCTGGGATTTCCCTGGGCACTTGCTGGGAGGCTGTTGCGAAGGCTCAGGCAGGATGGGACTTTCAAGCTGACAAGTACAGGAGCTTCTGGAGAGCAGACTCGGATCCACAAATAAGCAAGGGCTACAAAGAAGCATGTGAGATGCCACATGTTAGATTAGGCAGCCTCTAGGATCCCTTCCTTTCCTGAGGGGACAGCTTCCAGCCAAGCAGAGCTTTGAGATGAGCCCATGACCACCTTTCCGATTAGACCTGGCCTTTTGCAGGGCTTTCCAGGGGTTATTTTCTTGTTCTAGCCTTCCACTTGAGTAAGTTAAGCCATCACATTAAGTGTCAGAGACTGCAGCAGAGCTGTAAAACCCGCTGTCTGAGAATCCCCTTTGCTTACCCATTGCTCCAAGGAAGGTCCTGCAATTACAAGCGACAAGGCAATTTGGCACAACAGGAGGGATTTACCACTTAGCAATTCTCATGATTACAGGGGATCGAGTGGCGCATCCAGCTCCTATCCCGGTGAGAGAGTTCCCTCCCAGGCACTGCAGGAGCAACAGCAGTCACGAAAGTCAGCAGGTAGGGCTGGCTGTGAGCCGAGCTGTGGGGAAACGCGGCACCGTTCAGCCACTCTTCTTAAAGCTGAGCGTATGCCCCCTGTTAAGTATCAAAACGATACACGCAGCAGAAATAGAGATTAAAGACTACTTAATGCAAGAAAACCTCCCAGAGAAGATGTTTTCTCTGCCTGCATCCCTTTCTCCAGCAGTGGCACCTCTCATCCCAGGAATAAATTATCCACGTATTTCTAAGCACTGAAGCAAACACAAGGGCTTTTTACATCTCTCCCAGCTCTGCCTTCCCCATACAACAGTTGTTTCCAATTACAGCCAGCTTCCATCAGCATCTCTCACCCTCCTTGCTGGCAGGAGCTGATTTGGATACTGACTTTGTGTTTTCACCTTAGCCTTTCCCTCGGCTGTGGAGGAGGAAAGGGGAAGGAAGAGAAAGCGAACGTAAGTGAATGTCAAGAACCTGCCTTAGATAAAATATTCAGATCTTACAGTGAATAATACATGGGAATGGAAAATGTTTACCCAGCTACATCCAAGCCCATTGCACTGGAGCAGAGTACTGTACCAGCCTGGCTGGCAGTGCCCTACAGAGGACTGAAGGAGGCAAAAAATTTTGCATCACTACTGTTATTAAATAAATTCCCCTTTGCCAATCCACCAGCAGACACAGACACAGGCTACACACACACACACAAAAATCCTTTATGCTTCTGCTCCACCAGCATAGGTGCCGTGCTCACGTGCAGCAAAACGACAGGCGAACTTCTTCAGAGGTTTCGGGGCAGCCTCAGCTGGAGGTCAGGCTGTCCTGTGCTGCTCATCGGCAGGAACTACTCCCAAAATGATTAATAGAGGTTTGCCTTGCAGCTGCCTTGTCACCCCCATTCTGTGCTCCCACATGCCCCCCCTTCGAGCTTCCCGGTGGCCATAGCAACATCCCCAATATCGCCTGGCGTGCCAGCGCTTCCCTCCTTTCAAGCAGCCTCTGCTCTAGGAAACAATCCTCTTGAGCAGCAAACCTGTGTGCTTCACACTTGGAGCCATTTTAATCTCTGACCGTGTCACAGCAGGCTGGCTTCTGACGCTTCCCAGGTGCAGCTGGCCCGGCGCACCCCCCTTGCCTTCCCCTGCCCGCTGCCAGCGCTGAGTGATTGCTGCTGGTTAGCTGCACAGGAGAGTGACACCGTGACACACCAGCCTCAAAGCATGGGTGGCTTCACCTGCTGGCAGCATTCCTTAGGCACCCTCTCAGTAGCCTCTTCTGCCGTTCATTGAGGCGATGTCCCTGTCCCCGCTGCAGGGCTCACATCTCCTTGTTGCACCCCGGGGGCTCGGGTCTCTCCTCTCTTCGTTCTTCTCTAGCCAGAGGGTTGGCTGGAATAAACCCCAGCAAGCCCAGTCGTAAGAGCCGCTGAATCAACCTGGGCACCATCTGTAGTCAGGAAACGGGCGTCCTGCTCCACCAGATGGGAAAACGCTCGCCGAAGCATGTACTGTCACCTGGGCAGTCCGAGCATCCGTTTGTACGGGTGCCACGCTGCTGGGGGGCCGCTCATCCCCCTGCTCTTACAAGTTACAGACGTTTCCTTTACTGCTGTTCTAGTTTCAGGCACAAACTGCACAGAGACTGAAAAATAAGGAGCCCTAAGGAATTTTGTGAACCCCCTCGTTTGCTACCTCAGGATACACCCGCACCCCTGCTGTCTCAAGACACCGCAGAAATCATGGAGGGGGGCAACCAGGAGGGGATAGGAAAGAGGGAAGGCGAGGGGGCACAGAGGCCGTCCCTTCCCTCGCACGGGCTCCAGGGAACCTCTCAGCACTTGTACAGACCCAGGAACGCGGACCCCTGCCCGCACACTCTTTGGCGGTTAATTCCGATAATGGCCGTGCCAGGCTGAAACCGCTGCTCCGGATCGGCTCTATTCACCGCATTTCTCTTTCAAATTGCTGTTTGCAGAAGTGTTCCAACAGGCTTTGCTTCCAATGCACTTATTACTGTTTAAAAAAAACCCAGACTGCCTCTAAGGCATCCAGAAGCATATATACAGCCTGAAGGAAAGATTTTGGTTAGTTTTTAAGCCCTTCAGTGCTTTCAGATCTAATTCATTTATGCAAGGAGGTAAAAATGTTACTTATTGCAGGCCAGCGTATTTCCAGACAGATCTAATCATCATTAGCCTTTCTGATTACTAAGTAAACAACTTGCTTAAGTATTGGTCATAAATCTATGATATCGCTTGCATTTATTTTAGATTTGCACATTAGCATCAGCTGCTGCAAGATGCAAATACAATAGATTCGCTTTCCTATTGCTTGTCAGAATATTGTACATGTTCAGTATCCCAGGCTCAGATATTGCATTCCTCCCCTGGGGTCTAACAAACAAGAATTTCAAGAGGGCAGAAAATGAATTTCTAGCCCACGGGAAAACATTTGATGAAAAAAGTCACATTGTTAATAGTTTTCATGGAAAAT
This sequence comes from Phoenicopterus ruber ruber, assembly GCA_009819775.1. Classification (NCBI taxonomy): domain Eukaryota; kingdom Metazoa; phylum Chordata; class Aves; order Phoenicopteriformes; family Phoenicopteridae; genus Phoenicopterus; species Phoenicopterus ruber. The sequence goes on from CM020216.1 coordinate 97,971,886, forward strand.
GAGATGAAAGTGGCGATGAAAAAAATAATACTGGAGTGGTTTTAGCTCTAAGTGCCACTGAGGGCCTGATAAGAGCTGTATTGTCATTTTTGAGCCCAGTCTCTTCTGTACCCTGGGGCTCCCAGTCCAGCTCATGCAAGGCTTGTCTCACTGGGTGTAGGGTAGGAGGAAGGCTGCTGCTCTGCGTGGGCCATGTCAGGCAAGGGAGGCTGTCTGGTAAAACCTAAAATACAATTCAGGAAGCATTATGACATCTGGATTCACTAAGAATCATTATTTTTATTGGATGTATTCTTTTGCATAATGAGAAGTTCTTTACTCCTGCGGATAGCAGGCACTTTCCACGAGAACTGTGAAAGCCCGATTTGTCCAACAGAAATGTCAATGGAAATCATTCAGGTCAGCTTTCGTAATACCCCCTTGTACTTTGCAAACAGCAAGCGAAGTAATCTGCCTGTTTTATCCAGCAGGAATCGATGGCAGACAGGCCAAGTAGATCTCAGGGTTGGACAGCAAGCCATTTTTAGTCACAGATCTGCTGCTCTGCTCATTGCTTCATCACCAGAAGAGGGAAAAGATGCATGAGTGCGTTAAAGAGTCACTGCGTGCACTACCACATTCCCTCCTTGAAAGAGAGGGACGGCGACTGCAGAAATCCATCTTTATTGTTCTTGGATTCATGACGAGTAGCAAACTGATGTGCAAAAAAAAAATCACATATAAAATCCAAGCAGGCCTGAAGTGCCAGAGATCTTACAGGAGCTCCTTGGCGAGGCAGCACGCAGCTGAGGTAACCAGCTTCTCCAACCTGCTAATTACCTTCATCCATTTTCAAGGAAGGGGATAAAATGTCACGATGACATATTTTGCTTTAGCTAATCGATGCTGCGGGCTGCAAAGCAAAAGAAAATAGCCCCATGAATTCACAACCACCTTCTTCAGAAACCTTTTGGGGTTTTATGCTTAGCTACTGCAAACCAGAAGAGGTTAAATAATGAAAATGCAGGAGAACCGCTTGCTTCGCTTCTCATCTCTGCCGAGCGGCCTTCAGAACAGGCACAGCTACGAGCTAAATGCTCTGTTACGATCAAGACCAGACACAGCAGCTCCCTCGTGCTTCTCCGCCAGCTGCGTTACTAGTGCTCACATCAGTCAACCGTTGGGCTTTTTCCTCCGTGCTCAGCAAGCGGCGGCAGACGTGCTCCGAGGAGCGCGAGAGCCTCCCCGGGAGCCACCCACGGAGCTGGTGCTGCAGCGGCGTTGGGACTCAGGGCGGCTGGAAGCCTCAGGTGGTGAGAAGGACATGTCAAGCCGTCCCCTGTGAGCTGTGTACTGCTTCAGAGGCCTGGGTGAACCAACCACCTCCAAGCTCTTTTTAGGGTTTTGGGGTTTGGTTTTTTTTTGTTAAGTACGGGCAGAGCTTGGGGGTATTCAGGGGGGATGTCCTGTCCCTCCTCTTTCCCAAAACTCGCTGCTCACCACTGACACAAACGTGCTTTCCCTGCCACTGGCACACACAGATGCTTCTCCCAACCCCTTGTGTTGGACCCTCTCTGTGCGCCGGATCGTGTGTGCACTGAGAGTGGAAAGAAGGTGAACAACTTTCCTAGAATAAATTTGACCATGAAAATGAATCTCCATGAAATTAGGTTTCTAGCAAAACTTACTTATATTTTTTACATTTATTTTAAAAATAAAAAGACTCTGTGGAAAACTTTCCTTTAAAAAACAAATCGGCCAGTTGAAAAGGAACTGAAGGAATTGATTAGAAAGTAATTAGAATACCAAAAGCTCGTTAGGTGACACACGTGACTGGACTATTATGAAATAAGTTTATAGCTGTTTAGGAAGGGCCAACTAGAAAAAAAAAAAATAGCTTGGTGTATCAATGATTCATTTTATTTATTTTTATATTCTGGTTTTACTCTGACAGGACACGAGGATAAACTTAGAAGTCTACTTAGTAATGAAAATGAAAGCAGCAGCACGGGACACACGCGAGGTCTGCTACAGGTCAGCTAACAAGGAACATTAGGTAGGCAGTTTCAATTTATTTTCTTTCTTTTTTTTTGATGTTTTTTTAAGCCATTAGTTGGAGACTTTGGTAGCCTTTTCCTTTCCCAACAGATAGCTATGAAGCAGGCAAGAGGCTCAAGAGCTTCTTGGGATGTGATGGCAATGATTTTATGACAGTTAAAGGGAAGAGGGAGTTTCGGAGGATGGGTAGCTCTCTAAAGAAACGGTATTAAAAGCACACACACGCGCGCTATGCCAGTGCGGAGGAAGCATAGCCGGAGAGCAACTTGGCTCTGTGAGGAGCTATGCAACAGCCCGAGACTTGAGAAGAATAAGAAAAATAGGACATAGGGTAAGTTATTCAGGAGAAGCATGCCAGGAGAGTACGAATTTATAAGGGTAAAATCAAAGGCCAAAGACACAGAACAGACCCAGAGAACAGCAACATTAACAGGAAAGTATGTAAATTACTATATTAGCAAAACAATAATGATCACTTCCCAGTGGGAAGGGAGCAGCTGGCACTGAGGATCAGAGCAATTAATGCTGCTTTGCTTTAGTATTCACTGAAAAGGACCCAGCTAGGATGCGGATGGGTGGAAGAATAACGCCTGGGGAAGGGGTGGAAGAGCTAAGACGATACCAGAAAAGGAGCAAGCCAAAGAGTAGTCTGGTAAGGTGGAAAACACCTAAGCTTATTTAACTGGCTGGACCCGAGGAAATGCACCCAGGCTGCTCGTCAGCCTGCGAGGGAACACGTCAGAACCCCTAGACGTTTTTATTGAGCACTTGGAGAAAGAATGGCACTGGATAATGGGAAAAGAGACAAGCAAGATGTGCATCTTAAAAAAATGACCGAAATATCCAAGGATAATAGAGCAAGTGGCTTCAATTGCAATTCCTAGAAAAGCACTGGAACAAATCATCTAATTATATGAGAACATGCAGTAGGCAACCAAGATACAAGCAACCGCCATCACCAACTCATTAAAAACAATCACGTCAAATCAATCCAGTTTTTAACCCATACCCATACCAGGATGTAAAATCTAAGAGAGGCTTGGGTTTGGGGGTATTTTTTTCGTGACTTATTTTTTCCCTGTTGTTTCGGTTTTGAGGTGGGGGTTTTTTTGTTCCACATTCAGCTAGGTTTGGAAAGGAGAAATCATCAGTCGTCGTGTGAAACAGACCAACCTCGAGGGTCTTCGGGAATACAGGAGTTTAATAACGTGCCATGAAATGAGATCTCTTTAATGTTTATCTTTATTTATTTATTTAACACTCACTGTTTTGTATCTTTGGATACCCAGACCACAAGAGCTGGCTCCCCACCGTGACACTAGCCCAACAAAGTACTTCTTTAAACCGCACGGTAAGAGTAAGATTTACACGGCACCCTGGGGTTCACAAACGCCAGATGAATGTAAATACACATTTCTGCGTGCACATGAAAGCGCACTGCAGTGGCATCCAGAGCTGTTTTAAAAATAATTATCTGCATTAGTCATGGGGTTGAGCAAGGAATGCTTTTATAAAGGCAGAGTTGTCAGCCTCCATCCACACGCAGCGGAGCGTGGGGAGGTGCAGGCAGAGATCTAATCTATTAAACCAGTTGATAAATACCTTACACCGCTCAGCATGAAAAATTAAGCTGTGAACTATACAACATATGTGAATTATCTTCTAATTTTATTAGACAGGAGCTCACAGTACAATGTTGCTGAGAAGGCAGTAAAGCTTGGGTTGCAGCTCCCAAGAAGTCGGCCTCTTTGCTGCACAACGGAACGAGGGAATTCAGTGCCTACTGTCGGTACCACAGGTTTTCAAGGGACATCTGCAATTTGTTTCGTACAAAAAAAAATTGTTCGCGAGCTGTTGGACATGAATACTCTACCTCCTCCTCAAGTTTTGCCAGATCTTCCCTCACGTAGATTAAAATCTCTTTAGCTAAAAAAACATATGCACCACAAATGAAACGCTGCAACAAAAAGTACTTTTATCAAGACATTCATTATAATTACAGAAAAAAACTTCTTAAAAAACCTACACCCAGCCAACCAACCTTTGATGGCCTTCCTAAAGGAAAACACTTAGCATAGATAAGTTGACTGGGATCTCATGGGACACATCCAAAACACCCCAAAAACCCAACACAGGGCCACAAATCCAGGGGGCAGGAGTGGCCCATTACAGGTCACCAACACCCTTGGGGTGATTTGCCGGCCGTTGCCCTCGCTGGCTCCTTTGCACCTTCTTTAAACGGAGCCCTCATGGAGAGGGGGGTCTCCAAGGACAGGGGCACAGCACGCCAGCCCCCGGGGCAGGGAACAGGCGGTCCCTGTGCCAGGGGCTGGTGAAGAGCCTCTGAGCCCTGCCCCTGCCCGAGGAGGGACACGTGGGCCCGGGGAGGTTCAGGTGAGAGGCAGGAGGCCGAGAGACTTTGGGGATCCACGGGAGGAGAGACCTGGTGGGTGGCTGCAGGCTTTTCACTGCAAGGGAACGGGGGAAAGGGGGGACGTCTTGCCGGCTGCGGTACCAGGCTGGGCAGGCAAGGTGCGAGCGGCAGGCGACCCGAGTGGGAGTCTTGGTTGTCATAAGTGATGGGGACATAACAGAGGAAGGTAAGAACACCTGGAGGTTGTCGACTGTGGTCCAGAAATCTGGCTACTTGCAAGTTATCAAGCGACAGAAAATAGTTAGATTCCTCTCCTCTTAACCATCCCTGTCACGTTACCTTGGCCCAATGCACTGAGTTCCCCTCATCTAAATAAACCAAACAACTGACAACCACTGACCACTGAGAAAAACCCAAGCTGACCTCAGCTTTCTAATTGTTCCACCCCCAATAAATAAGAGAAAGCTGACAAACCTTTTCAACAAAAACTCCAAATTATCCCCTTTTCCTTTAGCAACCACCTACAGCACACGCACATAACCGGTGGCTGCACTGCAGACGCCATCTGTTCCGGCACAACAGCAACTCACCCACTTCTGCCCACTCGGCGTGACCAGGATTTAACGCTGCGTGCTGTGTGCGCAGGGGAGGCACATGTGTTGCCAGCGATGGAGGAGAGCAGACTAGGATAAGGAAGGGAGCATCGCCGCTAGCGGGGGAGCAGGGTGCAGCTGAGACGAACCCTTCTCTCGGGGGGACGCCTAGTTGGCTAGACTCAAGAAAGGGGGAAAAAATTCATCCTGGGAGAGCCAAATGTTTCACCGTCTTGTAAACTGCTCAGTCCTGCTGCAGCCACCCAACCCTATTGCTACCTTACCACCAGCTACAGCCAGAAATACAGTCATTTTTCATGTGAAACTTCTCTAGTGCAGAACTCCACAGAGTATTTTTCCAAAAGTAGGGCATCCCATGGAATGTGTGTAAATCATTCTGGGAGGTGGCCTCAGGCCTGGCAGCATCCCTGGCAGGGGCAGAGGACCACAACTTAGCCGGCAAGTTCAGTTCTCTGATCTGACAGTTTTGCTCAGTGGCTGTGAGCACCACAGTCTCTGCACCTAACCTTACCCGTTCGGAGAACAGATGATATAAATAACTGCATCTCACACTGTTGCAAACCAAACTTTGCTTGGCAACAAGATACAAGATGTTCACAGTACCTTGTCCATTGGGGGCTATACAAAAAATGTATTCTCTTTTACAAAATTTCAGCTACGGCTACCTTCCCCCCCTCGCCTAAATAGGGAAATACAAGAAAGGTAGCAAGATCCTTGCATTAGAAAAGTAGATGGGGGTTTTTTTTTGGTATGAACTGTTTAAACAATCCTTGCAGTTCCATCAAGATCCTGTTTCTATGAAGCAATAGAAACACAGTGAGAACCATTTTTTTGCCCAGGGTTTCAATTCTCTTTCCAGAAAGGGCTCTGCACCACGTGGGCTTCCTCTCAAGGCACGTTGCCAATGCTTTACTTCCAGTTTCTATGACTTTCTCCTTTCTTGCTTGCTATACTTGGATCATCCAGGCTCCACCCAATACTGTTCCCTTTGCACTCGGATGCTTCAGAACCTCTCTCAGTTTACATGGCTCAACTTCTGCTCCGAAAACGTCTGCTGAAATTATTTGTGGCATCATTTCTATTATTGAGCAGTTATTAAAACAGAGTACATCTACTTGTTTCCGTATTTAGTCTGCCTAGAAGGAGGATGTCATACATCTGCTTCCTAATATACCATCGTCTGGTTGATTGCGCACGTATAAACTGTTCTGTCTCTCCTCTGAACTAGCTTGAAAGCCCTTTGGAAGTGGGATTGCATTTGATAGTTATTTGCACAGCATCACGCGCCCTAATTGTATCAGATGATAAACTTGAATAATAATTGGTTTGATTAAGGAAACAAGACATGATACCTAAGTCGGTCTGTTTAAATATATGCTGAATGCAATCATGGCTACATAAAGTATTTTATTTTTCCTATTCTCTGCCATCTAAATGCAGGAAATCACTTTTCTAAGTCATTAGCCTTAAAAAAGTCCGCAATCTACATAACCTTGTAATGACAAAAAAGCAAACAGTTTACACAGATGGCAATAAAGCAAGCAACATTCAGTGTTAATTGAACAAGTAAATCTATGCATGTATTAAAGGAATCTGCAAAAGCAAACACTATGCATATAAATGATAAAAACCAGGTTATATACAGATTTTTTCAATAGTGGGAATCAAGTTTTTACTTTAGTACAAAGATTACTGTGGCACAGTAGGAAAAAAGCACTCCTTACTTATACATTATTTATATTACTTGTATTGCCATCTTCATTTTAGACTCCTTCCTTTTAATTTCTGTTTATGGTTGAGATGTCAGACTGAATTTATGCCTTTTATGCCCTTTTTGGAGCTACTTTTGTTATTCAGTTGTATATTATATTTAATATATATATGCACACATACACATCTCTCTCTCTCTCTCCACTCCCTTCCTATCCACTTGATAGAGAGACACACATGTGCTGGGTTTGGCTGGGATAGAGGTAATTTTCTTCACAGTAGCTAGTATGAGGTTATATGTTTTGGATCTGGGCTGAAAACAGTGTTGATTACACAGGGATGTTTTCATTACTGCTGAGCAGGGCTCACACAGAGTCAAGGCCTCTTCTGCTTCTCACCCCACCCCACCAGCGAGGAGGCTGGGGGGGCACAAGAAGTTGGGAGGGGACCCAGCTGGGACAGCTGACCCCAACTGACCAAAGGGATATTCCATACCGTATGACGTCATGCTCAGTATATAAACTGCATGGAGCTGGCTGGGGTGGGAGGGGGATATCACTGCTCGGGGAGGGGCTGGGCATCGGTCAGTGCGTGGTGAGCAATTGCATTGTGCATCACTTGCTTTGTATATTCTCTTATCATTATTATTATTCTCCCTTCCTTTGCCATCCTATTAAACTGGCTTTGTCTCAACCCATGAGGTTTTTTTTGATTCTCTCCCCCACCACAAGACGACAGTATTTGAATGTAATGCCATTTAAGCAAATCTTTAAGACTCCTCTTGTAATAGCAGTTGCTAAGGTGGGGTTTATTAGTTACACAGCTCAGGAGCTTTAAACTATTTTCCCCTTTTTTAACCAGGCCAGTACCTGGCTGTATCTATCAAGTTGAGTAACAGAGGACAAACAGGAAAATAACAATATGACCTGCATCAGGCCATGAAAGAGCAGACGGCTTTATCGGAGGGAAGAAACCCTCCCCCTCCAAAGGGGGCTCAGGCAGGCTGTAGCACCCCCTGCCACGGGGCCTGCAGCTGAACTGCCTGTTTTCCTTAGCAAAAATTTAAGGGGAATGGGGAGAAGGAAGAGGAGGAAGCAGCTCCTTTCAAATTGTCACCCTCTTGCTTCTGCAGAGGGTCTAATCGCACTTTGGTCCTGTGGGCCTTCTGCGTAGCACCTAGGCTCTCTTCAGTCCTGACTTCAGTTGACCTGGAAGTTCTGCTTCTCCTCAGTTCCTGCTTTACTCATCCAAAGTAGGGACGTTATTCACTGTGTAAGGAAGAGCTCCTGCAGAGAGGTGGTATATTCCCAGCTGCACGCCTGAGACAGCTCCAGACTCTCGCCCGTGCTCTGACATCTCGTTTGCCGCAGCAGGCAGAGCTACAGAAGCAGCAGAGGTGCAACATCACAGTGAATTTACTGCGAGCGGTTCTCACAGAGGACAAAAATGATGTTCTCTATTCAAAATGCAAGTGCCCTCAGCAATAAGATTTCTGAGGAGCACTTAAGCAAAGGGAGTAGATTTTCTTGTAATAGTATTTCTTAAACCAAAAAAAAAAAAAAAGCCCAGCAGCACAGGTGAAAATAATACAGCCGTGACTCTTCTGAACAAAAAATGACACTTGCAGCCGGTCTGGATACAGCAACAAGTATCTTTAAGGGCAAAAGGCACTTCAGTTTTTGGCACGTAACCAGAAGGCTGGAGTCACTACCTCCTTTTAGGCTAAGTATTATACATAAGCAAGTCGGCCCCTTTTGAAACCAGCAACCTTATGCTAACTTGGAATCTGTATAAATGGATACGAAGCTCAAGAGCTACACTACATTTACATTACATTTGTATTAATTCTTCTGAATATGCATGGGCACAGCTATTCAGATTAGAGCTGAGGACCCACCTACTCAAAAAGGACAACAAATCGCTTTGTAGTTTGCAAGGAGTAACATTCTGTGTTTAATTTTAAATGAGAATTTATCAAGTCTAAAAGCTCAGGGCATTTGCACTGCCACAGAAAGCTCCGAAGGCCAAAGTTAAACTTAAGCAGGACCAAATCCATTAGCAATCAGTACTCCTATGGGATTCTGTGGGGTACATGGATGTATACGGTGCTGTTTTTCTCACACCCCTCCACCTCGATATTACCATCAGCATTACTGACACCTTAGCCCACACCATCACATGTGCCCTGACACAACTACCCGCGACGCTTGAGACACAGAGCCAGCGCTCAGGAAACTTTTTCTATCCGTGTCAAATAATGTATTTTTTAAATTGTAATTGATGCATGGAAGAACTAAAGGCTGCTGTTATGGACAGCGTTGCATCTTCTGTGGGTGGATGCTAAACTCAATGAAACAGGAAAAATAAATTGGAATACGTCTGCTTTAAAATACAGGGTGTTGCAGGTGTCTGAGCTGCCCAGCAGCAGCGTCAGACTCACACACGAGACCACACATGAGTTACACTGAGTCTGACCTTTTAGCGCGCTCCAGTGAAATACTGACGTCCCTCATCCCTGGAGATGGACCTGGGAAACTGAGCTGGCTCTGAACCCAGACACCAGCAGCAGTGATCTCAGTTTCCCCAAACACCTTTCAGTTATTCTCACGTGGCCCTTCTTTTTAACAAACGGCAAACTTTGAATTTTGTCATTCAAATGAAAAGATAAGCTTTCTTAGGAGATTAGCTTTTGCACATGCTACCATAGCATATTTATTTTTTAGTACACAGAAATCAATTTAGTTACATTACACTAGGGCTGACCAAAAAAAGGAATTTAATCCCAAATCAAGATGAAATTGGATATTTTATAATTTTTATGATATTTGTTAAAATACGTTGAGTATTGCAAGAAACATAAGTTAAACCAAGTCACTGCTTGAAAATTTTTGTATCACTGAGATATAGCACCAAAAAGCTATACATGGAAATAATACCTATATTGGGAAATGCCAGTTTGACATATATATTCCTGATAGTCTTTGCCTGACATGAGTTACATAAAGACACCTATTCCATACTGCTGGCTTCCTGGTGGAGCACCCCATTCCTCCGTGCGGTTGTCGGCACGGTAAGGATTTTAAAGGATTGCCGCGCGCGTACGAATGGAATACCTCGGTGCTTTGCGTTGTCTGGAATCACCCTTAACACTAGGCACGTTAAAGCCCTCTCCTCCCCACTAGCAATCGGCTGTGCAAGTCTGGACAACACAACCATGGGCTCAGAGTCTACTTCTGCCTTGTCTCCTCCAAAAGGCACTTCTGCACCCTACCCTGCTAACGAGCTGGAAAGACATGGGTACGTCTTTCTGTAAGCTGTTTCGTACGGATTTCCAGCAAAACCTTCCTCTTGGAAGCTTTCTGTGCACCTAGAAGAGATTCCAACCCACGTGCATATCCCATGTCCGAGCTGCCCAGATGGTTGGTTTTGGTCTTGTACTTACTTTCACCCAGATTTCATTGAATTCATAGCTTCATCATGAAGGATTATTGGCCTCAAACTTAAAAAGACTAATCAGTAGGCAGAGCCGTGTCTTGTAAACAGCAAAAAGCGCTTACTAACAACCATCCCAGTTCTTAACTGAATCCCAAACATATTTTAAGGTCAATGCTCTATCCATCTGGTAGCGTTGCATTCAATCTTCAGCGCGCTTTCTATTTTGAAACTCATAAACTTGCATTTTGCATACACATGTAAACAGAAATAATTCAAGAACAGCATCACTGGGCTCTGGTTTGTTGTGAAAACGTGACAACCACCCTGGAGCAACAGCGGGCGTAGAAGATATGGCTCGGACACCTCTGGGGACTACCATGAGGACACGGGAAATCCCAGAAGGAAGGGTAGTCTGCACATTTTATACACAGTAGCAAAAAAGAAAATCTATGCTCAAACAGTTGTTTATGTGGTCTTGTATCTCATGAGCGCAAAGGTTTATTGGTCTAATTAATCGAGACAATCCTCTTTTATAAAAACTGTTGCAAGTGAAATATTCCTAAGAATTTGTGGCTTACTTGGTTGCTTTACTTCTCCAGCAAGCTATTTATGAAAGAATTGCACACGGTATCTATACAGAGCAGACACTTTCCATACATGTTTGCTTGCTTAGATAAAATTCAAGCAGCAGCCATGTGTGATTTTTTTTTTTTTAAAGGATTAAAAAAGTCAGTAACTTTTTAATGCAACTCTTATTTTCTTCTTGAATAAAGCCACAGTAAAACCATATAGCCAAAATTGCTTTATTTCACCATTAGCCATATAACCAATAAGCATAAAATGGTGGCTGTAGTATTTTTGTTCAAAACAGTTCCAAAACCCAAGAATACTATACTGAAAACATTAACCAATACTTTATTCCTATAAAAATAAAAAAGAAAAATGATACATTCATTTCAAGAAGTGTCTACATTTTTAAACAATAAATTAAGCTTTGTAATATCAACATCAATTTACATTTCAAATGATTTAAAAGAAAAGTACAGCTTAGGATACAAAATAAACTCTTTCCTTACCTTCCAAATACATCAAATACGTTCTTTCATTCCTTTAACGCACTGGCACCTACGATCTCAGATGAAGAAACTATAGAGTGCTACAGAAACAACCATTTAAAAAACCAAATAGCCAGAGTCACTTAATGGATATTATCTTCCAAGCTTTTTCTACATCTCTGACAAAAACGCTAACTGAATGTATATGAAAATACAAACTTAGTGACTAGAATAGTGGAATCTTTTGCAAAGCTTGCAAAAAAAAAAAAAAACCTTTGGCTTTCCCAACTGTTATGGAGTTTATTCCAGTGCTATTAAGCACATTTCTGTATCAGTTGCAATGAAGGTCAGTTTTAACAAATCATCAGTTGTTATTATGAATGCCTGGCAGATTTTCAAAGCCTTGATAGGACTGTCCCCATTATTTATCTCGTATTTCTCTATTAAGGTTACACAATGAAGTGTGAACACCTAAATAAATTATGTTTAGTACTCACTGCACAGGTCACCGGAATGTAAGCATTGATACTTGGAATCTATTTTGCAAAATCTGAATTTGAAATATATTTACATTTGAGCGCATATACTAATTCCCCACCTGATTTCTACAGATGGTAATTTAATTTCTATTAAAAACCAGGAAAGCAACAGTTATACCAGGTTTTCATTCATGTACGTGGAGCTCTGAATTAGAAGGGCATTGATCAAGAGTAACACTCAACTGCTACCATGCTAACCTGCTGCTTAATTAAAGCAAATGAAGCCCGTGAAAATTAACACTGCTGGTCTGAGCTTTTTTTCCCTGGAATGAACGTAGGGCTTCACTGTTCTTGCAAACTCATAGAGATACACTTGATCGTGCTTTAAACCAGGCTGCTCAGCTTCGATAATACAAGCACAGCCCCGCTAAGGCCAGGGCAGACTGCTGGTGTACTGAGCAGCCTTTCCGTCTCTCCCCTACGGAAGGGAGCCCTTTCTCCTTCCCTTCCGCAGCAGGAACTTCTGAACCACGATTGCAACCAACCCTTAGCAAGCAAGTTGAGAAATTAATCAGGCGGTTAGGTCAATGTCGACTTTTCGGTGCTTTAGCGGCCATACTGCTTACTAGTTGAGACCTAGTTTGGTTTATGACTACATGAGATGCAGCCACAGCAGAGAGGATACTCACTTCTAGCGGCTTGCTTTTTCTACAGAGAAACTATTTTTTTCCTTGTAAAAGGTATAAGCGTCTTTTGTATGGATTTTGGTAAATAGTCCTTCCTTACTTGAAGATTCAGATGTTAACACTGCTTTTTTTTTTTTTTTTTTTTTTTTCTTTTTTTAAAGCATCAGTTCTAGCTTAGCACAAGACGACTTCCTAATGCTTGGGAGAGCAAGCTCCAAAGACTTCATATTTACAAAATGGTTATTCTGCAAAAGGCTGATAGAAATACGACGCTAGACTTGTTTCAGTTGGTAACTGATGTTAGCTAATGGACTTAATAGATCTAGCAAAGCATCTGTTTCCTCTTAGCATGCACTGCAACTTCACTAGTTACCCAGCCACATTCGGGTTCCGTTTATGTCTCAGAAAAAGACACCAAATGAAAACAGCCAAAATAATTTTCAGAAGGAAAAGATTCCAGTTTTGTTTAATGTTACTTAAAAGCACAAAGCAGTAAATGAGGAAAAAGTTCAACTTAAAATTATTTTCTAGGTCAGTTTGACAAAAATGAAATCCCATCAACAGTAGGGCTCTTTAGTAAAGAAATTGCTCCAAGAGAAATGATGCATTTAAAACATAGAAAAGTGTTCTGCAAAGGGAAAAAAAATCTTGCATTTCCTACCCCTACCTTATCTGTTAAGAACATTTTCATCCTCACAAATTTTTTTTTTTTTTTTTTTAAATAAAACCCAGGTCTTATCTGCCTTGAATAAAACATTTCCTACATGCTTTTTCAAAATATCTTTATGATTTTTACCACTATTAGCAGCACTGTTTAAATTCCTCAGAGAGGAGCTCAGTTCAGGCTGGTCTTAACACCACGTCGCACCTTCAGCAGGTGTAAGTAACATCATATCCCAAGCACCAGCAACATCACTTGGCCTGTCTACGGCAAAGCCAGTTCTACGGCAAAGCCAGTTCTACAGTTGTTGGAAACCTCGAAGTGTTTTTATAAGGTAAAACAATGACAACTCAAGAAATGACATCATGAAAGCCAAGAAAACAGAAGTTGAGCAACTAACGGTAAACTGAAGTGTTTCATTAATGTCTATTAAGATCAATGCTTTAATATTTTAAAGAATTTCTTTAATATTTTAAAGAATTTCATTAAAGATTCAAAACCTGCAGCTAAGCTCAAAATAACACACAATCTAAGACTCTTATCCAAGTCTCTTATCCAAGTGGTCTGCAACAAAATTAGGAGAGTCAATAAAGGCACATGCCACTCCCCATTCCCATCTTAAGACGATGGTTACTAGTCTCTTAACTGCAGCCAAACCTCAACAAACAGCGTCAACAGTCCACACAATTTGCTTTTTCCACGATATCCTTGGTCCTCAACAATTGCTCTTTATATCAGTGGTCAAATCAGACCACTGCTGTCACGGGGTTAGTCTGAGCAGAGAAAGGGTTAAGTCTATCAGTATCATGCGCTACTCCTTCCTTTTCTTTCGGAGAAATTGACCTTTTTTTTTTTTAAAGATGACAAATTTCAGTCATTGTGGCTACTACTGTTTGAAGCTTGTACAGCTACTGAACAACTGGAACATTAAATACGTTAAAGCACACTAAAACTAAATCATATTGCATTAGATTGCTATATTTAAACTGTTAATATAATACTATTGTTAAAACAGACAGTCATCTGAGATGGCTTAACACTATCAGTGTCAGAACTTAAATGCAAGAGAATCCATTTAATCAAAACATTATGTTTTATATAACGAATTAATCATTTACTTGGCTTTCAACTGCCTTTGAACAAAGTATTTCGTGACACAACTTTACCTTCTATATATTTTCAATTAATAAATGCTTTTAACCAAGTAGACTAATTGCAGGTTACCAACTGAAATACAAACATTTCCCAGTGCACATTCTTTCTGGAAAGGCTTTATGTGAATGAGTAAAATAAACTTGTACTTAAATGCTACATTTCAGGATATGACAATAAAGCCATTATCAGTGAAATAACTATGTTTAAATTTTAATTGATTGAATATGAACCATGCCTGTCTATTTTCAACATTTTCAATCAGTGGACCATTTACGCATTTAGTTTGACACATAAGAACACTATCTACAGGGAAGAACTTTTGTTGTAAAACAGTATCATATTATGCTTGTAATAAAGCAAATGCATAGTTCATTAGATATTTCAGAACTACAGTTCTTTTGAAATATATATATATTTTTAACCAAGTATTGCATAGTAGAAAAAAGAGGGAAAAAAAGAGAACCAACTGTTAAAAAATGAGTGTATATGAAGAGCTATTGCTGAATTCTTAGGTACATTTTGATCGCATATAATTTAGTACCCACACCTAAAAGACAGAATTATTGAAAGCAAAATCCTGGATTACAAAATAATATATTTTCTTCCTTTTTTTTTCCAAAACACCACCACTTTTCAAGGTTTGGTTGTATTTTAATGATTCATATTTCATACATCTTGTTACACAAAAGGCATTCATGGTTTACGGCACCATTTTTCTTATTTTCAATACATGGTAAGATCTGTCCCTCCCACCTCTGTCTCAGAAGTGTTCCCCTGTGATATTTCTGAAGACATTCTGAATAGGCATTTTAGTTACTTCTGTATCAAATATAAAGCCACTTAGTTAAAATTTGTTTAATTCTGAAGAATAAATTTAGTGTATTTCACAGTGATGAAAACCTCAAAGGCTTATTACTCCCTCTTCACCCACCGCCGTGCTAGAGATTTTGGATACTTATTGTCATGATCACACAAGCACAGACAAAATTGAAGTTAAACTGTTTATGAAGAATCTTGACTTCACAGCATTTTCTGCTATTTGTCAATTGCTTGACAATTAAAAATTTTGTGTTAGGAATTTTAACTCCTACCAAAAAAAAAAAAAAAAAAAAAAAATCAACTCTGTGTCTTAATTTCCTAATTCTTGTGGAAACAAAAGCCAGCATTAAGATGTTTTCATAATTATGCTTTCATTGCAAAATCAGATCTAAGGCATACATCATTCAGTGCAAAGTCATCACACACTACAGAGAGAAGAGAAAACCCCCTTCATTCTCCCCTATGGACCCTACGGGTACATGTGCAAAACCCAGCAAGACTGAAATAAAGATGGACACAATGTACAAGATACTTGTGTAGTTAATATTTGCTCTATGGTTTTACAAAAAAAAAATCAAATACAGAGATTACTACTTTCATAGTTTTGAGTAGTCTCTAAGTGGCCAGCAATTTCAAACAAGTTATTAAAATCCAAGTAAGAGTTCATGAATGGTATTACCGAAACCATCTAAGTTTACCAGAACAAGAGCAGCATTTGTTGTCACAATATGACCATCATCATTTAAACACACACATACCAATGTAAGTCAAGCCTATACCATGTATCTCGAGACTGGAGTTATATCAGGAATAAATTTACAGTGTTTTGGTAAATACATATTCAACATGAAGAAACATAAATAGCAATAGGAATATAGCAATACCCTTGAACACAAATAAACAGTAAGTTTAATCAAGTACTTCCATGAAAGAAACAGATGTTAAAAAGAGATGCTCTAAATATTTTCTTACTATTTATTTTCTGTGTCTTTGCCTCCTTGCCTTTTTCACTTCTTGACAAACTATTAATTGCAAGTCACGCCAACCGCAAGGGATGACTGAGACCTGGGCACACCAAAACTTAAAAAAAAAAAAAAAAAAAAAAAAAAAAAAGAGCTGTTTTAACAGAAAGGCACACAACCAACAAAAGAGTGTCTTTTGTTAACCACCCAGCAGGCACAGATTCTTTAGTGCCCACTACTCCTCACGTGGGAAAGAGCCACTAGGTTTTCTCACTGCTCAAGATTCTCTCTAACAGCAGCAGGCAGCCTGCGCTTGTACAACGCTTTTCCACAGGCATTTTTCAAAAAAGTTTCCCGAGCAACATGTGCATGTCCAGAATCATTTTACGTTTGGAGTCACAGGCAGATTGAGTGACCTGATGCAGTTTAGCAAGTTACGAGTGAACCAGAGTTATGGTCTCTTGCCTTCCAATCTGTGCCCAATCAAGCAAGAGAATAATGACCCAAAATATTACAAAAACTTCAGTGAAGTGAAATCTGGAATGCAGTATATAAGAACGAGCACAAACCTATCCACCCTTCAACCTAACAAAGCCAAGAAGCTTTCCCTGATGCCAATTACCCTGCGCGTTCCAATTAAAACTCTTCTGATGAATAAATAGTAACCAGGTATCATCTTTACCTCTAACTAATAATGTAATCTTGAAGAAAGGACCAAGCCTACAGAAGACAAAAGTCAGCAATTTAGCACATCCTACATTCACTTTTCAGCCATCTCCTGGGGAAAAAACATAACCTTCTGGTAACATGAGAGATGCATATTCTACAGCTGTGGCAGTTTCTATAATGAAACTCCAGATATAAATGATAATATCCATAATAAAAACCATAATTCTAAAATATATCTGAATATATGTGTGTATATATATCTAAAAAGAAAATTATCTAATTTTCTCTTTTATACACATATAAACATCTGGCTAATATGCCCCATAAAAATTTTTCCTTATTTAGGACTAATCTTTTAAATAACAGAGTTTTAAACAGTCCCTTAGAATAGTTTTTTTAAAACACTATTCAAAAATGAAGAACTATCTCAGGGCAATCAAAAAGCACACACAAAATAAATTAACATCATACAAATGTGGTTATATTGTTCAGAAAGTCCAATTCTCCCATTTGAAATGAAATGGAGACCAGTGTACCTTAGGGTGAATTATTCAATGTACAAATTCATTCTCTTTCCATGCAAATCTTCATGTGAATTTAGCTGCATTTCCATAAAGCCAGAAACGCAGTAAATCCGCAGAACTCTTGCAAAGGGGAGTTGTGTTCCACTGGATAAGAGCAGATTTTGCTGAAGGGCAGCAAGGCAACATTTTATCACCATCTGAACACTAGCAACACCTGTGCCCTTGTAAGCTTCACACCTTGAATTAGCAGCAACATATTTGATGGGTTCAGTAGTAATTTTTCTTCCAGTATTGGATTAGACTACTTTGCATATACAGTAAGTCAAAAGTCTAGTACTTGTGTGCAACGTTAATCCACATTTACATCTGAGAACTCATAAATACACATGGAAACAAAGGTGACAGAGAATTAAACCTCGTTTTAAGTTACAATGCTTTCAGTCCACACATAGAAACAGCAGTGAAAAACAAGTATAAAGGAGACGGACAGCAGACATGGAAGAAAAGGAGTACAACAACTGAAACCGTAAGAAGTAGGTCACTGTTAAAAGGGCAAGTTGCAATTAAAATCGATCAACAGAAGATGTAGACTGTACCATCTGCATAAATGCTTAAATGCAGCATTATTTTGCACACCACATACAGTAGATGTGATTTCTAAGAAGCATATTATAACAGCTGGCATACTTACTAATAGATTTATGGTAACTGAATACTTAATTTCTCCAGCTCTTAATGTACAGTAGTTACGCATTAGCCTTTAAAGCTCTTTGTCAGCCTTTTAGAAGTCAAGGTTACATTGCCATGAATATTTAGTATCCCAATAAGAAAGTTACAAATATTCACTTTCAATGAACTTTCATACAATACAAAGATATTAAACACCTTCTTAAGCTGAATCATTTCAATACTATGAGTTTTCTTTTTCCTATTTCAAAGGCAACACAAGGACCTTTGTAACTTCCAAAGTGAAGGGTGTTTTAAGGCATTAAAAGATACGTATTAAGGTTTCCATGATTGTTTATGGTTGTCTATGTGAATAAAGCATATTACACACAATTGCTCTCGTATATTTATCTAAATGACTTTGTTATACTGTACATGATTTAGCAATCTTCTTGAGAAATTTAAAGTGCCACAGTTCAAATGTGCTCCTCTGTCTTTTCATGGGCTTCTAGTCCATTCTAGTTGCTTTCAGAAACAAGCCCTTGCTTTACTTAAAGAGCAGTCTTTTTAGGGGAAAAAAGAATTCATCCTTCACTGCTGTGCTAACTGGAATCCAGTGGTCGAACCAATCCTTCTTTGTAAACACGAAGAATAGCTTCACAAACAAATTTGTATTGACTCTGTATAAGAAAGAAAACACAAACACATTTATGGATGATTAGCTAAACTCCGGATTATACAGTAGTATTGAATAGGACTAACAGTCCCACCGCTTCCTTTTCTCCTGGACAATGACAGGAGAGGAGATGCAAAGATGGAAGGAGAAAATCCAACTCTCCCGGCTGCGTTCACAGTAAACAAAGGTGACATTTACTCTTCTTTCAAGGACAAGCATTAAAAAATCTTACACCAAGGAAAACACAATCCCCAAATTTAAAAGAACACATGCTTAAATTTCAGGGAATAGGATTTATTTATAAAAGCTATGCAAATTCATATGATTCTTCTGACTAAGTTTAACTAGTTATTGATGTTATTTATACATCTCATCTATTTTTTGGTAGTTATCTGATTATTACAAGTATTCTAACCTTGCCAATCTTGCAGTTACATATTACTGGGCACATTTAAGTTATGTGACCAAAAACACATTTAAAGTTACCATATAGGATATATAGGTCCAACTGCCTTGCTAAAAAGTTTTTTTTTTTTTTTTTTAAACCACCTACACTATTGCAGAAGATGGAGTTGCTTTATTTTCAATTTGTGATCAGACCACACATCTCCTTTTCTAACGGAATGTGATAAAAACCTTTGGAATGAATATTTTTGAAGAGTAGCAGCCACATTAATTCTTCTGTCACCCAACATTTTGAGCTCATTTTGTTCTTATAAAGTCTTCACAAATTAGATGAGTGTTTCTTTTCTGAATTATACTATTACAAAGACTATTTCTTCCATGATCTTGTGGTGTACCTATTTGCTAAAAGCAATTAGCCTGTGACCCTCTTTCTGGAAAGTGATACAAGGAGACATTAGCAATAGGACTAGTGTAGAACTAAAAATCCATGTAACCTGAATAAATTTTTATGACTAACACAATCCTGAGAACACAAGATGATGGAAATTTAAAAGAACTTACAAAGATCACAGCATACTTCTCCTCTGCTCCGAAAGTACCTTTCACTATTGTCAAAGCCCCCAAATGAACACCTTTCTCCAAAGCTCTATGTCATATATTCAGAGAAGCACAGCTTCACATTTTCTAAATCCCTTTTTACATCTTCAAAATGTTCTCCCAGCTGCCCTTGTATGTCAGCTCTCATCAGCTCTCCAGGACCATCTGGAAACATTCCCCCAATGTCTCCCAAAGGACAGGGCTAAAAGGTAACGCTTGGACTGTGAAGGACCTTAGGTTGTATTTAAATACCAGCAGTTAGGAACGTTATTCTTGTCCATAACCTGCAATACATTTTCTCTTAAGTACAGAAAAACTTAAGGAAAACTGGGGGGTGGAAATTAATTTTCTGCATCTCGATTTTCCTGCCTTTTCTTTCAACCCTTCAGTCAATTACTCCCACCTTCAATATCACTGTTCTTTTGTCTTTATTTCTTAATTACTTTGACTTTTCTCTTCATTGTTATTGTCATTTGCATATTTCTACTGCCTGAACAAGCCAAGTGTGATATTTAGCTCTCTGTTCAACACTTCTGTTAACTCCTTTGTGTGATCAAGTTACTGAACAAACAACGAACACTTCAGCATTGCTTCCTCTGACTCAGACTCTGACTACTTGTTTTCTTTGCTCTTATCTGTTGCATGTATTCTTACTGCTCACTCAGCTGATAACTAGTTCTATTATGTACATCCTAAAGCACTGCTTTCTGTATTGTTTAGTATGTCTAATTTCTCTTTAATGGAACACAATGGTTAGGTTTTATTTTTTTTTTTTTTTAAATGAAAGGACATACAGTTACACAAATTTTGTTGTACCTTTATTATTTTGGTTGAAGCTTTTGTTTTGCTGTTACTGATGACCAAATTACAGGTCTTTGAGAAGCTACAGCTTTCATACAATCAACAGCAGACACTAAACTGACCAGTTAATAGCCCTGATGAGTCCATTCTTACTTACTGAGTATGCCCTGTCTGATACTAACTCTCAACACGCATCTGGCTATGTGTATCCTTTTAGAATTGGAGCACACACACAATCCCCATAGGGCAGCTGCACATGCTTCAGGCAAGGCTATTGCAACTGAACAATCCCTCTGTTACAACTGAACAATCCCTAATGGCTTCTCCCAGAAGCTCTAAGCTGAATATTGAATATGAGCCATGGGGCTAGCTGAAATGCAGGCATGGGAATGTGATCGAGCACCCAGGATACATCAAAATGTTAACATGCACCTCTGATATTCTGCTTTCTCACAGTTGAGTGCTTGCTTCTGTGCCTCATTTACAGCACAGTATGCCAATTCTGCTCGTTGGCTTTTCACAACAGTATCTGCATACTTCAGAAATAACAAGTGAATTTAGTTTCACGGTATTGCTGCTACAGTTCATTCCTCTCCTGATTGTGCTCATAGTGAACTGTGGAGCACAGCCAGCAAGGTAAAGAATCCTATTTTAGATACTCTGTTTTCCACACTCGGGGTTTGATTGTCAGTGTATTTATCGCTGTTCCCCATATTCTTTAGTTACTTCAAACTGTAGAGCACAAGGACAATTCCTGCTGATTTCTGTTGTAATGGGAGGGACTTGGCCTTCTGGCAAGCTGAGGTTTACTTCAGGTTCTCACGTCTGATTCTCAAAAAGACCACCATCTCTAGAAAGATTAAGCTTGAACTTGCTGCTCAGTTCTTTTTAGAAACTGAGTGGCGTAGACAGGTACAACTCCAGAAGACAACATTCAGCTTCCTTAACCTCGAGGCTAGCCTTTTTCATCTCGTGACATCTTGTGCCATAGGCTTAACTTCCACTTCTGCAAGGAACAGGCAGGGGACTATTCAGACAACTCCCTCCTCAACCATACAGTCCTGATGCACTTGCAGAGAGTGCACTCATGCTGCTGTGAATGACAAGAGTCCCAACACACGCATGAACAATCCCTGCTCACAGAGCACTCTAATGTTACGCAAGCAACCGTAACTCCTGACACTTTCATACCCTTTGATAACACAAGACTTTTTCCCACCTAGTCAATCATAACCTTGGCTCCTGCAGTCATTAACCTGTTAATGAACAGAATTTGTCTTCTCAAATTACCTTCTTTCTTCCCTTGCTCAAGTGGAAACAAAGGCATTTTCTTTTGAAGATGAGAAACAGAAATGCCCAATTTAACTGTTGACTTTGTGGGTTTAAGCCCCTTTACTTCCATTTGTCATAGGGCATTTAGCTATCTGAGATAACCCACACTTAATGTTCTGTCATCCAGCTTCTACTCAGGGAAGTAGAGCCTCCCATCCTTCATCATTGGTCTCTAACATCAATATGTTCATTTCCAAAGCTGACACAAAATTGCCCTCATGATCTCAATTTGCCCTTGAACCACCTTCAACTTTCACATTTCAGTTATTGATACTACCCAGCTTCTCCTGAATTTCATTCTTGCCCTTTGTTTTTCCAAAGTGGAGTAGTGGCACAATTTAAAAAAAAGCATATATTGTTCCTATTGAATTTCTGCTCCTATATTGGCCTCTTGAAAAACCACTTCCTCTCTTCAAATCAGACCATGAAAGCTTAATTCTACCTTCAGTTTAAGAACTGCCTATAAGGCTCTGTACAAAGAATGAAAAGCAAAAAATTTTTCTAGCTTCTTGCAGAGAACTTAGACAAAGGACCATAAACAGATGCCTTGGGCAAGTCTGACTTTGTGCATTCTAACTACTTGCAAGGTATAGAAATCAACAATCTTTTAATGGCAAGGTAATATTTACAAAAAAGTTAAATACACGCCTCACCAGCAAAGCAACTTTTGCCATCATGTTATGTTATGCTAAATGTAGGAAACATGAAATATAATGGCAACTGAAGACTCATACAACTAGATCATTAAAAAAATTCTTGGATCTGTTTTAAAACTGGACAAGTGCAGTGTATATATACAGAAAATGAGGCGGCTTCTGCATTACTTACTGATGTTTGCACCATCATAGCTCGCTGGTCTCGCATTTTTCGTACAATATCCAGTGGATAAACAGGTTGGTTTCTTTCAATTAAGCACATGGCTGTTTCCATAGTGACCAATACACCAGTGCGACCGATTCCAGCGCTGTGAAATGCAATAGAAAAAATAGTCTATAAAATTAGGTTTTTGCAATGCACCGGATTCATATCACAGTCTTAATATTAGGATGCTAAAATAGCCTTAGAAATTACAGGAAGACGTTAATAAAATTAGAACAGAATGCAAAACTTATATTTTAAGCACCTTCAGTAATATTTCCTGCTAATTACTACAAAGAAAATAATTTTTATATAAATAAAACTAAAACCTCACTTAAAGTAAATGGATTTTTAACAATTATAACTGCTTACAAATCTAAATGTACTGGTTTGGTATTTTTGACTAAAAAAGGTAAACGCTAATTGACTGCTTTTTGACAGGCACTTGAACAGCAGAAAAAGTTTTGCAGTACCATTCAAAATGAGGTTACAATGGTGGTAGAGGATAAAAATGAAGAACAACTTACATTACAGATTATCAGCTCTGTGATAATTATGTGACTAAGCCATTTCACCGAAAGGTTGCAGGAGAAAGGGAGAGCAAAGAAACTCATCCTTTAGATACACCACCAGTGCTTCTGTCTTTAGCAGTGAACGCTGGTATTGTGCAGTTTAACGTTTTCGTCTAATTCAACGAATCGCCTGTCTTGCAGACAAACTTTTAAAACCAAATGCTTATTCTAAGGCTGAAGCAAAGCTATAATCAGAATTTTAAAACACAAGTACCTGCAGTGAACAAGGACCGGCTCACTCTCTACTCTCTTTGGCCTCATACAGGTCACAAACTCCAAGAAATCCATGGAGTCATCAGGAACACCATGATCAGGCCAAGCAACGTACTGGAGATGGGTGACGGTGTGTTGTTGTTCTGTCTAAAATACAGTAAGTTTTTCAAAACATGTTCAGTGTTGTGACTCCTGTATTGATGTTTAGTAGATACACATCATACTTTTCACAGTAAGCATATTCTGCAGGTGCTGTAAGATGCATCTTGACATAGAAAATATCTGTTGTTTTAAAATTCAGAATACAGTATGAACATGTCATTCTTAGAAAGCATGCAAAAGGCATAACATTTTCTAAATAAATGAGGTACCAATCTTAACTTCTGTTCTCTAAACAGATTTTCTGTTTTTTAATTTATTGACTGTTAACCTATTATCCTTTGACATCAATGGCTGACCTGAGGTAAAATGCTATAAGACTTATGCATAACAGTACTATATAATAGTTTAGAACAGGATGGAAGAAACAGTTGAAAACAGTGGAAGGATATTCAGATCATCATCAAAATAACAGGTTCTTGGAACTACACAATCACAGCTCAACAGGATGGTAATGAGACTATACATACAGTATAGCACTGAGGAACGCTACGCTTGCATGCTGGTTCAGTGCTGTAAGGTGCATATCGCCTGTTCGTTACCTGCAGCACATTAGGTCTGCCCATAAAAAGAAAAACCTGAATGCCATTTTTATCTCATTCTGCAATCCAAATCAATCTCTCAAAGTACAGCTGCAGATTTATTTTAAATATGCATGTCTGTGTGTACTTACAGATTCAGTTATATTATAAAGTTGCCTGCAAGACTTACTAATTCTGTTTTCTGTTAGAAAACTATATATATATTGTTCATACATACATATTCATTGTACATATATGAATGATTTCTGTACGACCCACAGAAGAACGTTTTTCTTTATGGAAGCAATTTAATTAGTTAAAAGATTCTGTTGTATGAAGAGCTCTTTTTTCATTCAATTATACCTAAAAAAGCCTGTTTTACAGAATTTCTTTCAGTTTAGCTCTTTGTTAACTTTGATTATGAAATCACTCAATCATCTTTGCCTTCAAATTGGGCTCAACTGCTATGTTACAGATGTAACCAATGATTAGGGTGGGAAGGAACAAACCTAAGACACTCCTGAGCTCTGCTGCATCACGCAACGAGGATATCTCACTCTTTCAAACAGAGACGAGTCTGCACATTGTTGCTTTATTTCTTCCACATGCTTAGCAACAGTTAAACTGTTAGCTGCATTTTATCGACGTCCATTACTAGACTTCACATTTGGCACCCTACTGAAATAAAACTCTCCTTTATCACTGTATCAGTCTATAAAAGCTGGCCTCTCCCTAGTGGTCTATGCAAGAATGTTTTCATGATGCGAGTGACTTTAAGAGGTTTTTTTTCCTTTTCTCTTAAGTGCACAACTGCTGAAATATATGACCAGTTTTAAATGCCTTCAACTGTTTGCTTTCCTCTTCCACTGGAGGAAGTGGTTCCACTCGCTGTGGGGGAGCAGGCTAGCAAGATACAGAAGACAGAATAACTACTGCCTACGTACCACATAGAGTCCTAGGAAATGCATTTATTCCAGTCAAGGTAATTGCAGAAATTTACAATTGCCTCCAGGGACATAAAGGTAAACAACACAGCTCATACTTTGCTTCCTAAAGGCAGAGCCTGAGCAATCGAAGGTCTAGCATAAGGCCCAAATGGACAATGTAATCTAACATTAATGACCAAGCTCGCTGTAACACAAATTGCAGCGGGATCTATCACCCCGGTCATCAAAAGACCCCACAATGACCGGGATCTCTGCAAGAAAAAGCATGGCCTTTTTCTACTCAGTTTTGCTGCTATTATGTAGTTGAGCTTGATCAAATGATTACACTTCAAAATTTTCTGAAATGACACAGATTGAAAAATACAAAAACATGACAAGAAAACGTCATTAAAAAGTCCTCTCTTGCAAATCTGCGCGTGCTTACTCAGAACCTCTTCAAAAGGGAAATGAGATAACACAGCAATTACATGTAATAGTTTGAGCTGAGTCTCTTAAATCAGAGACATTTGAATTACAGCATTTGGGTGAGACAAAGGCTTGATTCATTCTAAAATTATCCACAAGTGAGTATCCAGTCACCTTCCATGTGCATCGAGAACTTCAAGCCACGCATCATGGATATGTGCCAGCGGAACACTGGGACACCCAAGGAGTACCAACAATGATCTGTATCATCAGCAGTCATTTTACAAGCTCAGAAAAGAGGAAAGTGTTAACTACTAATTTGACTTATCACTAATCCAGGCTTGAATATATTAAGAGTTGCTGCCTTTTTTTTTTTTTTTTTTAAATAGTTCATAGATGTTAAGTACAACGAGCATGTTGTGTAAGACTTCTTCAGAGTGAGAGTACATTGTAAAAGAATGCACTTAGTCCTTAAAACTGCTTATTTTGGTGCGATCATCTTAATTTTCTGTTATGTGCCCTATTCATCCCTAGAGACCAACATAGCCATCTGTTAATTATTCCAGGTATGCCTCAAGCTTCAGTATAGTTTTCTAGTTATTTGTGTTTTCATATAATCAGTTTTGATTCTTTTGGTTGAGTTGTTCTGAGATGATTGAAATGGTTAAAACTTGACCGTTACATCACTTGCTTTTCAAAATGCACAAGTATTTTAAAATACTTCATTTTTTATTAGTAAGTTAAACCTATTGTAAACAGTAGTTATATTCATATATGTTAGAACTATTTTTTCTAATTCTTATACTTTTACGTCTATGCAAAAGACACAAAATCAGTATTATGCTGAAGTCCAGATTTTTTAAAAGCTATTTTTAGTGTTGGTTTGTTGTTTGTTTGTGGGGTGGTTTTTTTTGTTTGATTGATTTTTTTTTTTTTTTTTTAATATAAAATCTTCAGGTCTTTACACTAACAATGAAAGTCAGGTTTTAAATTCAGAAAAACTGTCAGCCAAATACCACCACATATGCAGATAACTTGCATTAGAATACCACCACGGTTGCTAAAATCTAGCACTCATACATTAAAAAAAGTGCTAGAATTATAGTTACTGGTCCCATAGTTAGCCACACAGTACATGTCCTATTAATAATACCTATTTCTAAACACACTATTTCTGCCCGACCCTGCTTCTTTGTACTAATCTGGTAATGGAAAATAAGAGGTAGCTTCCCATTATACTTAAGTTGCTGTCCAAACCATTATTCTCTGCGAGTCAGCTTAAATCCTTTTCACTTTTTTTTTTTTAATGAGATTTTCAATTATAGTCATTATTATAGCATCCTAATGACTGATAAATGTAGAATTTATCTTTATAAAATCTGGCTTTATTAGTCCTGTTTTATAAGTCTAAACTTACGGAAAGTGAGACAGCAAGAGTTGCTCATGGCCCAGTTGCTATTTTTGCCTAACTTGACTTTATACACCTTGTTGCTCCAAAAACATTTAACATTTTTTGCACTCACACGGACTGATTTCAATTGAATTTATGTATTTGGTATTTCCACAAATCAGCTTAAAAATGGTGGATCCAAAAAAAATGAGTCCAAACAACTTACAGACTCCAGTGACGCTTCTGGATTATGTCATTTGCCCCAGTTTATCATCAGTCATTTGGCCAACATTTAGCTGCTTCGCAACATTGACCCAGATTTACTTGGCAAGCAGCCACAGAGGTCTAAGACATCTTATCTGTCCCAAATTATTTGTTACTGTCCTTCAGATAATGGTTATTGTTGCTGCAAAGATGCCAGCCAAAAAAAAAACCCCTCCTATGCAAACGCAAGACATCTTACTGCAAACGCAACTTCATTGTGGTTAAGCTAGCATCCTGGATTTTGCTCAAAAACACAGGGTAAAGGTACATGATCTTTTCTAATAAGTCTGCCATTGGGATTGCAACTCCTGACAAAGTACAGGGCTGTCAGAGGTAATGCCTCAAACGGTTGCTGTAACACTTGTAAAACAATCTCATTGTCAAGATCTTCAGCCACAAAAATATCCATTCTTCATCTTTCTGTAGTTTGCAGCCTTGCTTATTATAATTACACCAAAAGGCAGGCTTCCTCACTTCATTCTCCTAAAATGACTCTCCCTGATTAATAAAAGAATCGGGTGTTCTTCAGAAAAACACCACACACAGCTTTGAATGATAATACTCATATAGATAGAAGGAAATTTAGGCTTGAAAGGTCAACCTTAATTTTGACTTTTCTTAAAATCCAAGCAATTGATTTTGCACTTCACCTTTTCATTTAATGTCCTTTTTGGTCTAGGCTATAATATAATCTTTAATTAAAAAAAAAAGAAAAGAAAAGAAATTTCACGATGTAGAACTACATTAACCTTGAAATGTCCTATTATCTTCTAAGCAGGAAAAGGTATGCTCTTTGCTAGTGAGCTTCACAAATATACCTTGAAAGCTGAGACTCAGTGGTCAGGGTTAAAGCCTAGTTTCTGAAGAGTAGATACTTTGGCAGTGGCATTAGGCATTTCTTTGGACCACTGTTCCCATCTTGTTATGCTTCTATACACCCTTGCCATAATACTTCTAATCTACTTTTGTTCTTCAGCTCTTTACTATTCAGAACCAACTCGTTTTCTTCTACCATGAGTATCTGACAGAACAGAACATGTTCAGTGCAGACACTTGTCAGAAAAGCCTTTAAAATACCTCTGTAGCGTGACAGGTTTATTCAAGACATTTATGACATGGTCAAACTTTATACACAGATTTCTCTGGAAAGAGAAAATACAAGGTTTTGTTTAATGTGCGGAAGCAAAAGTTGCAGTGAAGCAGTCTAAGAATCTTTAACATAAGCAAACTCAACATTACCCGCCCCCCCCCCCAAACTGCTGTATGCCACGTATCTGGCAAGGAAGACAAATAGTGTGGAAAGCTTCAGCCCAAACAATTATGATGTGTTGTCCTGGTTTCGGCTGGGATAGAGTTAATTTTCTTCCTAGTAGCTGGTGTAGTGCTGGGTTTTGGATTTAGTACGAGAATAATGATAACACACTCATGGTTTTAGTTGTTGCTTTGTTGCTGAGTAGTCGTAGTGCTTATACTAAGTCAAGGACTTTTCAGCTTCCCACGCTCTGCCAGCGGGGAGGTGCACAAGAAGCTGGGAGGGGGCACAGCCAGGACAGCTGACCCAGACTGGCCAAAGGGATATTCCATACCATATGATGTCATGCTCACTATATAAAACTGGAGCTGGCCAGGGGGCGGGAATCGCTGCTCAGGGACAAAGATTCTGTTTTCAGCTGTTTATAGCAGACAGTGCTGGCAGTATAGTCATTTACATTGCAGCATTTGTTTCATCTAATATGAATTTAACACAGTTACTAGAAGGCCTACATGCTGGTCATTCATAAATAGAAAGATCCCAGTCATTCTTCAACTTGCAATTTTACCTCCTTCCTTCAGTAAACAGCAATATCCTTCCTTAGCAAAATGAATTTGTGCTTAATCTTCAATTTGTTTGAATTGCTGCATCAATTTATTTTCTTTTTCTTCACACCATCCCCTCCATCATTGTGATGTCCATGGGAAGTGATAGCTTTTAAATTAAAAAGAAGCTTATCTCCCCAAATCTCTCTATTTGCATTGTCATTGTCTGCACAATCATGCTAAAGAGTCCACATTATGACACAAGGAATTGTCTTAATTACCTTGACCTGAGTTGTTTGTAAGTGCTCTCTCGTGGCACTCACTCCTCATTCATTATAGCAATGGTATAACTTGTCTTTAAAGGAGGAAATTCAATCAATTTTTAAACATCTTGATTTTTTTTTTTTTCTTTTTGTTTGAACGATTTAGTTTAGTTAATAAAACAAATCGGGTGGGAGAATGACAGGACACTTTGGAAACAACTAACAAGGTGTGGCAACAGCTAACATAAGATGTGGCAGAATATAAAAAAACCCCAAAACTTGCAAAATTACTTCTTCAAAGTTATGTGAATAATATGCAGGTGAAATAGACATACATAAAAAAAGGTCCAAAATATAACTGAATAAAATCGGAAAGATTTAATGTGCAATGATATGTTGCAAGGCAATTACCTTAAAGGAAACTGAATGAAAGTTTGCTCTAGGCTTCCAATGCTATTTTTTCAATGATTAAAAAGAAATATTTATCTTGTTTTACAAAATAGTGCACTGTGTGATGAATTTTGCACTCACACTACACCATTTCTTTCCTTTGGTCTGTTTGTTCTGATCCCCAAAGTGTTCTGAAGCTTTTTTAAAAAATAAAATAAAAAAACAACCTGAAAAAAACCAAACTTAGTGCTTTATTTGCTTTTCTTTCATTTTGCTAGAAGGATAGCTTTCAATCTTAGCCTTGAAAAGAAAAGGCAGGAAATTAATCCTTATTTCATTTCAGAAGGCTTAGAAAGGTTGCAAATATTTCACATTTGCAGTCATTTGCTGATCTTCAATTACAGGCAAAGAAGCACCGAGTTAAACTGTGTCAGAAAAATCCTAAAAAGTTTCTTGTTGCTCAAGTCTTCTGCACATATATGAACAAAAGGCCAAGGGCATCATTTCATAAACTTCTCTTTTGAGCTATTTTCCCCTAAAGGCAGATTTGAAATCTGTGCAACTTAATTCACAGGAAACTCTCTCACAAATATGCCTTTCCAACAGAAATCAAGTCTCTTGTGAGTTTTGAAGCTTTATCCATCTTAGTATTAAAAGCTACTTGTCTTCATAAAGATCAGTCCAATGATGCTCACATTAGTTCAGGGAATAATAAAACCTTGGTTTCAATTCAGAGTACTTTTTATGTATTCTTCAAAGAATGTAACAACAATATCCGTGAGAGGTAGTACATATAAAGCTTTGCAAAGTCTACTCAAACACAAGATGCCTCCAAAAGAATACATTTGGTCAGCTTTAAGAAAGCAGCTCAAATGATGTGCAAAACTAGGAGATAGTTCAGTGTTTCAGAGAGTACTTTCACCATGTTTTAACAAGTTAACTAGTCTGTTGTGAAACACCAAATGCACGCAGAGTTATCAATTATTAGGGTCATATTTTTACTGTATGGGACAGCTCAATGTTGAGTGTTCTTTCGAGCATAGCCACTTTATTTAAATGTACAAATAACTTACCTTTAGTGAAAAAAACATCAAAACCCCCCAACCCTTAAAACAACCTTCCCCTCACCACAACACACACACATCTACCTAGGACTAGCTTTAGCATGCTTTTGCCTAACCTAGACATAATCTATGCAAGAATACGCCTTTGCATTAGAAACGATGTTCTTGACTGACAGCTATCAAGAAACAACTTACACAGTTGAAGATCCTCGTAACTTTCACATCTGTTAACATGTCTACAAAGGCACACTATATTCTCACATGATCTTCATCTCAAAAAGAATTATCTTGTATTAAAAACAAATAAAATTGACTGCCTCATTCTCATTAGGATTTTAACTTATCACACGCTAGTAAATAGACACTTGAAGTGAAAACACATACTGAATACAGTCACTGGTGAATTTACTCAAAATTATGTACCTGTTTGATAAATACTAACCAAGAAAAAGAATAAGTATTAGAAAAGAGTAAACTAACATTTACATGAAGCATTAGCTAACCAAAGTTAATTGGCAACCAACTAATTTGAGTGACAGGGACTAAAAGTTTGTCTACATACATTCTGCAGTACTGCTTTAAGCAGGTTAATTTCTTCTGTGCTGACATTCAAGTTTATCATTTACAGATTAATTGGCTGAAAAGCAGAACCAAAAATCATGCTGCTCCCTGACTGGATGGTTTCTCATAGCTAGAAACTGAAACACTCTAAGACATCTTAACTGAAAGACTTTTAAGTACTGGCATCTCACATGTTTATGACTACAAAGAAAATCTTAATTACATTAAAACGTATTTGGATGCACTGTCAAGTGATAGATTCAGTTACAAATTTATGAGACTAAATGATTGGTCATCTTGCTGTAAGAATATAAATGAAATATTACATTTTAAAACAGATATTTCCTTTTTCTTACGACTAGCAATTGTAGTAACAGTAAAATCTACTTAACTATACAGAAGTTTAAAAGATTGACTAGTATTGGAACTGTAAATTAGCATTTGGTCAGTACACGGTCATTTCTTACACACGTATCTTATGACAGCACAAATCCTTCATCTTTTTAGAAAATACTTGTGACCATAGAATTTCGGAAAAGAGATGAAAAGGGAAATGTATAAGAAATGTAGGACAACTTACAAACAAAAGCCAAACTTCATCCCCTATATTCAGGCTGGGGGAAGTCTAGATGTGATCTGAACATGGATTTCACAACACAAGCTCATATGCAACAAGTATTGCATATATTTAACTTTCTCTTTGCTTTATAACCCTTCCTTTATCATAAAGTATTAACAGCTATGGAATATAAGTACCTTACATAAACTGAGCACATTTCAATTGAGATATATAAGGATTTTTTTTTCTTTCTTAAAATCTGACTAAAGACAATGAAAAGGAACTGGTAAGATTCTGCATCTTCTCTCAAAACAACATTATTATGCTTCGCTTGTTTGCTAGCTATTCCAGATGCATGTGCCATTAACCAAATGACCCATATTTCATCCTTGAAAGAGCACAGTTACTTAGAAAAAACTCTCATTGAAAATTGAAATACTTGAAGAGTCAGTGACTGCAAAACTGTTTACAGAAAAGCATTAAACTTCTTTATGAAGCTTATTACAATACCTGTAAAGCATAATGTATTAATATAGAACTTCAAAAAGTATGTTTTTGAAGAAGCTCTAAAGAAATAATCATACTATGTTGATTCATATAATATGTATATATTCTTTTTATAAAAATGTGTATACATATACACACGTGTATATTCACACACAGAGATGTACATGCTCAGACACAGAGTCTATATCTACCTATCTATACCTGTATTCATTCGGCTTGCTTGGGCATAATTAAAGATAATGGGCATTTACCTCAACATTTGTAATCACCATTTCTCTAACAACGTAAGCAATCGTACAATCTTCAGAGTGGCACCTGACACGAAAGTTGCCATATTCCATTACATCTGGTGGATCAGGCCAATATTGATGACATTTGGTCTGTAAAGAAAATCAAACACACATCAAGATTGTATACAAGCATTTCTGTTTCCAGCCTCCCCTCGTATGCTATGGTTCAGGGAATTCAAGGAATGGTATAAAATCTATTCTGGTTTGTTGGCGAGATGTTTACATCCAAATTGGAAAATAACATGACAAAATAGGCTAAATTCTCTATAAACTTTTGTTTTAGTCATTTATAATAAGAATTCAGGTAAATTGGATGCAAGATGCTTCCTGTCTGGTACTTATCTGCAACTGCTAAAATGACTTCCCAAGGCATAATGTAGGAGAAGAAACAGATGGATTTATTCTGTCTTAAGAAGAAAAGTGTAGGGGGCAAATTATAACTAACTTCAGCCACCTAATAGCAGGTTATACTGAAGACAGAGGCATGCTTTTCTTGAAAGTGAACAATGAAATAACAAGAGGCGACTGAAAAAGAGATGCAAAAAGTGAAATTCTAATTAGATGTTGGCAAAAAATTTCCATGAGGATGGTCAAGCACAGAAACAAGATGCCCTATGAGGCTGTGGAATCTCCATCCATGGAAATAATCAAAACTGAACTGACATGACACTGTGCAACCTGCATGAACTTCAAAGCTGCCCCAGCTTTGAGCAGAGAGGAGTGGACCAAATATTTCCACAGGTCCCTTCAAACCTGAATTATTCTTATACCTTGAAGCAAGGTCACGCTGGAATGCAAAAAATAGTGTGAACCAGCCTGTCCACCCCCATTCCAACACTGCAGTCTCATGGCTGAAGGAAAGAGCAAGGTGGGCTCCATTTCTGGAGGCCTGAAGAGATAACCCATTCTGCACAGAGAGAGGGAGTAGGAAAAGGAATACCCAACAACATTGTCACCCCTTAACACCACACTGTCCAGAAGTTCAGCATGCCTGGTACTTGCCTGGCTGCTTCCATAAGAATGGTCTCCCTTCTCCGCTCCCTGAAAGCAAGTGGTGAAGGTAATGAAGTCACCCTAGCAATCTTCTAAAGATTGCTTCCCTAATTCAGGTATTAGTTTTGAGGCCACTAAGAGCTATGTGTTACTTCAGTTTTTGACAGGAATCCACTGAATGGGAAAAATGTCTTCATCTTTCCATTCGATCGTATTTTGTGTTTTAAGGCAAATGTATTTTTAAAACACAGAATAATGCTTATGAACACTAGTAGCAAGAATACTATATAGGAAGTTATTGCAGGCACAATAATCCAGAGTAAGTTGATCATATAATGAAAGTTACTGTTCATACTTTCTAGGGAAAACTGAGCTCAGAAGCTGGAAGAACTGATGAACAACTTTAGTTCATGTCTGTGTCATTTGTCAAAGAGCTGTATCTTTCTTTCCTATGTCAGATGCAAGACTGAAGATGGAGATCTTCTCTTAAATGACTAATTGTATCTAAAAGCTAAAATTATAAACAAAAGCCCAGAAACATACCTATTGATGCGGGAAAGTGTAATTTGCCCTCTGCCTCAGAGACGGTTCAAGCAAGGCCATAACAGCTTAACCTTCAAGTCTACCAACATGTAACAAGCAAAGCCATATGTGCATGCGAACACATCTGATGTACTGTATGTGCAGTTTGAGGTACACCAAAATACAAGCGAGAGCTGAAGTGGAATTCAATATCAAAATTAGATCTATGAAATACCCTATCTTTTCTAAAAGAAAATAGATTAATCGATTCTGTGTACAACC
The DNA here is from genome assembly GCA_009819775.1 of Phoenicopterus ruber ruber. Classification (NCBI taxonomy): domain Eukaryota; kingdom Metazoa; phylum Chordata; class Aves; order Phoenicopteriformes; family Phoenicopteridae; genus Phoenicopterus; species Phoenicopterus ruber. The sequence goes on from CM020216.1 coordinate 98,006,100, forward strand.
ATAAGTCACCATTTTCTCTCCTGTCTTCTGCTGCTGATAGTAAGAGGCTGATCTTCAGATCCCTGCCACTCTACTGCTGAAATTATAAAGTCTTCCTTTTTCTGGTTCACCTTCTAAAGGCAGATAAGATAGGCACATCTAATCAGCACGCATGTAACTTCTGTAGAAACACTCCTAATGCCAATACCTATTCCTCATTTTAATAGGTAAGCTTAGAGCAGTGCTGATGACAGAAAATTTGCCACCTCATTTCCCATCTAATCAAAGGCTGAAACGTTGTGGAATAGACTGAACTCGAAAAAGTATTCCAGTGAGATAGTAGTTCAGTGAAATCTTTGTCCACTGAAGACAGCTCAGGTTTGCCCATCAACATAAAGGTTTCAACATTTCATCCCAGTAATGAAATATTCTCATCTTCCACTTCTGCAACTCCAGTCTTGTAAATAATTGTCATCATTTTACAAACTAAGTAGTTTCTAAGTATGAGTCCACTGGACTTATGAGAAAGGCATACTAAAGAAAAAGTCCAGCTGAGCTATAAGAAAATCCAAGGGATTCATAAAAAACCATCTTGACACAACTCCCCAGACACTGTACTGAAAACTTTATTTAATCATGTGTGACCAATACAGCTGAGCTATATTTGTCCTCTTCACTGCCTACACATTTTAATAATAATTGTTACTAGCTCTAAAAGAAACCCAAATTGATATTCCCAACATGTTTATATTTCAGCTTTAGTTAAATTGGATTCTCTATCAACTTATCAACATTGCCTGTTCCATCTATAACATTTTTTGTCTATAACTTCTTTTCAAACTAATACAGAGTGGCAAGAGCTGAGAATTTTGAAATGTTAAAATTTCTTAATTCTACCTTTCTTAGGGCTCAATTTTTAATGGCTTGAAATCCAAATTTTAACCATTATGCCTGAAACTTTTACTGTAGTAGTTTATCTGAAATACTTTCCCCTTTATATTTAAGCAAAAATAATGCATCCGTTTCTAAAAAATGAACATTACTGGGGGAAAAAAGAAGTTTTTTATCCTATAATACAAATCTTAACACCATTGAAAAGAGATATTCTAGAATGTAGCAGGGTTTGCGAAAAGGTTTGGCATTTGGCAATGGGGATACTCTTGCAAGAACATACATCTTTTTCTATCCCTGAAAATTCACCCACAAACTGGGCAAAAGTAAATCTCTCTGAAAGTAAACAAAACTCAGAAAAAGTGTCTGGTGTATAAAGGTACCAGCAGGATGGTTAGAAGTTAGCGACGAATTGCCTTGAAGGTTCCAACTCACTGGGCAAAGTACAGACTAGTACTAACCTGCATTTCTCCTCAATACAAGGAAAAGAAAGCAGGAAGCTGTTTTGACCGCAATACAGTCAAAAGATGAAGGGAGCATTTTTGTGCCAGACGATATTCAATGGTGTCTGTCTCCATGAACAGTTATGTAACCTGACCATGGTTAAAATTGGTTGCTTTTCGTCTTTCACACTTCTTTCATACATTTCAATGAGGAATTACATTGTTGCTTAACTGTCCTTACTTATGTCTCAATCATCATGCTGTTTAGGACCTCAAATACTCACTCTCTTGCTTTCCGAAAACATTGTTTTTTGACTGGGATACCAGATAAATTTGATAGTGTAGGACAGATCACATAGGAAATAAAGATAAAGGCTACAATGAAGGCATACAAGAGTCATCATCTTCTCCACCTCTTAAAAAAAACAAACCCTGTTCAGTTTTCAGCTTCTAAAACTCCAAAACCAATCCCTTTATGTACATTAATAATCTAAAACCATCATCTTTAAAACTACAAAGGATATGTTAAAATTGAAGTACAACAGAATACACTAGATATGGCTTTAATTTTCACTGTGTTATTCTGAAATTAATGGAGTGCTAGAATTTATTTAAACAGAATTAAAAGAATTATCAGAACAATTCTAAGAAAGCACCTACAACATAAATAGAAGTAAGCAGGTTAAATTTTGACCACAAGCACGCTAAAACTAGTAAGTACTGCAATGGCAGACTCTTGTTTGAAGCCAGACTGTAAGTTTTGCTCAACACTTCAGACATCCGCTGAATCATTAGGAGAGCAACTGCCACATGGAGCCCAGTTCTCAGGGGGAAAAAAACGACAGCATGTAGTACCTGGCTGATCAGCAAAATGGAGTCAATGCAGTGACTTCCGTTTATCAGACAGCTGGTTTGTTTTCAAAGAAGCATAACAAAAAGCAAGTTGCAGAGTGTCTGTTCCTCTAAGTAATTCAGAAAGTCTGGCCTTCAGAGAAATGATTCAACAGAATAAGCTGGCCTATTTTAGGGTTATTTAATCATAACAATGGAAAAACATTTAAAAACATAGTACATTTCTTCAGCATACAAAGAACCTGAACACTTACCCGTCCTCGTTCAGTGAGCGTTGTTAACATGATGATCAGTGACAACTTGTGATCCCAGACTACTTGCCAGAAGTGTGCACACGTGTGTGGAAGAGGCCCTTGAGTAGCAATGTACCTGTTCACAATGCCCACAGAAGGAATTTCCATCTATAAAGAGAAAGAAAAATCCTATGTAAAGTTTGCTCTCACTACTCAAGTACTATTTTAATTCAGCATTTCATTCAAACAGGGAGCTTTGAGAGGAGATTAAGGCAGCAAGCTGAGTAATAAGACAAGATCACAATTTGTTATGTGAAAAATCTTTAAATACTTAATTTAAATCAGGTGAACACTATAGACTCTATAGTTCATGCTGAACTAGGAGGAGATGATTAATAGTGAAAATGTATTTGAAAACGTGAAACTGCAAAGCTTTCCAAATGTTCTTTAATGTTTAGTAAGGAATAATGGCAAGGTATACCAAAGATACACTAGCAAAAGCTGTTTATTGTCTGATACTAGATACAGTAAGTTAACACTTGATTTTGTGACTTAGGTGTCTAACTGAAATATCTGACACAAGCATATATATATTTTCCGCTCTTTTCCCTGTCTCCCAGCCTACACACATGATCAGGGCAATCAGGGCTCTGGTTTATCTTCTGGACTCTTCATGGCATAGTTGGTAGGCCATAAGAGGTTCTAAAGGGAAAAAGGCTTAGTTTTAAGCTACAGGAGACAAACTCAGCATTTGCAGTGTAGGGAAAGGTAAACCCGGTTAAAGACTCTGCACATATCACAGTGTATACCACATGCTTGCATCTACTGTGTATCAGGATGGTCAGTCACTTGTTTCACAAGAGACACTTCATCTTTTACATTATGAATCTTTACATCTTTTACATTTACAAATGCACAAAATATAAAATGAAACCCCCTTATTCCTTAAAAAGGCTAAATTTAGTCTGCTATTGTAACATAGGAAGCGAGCAAATGCAGATCTCTGTATGACTTACATTCACGTAATTCGCATTAATGTAATCTTCTTCTCCTTGCAATATTATCCTTGTGGCATCATCTGCACACACACACAGAAAAGAGAGAATAAAATTAGCAATTAAGGGGCATGCTTCCCTTCTACTAAGTAAAAAACCTGAGGAACTGCAGACACACAAACAGCAGAATACAAACCAGAATAGATTACCTTTTAGAAAATAAAAGGAACAATCATACAACTTTGATTATATAATGAAATCTTTAATCAAGAAGTTCAATACAACAGTTTTATAAGCTATCATTTAGAGGATAAAGCAAAATAGGCAGAAACTGTACTTAATACTCACAAGGTAGAACATCTTTGTATCTGTTCTTGTCCATATTCTGAGGTACCTTTGCACACGTAACAGCCAACCCTGGTTTCTTTCTATAAAGTTGCTGCAAATCAGAATGAAAAATGGTAGGATTCTGAGGGATGTGATTATTCTATACACACACTAAATAGATTCACATGAAAATACACAGACTGAAAAAAGTATCATAAGTTATTTTCTTTAATCTTTTTCCTAACCATCTGCAAAATTCACCCGAGAGATTTTTGTATTTAACGTGACAAGAATTTCTGTTATTGCTAGCCCACCATAATCTCTAGAATTTTGAGGGGAAAAAAAAAATGTGAGAGTCATTGATATAAACCATTTCCTTGCAAGGTTGCCTGTTTCTTATAGGGATTAAACCAGGACAAAAACTATGGGCCAGAAGGAAAACAGTGGTTCAGGGTGGAAGAAGTAAGCAATAAAAGACATTGGAAGAAAAATAATAGCTGCAGACTGATATTTTCTGGAATCAACTGTAATAAAAAAAAATTCAGACAAACTTTTATTCTCTGGACTAAAGCCACCACATTCAATCCTGCAAGTACCTGAAAAAACAAAGCTTCAATGTGTCACAATCTCTTAACATGTGACTCACTCTCTTGTGAGCCAACCCCTATCTTGCAAACTTTATTTGGAGTAAATGTAGGCATACAAGTGTATAATCAAAATTTTAAGGTCAAAATGTATTAAATGCATTGTACAAGACAACAAAAATTACAGAGGGGGGAAAACAACAGCAACAATAAAAAAACAAATCAAGAAATGTAATTATACAACTACAGTTTTTCTGTATTAAATATACATGAAAGCAACTTACAACTGCGTTATTAACCTGGCTGTGCCAGAGTTTTATATACTTCATTGAACACTTACCAAAGAGCTCGTTATATCTTACATGCTTAATGAAGATTTAGAATATGGTTCCATACGTAAAATGGAATGACACAAATAGGAGGTTAAATCCCCTACTTTGGTTGAGAGAAAAGGGAACAACACACAAAAAGTTTATTCTACTGTGAGGTTTACTGAATCCTAAGACTCGGTATCACACCTCACCATGTTTTTCAACTTGAACAGCATAAACAAGCCATGTGAGAAGAGAACTTGATAACATATGTAAATGAATAGCTTCTATCAGTTATAACTCAAGTTCCGTTTTACTAGAGCCAAGTTTCGATTTCTGCTTTTTTTGGGAGACAAGGAAGAATAATTTAATGTTAAGTAACAATTCTGGAGCTTCATTATTGTTGCCTGACAAAAATTCATTTGCCATTGACACACTTCTTAAATTCTGCTTAAGTGAAGGAAGATATTCTGCAAAAACGTGATTATTCATAGTCTACTGGCTAATTATTTACTATTTTACTAATGTGAGTGGAGAGTTTGAGAGCCATCAAAGCTGATGTGGTGATGCTGCAATTGCCTCTGCTTCTCAAGATCACTAAACAATAAACTCAAAGAAAGAAGGCCACTAAGCTATCCCCTAGTTTATTAGATTTCAAAAAGGTTTTGCACTTCTTTTGTAACGTCAGTAATATCCTTTTATAAATGCTGCCTGGAAAAAAGTCATAAAGGATCAAATATCCTATGAAGATTATTACAGGAACTTTGTGCACAAATTTAGTCAACAACTTTGACAATTAAGAAAGTATTGAAAGGCCAGTTCATATCTTTTGAGTTACTGTTTCAATAGCCAACAGACTCATTGCTATTGCTGCATTGCAACCAGCGCTGCGGATTCTGGAAAGCAGCTATGAACCATAGTCTACAATTCCTTAAAAAAGGGGGAATCTTAAGTCTCTTGGAAACAAAGCAAACGTCATAAAAAGAGTGGTTATGCAATAAGCAATACCACAACTCTTCAGCCACCACCATTAAATCTTATGGTATTTGAAAAAACAGTGAAGGAATAATATCAAAATGGGGAAAAATTGCATTGCTGTTCTACATGTTTTCAGCATCAGAAGGGGTTACTCCAGCACTCAACAATGTGAAATTTATAAATCATAATAACCAGGGTTTCTCCAAAGTTACTATAAATGTTGATCCACAATGGCAAAACAAGCACAAACATACATATGCTGTACTCCCTTGCCATTAGAGAAGCTGCTAAATTGCCTTTTGGAATTTCTTACACTAACACTGAAGGAACTAATTTAATAAACTATAAAAGCATTTTTTTAGTTAGTTTTTGACGACTTTCCTTGCTAACACGCTGAAGAACATGACAAACATTAATTCATTAATCTATACAGCAGTTCTTCAATTTTCATCCTATATACAGTGGAATCTCACCTACGAAGTAATCTGCCCAAGAAGTAACCATCAGTGTTTTAAATCGCCAGGGAGAAACACCACAGAACTGAACATTACAAATGTCCTGCAAATGGAAATTAACATTCCAACACTTTCATATCATATCAACCTCTTAGAGAAGATGATGAGGAATGGTCAAGTTGCTCCTGTTATTCCATGAAAGAAGGGAACACATGAGAACTTGAAACTCTTAAATTAAGGTATAAAAGATGTTTTAGAAATGTCACTGAGTGGCATGGAAAAAGAAAGTACAAGATTGACCTCTTTCAAAACCCCACTATTCTACTCAATAACATAATTAAGAAAAAAATACTAATTTAGTGAGCTCGGGGTACTTGAGCTATAAACATGTTAATTAAAACACATTTTTCTCAGCAGATGATGTTTTATGCAAGACCGATGACTCATTCTTCCCTATCCTAGTAGTAATGGGCAAGTCACATTCTTGCTCTTTTGACATAAAACTGAATAGGAGCAATGAGATTTCCAATTAATTAAGCCCTTACATTACCTGCTGGTCACAGCTATTGGTCTACATTAATGCCATTTGAGAGCTGAGTATTACCTACCTCAAACTGAATAAGGACAGTCCCACTTTCCAGCCCTCTCCTTAGCTGCTCCATAGACTCCTCCAGTGTATCACCACCATATTCGGAACAGATAGGAAGAAGAGATTCTGGGAGGTTGTGGGAATCGGCTTCATCTTCTGATTTAGGCTCCACAAATTGTTTAACTACTGGAAGATGTATTGAAAATTAAAATCCGTTACATACAGCATTAATGTGTTTGCAACACATTAAAATTTACCAGCTTGCAAGAACAACAAAGTTTGCAAACCCAAGGCCTCAGGAAAGCAAATAGCAACACATTTAACTACATTTCTTTATGTACTATATTACTGTAGAAACTACTAAGAGTAAAATCTTGTTATGACCTTTCAGAAAATGAAACTCCTCGAGGTGCCTGTCTATGAAGGCAAAGAACTTGACTTCCAAGCACAAAGAGTTTTTTGCTGCAACCTTGTCTTAGAGAATGAACTGCTGAATAGACTAATGAATCACAACATTCACCATGGTAAAAAACAAATGAGTTTTGCCTAAAGAAGTTTAGAGCATAATTAATGGAATATCTCTGTAAGAAGCTTATATAAACTTGGACCCCAACAGCAAAACAAACACAAACACACTTACATTGTACTCCCTTGCCATTAGACAAGCAACTGAATTATCTTTTGCAATTTCTTATGCTAACATTGAAGGAACTAACTTAATAAACTACAAAAAAAATCTATTAGTTTTCTATGACATTCATTGCTAACATGTTGAAGAACATGACAAACATTAATGAATTAATGTACACGGTAGTTCTGTCTCTATGAAAGCTACTGTATTAACAAAAGTGTCCAGCTGTGGTTATTCTCTGCAATGATCAGAATGGCTCATATCTGCCAAACTTCAGAAAACGGGGAGCTGTTCATACTCATGGCTATACAAACAACTGGCATAGGGCCACAGGTTATCTTTAGCTAAGAGCAGACTTCTCTTATCTGCAAGTAGGAAGGGGACTAGAAAAGTTGAGGGAGGACTAAATACTGAATAGAGCTAGTGGAAAGGCCTACAATAATAGGAGCAGCACTGTTCAGGGAAAACAAGACCAGGAGGCCATCCGTCTTCCTAGAAACACAAGAAATTTTAAATAAAGTAAATGCTACAGAAGTACATATCATTTAGGCAGTTTTATTCCCTCCTGTTTCCCAGTGATGCATAATCCCTTTAGATTTTTAAGTCTTAATGTAATCAGAAACTCTGTGCAAAGCCCTTCCATAATCGTGTGTGTTAAGGTTTTACCATAGCTCCTAAGGAAAGTAAATAATAAACTAGAAGTTTCACATCATCTGAAAGCTCTTGGGATCTGCATGTGTTTAAATATGGAGCAAGCAAAACCAAGCTGGATGGGTTCCCCATATTTTAAATATACAGGCTTAATTAAGACTCTGCATATTTCAGAGATTGTCTCCTGTTTGCTGGCAGCAGTTTAGCAAGTACCCAGCACAGGTCAAGCTCAGTATTGTCACAAAATGTCTATTGTAAGAATGGAAAGAAAGAAAAGGGGGAAAAAAAAAAAAAAAAGGCAGCTTATAGCGTATTTGACTTGTTTTGTTGTATAACTGTGCTGGAGAACAGCCCATGGGTATCTGCAAACCTGCAATTGGGGATTTGTGAAATTATGCTATGTTTAAAAAAAAAAACCCACAAAAACAAAGAAAAAACTTTTGCAAGAGACTATTTGTTCTCAATAGATTTTTAGACTTAAAAAATAAGAAGAAATTCTAACTTAATAGAGTCTTTGTTGCAGCGGTAAGAACCTACATAATTAAAACTATTTGTACTACTAATTCAAATGCAGGGAGATCTAGTTTTTAGCAGAGACCTACTCCCACTGCACTAAGAACACATTCATGTAAACAGAAGAGGGTATACCACCAAGCATAAGAGCAACAGTCTCAAAAACATTAAAATTGAATAAAATTAGCCCAGTTACCTTTCCGCCTGACCAAAAGTGCAAGCTCTCGCGTGTGAGATTCTCTGCTGGCTTTTATGAACATGACCACCTGGTCATGCGTGTGCTCTGAGATATCTCGGCCGTTAATTAATACTATCTGATCACCTTCATTCAGTTTTGGAATGCATTTATCAGCCTGTTTCAAGACCAAAGAAACACATTAATGTCATTGCATCCAGTCATGTAAGCAGGAACACATTAGGATATTAAGCTCATCATGTAAGCAAAATCTTCAGAGTTCTCCTGACACGGTTTCATCTTCTGTATCAGAAGTTCTATCAAAGGATTCAGATCTAAAGCTGTCTTTCTTGCTTCAAAGCCTCTAAATGAAGATGAGAAACAGAATTCGTAAAAAGAATTCGTATTTATCAAACAGCCATCATCAGATTGCTCTTAAAGACCTAAATTTCGGACTCCAAGTCTGAACAACCACTAGTTATAGTCATTTGCAAATGGATTTCTGGAAAAAGCGTTTTGGGCACATAAGATGACACGCTTCAGTTTTTAAGCAGTGAATACTGAGAAGTCCAAACATGATTTTGATGAACATAATTTAAGTAACATGACACTCCCTAGGCATGCGCTATTTAACATGTAAAGAAATCCATACACATTTCATATTTTTGTTATTTATCAGATTCTTGTTTGGTGGATATCAAATAATATCTACAAATAGAGAACATTCTTCCTCACTTCATTCACTGAAAGTTTTAACAAGAAGATGCAGGTAAGTACTCAACCTATGATGCCCAAGTACCCTGCATTTGTGACAAATTCTTTTGCTACCTGTGCTGCAGAGAACACTAAGACAAGGTTTTCCCCATCTCAAATGAAAACTTACATTATATCTTGTCTTGGATACAGCAATTTAGATTAACTGCTGAACTCTAGAGTTTGTTCAGCTTTTTTCTGCCACACTTCTTAGTATGCTTAGCTCTAAGTCCAGTGTAAGGCAATTCAAGCTATGGCCAGAATATGATGAAGATGCTACGAAGATGATTAAGGGACTAGAGCCTCTCTCGTATGAGGAAAGGCTGAGAGAGCTGGGAGTGTTTAGCCTAGAGAAGAGAAGGCTCAGGGGGGATCTTGTCAATGTATACAAATACTTGAAGGGAAGGTGCAGAGAAGATGGAGCCAGGCTCTCTTCAGTGGTGCCCAGTGACAGGACAAGAGGCAATGGGCACAAACTGAAACACAGGAGGCTCCATCTGAACATCAGGAAACACTTTTCTGCTGTGAGGGTGACCAAGCACTGGAGCAGATTGCCCAGAGACATTGTGGAGTCTCCCACCTTGGAGTATTCAAAAGCCATATGGACATGGTTCTGGGCAACTGACTCTAGGACATCCTTGAGCAGAGGGGGTTAGACAAGATGACCTCCAGGTCCCTTCCAACCTTCTGTGATTCTGTAATATGCATGTCCAGGATTCTACAACCTTTGAGTGTCAAGTAGTGTAACAATTTCATTTTCATTGCTATCCTGATTTTTATTTTGTCTAGGAAGAACCCAGCTACACAAGAGTGATATATATACACTCCATTTCATTTGTTATATGAATGCGACATAGACCTTTACTGTTATTCTCTGTTCACAGTTGCTCCCTGTATTTCCTTAATGTCAGCACAGGTTCCCTGAACTTTATTCATCCGATGTTCTTAGCCCTATCAAAAAAACATCACCAACCCTCCAAATGTGATCAAGATTTTCTAATCAGACCCGATCCTGGTTACGCCTTGCACTGATGGCTCCTAAAGTAAGTTTATCAGTGATGTACTATGTTACCAAGTAAAAAATAGGAAGAGATGGAAAGGAGAAGTGATGGTGAAAGAACCAACAAGAAGAAAAATGCAGAATAAAAAAAAATAGAGGCAAGGATATGAAGAATAAAATAAATTGGGAGCCACTTCTGTCAGGGAACAAGTAAAAGGAAAGAAGACTTAAGACATGTGTAAGTGTCACAGAACAGATAAAGGAGAAGAGAAAGAAGAGAGAAAAGAAAGATGTATGCAAGAGGAAAGAATTCCAAGCAGAAAAGCTGCTTAAAAATTTTAAAAAAGGAATATTTTCATTCATTTTTTTCCAAAGAAATAACAAAAGAAAATAATGAAGGATAGGGAAGATGGACAATGATTAATAAAAAAGAGAAATGTAAACAGAAAAAGAAACGCAATTAGGAACAGCCATGGTGTTCTTCAACACTGATTTAACTAGGTATTCACAGCTCCTGAAAAACTCCCTTCCTGTATTTTGTACAATTTACAAAGGCAAGACTGAAGAATGCAGCTATGAACGATTGATTGACTTAATCACTCTGAAATTTTACTGTTTGACATATTATTGATTTACTCTGAAATATTACTGTTTGAGATTTCAGAGATATTCTCTCTGAAATATCATTATTTGAAAAGATAAGTTATATAAAGACATCAGGTAAGTCTAGGAGAGTCAAGAAGTCAACAAGAACATGGAGGGAATAGTTTCTGATCTCCTATATTTGTCTATAATTTAGACTTCTTGGCTGGTTGCTGGCTTTATTCTTTATTACAGAAGGAGATTAATATCTTTGCTTAAAGAAACTTTGTTAATCATGTGACATGTTAATGCTTCAGCTCTCTTACTTGAATCATCTGACTATATAAAATATATCTGGAAGGAGAATTAATTCCTTCTATGTAAGCATAATTTGTAGATTTTTCAGATACTGAGCTTTTCCAGGCAATTAATTATGTCAAAGGCTTCCTGTCCTATTGACACATTCAATGTTTCATTTTATGCTAATCACCTTGTTATTGCTCCAAGAAGCATGCATACTATTTTTCAATGAGAAGTTCTATTAAATAAAGCCATAATGACTTCTTTAGCACCTTAGGACATTAATACTATTTGTGAAAAAAATCAGTATAGGACTTTAGTTAAAAAAAAACCACCACCAACAACACAGATGCAATAAATGGTTGTTCTTTAGATATAATGCTATCCCACAACAATTTTGGCTACTCTGTCTTACGGTCTTCCCAGCATACTAGATTGCTGCTGTATTAGAGGGGGATTTTTAAAAGAACTTTAGGACATGAAAGGGAAAATATTGCCTTATTTTGGTAAGTAGATTTGCTTCCCTTCCTCCACAAAAAATACAGATCTTTTTGTAGGAAAGTGGGAAAAAGTTGACCTACAAACCTGAGAAATAATCTTAGCAAATAGTATTACCAAACAGCATCCCTGAGGACAATTTACAGGGTAATGAGTGAATCTAGAGCAAGTTAAAATAGTAGCAAATACAATGAAGGAAAGGCATCATTAAGCTAAAATAACATAAAAATGCGTTCCACAGACTGCTTAACTTGAACTTTCAAATAACAGCTACATTTCATTAAACAGTCAAGAACAGGTGAAATGTAGTTTATAGAAAACAATATAATCAATGTTAATACTGCTATGCTCTAAAAATAAGTATATTTTTTCCTCTTGCTGTAACATGACGTGATTTCTATAACACTGCTATTGAGTATATTGTATTGGATAACTGTTTCCACTTTATTGCCTCACCCTTGATAACGTGCTCGCTTGGTGGCTTACTAGGCTAGAGAGCTAGCTGGTCACTTGCATCTATGCCTATGCCACTCACTGGAGACACTTAAATGAAATGTGTAACTTAGAAGTTCAGTCCTTTTCCAATCCAAGAGAAAAACAACAGATCAACACCTTCCAGAAGGCAATATGAATCTGCCAAAGGAAATCACTGCCTCTGGAGAAGCATCTTTCATTTTCTGATTGTGGAATGAGCCTGTTTGCCCTACATTAACTTCAGTATCTCAAATCACCCTTAAGATGTTTGCTAGGTTGACCATGAAATGTTTTAAGGACTGTTTTATTTTCACTTTGTGGATTTAAGTTATAATGATAATTTCCTACTACTCTTTTATTCAAATAATTATTGTAGTTCATAAAGGAGTGCTATGCACTGCATAAGTCAAGCCACAAATCATAAATGTGACAAAAACAACTTCTCAAACAATCTGTTTTAGCTTGATTTACATCATGACATTTAGATATCAGTCTTGTGACTGCTTATCAAATTTCAAGAGAGTCTACAAGATGCAGAGTACATTGGATTTTTAGGATTAAGTCAGCAATATTTCCTATCAAGTTTGCACTGAAATTATTTTATGAGAGTTGGGAAATACACTTTGGAAGAAGGTGAGTGAAAAAAATTTGAGATAAGATACACGTGTCCTCACAAATTTATGTACTGATTATGTAGAAAAACGTTACCAAGATGTTATATTACTATCATTATTTCACAATTCAACAGAAGAATTCAATGACTGTACTGATTCTGATGAACGTTCCACCTAGTCCATAAATATTTTCATAAGCAAAAATCCATGGCAAAATAAGAATAGAGAAAACATATTCTGTGCCCCCTCTCCCCTCCCAAGTACTCTCCCATCCTATAAATATTTTCAGACCTAAGGATTTCCTCAGCCTATTGTGGTTTGTCTATTCAGTAACTGTCAGCAGGTTTTTCTCCCAAGTATGTGTCCTCTCCTGACCACTCACAAAATTGTTTTAACCACAGCATCCTTTGCCAAGGAGTTTCACAGGTCTACTATCTTATGCATGAAGAACTACTTCACTAAGTGTGAAGAACCTAACTTAATTTGGTAGCCCCCAGTTGTTCTGCTGGAATTCCCTGCTCACAGTGCTCCTAATCTTACAGTTCCCTACTACATCTCCTTAAACTAGTTCTTTTTTCTAGGCAGCAGGGTCCCAGACTACTCATTTCTTCAATGACTCATTGCTCTTGCCCCTCATCAAATATTTTCCAGTTCAAGATGCACTTTTTGAGATGCCAGGGGGAAACAAACATGTTCTACTGGTATCTTGTTTGGCTAACACTTCCAGATATTTTCATCTGTGGTTTAAGAAACCACTGGTCAAATCAATTTCTAAAGGGAACAGCTCGGCTGCTATCTCATACTGGTTATGGGTATCCAAAGTCCTATGTGTACGGACCTCTGAGTGGTGGAGGGAGTAATAACGGAAGGGACTAAAAGTCTTAAGAATTTACTTACAGGTGATCCTGGAGTTATTCTTGATACCACTAATGGCATTTTTTGATCTACACCACCCTAGAAGAATGTTAAGTAAATAACAACCATAAATACATCATTAAGCATAAGCAGCATTTAAAACAAGCAATCACTCATTTTTGGTTTTATTTTATTTTATGCTGTCATTATAGGTCAGGTTGGTAAGATTGAATTTTCATCAGTAAATGGGGGGGAGGGTGCGATGTCTTTAAATCCACCGAATTCCAGTAAACTAGATCCAGTGTCTTGGCTTGGCCATATATTTTAATAGGCAATAAACAGATCAAATGCAGCATTTATTCTAACCCTACCCTTCAAGCAAGCCTAATTCAACACTTGAACTTGCAAGGTAGATGGTGTTCCTAAATGTTGTGATGAGCCTGCAAGCGATCAGGTAGGATCAAATATCCAGACAACTGTACTCCCTTGTTCTCTTTACATTATGTTCTATCACTGCCCCACCAATAAATGCCTAAGGTGGAAAGATCAAACTCTGCCCTGATGTTGATATTATGGCTACTTTACACTACTCTATCTGCTTAAATGGAATTTCAGTGAGGGAATGTCAAAATTTTACAATAGTCAATTATCAACGGTAATTTCCATTTTCTTCATAAATTAATTTTCACCTTTCCAATATGATTTTTAATGGATATATTCAATTGGATAGCACAAACTGTTTAACTTGTTTTATAATACAGAGGTCCAATTTTCCAAAAGTCGATGCCTTAAATTAGGCTTTCAAGTACATATTTAAGCAGCCAAATAGGCAGTCTGCTTTGGAAATGTGCCATGCCCATAGTATATGCAACTAAAACCCACAGAACAAGTAGAGGCTTATTTCTGTAAATGTTGCTTTAGCATTTAAGGATTAGGCTGCCACTTCTAAAAACTCTTGGTCCATAAGAAATTCCTGTAGAATATACTGCTTTCTCCAAAGCATTGCATTAAAAATGAAAAATAATCATAAAGCCAAAGCATAGTATCTCTATAAAGCATTTAAAAATAAATAAGATGGCTGTTTTACCTTTAGATTAAATCCAAACTTCCCGTCTTCATCTGGTATGATACGCACCAAAAGTAAATCTCCCTCAATTAGGTCATTCTGCAATACATAGAAAAAACCCAAACCAAAACTTTTTAATTTTTAAAAGAAAATAGCAATAAATTAGAAAATAGTGCATCCAAATTTAGATGTGCTGAACAAGAATACTCCATGTAAATCCACATTTAAAATAGGAAGAAGCTAAGGTTCTAGAATACACTCACGATTGTAACCTTTTAAATTGTAAAAATAGCAACATACATAACAGCAAATACATTCTCTGCTTGCTCTGTCCTAACATTGTTACTCTCATCTTAGCTTTCTCAATTGATAGCTCCTATTAAAATTTTCAACGTGTTGTCTTTATTAAAGGTGACTTAAATGGAAAAAATGTTAGGTGAAACACATTTGAATCAATTCTACTCTAAGGACTACGAAGTGACTCCTTTTTCCCCAATTTTTCTCCTGTAAATGGGTGCGTTGGTATCTTCTGCAAGAGATTCACAAGCCAGAAGGACTGTGAGTTGGCAGCAGCTACTGGACAGGCAGGTTAGGAAGCTGTTCAGCACCCCTCTGGAACAGGCTGGAGAAAGGGGAGGACCAATCCACCACCGTAACGCTAGCAGGGAGCAGCTGCTCTCCAGTCAGCACAGAATTCAAAGGATGATGTTTAGCCATCCTGAAGAAGAGATGCCTGGGATAAAGCAGAGTTATGTCTGCTATCAAGATATATAGAAACTTGAGTTATCCGGTCTTCCCCTTTGGAGGAAGTAAGATTTAATCACATAAGGATTCCCATTCCACTAGGAACTTGCCCTGCAGTTGCTTCTGGAAGCCTGGACACTATGGAAATCAATGCAGTTGGCAGGCTTCCCTGTCATACTGTGTACACAATCTTGGTTACATTTGAGTAGTGAGACAAGATTTATTCTTATTACTGCATAAAATATGCCCATCCTGAAATATAACCACAATTTCTGTGCATTCTTAATCTACAGTTCAAAACTACATTCAGTACTAGTTTTGACTTTAAAAGCACACAATTGAACATACCTTATCACAGTAGTACTGACTGGAATCTTCCGTTGAGCTACTTTTTGTAACGTTGTCATATGTTTCCAAGAACTGTTTATCCACCCCTTCCAACGGGTAAGAGCCAGAAATGTTACCAACTCCATTGGGAGACTGAGCGAAGGCTTTAGGTGAAATATGGGTCAGAGAACTCCGTGTTGGACTGTTTCCCAATACATTCCTTCATTTAAAATGGATAAATAGATATTACAAAGGTACCGTTATCCAGATTTTTAAATTAAATAGTAAAACACACAAATGTACTGCCCAGTCAAAAGAGCAAGCCAACTTTATACTTAGATTTAACACCACTTCTTGAGGTGCAGGGTAACAGGACTGGAGTATGATCCAAGCCTATGATTTGATCAGTGGACATCCAGAAGAATGGACAAAACAAAACCAGAGTAGCAAAAACATTTTTGGCAAAATATTTGGACGTTAGCAGTGAAAGGCACTGTTGCAGTGGTACAGGAAATCACAGTAACACAAAGCGAGTTGAGCCCCAGGGGAAGGCACTTCAGTTGCCGATCCTGCCCATGAAAACCTTTTGCCGTGATTCCACTATCACTCTTGCAAAGCGCTTTTTCTCTCATTCCTCCCTCTTATGAGGGCCATCTCAACCTTATCCCTCTGGGAGAAGGTGGTTAGCAGAAAAGCTGTGGTAAATTGTCAGAGAAATAGGAAATGAAGCAACAATGAAAGGTTTAATTACAGTTAATATATGCTGTCATTGATGTAGTTATAACCATGTAGAAGGACCCAGAATTAAACCGGGGTATAGACCTGGCCTAGCGATTCAAAGAATCTTAAAATTCAAGGATAACAAAAGTCAGTAATTAAATATCTCAAATCTTACAATTGGCCAAGTTGCCTGGTGGTGCTCCAGGACCTTTCCAACATTCATTTAGCTCCATGCCCTCTTATGAAGAGGATGAAATGCAGACCTCTAATACAACTTCTTTAATTGGACCAAACTCACAGATACCATACAAACTAACTGCTCCGTCTTTATAAATACTACATAATACTTTAAGGAAATCTGTCCTGGGGAAAGCTCAGGTATAGCTCAGACACAGTTTCCTATCACTAACATACGGTGCTGTGCATGGCAAAAATTGAGTCCTAGCTACTTGTATGACCCAACTGCAGACTGACCTTTCACTTACATGACAGATCATCATGCTCAGTGGCAGTACATTTTGCAGGAACGCTCTGCGCTGCTGCTGACAACCCAGTGCTGCAATGAAGCATACCTGATCCTTGGAAGTACACGTGCTGTCAGTCGTTTATTGCAGTTTATCCCAAAAAGCAACATCAAATTCTCACAGGGTTAAAGTAGCAGAAGTATATGCAAGTAAACCCTGGCATTAAAATTTGTAAATTCAAACATTTCTTTCTATAGTCTAACTATACACGTGAACTTTTTTGAACCATTTCTCCAGCAGCCACTGCTAGCTGTCAATGAAGATGTAATACTACACTATAGAGGAGTGCAGCTTAGGCTTTTAACATACAGGACTTGCACTGCAGCAAACTTTAATAATGCAGACACTTATTTCTCAGCTTGTGGAAATCTGACTGCAACAAATGTAAACATTCTGAAAGGTGCCATCAGCAAATGTATTCTTGCCATAACATTTCTGATGTTCAGTTACACTACGTGTACTTGGTGATGGGAACAAAGTGTTTTGTGCAACATTTGCAGAATTTTCAGTTATTACAGAAAACATTTTTGCAGTATTTGGGAGATATTATTCACTTGGCATTCTCAATAATTTCAAAATACTTTGAAGTAGTGAACTATAATGACACTTAAAGGAATTATACTGTCAAAATTGTGTTTTCATCTGATAGCTTCCAGGACTTTTCATGATTCCTGTGAGGCCAATGTTAAGCAGGGAGGAACACTATATATGTAAATACATGCTAATAAGTTTTTCAGAACATAGTAATTTAAAAAAAAAAAAAATTCACTTACAAATTGAGATTACAGACCAGAATGATTTTTCAATGTAGAAAAAAAAAGTAACAATATCGGAAAAATATGACAAATTATTTCAGTTATTGCCTTCTGGCACTATGTAGAGTTACCAGACAAAATTACCAGTGGATTTTTGCATCATTAAACTTTTACAACAGTTTTTAACCAACTTTTTTGTTAATAGTGATTAGCGGTGTATTAGGACTTAAGACTTTCCATATCCTAATCCAAAAAGTTTATTTTTTCCCACAAACCTTTACAATCTTCATTGGTTTATATATTTATTCGTCTTTTAACCATACAAGACCAGTACTTTGAAAAATCAGTTCAAGTTATATATTTTATTATATATCTTAAAGCTAGAGATTCTATAGTAGAAAATTTAAAGAAAACTCACTTTGGTGATTCTTGTTCAGATGACCTGTTAAAAAACCCAAACAAACAGTAAATGAACATAAGTTAAGTCTTCAGGAAAACAAGAACTAAACTCTAATAAAAAAACCGCTTGCATAAAAGTCAAAAAGTGTGCTCACAGTAAATTAAAGAATGCTTAATCCTATGCTGTAAGTCTGAATCAGACAATTATGGAATTTATGAAGCATTCAACAAAAATCCCAGGGCAGCTCTAACTGCTCACTTCCACTTCTGGCACAAGCCCAACTACAGACAACACACATCTGCTACCGCAACTTCAACTATGTAGGAGTTTACAGAAGCAATGATTTAGCAAGACACACTACATCATTTAAGAAAGTTTTAGATGTGGATCACAATGATGACAGACATCACTGACTATTTTGTGAAAAGTCAAACGTGGCAAAAATCTTTACATATAGGTAACAAGAAATGAGCATAAGCGGCTTCAGAAGCCTGAAGTTTATTACACTTATAACATGAGAGCAGAACAGATGGTGACAGAAAACTTTATGACAAAGCATAACAACCAGCAGTGGTTACACAGATGAGGACAATCTAGCACGGAAAAGAAATCAAAATTTGCAGTACATAGCATTTTCCAAGGCATTCAATTAGCTTAATCAGACATCACCTGAAACAGCGAGCTAAACTATACTACCTCAATTAAAACAATAGCTGCGATACTGAGATAAATTTGAAAGTAAAAGTTATCAAAAAGGTGCTTGCAAAGCAAAGTAAGTTTAAGTCAGATGGGATAGCCTTACAAATTTAATTAAGTAGTGATCAAAAAACCTGGAGTGAGTTAAGTCCATGGTGGAAAAATACAAACATGAAGTAGTTTGGTTTGAATGTAGAGTTGTTGAATTGTGAAGTTACAGTGGGCAATCCACAGTATACAGTTCAATTTTCAATTGTTGTTCTCTAAAACAACCTCAATGCTAAGAATTACGTACTATGTTTCATCAAAACCCCAGTAAAACCAGCAGCAGTATCAGTCTAGTTAAGTTTCCTTATACATATTCTACAATATGAAGAAATTCTTCCTTGAGAGGCAGAGATGGTAAAGCTTGATTCCCTAAGAATTTGTGCAGGTTTGGGTTGTGTGTACTTTTAATTTTTTTCAATGCACTAAACCTCTTCCCTTTTTCCTGCAGTCATGCCCCCCTTCTGATTCCACTGACATCCACCCCCACTCTCCCACAAATACCTCTGGTTCTCCTTCTTTGCAGTCCCCATAGTACTTTTACCCTCTAAGTGCCAGCAGTGTGCAGCAGATTCTTTGGGAACTTGCACCCACTTGCTGCCTGACCAGCCCACATCTAAATGGAACAGACAACCATTGAACTCACACTGTAATTGCTCAGTGAGAGGAGAATGTCAGTTTAAGTTGTTTGGTTTTGTGTGGGTTTTTTTTTTTTTACCCCCCTGCCTGGTCACTGACTTTCACTAATCTTGTAGAAAACTCTGCATCTTTGAAAACTCGACCTCTACATTAGATTTGACTGCAATTGTCCAAATGTTCTCAAGTGGGAACAGAGACAGATGGGCTGTGCAATGACATAAGCCTTATTTCCTTAGGAAGTCATGCTAAAAATAAAGAAACATTGAATTTATTTTCGTTTAAGTTAATTGATTTCCTTGTGAGGCAAAGAACAATGGAACTGTACATCTTTTCTGTGTTTTGCCACAGTAGAGCTACAGCTCTGTTACCAAATTCTGTGTAGAATTCAAGTTGCCATAAGTTAACCCTTTCAAAAGCTTTCACCAAAAATTTACACGCATAGAATTATGACGCAAACCGATGCAATGTCCCTGTTTTAATATATTATCTCCCCTCTTTCCTTCCAATAGAGTGAGGTAGTTCGAGACAGGAAAAAACAACTTAGGCTTCCATTCATATACTGTGTATAAACATACAGCAAATTTTTCATCATCTCAGTAATACACTTGGAGACTTAAATATGGGATATAAATTCTTCGTAATATTTGCTGAAGGTTTATCTGTTGAATTATTGCACTTTAATTCAAACATATCCGCTCTGAAAGAGTTACTGAATCATTCTGTAACCTTTTAAAGTGGAAAAAGGTAACAAAAAATCTGACCTAGAAAGTGACCAAATTCAAGGCTTAAAAGAATTCATCAGGGACAATGCAGCTGTGTCTTCCTAATGTCCTTAGTAGCTCAGCACGCTAGAGCTGCAGAATTTTGCTCTGTAACTCTAGCATTTAATTACTCACCAATATGATAAAGCACCTTAAACATGAATAACTAGGTGATCTTTTCTGGCTATACAGTATTCCACATTTTACTAACCTACCTTCCTCTTTTCACAACATATGACAAGGACCATATTTTAAGTCAATAAAAGACAACACTCACCAGACCAGCCATTCAACTTTTTCATCGAGAAAGAGAGCCCTTCCTTGCAAGGAGATTAAGCTTTCCATTGGTGCAGCAAACAAGCAAACACTTTAAAACTGCAGGTAATTTCTCTTCCTTACCCCACAATAGATCTAAAATGATGCCATTTCAATCTTTCACTCACTATGGATTGTGCTCTGTTGGTGATGATCTTTTATAATAAAACTCCTTGCTCTGAAAAGTCTAACTCTCCTCTTCTGCCAGGAGGACAGAAAGGAAAGGTCTTAAGGAAAGACCCCTCCTCCTCATTTTGCTGTGCCCTACCAGGGAATTCTGCTATTCCGAGAACTGAGGATGATAAACTACAGTGAAGTAAAACCCCGAGAGAAAAGGGACAACTGAAACAATAGCACTGTAGCAAAACTCCCCCTTTACAAACAACTGAAGGAAACATCTGTAGGTTTTGCCCTTCTGCTGTTCTTGAAGTTCTTAAAGCTTCTTTTATTGTAACACCTGCAGGGCTGGGGAGAGTGAGTGTGCCAGCACTTCCATTATCACCTCTTTTCTGAGAGCTCACTATTAAAACTGAGATTATTATTCATAAGCCAAATAAGTGGAAGACATTTGCAGCAACATCTTTTTGCTGCTTTTTGAGAAATTTATACACGGAATATTCAGCATTTCTACAAACAGAACGACTGTGTAAGAAGGCCATGTAGATTCTTTGTGCTTCATACGTAAGAGTACCATTACAGAAAAACTTGAGGACTTCGCAAAAACTACACAATAAATTCCAAACATTCACATTTGTAAGCTGCTGCCATCACCCATAAAAGGATACTTTCAATTACTCTGCATTGACTCTATTGACCATATTCCAGTTTACTGACTTGCCATGAAAGTTTCTTGTATTCTGATACCCTGCAACTGCTTGGCTTGCTGCAAAATTTGCCTTATCACAGATTTGCAATTCAACTTTGAGACTTTCTTTTTGGATGCGAAATGATTGGTTTTTGAACTGGCAAGGAAAGTGTAGTACATTTTAATATGGATATATATTCAAAAAGAAAGGTTTACATGTAAGCAAAATATATACATGCACTATTGTCATGTATATTTGAGTGGAAAAGCACAGTAAAACTCATAAAAGTCTATTAGTAGTAGTCTTAAAACTCTAATTTGAAACTAATTGAAATGTTCTCAGATCCATTGCCTAGCATAAGGAGAACATCTTCTTTGAGAAAGACTGAAGTACACAAACAAGGACAACGGACTCTTGTGAAATGCAGCAGATTTTGTAAGAACAAGGAATTGATCATGCCTGTATATGATTAAAAACCAAGGATAAATAACTTAGTTTAATTTTTTTAAAAAATTATTTGCAATTTTCTACCAAGAAAGTAGTTACTAGGACTTGGCTGGATACAGCTGAAGGGTACTTTCATCAACGGTAACACTTTAAAAATTTTCTTCACAAAAGGAATTATATTTTAGTTAAAATAATGATGTGTTCCCATAGTACATACACCAAAGCTCACTATGCAGCTACAGTTTATTGTCTATTAAAATGGTAAGCTGAAAGAATTGAACAAATGCAGCATACGTTCAGGAAATCTATTTTCAGTGCAATACCTTCACCAGATGATGCATCACACTTACACCAGGAGCGTATATGCACTTCCAGAAATTCATAGCACAGTGCAAGTGAATTTCCTTTTTGTATACTAGTTCATCATTTCATTTCCTTCCCCTCCCACTCTGGGACTGTACACATTATGCCATCTATATCACCAGCAAAAGATAGTTTTAGAATATAAGTTAAAGAGGTTTATAGCTTTGCAAGCATGTTTAAGAGAAAAGCTTATGCAGGAGTATGTTGCATTTATAACAAGTAGAACTGTAGACTCAAAGTAATTTAGGTTGGAAGGGATCTTGAGAGATCACCTAAACTCTTGTTCAAAGAACAGCCAACATCAAAGTTAGATGAGGGTGTTCAGGTTCTTGTCATGTTGCGTTTTGAGGTTCTCCAAGGACGGAATCACCTCCACCTTTCTGTCAATGTGTACGAGAGCTTAACTAATCTCAGTGTGATTTTCCTACCCCCCCAGCATCTTTTGAGCATTTCCCTTGCTGTAACTTGTGTCCATTGCCTCATGTTTTTGCTGTGCACCTCCAAGAAGACTTGGCTCCACATTCTTGATAATCCTCTTTTGGCAGAGTAAGGCAACAATACGACTGACCCCTCCTCAACTCGCCCAGCCTTCTGGTTCTCCTCATACATCATACGCTCACATCTACGAATAACTAGCCAGATTTATCTCACCAATCAATGTATGACTAAATATAAGATCTATAATGCCTCATCTGTCAGTACATTTTTCTTACTCACTGATACTATACCTTATCACTTAGAAATGTGTTTTACAATAATCTTCCTTCTGGTTAAACAGAAAATTTCACAGCTAATCTCTTCTGTTAGGCCACTGAGTCTACTCTAAAAAATTATCAAAACACTTGTTCCTACACAGTCTGCTGTTCCTAATCAAACAGACATCTTTGGTTTATTTAGTTACAGTGTTAACAAGAGAAACCAAATACAGTTCAAGTAGCAAAACCCTCCACACAGCTTTATCAGGTTACTTTTCCAAGCCAATAATCCAGTTATTTTTCCCCTTAAGACAGCACCTTATATACACAGTTAAATTTATATATTCTTACTAACAAGTACCCTTCCCACTCAGAAAAGTGTTCAAAAACATGAAAAAAGGCATTAAGAGGGCAAGCAACAGCTATATTAACACTCCAAACTATTCCACCCATAGTATAAAAAAAACATTTAAAAAGGCACAAGCCATTAAACCTGAATTTACAAGGTCAAAAATAAGCTGTGCTCCTCATATCAAGGAGAAATTGGTCCCGCACATGTAACATGAATAAGATTATCCTGAACTGTGAGGAAATCTGTTTGTTTCAGTAACCCTTTACATCTAACACCTTCTTGTCTAAAAGAAACACCAGCTTACTTTAATGAGACAACATGCAGTCAGGGGGCAAGTGTGGGTGTTGGCAACAACGCATAGTTTTCCCACAAAGCTGGATTAAAACCTTAAATCCATGAACAGGAAAGAGTGGAGGATACTCTTTCCTTTTCATAGTGACTGCTGGAAAACCATGCAGCTTCCCACAGCTGGGTTCTTGGAGGTGAAGAGCATTAAACAACACAGCGGTTTTCAGTTTTCATTTCTTGTCATTCATTCATTCGTTTTCATTTCTCATTGCACTGTGAAGTGTGAACATCTGTATCACACTTCAGGCACCAGAAGATGCTTGAGAAAAAGGAAAGAAACATACAGGGAAAATCAAAGTTCAAAGCTCCTTAAATACTACTTGGTTACCTGTCTATGTTTTCATGGAAAACCGTGGACCTTGGTATTTTAAGTTCACCAAGTGTTTAAAATGCGTATTATCAAAACATTTAAATCTACAGATGTTTATTTACAAGAAATACTTGAACATAAGAAAACAAGCAAACCCATTTTAGTTGTTTCAATTTTCACTCATTTACTTGAAGGTAAAGGGTACGCTAGTTTCTTTCAATTTTTTTTTTCTGTTCTTGTAACAGCTCATTGGTGAGGAATCCTACACATGAACTACTGGGCATGACAAGCATTAAGTTACTTTTTTTTTATTAAAAGATATCAATACCGAGAACCAGAACTTGCACTGGGAATGGACAGTGCAGTCTTTCAAGACAACACCTAACATCTGATACAAGATCAAGCATGTCAGAGTATATGACTCCAAAATGTAATCAGTCTACTTAAAGCCAACTTAGATTTGAAGGTTACTGCTTAAATCAAAGATATTTTGGAATTTCCCAATCTAGCCTTGAAACAATGTCACATACTTCAATACGACTACTTCATTTTCACTGTAACCTTTTGCCCTTAAATGACACAGTAGCATACAGGTTGCATTAGTGGCACAGAAAGTAAATCAGGAACGATGATTTGTTCCTCTACACCAGTGAGGCTTCCCTTATTCCAAATTTGGAAACTGTAGTGGTACCTTTATCAAGACAGACCACAACAGTGGTAGTCTTCAGGTACTATACCAGGCTAAAAAAAGGAAAAATTGCAATCAAAAAGAATTCCCTGCACAAGTCCATGAGCCTGCCTTTAAAAATAACCAGCTGTAGTTTAAACCTGTTACACCAAAAGGGAAACGTTTTTCTCAAAGGCAACCTCTTCCAGGCACTCTATCCAGGCTACCTATCAGCACAGCAGATGGTCAGGATGGGTTGCTGCCAGGTAGCTTATTGGTATGACACACCTTTGAAAAAAACCCTCCAAATTAAAGCAGCTTTTCCACAGAGATAACTTTAGAAATAATAAAGCCTCATAATATAACTTAATTTATTTTCTATCTTAAAGGAAAGCCATAAGACTTCATATTCATAACTCTTCCCTAATGCATATCTCAGTGTTTAAGGACATCTGAAGATAAGACATGTAACATCACAGAACAGAGAGAAGTTTTCTACTTTGCTTAAAATAAGAAATGTAGTAAGTCAGTAGCAGCAGTGCTTCAATGAAGAAAATGCAAATCTCTCAAGATCATCATCTTCAGGGAAGCTGAAGTCAAGACTAGGGGAAGCCAATTTTAACTGAAAAAGTTATCAAACAAGTGCACTTACTAGTTAGTATGTTATATCTCAAAATTATTCTTGAAATAATTTTAAAAACTAAATAATAGAAGTGTCATGTGCATATGCATGTAGGCATGGGATAAATATAGTGATAGAGTGAGCACAACATATAGTCAGAAGATAGACTGGATTACCTGTTCTGAACTGGTGAGGCACAGCCATAACAAAGGGTGGTATAACACAGAAAGCAACCTATGAGACTTCGGAAGGCTCAGTGTGGGCTCCATGTCTGTGTTAGTGTTAATTTTTCAGTGGCAGTAGCAGTCAGATGAGATGCACAGCAGCAGGGCAACAAAGAGGAGAAAGAACTGACAGGGGAGGCTTTCTTCACAAAGGCTGGGGAGCCCTGGGCTAAACAAAAGTCCTCTTGAAGTCCTCTTCAGCACTGTCTTTGATGACAGGTTTTGTATGCAGCTGTGATTTGAGATAGTTGGCTTAGATAGGCAAACCTATTCATGCCCTGTGAATAAAGCTCTATTTAATATATGTTAATTTGGGATTAGAGCAATTTTTTATCTATAATACATGTGTAATAGACAGCTCCAATCTTTTCTGCAGACACTAATCTGAGAGAGAAAAATTGCTTCTTTTCACTATGGCTGAGCCTCAAATTGTACTTGAATGTGAAAGTACCTTAGATAATTTGGGTAGCAGAAGCAGTCTAGCTACACCAAACACAAGACTCACAAGCTTGCCCTTGCTTTCTGTAGCTCACCTATGCGCACAGGTTGCTCTACTTTCTAATTGTCTTTTTTCCATTCACAGCCTGTAGGATATACCTCATAAATTTCAGTTAGAAGGTAGAATGTTCACACAAAGTACATTTTTAAAACAATCACTGTGTTCTTCAGAGAAACAATATAATAAATGACAAAATACTCTTGACCTGCATCTCCAGCATGCTCATTTAAAGTATTTAAAAGTAAACATAGTTCTAGGTGTTGACATGTTGATACAGTAAAATATATTTAAAGAAATGGAAGAAATGTTAACAACTGATATGTTTTACGTTCTCTAAACTAAGAGCTGTTCTACATAACTTGTTTTCTAAATTGTGTACTGTTTTATAGAAAGAAAATAGAACTTAATTGATTCCCTTAAGTGAGTAAACACAGCAAGGAAGAAAATCAATTATAAAGAAAATAATTATACTTGGTATTGTCAGGAGGAAAAAAAAAAGGTGTACAGGGAAATAAATGCAGGTGTAGATACTCTGCCAGCAGTGGTGGCTTCTACAGTTCTGATACCCACCAAGGTTCCAAACATGGCTGGGTAGGATTAGGCTATACAATTTTTACCTATGTATTTGTCTCAAAAAGCACTGTATCATAACAGATCAGTTTGAAAGTAGGTCTACCTTGGACTACTTGTCCTTTTGACAAAAAGGACTTAAGACATTACCCAGGGGCTGAAGTGAAACAGGTGAAAACTATCCCCCCACCCCTGAAATGCTGATGGTAGCCTGAAAAAATAGAGGAGCGCCATATCCTGTGCTAACTGCAGCTTGCACAGTCTTGAGCTTCAGATACAGTAAATGAAATTGATGTGAACATATTTAGTTTACAAAAGTCAAGCAGCTGCATGATTATAATTAAGATTTGAGGTCCCAGCCATAACAATTCAGTGATTAAAAATCAGCATCTTAACAGTTGTTTGCTAGTAGCTCTCAAAGTTTCAGATTTTTTTTTCCACACTAAAGCTATTCATTAGTTATAATTAGCATTAACTAACACCTTTGATAGTCTCAGACAGCAGGCTAGGCAGTAAAAAAAGAGCCCTCTAAAGACAACGTATATTAGCAGGACTCTTGGCTCTCCTCTAATGAAAAAGAAATATTGAAATTGCAAAGCTGTTTTTTTTCATAATGTTTCAATTATGTCAATTCAAATCTACTAAAGACTGGCATGGCAAAATGGGTAAGTTGGCGTTAAAAGATTTATCAGTACACTGCAAGGTGTTTCATAGTTAATATCTAAATATTCCTGAAGTGTGGCAAAAGTCCAGGACAAGCGTCCATATTTAATACTGAAGACACACAAGTTAAACTTTTTTCTTATAAAACAGATCTAGCTGATAGGGTAAGATTCCCTCTTTCAATAAAGCATTCAGGGAGAGAAAGATTTTACCACACATATATACTTAATTTTACTTTACATCTTTCAACAAGGGGTTGTGAGGCAAGTAATGAGTACTGTAAGAACATAAAAGAATAAAAACTGGAATGTGGACTAACATACACTGTTGAAAACTTCAGTGTAGAGAAGAAACATTTTTTTGATTTATATGGTTACTGTATATTTTACCTCAATTGTTAAAAAGGAAAGTATTAATGACCATTTTACTTCACAAAAGTCTAACAGTCAATACAACAAAGGATCATTCATTCCATGCATTACCTTCTCCTTCCAAAACACATACTTTGAATTTAGATTCATCAGATTTATGCAAGCATTTTTTCAGTTACCTGCAGAGTATCAAATATCATAAACATAGCCAAGAAACCAAGAATGCGTTGGGGATAAGACGTATAGAAAATTTGGTTTACACGAGGTAATAACAGTAATCTTCTCCACAGTGAGTGATATTACTCAGATACAGTATAGTCATTTAGTGCTCAGAAAAGAAATGGATATACTATTTTCAAATTTAGAACATCCTCTTTTCACTGTCTGAGAAACAGCATAAAAGCAGGCTTTCCCACTGCATTCTCAGTAGGCATAGGATAGGTGAAACAGGAAGGAAAGGAAAAAAACTACGGGGGAAGAAAAGAAAAAGGAAAATAAAAGAAAAAACCCAACAACTTGCAGGACACAATTCGCCAGTCACAGAACACAGCATGGCAACTTAGTTTTCTGTCTACAGCTTCTACCCTCATCATCTCCTCTTATGGTCTGCCTCTCATTATTTTTCCTCAGAAAATACTTCTACAAGTGTATAATCTATAAATGTTAAAACACAGGAAAGGCATGGCTTCCTATCTATGCCTATTCGCAACATCTAGAGGCATCACTTACATATATTATCATATCTGTTACTGGCACTACTAGTAATAAGGTTCATCTGACTTCCAGTCAGAAAAATAGAAAAACAATTTAAAACACCACAGTGACAAACTCCAAATATGCATACAACATGTTAATTTTTCCTTTCTTTCATAGAAACCTCTCTGCTGTACTGTAGTAACAATATTATTGTATTAAAATTTGAAGAAAACAGTTTAAATCCAGAGTTTAAAGCTACAGTTAGTAGCTGCACACTATCGCAGAGGTAGGCGAGTCCTATCAGCTTCCATTAACACATTGCTTCTCAAAATACATTTTGCCCTAAAGTTACTAGGGGTCACTAGAAACCATTTTCCTTTTGTAACATTACAAAGAAATCTGCATTTTAATACATAGTATTCTCCCCAGCTGAAAGTTTTAAAGTAGATCTGTTTTCTTTTTGAGACTGAACAATCAATGACTTTGTACATTATTTCTGAAGTTAATATTGTGTTAGTCTGAAGTTACTCATTAAGATATGCCTCTTTAAAAGATAAGAGTGAAGCCACACATAAAATGTAATATATGACCAAACAAATAATCAGTGCACAGAGACAGGTGCTTCAAGCCGTGGAAGCAAATCTGGTAGTGGTTAGACCGCTGCAGAGGGGAACAAAGTTGGTCCTCAAGGAATACAGCAAAAATGCCTCAAGGCAAAAAGCAGAGACTGCCTTTAGACTAGCAATCTACAGTTCCCTGAGAAAGAAAAAGATGGATGACCAGTAGCATTATTATGTGCTTGTGTTTACTCAAATGCAGTACCTCTTTCAACTGACAATGCTGAGCTGATGATGTGGAACACACACTAACTCTTAAAAGAGTTCAATAAGTCTTCTCAAAAAAAAGGAAGAGTTTATAACAGGTAGGAAAGGGTTGCAGAAGCTACTAGGAAACAGGATATTACAGATATGAACAGGCATGCCTTAATAGCTTCTCTAATTCTACTGAGAACTCAACTACTGAGAATTGTTTAGGGATGAAGGGTTGGTTTGTTTTTAACTTGTCATTTTGTATCATGGCATTTGCAGTTTAGCAATTTGTCAAAATAAAGCTTACGCAAACACAAAACTCTTTGAACTCATTTTAATATTATAACCCATAATGATTGTTTTATACTAAAGCTGTTTGGGTTTTTGTTTGGTGTTTTTTTAAAAAAATCAAAATAGGCAATGAATTGTTTGCAGAAGTCCTTACCTCCTCTGTGGACTACGGTTCTGAGAAAACTCCGAATCACTGTCCTTTGATGTTGGAGAGCCCTTATATGTATAAAAAACATCCTCCGTTTCAGTAATATAACTAATCTCATTTGTAAGGTTATCTACAGATGAGTGTCGTGGTTTACGAATTTCATGACGTAGTCTAGGACTCCGCCTTAAAAATAAGGAACACAAACACAAGTTGGAAGATCAGAATAATTCATAAAACTTTATCAAAGTGAAATTTCTATCCTATTGCATTTTATGTCTTGAAATCTTCATGACAGGTCTATAGGCTTCACTTTAAATAATCAATTTTTAAACATTTTGTATGGTATACTGGGCAATCATACACTGCTAGGTTCAGTACACTGAATTGATTTGGTTCCCCCCCACCCCCCCACTAAAATGTTACCTGTGTTGTTAAAGTTCTAATCATAGGATAATTCAGGTTGGAAGGGACCTATAGAATCATAGAATCATAGAATTGTTCTGGTTGGAAGAGACCTCCAAGATCATCGGGTCCAACCATTAACCTATCACTACCAAGTCCCCCACTAAATCATATCCCTTAGGGCCTCATCTAAACGCCTTTTGAATACCCCCAGAGATGGGGACTCCACCACCTCCCTGGGCAGCCTGTTCCAATGCCTGACAACCCTTTCGGTAAAGAAGTTTTTACGAATGTCCAATCTAAACCTCCCCTGGCGCAACTTGAGGCCATTTCCTCTTGTTTTGTTGTCCGTTACTAGGGAGAAGAGACCAACCCCCATCTCTCTACAACCTCCTTTCAGGTAGTTGTAGAGAGCAATAAGGTCTCCCCTCAGCCTCCTTTTCTCCAGGCTAAACATCCCCAGTTCCCTCAGCCGCTCCTCATAGGACTTGTGTTCCAGACCCTTCACCAGCCTCGTTGCCCGTCTCTGGACACGCTCCAGCACCTCAATGTCTTTCTTGTAGTGAGGGGCCCAAAACTGAACACAGTACTCGAGGTGCGGCCTCACCAGGGCCGAGTACAGGGGGACAATCACCTCCCTACTCCTGCTGGCCACACTATTTCTGATACAGGCCAGGATGCCGTTGGCCTTCTTGGCCACCTGGGCACACTGCTGGCTCATGTTCAGCCGGCTGTCAACCAACACCCCCAGGTCCTTTTCCGCCGGGCAGCTTTCCAGCCACTCCCCCCCAAGCCTGTAGCGTTGCCTGGGGTTGTTGTGACCCAAGTGCAGGACCCGGCACTTGGCCTTGTTGAACCTCATACAATTGGCCTCGGCCCATCGATCCAGCCTGTCCAGGTCCCGCTGTAGCGCCTGCCTGCCCTCCAGCAGATCAACACTCCCTCCCAACTTGGTGTCATCTGCAAACTTACTGAGGGTGCACTCGATCCCCTCGTCCAGATCATTGATAAAGATATTGAACAGAACTGGCCCCAGTACTGAGCCCTGGGGAACACCACTTGTGACCGGCCTCCAACCGGATTTAACTCCATTCACCACAACTCTTTGGGCCCGGCCATCCAGCCAGTTTCCTACCCAGCGCAGAGTATGCCCATCCAAGCCATGGGTAGCCAACTTCTCCAAGAGAATGCTGTGGGAGACGGTGTCAAAGGCTTTACTAAAGTCCAGGTACACAACGTCCACAGCCTTT
Source organism: Phoenicopterus ruber ruber (assembly GCA_009819775.1). Taxonomy (NCBI): domain Eukaryota; kingdom Metazoa; phylum Chordata; class Aves; order Phoenicopteriformes; family Phoenicopteridae; genus Phoenicopterus; species Phoenicopterus ruber. Next base: position 98,037,308 of record CM020216.1, read on the forward strand.
CCCTCATCCACTAAGCGGGTCACCATGTCGTAGAAGGAGATCAGGTTGGTCAGACAGGACCTTCCTTTCATAAACCCGTGCTGACTGGGCCCGATCACCCGGTTGTCCCGTATGTGCCGCGTGATGGCACTCAAGATGATCTGCTCCATGACCTTCCCGGGCACCGAGGTCAGGCTGACAGGCCTGTAGTTGCCCGGATCCTCCTTCCGGCCCTTCTTGTAGATGGGCGTCACATTTGCCAGCTTCCAGTCAACTGGGACCTCCCCAGTTAGCCAGGACTGCTGGTAAATGATGGAGAGTGGCTTGATGAGCACTTCTGCCAGCTCCCTCAGTACCCTTGGGTGGATCCCATCCGGCCCCATAGACTTGTGCGTGTCTAGGTGGCGTAGCAGGTCACTGACCATTTCCCCTTGGACTTCGGGGTTTACATTCTGCTCCCCATCCCTGTCTTCCTGCTCAGGGGGCTGCATGCCCAGAGAGCAACTTCCCTTGCTGTTGAAGACTGAGGCAAAGAAGGTATTTAGCACCTCAGCCTTTTCCTCATCCCTTGACACTAAGTTTCCCTCCGCATCCAATAGAGGAGGGAGATTCTCCTTAGTCCCCTTTTTATTGTTAATGTATTTATAGAAGGACTTTTTGTTGTCTTTTATAGCAGTAGCCAGACTAAGTTCTAATTGGGCTTTGGCCCTTCTAATTTTCTCCCTGCATGACCTCACAACATCCTTGTAGTCCTCCTGAGTTGCCTGCCCCTTCCTCCAAAGGTGGTAGACTCTCTTTTTTTTCCTAAGTTCCAGCCGGAGCTCTCTGCTCAGCCAGGCCGGTCTTCTTCCCCGCCGGCTCATCTTTCGGCTCACGGGGACGGCCTGCTCCTGCGCCTTTAAGATTTCCCTCTTGAAGAATGTCCAGCCTTCCCGGACGCCTTTGCCCTCCAGGACTGCCTCCCAAGGGACTCTGCCAACCAGACTCCTAAACAGGCCAAAGTCTGCCCTCCGGAAGTCCAAGGTGGCAGTTCTGGTGACCCTCCTCTTTACTTCTCTGAGAATCGAGAATTCTATCATTTCGTGGTCACTGAGCCCAAGACGGCCTCCGACCGTCACATCACCCACAAGACCTTCTCTGTTCACAAACAACAGGTCCAGCGGGGCGCCTTCTCTCGTGGGCTCCCTCACCAGCTGCGTGAGGAAGTTATCTTCCACACACTCCAGGAACCTCCTGGACTGTTTCCTCTCTGCTGCATTGTATTTCCAGCAGACATCCGGCAAGTTGAAGTCCCCCACGAGAACAAGGGCCAGCGATCGTGAGGCTTCTCCCAGCTGCCTGTAGAATACTTCATCTGCCTCCTCATCCTGGTTGGGTGGTCTATAACAGACTCCCACCACAATGTCTGCCTTGGTGGCCTTCCCCCTGATTCTGACCCACAGGCACTCAACCCTCTCGTCACCATCCTCGAGCTCAAGGCAGTCCAGACTCTCCTTAACATAGAGGGCTACCCCACCGCCTCTCCTTCCTTGCCTATCCCTTCTAAAGAGTTTATAGCCATCCATCGTGGCACTCCAGCTATGTGTGTCATCCCACCATGTTTCCGTGATGGCAACTATATCGTAGTTTTCCCCTTTCACAACAGCCTCAAGCTCCTCCTGTTTGTTGCCCATGCTCCGTGCATTCGTGTAGATGCACTTCAGCTGGGCTAGTGATCCTGTTGCCTTTGTGGTGGGAGAAGCCCTACTCCCTACATGTCCCATCTCAGGTATTTCCATGGTTCCTAGCTGGTCAATGACCCCTGTGTCCTTGCTGCTGCACGGGTCTCTCTGTCCTACCTCATCTGAGACAGCTGACCGAAGGGCCTCGCTGGCACGCCATCCCTCATTCATCGGCGTGCCTCCCCTAGGCTTCTCTCTAGCAAGCCTAGTTTTATCCCCTTCCCCCTTCAAATCTAGTTTAAAGCCCTCTCAATGAGCCCTGCTAACTCCTGCGCTAGGATCCTTTTCCCCCTTTGGGACAGGTTTGCCCCGTCTGCCACCAGCAGGCCTGGTGCCATGTAAACCAACCCATGGTCGAAGAACCCAAAGTCCTGCCGGTGACACCAGGCTCGGAGCCAGTTGTTGATCTGCTGGCTCCTCCAGTTTCTACCCTCATCCTTCCCCAGAACTGGAGGGATAGAGGAGAACACTACCTGTGCTCCTGATCCCTTAACCAGTCGCCCCAAGGCCCTGAAGTCCCTCTTGATTGCCCCGGGACTTCTTTTTGCCACCTCCTCACTGCCTACCTGGAAGATCAACAGGGGATAGTAGTCCGAGGGCCTTACTAGGGTGGGAAGCTTCCTCCTCACATCCTTGACCCGGGCCCCTGGGAGACAGCAGACTTCCCTAAGCAGTGGGTCCGGTCTGCATATGGGCCCTTCTGTTCCTTTCAGAAGGGAGTCTCCTATGACAATGACCCGTCTCTTGTTTTCCTTTGTGGGGGCAGTTTGGATGCAGGCCCTCGGCTGACTAGTCCTCGGCGGCACCTCCAGGCTGGCTGAACCATCAGCCTGGTCGTTGTTTGGTTCCAGTGGCAGGGCCTCGTACCTATTGTGCAAGGGCACCTGCGGAGGTGGGCTAGGCGCTGAGGAAACACGCCTGCCTCGCCGGGGAGGCACTAGTTGCCACTGTCCCCTGTCCCCTACGTCCCTGCATTCAGCCGTGCAGGGAGAGGGTTGGGATCGGGAGTCTCCCGTGACAGGCACCTTGGCTGCCTGTTGCGCCTGTCGCAGGGAGGGCAGGGTGCGAGTCCAGTCGTCAATCTCCCTCTCGCACTCCCTGATGCTCCTCAACCTGCTCACCTCCTGCCGGAGCTCTGTCACCAGGCGGAGGAGGTCCTCTACCTGGGCACACCTCCCACAGGCATGCTCGCTGCCGCTGTCGCCCGGTGCTGGCGTCAGAGTAGGGCACACCCTGCAGCCTGACACCTGGGTGGCAGCGTGTTCCCACTGCAGCTCCGTCTGGGAAGCTGCGTCAGCCGTGGCGGGTGCAAGGCTTGGAGCGGCCATGGCTTTCTGCCGGGTGGACACCATCGCTTCCCCCGTCGAGCCGGCGGAGCTTCAGCGCCCTCCCTGCACGCCCTGCCGGCGCGAACTGCCGCGCAAACTGCCGCGCCGCGCCCTTCCTGACGCGCCGCGCCCTGTTTGCCCGCCCTGTTCGCCGCGCTCCGGGTCGCTGGCGCTCCCCGGGGGCTTTTTTATACCCCGCCGCGGCTCCTGGCCCCGCCCAGGTCTCGTCAGCCGCTCTCGCGCGAGCTGCCGGCTCCTGGCGGGTCCCTCGGCTCCCTCTGAGGCTCCCCAGTTCGGGAAACCCCCCTGTACGCCGCGCTAGGACGCTCCGCTGCAGGTCGCGCCGGCACCGGAGCTGATCGCCTCTAGGAGGTCATCTAGTCCAACCTCCTGCTCAAAGCAGGGTCAACTGAGGTCAGAGCAGGCCCCTTAAGGCTTTATCCAGTCAGATCTCAAAAAACCTGAAGGATGGAGACCACATAGCTTCTCTAAGCAACCACTGCTCAACTGTCCTTGTGGTGAAGCAGTTTTCATTATGTCCAGACAGAGCCCCTCCTGTTTTAACATACACCTGTTGCCTCATCCTCCCACCATGCGACACTGACGAACCTGGCCTCATCCTCTAGCTAGCCTCCTCCCAAGTATTGCCAGGCTGTTATTAAGTCTCCGGGAAGCCTGTGCTTCTCCAGGCTGAACAAGCGGAGTTGTCTCAGCCTCTCCTCATAGGGTAAGTGCTCCAGCCTCCTCACTACCTTGGTGGCTGCTGGCTTTTGCTGAGCTCGCTCCCGTTTGTCAGTGTCTTTCTTGTATTGGTGGACACAAAAGCAGCTGCAGCACTCTAATAAGGTCTAATGAATGCTGAGCAAAAGGAGGGTAATCGCTTCCCTTGATCTACCTATGCTTCTGTTAATACTGCCAGGTTACCGTGGGCTACTTTGCTGCCAGGGCACACCAGGTAGCTCACGCACAGCTTGCTGCCTACGAAGATTACCAGGTCCTTTTCCAGACAGTTGCATCGCAGACAATACTGTTGCCCTGGGTTCTTTCTTCCGCATTGGTGTTCATTGAATTTCACACATTTCCTATTGGCCCATTTCTCCAGACTGTCAAGGTCCCTTTGGATAGCAGTCCTGCCCCTAAGCTTATTGACTCATCCTCCCAGTTTGGTGTTGTCTGCAAACTTTATGAGCAAGCACTCCATTGCCTCCTCCGGGTCATAAAGATGTTAAGCAGGACAGGGTCCCAAGATAGACCCCTGCAGTAGTCCACTTGTTACTGGCCTCCAGGTAGAGTACGACCCATTAACAACTCCCCTCTGAGACTAGTCATCCAACTGGTTTTTTTGGGTTTTTTTTAAACCATCTTGTTGTCCACCCTTCCAGAACATAATGTCTTAACTTGGGTATAATACTTTGGCAGACAGTATCAAAAGCCTTGCTAAAGTTGAGGTGACACCCACTCTTCTTCTGTCGTAATATATATTCTCAGAATAACAATATTTAAATATATATGTACACACTACATAATTATTCTGCTAGAGTACATACAATTAGAAAAGGTAGGAGGCTGGAAGGTATGGGAAAGGCTGAAACTGGATTTACCAATTAGGGGTAACAGGAGGTGATCGAGAAGGAAGGCTTTTGGTCTCTAGATGCTCAACAGATAAAGATCGTCTCATAGATGGGTTCCAAACCATCCCACCTATAACTTTTCTGCAGTACTGGCTGTTTACAGACCTGAAAAGAAATAAAAAAAACCGTATGTGAATTATTTTGCATAGAAAACTTAAATGAAATAAAATATGCTTATGGAAGTCAACTTTATAATTCATGTGTTTTAAAGAGTGCCCTGTGCTTACCTCTCTTTACTTATGCATTTGCATTCTCACAGAGCCATTTGCTGTCCTTTCCTTATGGCAATAAAACTGTTTGTTAATCCTTGCTACAATGCGAATCACAAGCCTGGGTAAAAATAACTTTTTCTGAGAGTTATTTTTAACCCAATTGTGTTTAAGAAGATGGAGGGGAAAACAGGAAATTCAGTATGTCCTACTGGCACCGAACCAAGTGCCTGACAAAACATGGTTCAAATACAGGCAAAAGATTCTAGATGTTCCCTGTTAAAACTCACAAAGGGGCAACAATTCACTAGTGGCTTCCTTCACTGAGCACAGGACTACTTTAACCATCTACCTGCTGCCTCAGCAAGTAAGAGCTACACCAGACCACTCTCTATTTCCAGAAGGAAGCCACATTTGAGTGATGGGTTCCTTATAGGAATAAACCATTAGAGAAAGGTCTGACATGAAAAGGGGATCTCCAAGTCTGGACTGCTTCTTGCAACAAGAACCTGACAAGATAAGGGTTGCATCAGAACCAGAACCTCAGCTAGGAAAGCAATAAAAATATCTTACTAGTGGAATTATACAGCATAAAGAAATTTTTAAAGTAAATTGAAGTTGAGATAAACTAACTTTTATGCATCTTTTTTACACAGCATTCCACAAGACAAGCAGAGAGATAAGCTGCTCATCCTCAAGTTTACAGGCCTAGGATTTCTCATGGAAAAGACGCAATTTATGAGTTACAGAGCTGTAATTTAGCTCACTAAATCCTGAGCTGTACATAATGGGCGGCTGGGATAGCAGAGTATGTGAGGACTTTACTATAGAGCTCAAATGTCTCAATTTTACATAGTGTAAAAAAAAAAATTATGCTGTGGATGTTACTTATGCTAATATCAAACCTTAAGTATGCTTTGCATTGTACTGCTTTTTGTTTATAGAAGTAAAAGAGAAAAAGCAATCGCAAACTTTTTTATATTCTGAAGTATTTTACATATCTTGTTCATTATTTTAAAGCAAATTAATTCCTTCATCTTCTAAATGTGTACCTTTAAAGCTGCTCCCAGTTTTAAAAAACAGAGAAAACTTAACGTGAAGCATCTACATATCAAAATCAGTTACCCACGTACGTTTTTAAGCTTTGTAAACACACAGTTCATGAACTCAGGAGAAGCTTTTGCCTGTATTATCCATTTTATTTCTATAAGTTTTCTGAATACCAGTGACAGGGCACCAACTACTCTGGTCTTCTACAAAAACAGAGTTCTTTCAAAGAAGATTTACATGGGTGGAGCAGAGAGGGTGAGTGGAAAAAGAGGATCTATTATGAAAAAAGCATCTCGAAGAATTGCACATATTTTGCATTAATCAGATTTCCTTTCTTACAAGTGCCTGTTCATGCATTTTCCAATGCAGGTGACTTCTGAGGTGCAATGTAACTCATGTGATGTAAGCCAGAGCCCTAATCCCTAACCCTAACCCCAAACCCCTAACTCTGACCACAGAATCACTTTAACAATATATTCTCTAGATATTTCAGTTAAGGTACATAACAATCTCCTGAACTCCAAAGTAGCTGCTCTTCAGATGTCAAATACGAGGATATTTCTCAGCAAACATACTGAGAGGCCGCCAATGCCTTTCTGGAATGGGCTTGTAATATCTTCAGGTGACAGTTCCTTTCTCCCATCTATTACTGAGGTTATCCTTTGTGAGAAAATAGGTACATTTTTAGCTTTTCAGCAAGGAATGAGAATGCGCCTAGGAGAGGTTATTCAGCATTCAGTCCAGAAACATTGAATGAACTTACCTCTCAGAATCTGGGAGATGTGATTCAGCATGCCCTTAGAATAAGGCTTACAGGCGATTTATACAACTCGGCAGCCTAATTTAAATGGAATTCCACTAGTAGCTTAAGCTAAGAGAATCCAGAAGGGCACAGAGATGTGCAAATAAGAAATTGTACTAAAGGTTGCAAGAGCTCAACTATTTGAACTGATGCAATAAACACTAGGATATCTGCCTCATATGAGTGTAAAAGAACATAATACAAGAAATCCACAAATTCCAGAGGAAAACTTGTGATACTTAAGGTGGTAAAACCTGAATGTAACCCCCTTCAAAGCTGACAGAAGTTGGATGGAAAGAATTATTGAAGACAAGTCAATCTTTAAACCTCCAGGATTGTATGGTGTGGTTGGTGGGGTTTTTGTGTGTGGGTTTGTTTTTGTGGAGGTTTTTTGGGTTTTGTTTGGTTTTGTTTGCTTGCTTGTTTTACTCAATGCAAAATTTCGCTCCCTTTTGTAAGGGAGAACGCACAATCCCTTTTATGGTTGTGCGACTTCCACATGAGCTTGGAGCCATCCTTGAAAAGGAACGTGGAAGCTCATGTTGTCTCTTATAACATTCCACAATCACAAACAAGTAGGAAAGTAAAACTTTTCAATATATGACAGATGACTTCAGAAGTGACCTGTTCACACCTTTTCTTAAATCTTTTCAGAAAATAATTTGCCAGGTGACAGAGACCAAGGTGACAGGAACTACTGAAAGTCTTTCAAAATTCCTGTTGCTTCTTACGTACTTTAGCAGTCTCTGATAGTAAAGGTTGCTGAGTCATTTCTGCCTCACGTAGATCCTAAATTTCACGCTTGTTGCCGGCATAAATAAGGCCAAAGAATGCATTAGTACAGAGGATATCATTAAGCTGACGGAAGATATCACAATGAACAGTCCTCCCTAGAGACTCCTTAAGAGCCTAAATAAGCAATTGACCAGAGATAATGCCTCAGAACATGAAATTACTTGAAAAGAAGTCTTTCTTAGTAACTCAGTTCAACAGTGAGAACTATCCTGCATGCTACTGGCTATTAAGAAATTGTAACTGTAAATTTGTCAAAAATCAAATACTTGGTAAAAATTGCAATGATACTAAACTGGTACCCTTTGGAACTCCTACTGTTTTCTTTCTTAACATTACAAGGTCTGTGCAATGCCTGTGTGTGCATATGTATATACAAGCATCAGGATTTTGAATGCTTGCAAATTTGAGAGAAATAAAGGACTCCAGGACATGAAAATCCTACAAGCTTTGAGCAAGTCACCTCCTCAAAGCCTTCACTATAGGAAGAACAAGTTCATATCACTCCATAGAGGAGCTAATTCTCAAAATATGGATCTGTGAAACGTTAGAAAATTAGATTACTATTCGCACAAATACTTGTTTTCACTTGCTTCAGCTATGATCTAGTACTAGGTGAAAATATGGAACTCCACTCCAGCAGAAAACATAACATTTTATCAGCGTTCCTACTGTTGGACAGCCCTCATGGGTTAACTGCTTCATTTACAAGCAATACTAGTCCACTTGGTACAAATTTCTGCAGTATCTAAAAGAGACATTAGAGTACGAAAAGCCAGTCAGCCACCAACGTCTGGAAAGCTATTTGAAGTATGATGACATCATTCAAAAGTTGAAGCCTATCCAAATAGTAAAGAGAGAATCAGTCTGACAAATTAAATGTAAAGTTAACCTGTTAAGGGAGCACACTGCAAAAAACCCACAAACAAAAAGAAAACAATAAAATACTTCTCCAAAAATCATCAGAACAAGCAGGTTTCTAGAGAGTCTACAGAGGCTACAGATGATCAAAGGACCAAAGTAACCTCCAAAATCTCACATTCAGAGAAGATAATGACATAAGACTTTCTTCTTCATTCACTATTAATATGAAAGATTTTTGATAAGTTTCATGACAGAATTTTTTTCGGGGTGAGGGGGCAGTGCGGAAGGGACACGGACAAGATGATGACAAGACGCAACATGACACATTGGTAGCTGAATTGCTGATAAATGAAACAACAGAACAAACCAACATAATGAAAGAAATCACTGGGACTGGTACTTATCAAAAGAATCTAAAAGCCTCTAAGATGAAACTTGAGTATAACCTCCCACTTTAAACTAGTGATTTAGTCTACTCAAGATTTTGATTCAAAAAGATATTTGACAAGTCCCTTAAACCCATAAAGAAACTAAGGAGCTAGGGAATAGGGTCCTCACTTGGAGAAATTACCTGTTCACTTGTGACATAAAAGAGAGAATAGGAAAAAAAGTTTTAGATTTATAGTGAAAAAAGATCAGCAGTGAAGTTTTAGAGGGATACTTGTTGCGGGCTTTTCTGTTCAATATATTCACTAGCGATCTAGAGAAAAGAGTGAACAAATTTTGCTGAAGATATTAATCACACAGGATGGCAAAAATAAAGGTCAATTGTGAAGAAATGAAGAAGGGCATTACAACGTCAAGTGACTAGACAATAACCTGGCAGATGAAGTTTAATGAAGTTAGGGCCCAGTTGGTGCATATGGGAAGGAATAATCCCAGCTTCATATAGCAAAATGACAGGCTCTGAAGTATTACTTTTGGGGAACTAGATCTTAGATACCACGACGAAACTACTAGCTCCATGACTAGCAGAACCCAACGAGGCAAATAAAAGATTAGAAGTGTCACAGAAGTGGTATCTTGAATACTTGGATGGGACAAAGCTTTTCATCTCGATGTCAGTAGTAAGTGGTTGTTATGACGCACTCCAGAAATTGCCCTAACATATTAAACAGAGTATGTATATGACACTAAGGGGTAAACAGTTCAAAACAAACCTGTTCTGCAAATTCTCTTATTGGATCATTAGCTACGTGATATTTTTACTTTCTAGTGTTTTTATGCCTCAAACTGAAACAGCAAGTTGAAACTATACCAGTAAAACATACTTATATTCAAATACCTTTTTAGGAAATTATAAGAAAAGATCGATTGTTATGATACCATGTTGCAAAAACCAAAACCACAGCTATGTAACTTGTCAAATGGTTCACATACAGATTGAGACACAGCTGTGGGCAGAACTGAACTCTGCCACTCCAACTTGAGCTATCACTGACGCAAATCCTCCCGTTCCCATTACAAAGCAAAAACATGCTTTCACACAATACTTACTTTGCTGGATTTCTGGAACCCAGGGTCCAATAATGTGACAATATCTTTTTTTCATGAGGTAGTGACTTCTTTGCCTGAAAAAACGTGTGATGCTCTACACAAGATTTCCATAGATTTTTGCATGCTCTGTAGTTTAACATGTTGAAGGCAACAATATGCTCTCTGGATTCATTCTGTAATGGTAGGAAATACCATGTTTCAATATATACAAGCAGATCAAAAACAGTAAACAAGCTCATGAAGCAACAATAAAATTACTTCTAGCTTAAATAGGAAAAATGCATTTAGGAAAACAAAAAAATCACTGTATAGTAGATTTTGAGCTTGAGATGGCCAGAATAGCCCTGTGACTATATGAAATTCTAAACTGCAAAATGGACGCTTTAAGGGTTTAAGCAATACTGAAAAGCTGTTAAGTTTTTCAGTTCGTAATCCTTACAGTGTTAATGAAATATTTAAGTCTAGAGTGGTAAAGATTTTGTATATACTAGTGTAATATTAAAAAGCTAAATATAGTTTCAGGTTTCCAATCAGATCTTGACCTCCCATGACAAACAAAACTCTTTTAAACATTCCATTAAGGGTGCAAGGAAAAAAACCCTCAATCTTTGAATTCAAACTCTTCACATAAGGCTTCAATTCAATAATGTTCTTTCAAGAGCCACAGTAAGCAAAAAGCATCTGCTTGATAGTCTTTTAGAAGATACTAAAGATGTTAATGGTGATCCATCTTGGGGAAAAGAAAGTAGCTGTGACGGGACTGGAGCTGCTGCTACTGCTGTTCAAACCTAGTCCTGCTTTCCGGATGATCACATGAGGCCACAACAAGGAGATCGAAAGGAAGCAGAATACAAAACTCATATGTTTTGGTGCAAACTCTTACTTGTACTTCAGGGCCAAAGTGCCAGTGAAACACAGGTGTAACACAATTGTGCCACCCCATGTTTATGCTCTCGCCAACTGCAGCACTTGTTGAGCTACTTCAGATCCCAACAGAGTTTTGCACAAGATATAGCTTTGGTTGGTTAATATAGTTATTGATACAAAGAAAGTAGAATGAAGAGTAAAGCAAAGAGGAGAAAGGAAGATAACATGAGACCTGAGTTAACTGCTATTACAGCTCAGCACTTCAGTGAAAAAAAGCAAGTTTTTGATTTCATCACTCATCTTTTCCAGTTGCTCTGAATTATGACTGAATTTTGACATCTCAGCATATAATTAGGCAGGTAACCATCTCAGTAAAGCTCTCTTTCTAGCTCATACTTTGGAGAAAGTCAGGATTTGGGTTGCAAAGCCTTTTTATTAAAGGACTCAGAAAGATCTAATCAAGCTCTTTCTCATACAGTCCAGCAAGAAATAGAGGTCCCACCTGCATAACACCTTGATTTCTAGTTGCCATTGTCCTTTTGTTTGTTCACAGCAACAATCCTGCTGGGAAGTAACTACAGACTACTTTGGCTGGAATACTTAATCTATTTTTCGTGTATTCTTTTTATTTCTAAGCAACATTTTACAAATGCCATGTATCAGAGATCAATGCCACATTCTGCAAATCACTTTATGACTAGTTCAGAGAATCTATGACTGAAGTCGCTATTTTAGAAAACCAAAGACGATCTCAAGAGAAAGATAAAAAGGATTTGCCTCTTGATTTTACATAGGCACTGCAAAACATTTAACTGATTGCAATCTTTCAGACACGTTTTCCCTATATCTATTAAAACATTTTAAAAAATTGTATTTTTTTAAGAAGCAAGGTTTGTTATCTGAGCCTCATGTGTATAAAAAGTATACATCACTTAAAGATTTAATGACAAGTGGCATTTCTGACATACTCTCTGTTGGTTGAATACCACTTGAAGTGTTTCACTACTCGAGAAGACAAATAAAAGGAAGCATATAGATATTTTTGTTGGCCTGGAGCACTGGCTTTTGAATTGACACAAAAATTAGTTTATCCAAACATCTCAATTATACTGAAAAGCCATAGTGTAAAGATAAGGAATTAAGTACACCTAATATTCTGGTTTTAAATTTAGGTTTGAAAATAGTAATGAATCTTGCTCTCTACATCACAAGTATATTCTTCCCACAGAACATTCTTAGCAGCCTAAGTGGGCTAAAAGTTTAAATATGGACTTAAACTAGGATAAATACTTCCAGAAGTTTCAGAAAAACTTAGTCAATTTTTAGATTAACAAAATCTTTTGCTAACATAACCATCTAGCTCAGTAACAGGCCACCTTGCAAGTAATGCTATTAAATCTATGCACTATTTTAAAGGTGAAGGATCTAATGCCCATCATACTTCTCAACTCAAGTTCCAAAAGAATGGTATTTTAATAGTTATCAAGAAATGAGCATTAGATAAATTTGTGGCCATTAAGGTAAAGGGAACAACTCTCAATAGCTGAAGTGCATGTCTTGCTACTTCAGCATCAGGGAAGAACTTTGCATCAGACGTATGCCTATGCCATTCACAGAGAATTTGAAAATATCTGCAGCATAGCAAGTAAAAGTATATTTTACTATGCAGAAAATGAAGTTGTTTTTAAGCATTAGATAAGCACATTGGAAATAAAGTTTCATTTCTGGAAGCTTTAAAATGTTGCCTGTAAACCAGCATAGTTCCTATTCCTACCTTAAATCTTGCACCCTTCATTAAGTCTACATATCATGAGCTTTTAAAGCATCAGCCATTTATTGATTCACCAGTCTTGGTCCTCAGTCCTTACGTAGCTCTTCAGTAGAAACAGAAATATTGCATACCTCTATCAAGTAGCTGATCAACAGACTGAAGCAGTGGAAGGGTAAAAGAGGAGGTGAGTAGCAGGGAGAGAGTGAGATAAGGTAAGCTGAGCCTTCAGAACAGGGGCATAAGGAAAGAAAAAAGGAGTAAGAGAAATAAGGAGAATAAATCAATGAAACTTGGCACATCTCAGATGACCGCAAATTCATAGCCTTTGAGACTTTCTGTAGATTTTGTAAAGAAATCTACGTATGACGTACAAAACTCCGAAATGTTATAGCGCTGTCACCATCTTTAATAAAAACTTGCCTATGAATCCGTAGTATCTGCTCTGCTTTCCCCACATTCTTCCATCTTCCTTACTTTCAGCCTCATTTACCTATTTCCTCCTGCACTTCGAAGCAAAAATCTGATCAATCCGAAGACTGACACCACCTCAGCCATCTGCCCTCACAAACCCCCCAAGCGACCCACTGTTCTGGAGAAAACCCCTAGTAGTGCAGCTGCCCCCTCACTCCCATCGCACTGCGACAATGTAAGCTTTTCCAAGCAATACCACTGAAGTACTGCAGGCTTCCTGCCCTCAATTTCAAGCAAAGGGGGCTAACTGACAAGGATGGATATAGCTAGAGATTTAATAGCACACCTGGTCTGCTTTTTCAGACCTACTGAGAAAGAGTAAAAAGGTCATGTGGCTGGCCTTATTTTTCCTACAGTTCTGTAGCTCTTTAAGCATGATACAGTGTGTGTTACTGTAATCTCAGTGGGTTATGAAATAAAGAACTACCATCACTTATGATGAGATTAGTTAAAAGAATCAAGGGCCTTGAACTGTCATCATTTATCAAACGCTTAATTGAATACACTTCAAGAATGCTGCCCTCTTCAAAGGTGACACAGGTCTCCATAAAGCGAAATTCTATTTTTGACAGCAGTCAAGTCTTTATGCAATGAACACACATATTTTGTATGATCTTTAAGTCCAGAGACTGTTATATATTAACACTTAATTCTTCCATATTCCAAAAAACCTGTAAGTACACTCATGTTACTATCCACTGTTACTAATCACTCTCAGAGAGAGTTCCGTTCCTACGCTTATTCTCACAGACACATTTGGAAACTGCTGTCCATAAGCTGGCCCATATTTGTATACTTGAAGATATTTACTTATCAGTGAATTTTTAATCCTCAAGTCTAGAAGACGGTAATACTTGCAAGTGTAATACAATTACACAGAGTGTAATACAAATACAATTACACTCACAAGCTAGTAGAACGGTTTGCCTACCACTCCTTTCTTCATACAGTGAAATATACATGAACAGACTGAGACAAGTTTGTATATAAATAATATATTTAGAAACTTACAGCTTGCAAAAAACTTAAAACCCCTCTAACAGTGGGTTAGGACACACTCTCAAAAAAGAAAACTGTCATTTGTGCATGCTATGCGTGTAAGCATTAGTGCAGTAACACTATTTCTAGATACTAACTTTGTTTACACATGAGCCTGGAAAAGTAAGAATGTGTACATATATGCACACTCCTCAAATTTGGAAGATATCCACCAAACAGGGGGTATGAGGGGAAGATGAAAACAATCTTCTTTTGGGTAAAAAAAAAAGCCTCCCTAGCAATCTGTGTTCAGTAGACCCTCTAATCAATGTGGGTCAAGAGGTCTTCTTGTAACACAGCTCCTATCAGTTTAAGAGCACATTTACTATTGGAAAGAGCCTTCATAAAGTTTAGGTATAAGCTAACACTTACCTTTTACTATCTATTTGAGTTCTGTCCTCAACTGAATTAATATATTTATATATCTGCTGTAACTAATTTCTGTGTTTTTTCTGTCATATTAAATATTCTCTTCTCTTTGTAATAAGGTATCTTAATTTGTCTGTTCATATTGTGGCAGCACAATACTGTAATCAAGATTTTTTTTTTCCCCCTATTAACTAGACTAATATTACAACTGTTCTGCAAAAAGCACACAGCATTATGAAGATGACTCTTAACAACAGAAAAATTTTACATCAGTTTTATCAACCGTCTTCACATATTTTGCCATCTTCTAAAGCCCTCCATGTTATACATAGGAGAAAGTGCACTATCTCCCTTTCCAACCTCAAGTCTTTCAGCTGCAGAGCTCTCTTTCTCCAGGAACCTTCCTTTCTCCCAGAACTCTGAGCCCCATAAGCAGAAAGGACCTCACAAAGTCCTCCTAGATGGGATAAGCAGCTGTTTAGTAGATTCACTGCATTGAGGAACTCTACAGGGCAGGGAGAGCATCAAAGAAAAGAGCAGCAGATGCTGGAAAGAAAAGGGAAAGACGCTAGGTTACTAAATACTGGAGAAAGGATGAAGATCTGCATTTCCCCCAAGTCTCCAAGGGAGACGAAACCTGCATAGGAAAGACACAGTCCAATAGACTGAATGTGGAAGGATTCAATGTCAGAAAGGAAACAAAAATGGGAAACAGAGCAAGGATAAGAGCAGAATAGCAAGGGCAAGTTAACAAAACAGAACTTCAAAGGCAAGTTACCACAACAGAGCCTTTTGATTAGTGTTTTGTTGTCTTAACATTTAAGGCAAAAAAACTGAACATGACCACCTAAGCAAAATAAAATTAAATGACTACTTACATGTTTTTGCCGTTGTTGTATAAAAAACTTTTTCCTTTTAAAGGAAATTTTTAATATGTTCACCCTAAAAGAAAGAAACAGACCATGAAATACTAAACAATGTTTAGAGGTATAAAACAATGAAAAATAATACCATGTACAGTGAGCCTAAAAGATTATAGTTGTTAAATATTCAGTGAATAATACGCAGCCATCTCCTGTGTTGAGTGGCAAAAAGACGTCAAGAAACTCAAAGGAAAAATTTTAGCTAAGAAGGACAGGCCTTTTTAAAATTGAGATTCTTCCTCATTTACTCTTTAAATAGTTCACATAGCAATTCTCTCCCACCAAATCTATTCTTGCAGCAAAAACTTGATGACATCCTTTAGTAAGCTGCACAAATGTTAAATGTGTCAAGTTTGTATAACTTAAGAATCACACGACAACTGTGACTAAAGGAACAAAAATTTAAGACCCTAATGACGAGACAAGGTTGGTCATACATCATCTGAAATTTCCCAGAGACCTCACACAATTGGCTACATAATGCGAAAAATATCATGTACTTGTATTAATAACTAAACAAACATTGCAGTTAAAATCATAACTGTAGAAGGATGAAAACTGTAAGAATGAGTGTTAATATATTTTTCCCTTCAATTATTATCATTGCTACATAATTTATGTGGTAATTTTATACCTAACTGAACATCTCTTTTCTATATATACATAGTATGAATAAAGATTTTCTAAGGTAAGGATTACAACCGGAATTGGTGCTCAAGAAATTTCCATTTTAATTATATGCTTATCAGTTTTGCTAAATTAAACAAACTTCTAGGTACCCATGCACCTTCCTACAGCAAAACAAGATTTGACTAATATACCTAAAATTTCTCTGCAATACTTCTACTTCAATAACTGAAAACCTACACATTTTGGAAAAAGAAATCTGTGATCAGCTGGAATCATATGGATGCCTTGGAGAAGCTATTTAAGGTCCAATCAAGTCATATCTGCCTGAAAAAGCACCATGAAAGGGTTTTGGAAAGTTGCTGTTAAAAGTCTCAGAATATTCTCATCAACTGATAATGTTTCATAGCACCTTAGATCTCATCAGGTATGAACTATATTGAAGGTCATCTCAGTTCTTACCATAGTTTTTGCATTGCTCTCAGCAAGTGGGATGATGGTATATCGTTCATTCCCCACTGCCCATGAGAGAGATGCGCTTCAGTTATAGAGCAACGTCCTTCATTGATACAGGAGAGTATATTTGCCAGTTACAAACAAGAATAATGGAATGAACAATCCCCCCTCCTGCACAAAAGAGGTAGAAAACTGAATGTGTGCCCATTTCTGAAAATGCCTTTCTCCATCAATTACAGAACCACAAAGAAACAGGAATTTCATTAACACTGTTCTTTGGTGACCACGCAAATTGTTGTGCAAGTTAATGGAAAGTTAAAATCATATCCACCTCTCCTGTTAGGCCAGCTCTTGAAATACTTGTGCCATTTGACTTGCCGCCTCAAACGGTAACGATCTGTATTGCTCTTCTAGAAGTTCTGGATTTTGAACTTCCCGATAAGTCATATAAACTTTCAGTTGTATTTACTGAGATGAAACTCATTTATATATAAATCCTTTCTTAATCCTAGTGCTACTTGGCTTGAATTAGTACCACCAAGTTTTGTGCTCCTGGTTCTTTCTCACCACATTTCTTGACTTAGATTAAACTTCAAGTTTTTGGAGTCATTCTCAGTTTAAACTGTTGCTATCATGATCTGTTCTTACCCTAACATAGAGCCAGCAGAAATGCAGGACACAGAAAACTAACCTTGCAGACTAAGCAAAAAACCCTCCACCCAACAACAAAAAGGTAGCCAACATCCCAAAATACCAAAACACACTCAATCTCTCTCCTCTCCCCCTCCCTTCTTTTTTAAAAAAACCCCATGATTCACTGCATGACCACATAATCACTTCAAGCCAAATCAGGGCTTTAAGTCTCTTTATGTTGACTCTCCTCTAAGTAGAGCATCCCTCTCAATTCCATTCATTCTTCTTAAAGTACAACTAAACCTATTTAATTCGGTGACAAAGAACACTTGCTAGTCTGACAGTTTAATTTAACATTAACTAAAAATCATTTGCAATGTTACGACTACAAGTTGAGTGAATGGTCGCATATAGTGGAATCCACAAAAAGTCCAAGAGACTAAGGTATCAAAGGATTTAGATTTAAGAAGTGCTTGAAGATGCCACACCCCAAACATGATCTGAATAGAATGGGTTACTCTTATTCTAACTGGTGGCTCAGCTGCCCTCATCACTCACCAATAAACTGTCCAGTGACTACACAACATTCACAAATCATTAAATTTCACGGTTTACTTGTAAAACACTCAGTACTTGTAGCACATTAATAATGATACCTCTTTTGAGTCTCGTCTTCCTATCATTCCAAAGGGTCAAAATAGATTTGTCATTTAGTGGGCAACAGAATTATTCATTTCTGATCAAATTGGCAGTTCTGTCCTAGCACAGTACTAACAGCTGGTATTTTTGACTTGAAGCAAAAATGTTTCTTTAGCTGTAAGTCTTATACTTTGCCCTTGGAAAATTCAGCAGGAAAGGTTCTGTCAAATTTGCTATGTAAGACTGTCGAGTTGTTTTTTAAATTTTAACTAGCACTGTAGATGTATTCCTCTAGCAGTTTCTCTGAAGTTTTCAAAGCAAAGAAACTGCATACACTGAATAGTCTGTAATACATAACCTTAATTGCTGCTGATGTAGAGAGTGCTTGTTATGTTTTTGCCATTAAGATAGTATTTTACTTGCAAAACGCATTTGGAAATTATCACAAAACAGTCGAGCACCCCCAAGAATAACTTTCCAGAACATATAAAATACTGCATTAAATCCAGAGTTATTTTTTAAATCTGTCTTGACTTGCATTGCCTCTGACTGATCAGTCAGCTCCTTACGTAGGTTGCTTTGATTGAAAATCCTCCTTTTGCCAAGGCAGTACTCTCTCTCTGCCTCTGTTCCTGAAAACTTTTGGTCCCCTTTGACTACTACCATATGGCACAGTTGTACTGTTGTCGTCCACTAATGCTGCAGAGTATTTTACTTAAAGTTTTGGAAAGAGTGCTGTGATGGTGTTTGCTGCCACCTTGAGTTCTACCACGTTTATGGTGAAGCTTCCTCAGCGCGTAGGAAAAACTACTTACTACAAATGGTGTTACATAAAAAGCCTAAATACCATTTCAATTATCTGAATGGGAGGTTTTTTTGCATTCTCAGACATACACTGTTCTGTAAGGAATCTCCTTACCTGCACATCTTCAGCTCAACCAAGATACATTAAAACTCCAGGCATTACAGAAATATATCCTGCTTGGAGGTCTAAAAAGAAATTGAAAGTGTATTCTACAAATGCAGCACAAGCTAGTCTGCTCTGGTGACCTTCCTTGTTTGCTTCTTTTGGGGGGGGGGGGGAGGGGCGGCAGGGGGCAAGGAATGGACACTGTTCCTGCATGAAGAATTATGACTAACTCATTTAAGAAGCCAGAAAAAAAAAATATCAAAAAGTTATCCCCTATGTAGTGAGGTTTTGTTCCTTTCAAGTTGAGAAGATATTTTTAGAGAGAGAGTATGAAAGCTTGGAACAATCGCATTAGCTGTCAGCTGAAAATACTGCTGCCTAACCCTCATACTTTAGAGTGGAAATTATTTGAACTGAAAAATCTCTGAGGTTTTCTCCCTCAATTTCTTTTCATAAATGAGAATAGGTTTTTGTGAATGATGTTTTAGCATCTGTGTTTTATTCCTCTGTGCTCTCCAGGAGGAAAAGTAGCACAGGAAGTAGTGGATTCCTCCTGTCTTGTGTGCTATTAAGCTCTCTTTCCTTTCCCTAAAAAATTATATAGTCCTGGATTTTAAAATGCCATCGCTATGGTTTTCAAGAATAACTATTATCCATTCATACCTTAGGTCACTAAGTTGGCAGAACAAGACTTGCAGAAGACAGAAAATGTGCCTCCAGCTGGCAGTTTTTAAAACCTGCAGCTGTTTAAAGAAGCTGAAAGACTGACATACGAAAGGGCAGAGCTCAGGGCACAAAGATGAAAGATAAAAGTCTTTTATGCTTTAGTGTGCATTAAAAATGGAAAAATACAAGATGTCACTGTGCTGTATGAAAGCATTATTGACATACATTTAGGCTGGTTACAGTACATCCAAGTGAGTTAAAATATGACTCACTGCAAAGAAAAAAAGAAAAATCCAGAGACTCTGCAGCACATTTTCCACTAAAATTTAAATTGAAACCGATTTTATTGCTTTCCCATAGGAAATATCTGTTAGTATTCCATCTGAAAGTATGGAATGACTCAAGTATTTAAGGAATATTGCTAAGAAGCATCTTTTTATATCATTACGGGGCAAAAAGCAAGTACAGCCCATTAGAAGGCACTTTTCTGTCATGATTAAGAACACTATACCATCTTACTGAAAATGTTCTCTAGAAAAACTGTTGCAAATTATATGAGGAAATTATGCATAACATGACAAAGCTATACTTTATTAAGTATACAAAACAAATTCATACTTATTTTAAAAAACACTGGGAAAAATTCTTTCTGATCCAATCAAAAACCTTAAGGAAACGCCCAGCCTCCGTATAATTTCTAATTTATGTTATAATTTTTAGTATGGTATAACTAATAAAGCACATAAGTACTATAAATAATTATAGCTTAACTAATTTCTAATGTCAATCACGTCAGACTTCTTGTGCACACTGCTTCTCATAGAGATTATTTTCTACAGCACTATCATGCATTCTAATGTTTTCAGTATCATAGAATAATGCAAAGGTCTCTCCCCTGGAGACTCCAAACCTTGTTAATGTTACACAGACTTGTTTGATGACATTTAAAAATTTGTCTAAATTATATTATCCTAGTTCCAGTAAATCTGAATCTCCAAATAACTCATTTTACATTTCTTTTCTGAGAATCAAATATCTTCTTGCTGAATGACAAGAAAAAATGATCAGACCGTTAGCTGTTGAGCTTTACTAGTAATACTGATTTTTTTTTTTTTTTAAATACATTATTTGGTATAACAGCAGCAAATCTCTAAGACCACAGGGTCCTCCTAATCGTGTACTCACAACTGGATGTGAATTAACTTGCTCAAGACTTCACACAGTGCAAGGAGTTCAAAAGTCTTAGAGAATAAAAGCCTATGAAATAGGTTTTATTTTTATCTCAACACAAGGAAATACCATGATACCCCATAAAGAACAAATTTATGTACTGAATGCTTCTTTGGAATAAATGTTAAAGCAAATGGAAATAAGATTGAAAAGAGCAGACATATTTCTTTACTAGTAAAGGAATTTACCAGGGATAGAAGCTTGTGCAGATGAGTTTTCTATATACAGCAATTCCACCGGATGCAATCCCAATCATGAGATCTAGATTATGGAGATCCTGCAAAAGAAAAATACTGTAAGAACACAGATACAGTTTGTGTCATTCCTATTTATCTACTTATAAATCCATTTTCAAGTTTTCTATACTTCAATTGCTACTCCTGAGGCAAAAATTCAATCACATACTTGGATTTTTTTCCTCATGCCTCTTTTTCCTTTGATGTTATCTACTAGGTATTATAAACTTTCACTCATTAGAACAAGTTGCAATGTTCATCTTACTACAGTAGATATTCTTTAGGTCAGTATCAGACTAAATTTTCAAGCCCACCCTTATTAATTTAACCATGGGAAAGAAGTTGAAGTACTTCCCAAGGTCAGTCAGGTAAACGTCACGGAATTTTGGGAACTGATTCTAAGCTGTTTAAAAAGACAAAGGAAATAATTGCTTCTTTTTTTCCAAAAAGCTCTTACCAACAAAGACTGAGCAGGAGGTCAGAGAGGAGACCAAAATTCTGCATATGAGGGTATGCTAGAGGAATATACATGTGTACATGAATATTTGATACACTAAACTGAATCCACTGTTAACTAAACCAAAAACTGAGCATTAGCTTAACACGCTCAACTGGAAAAACAAATCCATAAATTTACAATCCTTTATGGATATTGAGATACTCAAGAGGAAACACGTGCTTCTATATAAGCAAACACTTGAGCTAAAAGGAAAAAAAAAAGGGCAGGGGGAGGACGCTGAATGGTCAATTTGAGTCTAAACCCAAACTGATGTTACAAAAGTTACAAATCTTGGTTTCCTATTTCTCTATGATCAACACATACTAATACGTTACTACATAAATTTCTAAACAGAGCTGAACATATGCATAAATCTACATGTAATTGTAGAACCCATTGGTTTAAACAATCAAAAGTAGTTTCAGACTATTTTGTAAAGGATGGCCAAAGGTGATGGATTCTCTTAAAGCCTTCAGTAGCTTAGCTGTTCCTCTAGATGGTACTCTGTGCTCAGTTAATATACAGTTTTCTTGTGTGTCCAATCCCAATTTCATTATATTAGTAAGGTACAGAAGAATAGAATAGGTAGCATGTGCTCTAACAATAATGTGGAAAGTCTACAATAAATCCTTCAAAAATAGTTGCACAGAAATGTGATACAGGCATATGAATGAATGAAGCTGAACCTAATTTGCAACATGATTTATAAACCTCCAGTGAAATACCACAGCCGTTCTTAGAGAAGGAGCATAACCTATTTAATACATAGTAGTGCATTAACACTGGATACTGACAGGATGAGAGGAATACCAGTCCTACCTCTTGAGAGCATAATAAAAGAAAATCATTAGGTAGGCAGCAGTCCAAATACACTCAAGGTAGCCCAGAATCAGCTGAAATTATCAATAATCCTCAGCAATCTGCTGCCCCACTTTGCCAAGAACTGCTGCTATAGGAGCTGGTTGAATCTCCATCGGAAGAAGCTCCCGGACTGCCAGTTTATGCCAGTATAATACAGGAATCCAGAATTGACACCCCTTTATTATAATACTTGGTGAGAAATCTGAGGTATTTCAGATAAATTGCGCGTGATTTAGCTGCCCCTACCATTATGCAGCCAACCTAAAGCAGGGCAGAAACTTGTATTATTAGCATTTGGAGCTTACCCCAGGTTCCTGCTTTTAAAAATCAATACTGTGAATTAAAAACAGCTTTAGGAGAAAAAACTGAAAACCTACATGATTTAGCAGAAATAAAGGATTAGCTAAACGCTTGATAGGGATTAATTAGGCTAAACTACTTCGTTTTCTTCAGGAGCTTTGTCAGAACAAAGTTCATTCCCCACCCCCCTCTGCCCCAATCCAAAACACTAATCTCCCATGTTATTTGTTATAATGAATTCTCTTATGTTAAACCTAAGAAATCCGAAAACAAGATTTTAGACTAGCATAAAGAGGGTCTCCCAAAATAAAGATGATGTAGATAGGCAGTTATTTCCCTTTCAAAACATCTATGCTGTTAAATTGCAGAACTAAGAAATATCATGCATATATTTTTCTTTTTACCTGTTTCTTTATAATCATAAAAAAAAGAAAAATGATCATGCCAGGCATCTAGCTAGTTAAATACTGATTGACATTTGATTTCATTTACAATTACCATCTGGATTTTTGTAGATATGGAAATAATACTGATTCTACAAATTTCCTATCTTCATCTGTCTGATGATGAAAGATGAATTACCATCAGACTAATTACTGAGCAGATGAGATAGCAGTCCGGAGTCAAAAGGAGATTAGGAATTCAGGAAATCTCAATATAGCTTTAAGGTACTGAATTCACTCTCCTGAGTTTCTTAACACTATTTCATTTTTGAATATTACAATTTTAGCAGTTCAGATTTATCCTCAGAGAAAAGCAGAAGTGTTTGCAGATGAAAACTGAGCTCAGATTAATTCACTAATGGAAGTGTCATGTTTAGCAAGTTGCTAAAAAGAAAGCTCACACTCGACTTCTGCAAAATATTTAACTTTGTACCATAAAACATCAAAATTAAGGAAACTAGATATTCATCTGTTCTTCAGGAAACCTTATCCAAAAGTATCCCACTGTCAACTGCTAGTACAGGAGCACCAGCTTCTTTTGGCCATTAGTATAAAAGCCAGATGTTATCTGGTTCCTCTGCCATACACAATCTAAGAGGACTAAGACTATTTTAGCAGCTAAGAGCTGAATCATAAGGATCCACAGAGATAAAGCCTTTCAAAAAGCCACAGTTTAACCAGTCCCTGCTAGATCTGTTCAGAGCATTGGGATCTGACAAAACCGGAGGGGTGATTTAAGAGCAGTACTAAGTGGGGGGAGGATATCAGGAGGCATGGCAAACATCCCTGCCAAAGCTGGGCTATAATGTAGTAGCCTCTGAAGAAGCAGCGTATTGGGGGGACATATTTAACCTTCACTACAAACTTCAGAAATAGACTTGTTTCAAACTTCAGAAAAGTGTAATTTACAACCAACATGGGCTACTAGATGAGACCAAATGTTGAGGACTGTTCTTCTGCAGGACTGCTGCAGCACAGGCAAAGCACTCAGCAAATGGAAGACTACCTACTAGAAGACAATGCCAAGAATGTCCGCTCTGATATAATCCAGTGCTGTCACTTTTCTTATAGGCCTTCAGGAGCATAATGAATGATAACGTGTTGGTTGAAAAGGTTCGCCTCATGGCATTCAGTCCAAACAACAACTTGTAGCCGATGTTTTGGGGATTCGTCTCAGATAGCTAGTGTAATCAAACAATTAAATCCCAGTAGCCAGTGAAATACTAGGACATGTTTCTTATCAATTAACACACTGTATCTGAAAGATTTCAAATACATTTTAAGTGGTCATCTTCCACGCTGTTAAATACTGCAGAAGCTTTTTATTTGTTTAATGGACTCCAGTGAATCAGTCTTCCACCGAACTGCCTAACTGCTCTTGATACCTATTTCACCTTGGTCATCCATTAAAATAGCAGTAATGCCCACAGTTCAATTGCAGCCATATGGAAAAAGTTATTTTGCTTACACCTGTCTCTAAGGAGACTGAAGCTCCTTAAATCTTTTACTACCAAAGCAAAAAAAAAAAAAAAAAAAAAAAAAAAAAAAAAAATTGTTTATTATTCACATTCTCCATGCTGCTCACCTGCTACAGAAGGCTTTTTCTTAAAAATTTCATGATTGTTATCCTTCTCTGCACTTTTCTTATTCCATTACCCACTTTGAGATAACAAAGGGAGAGGAAGAACAAAACTCAACATTCAAATTATATCAAAACATAGATTTAAAAAGGTGGCATGATATTTTCTATTTTGCTTTCTATTTCCTTCCTAGCAGTTTCTAATTGTCTAGATGTTGAAGTGTTAGAAAAAACAGACCACTTCAAACATTTTCATGCTTCAAAAAAATTGAATTGTGATAAAAATATTAATTTGGATTGAAACAGTAGCAAGACAGTCTGCATCTTCGCAGCCTGGAATAGAGAAGGCTTTGATTCAAATCTGTACTCTATTTGATTCAGATCATACAGTTTGGTGTCAGGCAGAGTAGGGGCTCACGACTAGTATTCTGACCACCTGTGAGCCCCAGGTCATTAAATACGAAACAATGCAATGGGGGCGGGGGGGGGGGGAAGCACACTGTTTAAGCAGGTATCTCCAGAAGGTATTTCTGCTCGGATAGAACAGCCCAGTAACACAGCAATGAAATTTCATTTAGTTGAAAATGTCTGAACCCATCCTAAACTATCCTTACTACTTGGCACTGGTATAACCATTATCGACACCTTGCATGTAGTTTGGTGGCCTACAACTCAGGAAGGATGTTGGAAATTGAAGAACCTCCAGAAACAGCATTCCATGAATATTAAGAGAATACCCTCATGGTGAAAGTCTTGGAACTTAAGTTGGCTTATCAAAATACTAGGCTTTAACTGAAGCAAAAAGGCATAGACTGATCAAGTTTAAGTGCATATAGGGAAATCTCAAGTGTGACAGTAAAGGGTTCTTCAATACAGCAGAAAGGTGACAGATGACCCAACGGACAGACAACGAACCTAGACAAAGTCAGATTTAATAAGATGCCCATTTACTATTTAAAGGTAATCTCCTTATAAGAAATTGGGAAGGCTTTTACATCGTCTGAAGACATAAGAACAGAAGAAATTTGTTCACATATGCTAGATTACTTACCCACAACCAATGCATGTGAACCAAGATATCTGATCACCTTTAACAGTTATCACATAACAGTTGCCTGTCCTGATACTCATATCAGTTGGTATAAGCATAAACAGCTCATATTTTGATCACTTCAACTATTTCCTTTCCTTTGTACTTTTCCCCATCCTTAAAAAAGGCCTCTACCCCTCTACTGTTCGAGCATTGTGTTTCCTAAATATGAATGTAATTACAGTGGCTTTATACAGGAGTACTTCAGGAATTCTTAGAAATCTAATGCAACACTCACTCATTTGTTGTAGCATAAAGAAAAAACAGAAGAACACATCATGCTGAAGGAAGAAAATGACCTTTTTTAACCCTTCCATCATTACAGAAATTGATTCTTTTTTCATTAAAATTCTCAGTGTCAGGATTATTAACAAATCTCAGAAAAATGTTAGGCAAAACAGTAGTCATCTTCATTTAGGAAATCAATCATCTGCACTACACTTCATTACATTTTTATGCTACAAGCTTTATGCCAAAATAATTTGCTATTACATAAAAGTACAAATGGTAACTTGCACACTAGGATGCAATTAAAAAAAAAAAGTATTTGGGGGATTCGTCTCAGACAGCTAGTGTAATCAAACAATTAAATCCCAGTAGCCAGTGAAATACTAGGACATGTTTCTCATCAATTAACAATCTGAAAGATTTCAAATACATTTTAAGTGGTCATCTTCCACGCTGTTAAATACTGCTTAGATTTAGCCTGGAGTCAGGGAATATAGGAATAAAAAAAAAAGTCATCTCTATATTCTTGACACTGGGATAGAAATTGAGAGAAAGTAAACTCTTAAAATACCTGCCAACTACATCATAGCACTAAACAGAGCATTCATTTTCTTTCATGCTAAGACATTCATGAACTTTAGTAAATTTATTAAGTAAAATGTATTGCAGTATTGAAACAATTTATCTTAAAAATACATTGTTACTCTTTCAAGGAAATCTAGCTTATTTGGTTGAAATTCCAGCACCTATGTTACACAGAAATTAGTGAAAAATTACCCAACTCTAATTAAAAATAACACATGACAAAGCCAATACTTAAATGCTATTGGGTTTACTGCTATTAAGTTCATGTAAAAAAAGGCATATAATTTTTTTATCCAAGTGAAAAATCACAATGTAAACATACTCTACCACTGTGCAATTCCACTCCATAGAATTCAAGTGTTCGTGCTATATTTATGTAGCAGGACTCTGCTTCAGATTGCTTGAGGCCACTAAAAGAGGGAAAAAAAAATATATAGAGACCATAGTCAAAAATAAAAGACATATTATATTTATTCCAAATGTAGAAAAACAAAAGAATCCCACAGCCTGGTGTCTGACAAATAAACCTCATTAACTAGTGCCACAAGTTCTTCACTGGTGAAGGCCCTCCTAAACTCCTCTCAAAAATCAAGCGGATTATACACTATGTTATTACCTTAGCCATTCTGGACCAGTTCTTTTTAGAAAAATCATTTGTACCTGTTTGCTTAAAGGGATGAGGAAACGATTCCCCTATAAAAGCTTTCTTTCTAATAAGAAGCTGTATCTGTAAATATTCTATATTGCATAGTCTCTCAGAAGGAAGTAATTTAGAAGAAAGATTAGAAGCGAGCATGTACTAAAAAAATAAGGGGGAGAAAGATTAAATAAGTTAGATTTATGACACTCACTGAGGAAAAGCCATCTGAGTTTATCTGCAATCTTTAAGTCCTAAAACACTTTTTTCTCCTGCTGCTAGATGTGAAATGTGCTGCAAGACTTACAAGGAATCTATCTTCTGGTCTTCCAAAAAGCTTCTATGATTCTGAGACTTTTTTTTTTCCAAGAGACAAAAACTCAAAAATCTCCACATCTCAAATAAGCAGATTACACATCTTCAGGGAAAGGCTGCATGGAATCTACTAGGAGTTTTAAAAACCAAAGAATCCAAAAGTAATCCCTACCTAGATCATTCTCCCATGCAGTCTACTAATTATTCATTTGAGAGGAATGCAATGTGGCCTGAACAAGATTCCTTTAGTCATGATAACGAAAGCAGCCCCTTTCAATAAATTGCAGGGCCAAGACCAGTCAAGAACCGATCAGACAAGAGGCAGCTCTAACCTGGAATCTGCCATAGCCTATTGACACCGCGCTGTGCCCACGGTGATCCTGGTCTCACAGCACAGATCAGCGATTCAGGCACTACAGCATGTTAGAGTCACTGTAAGAACAGAGGCTGAGGGATGCGTGTAATATCTACACACATCTAAGTAGAAAAGCCATCTGATATCATCCTATCATATCTGCAACTAAGTGCAGGTAAAAACAACTCTTTGCTAGGTGAGCTTCCAAAATGACACACAAAATTACGTTAATCAAATGCAATTTAAATACAACCTGTAAAAAGCTGACATAACATTTTGTGATGTTAAGAACTCCAGATACAAAGGCATTCCACATAAGGCAGTAATTCTAATTTTTAAAAGGGGCTTTACCTCAAAAGGTGGACATCTATTACTTCCTATTAATATCCATCCTTTCAAATTCCAGGCCATCAAAATACTATGCCCTGAAACAGCTGCTCTAGGAAATATTACATCATGCTCCATGAAACTGGAAGTTACCTTGAACTGGAAAGCCATTGCCATCGGTGTGGCTTGAGGAGGTCACAATATTGTAAAAAAGAGCAAAACCAAAAAAGAGCTATTTGTCACAATCCTGAGATAAACTGCTTACTCAGATCTACATCTACAGTGACTACTGTCACCTTAATTTTGAAAAACATTAGTAGACCTTATCTCTTTCACTGTGTCAGAAAGGTAGAGGAAAAAACCCACAAAATGACCATTATATTATACAACAGGATGTTGAATATAGAACACTTGATGTTTGCAAAAGTACATTATTTTCATTTTTAAAATTTTGATCAAGAACTTTGTTCAGAAAGATGGAGGAAGTCTGTTGCATACCAACAAGATATGCCTGCAAATCTTAATTCTCATTTTGCATACAGCATCTACCCTAGACCAATCAAGCCTTGTGTCTTGAAGGTCCAACAAGAAAAACTATCTCAGCACAGACTTAGGTTTTTTTTTTTTCTTCTTCTTGTTACACTTCCCTACTCAATTAGAGATGAAAGGAAATCTTCGGGTCTCTAAGCAGGTGGTAGTTACTCAGTGAGATAAACAGGCAAGAGGAAACTGGTCTTGGTGTTTCCTTCCAATTTCTATAGCTGTTGATACCCAAGGGCTAACAAACACCATGTGCAATATAAGCATCATCTGAAGTTTCAGATGCATCCTTTTCCTCAAACTGATGGGCTAGATCTAGCAAGCACTATGAAAACATTACCAATTTGGATAATAGCCACATCCTAAGACCTCAGGCTGCTTACGTTATATTAACGGTTGGACTTGATGACCTTAAAGGCCTTTTCCAACCTAAACGATTCTATGTACTAAACAAAAAAGGGTAGGAAAACCTTGTTAGAACAAACTACATACAGAAAAATCCCCCTATGGATTCAGGGACGAACACAAAAGGAAAATTTCTGAAGCTATACCAGTTCAATATGACAACAGTTGCTTTCTCAACAGCTACTTACTGTCCACTGAATAGTGTCTGATATGAACGTGTTCATACAACTACTTTCTCAGATTTTGCAAAACAACATAAAAACTAGCTAAAAACCAACTTGCATTGAGCTACAACACACAAGACATAACATGGCTTCTCAAGCCTGTATCGTATTTCAGGAATTCCAGCCTTTTAATTTTCCTTTGTGAAAGTTTCCCAAAGGATAGACACTGAAGAATGAAAAAGGATAGATGTTTATAGGGCTGGCTTTGCAATCCTGTAATCTAAGAATGCCAATTTAAAAGGGACAATAATTTACAGATATCCCATATGGTCTACAGCAAATATTATTTACCTCAGATCAGCAGAAATCTCATTCCAAAACAACACTGTTCTCCTCAAACTGTAAAAAGATAAATTGTCCCTTTCCGTCTGTCCTTCTCAGAAGGCCTGAACACCAGAACCATTCTTGTCAAGCATGTTACTGGCACTGATCTAGTCAAAACCATGTCTCAGACGTAAGTATTCACTATGAATGCCAAAGGAGGATGCAAGAAATACTGCCAGAACATACAATAATCTGTCTGCCTCTCCCTGCACTCTGAAATAAGTAGGCCCGAAGAACTAAGTTTCAAAAAAGGTGTTAAAACAATAAAGAAACATTTTTCCCAGTCCAGACTACTCAAGTATTTTTATTCAGAACTTCAATTACCACCACCTACGTGAACTGAAATACAGCAGTTAAACTTCTCAGTCATCAAAGCTTCACTCTACCAAAAACACTCAATGAAAGCATCAATTTCACTGAAAGGACCCAGAAAAGAAAGGAGTCTTTCCAACAGATGCCACCACACCTTTATCTGGATGCCAATGGTAACTTTTAGTCTGTTCTCTGCAGGACATAACCAGTTTTACATCTCTGGCTATGATAGCACTAAATACATGAGTTCAACCCAAGACTCTTCAGAATCTTCCCTCAGTGGTCTCCGAGATGATTGCTTCCTAAAGACCAGCAGATTTATTCATGCCTGTCTACAAGTTCCCCTCTAAAAACTTCGGAGCCTACTGGAAACTGTAAATTAATTTGGAAGGAGTAGAGGCCTCAGCTGTTGTGTTCCTGAACATGAACTGCTAGGAAAGCAGTCCAGATTAGTACCTTCACAGAGGGAAGGGTTGCAGTTAGAGTTCAGCGGTTATCTCTGTTTCACCTCACAAATGACACAGCAATGTGCATGTTCTGGACTGCTAGGCAGCACACATGAAGTTCAGAACTACTCACTACACTCACTAGCAGTAAAGAAACAAGAGGGAGAGCTGAGAGTACTGAAAGATGACAAAAAAAAGTCGAGGAGTATCAGGGGGAGATGAAAATGGAGATATTTCAAAGAAACTAGGAGAGCGGGGAACGAGCTCTGCTGCAGTAAAGTTACAGACAGAGAGAACAAGTCCATAGAGATTTGGATTTCATTTGCTCAAACGCTCACAGACACTTTCTTAGGTTGGCATATTTGCATTCAGCTTGCGAGTATCTGATCAACATCACTAATTCTAAAGCTGCAGTCTTACAACAGACAAATCAGTAGGGTCAGAAAGAGTACTTAGCAGTGGACTGACTGGAATAATCTGTTGTAGCCTTTATATTATACTCGGGAGAGTGGAGAGAAAGCACAATGTTAATTGAAGTGTTTCATGTTT
The DNA here is from genome assembly GCA_009819775.1 of Phoenicopterus ruber ruber. Classification (NCBI taxonomy): domain Eukaryota; kingdom Metazoa; phylum Chordata; class Aves; order Phoenicopteriformes; family Phoenicopteridae; genus Phoenicopterus; species Phoenicopterus ruber. The sequence continues at coordinate 98,068,036 of CM020216.1, forward strand.
GGGGTTTTTTTTTTTTCCATAGGCAGACAAAAAAATCTATAGGATTTGAAAAACGGTCAAATATCCTTGATCCAAAAAAAAACCCCTCAAACATCTCATACAGTGTTCTAGATGGTTGCCATTAATAATGTATAATGCTAACTGATCCACCGGTTGTTATAGCTAGAAATTTATTTGAATGTTTTAACACATTGGCATCATACTCTGAATATTATTAGTCTAGCACCTACATAATAAAACCAAGTATTTCATTTGACAGAAGGTATATGAAATAAAACTCTCTGTTGTACTGAAACTACTAAGAACTTGAGTCTTCCTTTTGGCATCTTTTTTTCCTTTAAAAACTCAAGAGGTGAGAGAGAACTCAAAGTTAATATTACCTGTGTTGCTCATGTAGCGATTCTACTTTGGTAAGAAAATCTTTGTTCTGCTCTGGTATAAAGTTGTAATTTGACAGATATCCTGAATGATGTACTGAAGCGTTATAGTCTCCAAGTTGTGCTGTTAGGAAACAAGAAACACATACACAAAGTTTTCATAGTTAATTGATCACTATTTAGAAGGAATTCCTTCTCCTCATTACACGTATGAGGAAATACAGGAATTATGAATTATTTCCCAACAGACAAGCAGTGTTGAATACAGGGAATTGTATGACACAATGAAGAAAGATTTTTTTCAAAATACGCTTACCATAACTATAATCTCAGACACTGAACGACCCAGTACTTTATTTAGTTACTTATATAGCCCCACTTTTGCATCACAAGCTGTAACACCACCAGACAGGCATCACATGCCACATCGGCACAGACATGCACTACTGTAACATTAGAGGAAAACAAATCGCTTCAGTAAGAGACAGCAAATGAAATCAATTTGATATACATTTACTTGACTATAACATATTAGAAGTCTTCAACAAGATTTGTCGCTTAGAAAGCATCTACTCTTCCCATGGTCAGGTAAAAATTGTTCAAACCACCAACTGTGACTCTGTTCTAACAATTCAATTGTTAATCTTGCCTCGGCTGAACATGCCTTACTTAACATAGCACGAGAAATAACTGCTGATTGACACATAACATTATCAAGCTGCTACCAAAAATAAATACATGTCTACAGCCAAATAAACTAAAAAAAAAAAAGTTCCCTAAAACTTTATCCCTTCGAAAATGATACCAATTAGTATATATTTTTAAATAGTTACTAGATAAAAGCTTATTCTTATCCACAGTCGGTGGTATATCTGAAAACAAATGAAAGTATAAATGACCATAAGTTTATAGCCTCAGTCTATGCAAGTTTTCTTTAGAAGCTAGGTCAGCATAAATTTATATCCTGGAAAACATACACAAACCTTTTGCTTGTTATAAAGCTGCAAGGTTTGGGGCAGCAGGGAGGTTGCTTCAAATAAAGTACTTGCCTATTTGCCACAAATTTACCTAGTTTCAATTAAGCAAGTACTTCAAACCCCGTATTTCAGGAAATCTGTGTTTTTATGAAATAGTTGAAGAGATTAAACCCCCAAAATGACGCTACGTTTAAGCAAATCACTAGAACCTGTACTAAACTGCTTTTTCCCTAAGGAGCATGAAATAGTCTTTATAAAGCATTAAAGCTTCCCAGAAGTTATTTGTATGACTTGTAAATTAACACAAAAGAAAGTACTTGTATAGACAGCAAACAATTCAGCATAGAAAGCCCCTCAACTAAATCAAAGTTAAAGAGCATACCTTTAGGACCAATACTATTGCCATTATTTTCCAGAAAATGCGAAGTATAAGAGAGTGATTTAAATGATTCAGGTTGGGGTGGTTATTCAGAAATAACTTACAGCTACAATAACTATGGAGTATCTGTAATGCAGGGGATAACTACTATTTGCCACATACATATTCAAAAAGCATGGTTTCTATGGCCTAGAAAACGGAACCACTGTGATACTAAACAATTCCCAGGCAAATACGGTCAGAAGCTAATGTAGTTACACACCTAATTGTCAGCATCAAGGGAAATATTTAAATAAAAAAGAAAGTGGAATGATAAACAGTAATTTATTTTGAATGCTGATGTTCCTGCAATGCTTAGCCCTTTCTTTTTAAAGGTAGGCTGAATTTTAAATTAGTTAGCAACATAGCTGGCAAAAGACTAAATATTTACCATTAGAACCAAACCACATATTTGAACACTTCTGTCAAATAATGTATCTCTCAAGAAGAAAAGAAAACCAAAAAAACCCAGACAGATGATCCGGAAGAATAACAAGAAACTGAAATAATTTTTAGGAATATCTGTACATTAACAGAAGTCCAAGTCTCTGCCAAGACTAAGGCTAGCGCAATAACAATACAAACAAAAAATAAAAACTTTTTGAACAAAGTAGGTATGTTAATAGCAGTGTAAAAATAAAACACACAATTTCACAGATGACAATAGTTGATTGAAGACTTCTTCCTTGATTAGCCATTATCACAACCCATCTTTTCTGTGAAACACAGTCTACATTTTTAAGGTTTGTTGCAGTTAGCTTGAATTACATTCTTATCAATGGGAAGAGAACAGATTGCCAGGAATAAGACAACGTAATTGTCCACTTTTATTTGCATTAGGTAAAAATATTTTTTACTGTAGTTTTACCTTCTCTAAAGAGGGCAACTGTTGTTTCTTCATGCATTATGAGGTAGGGTCTTCTTGTTCATCTTCCAAATATGGAGGTTGCTCTGGTCTTTTTTCCTCTTCCTCCTAGCTACCTGAGGTCATGTCAACAAGGGGAGCAGTTTAGAGTACTACTTGCTTCTCCAACTCCCCAGCCAACTGTCACAGTTGGAGAGAAACTATAAATGCTGATTAGTAGCCATCTTGGAAGACTAATGATCTTGTGCAGGATTTAATTATCCAAGTAGGAAAAAAAAAAAGTTAGGGCATATCAAGACCTCAGTAAGAATAAAAACCCATGAGGTTTCTACCTCTTTACTGGATTTCTCCAGAACAGAGCAGAGGGGCAGGAAATATCCAAGACCTATTTCTAATCTGAGTTTCTCCTGACATAGCTTCTGCTCTGATCACATGAGCCAGCAGATACTGACTCAATGAGAATAAAGTTACAGTAAAAAAAGCGTATTTTTACCTTTCTCCATTCTAGCCAACTGTTGCTCTTTAATTCATTATAACTGGGAAAGAATATAGAGTAAAATGAAAGAAAATGTGTTAATGAGTTAAAAAAACCAGTTATTTCAATATCAGGTTCTTGTATTTTAGAGTTCTATATCTAACATGAAAGGCTTTAAGGAAGGGAACGTGATGGACCATGCATTTAGAAGGCCATGTTCAATAAAAAGAGGACATTTATTTTATAACTCTTAGTAAAAGAATAGTGCAATAGCCAAGTAGCCACAGAATAATTTTCCATGGATAAAGTCCCATGTTGACCTGCCAAAACAGTAGTTGTACAAGCTGCAAATACAGTAAGAATTTATAAATGCTTGAAAAACAAATAAAAATCTTGAGATCATATATGTTTACATGGGATACGAACTGCCTATGCTTTATTGAAGCCTAAACAAGCCATCTTTTCTTCAGACTTCGTAAAAAGAATTTGTTCAGTTAGAACAACGTGGTAGGCATATATGTTTGTCTCTTTGTCCTGGCAGCAGAAAGACTTTTGTGTAGGAAGGCATCAAAGAAAAAGACTAATTAAAATGAAAAAAAAAATTACACATTTATATAAGATTCAGATACACAGAGGAAGGGAAGACCAGGAACAAGTATATTTATGTCGCACTGATAGATTTCAATAGGAATTCTATGGGGGGAAGCTGCTTTATAGAAGGAAGATCTGACACATATGGAAGCAAAAAAAGCCATTGATGCCAACAACTCTTACTCTAATCACTGAGGCTTCATTTATTCAGTGGTTTCTTCCAAGAAACCATTGGTCACTCAGCTGATATATTAGGGTAAGGCAGCACTGATCTCATTTCTGTCTTCCACTACCCCAAAGGCAGGGTGCAAGAAAGACAGAGTCAGACTCTTCTTTGAGTTGCAAACCAAAAGGATGACAGACAACAAACTTCTGCATTGGAAATGTAAAACTGAACTGGAAAGGCCACGGGCAATCTGATCTGACTTTGAAGAAGCCCCTTCCAAGCTAAATTTGCCTGAGGTTCTTACTTATATAAAGTTATTTTTGACATCCACGCTTTCTGCTACATGACCAAGATAATTATTTGTTTGGTTCCAGTTTTAGAAATTAATTTTGTTCTTGTTTTTGAATGCTACCAGTACCAAAATACCACCACTTCAATCTGGCCCTATTTCCACAGGCAGCCCCAGAAAGCATAATACTAGAAAACATAAGCCTTTAACTTTGTATAACTTAAAGGGTGACTGTTTTCTACCTCCCAGCTATGTCCTATCCTTTAAGGAACAGAAGATAAGCTGGTCTCCAATTCTACAACATTTGTTTGTAAACAACAATTAAAAAGTTTGCATACAAAGTAATAGCACCAGAACATATTTCTGCATATGGGCATTCCAAGTAAGTACAGATGTCAGAAGGTGAATGTATGACTGGTTCATTGGCTAAGCATGATGGGGTATCAGTTATAGATAATACGGGCAATTTGGTCCAAAGGAATGCCTATAAAAGCTAGTCCCTGAAAACAGGTTTAAAATCAACTTTCTAAAGACCTGAGAAGCATATCAGAAAAAAATAAAGTAGTTTCACATTGAATTCATAACTTTTTGCAGGGTTGAATATTTTAGGTGACAGGAATAAAGCACAAAATGAACTGGGTTTAGAAGAGGATCATTACATAGGCAGATCAGGTTCCCAATGGAACAGAAAATAACCAAACAATGGGACAAGTCTAGCATACAAGTTATACAACTAATTTAACTTTTACCAAGGAGTAAAAATCCTCAGATATAAAATTGCAATCCAGGATTAAAACAGAGTTAGGGCCACATAACTGACCTCCCACTGAAGATAGCAATAGCGACTGATGTGCTGAGATGACACTGAAACATGATATTGAAAGCTAATGATAAATTTATCTTCATATGAACACTGAGGTACAAAAAGAAAAGATACTTCCTAATCTGTACAGTTCAACCAGTTTAGACATTTTAAGTCATTGCTTCTTGGCTCAAATAGAGAACAGAAGAAAGATGATGCACTACATAGCATAAACTAAAGCAGTTACCGTTGAGAAACAGTAACTACAAAGTATTCAGGTATGAAAATGCTTCTGGAATCAGAAAATAATCCACTACAGCGGAGTTCAGGTTTGAAGAACCAACATAAAGATGTAGACACTTAATAAAAAGACACTAAAAGGGAGCATTGAAATAGAGATTAAAGATACCATGTTGAAAACTTATCAGAAAGAGACTCCAAAAAGGACCAAAAAACCCTCATAAGTGGTCGTTGAGAGAAGAAAAGACTTTTCAACAAGTGGACCCTGTGTCCAAATAAGGACAAGAGTATGAACTCTAATCCACTCAACCACTGAGTAAGCAAGCATGATGTCCCCACTGGGCATGTAGAACTAGCTGTCACATGGATAAAACTAACCTGTTTTGTAAAAGGAAATAATGCTTCACACTTAAGAGCCCTTAAAAGAAGGTTCAATCTAGAGATGACTGTAAATAGCTGCTTATGACAGCTAGTCACTTTGTGGTAAGACAGAATGTGAAACTAGGCATTAATAAAAACAAAGGAACATTTGTAGAAAAAACCACCAATTATACATAGACAATGGTGGTCTCCCAAGTTATCTATTACACTTCAGAATGAAAAAGTGAGTCATAGTCATTGTAATACTTTTTATTAAAAAAAAAATTTAAAAAAGCAGCAGCTCAAAAGCCAGCCACAGATAGAAAGGAAAAAAAACCCAAAAAACAAAAGAAAAGAAACAAATCAGAAAATATAAATTCTACTGAGTTGGTCTTTCTGCATCTCAAATAAAAAATGTACTTCAGAAGCTATACAGTCACAATCAGAAAAAGTATTGAGAAAAGCAAAGCATAACCCAATGTACAAAGACTATTCATTTTGGAAAAAGTATAGGGGTAGGGGCAAGGAATAGGATAAAAGACTTAAAGGGAATAATTATCAGTACTCCCAAAACATTGTTTTGCACAACTAATGCATCTAAACACTATGCTGATCTTCTGTCACGTTGTCTCTCAGCATTCACTACTACTTAATATCATGAGTATAATACCGTACTACATGGACTTTGAACATGGGTAACTGTTCTTTTCCTCTTTTTAACTATGTTACACAGAAATATTTAATAGATTCATCCACCTTAAAAATACAGAAGACTAGCAGCCACCGAGGCTACAAGGCACTGTAGAAAGTCAGCTCCTTCAGCTACAGCACTGGCCAATATCCCAATCTGGGGTTCCCCACTCCAGAGATTACAGCATTGTGCTTTGTTTTGAAGCGTTACAAATTCAAAAAATTATCCATGGTATAGTGGAAGAACACCAGACAAACTTGAAGTAATAATCTCCTGAAGTGACCTCTGTATTGCTTAGCACAACTGCAAAATATAATTAAAGGAAAACAGTCCGAAACAGCTGGCGAGCTGCTGTATATAAACTATCAGGACAGTCTTTGAAGAGCTGTTGTACAAGCTCAAGAGCAGCAATCTAGACCACAGCGAACCATGTGGAAGGAAGTGGGCATGTATTTCAATTAATCTCTCCAAGACGATTCTTGTATTGGGAGTTTCATCACCGTTACACAGGTAACACTCTGGTACTGCTGATGACAGGTACTGTAAGACATGATAAAAGGTACCTGTGACTGAACAGCATTGCTGTGGGCTTCAGAAGAACAGAAGGGATATGCATACAATCCTCAGACTACCCAACACATCTGGTAACTAATTTCAAACAAAGTTCTCTTTGTTCATCCAGTCTGATTTTGATTCTGAGGCATAAGGGCTACAGGTGCCCTGAAGAGTAGCAGGAACCTGACAGACCTCTGAGCAAATCTCTCAGCTTACATGGTGTCCTTCTGAGCACTATTTCACTTCAAAAAAGCATGGGCGGGGAGAGCACACAGAGAGAAAAATCCCCAAATACCAGCTATGAAAAGAGGCAGGTCTCCGTAAATCAGGAAATCAGAGGTTTCAATGTAATTTGTATAAAAAAAAGACAGAGGCAAAAAGAAGGCAACATAGAAGAGTCAGGCAAGAAGAAAGTTGATGGGGGAATTATGTGGTGTGACTCTCACTGTGGAGCTGCTGTTGATGTTCCTCTAAATTTTACAGCCCGCCTTCTCCTCTGGGATCTCAGCCTTTTGGTGGTCCCCAAATTTTAACAAACTGTCTTATGCCTAGTTCCTGAAGGACCTGCACACTAAGCTCAGCTTTCCTTGAATCCTCACCCTCACCAGCCTTCGTTTTCTTAGAAGAGGTTAAAGCCCATTTGAATCCCAAGCAACCAGTCGATTCCTTCCTGAACAAACTCCCAAAGATAGACAGCAGCACGCTAGAGAAACCTCCTGGTTCTCAGAGCAGAGCTGAGAGGGGAACAATATCACAGGACGTAAGAGAAAGATATCAGTCATAATGAATCACTGAGCAACTGATGCTCAGGAAAAAGAAAGCTTAGAAGTATTCATAACATGTTTTGTTCGCTTTATTGCTGTGTTTTAGATTCAAGTCCCAACCCAGCAAAGGATTTACGCATATAAGAGCATATTCCCACCAAACCCATGGGACTTCTTACATACCAATAGTTAGTCATTTAAATACTGTTCTGGAAATGGGAACTTACTACACACAAAGTGATAGAAAACAAGTGGTGCTAAATCAGCTATGTGACATTTTAAATAAAAAAGTGATACACACACTGCATAGGTCCCTTATTTAATTTTATAGACTGTACAACATTCCCGTTTTACACTAGTAATAAACAAGACGTAAAATTTATCATTAGATTGTTATTTTAATAAAAGAGTATCCTTCAGACTTAACGACTTCGAAGTTATTTGAAATGCACCTTAGTAAGTTCTCTTTAAAAAAGGATTTCAAAATCCACTGATCATTTCTGTTACAAAGCACATTTACTGATAATAAACTAACAACTTACTTCTTCAAGTGTCTGAACTGTATTCGTAATCAAGTTTAGTCACACACTATTTAGACACAGTATTCACACCCACTTGTATTCCCCTGTAACTTAGCACCACCAGCCAACACAGGGTGTGCCACAGTGGTGCAGAGCAACGTGTCAGAGCTTTATTTCAGAACCACAATGCTGAACCGAACACCTGTGCAAAGGGCAATACAGAGAAGCAGCACTCCGGCGGCACAACAGCCAGCTCCACCAACTGTCCCTTTGCACAACTCAAAGCCTGTGAAGGTCAACCATACAACTGCCACATGTGAAAACTACAGTTAAAAAGCAAGAGCAGACTTCATGCATGATTAGAGACATCTTCCTCAGCCCTCCTCCTCCCAGTGACAACAGCCCCACCTTTTAAATAAATAACCATAAGGTTGTCAGAAAACGATGATTTCCCCTTCTGTATACAGGAGAAGTTACAGCAGCCTGGAAACCACCAAGAAGTGGCCGTAATAAGAAACAGCTCAGGTAGAAACAATCCATGGCAGCTTCAGACAATTGCTTTTTAATAAGCACATACCTCATATCCAAGAACTTCAACTCTCCTTGAAAAGTACAATTAGAAATTAAAATGCTAAAAAAACCCCCTTATTTAAAACAACTTAAGTTGACAAGAATCCTAGCAAACATGACTAGATAAGGAGACCTACACACTCAGATTTCAGATGGTCTTTTCTGTGCCATCATCTTTAGGTAAATGGCAACAACCTGGTGGTGAAACAAAAACCATTTTTTTTCTTTAAAGGGAATACGTCTTTCTATTGAATGTTTCATTCTTTGCCGATGCAGAGAATAAATATAGGTATCATACAAACAGCAACAGAAAGGCCATCAACTAGCAAAAGAGAAAGGTGGTTTTTTTAATCAAAAAAAAAAAACAAACCAAAACCAAAACCTGGCAATAATAGAACTATCACGAGTTAGGAAACCCAGGCAAATAGCTGCATGGGAAATTCCAGAATCCACCAGGACAGAGAAAGATTAAAACACACTAGTACCCTTCCACAATCTTCACTGACCTTCTGTCATTCTCCTTTAGTACAAAGAACTGCATTAGTAGGCATCCAAAGCACTAAAAAGGGAACCCTAATAAAACTGAAGGGAAAACAGGAGTTACTTTGGGATTTGGGGCACACTACCTGTGACATAATTAATTTTAAAAATCATGTTAAGCCTGACTTTGTGATAAAATATTTGCATTCTTCAGCATACCTTCACATTTTTGAGCTTTAGCACAATCGAGTCAGCAATGCAGCATTTAGCAGTCCTAAAGGTTCAGAGTGTTTCAGCCTTACCAGGGATACAGGAGCAGGAACACATTTCCTTTGGCAACAAAACTGGGACTCCCACCTACTATGGAAAACTTGTTCCGGTTTCAACTGTTCTTACTAAGCTTGAATGTGGTTAAAGTTCCATTTAATAAAAGGGTGCAACATATGATATACTTAAACATAAAAGTGAATGTTTCATAACCTCTTGGGATTTTCATAGATACCAACAGCTTATCACTTTCTCCTTTGAAAATCATATTGTAATTATTTAGCTTCATCCTTATTTCAAACAAAAATTACCTCAATCATTTCTGCAGACCTTGCTAGCCTTTCCATAAAGAAATGGGATAAATATACATCAGCGAAATAATTACACAACTGTTCTAGTAAGCTTTCCTCTGACAATCATTTTTACAAATGTACAAACTCCACTAAATCCTCACCCTGTTTTTTTAGTTTGTTTGGTTAATGAGAAAGGTCTTCCTCCAGCTGTTTTTCCACTCTCCATTTAGCATGCTTATAAGGCATAGGATCAGGCTTCATTTTGGTTCTCCTACAGAAGATATTTTTCCAGTATCACCCTTAGAATTTCTTTTTGCCAGTTGCAGGCAGATGAGAAGGATATAAGTTCTTGTACGTAGAGTCACCTTAAATGTATTGCAAAGTGCCAGACAGTTTTACATATCTAACAAATCCAATTCCCTGAACAAACATTACATAAGAACATTGGAGTTTCTTAATCACGAGTTTACCTTCCCCTTAACTGTTCCCTTGATGATCTCTTATTTCCCTGGAATGCTTTCCTGTACCTATTTTAACACACAGTAAGTTTCATTATTTTGTTTCCAATGACAATGAAAACTTGCCTTTTTTTTGTCAGCAGTACAAGCACACATAAATAAGAACAATGTTATTCTTGTATCAACTTTTTTTATTTTGACAGACCTAACAAGTACGCTTTTCTATTTAGACTGTCTGAAGGCTGCTTTAATAACCTGCACCTTCTTTACAGATCTTCATCTGTTGCATTTTGAATATTCTTCACAAATAGATAAGGAAAGAAATATTTCCTTATTTTTCAGTGCCAAACAGCAGAGAAGGTAGTCGGTCAAATACATTTATTAACAAAGTAACGATTGGTTATTACTTACATTGTACTGCATATGACGCCAGGACAACAGCAGAATTAATGGGGCATGACAACCTGGAAAGAGGGGAAACTATTTTTATTTAGACATAGACTGTATAAATGTATTGTTAACAATGTCTCTGAAATTAGTTCAGTACACGAAGACTCATTTATCTTCAAAGAGTGTCCGATTTTTTTTCTTACAAAGTTTGATTATCAAAGCATAGTAGGACTGGACATTAAAAGCTACTTGCTGCATAACAGCTTCTTACGTGAATGGAAGTAACTAGTCCTGAAAGGACATGCTTGTATTCTTGCTGGATGCTTATTCGGGAAGGGATTTTTATGGGGCTCTAGACATTATTTTAATAGCTATAGTCTGGTATATTTAAAACTAGACACAAACACTAAAATTAGCCAAATGCCAAGCACAAAGACAGCTCTGATCTCATGACCAAAACTGACTCCATAGAAGAAAAAGCCAATACCTAAAGGCAATTTACATTTGGCAGCAAATACTCAGACCAGCGTTTTCCTCTTTTTTTAAAATGTACAAACACACAGGAATCGCAGGCAAAGGAACCACTGGGTATGTGCCCACTATATAGGGAATACAACCCTGAAATCATGAGAAATGATAGCATGAACTGCCCTTTGCTACTCCCTCCTGACTAGTGACTCCTCCACTAGCCAGCGGGTCCCCACATTTGGAATGCCAAGCCTGGCACACCATGCCTTGCATAAAGATCTCTCAGGTTGACATCGTACCTACAAACACACAGCATCTCCTACAACTCATTCGCAACAGGCTTCTAAACTGTTCTGAAGTGAGCTGTGTGAAAATTTGTAATGTTTCCTAGCAATTTGATTTTCTTTTAAAGCAATATTTCACAAGGTACATTTTTGTAGCAACGATACCCTCAGAAAAAGGCTTTTTTGGTTTTTTTTTTTGTTTGTTTGTTTCTGGTTGTTTGAGGGGTTTTTTTGTTGGTTGGTTTTTTGTTGTGGGTTGTTTTTTTTTTTAAATTTTATTTTAAAAAGAATTATAGAGAAATTGAAGATTCTTCTTATTACCTTCCTTCCACAATGTCAGTCTTCAACTGCAGGAAGAATAAGTGCCTAGAAAAGATTTTTTGGAAAACAAACAAACAAACATACATTTATTTTCACATTTAAAAGGTATGGTTTAAATGGTTACATGTATTAGTTTTATTTTATTATATTTCCTGGAAAACTATACAAACAGATGAATAAAGCTTAGCGGCATTTACAAATATGCAATCATACACCCACTCACTCTCACAACAGTTTTAAAGATCTTTGGCAGTCTGTACTACAACTCCAGGACCACAGTATTAATGCCACAACAAACACTACAAAAACAAACCATTACAGAACTGGGCTCTCTTTCTCTCAGGAATAATCATCTTGGATGTAACCTTTTTAAAAAAAACTCCTCCCCCCCCCCCCCCGAAAATATCCCCAAACTGTGAAAAGTCTGCCTTGGAACTACTCAATGGAAGATGAGACATTTCTCAAAGAGCATATGCTGACAAAAAGCTCTTAAACAATTCTCCAAGAGCAGTTCAGTCTTGCTCTTATTAGTGTGTTGGGCAATGTTACTTGATAGTGGTACTGGAGAGCCGGGATTTGGAGAACCATAAAGAGCAGATCTTTGAATAATTTCAGTTTAAAACTGCAGAACAGCTTACAACTGCATAATTAGCAAATACCAAACCAGGTGAACAGCTAAGTTTTCTACAAGAAATATCATTTAACATGCTGTACTATTCATATTCTCAAGTCACTGAAATTAACAAACAATGAAAGTGTTACAAAAATGTTACAAAAATGCCAGGTTAATGGGTGGCTGTGAATTCTAAATTCCAAATCATGTACACTGAACAAAACAAGTATTCAAGTAAAACCTTGTGACACGTTAAATGAAAATTGCTTATAATTCATGTACCCCACCACCCTAAAAACTCAGAGGTTAAAGAAGAAATTTTAAAGGTCTACTATAAACTGAAGCATTATAGCTCTTTGCATGTTACAAGTAATGGGCAAACTAGAAAACAAGAACTGTTATCTGTTCTTCCTGAAACAAAATAAACCCCACCCTCCCACACCCTCGGCATTAAATCTACTACACGTGGTCAAAACTGACTCAGTGTTGATACAAAACTTCTAACATAGACTTAGGGCACGCAGACAGCTTAATCATTGAACTTCCCTATTTTTTAATCATTGCATCTGATTAATTAAGGGATCAGAAAAGGAGAAAAAATGCAATAGGCAAGTACTTCAAGAGATGAAGGGCTCAAAAAAACCCCAACGGAATCCAAAGTGCAAATAAACCAACTGCCATCTTTGTACTAGCTTATACTCTGGCAGTACTTCAGAGTTGTAGGCTGCATATAGCAGAAACCATTCATTATGCACATCACATCAAGCTGCCAATTCCAAACACATTTAATAGAAAGAGTTATATGAAGTTATCTACCTAATAAACCATAGTTTGCCAAGCTGTGGAGATGGGAAAGGAGGGCTTTGCACATTCTTAGTTCATGGAAGCAAACATCAAACAGAAGTTACCTGGTTTGTTCTTGCTGAAGTGTGTTAGGATCAGGTATAAAAAACCTTACACGAAAACGAAGGGTGCAGGGAAAACCTCCTGCAATATTTTAGAAGAGCAAATCAATTTTTTGTTTAAAAAAGAAAGAGCTCAAGGTTTTTATTTCCATATTTACAAAACAACTACATGAACAACCACATAGAAGTCTCATGTGTTTTTCTCAGGAAACTAGAAGAAACCACGAGAAGTCACTCCTGATCCCCCAACACCAACTATGAGAAGAAAATACTCTCAAATATTGTGATGCTTTCATTTAAAGTACTTTGTATGTGCTACTTCACATAAAAGGTATTATTTAGTTATCTTTGCCTCACAGGTACTAGAAGAGAAAAAAGCAGCAAATATATTTGAAGCGTCTCAATTGGGATAATGCTCAATTCTATCCTACATATAAATACCAGAAATTAACAGAAGTTCACTATGTTAACTTCATGTATTTTTATTTCAATTCATAAACAATCTACAGCATACGGTAGAAATAAGAGAGCTTAAAAACATAGCTCAAGTTTCACAGCACAAATTGGAACAGTGTCACTCAGACCTCCTAAGCTGCTCTCTGGCAGGCTCATGCTGGCCAACCTGTCCTTATTGGTAAGCATTCTATGCTACCCAAACCTGTTTATACAGAAGACATACTAAATGCACGCACTTGGAAGCGTGTGGTGTTGGGGTTTTGTTTGGTTGGTCTTTAATAAACACAAGCATAAAATTATTTTTTTCTTTTTCTACTTGAGACAAGAAATTTCCAGAACCTATCCATGAAGCTGGCTCCACTTCCCTACATCAAACCCCCTCTTCTTTATCTTCCCCATCAGGAGGAATTTACTGGCACCGTGATAGGACTACTGTTTTCATGGCCATGATGTCCAACACTGTTCAGAAGCCAGGTTTAGATGCTGTTACAGCATCAAAGTTAGTGACCTACCAGGTCTTATTAGCACTCAGGTAGCAGTAAGAGATGTAGAAAGCTCTGCTGAAAAGACTGGCAGAGATAAGGCTTGCTCTTAAAGAAAAATCTACCACCTGGACACATTAATTTATAAGAATTGTATTTATTCTAGTTATAAGAACACAGAAAAGCAGGACTACACAGTTACAATCAAGATATTAAAAACAAGTCTTACCTTTTAACTGTTTTCTAATAGGTTTGTTTGGTTCAAGCCATCGCTGTGAAATGAAAAACTATTAGATGGATTAAAAATATTTACAAATAAATACTGTTTATTTATGTATATGTGTGTGCGTGTATATGTGTGTATACATACATGTGTATGCATATATATCTGTATATATGCATACACACATATACATGCACACACATTTATTATTTACTATACTTACAGGTGAATCTACCGAAGTTTCATTTTGCTGTAAACCAAAATATTCCTTCTCTGTCACACCCAACTGGTTATAGGTCATATCCAACAAAATCTGTCCAGTGTCTTGTTTCTGAAAACAAGAAAATTTAGAAGTGAAACTCTGCAACATTAACACATTTTAAGATACAATTAATTGAAATAAATTTGGTTTTTTAGAAATGTAACTCATGAATAAAAATAGCTGCTAATTCATTGGTTCAAAGTTTCTCAGCAATAAGAACTTTATTCTGATAAAAGTATCTTTTTTTTAAGAGGCTTTCTTTCCAAAATCCGTTAGGCATGTGAAATCTCATAAGCCGAATTGACATGAACTCAAGCCCTTGAGGTCGGTCCAGCAATTTAATTTTAGGCAGACAGCCTCTCCCTTGACCACAGTCTTTAGGAGCAATGCCGTTCTCCGGAGCTGTAGCCTGCAAGGACGGCTTACAGCCACATGGGGCTGCTCTGGCCCCTGCTGTCACCACCACAGCAGCTCCCTCTCTTTCCACGTCAGCTGTCAAAAGGCAAAGACACTCTACACTAGGATGGGGGGGGGGAGGGAAGTTGGAGGATGCTGTGCTCCAGCCGTAAGATCCTGTACTTCAGCTTTGACTCCCACCTGCCCCTCGACCTCCACACACTCAGCTGCCGTTCAGCCACCCCACTTTCTGCCTAGATGTCCCTCAACACAGGTATCACAGAACAACTGGTGTACCCAGGGAATTACACAGGCAGTGGAGATCCAGAAGCGTAAGCGTGGTATAATTTTCCCCAAACCAAACAAGTATCTCCGTGCCACGGCATTGTGGAGAGCAGATTAACCAACTTCTGCAAAGAACACCGTGAACCAATTCTATTAAAAAAACCCAACCACAAAAAAACCCAAACAAAAACCCTCTCAACAAGATTGCAACCCTAATGGCTTGCAAAGCTATATGGCATTTAGGTCTAGATTTTTATATACAAAATTGCTGGACAGAACAAAAGTCAAGCCGATTTGTTTGGAATCTTGTCTATTCAAAAAATTATGGAAAACTAATTTTTCATATGATCTTCCAAATCTCACTCTTAAAAGCAGAAATAAACTGCACACGTGCAAAAAAAAAAATGTTTTACCAGAGGAAAATTATTTAGACTGCAAAAGACAAGCACTTTATTCTGAAACAAATTTCTTAAAAATTAAGTTCTGATTTCTTAAGCAAATTTCCTAATTTCTTAAACAATCTCTTGAAACAAAGGACTTAATGTATAAGCATGATAGTGACCACATTTTTGTGGATGGCCCCAGTCTTATTCAGTGCATAAGAGTGCTCACTTAAGAAGGCAAGAACACAACGTTGTATTCAATTCTCTTTGTCTAGACTTGGTTTATTATACAACACTCAAGTCTTGTTCAGAAGACAGATTTATCTTTTTCTTTTTTTAAACAGGGTACTACACTGTTTTAATTGAGTGCTTTAAATAGTAACATATTGCATAGTCTTCCCTTAACGCATAAAAGCATTCTTCCTATTTAAAAGATGGGAAAAGAACAAAGATTCAAGCAAAAGGCACCCACACTTGGCTACCCTATTTTGGAGGATGGAGTATTATCCCACACTTCCTACTGCTAGTGCAGAACTCCTAGTAGCTTGTTTGTGATTTGAATGCTCAGTGTTTCTACATCAGGCTCCAGACGCAAGGTAAGGTAACAGCCAACTATTGACCTCCTGTGAAAAGCTGTGCCCATTTTTCTGGAGCAAAGTCACACATGAAGAAAGCAATGTAGGCAACGCTGGACTGTCTTACATATGAGACCACCCCTTCCCCTCCAACGGTCTCCCATCTTGTTTAATTTTCACAACAAACAGTTGAGGTCTTGCAATAAATGCGAGTCCACTCAGGCCTGTAAGACTGTGCTGCCATCAAAAGCAGCAGCTCCGTCCCCTCCTTATTCCTCAGCTGCACATTCCTACTCCCCTCCTTTCGAACAGGCTACTGTTCCTTCGGATATTCAAATCACGGCACAGATCAAAACCATTTTTTTTCTGAAATAGCGTAGACCTAGATCCAGCTTAGAACCGGAAATCTCAGCCACAGGTAAGGACCACACGACCAAGCATTTCTGGTCACACACAGCCACGGTGCCGTGCATCTCTCAGGCAGTTCCATCCAGCACCATCAATGAGGTGGGCTCCGCTGTGAAGACTCAGATTTGCTATCAGAGATTATCCATACATGTACACAAGAGGGCCCTACAAAAACAGCAGATGCCACCTTAGCCCTCTGAAATAACGGGCATTTCCTGACTTGAATACTTTCATCTTTAGCACTGTCTTATTATACATACCATATTTGTTTCCCCGGGGTTGTGTTTTTATAAGCAGAATGTTAAAAAACTTTCAAGTGACATCACATGACACCTGCCCAACTCAGAAGCATAATTGCACACCTATGGCACATACTTCTGACATGAGCTAAATGAGCAACTGAAGTTATATTGTGACCAAAAGCCGTAACTACAGGGGATGAGACATACACTTTAGATAAAGAAAGTGTTCAGGCATCTCAGGTTTCATTACAAATGGAGCAGAAGACCACCACAGAGGGCAGATTCTTCTGCTAATTTTCCCTCTGAATTTCAACACTTCTGACTACCTTCAGTCTCCTTTCTTTGCAACAGCATTACCTCCAAATTCCCTTCTCATTTTTCACGCTTCTGGTTCTTCATCCCAATTCAGATGCCTTCACCTTCTCTCTCCCCACCCTCTCACAATTGCATCCCCCCCTCTCCCCCAGCACACATGAATTGCTAAGCCTTCTCGCTGCTTCCCTGCAAAGACAAACAAGCTCCCTGCTACAATATTCTTGTTCAGCAGTTGCAGTTATCTCTTTGCAATGTTCCCATGGGTCTTCCAACCCTAAACCCAGCTGCTCGGCCAGTACTAGTCTCCTCCACCTACCTACCTACCTACCTACTATTTCCTTCTCCTCCTCTCCACATTTCCCATCACAAGCAATTTCCAACACTACTTTTCTGTGGCTCCAGTTCTTGCTCTCCGGTATTACAAGCACAAAGTTTCTTCCACAGTGTCTAGATCAAGCACACACTCCAGAAATCTAAGCTAAATACAAAATGTCATTTTAAATTGTTAAAGTCTTCTTCAGTTGTTAAAATTTCCAAAGTTGAAGGTTTTTGTTGGTTTTCCTCAACAAAATCTATATTTACTTGGCTTTGGTTTTGTTTTAAGAAACACCTCAATTATTTTTCAGCCTATACACCTAAAAATAAAGTTACTGCACAGCTCACACTGCACAATCTTCCATCTATTTTGCACATAAACAGTTTTGAGATCTAGGTGTAAAGTGAGGCAGGCTAAGCATGTCACATCACTGCTTTTGAATTTTGACATCCATTCCAATACAGTCCATAGCAACAGTGTACTCTAATACTACAATGTGTCAAGCGCTTTACAACACATGGTATTTTCACTCCCCTCTGCCATAAGAAGAGAGCAAAACAACAAGAACACCCCTCAGCTAAACTGGGCACTAGAACCAAGTTCTCCTTAACCCTGTCAACCATTACAGCAAGTAGTTAAGACATTCTTAATAAAGCTCTTGCCTTTCTACAATGAGATTAAAAAAAATAATGCACTTTCCACACTATTCTGTTACAATGACACAAGCTCTTAAGGATTTTAAAGTTTTTTCTACTAAAAAGAAACATTCCCAAGAGGTTTGCTTGTTTCCACCCTGAAAAGAAGTTTCCATTTCATCTTCCTGACATCTACCAATCCTTATTCTGAACTGTTAAAAGCTTTGCATCAACTACCTCATAACCACACACCATTCACCTCCATTTAAATCTGCCTTCAAATATATTTCACCTTATGTTGGATACGCCAAAAATTGATATTTAAAGCAGTCATAACTGACATCTATTACATTCTGCCTGTGCCACAATAATTTCCTACTATATTTAGGGAATTCAGACTAGTCAAGTTTAATTTCTAGTAAGCTACACAATTTTGAAGAGAAAGAACCCCTTAGTTATTTTTAATGTCAAGTACTGCCTAGAAGCTGGAGTGATCAAGACCTACTGTCCTAAGAACTGCATGAATATAAGTGAAAATTGTTAGTTCTCTGGAGTGGAGGGGTAAATATGCAAGTAATCCTTTCAGTTTGTTAACTTCTACAAGGTAAGTGGTACAAAGCGACACTTTAAGAGGACAGTGCAATGTATAGCACATCTCCCTGTCCCTCTCCTCTGCAAGAGCTTTGCCCCACTTTTTGGCAACAATGACCTCACAGTTAAGCACCGCCTAAGCTTTTGCAAATTCAGTCTCACTTCAGACACAATACCCATTGCCCCTCATGTGCTGTTTGAGGTCATCCTTTCTTAATTTAGCCTGTAACAGTCATCTGCCACCCAACAGCCTGTGTCCTTTGGTCCCAATATGCCTATGAGCTTGAACAAAGCGCTACACTTTTTTTTTTTTTAATTTCCACACTAATTTGACACACAGCTAACTTATTTGCTTTTCTGCTAACTCTGTCCTTTTCTCTTCCTGGAATTTATTTACTCACCTGATGCTTATTCAGAGCATGCAAGATTTTGTTTAGCTAGAATAAACAGAACAGCCTCTTCTTTCCTTAGGTCCAGACTTTTGCAGACCATCCTAGTTGTACTTTCTGTGCCTGCCTGACTGGAACTTGCCCCTTTTGTCTGCAAGTAGCCAGGAGCCACACATGACATTCCCCGGAGGGCGGCCTCGATGCCAAGACTAACACTGTTAATACTTCCTTGACATTGGCTGAAGATTCCTGCCTGGTGTATAATAGCACTCACCTTTTTCAGAATAACAACACGTGAGCAGCTCAACCTGCAAACTACCAGTGTTCTCCTCTTCTATTGTTTGCAACTGAAAATTGAGCTTAAAAAAAACATTACCTCACCTTATGAAAGCTATTAGTTTACACTACTGATTTCCCTTCATTGCAATTACTTCTTGTTCATGATAACCTATCTGCTACCTCATATTCCTATATATTTTTTTTTGTTAATAATGCCTCAAACCTTACATTTTTGATTTACTGAAAAAGATTCAATAGCAACATGTTAATGAAATTTGACAGTCAAGAACTCCATTAACGTCCTTGCACTGTTTAACATCTCCTTTTCAGCAAGATCTGCTGCCACCTCTTGAGCCAACTCCCTGCCCATCCCGTAACTCTTCTGGATTCCATACACTCCAACTCAGTATTTTCCTATATAAAGGTCATACAAAATATTTATCTAAGCCCGCAGAGTTTTGACCTACTGCATTTCCTCTGCCTCAAAAATGACTTAAAACAAACATATACATGAGGTTAGTCATTCCAGTTCTAACTTTGGAAAAATCTCCCCTCCACTAATTCTTTCCTTCAGCATTTATTATCAAGTCAGGCCCCACAAAGGGCTAACACTAACAAGCCTGCTGTAGGTCAGATCGCTTTCTCACTGTCTTCAAAGGCATCATCAAATTTCATACTGTCTTACTGTTTTCCAGTCATAGAGTATACTGATCTGCCTCAATATAAAACTAAATATCTGTTGCCAGCCTGAAACTTCATACAGCAGTTCTTTCAACATGCAGGGACACAGATTAGCACTAAACTGTCTTATGTTATCAAACAATATCCGGTAGGAAAATGTAGTGACAAAGGTCCAATAATTCTGCATCATTGCATTTTACTATGAGCAGTTTAAAATTATAACTCATACCCACAATCAAAAATAACCTTTAAGAATTGTATCTCTGCCCGTTATTTTAGACATACCAATAGTAATTGTTGGTGTTAATTGTAACCATCATGTTCCTTCTCAAATACTGGAAGAAGCAGCTTAATTGAGATGGTGGGGAAGGAAAAACCTTCCTTACTATTTGAATTTCAAGTCGTGCAGCTTTTCTCATTATTACTGCCTAATCATTTTATTACTAGAAAGAAACCCTATTTCTAAAAGCCAACTAGTCTAAACGCAAAAATCACAGGTACTAAGACATAAGTGTCAACTCAGAAAGATAATGCAACACAGAAATGATCTGACACTGTAAATTTTATCCCTTCACAAAAGTCAATTTACTGGAAATTGAGAGGCATACTTCCCAAGTGGTCATTCCTGGTAAATGAGTCGAAGTAGAGCACTAATGGAAAAATCCTGCATGTTTATTCCAAAAGTTGCAAATAAATTTGCGTTATTGCGCAATATATACCTATTAAACACACCCAAACATGGTATGTGAGCGCATTCTGTATATATCAGAATGACAACTAACATTTTCTCCATGTGGAAAGCTTATGCATTATAGCCTTAGAACAAGACAGAGGTAATGTCAGAGACAGAAGTGAATTAACATCACAAAATTCAAACACCTGAAATTTATTGGGAGGCTTCAAGAAAACCTGGATATAATTAAAATCAAGTGCAACACTCCTTACCAAGTGCAGTCAAGCCTTTGTCTCAAATGTGGTTTTGAAAGAAGAATGTTTCCAACTCTTAGCTTACATGCACCTTCTATTCTTTACCTGACTTTGGACATGTTCCATCTAAATACGGAAACACATAACGGAGGAAAGACAAGAAAGGCCATTTCAGCCTTGCGGAGTTGATACACACTTCGATTTGAACTGTAAGCAATGTAGTGGAATGTGTCTGTCTTTACTCCCATGTGAACCTTCTTGATAATGATGACCTAAGAACAGCACATACCACAAGTTATACTGATTAACTCTTTGTGATACCATCAATACAAACTTCAAATTCACCAAAACTGTAGTATTAAGGCCTTTAAATAAAAACAATGAACAAAAAAGCCTATCACTTCACTACTCCTTCTCTTGAAATTAAAACTTCATTTACAGTTGGTCAGGCTATTGATATTCTTTGGGATAAGCACTTAATAAGAACAAATTTGCTGGAATCAAATTAAGCAGCTACCTTCTGGTTTCTCAGTAGACAGAAAGTCCCTCAGGTTGTTTCCATAAGCAAAATCCACCTTCCTTATTCCTTTGCCCGGTCTTAAGATGTTTGGTTTACATTCATGCTGCTACAGATACAACCACTGGGAAAGGAAGTACCATCTAGCAGAATGACAGAGACACCTATAGCTATCATTGTGAAAGTTTCATAAGCCTGGGGAGTTTGCTAACAAAGTTAGCGAGTGTGGGGGTCTATAAAGATCCTGTTGCTACAGAATGAAAAGAAAAGAAAGTCATATCTCTCTCCTCTCTGTTCTCTAACAGGTTCAGTATTTGGTGATACCATGAATGTTCTACCATCATTGTAAAGATGACACTTACTACTAGTTCAAAATTTAAAAACACGTGAATTCTTCTATTCAGTGTGTCAGCTGGTTGTAAGTTTAGACTACTTAATCACCTTTGTATTAAATTTAAATTTATCCCAAATTCACTAGTCTTGAGCATCCATGCAGTGCCAAAAAGATATTAGAAACAACAACTTAGGAATATCTATTTGCTTAAACTCAAAGCAAGTTTCTCTCGAGCTTCTTCTTACCCTTAATGGTTTTTTTGGATGTTATTTTTCTCTATAATGCCCCTATGCCTTTGAAAGAAATAAATCCTCTTGCAGTAAGAATTCTGTGTTCAGATAGCTGCTACATGACAAAGCAATGCTCACTATTTTACAGTTTGTTGTTGTTGGAACGGGAGGAGTCTTCGATTCCATTTATGCTATTACATGGAAGAAGGTCAAGCTTTCAGTATTCTGCTTTTGCCCATTCACTTTCCACTATTTGTGGTAGAAAAGTATAATCCTGTCTATGAACATAAAGCATACTTACGCATACATGATCACTAGCCTACATACATCCAAACTTAGAGCTTTCATAAATCACAACCAGGTACCACGAGCCTACAAACATGCAACACAAAAATTCCCAATCTTAATTTTCCACCGATGCAATAAAGTTCTTTTAAAGAGAAAACACTACACACTTTGCTTTAAAAGAGGTGATCCTGTTTGTTTCAATTCTCCAAACTCAGACAGGAGAGAAAAATTGAACAGATTTCAGCAGTAACAGTAAAAACTGAGAAAGTAAAACACTAGAAAACATATTTACAACATTCACAAGACATAGTATGTCTTTTTATCTATGTATCTTGTATTTATGTCTAGTCATTTCAGAAAGGACCTTCATTTCAGTAATGTATTATTACATTATTAAATATGTTGCTGCCTATTTGTCTTATGGATAATCATGCCACGTGACATGTATTCACATTACATTTAATGTCTTAAAAATATAGAAGCATCAATTGACCTGGCATCCAGAAATGAATAAAGTATGGAGCAAAATCAGATCTATAAATCAACATCTTGATGTGAAAAACAGTTTCTCTAAAGCAACACAGAAAGACTTCACTAGTGGGGAAAATCTGTTCAGAGCAACACTTATTTTCCTCCAATACATGTCTAGCTGATTCCCAGACTGACCACAGACCTGAGTTACTCTTTGCTCACAGACATAAAACTGAATGATGTTGGCAATTAAAATAAAAACACACACGCATTCGGGCACAAACTTCATGAAGCTGAATTTTTCTGTTAACGTAAGCAGAACTTGGATACAAATTTTCCACAGCTGGCTTCAAATCCTTTTGAAAACTGGACGTCACAACACAACCAGAGAGGGGCAAAGCCTGTTCTTGGGCAGACACCAAGGTTAGATAATCAGGAAGAGCCATCCTGGCAGAGACGTGCAGGCTCCCTCAGTACCGGTATGAAAGCTCAGTACTTGAAGAACATAAATCTTCTAGTAAACCTCTTCCTTGCCTTAGCCCGTAACATAGTGGTGCAGCCACACTCCCCGCTTCTTTTCAATAAAGCAA
This sequence comes from Phoenicopterus ruber ruber, assembly GCA_009819775.1. NCBI lineage: Eukaryota > Metazoa > Chordata > Aves > Phoenicopteriformes > Phoenicopteridae > Phoenicopterus > Phoenicopterus ruber. Next base: position 98,091,451 of record CM020216.1, read on the forward strand.
TAAGGGGTCCTGCATTACCCCTAGGGCAGTTCAGCATTACAGCTGCAGTAAAGGAGGCCCTTCCCATTCCTGCATGAAGGAGGTAACCAGCAGGGATACCCTGGGGGTATGCTGAAGGCAGGGAGAGAAATCAGCTGCGTCCGGAGTTTTAAAACGGTTCCCATTTATCATATTGCACTCACTGCTTAAAGGATGAAATAAGAATCACGAAGTTCACTTGTACAGTGCTGGACTTCAGGCCAAGTGCTATATCTAAAGCTGTGTGAACACTTGTTTACAAGGAAGAATATACTACCATGCACGCATTTCAAAAGGTTTTAAATTCCTCATTTTTCAAAGGTCCTTGTGCAGGAGGGGAGGGCAATTACGCTAGCTCATCGACAAACAAAGCAATTCTATAGGGCATGCTGGAGATGAACTATGGAAACTGTACACTAACGTGTTGCTCTTTCTCTTATATACCTACACTCCTTGTACTCCACTCCCCAATGTTAGCTGCTTCATGTATATATGCACACATATATATGTATATAAGTATACATATATATAGTATCTAAAATACATACTAAAATGAAACTAATTCTGTATATATTAGAATTAGAATGAAAATCATCTGTTTACCTATCAAATTATTTCTATTTCAATAAATATCCACAGACAAAGTTCAAAAATAAAATCAGTCTGCAGAGAGAACCGTAATAATACTAGGAAAATACAGTTTTAAGGTGAAGTTTTGAATCTCCTGTAAGAAAGCATTGCATAATCTAAAATATCCAACAACGTAGCTTTCTCAGCAAAACGCTTCTTCTCAAATAGGGTAAATTGGATAAAACAAGTATCATATACACAAATTCACGTGATTATGCTTAAATTCATCCACAGTTTTTCGGCATGGTCAGATAATTCTACTGAAAATTGATTGAGGAGTGAAGGTAATTGCCTTTGTTTTCATTTAAAAGTGAACTAATACTTTTAATAAGTACTGAAGGTTATAAACCAAAATATTTACAGAATAAAACACAGTAAAAATGTAGAGTACAAACCTCCGTTAATCCCCTTTCCCTCCCAGCTCCCAGATAAAGAGACTACACTGAAGTACAAAAGACAGACCAGAACTACCCTACTTAAGCCATGATGTCTTCACTGTTTGCATCATCTTTGCATCTCAGAAAATATGTATTGACATCACTACAGGAATTTAGAAGGCCTGCTCCTCCTCTTAGCACTACCAGTCCTTTGATGGGAGAAAAGGAGGAGCACGGCCAAATTTGGGAGTCTCCTTTAAATATGAATTACTTATTCACAGCTGATAATGATCACCAGATCTGTTTCTTCATGATTCCCATATCATACAGAAGACTTTTTTCCAGATACAATCTGCATGCCATGATTTTATGACATTTCAGTTGGTTGACTTTAAAGAAAATTAAAATAGCACTTTAAAAATCTATTTCATAACCAGTAATTCTGCAATTTGTAATGGCAAAACTACATCTTCAACATCTTTTGGAAATCCCATGCCTCAGGGTCCCACATTTATCTTCAGCTTTCAAACAAATTTTTATGTATTTAAAAAAAAGTAGTTTTCCAGACTTACGTTGACTTTGAAGCTTTGTACTGAGCCATCCAAAAAGTGGACGTTACAGATTATCTCTGATCGGGTTTTCTCTTTTGGTAGTTCTGATGCTCGTATGTTATTTATCCTCCCACCTAAGGCTCGTAAACGGGAGTTCATAACTATTGCTGAATAACCTATAAAACAAAAATTATGTTTAATAACTGTTCTTATAATTCAGCATGTTTCATCTATGTTTTTTTAGAGAAACCCACATCATCATGAAGGCCTCATTACACCCCAAACACCTATAGTAACAAATGCTTCTTATAAAAAAGAATAAGTTGTAAAATTAGCACATTGTAAACCAGAACATAAATGCATATATAGAGGGACTTCCATGTTCTAAATGTACCCAGCTTAAGAGAATCACAGGTAACTCCTGCAATGTATACTTAGGTTAAGTATGGGCCATTGCCTTAGTTTAAATCAGTAAAAAACCCAAACACCTACTATAAAGCAGGAAGGCAATGTCAAGACAAGTTTTTATCATCTGTAACTAGTAAATCCCTCATCCCCTTATAGATTTCCTACGTATTTCTATATTTACCATACAAGTTTCACTACAATAAAAGAATTCTGTTTACTCTCAACTGACAAAACAGTCTTGAGTTAATGCAGATCACATTCTGTCAAATAGCATTTTGTTTCAGGAATATATACACAAATGCCATATGTAAGGCAACCAGAATTAACATTAAAAGCATGTCAATATTTTACAGCCTAACATACATAAATTCATGAAGCCAGAAATTTACATCCGAGAAGAACATCCTACCAAAAAAAAAAAAGTTGTTTTGTTGAAGTATGTTTTTTTTCTTTTTTGGAAAAGTCTTCATAAACACCAAAACTCTGAAAATGAGTTTTCACAAATGAAAAAAAAAAAACAAACAAACCACCAAACAGAAAAAAGCCATTCATTGAAATAAGAGATGAATTAAATACAGTCAAGTAAACATTTCAAGCCTCTCTTCACTGGATCAGTTTACCAATTAACATCACAGCATATAAAGCCAGTTGGCAAGCGAAGCAGAGGATAGTTTTCCAGATTAATTACCATACCAATTACCAAATCATACCTCACTTATTAGAGGCTAGCTACAAAGAGACTTGCATAATACAAGTACTTCCCAGACAGCTGGCCAAGCTAGACAGGACCGACATCAGGACTATTTTGCAATCTCCTCTTATTTGTGTATCTGCCTTAAAACATAGGCTGGCTTTTCTTTTAAGCAGCTAAAGAAACTGAACAATTTAGAATAAAATCACTTAAAATTCTGAAACATCATATCTACTCATGCATCGCTACAAAAAGCAAATGTGAAATGCATGAAGAGCCATGAGATGCAAAATTGTGTAGGCTACCAAAGGCAACAAAGCAGTGCTGTGATCCATCCTCGCGTAATGATGTGTAATCTATACATAGAAGCAGCTAAAACAATTCCCTTCTCACAGAAAACTCAGAAGTCAGACACACAAAAGCATTCAACAAGTACTCTCACGTACTTTTTTTGTCAGCCAATTGACAGTTTGCTACTGTATATTTTCTGAAATCAAAAATGTATGTAAGCTGCCAAGACTCACTTATTTAGCCAGAACATTGCATTTTTTCCCTAGGAGTTCAGCAGTATTTTCCTTTCATTCTTTCCCAAAGGTGGAGTTTTGGGGTTTTTTGTTTGGTTGGTTTGGTTTGTTTTTTTTGGGAAGGAAGAGGTGATCTCTAGGTGAATTCTGAACAGTATTTCCATATAAAACACCATACTCCTATTGCTTTGAAATTGTTCTTGATATACAGCCTGCAGTTAATCATAGTATGTTAATTTTTTTATCCAGAAAAATGAGCTTTCTTATTCAGGAATGGTTATTGCTAAAGAAAATATGCAGTTATCTAACTATCAAGGACATACAAAAAGGTGAAGACAGATTACAACTGTATACGAAACCATCATTCTCACATTCTCTAATTTTCTAGCAGCTGAGTTTTAAACTATTTATTCAACACTGTGTTATCTTTTACCAAAAGCCAGGTGACTACATAAATTTCACTGCAGTCTTTTCTCCCCTTTCCACCCTCAGAGGTCAAAACCCCCACCTTTTCACTTGCAGAAATAGCTCTCTAACCACTAGTCCACTGATGGGTAAAAGGAGAAAGTTATTTTCACTGTGGGACAGCCACTAGATGAGAAAAAGTTTTTGGTAGCCAGATTCAAAGCTCCGTCAGCCTGTTGTGCTCTGGCCTTCGGAGCTCAGTCTGCATTGCAACACCTAATGCTCCTGGAGCTTACAGACTTCTCCGCTCTTGGGAAAATGCTATTTGACCCTTCTGCTCCTATTCCCCAAACTTTCTCACCTGTTGCCCCCAATGCTTCCTATCTCACACTTCCACTATTCCCTTTCTCTAAGTATGTCCTACTTCTCTTCCACCTTAGCCGGGCTTCAGCCTTAGTCTCCAGCTCTCAGCTCCTGATCTGCCTGGAGAAAGCAAGAGAGTCACGTTCAGCCCCTGAACTCTTAGTGCAGGGCGTGATGCAGGTCGAGCCATGCTTGGAGACCTTGTGGAAATTTTGATATCAATCCTAATCACTCTCCAGCAGAGCATTATTTTTTCAAGTGTTACAACAGAGCTAGATCCTGCTACTCACTTGTTCAAGCTTCAAATATAGAAGCCGATAAAATAGTATCAATAACATTTTTATATATATATGCTTGCTATCCAGAAAAAAAAACCAACGTCTTTTATAACTGTGAAAAAATAAACCTGAATAAAGAAACTGATGATTTTTATTTAACTGACTGTGCATAGCAGCACAAGGAATTATAGATCTATTTCATACCAAGGTCCCTCTCTGCAGAAGGCCTAGCATGTCACCTGGATAACCTAGCCCATACTTGAGGTAGATTTGGTAGGCTAGGTTTAATTTTCAGCTTATAGTTCCCTATGTTCTTTATAACTTAAACGCATAACATTTCTTCTGCACTTACGTATCAATTTCTATATTAAATTCAACCATTGCCCCCGATAAACCATATTATACTCTCTAAACCCAAGCCCAAGTCTCCATTGAACGCTGTCAACTAGACACAAGAGATGACAGGAATTTCACCCTAAAGCTGTCTGAAACAAGGATGAAATTCCATTTTGAAGAGTTTTTAACAAAATAACAAGAATTGTGAATGCTATCAAAGAGATTGCACAATATGTCTTGCTATTGCTGAACTTCCACGTGACCTCTAGCAAGTCAGGCCTGCTCTTTTCCATGCCACAAACCTGTTAACAGTCTGTCTCCCAGCATCCATAGAAGCTACCCAAGAACTATCAGTAACACATACTTACATACTGCTGTTCATTAAAAGAAAATCAGAGAGGTGCTTAGTTTTAGATTCAAGTTACAGTTGGTTTTTTTGCTATTTCTTCACAGTTACATTTGTTTTAATATCTTCAGGTTGGATGTCCCAACCAAAATGGTAACTCAGAAATTCATCACAAGAAATTCAAACCTGCTAGTGTGACCAATTTGCATCGAGTTCCCAAATGAAAACCTGGAATTCCTTGTTTTTTACAAGTTTATGTAAAATCAAACCAGTAACACAGTCAGAGTTCACAGTTTGTGTTTACCGTGTGCGAAGAGCCCCAGCTGAGGCTATCCTTGACAGAGCCAGCTGACCATGGAAACTGTGCCAAGGCCAGGATAAGCGGCTGAGTGTTTGGACGGCACAGCCATTAGTCAACTAGAGCTCAAGTGGCTTAATCAAGCCCCAGAAACCTGCCACCAGCTGGGAGTCCTGAGCAGAGAAAGCCGGACTCTACTTCCCACCTACATGGCCTTCAACGTTACTCTGCAGACAATAAGCTCCTGAAGGAACTATTTTACAGGCGTCACAGCACAGGCACCAGCCTAAGTCATTTTGCATGTCCTAGCTTAACATGCCGTACGCTCAGTAAGTCTGTATGGAAACAACTTTGCGAATCCCTAGTCTAAAGGGCAAGGGAAGGAGAACAGAAGAGAGGTGAGCAGCTGAGTTATTAGCACCTGCTCTACTACTTTTCCTCCATATATGACCTGTGTTTAAAGCTGTATTTTAAATAGGTCCAGATTACTGCAATGGCTTATCAACCCCAGTGCAAAATAAAGGGGTACATGGAAGCACATAAAGAAACCTGCAATGGCAACTGCTTTTGGGATAGGCAGAGGGTCACCAAGATCTCAGGCAAGACCAGATGCCGGCTCTAAACACCAGCGATCAGCCTCCAGCCCTGAGCAACCAGGACCAGACATTACACGCAAATCCCAGCTCCCGCTTTGTAGCCTTGGGCAGGAGGCTAATTCACAAAATAAAATGAAGATCTAAATAAGACAAATTTGTACATTATCATCAATAAGTGAATACTTTAACAATTATTCCCCTTTCCCTAAAATAAGCATCTTGAATCCAGGAAGTTGAGAGTTACATTTTAACTAAAAAACCCCAAACAAAACCACCCCTAAAACACAGTTATTTTCACCCGAAGGTATAAAACAAATGTGGAATTCCATCCCACAATCAAACCATGCAACGGGCTTACAGGAGCAACAAATACAGCTACAGAAAGAAGTTAATGTTTTCCAAGTACATTAAACACATTTCTGGACAAGTTTGGTTATGCATGCCTTCTCCTACAGTAACGCTGCAGTCAAGCAGAACAAAAATAACGTATTTTCCTCATCTTTTGTATCGAAGACTGACTTTAAAAAAAAGACCTTTTCCATGCCAGCATTTAGTTTCTTTCCAACTCGCTTAGGAATTGTTGGTAAAGAAACTTATGACCCAAGTCTCAGAATAATTACTATGAATGTGTTTGTTACCAAGGAATTAAATCAAGAGCAGATATGCTGAGTATATATATACACTCAAGAACCTTCTACATATCATCACACCATATACAACTGTGAATAGTTTTTGTAAAAAAATAAATCATTCATTACCACCATTTCATTGGGTAAATGGGGATATTTCTACTCCTGCAAGTGGGTGCACTCGTGTGATTTCTAGAAGGGGACTACTGCACTCTAAGTGTTCTCAGAGTTTCTTTAGAGTCATGACTGAAAATGTATAGTTCCATATTGGGCTTTTGAAAATCGTAAATATTGCAGAATCTGTAGGAATGTCATTTATGAAAGGATAGTGCTTCTAACCCGCTTTCATTGTCTGAGTGACCACCCCTGGCAATGAAGGGAAAAACTGTAGTACCAAAGACATGGCCAAGTCTTGTATGTCCTTTCAATAATAGTTACATTTTATGGTTACCTATTGCTTTATTTAGAAGATATGAAATAAAGTAAATGGGAATACAAAGAGGTACAACAAATTAAAGGTGTCTTTGTATCAACGTATAGCCCTAAGACAACCAACACAAATATTCTTCATGGGAAAGCATCAGCTTTCCCTATTTGCTGGTTAAAATAATCTCCCAAATTATCATCAGAAAAAGACAACCCTAGTGAACCTGAAATTTTTGCAGTAATCTATATTCTGATTATTCTTCCCATGTAGTTAAGAATTATTTACACACCTCAAAGCCATATCAATCATCAATGCATCTTAATGAGGATTAAATTATCCAGCCAGATTTTCCAAATAGAAGACTGAAGTTTAACTCAACACCTATGAAACCAGCTTCTGTTCTCACTTTCTGCAAAGGAAACGCTTCATCTTTTCTATATTCCTGATGAGAAACTAGATGTCTCCCCATTAATATAAAACTCAACTCTAATAGTCTGCAGGAATTTTGCAAGTTTCCATACAAAATACAGGGCATTACTAAAGCAACAATCAAAGTAAAAGATAAACTTCATTTTGAGTAATGTCTACAGGTTATCACTTGCTTCTTATCTATTGTTATTTCCCACAAACTTTTCCTGATATATTGATCATAAATTATATAGAAAGTAAATTTGGAAGCCAGAAGTATCACGACGTGATGAAACTTCACATATCACTTGAAAAAAATCAATCAAACTATAAGCATAGAACAAGCATGAAAGCCTTAGATGATTAAGCATTATAGCTTATGGTGTAAAAATACCTCCAAATTGAGGTACAAAGAATAAAAGACTTCTTGCAGCATCTTCTTACTTAGAATTGGAATAAAGGTTAATATCTACATTGAAAGTTTGTGTGTGTGTGTGTACACACACAATCTCCAAAGCCGTAGCTGCAGGTTTTTCCAACTGTCACTCTTAAGACAGACAGCAATATCATTCCACAGAAGCTTTTTGCCCCCAAATTAAAATCAACTTAAAAAAATTAAAGATTCAGCTTTCTTATATTTGCTTCCAGTGACTAACATCTGTGATATATTCCACCACAACAAAATTATTTACCTGTCATATAAATAATTACTAAGTCTAGCAAAGCATTCTAAGAATATGTTATCAAAAATTGTATGAACAAGATTTCAGTCTTTCTAGTTATCATCTTAAGTTTTCTAGAAAAACAGATCTTACAGGCAGAGATTCTTTTCAGAAAATGAGCCCATTAAGTAAAAAAAAAAAATAATAAAAAAATAAGCGTAGGCGTTTTAAAGTTATACCTTAAATAGGTATGAAAATACCTATATTAACATATATTCCTGCATATATTGCCAGCCCAATATTTACCAGAACTAGCACAGAACAGAGTAAAGAAAAAAAATTCTTCCATAGTAAAATATAATGATACCTCTTCTTCGTCTGACAGCTCTTTATGCTGGAGTTCATCCACAAATAAGCCTTCAGGGTAGATCGTATGTATGATGATATCTCTATTTGCTTATTTAGAAGGCACTTGAAAGCATTTTAGTGTCAATGAAGGTAGTTACAAGGAAAAAAGCCTCGATTTAAAAACAAAAACCAAAGCACAAGTAATTTTGAATACTCTCTCCTTTGCTAACCTCCACAAAATTGGAACCTAACTTTTTATTTTACTTTTAAAAGCCAGTAAGTAAGCAGACAAACTGGATTCTTCCTATGTCTAGAAATCAGGTACCTATCTACTGCTCAGTAGTCATTGCCTCTAAGAAGAAAATCCATTATATACAGTTGAATAAATTAAAAAAATCCCCACACCACTACAAGAGGTTAGGTGCTTAATTAGTGCATAAAATTGTGTTAAGTGCTTTGCAAGTCTTCCCTGCACTTCATTTAGCTTTCCATTATAACGCATCTCTGGTAAACTCATATTGAAGTGTTTTCAAGAGAAATCCAGCTATTTTGAACTCTGAATTCAGCAAGACCACACACGAATGTCAAAGATGGACCGGAGGAGGTGAGCGGGAGAGGAAATAAGCCTGAGTTTTAATTCTAGCATTACACTATATCTTGATTGACATATCCCTAAGATCCCACTAAGCCAATAACATACTGAAGGTAATGCAAGCACCGTGAGAAGCTGCAAATACCTGGTGCAGATAAGCCATGCAGCACAGTAAGCCATCCACTCTTAATTCCATTCTCCTGCCTGGTATGTATGTACACTCACGCAGCTGGATTGGGGACAACACTTCTGCTGGGGACCATCCAGTCTCTTGATGGATGGCAGAGAGGTACTTAATGACAGACTCAGTGCTCTCAAAATACTGTATAGGTGTAACAGAAAAGGCTTTACTCTCTTCAGACCGTTAATAATACATTAATATTGGTTAAGTTACAGAAAGCAGAAGCTGCACTTACAGTGACAGAATAATAACACTATGTAAATGAACTATCCTTAATAAAGGAATATTCATGTCAAATGTTCGTTCTGTGTATATATTATATATATATTCATTCTGAAACCAGTTTTAGAGACAAAGACTCTACTCCAACTTTTCCCAAGATCCTTCTTCCTCTTCTCCCTCCCCTTTTCTGAAAAAGTTTGCATTACCTGCACCCTACAGATTTTTGCCTGCAAAGTCTTAACATGTGCACAGCTTCAGGCATACCAACAGTTCTTGCTGTTAAGACTGAAGAGGACACAGACTGGCTAGCAATAAAGCAGGACAGGCTGCTATTTTAGGTTAATAGAGATTATTTGGCCAAAATAGTCATATTCTTTACATACTCATAGGCTTTACATGTGGGGAAAAAAATAATTATCCCAGCCTCTCAGCAACATGTTCAACAGCAAGACTGGTTATCTGAAAACTTAATCTTGAAATCAGATAACCTAAAGGTAATTAAATTCTAGAAGAGCTTACTGGTAGAAAAACAATACTGACCATCGATTTCAGTACTCAGGTTCTTAAACATGCTTTAATTCAACTTCTGAGGAAAATACTTTGGTCACGTTTGCAAAGGATCAAAGCAGATTGTATGAATGACCCTTCAAACTTCAAGGGTGTGAATCTGGTCATGCCAACTTCATTGATGCTACTTTACGTACATAGAATTAAACTGTGCAGCTAAGTCATGGCAGGATCCAATGTGTCATCTTACACAGCATGAAGCATTATTGTTAGACCTTAGATACTGGATTAGCACTAGTACAGAGATAACATCTACTGCATGAAGAATGAGTCAGAGAAGAAAAACAAATGGTAGGAAAAAGCAACAGAAGTAATAGCAGAGACCTGCTCCCTACACTGTTCAAGTATTATAAAATACAGATGAGAATAAGACACACTGGTAATGCTTTCCCATTTTCAGTAGTTTTTATTGCTCATGTAAGAGATCTTTATGATGTTTATTTTTAAAAACCCATTTATAAAATAACACCTTAAGCCAGTGTGTTCAGGGCAACAACAGCTTGTTGCTCCATTTCCTGCACCGTGCCAATCGAAGAATTCAGGAACTCTATGGCTTCCTCCATTGCCTGCCTCAGCTTTAAACAGCACCGCGGCACAAAAAAAAAACCAGCTCACTGAAAAAATGCAAGAGCTATCACTAATTTACTTCCTAAATAATGCTTTTTTGGGGCTACAAACAGCATTGCATGAAGTTAAATTAGAAACTGCAGGTTGAAAGTCAAAGTTCACCTTCCTCAGCTTGATAGTGTCTTATGTTAACAACACTGAAGAGTGGAAGAACATGAAAAGCTGAGTCAAAATGGAAGCTGAACATTCCCATAAATAGCTCAGGATAGACTGAAGTATACAAAGGTAATTTTTTTTTTTTTTTAAAAAACTAACTGCCATGTTGTAAAATCAAATAATCAAATATGAAGCTGTGTACACACCTACAGTATTTGGGTAACCAAATAATGCCATTAGTTTATATATAATAAATAATTTATGCCCTCAAATTTTCAAAACCAAATAAGTAAGCATTCACCACTGAATTTTACAAAGACAAGCTACTAAAATATCCTGAAACCTCAGGTATCAAGTTAATTACCACAACAAAATTTAAATACAAAAAGACCTCATATTCTATTAGCAGGCAATAAACTATTTCATGAAACTATTGTACGACAGATGAGAACCATCATGTCAATTCTACTGCCAAGTAAAGTTGTGATAATTAAGCATAATTTTAATCATCTGCATTATAGATTCAGGAAGGGATGTAGAAAAACAAATAACCAAAAGCTCTCTCTAAGGATTAAAACAGATACATCCAAAACATAATTTAAAGGAGAAATTCTACTGTTTTACTATATCCATAGTATGATACTAGTCAAGCAGCCTAGAAACTACCTGTGCTACTTCTACCGATTTTAAAAACCTTAAAGTAAAACAGGGATTATCCACACAAATGTCACACCATCCACTGGGCTTGCAGGTCAATACCAATCTCTACCTCCTCTAGTGGAAAAGAAATATTTCACTTTTGAGAAGTCACAGTGACAAAAATTTGCTGAGAATGTCAGAAAAGCATCAAGTCCCCATATCATGTTTCCTATGCAAGACATGCTGTTTTCTGATAGAGGGCAACAGTTCAAAAGTTACTATCTACGAGTTAAAAGACGACTGATCTACATTGAAAAGACGTTTCATTTGCTAATGCAGCATGATGGCCTATAAATAAAAAAATGTCAGCTTGCAGGTAATAATACCTCTTATGAGTTGATTCCTACATGTGTTTAAAAAACCACAGCTTTCCAAAACAAGCCTCTCCTCTTATCTCAACTGCATGTCCAAAGTAATTTTTTTCTTATATATTAATCAGTCCAATAAAAGACCTCTTTCTACAATTTTTGCCTCCGATTAACACATTACATTTTTCACATCAAAGCTACAGTTACCAAACATTTCATTCTTTTCAACAGGTCTGATGTTATTGTCCCTCACATTTCATCACCTTTGTTTAGAGTAAAAAAAGTTTAAGCTGTTTTTTAAAGAGCGGGAAAGCAGCACTCTGTAGACAGAACAAGAGAGCAGTGGATTCAACACAAGGCTGTGAATCTAAATCATAGAATCATAGAATCATAGAATTGTTCTGGTTGGAAGAGACCTCCAAGATCATCGGGTCCAACCATTAACCTATCACTACCAAGTCCCCCACTAAATCATATCCCTTAGGGCCTCATCTAAATGCCTTTTGAATACCCCCAGAGATGGGGACTCCACCACCTCCCTGGGCAGCCTGTTCCAATGCCTGACAACCCTTTCGGTAAAGAAGTTTTTACGAATGTCCAATCTAAACCTCCCCTGGCGCAACTTGAGGCCATTTCCTCTTGTTTTGTTGTCTGTTACTAGGGAGAAGAGACCAACCCCCATCTCTCTACAACCTCCTTTCAGGTAGTTGTAGAGAGCAATAAGGTCTCCCCTCAGCCTCCTTTTCTCCAGGCTAAACATCCCCAGTTCCCTCAGCCGCTCCTCATAGGACTTGTGTTCCAGACCCTTCACCAGCCTCGTTGCCCGTCTCTGGACACGCTCCAGCACCTCAATGTCTTTCTTGTAGTGAGGGGCCCAAAACTGAACACAGTACTCGAGGTGCGGCCTCACCAGGGCCGAGTACAGGGGGACAATCACCTCCCTACTCCTGCTGGCCACACTATTTCTGATACAGGCCAGGATGCCGTTGGCCTTCTTGGCCACCTGGGCACACTGCTGGCTCATATTCAGCCGGCCGTCAACCAACACCCCCAGGTCCTTTTCCGCCTGGCAGCTTTCCAGCCACTCCCCCCCAAGCCTGTAGCGTTGCCTGGGGTTGTTGTGACCCAAGTGCAGGACCCAGCACTTGGCCTTGTTGAACCTCATACAATTGGCCTCGGCCCATCGATCCAGCCTGTCCAGGTCCCGCTGTAGCGCCTGCCTGCCCTCCAGCAGATCAACACTCCCTCCCAACTTGGTGTCATCTGCAAACTTACTGAGGGTGCACTCGATCCCCTCGTCCAGATCATTGATAAAGATATTGAACAGAACTGGCCCCAGTACTGAGCCCTGGGGAACACCACTTGTGACCGGCCTCCAACCGGATTTAACTCCATTCACCACAACTCTTTGGGCCCGGCCATCCAGCCAGTTTCCTACCCAGCGCAGAGTATGCCCATCCAAGCCATGGGTAGCCAACTTCTCCAAGAGAATGCTGTAGGAGACGGTGTCAAAGGCTTTACTAAAGTCCAGGTACACAACGTCCATATTATAAATACCCATATTCTATTCCTGATATTGTCACTAAGGGCATTTTGTGAACAGGTCACTTCGCTCCAAATTGAACACGGATCATGACTCTAAAATAATTGCCCAAGAATACTTTTTAAAAACTTGAAAGAGCAGGCAGCATGTTGTAGGTAACTAGATTGTGAATAAACAACCTAGGAGCTTGTTGTTACAGTGCTATCAACTTCCACAGCATGACTGGAAAGAGATTCTACGAAGAACTGAACAGAGCTTAAACGTGCTATGTGAGACAGATGCTGCCGCAGCAGTGACTGCCATCCATTGTAACCGGGGGAGGAGAAGGAGAACAAACACCTTAATCATGGCAGAGAGACTATTAACGCCACAGAAAGCTAACTCCACCTTTAAAATTCCACAGCATGAAATGGAAATTCTACGTGAATTTCAGTGATACATTGTTACAAGACCTGAGAAATAGCCTGAATTTACAGATGCCTGAGGTTTCTTTCTTCTGTGGGCACAGTTGAGCAGTGGATCGAGATCGTGAAATCTACCTGCCACTTGAAAATGGGACGAAAAGCAAATAGAAAATAAAGAGGAGTACATTTGGAACATCCCACACAGTAGTACGCAAAGCCTGTGCTGGTGAAGTTCCCACCTTAGAATAATTTTGTGTTTTCAATGAAAGTCTACCTCATCTACACATTTAATCAATAAAATTGTGAAAAGTTTGGAAGTGCTGGGATCTCCAGCTGCCTGAGGTTCATTTGAAGTATTCAGATATAAAACAAAGCCAGCCATTAGCAGTGATGTCTTCACAAACTTACATACATCCAACATCAGAAGGTGTCCCAATATCAAAACCAAAACTGCATATTTGCCCATCGCTACTGTTAGAGATTTCTAATATTGCCCCCACATTAGCTAAAACAGTTGTTATTGCTTTCACAAGCCTCAGAAGCAAGCAAGCAACAGCCACTAAGGCCGATGACAAAAGTTTTCTGCTGCAAATGGTACTTAGCTGACAAACTCAAACAGGTTATTAAGTGATTTTTAATTAAATACTAGATTTTGATCAGAACTCTTGATCCCATAATAGACAAACCCAAATTAAAGTTTTGCACTGTTACCCAGTGGTTTCCGCTGATGGTTATTACTCCATCTGCTTCTCAACAAAACATAGGACTGTGTGCCATTCAAACTTGGGAAGAAAAAGTTTCATTGCTGGCAGCAAAAAACCCCAGTCCATATTTTTTGCAAGAAAACATTCCTGTTGGAGAAACATCCAGATCTCAGAAGAAAGTCCATCTTGTAAATTGTGTTAATGAATAAAAATCACTCCTTAGAATTACTATGAATTACCTTTCTGCACTCAGACTTTTCTGTCAGACCTTAAAGCTTCAAACTTCACGGAACTGTTTTCTATACATTCATGCTTCATGTATTTTATAATCCATGCTCTGCCATGAGCTTTTAAAATACATTCCCTCAAGCGTGACAGAGGACTTCCTCTCCTATAAAGCTTACAGCCACAAAAGGTCCCCAAAGGGATCTGCAACAAAGCACTGAAAATCGTGCAGTTAACCGCAGAATACTATTGAAAAAGATAAGACAGTAGCATAACCTAAACACAGCAATTATTCTTTAAAAAAAAAAAGGACACAATAGCAATCAGAAAATTAAAAGTTGTCATGTTATGAAGGGAACTTAAAACTGACAAGCTAACTTCGAGCTACAAGGACAGAAAAAAAATTGTCTTTTAGACACTACAGTTGTATTCCAATTATCCTCCATTACTGTTCAAAACGACACAAGTACAAAAGATCTTAAAGTCTCACAAAACTAGTTTGTTTGAAGGAATTACACAGAGTTCTACCTCTTGACCTACAGAAAAGAGCTTGAAAATGTGTCACAAAAGTCTTGTAACTCAGAGCCAGAACTTAAACAACATGATGAAATTAAAACACCTTCTGATACTCTGCTCATAACTGTTGCATATTCAGATTAGCAAAACTGAAGGTGTCCGTGTATGAAGTTTATTTGCCCTGTGAGGGGACTGGGGGAGAAGAACTTCTCCAGAAAGTTTACAAAAATGATGTTTTGTAAGTCTTCAAGAAAAAAAAGCAAATGGACAGTGTGAAAAGCCAGCCTACGAACATCTGGACTTTGTAAACAACTGTCATGGAAGAACAGTTTTCTGCTATTCCTTCCTCTCTATCTTCATCTCATCTTCCTCCCCATTTATGACTAGCTGAAATTTATATTTTAAGCTTACCAAAGCACACCTTTTTTTCTTTTTGGATTGTTGCAGAGACTTCAAAACATCTAGGATCACATCAATTTGTTATCTTCTATCTAACAAAATCAAACTGTTTGCCATGACCTGCAGTGGTGCTAACTGCATACAGCTTTTGCGCAAGTCCTATTCCTGCACAAAGAAAATAGGCAAACAAAACAAAACAAAAAAGTAACCGCCACTCAAAATGGCTAGCCATTTTTCCAATCCCCACACATGCTAGGGTGTCCTCATTTTAAAAGAAGAAAGTAATTCCTACACACAGTGAAGAAAAAAATAGAGTAAACATACGACAGGACACGTCCTAGCTTGCAAACAATCTGTGCTTTCTGTTTTTCCCTCAGCATTTAAACAGTGTATGCTTTAGACCAGAGAAATCTAAACATTTACATCTTTACATCCCTGTTAGGCAATTTTTTCATCACCCTACAAGATTAACATGCACCTAGCGACCACAGCATACCGTACCACAAGGAAACCACTCCAAAAATCATTCATCTAAAACAGACGCTCCCGTGTCTTCCCTCCACCGCAAACGCAGTGGCGGCTATCTTTTGGTCAGTTCCTTCCTTTCAACAAATTAATTCACTTAAGCCTCCAAACAGTCAAAAAGCAGCCGCTCAGTCAGTATACAATGCAGCTTCGGTGCCAAGCTTAGCCACAGGCTGCCGGCTGGCTGGACAGCCGGGTCCCTGGCAGCACAGAACACCTCCCTGGACCAGGGCAGGCAAAGCACCTTTCTGCCATCCCATGGTGGGTGAGAATATTGGGCCAACTTCTAGGCAAACACATGCTAAACCTTCTGCCATGAAGCTACCAAAGAGATACACTTATTTTTCTCAGTTGTGTGAGCTTTTAACTCACGGTGCCAGCAAAGAGGTAAGTCTGACTATTCCAGTGGCTACAAATGATGTGAACAGGCACAAGCGCTGTTCTGACAGCTGGTGTCCAGCCCCAAATCAAGGGGAACACACTGAGAAGCTGGAAATCTGAGACCAATGAAGGGGATACCCCTCAGGAGGCCGAGGGAAGGCAGCCTGCATTCACAGTGAGCAGGAGCCATGCAAGCCACGACTGGAGTTTGGAGGAGTAAAACAGAGTGGGGTAGAGTGTGATTTTGGAAAGGTGACTTGGTAAAGAGCTGCTTGCTCTTGCGCGGAGTATACTTTTGGGTTTGTTTCTGGTGTTTTGTTGGGTTTGTTGTTTTTTCTTCAACTTTCCTACTGACATATAGTGTCTTCCCAAGTAATTCAAGCCCAATTAGGTGGTTTTTGTTCATTTTTAACATAGCTATCCAACAAATGAGCTTTTATAACAAAGCTTGCGGTTGCTATCTGAAGTAATGCAAGTCTCCTGAACTCTTATTTAAAGCTCCCGTGCACAGCCAGGCTCACATAATTTACAGAATTAAACCATCTCCTTGTCAAGAATGCACCTCTATTATCCACTATATGTCAACTGCTGCTATTTTTCAGAGTTTTAAACTTGGAGGCTAGCTTGGTTTTTAAGTTTCAAATCATTTAACACACGAGACGATGCCAAGCATTTTTAAACACACACACATACCCACCAAATTTTGCCAAGTAAATCTGACATTCCCCAATCCTTCCGATTTCAGCTTTTGTATTCCTGGCTGGCAGGTAGAATATTTATCTACTTCCCTCAAAGCAATCTTAGCATGCTGTGGCAACCGATTACAGAGGAATGCAGGCACTGGGCCAGCATTGCTGGTTTATACTGAAACAGGAGCAAAAAAAGGGAGAGCTTTGCTTACAGTGCTGAGATCCGGTATCTCTCTGTCAGTTCCCCCACTGTTAGATGCTTTTGCATAGCAGTGATAACGAGTAATGCCTCCCAATAGGCAAATTCCTCAAAACTTAATGTGGAAGGGCTGGGAGAGGCGAAGAGGGAGTTGACTGCAGCACCTTATCAGGTCAGAGCTATGATCACAGTACAGCTGGACTGAGAAACAGGACAGAAGTCCAGAACTACTAATGTTTTTTTTTTCTTTAGCGTTTCTTTCACAACCCTGCCATACACCAGAAATATATTTGAAAGAAAAGGTATCAAAACAAAGACTACTTGAAAACACAATACTGTGTTTCTGGTTTTGCTTAGGACTAGTCAATTGACCAAAAGCAAGTAATACGGAAAATCAATGACAAAATAGCCCATTTCCCTGGAAAGAACTGATTGTCATGAGAGCTTCGAAGGAGAAATTAATTTGAAATCAATTCTTCAAACAATGTTGTCAAGCTTATTTTACCTCAGTAACTGAATAAAGTAGATTAACAACTTGATTCTGAAAGCTATTAGCTAAACCTTTATAGAGATTTCTAATATTTAAGCTTATGCTGTGATCAGTAACAAAGGTAATGACCACTATTCCAGATCGCCTACCCTAAATTACACCTCTATAAAAAAATACTCAGCTTAGTTTATTTAATTTTAATTGCTTTCCTAGTGCAAAATGTACCTTGTCATAACCAGGTAAGTGGTCTGCTTGCCCACAAGAGCTTTCTGAATGTGACATCAATATTTACACACGCTGAATGTACTCAACCCCCACCTGATCTTTGGAATCAAAGTACAAATTCTGGCCTATGCCATATACACTTTCCTACTATTAATAAAAGCTAGAATTTCACCTAAGTAAGTTTGTCCCTTGCAAAAATGTGGTGGGGATTCAACTTCCGCATGTAACGGGGATTAACTGCCAAATCTAGCCAAAACTTCACCAAAATTGGTAAGCAAGATATCTAACATTCAACCAGGGTAAATCCATGCAGTAGTATACAGTCCCCCTTTTGAAGCAATATGACAAGAACAGGAATGCTTTCAAAGTAAAGACAATTTTCAAGACTAGACAGACTTAAGTGGTAGAAGAGTTCTGTTGGGCACTGAACGCAATGACGGGCTGGCTGCCTACCCTCAGCCAGCAAACGCAAAGCGGCCAAAGAGAAGCACAGCAGCATGCTTGAAAGGGAACTCTAAGAGAACTTCATAGCAGAACTCTGGCTGGGAAGCAGTTCAAAACCTTGAGGAAAAAAATCATGAAGGGAACACCTCCTGGTGTGATTGTTATTGCATTCATGAAGAAAGGGCTTCTCTTTCCATAAATTTCAAAAGCATTATATCAGATAACGTTCAAATGAAAAAATAATTCAGAACTGATAAGGCTAATTGAATCAATGATTAGTGCAGGCTCTGAAGTATAGGGGGTTTCCAGTAGAATAAGCAGATCACCAGACATGAAAACAAGTACTGGATGAATAAAAGCATAATGGGATGAGTTGGAACAAAGCAAACAGTAACAAGAGTATGAGAGCAATGCAGAGAGTGGAAGAAAAAGAAATTAGATAAGATAGTGGAGTGGAGTTACCCAGTGTCTTTAAAACAATGAATAAAGTTTGTTCCTAAGGAACTAGATCAGAGCCAGGCCAAAAAAAAAAAAAAAAAAAAAAAAGATTTAGGATGGGTGATGTTCTCATTTGTACAAATTCCTACTGGCACCATAAAAAAGGGGGGGGGGGGGGGGGGAGGTTAGACCATCAATTACTGTGAATACAAGATGGGGTGGGGTTTTTTGTTGGGGTTTTGGTTGGTTGGTTAGGTTTTTTAATGCTCTTTGAAGTTTCAGCATCTTTTGTGGGTTTCCCTTCATAAATATTAGATAGCATGATTTCATGCTGAGGCTGAAATGTTTCCTTGACAGCACTGCTTTTTAGTCCTAGTCAATCTCAAACAATGTTATCTGCACAGCTGGGTAAGCAGTCGGATGCATCTCATTCAACTGTTTGGCATTCTCTTACTGCTGAATTTGTCATCTTTTTCTCCAACACTAAT
The DNA here is from genome assembly GCA_009819775.1 of Phoenicopterus ruber ruber. Classification (NCBI taxonomy): domain Eukaryota; kingdom Metazoa; phylum Chordata; class Aves; order Phoenicopteriformes; family Phoenicopteridae; genus Phoenicopterus; species Phoenicopterus ruber. Next base: position 98,110,708 of record CM020216.1, read on the forward strand.
CAAATACGTAGTGTACAGACAGCTAACAGTGACCGCATACGTACATTACCTTCTGTGCCAGACATGCACTACTACACTTAAATACAGACCTTAACTTCTTGTTTTCCAAACAGATAAGGTTTGACCTGCTGAAATATAAAATATTTTGCCAGCATTCACTTTTAACACTTCCAGACCAACTCTTCAGCTCCACCCTATTACCATCCACAGGAAGAGAAGGAAATGAAAACCTCAGAAGAACAAAGATGACAACTCTCTCCAGTAGCATTATTACAACCATCATCATAGACCATACTAACTACTTTCTTCCACCCCAAGCTTCCAACCATATTTCAGCATACAACAGTTTATCAAGCTATCATCTTCCTACTTCCAAGACCTTTATGCTCAATGACCAATATTAAACTATTATGGAAAAAACTGCCAATATTGTCAAAGATGTACAAAATTAAACTAGTACGCTGTAGTGTACTAAGCTTGTAAGAAAGAAATGTGTGAAGACACGTGGACTATGTCCATTCTTACTTGAATAGGTTGAATTGGAGGAATCATACTGCAATTTGCTCCATAAGAAAAACAATGTTAATATAACTGTTTTGATTAATTAATCAAACATTTGGAAGGCAAAGAGAGCAGGACATTACAACAGTTGAAGTAAAGTTAAGTCCTTATGAGGCTGTAGCACCTTTTCCTAAATTTCTGAGTCCAGCTACTAGTGAATAAGTTTATTCCAGTTCCCTCTTCATCAACTCTACTGTTACCAAGTCTAAGAAATTCAGTATCAAAACACAAGTCTCATTACAAATACAGTAAAGAAAGGATTAAAAATGTTTATGAGCAAAGGAGTCATGTATCTTTTGGAATAATATTGAAAGCCAAAATAAAGGAAATTAAAGGAAGAAAAGATAAAAATTTATCTTGGTTTATTACAGCCAACTAAGACCTCATTTGAAGAGTTACTTAAGAGAAAAAAAAAAACAAAAAACCAAAAAAAAAAACCTGCCTTTTTTCTGGGTAAAACACACCTTTTTCAAAAATTCAAAATGTGAGTTTCAGATGGCCACTTTCCTCTGGTTTCCAGCCATGCAAACCTCCAAAACTGGACCACAAACTAGCCTCTAAACCCGAGTTTGGAAGTGAGCCCTGGCTGTGCTGGGCCCCCACCGCCCCCAAAACGAGGAGCACCAGAGCCCCAAACCCTGGCACACCCCTGCCCATGCTGCAGCAGCAGTCCGACGCCATTAAACCACGCTGTGCTGCCGTTGCTAAAACCAAACACAGAGGTTCAAGCAACTCATTAACCACAAGGCCATAATTACTCGCCAAGGCACGAGAAGCAGGTTCACAAAGAACGCCAAGAGATGGTGTTTCCAGCGCACCTGCAAACTCTGCTAGTGCAGCAGGTTCGCAGCCTTGTCGCTGATAACAAACCCTGGGGGAATCCTGTGCCCTGCCTGCCTGGAGAAAATGGACTCATTGCCAGTAGCGGGCATTTAAGATCACCAACTTCTTTATTTTAGGGCTAGGCCATTGGAGGATCTTTTCTCCCTTTCTTCCCCATCCCACCAAGGGAAGCTGTCACCTACACCGTTATATTTGTAATTGTGCAAACAACTGTTAATTATACATCTAGCTATCAGTGCAGAAAGGTGACAGCACACCAGTGCCTGAAGCAGCGCTATCTGTTTGAACACGGCCTGTGATGGCTCCAATTATGCTAAGGAGTCAGGAAAGAGTAAGAAACATCAACACCGAACATCTCACAGGCAAGCACAATGAAACACCTTGCTCCCCAGTTCAAGAACAGGTCCTGAAGTGGCTAGGTGCCAGGGAAAAAAAAAGGTTGATCTAAATGCAAAGAGAAAGAAAGATATCGAACAATAAAAGGAAAAAAAAAATCAATAGCAACAACACAGGAGGTAAACAAATAAAGTTTTTACTGAAGAGAAATGCTGACCTTGTAACTGTTTTTTCCCTGCTGAAATGCTTTTACTAGCTAAGACAACTGTAGTGGTTTCCCCTTAATGAAAAAAAAAAAAAAAAAAAGGGAGAGAGCCTGAGAGTAACAGCCAAATTCAGAGGTAAGGGAGGAGTCATTATAAGACAGGCTTATAAAGTATACCCATATATATGTATGCCGCTTTGATTGCAAAGTCGAGCATTTGAAACAGTATCCAAAAGTTGCTAAATAAGCTCAACCCAAATCATAACTAAGCCAAGTAGACCCTACACTTAATTTTGCATGCAAGTCAGTCACAGGTTAATACACAAGGTTTTGAATATTTAAGTATATTTTCCCATGAAGTAGCTCACAGGTCTTTGTTACCTCCAGTAAGAGACACTAAAGTTCCATTCTGAAAGTCAGGTCTAAATTTTTAGGTTTTCTGCTGCATTGTACACATTTCATGTATTATATGCACAGACACCACCATGCTAACACAGATCGTATGATTATTTCCTGAGGCAGTACACAGCAGAATTTCCTTGGCATAATTTGAAAGGCTAGTCAGCATGCTGTTACAGGGAATGCCAAAAGAGTACATCGACTTTTGAATGATTTCTACAATGAACTGCTGGGACAAACCCAAAAAGACTTGCTACAGGAAGCCCAGCCACTACAGTTGGCCGTTTGGGGGGGGTGGGGATCAAACCCCAGGACTTCTATACGTTTCAAGACACTTTGAGGTAGATATCTCCACTATTTATAAGTTTGTTTCAACATGCTCAATTTGTTCTGCAACAAATATATCGAACATGTATATTATGTGTCTATATATATACACACAGAGCCATAAAATCTTCATTCAGGCATTCATCATTTACATATAACCAACAATAAAGCAAAAAAAAGGTATTTGGTACTACTAGTCAAATGCTTTCTGATGATTTGAAACTAGGTTTTTAAACACTACTCTAGCAGTATGGTATACATCAAGCAAAATCCTATAGGAGGCAGCTTGACTGAGAGCTCTTTCCTCATTTTAGACTCTGCTCTCGTACAAATAAAAATAACTGAGTATCAGTATTATAGCTATTTCTCTAACATAGAACAACAGTGTCAACTCCCTTAATAAGGGTATCATTGTGTGGTGGTAAAGTTTTGCATTGGTGGACTAACTTATTTCCCACATTTATTTTCAGCAGAAGAAAATTCTATTATTTTAACAAGATTAATGATATTTTCATTAAGCTATCACCAATATTTTAGGAAAAATATGGCTATATATGACCCAGATCACAGAATCATAGAAAAATCTAGGTTGGAAGGGATTTCTGGAGATCATCTGGTCTAACTGTTCTTGAAAGCAGGGCTTTAAAATAGGTTTTCCAAGGTCCCATCAGGTCAAACCTTGAATATTTCCAGCAAGGAAGAATCCACCGCTTCTCTAGGTAACCTATTCCAGGGTTTAATAGTTCTCAAGGTAAAGATTTTTTTCCCTTATATCCAGGCATCTAATGTAAAAAAAACCAAACCAAACCAAAAAAAACAACCAACGAAAAAAACCCCAACCCAACAAAAAAACCCAAACACCAACAAAAACCAACAAAGCACAAACAAACAAAACAACATAAGAACCCTCCAATAAAAGTAGGAATAAACAGTTTAGTACACTAACAATTTCATCCTCAAATTTCAACACACTAACCTAATGTATCGCATTGTCCGACAATACAGTCTAAGTATAAAGACTGAAATCTCTGTATTGCAGAAATTATCCAACACTGGACAACTGTCATGTCTTAACATTAGCAATGCAGCAGGAACGGACAGGCATTAGAAGTCAACGTCTGCAGAATATTTATTTCAAGTAACTACAGTTTATGATATATGTAACTGCTCAAGTTATTTATTTATTATTGAATAATTTGGTAATATATCAGTGACCCCTTTCGGTGGCTCCCTCTGGCACCATTCACTATCCTACTGAGTACCATAGGCATGCCAGGACGCCTTTGCTCATGTATGTACTACTACTCTCATCCCTTAGGATCCTAGGTTGCCACCTCTCCAAGCCTCGTCCTCTCTTCTGCTACCAGACCCCAAGCTTTTGAGTCCCACACATGCTTCCGTACTGCCAGTCCCCTCTCGTCTTGCCCAACCATTAGTTAGAGGATGTAGCATGAGGTAATGTAGGTAGTGGTTGAACCCAAGTCAAGCACCTGCTCACTCATTGCCCTGTGGGCAAAATAATATATACACCTGCTGAGCCTCACACTGAAACCCCAATCTTTAGGGCAGGCACTAACCTCTTTATATAGTTCACAGCTTAATGTCTTTAAGGCATCTCAATTTATTTTTTTTTAATAACATTTGTTGAAACTAACCAACAGAGTCAGACGTTACTGGAGTAGGGATGGACAACCAGTATGCTCTTCAGACAACAAAACAGACTCAAGAGTTGAACGCTCATTTGATCCAACGTTGTTTTAGGTCACTTGACAGGACATCAAAGCTAAAAGTATTGAAGAAACAGAAACTTTCACCTTGCTTACTCGTCACACATCAACTGCCAAAAGGGATCTCAACGGATGGAAAAGAAGGAGACTAATAAAGCCAGGTTTGTCGCACTGTCTGACCTCACCTGCTGGCAAGAGGCACATTCGCCAATCACCTTGAAGCTGCCATCTAATCAATCCAGTAAAACAGGCTTCTTTTTATTACTTGTGTTAAGAGTTCAAGTTTGCCTTATAACGTACAGCAAATGGTTGTAAAGCCAGTTTTTCTCCTCACTGCCACAAAGCAAAGCAAACGAGCTTCAGGGAACGACACAAGCCATCTCTAACCAAGAAAGGCCATTACACAAGTCTGGGTAGGTGCACCTGGCAGCTGAGGAACATCAATACGCACAGGACTGACCCAGTGCTGCAACCATTCACACAACCGAGGTCACACTTAAGGGAACACTTTCTTCAGAGCACCTGTAACATTTGGCCTACAATCAACTTTAGCAGAGAAAGTTAAAAGGATAAGCATGTTATTTTGGGCTTAGAAGTAATTTTACTTAATTAAGTAGTGGAGGGGATGAAACCAAGTTTGGCATTTCAGTTAATGTTTTCTGTTTACAAATGTTTGGGGGATGGAAAGCAGAGGGAAAAACAGGGGACAAAAGAAAGCGCTACTTTTGCCTTTGGTAAATGAGGTGATAAAAAAGCTACAGTGTTGGGCACTTGGCAGACTGAGCAACATGCAGATTTATTTTCTTCATACCAGCTTAACACAGCTTATATTTGTCTTTGGCTGCTTGCTTTGACACCCAAAAGAGACGTTTTAAACCAGTACTCTTATACGGGGAAAGATTTACTTCCTGGGTAATTAGAGAAAACCAAACACAGATGACCCAAGCGTACAACATGACACTACTCCAAGTCAGTCAAACATAGCACACACTGGTTAACAAGTAACAGAGTTTGTCACTGATAATAGTAACAGAATCTCTTGCTCTTGAGAGTGCCCGATGACAGAGCTAACTTTAGACCCCCGTACATCAGATTCTAGAGGCTCACTTGTGAAAACTGCGGTTCAAATCATTAACTAATCTCAGCAGATGCGACTGGAAAAGTATGTTATCCATCAAAACTCCTTTCAAGGGTCACAGTCCTCCTTCACAATCTAGGGAAAATGGGTAACACATTATAAGTTTGATTTCCTATATAAAAAGATCACAACTCCTCTACAATCATTTTGCTCCAAGAGGATGTGGGGGTTTTTTGAACATTATTTATATCATGTTATCAGAATCAAGAATTCGACACAAATAACAGCAAATAATTCTAGTGATACATTATCTTTATTACTACCTCTATTCTGTATATACCCATCTTCATATTTCACTGAATCATACTGTTTGATCACCACAAAACCTTTGATTGCTCACAAGTCAGATATATCTGTTTAGAAACCAGGTATAGTCAGATAAGTGACACTTACTGTAAAACCAAATGTACCACTGTCTCAAGATCTGAAGCCAATATACTCAGCTCTATATAAATTAACATGTAATAAACAGGGTTTACCAGTTTACCACAGATTTTAAACAACTCTGTAATCGTGTTCTTCAGTTCATATCGATGAGGAGAAGTAACCAATTTTACATTATAGAACAATGTTAAGTGTAGTACTTCCATCATATCAAAACGTAAGAATTTCACAATTAAGAAAAGAAAGGAAAAAAAAAATCCCCCAATGAGAGAAGCAGGAATGTGTTTCAGCAGCCAGGCCACAGTGAAAACCTGGAGCAGGGCTTCCAGCAGTTTTGCTCTACACTCAGGTAACAAAACAAGTAATCCTTGGAAAGAGGCAACAAGCTTCTTCCTAGAATGCTCAGTGAAACACTTGGATAGAAAAGAAGAAACAAAGAGTCTCCTATCTTTACCTAAGGAGTTAGAAATTAAGTGTATAAATTCACCTTCACGTTATGTAATATATTGATCAGGAATTAAATCTCTAAGGAAATGATGAAAAAAGTATTCAAAGCACTGTATTTGTGCTCGAGCGTTTACCAAACATGTGCAGCTTGTGTCAAAAGGGTAATATCACACCGCATAGCCCTCCCTTACTATTAAGTGCATAGATAGTTTGACTGCAACAAGATGCCAAAGGTCCTATACCGAATGCAACTGCGTATTTGTAAATAGCCAGTTGGGGGGAGGTTGTGGTGGTGGTGGTGAATTACTGTGTAAGAATGTAGCAGAAAAGCACATGCTATTAAAAAAAGTTGCCTGTTACCATTATGCTGGCAGATAGGCGTTTGTTTCCCATTTTGAAGACACGTGATGTTGCAAGCCTATGCATTCAGCTACAACAAAAGTATGATGCTCCCTACTCATTCCAGGGAGATACCACCTGATACACACAGTGCACTGGCTAGAAGAAGAATGCTGTTAGTTAGTTAAGTGCTGCTTAATTGAATAGTAACAGCACACTCACATGCTCCATCAGTTCTTTGGTACCTTTGCTCAAAGGTACCACATATCAGGACAGAATGAAAAGTTTAAATACTTATCTGAAAAATAATAAAGTCATATTTGCTCAGAAAACGCGTAAGACAGAAGAAAACATAACCTTTCCCATTATTAAACACTGAATCACTTCCTAGTTACCAAAAAACCACTGAGTTCCCCTTAATCCTGGAGCCTTATCAGCTCCCAGGTGCCAAACCACCAGCTTCCTTCAGATAGATATCTCACTCTCCAGGTGTGCATTTTCAATACAAATAGGAAACATATATAACCAAAGCTGGAGAACAAACTTAAAATCCACTGAATTTAAGGAACAGAAAGCTACAATTAAGACAGCTGCTTTACTATAAGAGTATCGCTGGGGAGTTCTGAAATCTGTCAGGGATTTCTGGTCTCTTGCCACATCAGTAGTGTGCCCTGACTGGCGCGGTCCCACAGACTTTCCCTCAGCTTATGAAACTTTCTGGCAACTACTTCAAAGAACAACTGTGTTGCTAAAGTCAAACAAATCTAAAAGCAAGAAGAATCAGTTGCTGAAGGTTTTTTGGTTTTTAATAAAAAAAGCTCCACCATGGCTGCAAATATAAAAAACCACTTGTGTGCAGTCTTATTAAAAGCTACTGTTAATTTAATATACACGGAGTACAGTATCACAAGTATTTTCACAGGTGAAGAGTTGCCCAATATTTACAAATCTGAATTTTCTCAGTAACACCTCAAATTGCTTATTACTCTTGGAGTAAAATGGAAAGTATTGATCCCCTCCCCAAAACTGGTCCCCACAATTATATATTGTAAAAAAATATTTATAATTCTATCACTGGCTTTCAAAATCATAACAAACAGCCATCAAATGCTGCGTACCTCAATGGCCAGCCTAAGCTGTGTGGTTCTACTATTTTTTTAAAATTATTTTATTAAATACATGGACAGTTTAAGTTCTTAACTAGGTATTCAAACTCACACGTGACTAAATTCTTAGCAACTCTTTCAGATGTCACACGAAACAAATTATATTTACAGAAATATGTCTTGAAGGGGAAAAAGGTTTATAATCCTTAATAAAATAGGATCTTTCTGTAAAAAGATTCCCAAAAGACAAGATCTCTTTTCAAACTAATCCTGAATAATGTACAAGATTAGTTTGGGTAGAGCATAAGCCACTCTCAAAATCAAGTTCACCAATGAGTTTCCATCAAGCGAAATCTGTGACACTATTTTTACCAGGTATCTGAGAAAGCCATAGTTGGAGGTAGCAATGGGTTGAACAGAAACTGAAATCGCAGCCAGGCTTTACATATCATTCAAGTTAACAGGAGAATGGCTCTAATAAACAATTACATCGATTGATAAATTAATTGAGAGAATCAAGATTTAAAATTGAGTTAGGCATATGCAAGGGTGGAAATGTCAATCAAACAACGGTAGTCTAGAGAGTGCCATGCGAAAGAGTGAACTATCAGAGTTCAAGAACTTGATCTCCTTAAAGCCTTCTGATAATTAACAAAATCCATTGACATACCAGACCCAAAAATAAGAAGCCAGGGACATGATAAAAGTTTGAACTACACCATAACTATGGAGTTAATCCACACTACAGGCCAGGATGTTAGACAATTTTTTTTAAACGAGTTTCCAAGGCGCTTTAATAAATCTTTACTGATACATATATATGGCTAGAAGTATGTGCATGTCCTGGCAAGGGAAACACCACGATTGGGCAGGTGGTTTTCCCAGGGCAAGGCTCATCCCCGGCACTCCGGGTGTGCTGACCCCTGCAAAAACTAGCAACTGTCCCATCCTATAACAACCACTGGCAGCCAATCAGGACAACCTGTGCTCACTAGGTTGCTCAAAGATGCCTTTCTTTCCTATAGTAAACATGGGCTAACACATTCTGAAATAACTACATGAAGATAAGGCAAGCTGTACTTTAGCATGTGTTAGCTGATCTTCAACTTGACCAAAGTACAACCTGCTTTATCTACAGACTAGAGATTTTTTAATGTGTTATTTAGAACATTAGCAACATATTCAAGAAGTTACCCTCTTCCAGAGAAACCACTAGCATTGAAGCAACCACAGCAATCAAATAATCCTTGCATGCACTTAATTTCAGGTACATGTCCAAGTTTGCCTACAACCAAAAGCTGTGCCTCTACCTGTACTACTATAGTTCAAGAAGTGCAGTCCTTTCCCATCTATGCAAGAATACAAAACCACCCAGAAAACTGCCAAAATTATGAAAAGCATTTTATACTGATACAGATGTAGAAATAGAAGCCAATTGCACATACATCCAATACTTGGGATAAAAATATTGAGCTTTAAAAGAAACCACCAAAACTCAGTGAAAGAGCAGCGATCAGACCTCTGCATACTCGGGGCTGACCCCTGGGAGACGCCCCATGTCGAACAACAGGATCCACATTCACACAACTGTAGGCAAAACAACACAAGAACAACACTACGGTACAAAACCCCACGCGTATACAAGTCACAGCTCAGGCTCACAGCTTTGATTCATAAAATGCGTCATTCCACACAGTGTAACGATATCACATAACTTGCTAGGGAAATAGCCATGGTTACTCATCACAGCTTGGTGATATGAACCACTTGCTTTCCATAACACTACACACACCAGATCAGAATCTGTCTGGGGGTGGAGGGAGAGGACAGTGGGAAATCAATGAACAAGATGTCAAATCGTAACTACTTTGGTACTTCAAAGTGCAAACAAAACAGCATTTGACTTAGTACAGAAATACTTTACTGTTGATTTTGGTTGCTTACAATTGCTCTTTTTCCAAAGCTATTTTTTAAAGTCTTGTTTAGGTTAAAAAAAAAAAATCTGGTTAACAGTGTAAATAATAAATGACTTAGAAAAGGAATTTTTTGTTTCTCGATACACAAAAAATGAAAAGGAAGCTTTACTTTGTGCATGTTATGTTTTACTTGGTATTTAAAACATATCACTGACGCATCCAGCCTTGGTTAGTATTACTGGCATCTGTCAGAATCACTAAAATTAAAGCTGCTACCAAACCATTGGAACCCCATTTGCCAGCTACAGACGTTGAAGCATTTTATGATTTCACACCAATTTTACCATTTCTTCTCTTTCAGAAAACAAAGAATAAAAATGACGCATACTTCAGTATTGCCCACCTTACCATTTCAGAAATGAAACCTTTTAGCTTATTTGAAAGGTTATGTGAACTTAAAGGAAGAGTACATAATTAGTTTCGTATTACATTACAACGGAAGAGCACAGCAGAGTTCAAATCACTTTCTGTACATCCAGTTTTCTTCTTCTTGCAGAGAACTTAAGAATATATTGACTCTGTTTTCACCTCAAATGATGAAAAAAATGCTTGAACCCCTTGTAAAACTTTACCACCCACTATGATAACACACATGTATGGGTTTGAATTAAGGACTGGTTTTTGCTCCCGTTTTTCATTAATTTCTACGAGCAACATCACTAAATCTTAGTGAGGAAGCTCTAAAAAGAAAAACAAGAGATCCCTATGACTGGTAAGTTACTACCTTAATACTGTACAGTAATGATTAAGAATAATTACCTAACCAGCTTCAGAGTGCACAGACAACTAGGTTGAATTAGGAAGATAAAAGCTGGCTGTTGATAAAGATGATAGAAAGTAGGTGGCCATGACAGGGGTTACTACATTACCTCTTGAAACATAGTGAATTGGTCAATAGAAGCAAGCATGTGGCATGTATTTCTACTCTGTGACGCAAGGAAAAGTATCTGTTTCACTTTTGGAAGGCAACACCTTTCAAAAAGCCCCAAATCCCTTCTGCTAGAAAAGGGATTATGATCACTTAGCTTGAAGTGCTCCTCTGAATTTCAGATTCCGAAAAACAGTGTTTCCTCGGCAGGGCTTTTAGTCATACTTCAAAGCTCGGGACACACTCTCTCTCCCCAACGTACGTAAGCACTGTAAGTGCTTGTATGAAACCTAAACTCACCAAGAGAGGCAAGTGATGAAATTACAGCCAACATGGTAGATTAATGTATGGCTGTACCACATGCAAGCTTCACTGTTTCTTGTGATTTCCATTTTGTCTGTAAAACTGCATTACTTCTCTACCATTCTTTAATCTTCATATCAATGAGTGATTTGCAGAAGTTTAACAGGGGGAACCTAGTCACAGAAATCAATCAGATTAACCCAATCCTAATGATCTCCATTTCAAACAGAGGCAATTAGGATAATGCGCTGGCTTCAGACTAAGGGCCTACAGCCTGCAGAGATCCACTGCATCCCTCATGCAGTGATACGCTTTCCTGTTAAATCAGTGGTGAGGATGCACAGAACAACTGTGTCATTGGACAATGACACATGCTAAGACAAGACAGCAAGGCCACATGAGAAGAGGAGAAGGCCCTCGAACGGTGGAAGTGTGCCAGTCAAAGCCACAGGAACTCTCAGAACGGTGAAAACCTTTCTGCTTGTATCTTTTCCAATGTTTTTTTTTTCTGGAAACTGATTTAAAAATACCTCACATCTTATTGAGGAGGGCCAGATGGAGAATCTGTATTCCAAATGTATGCCCAGAGCCCAGATTTTGCTTAGACTTCTCAAACTTGCAAGCCAAGAGCACGCGGGACTCGCCAGATGAACAACAGTACAGCAGTATTTCGAGCACCTACGAGGTTTTGAAGTTTCTCTTGAATCTTCCTGGCCCAGCAGATGGGAACCTTTTGTTGCCATTACTCATTTGCAATGTTTAGAAATCTAAAACAAAATCTAGCAGACAGGCATGACCAGACTTCAGCATCACGGTGATTTTGGCACAGCTCAAGTGACTGAATTACATAAGGAAGCATCAGGGTTTTCCTTAGGGAGAAGGCTCTTCAAGATTTTGAATGCAGTTCGCCAACAAGAGTAATGTAAAAATTAAAACCAAAAAAGCTTTATAAAAAGCAAGTTATTGGAGAATGTTTTCTATATTTTCTGGTTTACTAGCATTTCATGAAGTATCTTCTGTGCATGGATACGAAAGGAAGAAAGAAAAGGAATACGAAGTCCTACACAGGACACGTGACTAAGTTTCATTTCACAATGCTAACAATAGAAATAAGAACTCATGGTAAGGTTCAGTAGACGCTGATATGAAGGCAATGGTATCTTAGGGTATGGGGAGATTAGAATAAATTATCTCAAGATAAGTCAGGATGGAACTTGCAGCACATCTGTTACTCCACTCCAAGTGCCTCTGCGCCTGCTCTTTCCCCTCAGTAAACACCCTGACAGAAGAACAACTAACCTCCCATTAATTCACACTTGTCATGCGGCAAGACCGTACACACCTTCTGATTTTTAGGCCTTGATAACAAGAAAACACTATAGCTCATGAAAAGCATCCAACTCCAAAACAAAACTGCAGGTAGAATGTTTCTGGCTGATACTGACACTTCCATGTAGCCTGGACTAAGTTGCCTAAACCCTGCCATTCCTGTGGTCTTAAGATACAAGCCCAGTTCAGAATTACCTGTTGATTGATTTGGGTAGCTTCCTACTCAAGTGAGAGCCGTCCCATGTTCTAGCCCAAAGTATCTGATGCTCCCGTCAGGGGGATTCTCACCACAAGCCAGACACCTGCAAGCTGGATGCACTAGTGCTCATCAATGTCATGCCAAATCCCCCTTGTTGGCTGACCTCGTGCACTTAACACCATAGAACAAAATATACATTGCACTGCTACACGTAGGTAGCCAGAAGATAAGAGAAACCTAAGAAATGCCTCAAACTAACATCAATATGAGGAGCAATTAAAATAAATAATTTTTGCTTAGTATACTCAAAGCTGTAGTTCTGGGAAAACAACTGAAAAATGTTGTTCTCTTGCTTTTCCACTTCAGTGCAAACTTTTCAGTAGATGACCACACACTGTTGCCTCTGACAGCAACCAGTTCTCAACTTCATGGTTATAAAGCTTATGGAATTGTTTCACATTCAAAAAAACATGCCATGATGTTCCTACAAAACTTACAATGCACATTTACCGTATTTAAAATAATATGGTTGGTAACAATGGTCCTCATCACCATTAAGCTTCAATTTACTTTTAACTGCTCAATTTGTAATGAACAAATAGCCCTATGTATAGATGCCAGCATGGCAAATATTATTTGTGAACACACAAAGTGACAAAAGAGAAGAACTGCTCACTATACCTGCATTTAGTCTACCTTGGAGAATTTAACATTAATGGCTTCTGTACGCACCACTTCTAGTGCTGTGCCTATGTAAGGTTACTCTTTTAGTGTTCATGTAAAGCTATTATTTACCCATCAGTACAAAAAGTAGGTCACAGCTTAGAAATATATAGAATCATTTAGGTTGGAAAAGAGCATTAAGATCATTGAGTCCAACCGTTAACGTAGCACTGCCAAGTCCACCACTAAACCATGTCCCGAAGCTCCTCATCTTTTAAATACCTCCAGGGATGGTGACTCAACCACTCCCCTGGGCATCTTGTTCCAGTGCTTGACAACCCCTGCGGTGAAGAAATTTTTCCTAATATCCAATCTAAACCTCCCCTGGCACAACCTGAGGCCGTTTCCTCTTGCCCTATCACTTGTTACTTGGGAGAAAAGACTGACACCCATGTCGCTACAACCTCCTTTCAGGGAGCTGTAGAGAGTGATAAGGTCTCCCCTGAGACAACTGTATGGAGAACTGTGTTATAATACTGACTATTAAAAAAAATACCCAAGATCTTTAGAAATTAGTTTCTATTTTAGACCACTGGAGTGGATGAAAACAAGATTTATCAGATGACAAGCCATGAACATATGCAAGAAGGTGATGTTACTACCACACTACCTTTTTCATTATCATATTCGGCATTAAGCATATTACACCAATACTACAAATTGATAAATTAAGAAGCAATTACGGAGCTTTCTGGATATGCTATTAAATTACAAAGTTCACTTAGCCAGAATCTTATTACAGTCTTAGTTTGTACTAAAAGTACTTTGGAGGCGTAGGGGTAAAAAGTTAAGTATCATACAGTACAACATGTCACTGTGATATTACCCAAAATTTCTGTCCTGAAATCATGAACTAACTGTCCCAGTCTTAGAACATGCAAAAAAGGCGATAATGGACACATAAAAAATGCTTATTAAATCACAGAGAGAGAAGACAAGTGTTAAGAGTTTTTCGAGGAATCCACTGCCAGCAATGTTAGAGTGTTTAATGAAACGAAATCAATCTTATCAACACAACTTGGTTCTTCAAATGAGCTGTTTTGTTAAGTGTACTTAGAAATACATGGAATATTACATTTTTCTTATGAACTAAAAAAAAAAGATGTACTAGACATTTGTCACCAACCCATCAAGACATTTTTGCCACAAGACAGTGCCAGAGAATGTCAGCATCATAAAAATTTAGTATTTGTGTTTCATTAGCAAGTTTTTCCAGATATGGTAATCAAGCAGACTTTTCTTCCCCACAGTCCTGTTTGTTAACGGTTTCTTTTATGATCAAAACCACCCAGGTAATAGGGACAATTTGTTTCTTCTACAGATAAATTTAAAAAAAAGCGAAAGTGCAACTCCCCTCCAAAGCTAAGGAAGTATTCTACATATCTAAATTAATTTTTTATAAATGTTTTTTCTGTGCAATACTATGCAAAATTAGTACTTCAGTAATACATATATTTCCACCAAAAAGACAGTTTTGGATGATCAAAGTGGCAGTATCAGTATTTAATATTATCAAAGCACGAATTTTCTCTGATTTCTATTACGTAGGTATTAGAGCAGGAGCAATTTGTATGACAAGCTGTACAGCCACAAGGGAAGCAACCATCCTAGCAGGGAAAACTAAAAAAAATCTTCGAAAGAGAGGAAAGCAGCAGAAGGAGAGGCTGACTAATTACTTCAGATAATCTCAGTAAAAAGAGGAAATGAGAAATGCCGTAACATTAATGGGAATTTTATATTAAAAGAAATATCATCTTTTACTGTCGTCGCATCTGTTTCACAGCACCAATAAGGTAACTTGTTTTCACACTTCACGTATATTTACATATTACATGCATGTTAGATATATTATGGGTATGTTATGTATTGGAGGTTATTGTATCTCCGCACTATAAGTCTGCACCCAAAATGCTGAAAGTAACTACTGTGGAGACCCGGCAGCCTTTGAGGTGAGGCAGCTCCTGATACAGCACCACAAACTACTTATCTCAGGGCTCTGAGTTTTGATCCCTTGGCAGACCCGCGCTGAGCAGCCGTCCGTCCGTCCGTCCGTGCGGACAGGGGCACGGGCAGGGCCGGCGGCGCTCCTCTCCTAAACCCGCCTAAGGCACTCGGTGCTCGGACGGGATCGAAAAAACTCTTAGCCGAGGTGCTCCGCCAACGATTTGGGGGAAGAAAAGGTCGGATGAGGGAAGGAGCCAAACCCGCCCCATGAGAAGAGTCAGCAAAGGCAAGCGCGGGAGCGAGCGGGGACAGGACGGGACCTTCCCCCGTCCCCCCCCCGGGACCCGACGGCGCCCACCTGCCCAGTCGCCGGGCCGCAGCACCCTCATACCCCGCTGAAAACGCACGGCGCGGAGGGGAACCGAAAACCGAGGGACCCCGCGAGGCAGCCCGCTCCCCGGGGCGCCCCGAGCAGCCCGCTCCCCGCCGGCACGGCACGGCACGGCACGGCACGGCGGGCTACAGGCTGACAGCCAGCCCGGCACCGCCGCTCACCTCCCCGCTCGCTTCCCCCCTCGCCCCCGCTCCAGCCCCGCCAGCCGCCGGGAGCAGCCCTCGCCCCCGCTCTGCCGCGGGGCCAGCAGCCAGCCTGGCACCGGCACGGGGCCAGCTGCCCGCCCGGGCGCTCCGCCGGCCGGCCAGGGAGGAGGAGGGAAGTGCGGGGGCGGCCCCGGCGGCGCCAACTTTCCCCGCAGCCCGGCTTCCGCGCCCCGCGCCGCTCCCGCTCCCGCCGCCCCGCCCGGTACCTGCCGCACCGCCCCGCGCCGCCGCCGCCGCCCCGCTCCCCCAGGGGGCGCGGAAGGCCGTTACGGCCGTTGCGGCCGCCGCCACCGCGCAGACCGAGGCGAGCAGGTGCGGAGCGCGAGACCACGGAGCCGACCCCGCTCCCGCCGCCGCCGCCGCCGGCTCCTGCGCCTGGGCTGGGCGGGCGGGGCGGGGCGGCGGGGAGCGCGCCCGCCCGCCCGCGCCCGCCCCCTAGCGGAGCGCCCGGCCGGGACTGGCCGCACCCCCCACCGTCCTCTACTCCCCGCTTCGGCTCCACTCGGATTCCTTCGGCACCTTCCGCCGCTTCCGGAAGGGGGAATGGGAGAGGCGGGGCGGGGGGGTGAACGGGAGCGGAGTCACCCCTGGGGGGGGAGGGAGGGGGTGAGGGCTGGCCCCTCACTCCCCTCACCGCCCCGCGGTGGGCGCGCATGCGCCTTGGCGGGGGCTGCCTCGCGGGCACCTGTGCCCGCACGGCGGGGCTGCCCGGGGGGCCGCTATGGCCGCCCCGGTCCCTCCGGTGTCCCTGTCCCAGCGGGAGGGCAGGGCCTGCTCCCCGAGCTGCCCCGCCTGCGGCGTGCGGGCTGTACCTCCTGGCTGCGGGGCGCGTCGGAGTTTTAGCGCGCTGCTTCCGAGGGTAGCACGAGATTGGCGAGGCCCGCCTCAGCCGCTTGAGGCCCGGGCCGGCTGACAGACTCCGCGAGGAAACGAGGAACCTGGCCTCTACTTGCGTTATCGCCGGGGTTAGCAACGAGGCAAATGCAGAGACATGCAAAGTATCATCAAAGAAAGCGGTTTATAGCACACCCCACCCGCTCGCTTCTCCTGATGGGAGGTGGACGGGTCTGTCTGCCGGCGAGGCTGGGGGCTGAGGTCCCCAGAAGGCACGGGGAGGCGTGCCATGTCTCCTGCCTTCCTCTCACTTTCCAACTTCTTACAGGGCTTGCTGCAGCACCGTGCAGAGGGATTAGCTCAGGTCTTGCAAGCGGTATAACTGTGTCAGAGCCACTCTACACCCATGCTAATTAACTGAGCCTTTCAGCAGAGCTAATTAACTGAAGCAGAATGCCTCAATGGCCAAGCAATCCGGTGGTATGTTTTCTCCAGTGGCAAAGCCGGTTAAAGAAATTTCCAGATGCTTGTTCCTGCCATTGTGGCACAGTTATGCTAATGCAACTGTAAATGAGATCAATGAAACAGTCCAGGTTAAAGCATGCACAAAAACTCTGCGAAAATGTGTGAAACTTGGACATTATTTTCCTGATCTGTTTTGGACTCTGTTCTCAAGACATCTCTGTTAACACAAATGGCAGGGGTGGGAGCAGGGAGAGAGTGAACTGCTGTGCCAGAAGCTCCATGCAAGAGACACAGATCCAGAGAAAACCAGAGACATGCCAGAGAAAAGCATATCAGACTATTCTTTCACGTGGCTATATAGTTTCAAATTCCAAAATTGCCCTTTCCAAAGTTAATTTAGGGATCTCTGGGCTGCATTGCATAGTATAAATACGCCTGCAGTGGAGATGTGGCTTTACAAAATGCAACTTGGCTCTTGCAGTCTGCTTGCTCTGTACTGCTCATCTAGTCACCAGTTTGCTGGCTAGTTTAGGTAAAGTAATTTGAAGGTAGCAACTCCAAATGCAGTGAAGGCAGGAAAATGGGAGCCAGTTTGTGCATGTCTACACAGTACTGCCTATCTAAATTTGAGTACTGGGAGGAGCATAGCTATATCGCACGTTTTCCCACCAGGGACAATGCACACTGCTGCTCAGCATGGCTGATTCACAGGGTTTTTCAGATTTCCTGCAGATTCCTCTGGACAGTTCTGTCTTACGCTCTTAAACATGTTCATTAATGCCTACCCTGAAGAGCGATCTATCCAAAAGACTTGATTAAGGAAGCCATCTAATAATCTAATCCCTCTTCATTTATAAAAGGTGCATAGACTTAATCTTCCACACATTTAAATCCTAATGAAATATTCAAAGTCGGCAGGCTTCATTCTACTTAACTGGTTCTGAGACTCAAAGTGGGAATAAGTTCATTTGTTAAGTCTGTAACATTCCTCCAGAATGTGAGAATATTTTACTCTGGAATGATAGAGTTTGTAGAAAAGCACTGGCATTGCCATCCCAGATCAGCCCATTAGGTCAGTGTGTTTCCACCAGAACCTCTCCTTAATGAGTGAGGATTAGACCCATCTAACACTTTGTGTGCCATGGATGAAAGTTAAACTTCCTTTAAACTGATATTTTGCATTTTCCAAACAGTCAAAGTACTTTGTAAGCAATAGTCATCACCTCTTCCTTTAGAGGGAATGCAGTAAAATGTGCTACATAACAGACACATGAAGTTAACACATGGCTGAAGGCCAAGCTGCTGCTGCCCATATTAAAGGTTACTGCATCTTGCCCTCCACATAGTCCCATGTAAGTCTATAGGAGCGTTGATTTAGTGACATGATAGCCAATACATTCCAGTTAATCATAGTCTGGGCCTGATGACTTTCAGAGATGAAATACGAGTGTATCAGGCATTTGATGTAGTTGTACAATTCCTATGTTTCCAGTAGGACCAAAGCTGTGCAGCTAGACAACTCATTACAACATCAGAAATTACACTGTTGAACCTTGAAGGAAATACGTAATCCCAGTCTTCCCATATGTTAAAACTATTACCTGTTGTATCAAGTACTGTCAGTCATACTCGTGAAGAAGAGTATCCCCTGCTCTGTTGACTGGGAGTTGCAGATTTAATGGGAACAAACAACAGCTTTCTATTACACGCAATTACTTACAGCTCCGAAATTCTGTTCTTGGAAAGCACTTTCATAAATTCCTTGGTTGTATGGAAAGGCAGAGAGTCCTATACTGATTAAGAGCAGGGAAGAGAAGAAGGAATAAAATAGCTATGATTGCCACACACAGGATACCATAGGAGTGCTAGTGAATTTCTCCCACCAATAGATGATCTCTCCCACCAAATGTGGTATCAGCTAATAACAAAATAGCTGTTTCAAAAGCACTTCTGTATGTGAGTGTTCCTATGCATCACCTATTTGTTAAAAATGTGCTAAATTAGATAAATATGAATTCATTACCTGTAAGTCATTTTCCTATCACACAATCAAAAATGTGGACAAAACACTAATTCCATTAAAATAACATCCTGAAATTAAAAAGAAAAAACAGCACTCCCCTCCAAAAAAGAACAGGATAAAGGTTGTCTCTGTTAATTTCACCTTTTGTGGCAGAGGCATTATTATTTTCTGTAGTTACATAAACACACTATTTTTTGCAGGATTGTCTCCCATTCACTGCATGTCTCAACAGCTCCCTTCCCTGCACATGTTAACACCCACAAACTGGATGGCTACTCCTGTTAAGTATCCAGCTGAAGACACCTAGGACACAGTTTTTCAACTCTCAGTTCCTGCGTGTGTTTAGTCACATCTCTGAGCATTTCTTTAAATAAAAGAATCACAACCTGAACCTCTGTTCAGTTCACTCAGACAAGGAAAGCGCTCAGTTACTGATCAGAGGGAAGAAGTCCCGCTGGAGTGGCTTCCTCAGCATCACCCAGAAGTGCTGTGGCAGTAGCAGAAAACATCTCTGATAGCAGCTTGTGCAGCTACCTAGACAGGGACCAGGTGCTGATTAAAACTAGGTAAGGAAAAAGATTGTGTGTAGCGTTACTTTGGAAATAGGTAAGTTCTCCGGTTAGGTTAACTTGTAAGTGATACAAGGAAAAGTGTAGCACTGTAAAAAATTCAGTAGAAGAGAAGGCTGCTTATTTGAGCAGCATAGCTGGCTTATGCTACCCCTTAGCGAGTTCATGAAACCACAGCCTGATTTCACAGCTTAGACTGGCTTTCTGTTCTCAGTGTTAGTAGCCAGGGAAAGATTAGCAGGAAAAAGTCCTGATCACTGCTGGGCTGTGACTTAGACGGAGGTAAAGCACAGAGCATGTTTTAAGAGAGGTATGAAGTGATTCTGTTACACTTAGTATCCAGTTTTGGACAACCTAGAGGAAAGAAGTATGAATAACTGATTTAGCAAACGACTCTAACAGGGAAAAGTTAAAGATTTGGACAGGCTAGGGATGGACACAAGACAAGACAACTGTCTTCAGTCATGTACAATGTCCCCTGTGCCTGGGATGAAGTGCAAACGGCTTCATTCAAAGCAAAGATTACAATTACATATTAGAACAAATCTTTCTAGATATAAGCCAGGCTGCCTAGGCAAATGGCAGAACCTCTTTCACTGCATGTTCTAAGTGCACCTTAAGTAAATATCCTGTATCTCGGGATTGATCCCTTATTAGAGGAGTAGAGAAAAAGACTTCCTGAGGCCTCTATCGACCCATGTCTGTAGTCTGTATGACCTGCGGAGGGAAAATGCTTTAGGCTTGTGTTGTCAAGCTCAACAAGCCTTCACTGAGTAAAGATATATGTGTGTGTCTATATGTGTATGTATATATATGTGCACACACACAGATTTTCAGAAGTTCATCAGCCAAATTTAAGAGGATTTCCTTCAGGTCAGCAAAAGATTCCTTGCTGTCAGAATCATGGACATGCTAAGGCTTCTCAATAGATAGTTACAAAGAGGGGGTTTGTGTATTTGGTTTTAGTTAGCAATTCTTTATCCTAACTCTTCTTCTTGAAAAGGGTCCTGCACCTGGGGAGGAACAACCCCATGCACCAGTACAAGTTGGGGGCTGACCTCCTGGAAAGCAGCTCTGCGGAGAAGGACCTGGGGGTGGATGACAAATTCACCATGAGCCAGCAATGTGCCCTTGGGGCCAGCAAGGCCAACAGCAGCCTGGGGTGCATTAAGAAGAGTGTGGCCAGCAGGTCGAGGGAGGTTCTCCTCCCCCTCTACTCTGCCCTAGTGAGGCCCCATCTGGAGTCCTGCGTCCAGTTCTGGGGTCCCCAGTTCAAGAAAGATGAGGAACTACTGGAGAGGGCCCAGCGGAGGGCTACAAAGATGATTAAGGGACTGGAGCATCTCTCCTACGGGGAAAGGCTGAGGGAGCTGGGGCTGTTTAGCCTGAGGAAGAGAAGACTGAGAGGGGACCTCATCAATGCTTAGAAATATCTCAAGGGCGGGTGTCAAGGGGATGGGGCCAGACTCTTTTCAGTGGTGCCCAGCGACAGGACAAGGGGCAACGGGCACAAACTGGAACACAAGAAGTTCTGCCTGAACATGAGGAAAAACTTCTTCACTGTGAGGGTGACAGAGCCCTGGCACAGGCTGCCCAGGGAGGGTGTGGATCTCCTTCTCTGGAGATATTCAAACCCCGCCTGGACGCAGTCCTGTCCAGCCTGCTCTAGGTGACCCTGCTCTGGCAGGGGGGTTGGACTAGATGATCTCCAGAGGTCCCTTCCAACCCCTACCATTCTGTGATTCTATGATTCTGTGAAAAGGCTAAATTATGCTTAAATTCAGTTCAGCCTGAGACAGAAGCTCATGATGGGAAACTTCAACCCAAATAATTAAATTTTGGCACAGTTGTAACTGCAACTGGAGCTTTATAAGGAAAATGTTTGCAATCCAAGCTGTAGACGTTGTGGTCACTCTGCCTTATGGATAGAACCACATACGCATGCACAAAATAAACTTCACTCCACTTCCAGAGACACTGAAGTTCTAACAGCTGTCCTTATCTCAAGTTCATGAGATATATTTTGAAGTCTCAGTCTTTTTTAAAAACATAAACCAACAGTGAACTTTCAAAAAAACCTCTAAGTGACTTAGGGTATGTTCGCACTATCACAGAATGCTGGTTTAAGTGAATACAAACTGGCAGTATACACACTGGCAGTGAACGTTGCTCAGTGGTCAGGCAGTACCTTGTCTGGCCAAAGTAATTTATGTGCTTGCACCATCTTCATGGATGTTATCCTTCTCCCACACTTCAGCTGAGATTGTCAAAAATGTCTACATTTACTTACAGGCATGTAGGAAGCAAGTCATGTTATGTGCCGATGCGTGAAATATGCATCACGAAATACCGGTTAAACAGAGTGGAAGGGTACATGAAAAAATTGACACTGGGGGTGTACCTACAACGTTGCTCTTAGTCCTAAACAGTGAAAATGTACCAGACTGTAAAAATGGATATCTAAGGGAAACAGTGAAAGTACAATCAACTCAACCATTTAAACTTAGGCAGAACGTTGTAGATTAAATATGTTGCTGGGAAATTACTCTATGCGTACATAGATAGAAATTAAGTAATCATTTTTATCTTTACTTTGATTATCTGATCAGTAGTATGGTGAATATGTATTTACATGAATATCGGCCTTTCTGTCACTGACAAGCATACATCTCAAATTATCTTTTTGGCTTCGTCTTCCTTTACTCCTCCATATGGCCACTCAATGATTTCCTCTTATCAGCAATATGTAATTTTTCTAAATTATGAGAGAGGGAGACATATTGTTATAACTCACATATTTTTCTTGCATTCACCTATAACAGTATTTCCCTACTTCAGGATATATCTTTTTGAATCTAAAAAAATACGATTCATAGGAAAGAAGTGTCAAATAATTTTTGCTTTGTCTAAAACTTGCAAATTTTTTACATTTAGCAATTAACCATGAAAAGCATATTTAAATAGATCTTATTTAAATGAACCCAGTATATGTATTTCATATAGCTGCACAAGAGAAACAACGTGGCACTATGCTAAGTTTCTGTAAAACATACTTTGTTTCTTTCAAAATGACCACTCCCTAAAGTATAACAGGAGCCCATTTTAAGTTCTGTGTCATTTGAATTTGAGATGGAACATTGAAGAAAGCTGCTTTAATTGAAGCTTGAAAGATATGGAATTGAGCCTTCAGGGAGTGCTGGGCACTTTTCTTGTCATTCTGGTTGATTGATTTACATGATGTGGGTGGGGAATGTTGTTGAGCAGGCTGTCCATTTTAATTTTGTACTGGTTGTGTCAGCTTTAAAGTGAAGTACGAGCTCAGCTTTAAAGTGAGGGGCGAGCATACTAGCTTTAGAATAGACACTGTGCTGCGGGCTAAAATAAGTAAAATAGCACCATTTACACTCTTTTGAAAAGTGCGATATTTAAGTGAACTCAGAATATCGTGTGCTGCAATACATTATCATTAGTCTCCTGTCTTGAATAAGTGCCTTCTCTTTTTTGGTTTCCTGATTCACAGGTATATAAACAAGCTGGAAGAAAAGTCTTTAAACTTAACACGTCACTTTCCTGGTTTCTTGAGAAATACTGCTCTGAATTTAGCAGACAACCAACAAGCCTTAATGAGGACACTTGATGTGTCCCCTAAAGGAAAAAAAACCTGGAGCTTATTTTACTTTTCTGATTTACATTGCAATGTATGCCAAACCTAACCTGACTGCCATCAGATCACTGTGTCTTGCTGCTGCTTGATTTCCTATCAAATCATTCTGTTTGAGAGGGGTTGAATCAGTCTCCTAATTTGTTGCTACATGCGCATCTATTGCAATCAGACTTTCTTTAAAAAAACAAAAGCAAAACAACTCCGCACTTAGTAGTTTTCTGTGAACTGTTTCTGCCCAGAGTGTGTAACTGGGTAACTGTTCTTGCTGCATTGCTGGTAGTACTGTTGTGACCCTCGTGAAAATCAAAAGCACCTTCCAACAGATGGGATATAGGCCAATTAATGACATTAGTGCTTCTGCATTATTTGGCGTCCTACATAAATGGAACAAATAGCATTCCTTTTTGCCTGTGTTATCATACAGCAGTGTTCATTAACGCTCTCAAAAATGGAAAAAAAAAAATCCCCCACTCCCCACCCCCTGACAAGGAAACCATATGTTTTTAGGAGATTAGTAATAGAGCAGCTTCTTTCTGAAGGTCACAATTAATGCAAAAAAAACCCTTAACTATACTTCTTTTAAGAGGTTGTTAATGAAATGTTCAAATGCTTCAGCATTTTCGTATTCAGTACAATTCAGTCCAGTAGCACACAGGGTTATAATGTACCTAAGGGGAGAAGACATAAAGAATTAGGTCTGGAGTCTGGGGATCGGAAGGCAACAGCTTGACTAGACTAATTGATTTCCAGACTGATGTTTTAAAAATCTATACAGTGAAAATACTAATGAGGCCCTGTTTTGGAGGGAGGAGAAGAAGAAGTTCTAAATTTAACTATAAACTTTCAGTAACTATGAGATCTTGTGCTCCAGGTATTTAGGATGAAAAGCAGCTGGAGAGGTTTTCTTCCTATGAGCTGTCCAAACATACCGTCTGTATGTCTGGCTCTTTGTGTTGTGACATGCACAAAGAGCAGTATGTGTCAGAGGACTTGAAAGCTGGATGTTGTAGCATTCAACTTCCAGATGCCCAGCTCTGGAGTAAAATCAGGACTCCTACATACAGCTCTTGGGCTGCTTCGACAGAGCATGTAGGAAAAGTTTTCCAGCTCATGTTGTGCTGGAGAACTGCCAACACGCTGAATCGGGAGTGCTTGGTCAACATCTTCAGCAGAACGATGCCGGTGTTAGTGGTGGGAAGTGCTCCCCACACAGATACCTGTTAAGTCTCACATCTCTGCCTCAGGTGCTCCAGAGAGGCACCTCTCTTCACTTGGGATCTATTCCTGCAAGTGTGCTCTTGAACATAAGTGGGATTTATGTATGTCCCTTATTTCTGGATTCTAATCGGGACCAGGTATGACCGGAGCCGTGGTTTCACAGCCCTGTTGGTGCAAATGTGAGTGTCTGCAGGAGTGCAACTCAAGGGACATAGGCTGTGCATTATCAAAATCAGGGGCCCTTAAAGTCTCTGATTTGCTGCCTTGTAAACACTAAGGGTTATAATGTGTGAGTTTTAGATTTAGTCCAAGTTCCACTGTAGGCTTTCTAAACACCCATGTTGTATCTGGCCTTTCATGCTGTTCATACTTATCCTGACTCTTGTGAGAAATGGTCTGAAGCTCTGAAAGGGCTATCACCATTCTGTGGATTACACACATAGACAGAGAAGAATTAAAAGAGAGCATTAAGCCTGCATAGTCATGCACCCCCAAATTAGGAAATAATCAGTGTTAAAATGATTCACAGGTTTATAATTCTGCCCTCCTAGTAAAGTTCTCGATTACAGGGTCCCATTTAATATTGGAATGTTACATATTCCTTGTCACAAAGCTATCTTTTGGGGGGTTATTGAACCCTTCTAAAATATTGGCCGGTTTTGAGAAGAAACATAACCTCCTGATTTTTAACTCTTTGTGGCAAAACCATTCCTCAAATTCAACATTATTTCTCAAAAGTTAGAATTTGGGGCAGTACAAAGCTACCCAGACAACGGTGGTTAGTTTTGCTCTCCCTGAATCACCTTGTGATGGGTTTGCAGTGACCCTGGTATCCTTGCAAGGCAAAAATAGGAAAACATGTCCAGAGAGAAGGAAAAGACAGTTTTGCTGCAGCCTGGCCTTAGATTGGCTTAGGCTGCCCTGGCTCTGTGCTGAGTAAATGCTTGTGGATAGTAGAAGTCTGTTGAGTAATGAGAGGCAGTGGGAGGGCAAGGAGAGGAAAGAGGAGGAAAGGATAACAGCCTTTGAAATTTCTTGTATTAAATAGTTTGGAACTGGGATGTTCTCGATGTTATTTGTCACTGGCTATTTCTTTTGTTCGTGCGTAATAGAGGCTTGGTTGTCTTTAGTCTGCTATGAATGTTTCTATTGCTTTTCTCTACAGAGCCGGCCAAGGGACGTAAGTGCTTTACTGCTATTTTGGACTCTTATGTCCGTACTTTAGATCCTTAGATTGACTTGTTCCTTTCCAGAGTAAAGAGGAACAAGATTTATTATCCAGGTCTTGGCACTGCAGTCAAGTACTCTCATTCCTAATTATTCCAAGCAGAGTGAGACACATTCCCCAGAGTGACCAGGTGCCTAAGAAACCTTTTTGAATTGCTTTAGTTAGAGAAAGAAGTCAAATATTATTTCCTACTTTTCCTAGTAAAGGATCAAAGCCAGCATTTCTAGATTAAACATGTGGTAAGAGTGGCATCTAATGGCTCCGAAATCCTCAGGATGGTGGGGGAGGGCATGCTGAGTTTTGAAGGATCACATATAGGTGTTTTGCCATTTTTATTAGGAAGTGTAGGAGCAAAACAAGGATTTTGGATGCCGCCAGGCATCTAGTTCCACTAGGAACTGCCGTTTTCAATGCTCAGATGCATATGGATTCTGTGTGGAGCTAGCTTGCCGATATGAACGCTTTGGGTACTTTTGGTTAACTACCATTTCTATAAATAAACAAGTGCACAGCACCATCACATGTTCCTCCTTTCCTGCCTTCCACTCCATATGGGACTTTTATAATTCTAGAATTACAAATATGATGTAATCACCAACACTTCCGCTGGTAATGTTACTATCTCTGTAAAACCCGATAGCTAACAAAAACTGTTTTCAAAGCAGAGCTGATCTCATTGCTGATGCTTGTGCATAAAGATGTTTTGGCATGATAAGATTCTGTATAAACTGATTCGTTTATTATTGAAACATATCTTAAGTTTTCATATCTATTCAAAAGGGAAAAGAAAAAAAAGAAAAAATAAGATAGTAACTTCTTCCCCGGATGGAAATGGCAAAGCAAAAGGATTTTTGAAATCTTCTAACTGCTGAAAGACTATTTTAAGTATGGAAAGAAACAAATTAAGCTGATAAGAGCAGGCTATTTGGCCTTTATGCAAATAAAAATTCAGTTGTTTCACTACAACATTCCTGATGCTTCTCCTCCAAACCTTTCTTTATGAGTCAATAGCTCCAAGTAGCTAACGCCAAACACTGCTGTAGCCCGGTATGGTACTATCTGGAAATTTCAGATTAGACTCTGTCAAAAAACTGTCAAAGATGGACGACAAAATAAAGGGGGGAATTGCTTACAGCGGGTTAGAGACTGCTGTTCTATTAAGAGAATTAATTGGAACAAAATAACTACAGTTATAAGTAGGAACTATAATGGGAATGTGAATGAAATATATATAGTTATATGACCCACTAATGACTCCCAAAAAAGCCATAAGATGAATGAGTCACTGAGTTTTAAATATAGTTCCCCGCTGCAATAGTTTTATCATCAAACAAGGCTCCACTTGAATTAAAGGGGAACAAGAGCTATATGATGGGGTCCTGCAGTCGGTGATTCGTACACTGACAACAAAGGCAGAGGCTACACAAGTAGTTTCTATTGTAAGTGATGTAAAAGAGAAACGTTTGCAAAGAGATGACTCACTGATCAGAGGGCTTTCAGTTTGACTGTGATACAGTGGTTCAGATAAATGCGTTCATTATTTTCTATAGCTCGTGACCTTTCCTGCTTCATAAATAGTAACATTTATTTTTCTGCACAATATTTATTTTAACATTGTCACTATTGATTTCACTGTATTTCATCAGTTGTTCCAATTGTAAAGTTAGGCTTACTTGCTAATATAAGACCAGCAGCTTTCTAAAGGCAAAGAAAACAGCAAAGACATGCTACAGTTTTAACAGCTGGGAACAGAAATAGCCTTTGACACAATGCTCTTAAAGTCATTTTTTTTACTACATGACACAATTTGTTTTTAAAGAACTGTGATGTGTCTTACAGACACATGTCTGGCAAAGCAAAGTCATGAGAGGGGTAAAACAAACAAAATGACCTCTGCTCTGCTGGCCACCAAAACAGCACAGGCAAGGAAGTGAAGAATTCTACAAGGTCCTTCGGAAACATAAACCCAGAGACTATATTGCACATGTTCTTACTGTCATTTGCAGTGCTGTCTCTGAAGGTCCTTTCTAATTTCAGCTGCAATTTGCATGAAGTGAAGGAGTAATTCAGAGAGCCCGCTAAAAAGTTTGTGGGTTTGGGGAACTATATATTGCTACAAGGAGCTTTTGAGAGCTTATATGCAAAAGTATGTCTGACCACTTCAAGAGATTTTCTTTGCACATTTGAAGAAGTGAAATAAAACTTCAAAACAATGACAAGAAATGGTAACCTATTTCTTCTTTTTCCCATCTCCCCACTTCTGCACCACACACACATACTTCTAAAGACATAAGAGGAACAAACTTCATTGCCACTGTGCTGCAAAAGTCCACAGAGACAAACTTAAACAATGATTTATTTCTCAAAATAAATAAAACTGAGAGCAACCTTCTTTCCCTGGAAAAAATTGGCATCATTTACTGATAGGAAACCACAAAAAGCATCTGGTATTTAAAAGCTATTAAGAACCCGGCCCAGACAGCCTTTCTCATGTCTATAGTTCAAATAAATTGGCTTACTCTTCGGAGCGAACATGGGATGAGCGCACAGGGCTTGCCTTTCGGCGCAGGGGACTGCTGCGCACCGTTGCCCCAGCTCATCCTGTCCAAGCCGTGGAGCTCCGAGTTTAAGCTGCCATTCGATCCCAGTGTTTAGCACGAGCTGTTAATAAGCTCTTCAGTAGCTTGTTAATACAACACCATTTACGTTGGTTATAATGACGCCAAAGGAGTAATTAAGAGAGACTGTTTTAACTGTAGCTGAATTTAACTTGTCCTTTGTTGCTATTCAGATCATCTTGTGTGTATATAACCTCATCTTGAAAACATATATGTAAAAATAGGAGGTTCATAGATGAAAGTAGTCCAGAAATATAACAGTATTATGCGTGAGAGTGTGCAGGTCTGGCTAATTCATTCCTGTCAATATCAAGACAACTGTTACATGCACGGAGTTTCTCTGAGTTAGCATGTTCAGTAAATTCATCCCTGGCAACAGTGCTGACGTGCAGCATTAGGGTTAGAGACTATACATCGCTAACAATCTTTTCTCCCGTCTATTGTGAAATTCTGCTGGTGCGGCTCAGAGAAATGGAAGAGATACAACGGGCCTGAAGTAGATGATGAAGAGCTTGCGATCTCCCCGTGCTTATTTATGTGACGAGGCCTAACAACAAGTCGGCATTTCCTGCAGGTCACTTGCGTCTGGGAGCCTTTGGAGATTTGTGGCAGAGAGGGTGATGCATCCTCTCGTTTGTAAGCTGTGCGTGCCTCTTAGGGGTTTCATTGGCCTATCCAGGGGTCCCTCGCTGTTAAATTTCTTGTGGTCTCTTCTGCACGCTGAGGAAATTGCCACTATGGAAGATGTGTGTGTTATACCTTTAGACATATATTCATGAAAAACCTAGGTCTAGTATTTTTTAAAAACACATATTTTCAATTAACCTCTTTCATACTGTTCATAGCTTACTGTAGAACTAAATACAATTTTTAATCCATGCTAGAATAGGAGTTTTTAGAATATGAACTGTTTTGTGCGATATTAACTGTAGAATGTTACTGCAGTTATCTTTGCAAGATCAAACTTGATGTAAAAGTTTAGTTGATACCCTCAATATCAAACACCAAAATATTAATGGTAGCACAGATTTTAACATCAAAAGCATGTAAATGTTCAGAACTGTTTATTTACTTTTTGTAGTTAAGACCTAGGAAAAAAGTCTCAAGTAAAATATTATACCTGTAATTTTTTGATGGGCTTATTATGAGGAGCTTGGTTAAGTTTTTTAAAGAATTATTTGAAGAAATTGACAGCAGCAATTTCTTTAACATTGGAGGAAAACTTATGCCATTTTCATATAAAAGTAGATCCCTTAGAAATATTTTTTTGTCTGTTTTGTGTGCCAAAGAGAACTTGTTTCTATGCAATACTTTACTGCTGAAAATCATGTTCTGCCAAGGGTGTAAAACATAGTATGACATGAAGATTGATTTTCATGAAATTTTTCAGCCCAGCAGACTTTGGTATATACCAGAAATCAATAACCATTTTAGTCTCTTTTAAATCTTGTTATTTATGTCTATTCTAGTAGAGGGAGGGAATAAGAAGCCCCCTGGTGACGAAACTAATGTCTTTGTATTGAAATGGATATTAAAAAAGCACAGTATGTACTTAGGGACTCTAAGCTGCACATGCTCATGTGCTTTGTTCTGTGCCTGTAAAGGGTCCCATGGAAGCCGAAGAGGACTGTTCGTATGCATAAAGTTAAAGCGTGTTCCTAAGTACCTGTAAGCTGAAGGACTAGTTTAACAAGCGCAGTAACAATCCATCAGCTTTTCCCCTTTATGCTTGTATTTCCAGTGAAAAGAGCATTCGGTATCTTAAATCTTTTTCATCAGACAAAACTGCACTGTAACTCCACACATCACAAGATGAGAAATGAAATGCAGGAAATAAAAATCCCTGTCAAACCAATTGTATAAGAAGTTTACTGTGAGACATGTTCTTTCAATATCTTAAAGCCACTCCTCCAGATTGGATTTCAGGGGACAGTGTGAGAGTATGATCTTAGAAAGTGAAACCAGGGCTCTGAGCACTGGAAGGTATTGGCTGTCAGTCACTTCTGATTAATGCAACAAAATAAATTGAGCATGAATTCAAATGACTTGGTCAAGCTGAATCAGAGCAAAAGTTTCTATGATACCGACTGCCTGGGAAACCAGGTCTTGCTGGTTTATAGTGGTACAATCTACTTTTTTAAAAAAGCCGACAGCATGTGTTGCTGCTTTCTGGTAATGCCAAAAATCTTCTTTTACACAGAACACTGAGATTTCATGATTTAATATCCGACTTCAAAATGCAGGCAGAAAACTATACCTGCCCACAAACTGTATTTTTGATCTATTTTATCATTTGCTGACATACCATTACAGAAGAAATATCTTGAAAGGAAAAACACAATTGGACCCATAGATGAGTGGGGTTCCAGACTTAATTCTAGAGGGTTTTTGCTGAAAGGAATTGACCTTATAGTTAATATAACATGGTATGATCAACCAAATAGAACTTTCCATTCTGAAACTGCAGCATGTTTGTTTGGAGTGTATGGAAGAGGGGAAAACACTTTTAATATGGTCATACATTTAGCTGAGAATGAGAAATTAGATTATATTTAAAGAATGCTTTTTCTGGTGGCTGGGAGTGAGGTTCAGAAACAAATCTCTTAAACTGCTATTATTAGCCATCTCAGAGGAGAGAGATATTTTATCTGACTCTGCCCCAGTTTGAAGACCTCTCGGTAATACAAAGAAAATGAAGTAAAACTGTATGAAAGTTATTTGTCCTAATTTCTAGCGCCTACTAAAGTGATCCATATTGAAAGTCTAATCTAAGGAATGATGCTTTACAGGACTAGTTCCCTGCTCCCAAACCTAAAGCACTCTTCCCATCAGCTCTTCTCCTTCCCCATAAAGAGGCTGTTGTGATTTTGCTTTATAGTTCCAATATAAAGGTAATGCTATAATCTTAATAGGAGCTGGGAATGTTTAAAATTCAAAATACTATTTCTGTGCATAATGGCAGAATTGTATTGGGTCACAATCTACAAGCATCACTTTATTTTCTTGTTCTATTAATTCATTTTGTGGCAGGTTAGGTGCAGTCTCCTAGTTCAACTTAATTTCAGTCCAAGGGCTGAAGAAAAAGCCTAGCAATTAATCTGATGAGCTGATAACCCTTCAGAAAATCCTTCCCTTCAGAAAACTGCCTCCTGTGTTCTCAGTACCCTGGAAAACAGATGGAAAATACTGTAAGGAGTGACAATGTGTGGCAATTAAAAAAAAAAGGAAAATTAGGAAGCATGCTTGAAACTGTAGCATAACATTTCCTACGATGGCACCAAAAGTGCATGAAGATTTAAGAAAAAAACTAAAATGAAACAAATCTCAGGGTGTCCTGAATGTTGTTGAAGGAGTTTGAGCCAGGAAAGCCACTAGCCATTTACAGCCAAAAATACTGTGGATTTCTGCCAACCTTGTCTTTCTAGGTTTGTGTCAGTCCGTATTTTCCCTGTCTTTCTGTTGGCTACTTGCCTTTTCAGTACTTTAACTAAAGTGTAAGAAATAAAGCTATACTTGGCCAGCAGACCATACTGATGAGTCAATACACTGCTTCCTCGGAGGCCCAAAATACCTTTCACATGATGTAATTGTGGATTTTTATTTTAATTGACAACTAGTACTTTTAGTAAATGTCTATGCTAAAAATTAATGATCTGGATACTTGAGGCACAGAGGTGTGGAGGAGAGGGAGGAGCTCATAGTCATTACCTACTAGTGAGATCCAGTCAAATGGATATGCTGTACAAAGTAGCTGCAAAGATTACAGGTTTCTATTGGATTCGGAAGGGTAAAATTCAAGAAGGCAGCTTTTGTAGAGAGAGGTAATGTTTTATTAGATAAACTGATAGAGGTCAAAGCACGCTGTGCTTGGTCATGGAGTCTCATGGCTATAGCATATATCAGCAAGGTCTATAGCATCTTTCTAAATAGAAAAAGATATTGCTTCCATTTCTGCCTGCATTATGAGGATTTTAACCCTGTGTTTATGGGTAATTTACAGTGTTTGATGATTAACAAGAACAGGACCAGGCTCCTGCTCAGCCCTGCTCCCTTTCTGACACTAGCAGAAATAAAACCCAGTACAATCTCATTTTGGATGCAAAAGGAAATCTCTGTTGAGTAAAGTCAACACTTGAACTGAAGAGAGGGCGTGAACAACAGTAGGTAGAAGGTTCTGAGTAACTGTGTGTGTGAACGTGCTGGTTGTGAGAGAGGAGGCTTTGTTGCAGGTGGGCAACTCATGGATGAGTCAGGAGCGACTCTGGTGACAAACCTGCAGGAAGTGCCATTTGCATAAACCCTTCACATTAAAACTGCCTTTAAAAGTATTACGTCTGCGACACCAAATACTCTGAATATCCACAGAAAAAAAAAAAAAAAAAAAGGAAAGAAATCTTCACGAATCAGAGAGCTGAGGTCAGTCAGACCACAAGAGCCAAGCCTGTGAAAAGCACATGGGAGAGTCACGAACAAAATGATCATTCTCAAAAAGAGATGGAGAAAACCAAGAAGTTGCAGAGCCCTCGCACTTCTGAGAGTCCGTGAGGTTATGGAAATGCTGCTGCAGTTTCTTTTTTTTTTTGGGGGGGGGGGGGGGTGAGGTTTTTTCCCCTGTAAAAAGGCAATGAGAGCATGAAATAGAAAGAAAATTAGCTTTTAACCTGAAAAAAACTAATTCACTTGTACCCTGGCTTTGACGGAATAGGGCACTTATTTCCTGTTTCACAGGGACAAGTTTTTGAGGCCGTTTCCCCCTTTCCGTTGGCGGGGCGCGTGCTCGCGCGCTGTCCCGCCAGTCCTCTGGCGCCCTCTGGCGGCCGCAGCCGGTGTGGCCGGCGCTGGCGGCGGGCTCCCGCGGGGCGGCGGGGGGCGGCGGGGACGGGGGGGGCCCGAAAAGGGCCGTGGCTACGGAAAGCGCCGGTCCTGCCCGTGCTGCTCTCTCCGCGGCGGGTGGTGCTTGCAACGACCCGTGCGTCCCGAGGAACGCGTTGCTCTCGTTTGCTGTCGGTGTGCCCCTTGCGTGGGAACGGAGCGGGGCGTCCCCGGCGGTCCTTCAGCTTCCTCTGTTCCGAGCAAAGTCGTTTCCGTAAAGCTCCGAATTTGCAGCCCTCGAGCTTTCCATTTCCTGTAGAAATGCCCCAGTCTTCGAGCGCTCAATCGAACAAGGAGCTGGAAACTGGATGCCCGGGACTCCAGGCCCAGCAGAGCCTTTCCCGCATCCAGCGCCTTTGGAAGACATCCACGCTGCTGTTTGCATTGCAGGACGGCCTACCAGCCTTAGTCATGGGCCAGGAACCTGTTTACACTGGGTTACAGCACGGTAATAATAATTTATGACTTCTGGAAATGAAAGGGTTTTGATTTGGGTGGGTTTTTGTTTTTGTTTTTAAACTATGTGACATTAGCTATGAAGAAAACAGTGGAACTCCCAGCTGCATTAACCCTGGTAAACTGAGCTGAGAGCTTGTTGTTGCTTATGCTCTTGTGGTTTCTGGTGTGTTGACACTGAAATCATGTGCAGTAATAGCCAAAATAGTTAAACACAAAATACAGCCCCCATATCTAAGGATCTCATTCCATAGCTCCGTTTTTCCTCTCTCTCCAGGTCTCTTTCTAATGCGTATCGCAACCCTTCTGCTGCGCAGTTCTTTCTTTTGAGGTTATCTTCAAGAGTTTTGCTTTTTTCCACGGAAAGCAGCTTACCGTTTCCCAAGGATGCTCCCAAACACTCTGCATCTCTTCTGCTACTTATCTTTGTTATGATGATGCACTTTTATAAGTGTGTTTGATCTTTACAATGTAGATCAAATTAGATTCCCTGCAGAGAGGAAGTAATGTAAATTAAGATGAGGGCAAACGGAAGAACGGGCGGTGATACATGTTGTGTACTGAACTGCTGGAGGTAGTCGGCTGCTCAGCAGCAAGCAGCGCTCAAAACCAAGACTGCACAGAGGAGAGGAGTTAATAGCAGAGAGGGGAGCTAATAGCACAGAGAGAAAGAGGAGGAATAAGAGCGTGACCACTCCATCCTGTGGCATGTTCCTGTGTCTGGCACGATGGGAGGAGGTATGTTATTGAGCAAGCCATACTTTTTCTCATTGCCTGTAATTACAGATACACCCATAACTGCACACACAAGCTTATCACAAAGAGGATTTCACCTCCCTTTGCACATGAGCAATGCTACTATAGCTTCTGTTACAGGCCATACCTTTGTGCAGGTGCAGTTTGGTGGAAAGCTGTAAAGTCTTAATTTTAGTTTTCATGCCACTGTGGTAAACTGGTCTAAACTATTCAGTGCTGCAGCCCAGATACCAGTTCTGGGTCACCTCATGTGCTGGTGACCCTCTCCACTCTCAGGAATCCAACGATGATAGTAGTATATTTGGACACATACGGGCATAATTGGAGGTTATATGCAGGATAGCCCTGTCTCTATCTCCCTACTGTTTATACATGGGCAGAGTCTGAGGAAGAAGAGCAGCTCGTCAGTCACGTATAGATCACCTGTGTTTGGGCAACGCCACACAGTTCAGCTTCTGCTGCACGCACTGAGATTGCGAGGCTGGCTATTGCTCCATCTGCCTTGCTGGTAGCAGCAAGGATTTGCCTCCCCTGCAACTCTGAAGAGATTCAAATCCTAGCTCCAAATAAGGCATATTGGAGAAAAAAACCCCAAACATCAGTCTCTTGTATGCACTGAGAGCAGAAACTCTAAGACCTGCAAGTTGTAACTGCTTATGCCTTACTTTTGGTAAAGACTTGACCTGACTTACATGCCTATGTCCAGGATAGCGTCCATGGCTGTAATTCTTCCAGCCAAGAGCTAGATTCCTAGCTTTCTCCCAACTGCTGACTTGGTCCTTGAGCCTCTCCTTGGCATTTGCTACTGTGATAACCATTTGGCTCCTTGATCAGTAATACAGCTGTCAATGTGCATAAGGGCTTGCTGGACAGAGGGCTGGGGGTTGGATCCATCTCTCCCTTGAAGGCAATAGAAAGCTTCTTCCCAACAGCGCTAGAAGTGCAAAGGGACTACATAGATCTAGCTAAAGCAAAATGAGGGAGAATACACCCCACACATTCTTTCGTACATTTTTCCCTCCCCGACACTGGATAAAGAAGGAGTTGTCCTTTACCACTGAACATTAAAATCATCACAGCTAGATAAAATTAATATTCTTTTGTGACATTTAAGGAAACACAGCTGGATCAGCAAAACGTATCAACAACAGGCTGACCAAGTATTTATGACACTCACTGTTATCTTCTAGTTGTATTTTCACCTTTCCCTAAGATAGTTAAAGTGAATTGGAACACGGTCAATACAAGCACAAATTTTCAACCTCCTATCTATTCAGAACGAAGTGTATTGCATTAATTTAATATGGATTTTAAACATTCATTTATCTGTATCATCTTTGATGAAATTATCTTTCAATTGTAAATCTCACAAAGTCGACTTCAAACATTCCTGTTGAATTTTGTCCGTGACTTCAATGAAGCTATAAGTTTGATTCTTACTTAACCATTGAAATAAAGAAACATGAGCAACTGGGATAGTGCATGGGTGCTTTATGTAGCCCCATATCAAAGATACTTCTGTTTTCTTTGAACAGAAGTCATTCAAGATCCCCTGAGCCTGAAAGTTCCCTCCCATTTCTTCTTAATCCTTCTCCTACGCACTTATTTTCATCCATGCCCAAATATCAAGGCATACAAAGTCTGTTTATATGGGATGAGATTAATTGCCAAGACATGAGCAGTTTGAAGGTTGCTATCCTGCTGACTTCTGGATTTTAGACCCAAGTTCAATTTTAAGCTCTTTCAGTCGTTGATTCTGAGATAACAGTCATTTCTTCTATTTTTAGCCATGAACAGCTTTGAAATTAACATTTATTTGGTGCTGAGTCTTGTATTTGTTTCCAGCATAGGAATAAGATTTTCCCCACATGCGTTTGGCTGCATTGAACCTTAATTAGAAAAAGGAAAGAACAGATACGCATCTTTGAGAATTCAGTTAACATTTGCTTGCACTTCATTAACTGATGCCAAATGCAGGAAGGAAGTAAACATTCCATTCTTTAAGAAAATTAATGAATGAAAGTGCATTATAATGTGGAAAAAATAACATAGGAAACACTATCACAGGCAGAATGTGTATTATTCCAGTTCTGATACTGGAGAAGGAGAGGGAAAGCAAAGTATAACTAACTTCAGTTTTGGTCAGCTGGTTCCATTACCAGGGCTGTTTTACAGTAACATTTGAAGTGTAGTTGTTCTGGGTCTGGGTTTACCCTCGCTTTCCCTGGACGTACTGCACGCTGCCCACGGTAGCAGCGCCTTGAGCTCTGCCTGCTCGCCCTCTGCTTGCAGACCTGGGTGACGTGCCGGTAAAGGGCCGGTCGGCCTGGCTGCACTGTCATTCCTGCAGCTGCTGCCGTAGTGCTGCTGCTCTGAGCGACCTGCGTGGACGCAGCCAGCCATGGCTTCCCAGAGCTGTGAGGTTTTTATCCATGGCGTTGTCCAGAAAGTCGTGCTGCAGATAACCTAGTCCTGTGATGGGGTGCCAGCGTCTGAGCAGTGAGGATCTCCGAAGATAAAACCGAGCAACCTTCCTCTGCTCCCAGTCATCCCTATCAACCAGTAACTGACTGGGACCCTTGTTGGCAACAGCCGTGTTGAAATCCAATGTTAAGTGCCCCTGTGATGGACGTGCCTCCGTGATGATCCCTGCCTGCCCGCTGGGCTGGTGACTGCTGACTGGGCGGTGAACTGCCCTACACGCATGTAGAACAACAATAAGCCTGGATATCTCATCATCCGCATACAGCTGTTTATAAAACTGAAAGACTAATAGTAACACTATCCAAAATAGAACTGAAGTAAGTATCAAATGTATAATGCCTCTTGGGATAAATAAATGGTGTGAGTCACAGGGAGCTCCAACAGCAGAGGCTGTTGAAGTTCAGAAAGGAACAGGGGTGTAAATGTCACGGCCTTTTAAGGACTGCGTGCTTGAAGGAGGATGCCATCAGAACATGCTGGCCATTACCTCCTCTTTTTCCTTATAATTTTTCTGAACCTCAATGATTTTGTGCTCAGCTGAAAAGGAAATCCACAAGAGTATCGTGCACCTGGGTTCTCCAAACTCATGAGGCTGTAATGCTGTCTGCTTTTGTTTTAAGGATCAAAAGACAGGGTCTGGTATCTCCTTGCCACAATATATGGCCTGAGGAGAGTAAGGCACAACTTTGTTTCCAGGGCTTTACCTTTTTCCAGTTCTTTATGGTGCTAAATGTCTTCAGCTTTCAATCACAGCAATACACAGAGTGACCAGCACCTTGTGATAACAAATCCCAAACCTAGTGCTGTGGAAGCTGGAGCTCCAAAATTAATCAGGGCAGAATTTCATTTATAATTTTATTTTCCATGCACAACTTTCAGTAATACGCTGATATTTGTAACAATATAAAAGCGTTGGTAAAGAAATACAGTGTGCAGTCGCTCAGCTGGATTTCTACATTGAATTAAGAAAAATAAATAAAACCACCTGTCTGGAGGCAGTTAGTATCTCTAAATATCAGAAATACCATCCTGGGAAAGGGTGGTCACTGCAGAAGTGCTTAGCTGCCTGGCTAATCTGTAGCTTGTCCACTGGAAACACTCACACTCAGTAAGGTAAAAAGCATCGCTGAATGCTGGGCTGCTGCTTGACGTACAGGCTTGTGGAAACTCCTGATGCTGACTGGGAGCTATGGCTTGGCATGGACTTGCCCACTCCTCTGTATTAGGGACACATTCTCTTCAGGCTTGGGTGGGTCTCCTCAAGATTTACACCCATTGCTAATCAGTAAAGAATATGTGAATTTGAGGAGTGTGTTCAGAGGACAACGATGATTTAGGTGCTGCGCAGAGGTAGTGTAACCCCATGGCTGCTTCATCCCTAAGACAACTGGAAAATGCAAAGTGATGGTGCAAGCAGCAGGAAACTGGGATTTATCCCTGTGCCAGATCCTATCCTTCTGGAAATGAAAGGACATTCCTGAAGGTATGAACCTTCGCAGGGCTAGGTAGGAAGGAAGCCTGTAGTTTCCTCCTCCTGCCCTGCACCAGCTCGGGCCCCGGTGCCGGAGGGAGCAAGTGGGACAGGATGTACGAAGCGCACTCCAGGGAATTACAGCACTGAGGCCTCCAGCATTTCTCCAGGAAAGCAGGGAAGGGAGGGTGCAGAACACACCTCACCTTTTACCTTGGCTGTATGACTTGATCCTCAGGATGAACTGATGTGAAATGGTAGGGTAGCCTTAAAAGAACGGCTCCTTTTTCTTTAAAAAAGAGATATATTTGTTTACACAATGAATCCAACACTGGTTCAGTGCCGACCACAATATTGCCAATCTTCCCAAAGGTAAAACCACAGCTGGGATTAGATGTACAGCTCACATAATCCATGAAAGCTTTATTGAAGCCCATGCTAATTTACATGCTTTCATCTTGTGTGATATGTGGAAAGACAACCTCAGAATGGCAAAGCCACTAGGGAAGGAAGGACAAAAGAAAGTTAGTAACCTTCACTTTGAGGTTTCTTTTTTTACTTTTGCAGGTTTCTGCCTCAAATTAACATTGGCTAATGAAGTTCTTTGCTGTGAACAGTAGGTCGATTACTGTAAGGATTACATTTGTCTTTAATGAAGTGAATCTTACTGCTATTGCTCCTGCTCAAGGATATTCTAATAAATGAAGTCTCGCATCCTAATGAGTTTCAGCCATATTAGAAAATTATGAATAAATAAAACATCCAGAAATAATTTTTAATTACGTGGGGATTGTTCCCAAAGTGAATCCATCTCAGACAGGAAGGTGGCTTTAAATACCTGGTGGTTTCAGAAGAACCATTTCCAAAGGGATCATTAGAAAATTCATCTTTTACAGATGCAACACTCATGGCACCAATTAATTAATGAAGCTGGAAATTAGCATAACTTTAGTACAAAAATAGATACAAAGTAGCTGTTAGAACACAAACTTCTAAAATAGAAAGTCTGATGTTTTCTTCTTGGTTATACCACTAAAGCAGAAATCAGCCTTTGGGGTATAAGCACTTCCTTAAAAATAATCTCTCCTATCTGCAAAATTAAGACTGTGAGATGAAACATACCTTAGACAAAAATACCTTAATTATTGTGAAGTATCAAAGCATCACTGAAATAACTGGAGCTGTACTGATAAATCCCGGCAGAGTGCCTGAGCCATCCAGGTTTCTGCGCAGAAGAGAACTACCGTTCGATACCTGCCTGTTCTACGGATATTTCAAACTCCACGTGGCTCCTCCTGATACTAAAATGAACCCAGTCTGAATCCATCAGTCATTTTCGTCGTTAACCTGCCAGTCTCCGCTATCCTGTTCTCTGCTTCTGATTTTAAGTCTGATTTTTGCATTTAATAACAAGTCTGATCATCTCGGCTGAGTGAGTTAGCTCAGTTTTTGCGTGCAGTAGCTAATCCACCTTTGTGCAGCCACGCAAAAGTAACACTGATAACTACCGCAGTACTTATACTTCAGCTACAAGGCAACTAAAGCCGTGAGAGTGGATAAAGTGCCTCTGAACTCATGTCCATAGGGTATAAATCCAAGCTGGAAAATCCAACCAGACTTCCACCTGAGTGGGAGGTGGCCCGGTTAATTTGATTAGAAAGTGGCTAAGGTGCCTATTCCTGCTGCCACTGCTAAAATAATATTAGATGAGGGCAAAAAAATGGAGATGACACATTTGCAAACAATCTGAAAAGAAGCAGTCTCCAAATTTACCTGTTCCACAACCTTCCTATGCCTTTGCAACAGGGGATGTGGGTTTTTGTGTGAGTGTTTTTCCAACAATAGAAAATGACTTGATGTCAACTTCTGTTTTCGAATGGCACGGACTGAGTTGGGCGTAGGAGGAAGGAGCCAGCCAAGAGGAAATTTGAGGCTTTTTAGTTTCCCACTGTAAGCAGGTATGCATTGACTGTACTGCTTCCAAAGGCGTATGCTGCAAGTCAGCATTAATAATAGCTCACAAAAATGTGGCTAAACCTGTATAATACACAAGATGTAGTCATAGCACCCTGTAGGACAGCACCCATTATAGTGCAACCTCCAGATGTCTAAGTAATAAACCCTCTACCTCCTTCAAGTCCACCACATTTACGCCCTATTTGTTCCTAAAAATCCTCTGTCTCAGCCTTGAAAGAAGGAACATCTCCGATAAAGGCAGCAAAAGTCAGGGCGATTGGGGATTTTCCAACAAAATGTTTTTACTTGAAAATTCCATTTCTGAGAACTAAAATGTTTCTCCAAAGTGTAACTGTTAAAAAAATAAATCACCCAAAGCTGCCAACGAACCAAGATATCCTGAGAAGACACCTGATGGGCTATGGTGCTCCCACAGCTTGTAGCACTTGTAATACTTCTGGGTTTTTCAGTCGGTCTCCTGCACGGCCTTGCCACATGGAATAAAAACCCCCTCCAGTTCCTGCCACAGAAACAAGGGTCTGGCAACCCTGGGATTTTAGCTTCACTGAAACTTAGCTTTTGACTCTGCAATACGGAGCCTGAAAGCCTCAAATCCCAGTTGACTCAACCAGCGGTTTCCAGACTTTTATCTCACAACTGGTCCCTCCTCTCACTGGATCTTAAAAGCCACATGGAAGCAGTGGAAAGTGGACTTTCAAGCTCAGTTTCACTGATAAACAAAACATTTTGATTGTTTCCAAAACATTTTTTTCTGCCACTGTGAAACATTTTGAAACATTGGGTTTTTTCCTCTAGAGTGAAATACTTGTCCTTTTTCAAAATCTTTGGATTCCCAATAAACATGGAAATTCTCATTTTAATCAGCTTCAATTGAAGTCCAAAAGTGGAAAGAAAGAAGAAAAAAAAACCCCAAACCCCAGTAGTATCCCCTACTTGGGAAAGCTGTGGAGCTTTCCATTCCTAACAGCGGAATTGCATTGTTGCTTAGAAATAGCAACACCCAGAGCAGTTTTGCATTGGAAACATGGATGAACAGGAACGGCTACGGTCTTTGTCATTATAATCATGAAAAAAAATACTTGATCCCTTTACTTACATAAACTAAAGGTTTTGTATTTCCCTGCTTTTCATCTAAGTGCTCTCTTTGAATCTTGGCCAGTGGATAAGAAATTAGCCAAGAGGCTTGAGATGATGTGAAAAGAAAAAAACATCTGCTAGACCTGCCTTTGTTCGGATGTTTGGAACTTGTAGGAGCAATTAGTACTTTGTTACAACAATTGAAAATGCTTATCTTCTGAGCTGACATAGTTGATGCATGAATCCGATTCCTTTATGTACTTAGTAGGGATTAGAAGAGGAAAAAAGAAAAAAGTAGTGAGGTGGTTTTTTTTCCCATACAGGGCTGCAGGGTTTTGGAGAGGCTTATTTTTTAATTTTTATTTTACTTAAGAACAGAAGGCTGCAATGTTCTCAAGTTCTCCAAAAGTCAGTTCCAAATCACTTTTGTGTTGGATTCATTGAAATGTTTCCCTTCAACAAACTCAAATTTTGACATTTTATTCAGATTCACTAAAATTTTGTTTTGGAATATTGTGGAGGAGGAGAAAGTTATCTGTGATACACTTTGGTTTGGTGTCCTAAGGAAATAAGGATTACATTACCATGCTCTCAGTGTGCTTCTCTGCTTGCCTGTCCTGCTCCTCTCTTCCCACACCCCCAAAAGGTTTTGAATCTAGTTTTGATCAAATCTGTCAGAAAGTTCTGCAATTCTTACAATCGCAGGAAAGCAGGCTGGTGAGTAAAGCTGGAAAAGTGACACTATTAATATACCGTTAAGGGTAGAAAAACAAATATACATCTTATTAAACGTGGGAGAATCTGCACCAGAGTTTCTCATTACGGTCCCACCGCTTACAGAACAGCTCGTTACCAGTGTTGGGGAGTTCAGGCTGTCTGCGTGATGGTCTCCTGGCTGAATGCATGGGGTTAAACCAAAAGTTTTAAAGAAACAACAAGAAACAGCAAAACAGAGACAAGGATAAGGCTCTGAAGAAGCAATAAGGAAGCCAAATATTGAGAAATTGCCTTCAGCTGGGAATGGTCTAAAAGGATGTTGTCTTCCCACAGTTCACCACGGGGGGGGGGGAGCAAAAAGCATGATCCCAAACTGTAGTTACATGTTGGATCTAGAAATCTACGGAGACTGAATAATCTGCGAGTATTATGGAGAAGTTTCAAGTACAGAAAGGAAGGCCCTGGAAGAGAAGAAAAAGCCTCCGCATCACATCGCA
This sequence comes from Phoenicopterus ruber ruber, assembly GCA_009819775.1. Taxonomy (NCBI): domain Eukaryota; kingdom Metazoa; phylum Chordata; class Aves; order Phoenicopteriformes; family Phoenicopteridae; genus Phoenicopterus; species Phoenicopterus ruber. The sequence continues at coordinate 98,153,388 of CM020216.1, forward strand.
AGTTGCTCCCAGCCAGTGATGGAGATTTAGGTTGAAAGGAACATATGTGAGTTTTCAAGGAAATATTCAGAGATAGGGAAGTGGACCTGTTTCATCCTTTGCTATAACATACTGCGAATGTGAGTAGAAGAATCAGGAATGTTTTGAAAAAACAGTTCACAGGTTATTAGTAAATCACTAATACCCTCTTCCACAGAAGCGGCCTTAAACCTCCGAATGCAGCTGGGCTTTTCTGTGAGCCAGACAGAAGTGACAGTGTGATTGCCTGTGCAAGGCAACGTAAACAACTAGGGTGTACTGAGTGCTCTGTAGCAACTGCCCCGTGACACTATTCCCCCGTAGTAAGCAAAAGCAGGATAAACTAGTCTGCAATTACCAAGTGGGTTAATTCACTCCTTTAAACATAAACATAGATCTAAAATGAGATTATATTACATCAGAAACAAGGCAAAGTTTGAAGATATTTGTTGAAATTTGGCTTAATGACTCTTTTGTCATTATAATTCACACCTTTCACCTTGCTAATATCTAGCAATTGCAAATTGGCACCTTACCAGAAAATGAAAGTGGTATCTTTCTCCTGTCCTTTCTGTTTGCTTTATCTGTTCTTTCCTATTTTTTTCTGTGTATTTTGCAGACTCGGTGGATTTTCTTTTAAAAGCTGCTAATCCATTTCCAATTTGTAGCCACTGTACACCCAGCTCCCCGTCATTTGTTTTTAAAACTGAGCTTTTTTTGCTAAGCTTGTAACTTCGAAAAAACTATGCAACTCGGTGCATTTGACACTCACTGGCTGACAGTGGACTACGCAAAAGACCCATGATTCCTTACTATGTCACATACCCACCCGTGACACATGGCCTACGAGTGTTTTGTTGAAGATGACAAAGAAATCCACGGGGACTGTTTCCGGAGGTACCAGACATTGTCAGAGCTTTTCCAAAGCCAGGAGGGAGCCAGCCCCCTGACCCTGCCTTTGCAGAGACTCGGAAGGGAAGCCCGAGCGGCGAGCTGGCCAGCCTCCGTATGGAGCGCCCTACGAGGGGTCTCCAGCCGTGAGCTCCTCCGCCGCGGGATGGTGGAGCACGTGGCTGGCTGCAGGTCTGCAGTGGCACGAGGGTGAAACCCTGGAGGCGCGAGGAAGGAAGCCAGCACGGACTGTTTTGAAGGTGGTACTGCTGAGTTGGGATGGGACCCAGCTGCCCGCCTAGCCTGGTCCCCTCCCACGGTGGAGAGCCCACAGCCCTGGAGAAGCTGTTATCATCTGTCACCACCAATTACTCGCAGAAATTCTCCTCCCTTTAGTTCTCCAGCAGATGTCTTGTGGCTCAGGCTCAGGAAAATAACTACACCCCTCTTGGACACAGTAGACATATCTTCCAGTGGCACAAAAAGCGAGGAAGGAATTTGCCGTGTCCTTATAAAGTCAAATTTTCCATGTACGCACAGTCACATGGACTGCCGGGCTAGGAGCTGCCCTGTTTCACTTAACATGTGCAGGCTGCGCTGCCACTGTGCCCAGGGGGCCATGGTAACGTCCACTACACCTATATATCTCTATAGCCCATAGTATGTTATTTATTAAGTATTCCTTTCCAGCAGAATCGTCAGTGCTCATCAGGCCAGAGAGGAGAGGAGTCCCTTTTGCCAGGAAGCTTATCCTCTCAAGATTCCAGTTTCATGAATCAGATTTCTGTTTAACTCATTTTATCTGACACAAAACACAGCAGATATGTTCCATGCAGAGAAGTAACAGTGGGAAACGATGCAAGCATCTTTCTGGAGCGAAGAAGCTAGTATATCAAGTCCAATTTGATAGCTGTCTTTCCTTCAAGCTCACAGAATTTGCCAAGTGGATGGACTCTGCTGTCAGTTTTCAGCTTGCTTTCTCTTCCTTATCACTCTGTTAGGAATCAACACTCACGTTTTGTGAACGCCTGCACCCCAGTTTAGAAAAGGACTATGGCTATGGGGGCAGCAGGAAGAATTTGCAAAAGTTTTGTTACGGTGCTGGCACGTTCTCAGCGGATATAGGGACGTACTTGATTCAAACAATGCCTTGCAGATCTGTTTTCCTCCCTTGGTTAAGCAAGATTTAATCTAGTGAAATACATGGTGGCCACCTTTACAAAATATATGGTACGAAAATACCAAATGGTGTTCTGAGATTAAAATGCAGCCCTGCCTTTTCACCAACAGCATGTGGCGCATGCTCTTTGCTGACTCGTCACAGTAACTGGTCTGGTGCATCTTTCCAGGTTTTCAATATTAGATTATCCGAGCATATAAAATCAAGCTGACGGAATGAGTCACCTGATAGATTATTGCCTAGTGAAAAAAAGCACAGGCTTGTCATTATATTTGCCTACAAAGCACCACGCACACCTATGGGGCTGTAAAGATAATAAGCATGAACTTGATTACAGCTAATATGCTCTGCTTCAACTCTCAGATACACAGTGTATTTCTTTTCTATAATAACTTTTTGTTCATTTCCTAAAATTGACAAAATACTTCAGAGAAATTAATCTGATGAATACAGTTTCATTGGCCTCATTAAAAATTCAGGCAATAATACCAGAATAGCAATAAAAGTTATTGTTCAAAAAACCACTGCAGACCTGGGGCATTAAATGTGTCATCAGTTCCAGCTTAATGGAATCAAGTACACTTAAGAAAATGGCATGCTCCAGTGTTAATAAGAGTACGCATCAGATTGCTAAAATGCTTTTTTATTTTCGATGTTACACCTATTTCTTGCTTTTTGTAGAGCTCAAAAATAAGATTTCACTTTACACATGTAAATTATATATTCCCAACAAGAGCTAGGAGAGAGGGAACAGTGCAATCTGTTTAGTTTCCACCACCTATATCGTGGTTTTGCCATAAAATTGCCTAAAGAGCGGGGCCCCTCTCTGGTCGACAGTGAGGGGAAGGTGGTATTACAAGGGAGGAAAAAGCTGACAAGGAAGGTGTGGGATAAAACCAGCAAACAAACTATGATATTGAGACACGGAAGGAAGAAAGACAAGTTGCCTGAGCCCTCCCACAACGTATAAACAAATGCCACAGGCAAAATCTGAAATGGCAGAGCAGAACCACAGTTTCCAAAGGCTTTTCAGCCATAGAAGCTGTGACTACTAGCTATTAAAACAGCCTTAATGGCCGATAGCTTCCTGTCATCTCAGGCGGGGACAAAACAACAGGGACGCAGGTGTTGCCAGCCCGTCCTGTGTCATGACCGTGGCAGATGTCACCCTGCACGCCCGGGGAACGCCGCAGCTCCGGAGCAGTAATGGTCCCTCGCTGCTCCCGAGGGCAATCCCTGTGGATAGCACGGCACCTCCTACAGAAACGCGCTTTTTTTTTTTTCCCTGGGTAATTTCTCTTTAATGAAGCATAACAAAATTGCCCAGTATTGCTTTCTCTGAGCGTGAACTACTGCTTGTAGGAAGGCTGGGTAGCTCCTTCCTGCAGGACTGTGACAGGAGGAAAGGACGTGCCCTCATTTATTTAATAAATAAAAGAAAATGGAATGAAAATGAAAAATAATCTTAAGGAAAGGTGTTGGGGTTTTTTTAATAAAAAAGCAAAATCCAAATAGAAATAGTCTCCCAAATAACTCTGATAAACTTCAAAAGTTCCACTCAATGTTGAGGGAAAAGAGTTAGGGGAAAACATTTCTGAAGGCAGAGAGAATTCTGTATTTGTTAACAGGAAAAGTTCAAAAGATTAATCATACGGATTCTTTGACATTTCATCTTGCAAAAGCGTAGTCTTGATAAGAAAAATGTTTTGGCAAGAGCACCTTCACTGTTGAATACACGATGGTTACTCTGGAAGAGAGAACAAGAGCCAGCTTGTTGCAATGGCAGTGCAAATGCAGAAGAAAAGCAGGTTTTACTGAGCACTGGTTCTAGACACTTCTGTAGATGTTTGTCTCACAGAGGTGAATGAAGTGGGAGCTGTAGTCCGAGTTCTAGGACTACCTCTGACACAGCACCAGCAGGAGGAACGAAGGTAGAAAAGCCATCCTTGCCATTTATTTCTTCTCTCTCTCATTCCTGCTGGTTTTAACATTGCCAGAGGATTCTCTAGGAGGATCGTTTGTCTCTGAAGTGCAGAGATCAATAGGCAGCTCAGCAAAAAGCCATACTGGGGGAAGAGAAATCCAAACTGCAAGCCAGCAAGGTGAGTTAGCATTTCCACCCGTGGTTTTGCAAGGGATTAGCTCGTAATAAAGATTTAACTAAACTCTGCTTTGCCTGTACAGCTGCAATATTAATAATAGCCACTCATCTTGTAGATGAGTGTTGTATTTCCTCCACGGCAAGTCTGCAGCAGTGAATATAGCTCTGGGCTGTTTCTCTGTTACTGAAATTCACATCGTCGTGATATTCTGACCCTTTCCCTCCATTATCATTAAACAGAAAAATGAAAAAGTGTTCCTTGTACTCAGACTCTGCTGTCGCTCTCCCTGCCCACCGTATGCTATCTGCCTCCTCGTTGTCTGGACCACGACAGTAAAAGTGCTGAATGAAGCACAGGCAAAAACCCCGGAGCTGACTTAGAACACTTGATGTCGCATATTGCCGAACTAGCCAGCTTCCTTTTGCAATCAGATTTTGATTCGATACCATGACTGGAAATCTTGAAATTGTTTGTAATTCTGACCTTACTTCTGCCTCTCTCTTGTTTATGTACTTTCATTACCTCTAGAAGCTTTGAGCTTTATATTTCCTTTGTTTTGATACCACAAGTATTCTTATTTATGTTTTAGGTTGCATGAATGTTTGAGGTTTCTAGAAAAGACTAAACCTTGGGTTTCAGGACAACCCACAAACTTCCAGTGCTATATTAAACCCTTTTTAGTAACAACCTGTAAAACATGCATCAGTATGGAAATTTTTGGTTGATAACTTTTTTTTTTCCCCCTGGATAAGAGGTACCTTAAACTTCAGGACAACTTAATTTCTGGCCTAATAAAGGTTCCTAGTGCTATTAGCTCTACCCCAAACTCCAGCCCTGTGTCTTCTCAGCGTGGGAAGGAGGGCAGAGGGGGTGGGCATCTGTGACCTTCGTGGCAACACCAGAGGAGCTGCAGGGACTTTATTCACAGGTGGCTTGGAAACAGACCAGCTACCGTAGTTGGAAGCAGAGTGAAATGCATATGGCAGTCTTGGTCTTTTGAGCTGTTGTGTTCTGATAATATGACAATAAATTAAAAAAAAAAATTACATCGGATTTGACCTTCTCTGGTTCTGGACAAGACAAGCATATTATCAAGGAGATTTTTGGCTTTCATCTCTCTTCCATCTAATATCTGCCTCCCTAGTAAACATTTTACAGATCCTAGTGGTTTCTGTGGAGCAGAAGCAAATGTTACAACAAACAAATCCAAAGGAAAAGGTTTGGGTTTTGATGTGTTGGGGGTTTGTTTGTTTGTCCCTTCTTTATTCTTTTGTTCAGAAATGACAAAAGTAGTTCCCAACTTGGAACACAATTGTTTATGACAATAAATCAGTTGACTTCACTGCTGCTGTGCCATCCAAAATGACTTTGTAATCTGGAAAAAAAAATTGTGCTGAGGAGAAAGGGAGCAATGGCCATTTCCCAGGCTTTTTTGACCTTCTGAGCAAGAATTGGAACGTGCTTAGTGGTTTAGATGCTAATCTGTCTACCCAGTGTGTGGGTGTGCTCTGAGTCACAGCCAACGTGCGCACTCACTTCTAAAACAGGGCTTCCTAAATATTTTTGTAAGGGTAACTTTTGTTTAACTTTCATTTGGCAGAGTCCCACATTGGGAATGGTCAAAAACTCAGGAAGGGCCATATGTTGTGTATGGAGCTGCTAAGAACAACTTTGAAAGTTTTCAGATCTTTTTCTCTCAAACTGAAGAAGAAAAGCCTCACCCCTCCCTCTAACATGAATTAAGATACTGCTTTTTTCTCACCCACTTGCCAGCAAACCACATCTGTCAGGCTTCAAGTGTGCAACAACAACTGTCTGTCCACAGTGAAGATAAATATCTAATTTTTTCTTTTTTTTTTTTTTTTTTTTTTTTGCGTTTGCTGTATTTATTTTTTTAATCCATGCCTAGTTACTAAAACTCAAGGGGCATTCTGCTGAGAACGTTCCAGGCAACTGTAACTGTGCAAGTACGGAGCAAACAGGATACAGTGGCCATATACAGGCAGCAGGCACCGTAGAGATTTCTGCAAAGAAAAGTCCTTTTTTTTTTTCTTGTTCTGCTTATTACATAACTGGGAACACAGGTAATGAACACATTTCAGTCAAAGCATCACAGGTGTTACAAATTGCTTTCTCTCTTGGAGGCCCTGTTATTAGCCCAGTTACTGCTGGTAATCATACCTGCTGCTCTGCAAATAAGGCTGAAAAATGCACTGGGGCCAGATTCAATAAAGGGCTTAGGTGACTCAGCATAAGTTGGTGTAATACCCCGTATTTAAGATCTCAGGCCTTTGAGCAGAGTCTGAATCCTGAGCAATAGATCTATAAAGTGCACAAAGAGTGTTGGGTGCCTGCAATAACAACTCCAAGGAGCTTAGCACGCACCTGCTTACATCCAGCCAATAAAGCTGGCTGGGTGGGGAGGGGAACCTTAAATCCCACCTGGCAGACGTGCAAGGAGATACTTGCCTTCAGTCAGGATCCGCAAACCAGATCCCTTCCAAAATACAGCTCTGTGGGCTTTTTTTTTTTTGCTTTTTATTTTTTTTTTTTCTTCCCTTTGGAGAATTGAGCAGGCCTTACGCTTTTTGATGTTCCTCCCTTGCCACGGTTGCCACACATTCATATAACACCCTGCTGCTAAAGCTGTGACCTGGGAAGTGGATGTCCCGAGTTTGGCTGCCCGCCTTGGCTGCACAGTGTGCGTGGGAGGGGGGCTTCAACCCCCCCACTCCCCAGAGGTTGTGCAATTAGCAGCTCTGAAATAGGTCAGTGTGAGTGGGCTGGAAGGATACGCTCCTCATCCTCCAGCTGCAACTGTGCAGAAAACAATTCAAGATTCATTAGTCCGTAAAGAGAAAGAGCATATTAAGCAACCGAGTCATGTTTCCTCACGCTCAGGACATTCACCTGGCGTGAGGGCAGCCAGGTTTCTGGCCCTTGTCTGTGCTTGATTTTCTGTGTTTTAACCAGTGGTGGTTGTACGATGTGAACTACAAGAAAAAGAGGGCCCAGCAGGGGCAGTAAAACTCCGGCCTGTCCGGCTCCGCTCGGAGCGAGTGCCGTAACCACCGCCCGGCTGGCGGCACCGCTGGAGCGGGGCTGCCCGTTGCCAGAGTGGCCTCTCTCCTGCTGGCCGGGCTTTCTCTCAAGAGACTGATTAGGTTTGAACCCAAATATATTTGGGTCCGAATATATTTGAATATTCCCTATTCAAACAGGGAATGAAAATTTCCAAGTCCTCTAAGTAAACAATCAGGGTACTATGAAGTGCTCGGGCAGAGGAGAGGAATTTTGCATTGCAGCAGCAAACAGCAACAGCCACCGCATGTGATAAGGTGAGAAATAGGTCCTCGAAAGCTGAGTGTGCTCTGAAGACACTCGTGGGACTGACTGTCCCTACAGTAGGCTTAGTTAGGGGTATGTACAAAGCAAGCCTTCCATTGCTCACTCAACTCCACCAAGACTGCGACAACTCAGGATGTGCACAGACGTACAGCTCCAAGTTCCTGGTAAGCTAAGAGCAAATAAGTCCTTGAACTTAATCACCACCAGCTTTGTTGGGATTTTAGTCTTAAATGTCTTAATTGGGTCAAGTCCCAGATCAGAAATGAGATCAGTATGGATTTGACACCTAGCTCCCTTCTGTATGAGCAGCAAGGGACAGAGCCCCCTGCAGAATGCAGTGCTCCGAGCTAGACCATCCCTCTGGAAGGAGACACCATGCAAAGTTTTGCTCTCAGTTACCCCATTACAATTTTGACTCGGTGGTGATGCAATTGACAGCATCACTGGGCCAAAAATATGATAGCAGAATTGGGGTTTTTTTAGAGACAAGGCCGTGCTATAGGATGGTGAGGATAAATGCAAGTAAGCAGATCCCTTGCTAGCAACAGCTCCATGTGGCCAATGCAGTAGAGTCTCTATCCCTTGGAAATCCAGCACAGCAGAAGCCTCACAGATGTGATGAAGAAAAACTCTCCAAAGAGTCAGAAACCTTTCCAGACCCAGGAACTCAGTGAACCATAGATGTATGTGCCTTTGAGACGCGACGCGTACACTGAACGGTACGGCACACATAGTCCAAGTCCATTTTAAACTTCTCTCTGCTGTTTTCTTCCTCAATGTCGTTCCCCTTCCTTGCAAAGCTGGCCTAGGCCAGCCGCTCGCTGTCCCTCAGAGCCCATCTTCCTGCGCAGGGAGCTGAACGCCTCCAGCTGCTGGTAGCATTCCCACCCACGTTACCACAGCAGCAGAAACAGCAAAACATTAAACACAAGGACTCCGTGTGGGCAAAGTCCCTGCATCCTCCGGGTTCCCGAGCAGCCTTTATGCAGCTGCCAGGCCCCCGGAGGAGCCTGCGGAGCTCGGGTGCTCGCTCCGGCTCCTTTTCCAGCTGAGCCTGGCACATTTCTGGGACAACTATGATCATCTGTGTGCAAAACGAGTAGCCGGCACTGGTTATACCCACTTTATGTGTTTTTCAGAGAGGCATTTTAGTGGCCCATCTATTCAGAGTGAGCATAACCTAAACAGTTTCCCCAAGTATACTTCTCGGTAACCTTTGACTGGTACAATTGTCCGTCTTATATTTCTACCTGGGCTCCACCCTCACATTGCATAAACCCTTCTTCCGGAGAAAAGTCAGAGAGGAATTCACATGGAAATATCTTCCGACATGGTGTTGAGATGAGGAGCATATGAAGAGCATGTGTATTACTTTTGGCTTGTTTTCAGTTTATTTTTTCCTCCTTTGGACATATCTGATCTTCAGAAAGTAAGGAGTGATATAGACTTCCTTTCCTATTAGCTGACTACAGCTATAGATTGGATTGACACACACTGATGTGTTAATTTGGCGAGTTATCAAAAAATCAGAGCCAAAAAAGCTGACAGTCAGGCAACACAGTTCCCTGGAAAACAGATCTTCTTAAATAAATCTTCTGTTTTGACAATATGACAGCTCTGTTCAAGAACAGTAACTGTACTGGGACAGTATATTTTGATTTCTCCAAGACACTCAATTTAACACCGCATGACATTTTGATTTAAAATGTGCATTAACTGGAACTTACAGGGTGTGCCGTTAGATGGATTAAAAATTGATTCCCTGGTAGATCTTTACAAGGTAGCTGTCCATGAGGAGATAACTGGGGCTGTTTTTCTTGTGGTCCATCTGGGACCAGTTCTTAGTCTGACATGATTTAGTATATCAATTCACAATCCAAACAAACAAACAAAAAAATCTGAAGTCTTTACTGGCAAATTTGGTAGGTGATTAAAAAAAATAAATAAAAAATCAGTGAGGTCATTAATAGGGAATCACTCCTGCTTTGAGGGTGATCATTCGTTTCAATGGTCAAAGTCTAAAAAGATACATTCTGATATGATCAACCAAAAGATTTTAGATTTGAAAATAGAGAAATGAGGCTGAGGATGAGCAGATGTCTGGGAAAACTGTTCCCGAGAATGACTTTTTAAAGACTTCTAGACAATCACCACTCCTAGACATATAGAGAACTGAGACCTCCCACATTTTCCCATTAGCACACACACAATACCACAGTGCTGGTCTTAAGCAGTGAGAATGAAATACATTAATTTTTAGAATGCTTTTTCAAATCTGAACTCTAAGTAAGCCATCCTGAAAGTGTATGTTTGACATTTCATGGCTGGGAAAACGTAATCATCAAAAACAAGCAAACAAACAAACAAAGAAAAACCCCTGACCCCAAACACAAATCCTTTCGTGTTGAAACTTCCTTGCTTGGTTTCAACTTAAAGGTGATTGGTTTTTGGAAAGATTGAAAAAAAATAACTTCAGTAGTTACTAATTGTGTGACAGATAATTAAAGTACAAGATCAAAAATGCTTTGTATTTTAAAAAAAAAAAGTTGTTCAGACTAATTTTGTTCTGTCCAAAGTTACTTTCTTTCCCTTTGTGTTTTTGTTTGTTTGTTTTGTAAAGGCTTAGACTACTGTGCTTTTGTCATATGCTTTTCTAGTGTTAAGAAAAAAAAATATATCTGGGCTCTGGGAGTATACAAATATAACCAAAAGGAGCAGCCTAACAGAAGATATTCAAAATACATGAAAAATTATGAAATCCTTATTAAAATAAACAATAACACAGAGGGAGAAGTGCAAAGAGATAGCTTCTACTATTTTCCTTTGAAATTTACATTTGCAAGCAGCTATTTAGGAATATCTAGGACTATGTCACATAGTTGAGAAGCCTGTTTGCCCCTATTCCAGAAGCAACTGCATTCATTACATACATTTTGCTTTCTAAGAGGAGTAAAATCCATTTTAATGGCTAATTTAGTATATTTTCCTTTGAAAACCACCTCTGCCAAGAGGGGCTTTTCGAATGGCTTTCGAAAAGGTTGATGAGGAAGGTGGTGTGCTGAGCCTAGTTAGACAGCTGTGCCTATATGCTGTACGTACACCTCCCACAACATTGTTTTGACGATTAATAGTTTTTGAGATGGAAAAAAACCCCACAACAGTAGCAAGAGGTGGTGGGATCTTAACCTCTGCGCTGCTGTTTCGGGACAGTTTATCTTCCCGGTCTTGTCGTATCTGTCATGAGACAATCCTCCTGGAGAGATACGTGACACCAGACGTTACTACTCAGTAGTTTGCCCCAGCTGCCTGGTGAAACAGAGTGACAGACCACAGAAAACCCCACCTAATATTCACAAGGAAAGAGGAGTGTTCTCCCGTGGAGCGAATACCCTGGCACTACAGCATTGGACCTTCATGGACCTGTGAAAAACATGTCCCATGACTAACTATGGGCTAATTTTTCAATGTTGTAACCATCCTGGTGTGTCTTAGAGGACCGCCCCCCCCCCCCCCCCATAAATGTCTCAGTTTTTCCTTGAAAGACATTTAGGGAGACAAATTACATTAAGCAGAAGAGACATGGAAGTGCATCGTCATGGACAGCTAGACCATAGGTTCAGGTACGAAGTTTCGAGTTTCTTGTTGACTTCCCATAGCAACAGATACAAAGCCAACGGCTCCCAACAAGTAGCTGCAGACTCCCAAAGATGTACCATGCCCATTTTGCTTAGCAGAAAGGATTTCTTAAAATATGCAGTTTTTTATTTGCAAGCTAAAATCTGCAGCAGGTTGACCTTTTGGACCAGTCCAAGACAGCACTTCGTTTTGAGCTGAAATGCATTGCCTGCTGAGGCACAATTTAACCCTTTACAGCTAGAATGGGCCCATTCGGTGCTCAATTTGTCTTTTTAACATGTCAGATACATGCACTACCTGTTCCTGGCAAGTGCTTAATACTGTAAATGCAATGAGGCTGGTCCTCCACATAGTCCTTTCTTCAGCCCATGGGGTAACTCCGTTGGCTTCAGAGGGGGTCACTGCTGATTCATGCCACCAGAAGGTGTAATTAGAGGACCCAGCTTGTCAATCCTGAGCTGTTACATGGCTTCCTTCCTCCTATGGATTTATTTCCTTTGGGTTTGATTTGATTTTTCCATGCAAATTTTTCAGCCTCTACAGTGCAGCATGGCACATTTCTGTGAAATTGAGGGCCAAACCGAGATTGAGAAATCTCCCTTTCTCTCTTACACGCATGCAAAAACAACGACACGCAGTATAAATTTACATTTCATATACAAAGCTGAGCAATTTGAGAGCTCCAGTTACCTTTTATGTATTCCATAAAAGGCAATTGGATGATTTTAACCCAGTATAACGTTAAAAAGAAAACAAGAGTCCAAGTGAACAACAGAAAAGAAATAAAAAGAAATCAGTCCATGAAAGAGAAAAACATTCACTTATATTGCTTAGGTTACAGCAAAGCTAAAAATAAATTATTGTCATCCTGCTTTCTAAAAACCTTCAATAGGACGCGAGGCAGCAGAAAGGAAAGCATCACTGTATTTTTATAGCACAGATACTATAACTCCAGGTTTCATTTAAACCCTGTTACAGTCAAGTTGGTTGCAAGCGGGCTGGCGCCTAAGTCAGCTCAGCAGGACACTGTACGTAAGGAAGATTTTTAACTGTCTGTCGCCTTTTGCATATGGGACTTTGCAGGAATTAGAAAACAAGACAAAATAGAAAACATCTCTCCACAGGCAAACTGCATCTTTGCTGACTTCCCTGTCCTTTTCCACTCCTGATAACCAACATAAAGCCCTGTACAAAGTGACAGTTTTACATCCAGAGCAAAGACGATCCTTCCGTCTGGAGTAAGTTTTAAATAACATCCCCGTGAAGTTGCCAAAACCAGCCAGGCCATTCAAAAGGCAACATTTCTTGAGTTCAAAGAGAGAAGGTTTTTTTTGCACTGAACTTTGTTCTGGCAACGTGTTGAAGTGGCTTCAGGACATACTAGTTCCGTTTCTACCTTTGCTTAGTATTTTGTTCAGACAAGTCCAGTCCAGACTCAGTTACCCGACTTCGTTGTAGTCAGCTACATTTCTGCCTTTCTGTCATACTCGTCTTTGGCACGCTGGAAATCTGACTTGGTGTTTTTCAGAAGTCTTTTAAAACATTCCTAATCATTTTAAAAGCCAACACATACAGATTTTTGTTTTTTGGTTTTTTTTTTTCCTTTCTTGCCTGTGTTACATTTGCTAGTCATAAAAATAAAACTTCTGGTTAGCAAAGAAGTTCTGTGACAGCTTCCTTTGGGGAAGCAGGGATGGATTTGGGAACATTTGCACTGTACCGTAACTCTCGGCTGACATTTGGATAAAGTATTAGAAAGCTTGCTGATGCCTTAGGAAAAAGAAGCTTTGCGTTGTCAAAAAAAGAGAGACATTGTTTTGGATCATACTATGTCTTTCTAGAAGAAGCTTCCACAGCACTCCAGCCTGCCTCTCAAGTTACTAAATCAAAGCTCCTTGTTCACATTCTCCGCCACACAAGCAGCCCCACGCCACAGCGCTTTGCAAATACAAGCGGAAACTCAAAGATTAAAGCAAGTTTCCTCGAGATGCTTTTATATCGGAGTTCTTCGTACAAGCATCCTTTCTTTTGCTTGTAAGTACACTAATCATATTTCAATTGCATGCCTACAATATAAAGTTAATAGCTTCCTTATTTCCTGATTTTAGCATTTCCCCTCTACTCCCTCTGTCTTTTCAATTATACCGGCTAGATCGTTTCTTTCATTTCCTTTCTCCAGTGTCCTGTTTTCATTTCTTATACAAAATCATATTTGGTCACTTACACTTTTCTTGAGGATAAGCACATGACAGCAGCATCTCTTGCTCCACCATGGTGCTGTCTGTTGCAGAGGGCAGTGGTCTTTTGAATAGCGCTTTAAGAAAATGTTTTGGAAAGCTGAGCTCACTCATGCAGGCTTCTGATCTTCTCCAGTACTCCTGGCTTCTGTGTGCTGTCACATGTTATCCGCCCTCCCCAGAAACCTGTGAAACAGGTCTGGCAACACACATCTTGTGTGTCAGAAGAGTTTTAATTGATTCATTGCAACAGGTACCCACCCTCATTAAAAAAAAAAAGTCGTTGAAAGGAGTAGGCTCTTAGCGCCTCATTTAAAATTACAGAACCTACCAAATGTCACAGCTGGTGCACTTTAAAGGGAAACGACTTGCTGGGTTTGCGAATGTACAGGAAATAATTTAAAATCAATTTTACATGCCAAATAAACCATAGCTAGCGGTACAATTCGGATGCTTCTGCGCTGTGGGAGAGCAGGAATCCTTCTGCTGTGCACCAAGGTGGCAAGGGCTGCTGCTGCGTCTCCCCAAGGCACAATATCTTCTGGGACAAAACAACTCCGCGTCTCTGCTACAGAGGCCTCTGTTTCTGTGAACAGCGACTGTGATTGCTACTAAAGTGAACAAATTGTGTGGACTTGATTTCTGAGAAATGCATCCCCAGGAATGGGAGGTTAACAGCGCCTCAGTGCTTGCAGAGAGGATTCCTCCATGCAGCAACCGCAGAGGTGGCTCTGCCTTTCAGCAGCCCCGTCTACCCACGCGGGGCTCAGCGAGGAGCCCCCAGCGCTGCCCTGCAAGCCCCCGCAGCTCCGTGACCATTTGCCTGTTACCCCTGTGACCAAGAGGGACTGCGGGTGGGCTCTCATTAAGACCTGTATCGGTTTCACATCAGGGCGCATCTCGTAGTACCTCCACAGCAGTTTCCTGCTGCTGTTGCTCTTGCAAGCTGGTGATACCATTGTCAAGTGCAAGCAAGGCTGTGGTTAGCAAGGAACTAAAAAGCAGGAGACGCGGGATTTACGCCTGACTCTGCCTCTAATTTACCCTGTCACCTTGGGCAAGTTGCTTTACCTCTCAATGTTTCTGTTTCCCCATCTCTAACACATGCATAATTATAGTTCCCTTTCTTTGGAAAATGCTTTGAAATCTACGTACAAAATGCAGCATGAGAGAGGAAGCTATCATTATTGCACACTTGTAAAATATTGGGATGAGGCAGACAATAAGCAGCGAGCATTTGAGATTTCATGCGTGTAAAGTGTCGTGTTTTAAGAGGAACATGACCTTATTGTAATAATGATTTAAAAAAAAAGATACTCCTACAGAATTTGGCAAAAGTTCAGTTTCTGTTTTCACAGTGGAATGCTGAGAGAAAAATCTAAATCAATTCTCACTTCTAGGAACATTACGCCCTCCTGGAAACAGCAAGTCCACCAGAGGTTCCTCGGTGGAAAATGACGTAATATGGCAATTTCCTGCTTTCCTCTCACCTGGGTAAATAAAATCGCTCATTTTACAGCCCGTGAGTACTTACATTATACTCAATAGGTCTAAATACTCATCCTCTTTCTCTTTCTCTCTTTTTGAAAACTAAAACTCATCAAAGCTTACAAAGATTGGTTTTTTTTCATGTGCGGGTAAACTTGAACAGATTGATGTGAAGTTGTGTTTTCCGGAGGTTGAGTTCACTCACATGGGAGCCTTGCGCTTGTTTTAATACCTCAGTGAACAAAATTAAAGAGGTGCTTGTATTCACCCCACTTCTACAGTGTTGCTCCTTGAAGGGCCTTCCTCAACGAGGGGGATTGTAAAGGGTGCGACAGTGAATTAATTTTCCCCTGGAGTTTAGAGCAAATGATTTTTCACCTGCTCCGCTCGGGAAGACAGCAGCTGCTGGGCTGTGAGAAGTGCAGGATGGAGCTGCCTTGGCTCTCCTGCCTCTGCTCCTGCTGCCATAATCCACGCGCTTTCGCTCTCAGCCTGAAGACACCTCAAGTGATGGCGACACTCTTGAGGTGATATACTGAGGACCCATATAAGGTTGAAAACTAAGACAAACTTGCAAAAGCTTCCAGGAATTATATTGTCTGTGTTGTCTGTGAAGAAGCGAAGCTTTTGCTTTTCTCCCTCTGCATCCTTTTTCTGTAAGACAGTTCTCAATAGAAATTTTTTTTATCCACTGTCCTGCTTAGACTAAAATCCTGGGTAATTCTTAGCATGGGCAATAGCCCAGAGATTAAGCTGGGCAATGCTGAATTGAAGATAAGTGGCTGTGGGGAAATAGCTTTTTGTGAAATGCCCCTTGATTGCACGTTAATAGTGGCACATTCCGAAAGCTTACCTGAGTCTTGAAACATAATTCTGTACATGACTTAACATGGCCAGCCAGGTTTATTACAGACCAGGAGAATGGTAAATGTATAACCTACTTGCTTCTTACTCCATAATCCATTAACTTCAGAGCCATGTTCTAAGATGTCCTAAGGTTACTGCACTGACGATTTATAGTAAGAAGTGAATCACTAAGAGCTGCAAGCTCAGAAACCCTTGGAAGTACATTTACAGAAGGCCATGCATTTATTTGTATTGTCTGAATACATACAGTTGCAGTAGGTGACTTCTCAATAATCACATTCTTACGACATTAGCAACTCATACTGGGTATCAGATTAGCATGGTCTGATTTGAATTTCAGTGGAAAGGACTGTTATGAAAAAAGAAAGGCTTCTTGTGGAGAGATAATAAAAAAATTGCACGAGAAATCCTTTAAAAAAAGATTTCTCTCTCTGTGTTGAGCTGTAATTCTGCCTGTGGATGAAATAGGTCAGGAATTAAAGCTGTTACCCAGCCTTTGGAAATGGAAGGCACAGTGTGAGTTGATTCCAACTTTTTACAGCAGAGAAGGGGAAAAGAGCAATTGAAGCTAGGCTTTTTGGTGCTTGAGATAACATTTGGATGAGTGAATGCATTTGGTGAAACATCAAATCCTAAAAATCTGAAAACTGTCTAATGAGCTAAGTGAACCAGTACTGTCAACTGCAACAAAAACACTAGGAAGAGTCAAGTTTACATACAAGAGCATTCTGTCGTAATCATGAAATTAAAGTATGAAGTGATAGCAGCCATTTATGTGTTTGGACAGACTCCAAGCATTCAAACTGATGCATACATTTGTATGTGAGTTATTGCAAAGAGCGTTCAAATGACAAACATCCCATAATTGTGCTGTTTGATCTTCCAAGAAGCTCATATCTATAATTATAATCATTGTCTGAAAAAAACAGTGCAGGTTTACAGTAACTGTGCAATTGATGCTTGTCTCCACTTCTGTCACTGAAGTGACAAAATAACCAAGTCATACTTGCATCTGCTTCCTTATAATGCTACATTTGTCCTCACCCCAATATCTGGCCATAACCTACAATTATGTGTCATTAGCTCTCTGTGGAACTGATCAAGGTTGTCCAATTCAAGGCTAATTTGAGAATACGCCAAAAGCCTGAGGGTGGACCCTAACTGGCATAAAATGGAGCAGGTTTAAGCAATTGTTTCTTTAAACAGCACAGGTTTCCCACTTCAGGTAATAACTCTGTTACCCAGTGCAATGTGAAGATGACATCCTGAATGTATTGGTCCACAGAGGCGTGTGATGGTGTCATCCAGACCATTTGGGTAATCCTTGCTTTTCTGTTCTAACTGAAGGACCCTAAAATGCTTAATTCAGCAGGATAGTGTTTGTTTGAAAAAGGCTTTCAGGTATTACTGCAAAGCATCTGCTGCTTGCACAGCAAGTGCTACAGGACTGGGGCAAGGGGAGGAAAGGGAGCCAGGGCTCTCTTTGGAAGGGATGAAGCTCACTTGGGGAGAAACGGTGCTGAAACTGCTGCCTCAGCCGGGAGGCAGTGACCCGTGAGGTTATAAAACACAAAGATGGAAAGTGTGGCGTTAGCGGAGTACACATCCACAGCAACCGCGTGCAGGTGAGAGGCACGACGCACGCTGGACCCAGAGCTGCTACGTGCAAAAGGCTTTAGCCTTGTCTTGCTTTGTCTTGTTGCATCCATGCGTTTAGAGTGAGAGGCTGCTTCCTCCCACCGAGTTTCAGAGACCTGCGGTGTAGATCCCTGTCTGTGAGGTGGTCAGCCCAAGCTGTCTCCATAGCCAGTGGAGAGAAACAGGCACGCTGGGGACGTGAGTCATCTCAGCTGTTCCAGACCTCTCTTTTAGGAGGAGGCGAAGCATGCCCTAGACCCCTTTGTGCACTGACTTGCTCTCCGTTGTCTGTAAAGGGGACCTACTGTGACCAGCTCTGAGATGAACCTCTATACATTTACTAAGACGAATTCTGCTTTTCAGACACTGCACAAACCCAAATAGGTTGCATTTATTCTTCTAGCTGCATTTTTCCATTCCTTTTCTCAGACAGGGGGGTGAACAGTTTCCACTAAGTTGTGCCCTGCGGACTCCAGGATGACCCTGGGATATACTTCATCCTCCTGAGACCTACTACTTGGACCATAAAAAGCAAGAGGAGCCACAAGGCAATACACAGCAATACCACTGCTGAACATGTCACCGCCTAGAAGCAAAAGTAGGGGGCCTGTGTGGAACACTTGAAATTTATCCTAGAACAAGGTTTCCTGATGACGATATAAAACTGTTGTAATGTTTGTGGGTTTTTTTAGTTTAAATTCAACAGCGACTCAACATTTTGATTTCTCAAGATCACAAATCAAAAGCCATCACATATTTTTAGGCAAAATCTAATTCAAGCATCCACTGGCAGGGTACTTTCTGTGTGACACGTATCCGCTGTCAGACACAGTGCAGATTTCTGCAGAGCAAACAGCAGTAAGATAACTTGGCGCTCTGGCTACTTCAGCTGAAGTCATTTCAAGGAATGCAGCTTTAAATAGTTGCCCATTCAACACTACTATCAAAGTTTTTCCTCTGAAACTGCCGGTTCCTTTAGATTAATGAGCAGAAAACCCATTAGACTGAAAGGACCATGGGAGTGAAATCAGGCTGTGGCGCTGCCGTAGAAACCCGAAGGGATCCAGGGACAAAAGGCTACGAGGAAGTGATGTGCGTTCCCACTCTCTTTGAGGGTGATGCAACGTGCTGTTAATCCAGCACTATTTTTTTTTTTTTCTAGCTTCAGCTCAAGGGATCAACAAACACACCTGAAGGCATGAGGGATGTGTTTAAACAAAGGAGATGTGAACAGATTCAAACCTCAGACTTAAAAAAAGGCAAACAAAAAGACTGCATAAGGCAAAAAGGAGGCAGTTGCAGTAATTGCAAGGGCAAAATCATGCAGAATAATGAATCCCGTAATAAATTGCTGCCAGCACACGCAGATTTCCAGTTAACTCTGTGTGCTGTTTCGCTACCTAATCCTGCCTGTTGAGGGGGACACAATCTTGAAGATTTTTTTTTAAGTATTAAATTCTCTTTCCAGCTTGTTTTCTCTCTGTGTTCGGTTACGTTGTGGTGTGGGTTTCTGGCCGATGGGCTGGTGAACCATGAGAGCTGATGCGCTGCGAGTCTGCTTCTGCTATATGCTCACACTTGCAGCAGGTCCCCTTGGAGCCCTACTGACCGGCGTCTTTACCTGCGGCTTTGAATCCAGATTCAGGATTTCCCGGGGTTCATCCGGCCATTACAGAGGAAGGTGCACTGAGATGCTCGGTGGGCCGACATCGCTCAGGTCTGTAGCTGTTTGCTTTGCCAGCAGTGAATCGTACTAATCCCATATAGGTAAAAGAAAGTCAGATGTAACCTGCAAAAGTCCCATGTTAAAGTCAGAAAATCATACTCTGCAGGTCAAGATTGCTCTTGCTGAAGAAGGCAGGGAGAGGTAGGTATCCAAATGTCAGCCCTGGAACTCTTTATAATGACAAATAAAGGCGATACATAAGTTCCTTTTTAATGCTCCTACGTTAAACAGAAAAGGAAGGACTGCGTTAGTTGCTTCCCTTCAAAATGTATTGATAGAGAGCAAGGTCTCCACCACTGGCTATGCTTGGACCATTTTCCACAGTTAACCTCTGTGTATCACCCTAAAATAAAGGAGTCGAGAAGCCTAATTAACTTAATTCAAGAAGGGAGGATTGCTGGAGAAAAGAGGGCATGGGTAGTTCCCTTGGTCATGGAAACCCTCAGTTAGATGTCCTCCTCAGAGCCCGTTTGCAGCTGCCCCCACCACTTAGAGCATCTAAGTGTACATCAGGGGCCAGAAGCTGCTTTGAGCAGTGCTGGGTTAGGGAAAAGCGAAGCTGGCTTAAAACAACTGTTGTACACGTCCTCCTCTCGCTGCTTGTCAGTTTATGTGATTGCCTGGATTTTCATCTATTTTTCAACTACAATTAGCGTAAACTGGCACTTCCTCACCCTTAGTGCTGAAAATTATTTTTGTCGGGAACAAAAAAACCAGAAAGGTATAATAATGAGGGGAAGAGGATAGTCTTGCCTATTAGTCAATGCATGTAGACAAGTTCTTTTAAAAAACAATAATTAAGCATAAATAGATTAGATAATTCTAATCTTTGCTGGAAATGATAGGTTAAAACTAGAGGGCGCATTGAGGGTATTAAGTATACAGGAGATCCCTAGTATGATTGTACATATGTGAAGTGAAAAAGGGGATTATTCCAACGGGGAAAAAAACCCCAACCACACACATTCATTTAAAAAAATCTTAAAACTGATCATTTAGGGTGCAGAAGCTTGCTCAGAGTTAGTTGGAGGGTTTAATTACACTGCGTTTCTTGGATGAGTAAGCTTCTTGACTTCTTTTCAATGTGCTGACCAGAGGACATGTGTAAGCTTCACTGTATTTAGTAAATACCTTAGGGTAGACGAATTCCAAGTGACAGCCGCATGGTTTCATGCAGCAAAATGGTGATTTGTCATCACCATCGAGTTATCATCACACAAAATGTCAACAAAGAAATGGCTGTGTTACTGGCAAGTGAGTGTGACACCTCAATGACACAGACTGGCATTTCGCTTCTTTTCTACAGGTATAAGCCTCAGAAGCGTGATTCCTTCCTAACTTAGTTTTAAATCCCATCATTTCTTTTGTCTTGACACTCATTTTCGCAAGCATGACTCTTGCACACCCGCTACAAGCAGGCAGCCCCTGTTAAGTATATCTTCAAATTTTAAGAAGACCTAATGCAGAAGGAGCCGGGCACCAAAGGAGCCTGAACAGGGAAAAGGTCCTGCAGAGGCACCCCAAATTCAGGCAAGCTCTGGTTAAAGCTTTAACCCTACTAGGTTACTTGTGCCGTGTCCAACAGTTGAAGCGAATTTGAAGCTCCAAATGCATTAAGCTTTACGCTTAAGGAAGGAGCTAGAAATGCCCCCGTGCAACTCCATTCTGGACTAGGGAGCCAGGTGTGTCCACATAGACCAGCCAAGAAAACGTCCCCCACTCAGACAGCAAGACGGTGGGGCGTCCTCTCTTTAATCCGCTCACGAAGAACTGCACAAACTGTTGGTGCGGCTTCAAAAATCAGGTAAGCATTCAGCTGGAGATTTGTTATACTTAGATGAAAGGAAGTGACATTTCGGGTACAAATTAGCTTAGAGAAGGATAGCAAGAAACTATTTTTAACACTGCATAGGATCAGTATTTCAAGAATATGATTTTTGGAGATACGTTTGCTGAATTTAATCAATCTTCACTTATGTTCATTACGTATAGATGCTGCTTCATCTGACGCACACGACTCCAGCTTTCTCACATCTAAGTGTGATATGCTTAATAACTCAGCACTTTGAAGTACTGTATCTATTGATGTCTTTGCAGCTAGCCATAGACCTGCGATTTTAAGAATTCTTTTATATTTCCAAATACTCTCTACACAAGGGAATGACATCTAGCTTATTATTCACTCTGCTACTGATTTCTTTGGCATCTGTGCTTAGCTTGCTGGGGATCAGGAGATTTGATCAAAGATGTAAATAAAAAATACAGTCTAGGCTCAACTTTTTTTTTTCATTCAGGTAACTTAGGTGTAAAAGTTTGATAAGTTGTACAATAGAAGAGGTTGTTCTAGAAGGTGTCCAAGACCATTAAGTAAACATGACTGTTTAAAAGAGAATTTTTTAATGCTCGCTCTGACGTTAACTTTCAAAAGGCAAAATACTTATTCACATAGCTATTCAATTTCACTTCACTAACAAAATAACTCCAATTCAGTTTCTTACAGTTATCATACTGGTTTTGTGGTAGCATCTTTTGACTGAAGAAAATAAGAAAAGCTACAGTTCTATACAGTTCTAATATTATGCTTCAAATTACCAAAAAAATCATCCTTTCATGGCTTATCAAAGGAGGTCTGTGATATAATGCCAACATGTACCCCTCAGTATTTCTGCTGTTAAGTACCCTGATCTGGTAAATCTACACTGATGCCATGATTTAAAGTCTTATTGTTCTTGATGAAGTCGCACACACCAGCATGGAGAGTGAAGGCATTAGCTAGTGGGTCTTACAACTGTTTTATAAAAATCTGTGTGAACACTAAATTTTAGGAGTCAACAGGATGCCATCACAGCAGAAGATGTTAACATTTCCTGGAAAACAGTTCAAACTTGCTTATTGTCCACACGAGGATACCTTTCTGCCTTTGAAGAGAGTGCCTCAAAAAGAAAGCGCAAATATAACATTGAAGAGTTTGAAATACATTGTCTTAAAGTGCTTTCTCGGAATGTGCTCATCATCTTAAAAGTACTTGGTGTTGCAAACTTTCTTCAAAATTTGAAACTTAGGAAAATTTCGCATTATTTTGAGTAGGTCTGTGGTATGCTCCAAGTGATGCCGTTAGTTACTGCTTTGGAACAGTGTGTTTTTGTGACCTTGTAGAACTGCTTTAATCTTCATTAGCAATGCTGCTGCTGACATGCAAATGAAAAGAATAGGCTTTCGCTCAGTTTGTTATATTATTTTTTTAAGAGCTACCAGGAATTAAAACCCAGACTTCAGTTTTGAGACAGGCACATAAAGCTTGACTACTCGCCACACACAGTGCATTGGCTGATTTAAGCATTAAATGTAAACTCTCAACCCAAAGACAGTCAGAAGTCCAACCGAAGACAATTGCAGCATGAGGCATTGCCATGACATGATGAAGACAGATGTTTTAGTCTTTTCATAAATATAACTGAAACAGACTGTTAGGGTGAGGAAACTCAGAACAACACTTGCCGACTTGTAAAAGCAGAGGAGGTTGCTGCTGGATGTAAAGATTTACATCAATGTAATATTTGTTCCATTAACAATTTTTACAGAGTGACAGAAAACCAGACATAAAAATAATAGGGAATCCAGCTTATACCCTGTCTTTGAGCAAAGATCCACCAACCAAAAAAAAACCCCCAACCCTTTCATAGGATGCTTTGGATGCCTTATTTCATCAGTCAGTGGTACCTCAGCATATAATGTCATTCAACTGCTAATGATATAAGCAGATGGGACTTTTTGCTACCATGAGTCAGCTTCATATTCATGATGCATCTTCATTAGCATTTCAGTGCAGATCAGGAGGGCGTGCTGAAGTGACTCTCCCAGTTCCTGTGCTTTGGTTTGGCCTAAGAGAGTGTGAATTGCATCAAACTCCAGCCACAAGTAGGCTTTCAGTCCATGGAGTAAAAAAATCCCCGAGACAGGGATAGTGGGGATGCTCTGTAGAGCCGCTCCTATTGCTCTGCACTGATTGCTAACGTAGGCATGGCCTCAGAGTGCTCAGCGCTACTCCTTTGGCAAAATGTTGGGGGGTTTTTTGGTGAGAAAAACACATTGCCTACAACAGAATATATTCCATAAAAATAAAATGCGTTGAGGGAACAGGCCGTATTTGTGGAGGGAAGGGGTTGGAGAATGATTGAAACAATTCAGTACTGTGGAACTGACTGGGGTGTGGAGGTTGCGGACTTTTTCGATTGACTTGGTTTTGATTTGACTTGGATTGATTTTAGCTTTTGAGGTATATTATGCCAAGAATTTGAGTATCTTAACATTATCGAAAATATATTTCAAAGTTATTTTTCTGTTTCCAAATGAGAATATTTTGCCTCTAAGTAAAAAAAAGAAAAATCAAGTTTTCATCTAAATCCATGCTCAAACTCCCATGCTTTTGAAATATCAGAATTTCTTATGGGCCTAAATTTCGTTTTCCAGAAAGCTCTCTTCTTAAACTATTGCTGAACCGGCACTAGTATACCAGATATGGCTAACAAAACTATATACTCAATTCATTTTGGTAGCTGCTGCTACCTAGAAATCCTTTGGTCTGTTGCGAGTTGTTATTTTCCAGGAAAAGGCAGCAGAAAATTAACCTGTACATCTGAATTTGTGGTAAATGCCCGAGGAGCCTCACCTTTGCTCCCGTTAGCTTGTTCTCCTGCAGCAAATGATACGGTGCTCTGTATTCATGAAGTTTTGTGCATTTGCAAAGAGTCAAAGGAAAGCAAATTTCTTTCTAGTGGTGCCAGGCTCTGCCTCTTCCAAGGAAGCACGTTGCTGAGCATACAGAAGGGCAAATATTCCCTTCCTTTCCTCGCCTGATGCCCTGCCACCACCCACAGCATTTGGGCTCCTCCCAAGGTCAAAAATGACAATCATTTCTCTTCTCAGCCTGAAAGAGGTGGCGTTAAAACCATTAACATGAAGGTGTGTGAATCTTGGAGACCATGGAGCTCACCTGCTCTGCCAATGCAGTGGAAAGATTTATAGTTTCTCATTTATTTGGGTTGCACCACTTTTGATGTGATAAAAAAATATATTGGTTTTTTTGTTAATCCTGCTACTGCTGTTCCCATACAGGAATAAGTAGATGCTATAACACATTTTTTAGGATAGTCGAATAACAGTGTGCACAACCAAGTTTGTTTTTATACAACCAGCTGAATAGTTGTCTTGGTACCAAATCTCTGTGCAAGGTTTTGGGCATTTTTGTGGGGCAGCTTGGGTGAGGAACGGGCTTTGAATTTCACCCCAGTTACGGCCATCGGTCTGCGGGCGTTCTGGTTTTATTGGTCACAGTCTCAGCTCAGTTTCTGTGCAACTTCTCCCTCTTGCCACCCAGCAGGCAGGTTAACATTTCCAGTGGAACAGAACCCTCCTGCGATTTCAGCTGAGGCACTGAGGAAGGGATGGTGAGAGGGATCCCCCCAGGGAGGCAAGGACCAGAGGGGAAAAGATGCTCAGGATTAGGGCAGCGATGCTCAGCTGAACGGTTCAGGCAAAGGCAACCCAAGAGAAACCGGAGCATGTTTTTTGTCGCCCTACCATGAGTGACGGCAGCTGAGGCTCCATCTCACGAGCACGTGAGACGCGATGGCATGATCGGAGCTGGAGAGGGCCTGACTCAGCCTCTGGTCAGCGGGGGTGGAAGTGCCGGGGCTGACCTGCTGCTGCCGTTTGGGTAACCCAGAGGCAACAACCTCGCTTGGGTAATGCCCAGGCTTTCAAACAGTTTCCTAATCTGCGGGCAGCCACCCTGCTGTGTCAGGCTATTAAGGAGAGAGAGGCGTCTTCTCCAGGAATGGCCACCTTCCTTTTCTCCCGGTTGAGTGTCAGCAACTCCTTTTCCTGCCTTTGCTGAGGCATGGAGAAAAAAAAAAAAATCTGTATAAAGCTGCTGTTTATACTGGAGGGAAAAGAGAAGGTTGATATATTAACAACAAATTAAAGAACTTCCTGAAGGTCATGTTAAAACATGCTTCCTGACACCGACTTCAGTTAGTGAATGGAGTCTCAGATTGCTTTGGAAATTTGCCTGTGTCTAAGAGCCTTCTCTTAACTCTCGGCTTGACTAGTTCTCAAAAGTCAAATTGCAAACGATTAGAATCAGTTTGCCAACTCTGTGCGTGAAGCAAATGTTGCTTCTAACTCTTGCTAAAAAACAGCCAATCAAAATGTCCTGTCACTCAGTTATTTGTGAATTGGTCTAATTTTCCTGTGAAAACTATAAAGAAACTTTCAAATTGCTCGTACGCCTCAGCAAATGCATTTTTAACCAGCTCGGCCCTATTTTTGGAACGAGCTCTCATGAGCACATAACCAGTCAGTCCCTCTCATTGTTATATTTTTCATTTTGTCTGGGTTTGGGGGAAATATGTGTCATTTAGAAATTAGCTTATTATAGCCTTGTGTTGAGCTCATACGGGGAGCATCACTGATATAAATTAGATTCCTTCATTATTTTAAATTGTAGCCCTAACGGAGGAGCTAGTAGCTAAATACACAATTATAGACTCATAATAACATGACTCTGACCAAAGGGCAGTGGGGAGATGTAAGATGCTGAGTGAGCTAACTGGTCAAGCAACAACAAAAGTCCTTTGTACAACCAGTCATTTTCCCCAGGGCTTCCTTGAAACCTAAAGAGCACTGTTTACATTAGAAAAGCTTCTTACAAAGGAAGCCCAGGCTGAGTTATGACCCCTGGCTAGCCATTAGGTGAGGATTTCTCCCTCCCTTCACAGCTCCGGTGACACCTGGCAGCCTTGGCTTGGCTCTGGATATTGGGACTGGCCTTTAGATGCCAGCTCCTGTCCGTGATGCCTGCCTATCCCTGTGTACAGGATGACTGTGATGATGTTGCAAAGACTGATGGTTTTCCAATAAAGTATTATACCGGGTCCCTGGGTTAAAGTTTATGATACCGTTTTTAAGGCGATCTGGGATGGTTCTGCTCTGGGAAACAGGAAGCTGAACGCGAGCAGCCAAAAGCACTTGGTACTTACTAGGCACCCTGAAGGATAGGTCCTGCTTGGAAAAGTCTCATGAGCTGAGAGTTAATCATTCAAAGAAAAGGGGAATGATAGCAACAAGATGTAGGTCGCGCTCTGGAAGAGCAGATTAGGGATGGATCATTTGCAAATGCCATCCAGCTGGCAGCCATTCTCTCCCTCTTCGTAATAAAATACACTTAGTATTTGCTATCAGCATGAACACAGTTTAAGATTATGTATAGGCTGGACTTGCAAAGCATGGCTTTTCCAGAGGCACAGAATTTGTTAGCTTGTCTTCATTGCACATTTAGAAGTATGATACACAGTCTTCGATATATACTGCAGTGCAGGATAGAGCAAGACGTCCATCACATTTGTTATTGAGGTAGGTAAAGAAATTCTTTATTCCAAAGCTCCATTTCATCAGCATTATGAGGCATTTCTGATTTGTGAGAAGTCTCATAATATATCTATACACATGCATTTATATAATGTTCTCAAAATATATCTCATCAAAAAAGTTGGTGATGAACTCAACTCGTGAAGAACTGCAAACCTCCACACTACTGCACATTTAATGAAGGAGACGGCAGAACATGAGCTCAGATTTTACTCATGCTGTGCTTAAACTATTCCTCAGTTAGAGCAATGCAAGGGAAATTAAAACAAGAGCCCAAATTGTCACAGACTCGTTGCCCACTGTAAGGGGAAGAAGGGGATCGTAACTTGCCCTCCCATTTCATTCCTCCCTCTCCCTATTGGGCAGGAAACCTTACCTGTGCAAGTGCTTATGCACCCCACAAAAGGATAATATAGCCTCCGTGCATTCAGCTCCCTGTGAGGGATCCTGCCCTCTGGGTCTACTCCAGCCCGGGGAAAGAGCCCCGAGCAAAGGATGTAGGGATGTATTTAGTTTGCAAGACCTACTCCTTTGCGACTAGAAAAATAGGCCAAAATTTCCTTGGGGTCTTTCCATTGATTCTCACTTGAAGGTGCTCTAAAAATACAGCACAAGAAATATAAATATTCAAGCACCACTCACAGATCCACTTCCGAATAGTGTGAAGAAGAGAGGAAATAAAAGTGCCTAAAAAGCGGGGGCATGGATGACTACACAGGTATCCAAAGTACCAGCATTAAAAAAAAAAGGGAAGAAAAGGAGAGTCTAAACTTGAGTAATGCTTGTCTGCAGTACACAGCACCCACAGCATATTTCACATACAAATCTGTGAGGAAATATATCCTCTTCTCAAATTCCCTAGCTGGCACATTGTCAGAGGCCACTGTTTCCTTCACTGCTTATTCAGCATAAGAGTCAGTAACATTATCATTTTTCTCAGCAGTTACGCGCACGTATTTCCAAAAGATTTTCCAGTGTTTATCTGGATGCTCTGGAAGACTCTGACCTTGAAAGAGCAGGTCTACGTGCACCTATCTATCAGTCAGGGGCATCTTTTAATTAGGGTGAAAGAAACACCCACTGTGTGAAAACAGGCAGTTCAGATGTTGATTATCCCTCTCTGCCATGACGTAAGACCAAGGCCATCTTGCGTAAGGGCGTATCGCAGGGACCCGTGGAAGTCGGTCCCATGGCACGTCTCCATCTAACACCTGGAGGAAGGGGTTAACGTGTCATTTGTCAGTCACACTGAGGAGCTGAGAGCTAGAGGGCAGGGATTCCCACCACCCTGTCTCAGTTTAAAGGGATATACTAAATAAACGCAAAGGATATGAAATCAGATGCAATAGGGAAAGGGAAGGCTGATTATCTATGGACCTTCTGGAAGGCTGTGTTGTGCCATTGCCTCAGGGAGGTAGGAGAAGGCTCCTTGGGACACCACGTGCACTGGGTTGTGCTTGCTGTGTCCTTGCTTATAAGCAGAGCCAGTTAGCCATTGTTTGTTTTTTTCTCCTTCAGTAGTAAAACTGGGGGGAAAAAATCAAGAGAAAAGAAAGTCTGTTGGGTCAGATCAAGCCAGGTTAAGTTATTATAGCTTTCTTGTCAAAATAGGGGGGAAAAGTTGTTCCGGGCAACACAAGAATTTAGTCATGTTTATCGATATTGATGGCCAAAATGATATTGTCATGCATTTTATGTATTGGCATGTAAGGACATGGCACATTCTCCTGTTCATTATCAGTTGACCCTCTGATTCAGTAAAAGCCGGAGGAATTAGATTAATCCACTTCCCCTGCTGTTTTGGGAGACAGTTGATGTCTGATCACAAAGCTCTCGGACGTGCATGGTGACCCTAAGCAGAGGAACTCAAGAAAACAGGTCTCTTGGTGCCCTGACTGGCACAGTTATACAAGAACCAGGCACAAACCACTTCATTATCTAGGGCAGGCACAGTCACCAGGGGAGTGAAAGACGGGGAGCTCAAGGCAAGAAGAAGAGGCGCTGTCAGGGACACGAGTGTGCGATGCAACGTGGCAACAGAAGGGAGCCGACTGAAGAGGCATCTTGTCGGAGGGGCGAGAGGAGAAACTCTCTCGAGGTGACTTGGCTGAGGTGTGATCAGCAAAACTGCACAGAGGTCTGGGCATCCCTCTGCTAGAAAGCGAATCCTGAGTCAGAGGGAGGTCGAGTGGTGCCAGTAATGATCTCTGGGCTGGGAAAACCGATTTGAAGAAGATTAAGAGAGCTTGGGTAAGCTATAGGCAATTTCTGGGACCAGACTATTGGAAGGGTGAAAAGGTGAACAAGGGAGACAAATTACTTAAGGCAGAGCAAGCAGTATGACTAGGATCATTATCTATTTGTACAGCACTTAAAGATTGCTCCGAAATGTTATAGAACAGATAAAAGTCCATAGTCTGAGACCCTTACAGTCTAGTCAGAGGCATGACAGGGTGCATGACTTAAAGAGTGGAAGGAAAGAAAATGGAAATTGAGGGATATAATAATAAGTAATGTGTTGAAACTAAGACAGAACAAACTTAAACTGAACATTAAAATTCAAATAGATCATTAGGGTCATAGCAAAATTACCAAGAAAATCGATGCCACATACCATTTATCACACCTGAGCAAAATGCCATATACAGTATCACCTGGGAAATGAATGAAGTGGTCTCTCCCTGGAGGAGTTCACAAACTGTTTCATGCAGGTGAAGGAACACAGATGGGGTCTCAGCAAGGAGCGCGCAGAAACAACGCAAACAGCGGAGTGATGGACACCAGCGTCAGCCGTTGCAGACATTGTTTCCTTTGTCCACAGAAAATGCAGAATGACAACTACTGTCATATAAAGCCCCATTACAGCAGTGATATATTGCTAGAATGGGGCTTTCATAAATACCAAGAGTGGGTTTGGAAGCTCCATTTCTGTTGTATGAAGCATAAGGGCTGGGCCTGTATTCTGATTTCCAGAGAGAGATATGGGCTTGATTCTTTGCCGTCTTGCTTCCCAGTAAATCATGTAATACCATGAAGTCTGTAATACAATTCTGTGTTGCAACACTGCCACACACTTACTTTGTAGCTGTTCAAAAGACAACCTAGGATGCAAATTAGCTGATCTTTATTATTATTCTTCTCTAAGATTTAAACATTGGATGCATGCAAGACCAGACATCTTGCAGCAATTTTATGCCAGGAAGTCCACTGGAGTCAGTACTGGTTACAGAGGAGTTAGAGCAGGATCAGCTCTCGGGGCAATTTCATTGATTTCCTCATTCTATTTCAGATTCCTTAGGCTCGTTCCTTACTGGCTTAGCAACAGGGAAAGTGATGATCAGCGTTAATGCCTAGAAAAGTTGGGGCAGAAAGAGAGAGAGAGACTTCCCTCACATTCAGCACAGCAAAATGCCTCTGGGAGTAAAGTGGACATCATCATTGGGTGCAGTAAGGAGGTTTGCAAAATATGTCATCTTTCAAACAAAATTTCATTATTGTACTTTCCAAATCATATTCCACCAGTAAACACATTTCTCAAGGACTTGACGCATCATCCATAATTTTGTTTCCCTACAGCAACTTGCTTAGGACTCTAGGAACTGATATTCCAGAACTGACTGATGGTCCCAGTAGTGTAGGATGTTTTTTCCAGTGTGGCTGAGCCTGAACATACTTGCTTTTCTATAGATAAGATAAATAGAACAGATAAAGTTTGCCATCTAGAGGAACTGTACAGAAATCCACTTTTCTTTCTACTGAGTCTGTTCTTGCAGTTACTCATGTGAGCATGAGCAGGCCGACAACAGCAAGCAACGCATTTTGGTATTGATAGCCAACTACTGAAGAGGTAGAAACAAGATGATAGGGAGACCTGCCTTCAGTTTGCTCTTTTTGCCATCCAACTTCTCCCTCTTTTTGCATCCTGTAGAAGGACTCTTGTTCCATCTTGCCCCAACAAATACTCAACGGTGACATCCCCTTCCTACCCCTTTCTGTGCAATAATGAGAAGGGATAGCAGAGGGGTGAATTTCTGCCCTGACATTTTGGTGAGGTGGAGTCTGGAGGACGGACAAGACGCCCCTCCTGAAGTCCCAGCAAACCTGAGCTACCCCATGGTCTGATGGAGCCCTGTGGATGTTTCCTAGACAAGAGACATGAGCAGCTCCTCTTTTGCAGAGCTTGCCACTCCCAGTACTGACACACAATATGAAAGACTGGGGCTCAATTCCCTCATCTGCTTCAAGGGACTGAAATATCAACCTCTCCCTTTTCCAGGACATCATTCTCTGCTCTCCACAGAAAGACAGAGTCTTTGGACCATGGAGAAGGTCAAAGGACAAGGACATCCTGCCTCATTCACCTGTGGATAAATGGAAATAATTAAGTCCCATCACCTGTATTTTTTATCTCAAACAGCAGAGGAAAAAAACCACATAAGCAGCCCTCAGAGCCAGATCTGTAACAGGATGGGTCCTAGACCACATGGAATTTATAGATCTTAGCCAAGATCTTTAACTACTAAGACCTCAGCTCTGAGTAACCTACCCTCTGAAACAGGTTACTCGGTGGAGAGTAGGGCTAAGTACCCTACTGCACAGCCCAGCACACTCCCCGTGGGGCTTGCTGCCAGCTCTCACCAGCCCTAGCATCTTACTCACCTCCAAGAGGAGCTGCAAGCTGACTGAGCTGCAGGTGTCAGCCCCGCACACTCTGACAAGACTCCGTACCTGGGTGGAAAGGGCAGAGGCTAGCAAACGAGAGCTGCAGATGAAACAGCAGGTTATGGGGCAATTGCTTCACCTGGGAGCGTAGGAGCAGAAAGGGACCCAGGCCACCAGGTGTTGGAGCTGCGTGAAGAACACGGCTGATAAAGCAAGGGTAAGATGGTACAGCTGGGCTCTGGTAAAATCTGACAGGCACTTTGCAGTCCCTGGGTGGGACACGCCTCTGCGGTGGGAGTCACGGAGCAGCCGCGTGTGGCTCGCTTGCTCGGTAAAGCCGATGGGATTGCCAACCCGGGCAGCAGTGTGCGCGGGGTGGAGTGGAAGGAAGGTGACCGTGGTGGGCAGGCATGAATGTGTCCAGGCAGCAAGGCCAAGGAAAATCAGGTCTCCTGCTCTTCAGGCGAAAGCAAGCTGCCCTGGCTGTGTGCAGTCCCGTCGAGGCTGCTGTGCCACTCACCCTCCTCAAACACGCAAAGCGACTCCCAGCTACTTTCTCTTGCATAAGAGTGGTGAGGTAAGCACCAGCATACAGCACGGCGGGGCAATTATCTGTTTAGGCGCAGCGCTAGGCACAAGGTCATCGACACTGTTTGTTAAAATGCCTCAATTTCAGACCTTAGCTTCTGCCTCGAGCGCAGATGCTTCAAAGAGATTATGAGAAGAGCGAGTACCACTCTCATTTCACTGGATGGAAAGTAATATCTCCTTCCAGCTTCAGGCACAGCAGGGGAAAACAGTAAACAGAGCTTCACATTAATTTCCATTACATTTGGTAGGGAGGACTTAGTATAATTAAGCAAATAGCTCCGTCCTGCTTCTTTTGAAATCAAAAGGAGTTTTGCCATTTACGGAAATTAAAAATAGAAAAATGTTCGCTGTGCTTTTGCCTTTTCTTGGGCACACTGGTATCAGAAGAGTCACGTCTCGGTGGAAGTCAATGAGATGCTGCTGGCTTACACCAGGGGCGAACGCGACCGATCGTGAGCTGTCATCCCTCGGGCTAATTACGAGCTCATCAGTTCAGGGATTCTTCTGAGTTCACTTTTGGGATGAGTGTGGTTAATCCTCGGAACTGTCATTTTTAGCATTGTGATGGCGTACCTCAGGACCTATGTTTAACTTCTGAACTACCACTCCTTTGGGCTGGGAAGCTGGCGACAATTAGATGAGTCGTCCCCGGCTCAGTGCTGGCCTGATACGTTACCCACCCTGCTGTACCCTATTGTTTAGTCATACCTCATTCCTCTTAATGAGACTCATTTATCGTTCTTTCAAGTTTCATACTATTTCCTGCATTACTGAGATTTATGATGAAAGAAAGAGAAACACTGCTAATTGATCCCCTTCAGGTGACATTACCTCTTGCGAGAGCATCAATTGGTGGTAAACATCTGTTTGACAAGAATTTTCCTTTTTATATTCCACTTTGGAAATTTTAAGAACAGCTATAGCTCAGCTGATAAAGGATGAGCAATGCACAGCCTTAATCTGAGAAATTACAAGTTCAGGGAACGTGGTAATAGAAATCTCTCAGATCTCTGGCAGCTTGGTGCTGATTATAAGATCTAGTTAACCAGACTGGCAATACCTTCTCATCAAGAGCTGCCCTTTGCACATTAACCTACATGCGTATAAGCCCCTGAACACAACGTCTGCAAGAGTCTGTGTGCGCGGCTGTGTCAGCCTCTGTCAGCCCACGGATGACAAAAGTTTCCGAGTTCGGCTATTTATTGAAGGAGCAAGAAAGAAGCAATCGCTTTGGTCCTTGGCCCACATCAGTTACTTGGGAGAGAGAAAAACCCAGGGAGAAAAGCAGTGGAACCGGCTGACCGTGGCATCCAGGCTTGTGCAGAAGCAGGCTGACCGCTTTGGTCCTGACCCAAAGGAGTTACTGCTGCTTTCTGGCCCAGATGGAAAATGACCCTGACTGTCACACAGAGCGAGCTGTGTGTTTTAAAGAGCAGTTCTCCCTAGGTTTGGGCCTTGAGGGCACTGATACGCCTCAACTGCCCTGAGCAGCCTCCCCGGGACCCCCACTATCCCTGCCCGGCCCCAGGGATCCGGCTCAGCTCCGTCTGGGCACCCCATCCAGCCCTCCCCTATGCTGCAACGGGCTGAGGCTGAATAATGCTAGAATCCTTTTTGTTCCTTTTGTCACCTGTCAGGAGTTGTGCAGATATATTTGGTGCTGGCCTGGGGCTGAGGGACTGATGTGATAACCTCTCAGGGACTCTCCTCCTTCCATTTTGCTTCCTTCTCTAATATACTGGGCTCATGTTCATCCTTGAGATCAATTGCATTTCACTGCAAATACTGAATCCTTGGGAATCTTCCAAGTCATCTGCTGGAAGAGCCCAGCTTTGTGCAGCTCCTCTGTAGTTCAGCTAGATAATATGCATATGAAGATATTGCATCAAGGGGAAGAAGAGCCCATAAAAGCAAGAAATATTGACTGACTTACTAACAACCTCCGTCTGGTTATAGAAGACTTGGCTGCAAGGATACCTTACTGTATTTTCAGATTCATAAACCTCAGCTGCTATGCTAGCAACGGTAGCCTATCCCTTGTAATACTTCACAACAGAAAAAAGAAACAAAAAAGTTGGAAATGATTTTAAGCTTTGCAGTCTCAGCAGTGAAAGATTTTTAGCTCTACAACTTCTTCCCAGTAAAACCACCCTACTGATTCTGGTTCTTCATCACCTTGGAATTCATGTGGGTTATTTATCACCTGAGCACAGGGATTTCAGAGCGATACTGAGGGAGGATTCTCTGCTCCCATGTGATTATGTTTTTTATACATGGGTTGCTCTGGGACAAGTAAGCATGCCGGGTGCCAGGGAGAGAAAAATGAGGCTGCTCAACGGTTCAGCCCTTATTTTGTTCCCGTGAGTGCCTGGAAATCTCATTGACATATTCTGCCTGATTCATGCTTTTTGCATTGTATATGCTAAAGAGAGAAACACAAAGATACAGTTGTCAACAGCTGTCAACTTCCTTTTGCCTGCTGGCAGTGAAAAAGCTGATTAACTGCTTTTGGATGCAGTCAATTTAGTAAATTAGGAAGTGGTACATCTTTGTCTAAACTTTCAGAAGTACTTGGGCTGCACGGATATTTGATTGTTGGACTGTTCAATCAATTGAATTTTTATTGAGCCTTCAGCTCATGCTTCTGGAACATCAAATTTGGTGAGTATCCAAAACTGGGCATACAGAAATGGAAATGCTTCAGTCATGCAGCAGCTTTCTGAATGTTGTGAAGATCCATTTAGACCATACTGAGGGAAGCAAATCTGATTACCCCCAACCTTCTAGAGGAGACAGGAGTTTACCCAGCAGAGAGGAGTTTAATTCTGCTGCTGACTTCACTCAGACCAAGACTTCAACCACAGTCCAGCTTTGCAAAGAATGTGTTAAACACCCCCCCCCCATCCCCAAAACAAGAAAAACAAACTTTTCCTTGATTGAGTCAAAAAGGGAATGAGCCAGTAAGTCAACGGTAATAGACTTATACCCTGACCTCAGTGTAAGCTTTCATTTAAATCTAAATTCAGAGCCAGTCTTTGAGGAGCAGAAGCGGCTGTATCACAGCCAGTCTCTAAACTGATGGAGCCATTCTTATAATAATGTAACCTTTTGACCTAGCTTGGGTAAGAGGCAACAGTCAGAAGCTGAATTTCTGAGAGGATCTAAAGAACGATTTCTTCATCGGGAGGGTGGAAAAGCGCAGGAAGAAGTTGCCCAGAAAGGTTCTTGGAGATACTCAAAACTTGACTGGATACAGCCCTGAGAACCCTGATCCAGCCCTGCGGCTTGGAGCAGCGTGTTGAACAAGGGGACCTTCAGAGGTCACTTCAAACAGTTACCCTGACATTGACAATGCAATAACCGAGAAGCTAACCAGAAATTAATGAACAATTAATGTTCTGAAAACAAAATTTCAGCACTGAAAACAAAATTCCACATGAATGAATTCATGTAAAGCCCATCATACTATTTTTTTTAATCTTATTAAGCTGCTATTGCATTGCAACGTACTTTTTGGCTGATTAGCTGAGAAAAGAACTCACTTATAATGAAAAAGGAATCACAGTGAAGTCCACATCATTGTAGTCTGATGACACTGGTGTTCATGCAGCTTTATTTTTAGAGAGAAATGAGAAATAACTGAAAGTTGGAGGGAGGAGCTCACTTTTAAGGCAGCGTTTCCCAGTTCCCAAGTCCATTCATGCATTTGTAGCCGCATTTCCAGCTGGATTCCTGGGCTTGTGGCTCCTATTGCCCTAAGGGCACCAGCGAGTCACAGTCTCTTGTTCTACTGACAGCCTCTTAAGAGATTTCATCTCCTCTGCCATTCATGGTCACACATCCTCTTCCTGACAGCTGCAGTTATTACTCCCACAGAAAATCCAGGTTAAGAAAGGCTGAGTGTGTATCAAGATAATGCCAGCATCAAGAGGTCAAAAATCGTGATGTTTCTGAACCAGTAAGTCTTGCTACAGCCAGAAAGCTTTTCAGCTTTTCCTTGCAAGATTAAGGTCAGAAGTTTCGTCTTTCTGAGAAAAAGCGTGTCCCTTCGTGAGGCCTCCCCCTCCCAATTCTGCATCCAGATATGATTTCAAGGTCCGCGATTATAAGGTTTACTTTGTCGTGTAACTACTCTGGTTAGTAACTTTATCACCATGTCTATATCCAGCACGAGTCTCTTTTTCAAGAATAAGCTGACAACAACATGATTTCAGTGACTTCTGTCCAGAATCGGTCAGTTAGTGGGCTGCAATAACAAGAATTACTTGGATGAACTATAGTATGGAGCTTCACAAACCTAGAAGTTGCTTTTATTTTTCTATCAATGCATTCTAGAAGACTCAGTTAATTTTATTTATTTTCATTATTCACTTTTATTTTTATTTTCATATTCTTTCTAAACTGAATTTTGATGGGGTTTTGCTTATAGAGAATGCTGTAGACAGCAAAAGCGTTCCATTATTTCATTAAAAAAAAAAAAAATCCATTATTTCGCTGTGTTCTGGCACTTGCCATCTCATACCACTTTGCCTCTCAATCTCTACCTGTTCCTTGTAGAATAAAGCTTATCACCAGAGACTTCAGAAAAATAACAACATATGCTTAAGAAAATTTCCGAATATGGGCAGTTTCTGAGAGATACGTGTGCCTATGTTAAGGGAATTGTCTTCCAGCAAGCGTTCCTCTCCACACAGAACGTGATGCCTGCCTGTACGCCTCCCCTCTAACTGCTGAATCACCCTGGATTTTCTTCTCTTTGACAAATGTCACGGCCATTTTTCCGAATGACTGATTGTGTGATATCGCTATATGGCTAACTCGTAGTCTTTCAACTCAGAAAGCTGTGTCTCGTGTAGGCTTTTTCAAAGCTAAGTTCCTCTTACGAAATGGGAATTATAATTTTTAAAAATATTTTGCCCATCAGTATTTTGTGGCTGATGAATAAAATTAGAAGAAATACAACAGGGGGTAGAATCACCCTCTCAATCCAAATGTTCTTATTTGAAGCAGAATATTTATTTAATATAAGTGCAGATAAATATGCTAATTGCAGTATCTGACCATCTCATTTAGATCATATATAGCTTCTTAAACACATGATTACTTAGCTTCTTAAATACGCAATTGCTGGCTTGTATTGGTTTTGCACTTAGAAAAAAGGTCTGGTAGGAATTCACTTGCATTTTTCATAATGTTTCACGCATGCCCCGCGATACACACAGCTCTCAATCTTGCTTGACTAATTTAACCGATTGTTTCAGGTTACCCACTCAATGAAACGTCAGATTCTCTCTTCCTCG
This sequence comes from Phoenicopterus ruber ruber, assembly GCA_009819775.1. NCBI lineage: Eukaryota > Metazoa > Chordata > Aves > Phoenicopteriformes > Phoenicopteridae > Phoenicopterus > Phoenicopterus ruber. The sequence continues at coordinate 98,190,500 of CM020216.1, forward strand.
ACATATTCTTCACTTTGCACGTAAATAGCTCTCAATTACCACGCCGTGCCAGCGGGAAAGGCACGTGAGACTGAGTGAATACCAAAGGACTCCGTGACGCCAGTACAAGACAACATAAAGTAGCACGAGAACTCGACAAAGTACTTCCCTCAGAGAAAACCACGCGCAACTGGTTAGCGAGAAGTCCTCTGAGCTTAGCAAGCTAAATTAGCAATGTCCGTTGGCTTTAAATTGCTCTAAGAGTCTCCGGTGACAATATACAACGGTGTATGTGCTACAGCACAGGCCAGCAGCAGCAGCGTTCAGGCAGCGTCCCTGGGACCAATTCTGAGCGGGGCACTGGGGAGCCAGGTCACACGGTGTCTGGGGAGGGACACGGGCCCCCGGTCCTGGGTCTGCGCTCCTGGGAGCTGCTCAGAGTTCAGCGTATCTGTTGTGAGCTGCTCCTTAGTGTGTGACGGAAGAGAGAGGGTGTAAAGCTGCGTTACAAAACTTGATCCTGCACTTTTACGTGTCTGATGACTCACTCTGTTTGCAGGGACAGCAGGTGTTTGGTTGTCAGGGTGCTGCTGTGGGTCTGATACAAAAGATGGGGTGCCACATCCCCTGCTCCCTCAGAAAAACTGTGCATGCTTTTTTCTGAGTATTTTCCAAGACTAAAAATAAAATAGTTTATACTATATAGACTTCTTGTGCTTGAATACATATATATGAGTAGATGCAAACTCTCCTAGACAGCGAGTGTTTGCAAGCTGTGCCCAGCTCCTGTAGCTTAGGTCTTTTTTTCTAATTGACTAGCCATTACTGAGGAACACTGTAGCTTTTTACGACTACTGACTGACAGATAAAGCAACTCAGACAAGAACCTTCTCTTTTCAAGTGTATTAAATCATTACATCGAGCTTTGGCTAGCAAGTCAAACACAGAAATCTTGCGTTCTTGTTCCTTAAAACAAAATAAAGACAAACATTTGACGTAAGACAAATTCAGTTTTATTTCACTATTGAAGAGTTTGCTGGAAGAAACTTTTTGAATATGACAGTAAATACAAAGGCTCTGAGGATCAGCAACACCCCAAAGCATTTGGCTAAACCAGTGAAATTATAAATATCTAATTCGTGACTCACTGGGAATTACATCCATGAACGATGGATACCTCAGAAGCTCTTCTCCATTTGTAGAAGTGAATAGATGGGTTCAGCAGTGCAGGGCTTTCCGTAGTCTTCTAGCTTTGTTTTGCTTCGGGAAATAATAACTCACAAACTTTTCAACAGCTTTATCTGATTCATCTATTGTAAGTACCAGAAAACAACAGACTTGACATTAGATCATGGCTGGCTTTTCAAACACAGCCTCACGGAAAAGACAGCCCTTGCAGAAACCAAAACCTGATTTCACTTCTGGACCAAGGAAACACCACTGCATTAACAATCCTGGCCAGACTACTTTAATCCATATGGGACACTTGCCACTGAAAAACAGCAAAAAGCGTGGTTGACATCCAGATTTGCAGTGTGTTGGCAAGTTTCGGTTGCAAGTCTGGAATAGATCGGCTCATAGAAGAAACGAGGTTTAACATACAAATGCATCTAATTATAGGCTATGCATGAGCCATGCAAGGCAAGAGGCTCTTGATTTGAGATCAATGTCATTTCAAATTTTCCATGAAACTGCTGTACTAAATCAAATTCCCTGATTTCTCACATTTTGTCTTGCTTGGTGGGTATTTGAGAAACCCTTCAGCAATTTTCAGTGGCAAATGCTACAACACGCATTTTTTTGTTTGTCCCCTTTCCCCATCCTGCCTTTGCCGTGGTCTGTTCCCCAACAGCACAATTCTTGAATGTCACCCTTCCAGGATGACTTCACAGCGCCAGCAGAAAAATGACTAACTTGTTGTATGACACATATTTCTGGGATTATTACAGAGAGGTCTCTGATGTACCTGTGCACATGGCAGTGATGCTCAAGGATGCCCCATGTCAAACCTCCCCAACATCTCTCCCTGTCTGCAGTCGTGAGTCACCTCCCTCCTCATGCAGGGCACCTGCCTATTTTCTTTTCCACTGGAAGGGACCCACAACCGCCATCACCCTGAGTGAGCAGCAAAGTAAGCTAGGTGAGATGAAAGGGAGGGAAGAGAGGCCTCTTAAATGGCACCTTGCTTAAGAGGCACCTCTCTGTTGATGACTTACTCTGAGTTCTTTGAATCCGATTTATGGGCCTGAGGATACCTACGTCCTTTCTTTCCTAAAAAAAATTACAAACTGGGTGACAAAGGCATGTGTGTCACTACTTTCTTTTAAACTTTGACTGCAGGAGATGCCACTTTTCTTTCCCTCCCACATTTTTTCCTTTTCACTCTGGCCTTGCGGCTGGTGCACCTAGCAAGAAGTCAGAAAAACACGGGTTCATTTCCATTTCTGCTTTTGAGGACTCAGACTCGTGTTTCCCCTAATGGCCTATACCAAAACACACTTGGGGCGTTCTCCTCTATTCTTGCTGAAGTTCCACCTTGTACTTAAATGCTGGTGGCCAGAGGAAGGAGACAAGCCTCTGTAACCCACTGTCTCACACGCCCAGCGGCGAGGAGGAGCGCTCTGCCTTCTCCTCCCTTCTCCGGGGGCTGTGTCTGTGTTTTGCCCGAGTAGCTGCCTCATGACAGCTGTGTAATCAGAGAGACAGGGACGTACCCACATCTTTCACCTCCACAGGAGTGACCTACCTGTTGGGTTACAGAGTCACGCTCTTCTTCCCCTCCCACCCTCAGTGGATCCACAGGAGCACGAATGAGTAGCTCGGAGTCGCGTGCGGATCCTGCCTCACTGTGCCCATGCCCCTCTCTCTCTGGCCTAGTGAATCACAGATCATTTCCGTGTAAACCTGGTGAGAAGGGAGGGACGAGCCTTCCCTGTGACTCCCACACACGCCCAGTCCTGTTAAGTCCCCAGTCTCGTCTACTGACTGATGGGTTAGGCAGCGGACAAAGGTGGTGTTGGATCCCTCCGGGGAAAGGAGAGGGGAATGAACCTTCTCTTCTCCAGCACCCTTGGTGAGAGCTCCAACCTCTGGGTAACAGAGACAGCTCCCACGGGACTGCCTCTGGACATATTTTAAAGGAAAACGGTGATTATTAGTGCCTTTTGTGCGAGGCCTGAGCTGGGTGTGCAACTGATTGGCATGCTGACTGGACAGAAGGAGGCCGTCAGTGCAATAGCTGGAGGAACACCTCACCTGTGAATCCCAGCAGCGATGAGACATCCCTTCAGTCCTGAGCCACAGACTCGCCCCGCGAGCCTGGCAATGCCTCCAAGCAGAACTTAGCATCTCATGAGCTCAAAGGCCAAGAATGCAACCACCACTAGTAGATGTGTCAAGCACAATATATATTTTATTGGTTTCATTTCCAAGAAAGTTAAAAACCAGACTGAAGAAGAAACGCGTAGCATAATCTGTACAATTTATGAACAACAATCACGGTTTTTATGCAGTCCTTCCGTTTGATTTGTGTATAATTTTGACAGAAGGGTGACCTAAAATTTTGACCATATTTTGAAGGATGCCATTGAAAGTATATAAATCATAAACTGTACCTGAAATATCTTAGTCATATCAGAGGACACAGAGTTCAGAGGCTCCTCCTAAAAATGCTGCTTTCTGTTCTGTGATTTCAGCCTCCTGGCTGTTATTAGAGCTTTTAAAAATCACCATTTTTGCCTTGAGATTTGAGAAGGAATTAAGTCACACAGGAAATGGAATGTGTCTGAATAATTAATTGTAAGGAAATATGGACTTAGTTTTCAAATATATAGAGGACTTTCTACATACAGCACTCTGGAAATACTGTATTAAGTAGATTTCTTATCCATATAGGGTAAACATATATCTGCAATTAGTCCAAAGATTTGATTTTGCAGCAATGGGAGTACTTAGATGAAAGAGCCTGCATTCATATGAAATGGCCTTTTTTCTATCTACTCTGAAGATTGAGAAGTCATTCTGTATAGAATATATAATCTTTCTATGTAATATATACAGTGTTTCGAAGTGTTTATGCCCTTTTCTTTCCTGCCGTACCTGGGTTTGCATTGTGCTGTTTCTTCTTTCTTTGATTTTTTTTTTCACATTATGGGAGGGATGTTCTTTCTACAAACTTACAGTGCCTGTCATTTAAAAGTGACTCTTCCTACTTCAAGATTTTCCACAGAGTATTGGCACTGAGAAGAATTTGTCTTCATTGATGGAAAGAACATATCAATACTGGCGGGAACACTCCACTTACTAGAAGGGAAATATTATCCTTTGTTGAGATGAAAGATTCCTTATGTGTCTTCCATCAATCTGAAGCGTTGTGACATTTCCTATCACTGTAGCACAAGGGTGTTCCTTCTGGGAAATGCACAGAACATACTAATGAGTATGTTCATACATCAGAGAAAATCTTTTTTCCCCCCGTAAAATGACAAAATTATTCTTGATCTAATATTACTAAGCCACAGCGGGGAGAAAGTGTAATTGCCTGTAAATAATAGGTCAAAATAACCAAGCATGACATTTTTAAAGTTCAAATCCTCTCATCCTTAGTTATCATACATTGCATTAAGGATATTCACAAACAGTATTTGTCAAGGCACTGTGTACCAAAGTGACTTATTTTGTAGTAAATCCAGCAACAAGTGTAACAGAGCTTGCTGAGGTTTGCTTTCAATTTCCTTTTCTAACTTCTGTGCCATTTTAAACAAATGACATAGTGGTGAGGTGAAGAGGACAGAGCAAAGCACCAGAGATCACCTGAAGGTCAGCATACAGCAGGTCTCTTCATATTAAATTTGCCAGAGCCGCACTGGCTTTCTATGCAACAAAACAATGTTCTGCATAACAGAAAGGCAAAGAGTGAAACAGTTAAGAGATTTAGATACCAGGAAACTGCTTTTCAAGGTTCCAAAAAGCCTGCTCATTACAACATCAGATAATTGACTATTAGACAGATAAAACCTCTGCTTTTCAAAGCAGACATCAAGGAGCAGTGCTTGGGCTCTGAAGTGGAAGGTACAACTCTCAAAACTGATCCTCAGTTTACATACATATGAAACACCTCTCTCTTTCCATGTATTTTATGGCAGGTTGTAAGAAACAGATAATGTCTCTTCTCATTTCCATTACAAAGCTCTTCTGAGAGACTAATAAGAGTCTGTTCCAGCTGAAGTGAGTAAAACCAGTTCTTCAAAAGAACAAAAAAAAAAAAAAAAAAAAAAAGGAAGAAACCAGTTCAAAAAAAAATACTATCTTTGATTCACACACTGGGCGATGCGCTTCCCTCTTCCCATTGTACGCCGCTCTGCGGTAGTCGCTCCCCTTTCAGAATGCCTGTTTGACCAATTCTTTCACAAAGCCGCCTGCTCCCGCCGGGGATATACTCAAACTAACTCAAGGATTGCTTCAGCCAGCAGCACTTTCACACAGTTTGAGCCAAAAATGCCCCAAGGAAGACCTAAATCATGCTGGATGAGAGTTCTGACAGTGCTTTTTTAACGGGGTCAAAATTTCACTTCCCAAATGGCAATAAAGTAGCCAATCTAGGAGAATTCCCTCTTCCAGAAGGACTTCCTGGAAACATGAAATCGCCCGGCGGCAGGCTGGACACATGTTGGGGGTCATGAAACACCTGGCCTCGATGTGTTCAGTCTTGCGTGACACTGACTTTCCATGTGTTTTTTTGCTGTGTGGCTTTATTTATTTTTTTTAATTTTCACAGTAATTGATATTTCAGACTAAGTCCTAGGTTTCAGACATTTGCTCTCAGAAATTAGAAAGCATGAGTCATATTTAGGAGAGTAAAGAACTCAAAAGCCTTCTAAGAAGGGCATTATCAAATGCACAAAGAGTAAGAAAAAAGAATACTTTGACCTGTTTGGGATGGACAAGGATCCAAACTTTCAAGAGTTCCCTTAAGTGACCATTAGAGACTGCTGAGGATAAACAAAGTTTGTATAGAAAACATGATGGCATTAGTTGAAAAATCTCTAATTAGAAAAAATGTGTCAACACCCACAAGTACGTAAGGAAACAAGTGTGTGGGAAGTCATCACATAAAATAAACCAGATGGAAAAGCAGCAAATGGGAACAAGAGAAAGAAGTCGGGAACAAATGGATGAAATTGCTTCACAGGGAATGTGTTTTGCAAACGGCACACTGAATCTTCATTGATCTTTGTGCTTTTTTGGCATCCTTACACACCCACTTCCGAAGAGGGAGACAGATTTCCCAATAACAGTTCCCTCTTCTCCGGTGCTTTCAGACTGTCTACGCATCACCTTCAGTTTCATTTTTGAAAAGCCGAACGGACGGCTACTCTCACGCCACTCTCCCGCTGCTCCCTTCCCGCCCACATTGGTTCTAAAACATGTCCTGCATCCTCTTTCCCAATTGTGGTTTTAACAAAGCAACATAAGGAAGTAGTGTGGTGTTGTGTTTACTTTCCTTCATTGAGATGGGGGTTTCTGACAACGGTGTTGGGCTTGTTTTGGGAGTCATCCACCAGGAAAACTTGATCAAACCTGTTGCATCCTGAAGCAATTGAGCAAAATAGAGTTGTGGCTGCTGTAACCTAATTGCAAGCAAAAACATGTATGTGAGCTGTAATTATCAGGGGTTCTGCCATCTGATAACATTTACAGCAAACAGAAAATTAAAAGACTTAAACCAGAAGCAAATAAGTGGAAGCTTTTTCTTTTTTTTTGAATAACTAACTACTGACTTTTCCCTGAAGTTGCATATAAATCTCATCTCCGCCAGAGAATCTATCCTGAACATTTTTCTTCACTGGATGTCGGGGGCTGAATTTCTGTATTCTCCTTCAGCACTGGAAGAACTTGAGACCCAACAGATAAAATATCTGGAAAGGACGACCGCAAGGGCTGGTTCATCAGGTATATGCCGAAGTTTGTCTGAAAAAAGCAAAATATTTATGAGACGCAACTCATGATAAAGTAATCAGATCTATAGAGGATCTCACACCCCAGATATGTTTAGAAAAACAATATTGCTTTAAGAATGAGGAGGTATGTACTACCTCCATGTAATTAAGAACATTTTTAACTAATTGACTATAATAGACTGGTAAACAGAAGCCAACCCCATGCTATTCAGGAAGAATACCTTAAGTAAGTGGATAAATAATGTAGTATTTCATCATGAGTTCCATAGTGTCATATATGTAATTTACACTCCCTCACACTCTTGTCATTTAATGACTGTTTTGGCTTCTTGACAAACACAGTTAATGCATTATCACAAATAAAGGCTAGGCAGCACGAGAATGCACGTATGTTCAAACAGTGAGGAAAAGTCTTGCATCTTCTACCACGAATTATTCGCTTTGTTAACAGAAATTTGTTCTGTCTAGCCTTTGTGAATTTCCCTTCATTTGTTTTTATGAATATTTTAGTACATTTTACAGAAAATATTCAGAATGTTTGTTTTATTAGGACTACCACTTGTTATCTGTCGTTACCTGTGAAGCCATCCTACATAAATATTAGAAATGCTTATATACGTGGCCTTGTGATACTGAATAATAAAGAAAAGAGGAACAGAATAACCACTTCACCCACTGACCACACAACCCTCGCAGGCACCGAAAACCTGACCTGAGTGTCTGCACTCTTATGTCTTAATCTTAAGCACGTTGAATGTGACGGTTGTAGCTGTGAACAGCTGGGTGTGATCTGGAAATGTCACAGCAAGAAACTGGTGTGTTTTTGTGGTTCTGTTTTCCAACAGTGGAGAAGTTAGAAATGCGCAAGAAACAGACTTGCAATCGCATGATAATATTTTCCACACGATTGGATAGCAGTTAATTAAAGAAATATGTAAAGTAAGAAATAAAGGAATGCTGGAGACCATGTTAAACTGAGAATTGATTTGTAGATTTTAGAATGTCTTTGTTCTTCAAACTGAGGACCTTGGAAACCCAATACTAATTTTCTTGTCTTTTTTTACAGGTTTCAATAAAAAGTATTTTGTTTTGGTAGGCTACAGCCAAAATGTAGCCAGTCACTCTAAAGCGTAAAGTGAATAAAGAAGCAAATTAAATTCATTTGGTATTTCTGAAAAAATAAATTTTAAAAACAAAGCTCTTCTCCTTCTCTGTTTCCTGATTACATTTACTGCCATTGCTCAGATCGATGATCCTGAAATTGAGGGAATTACATTTACAGCAGGTTTAGAAAAATATACTAGGTAAAAGGAATTGCAATAAATTAGAAAAATGGTGTTAGCTGAATTTAAGGGAGCACATTTGACAGACTAAATATGAAGGCAGTGTGTTTTCTCCTGTTCTTGCACCGTATAATTGAATAAAGATACAGTAATGAGGTAGTATGAAACAGCGTTTAGTCTTTGAAGAATTAGCAGGAGGTAAGGCTGAGGCCTACTCCCAAATAAGAGAGGTGCTGTAAAGCAGAGATCTCTGCAAACGTGGCCTCAGACTCCGAGTCTGGGTCTGCTTCATTTGTAATCCGAAACATTAAAGAGAAAAACAGCTCCCAAGCAGAGTATTTTTGGCTACTTCTGCTGTTCCTTCACCTCACTGGCATTTCACACCTGTGGGGTATGAGTTGGACCTGATCAGGCCTATCCTACTAATGACACTTTTGGGACACCTGTGACCGTAACGGTGTCAACGCTGGTGGCCACAGGGTAGACCCTTACGGTCAGTGTTCTGGTATTTGACGCTGAGGAACGACTGCGGCGCAGTAAGATCCCGATCCTCTAGCACAGTGACTGTGTTGGATCAACCAACACGCTAAAATGGTAAGTTAGTAACTGTTTCATTTAAAATATTAAAGTACATAGTATTATTTTTCCATTCTTGCTTTTCTCTTATTTGTTGACCAGCTGTGGTTTCTCTATTAGCATAAATGGTGTGTGGTTAATAACCTGGATTTACTTCCTATACCCTAGTGCAAAAACGATAGTTGCCATAATTTGGTTGCTTTAAAAAATCAGGCAATCATAAAACAAATATTGTAGAATGAATATTAGTCCATGCTACATCACATTTCACACAGGAAGGAATTTTATAACTCATCCATGTAAATAAACTTATTTGATACATGAGAAGGTTTTATTTATATTTACTATATTGACATCTTAATTTATCTTAAAACGAGACTAAAATATATCTGGGCAGGTTGTTCACTGTGGAGAACTTAATTTACCAATTTTTCTATTGTTGTGAATCATTTAGCAAGATCTTTTTTCTATAAAGCACTTTAAACCATTCATAATTATTTAGAATCATAGAATCATAGAATAGTTTGGGTTGGAAGGGACCTTGAAAGGCCATCTAGTCCAACCCCCCTGCCATAAGCAGGGACAACCTCACTAGATCAGGTTGCTCAGAGCCCCGTCCAGCCTGACCTTGAATGTTTCCAGGGATGGGGCTTCTACTACCTCTCTGGGCAACCTGTTCCAGTGCTTCACAACCCTCATTGTGAAAAACTTCTTTCTGATTTCCAGCCTATATCTCCCCTCCTTTAGTTTAAAACCGTTACCCCTTGTCCTATCACAACAGGCCCTGCTAAAAAGTTTCTCCCCATTTTTCCTATAGGCCCCCTTCAAGTACTGAAAGGCTGCTGTAAGGTCTCCCCGGAGCCTTCTCTTCTCCAGGCTGAACAGGCCCAACTCTCTCAGCCTGTCTTCAGAGGAGAGGTGCTCCAGCCCTCTGATCATTTCTGTGGCCCTCCTCTGGACCCACTCCAGCAGGTCCATGTCCTTCTTGTGTTGGGTGCCCCAGAGCTGGATGCAGGACTCCAGGTGGAATCTCACCAGAGCGGAGTAGAGGGGCAGAATCCCCTCCCTCGACCTGCTGGCCACGCTTCTTTTGATGCAGCCCAGGGCACGGTTGGCTTTCTGGGCTGCGAGCGCACATTGCTGCCTCATGTCCAGCCTTTCATCCACCAGCACCCCCAAGTCCTTCTCGGCAGGGCTGCTCTCCATCCCTGCATCCCCCAGCCTCTACTGATACCGGGGGTTGCTCCGACCCAGGTGCAGGACTCTGCATTTGTCCTTGTTGAACCTCATAAGGTTCACCCGGGCCCACCTCTCAAGCCTGTCCAGGTCCCTCTGGATGGCATCCTGACCCTCAAGCGTATCCACCGCACCACTCAGCTTGGTGTCGTCCGCGAACTTGCTGAGGGTGCACTCGATCCCGCTGTCTATGTCATCGATGAAGATGTTAAAAAGGACCGGTCCCAATACAGACCCTTGAGGGACACCACTTGTCACTGGTCTCCATCTGGACGTTGAGCCATTGACCACTACCCGCTGGATGCGACCATTCAACCAATTCCTCGTCCACCGAGCAGTCCACCATCAAATCCATATCTCTCCAGTTTCGAGAGAAGGATGTTGTGGGGGACCGTGTCAAAGGCCTTACAGAAGTCCAGATAGATGACATCGGTTGCTTTGCCCTTGTCCACTGATGCAGTCACCCCATCGTAGAAGGCCACTAGGTTGGTCAGGCAGGACTTGCCCTTGGTGAAGCCATGCTGGCTGTCTCCAACCACCTCCCTTAAGAAAAGGCATGTGTGAATACATCTCATCTTCAGGAGTTCTCAAATACTATTTTAATACTGGTCCTTAGTATTTCCCTACTCTGATTGGGCATCTAAAGTCTCAGAATATTTTTTCAGTGGTGAGACTGGGTGATGCCTAAGGAGTTTTCAAGGTGATGGTATACTGATGGTATACATATTTTAGTACTGATACCTGCTTGGAATTACTGACCTCTTTCTTTTGTGAATGTTCTTAAGACTAAAATTTAGCTTGTCATTACCGGAAGTAGATTTAATATCTTTTAGGTAAATTTCCTTGTGTTTTCAATAATTACAAACATTGACTCAGCAAATACTGATAATATCGCTCCCCCCCCCAGCAACCACAAAAGCTGTGCATCCTGCCATTTCAGCCGTTTCAAGAGAGAGATAAAATGTAGAAATTGGCCCTTCTCACATTTCACTGTTGAAAAATGAGGCTTTCAGACGCAGAGATTACAGCCTTCAGAGTTATTACAGTGAACCGCATAATCTCTCTCTGCTGTTGCTACCTTTTCCTGACTTCAAGGGCATTTCATTCTGCATATAACCTCCCCAGAACACACCAAGAACTGGGCAGGGAGTGCTGGACTGTGAGTTCTGTGGCTTTATCCGCTTGGTCTTCTGATGGCAGCAGAGGCTCTTCCCATCACTCTTAAACTTCACAGGGACAAAAAATGTAAAGCTTCTTGATTAGTAAAAAGCACGACACTTCACTACTGGGAGAAATACATAAAACGTACTTATTCTTGCCAACTGTGAATCACAGGATAGTCATCACACTCACTTAAAGGAGGAGCTATAACATGCTGTCATTCTTGCGTGTTGTTTCAAGTACATTTACTGGATCAACAGTAACATGCGCTGCTTAGATAGTCACTGACTGAGAAATATCCTGGGTGCAGTATCGCCTTTTGTAAGATGGGAACCTGAGGTGCCACATCTGACAAAGGCTGAGCTGAGATGCCTTCAAGCCACAGCTCCTAAACAATCAGTTAATGCAGACTAGCACTTGGTAGGGAAAATGCCCTGCTAGAATGTGCAACAAGCACATTAAGTGACGCTGCATGAGAAAACTTCGCTTTGGATGGCGAAGTTCTGGATTTTGCCCCTGGATGTAGCTCTCAGCTGCCTTTTCCCAATACGTAAATTTACCTGTTCACATCTGCTCATTTAATTCATACAATAACATAACTTCCCACCATTGCAAAGGTTTGGGAGATGCAATTATTAAAGCTGAATATTTTTTTTTTAACATAAGGATGTTTTATTAGCTCTGGATTCACCAAAACTTATTAGTAAAGCCTTACAAAATAGAAGAGTGGAAGTACTCACTTTCAACATGCTGATTTTTCATTTTGGAAAACAGGGAAACTTTTAACTTGGTGTCAAAAACCCCTATCTTGTTCTGTTGAAAATGTCTGGACAGCAGAATGTTTTCCTAAGAACTGATTTTCCTTTGCTCTGCCTTAAATAAATGCATTTTCCAGTTCAGCCAACCAATAAGAAGAGAGAACCATATTATTTCAGAGGTCTATTAATTACATCAATCGCTGTTTGCAAACGTTCCAGATCTTTGGATGAAAAGCATTGCACAGTGCAAAGCCCTGCATTACTATGAAAATGATGATAACGACGCATCAGATAAGAGAATTCATTTGCTATCCTTGCTAGCGTTTCAGTAAGCAATCCAAAGGCACAGCATCTAATTCTGCAGGGAAAGAAGCTCTCCCAAGGCACAATGAGATACATAAAGGAGGATCAACAGCCTGCAGGAAAAACCACAAGCCTTGTAGTGTATGAGGGCATGTGCAAACATAATGGATTTCCCTTGATGTACCGCTATCCATACATGTATGCTGGGGCAGACTACTAATGCAATTCCCTTTGCTACCTTGACAGCAAGTCCCAGCTTATAGCACTGCTGCAAATCTACCCGCAGGGCTTCCGCTATTGTTAGCGTTAAACTGCATCTGCAAAACACAGAAGACGGGCAAGAATTCAGTGTTCTTTCTGTCTACGTGTGTTGTGCATCAGGTGGTGACGCATGTGAAACAGCGTGTGGCTATTTTTATGCTATTTGCTTAATGTAGTTATCTAGTCTTTCATAGTCTCCTGCAGTAACAGAGAGCGCTCTGTCACAGGAGAGCTCATTTTTCCTTTTCAGTCAAAAATTACAGAAGGGATCCTTAACGAGCGTTTCTTCAGAACTGATGGCAGCAGAGCTCAAGTTCCCTTTGTAGAGGTGTTTGCATTTTATTTCAAACAATGTGAGAAAAGGTCTCATAAAAAGTAGCTGGCTAGGCTTCAGCACCCTGCTTTACATTTATCAGGAAACATGCAAATTGCTTGTGTGGCTAATTACAGTAGCTGGTTCTGACTTTCAGCTGCAATCCCTCTATGCCAAGCCTCAGTCTTTCAACTTGGAGCACCAGGGTCTCAGAGTCTCAGAGGGATGGAGAAAAATATGATTTCAGAAATAAATATCGAACCACCTCTTATAAGCCTTACTTTATTTAGCTCATTATTGAAGTTCATTGGCAGTGCTGTCATTTGGGCTACCGGTTTGATAAAGTTCAATATATTTTTCCACATTGGTGTTCTTGGAAAAACAAAACAAAATGGTAAATATTGACATCTGGCTCTCTTGTTAAGCATTCAGGATTTGCTATCCATTCATATCTGCAGTACCTTTAATGTTTTGGAAATCGAGCAACTACAACAGCCTTTAAAAAACATCAGTTCCCCTTGTACTGGGAAATTAGCTTAAATCTTATTTTGCTGCATTTTTTTTTTGCAGTTCGAATCACATTATTGACAGCTGGGAACAAACACTGCTAAGTTCCTTCACTGAATCTGTATCTGACAAAAAAAGAAAATGAAGTCTATTAGATGACTCCTTAACAGAAAAGCGCGTGCTAGAGACATGAGTCACCAAAGGATTAGCTCTGCAATTTAACGCAGTCACATGAACTTCGTGTTCTTTCTCTCTCCCCACTGTGAACTGTGAAAGGTTTGGCTCAGTATGTCCTCTGCTAGGTCTGCTTAGCACACTGAAGACGCTATAGTTCTTGGGTGCTACGCACCGATAACCAGCTGGCGACCATCACCCCACAGATGACTTGCATGGGATGGGCTCTGAGGTCTTCTCAGACCAGTTCAGGCAAAACTACCAGTTCAAACTATCTCTTCCAGCTGTCAAGCTAAGCCAGAGGACTCGGCCTTATGCAGAGCGGGGCATGCTCACAAGATGCCATCTGCCAGCAGCGCTGAAGGCTGGGAAAAAATAAAAAAAGCTGAAGGCCCGGTTCTTTGCAGCATGAATATCGTTGCACAGCTGAGGGAAGCAGAGCACTCCCCCGCTGTGAATAGCAGCACTGTGCTCTGCAGCGCCTCGCCTTGCCGTGCGTCTTTTATCTGGCGCCAGGTTGTTCTCGAGAGGCTGGGTTGCTCTCTCTGCCTTAGTTCTGTTTGAACGAGTTACTTGGTTCTAGGAGTGCTTCTGTCGAGAAAATCTTTGCGTTGCTGAGTTAATCAGAATGAAAGAGAAGCTCATCTTTGCTGCACGAAACATGCAGAAGATTCTTTGCCTCTCCTGAGAATCTGTGTCCTGGGTAAGGTTTTGTTGCCGTTTGAGAAGGTCCCTGAATACAGAGTGCTTTCCCTCTACGGAGGATTCAAGTCATAATCCAGTAAAACCCATGTGGGTAGAGGAGGTCCTCCACATACCACACCCTGTGTGGCAGCTGGGCAGCATCCCTGCCCAGAGCGCCAGAACGCTCTCTGACGTGTCCCAGATGTTCCAGCTGTGGCTTACCATTACCTGGAGAGGGCTCTTGTCCTCGGGCTACCCACTATGGCCAGGAGCTCATCTCACCCAGGCACATGTGCTGTGGCGATGTGGATGCCGGAGCCTGCCGTGCAACCCTAAGTCACCTCGGGTCAGCGGGAAGCTGTGCCTAGGCAGCCGGCCCCTGCCTGCTCGCCTCTGCCCCGTCTCACTCCGCACCAGGCGGCTGGCTCCGAGACGGAGCTGGCAGAGCTATTCACCAAGGATAACATTCATTGAAAATGTAGCCCTTTGTTTGCTTAATGAGTCACTAAGACGAATCGATTTATTATTTTTTTCCCCCCCAAACAAAGAATGCCTTATTTGTAACTTGTTTGTGCATTGTTTGGGTGAATAATTTTCAACCTATTTGTTGTTGCTCTGCCTCTGTGCTGTGCCCAGTCTCTGGCGTTTGGCTGGTATTGGCGAGGCTTCTGAGCCCTGACTGGCTAACCAACTTTTACCACAGAAGTTTAACGAACAGGAAGCAATGGATTTAGAGCAAGGATTTTCAGCTAAATAAATACTTATGAGGAGATTCATGAAGCTTTTGGGATGCCAAACTGTCTAGCCATCGTCTGAGCACTCTCCATTCCAAGAAGCAATGTAACCTTAGGAAACAGGACTCCAAACGAACGCCTGTATTTCACACTTATTCTTCAGTCTCTTTCTTAATCAATTACTCTCCACTTTGACTATATTCACATCTGCTCTGTTTTTTCCGCTAAGCAGTTTCTCACAGTAAGAATAAAGTTTAGTCTTACGAGCCCACTGTATCGTTTCAAACACTTTCTGATTTTTCTGCAGATTTCTCTTCTTGAATGACATCAGCGCATCAGCTCGTGTTTTTCAAGACCAAAATAAACACATTGTAAAGCAGTACATACTGAATAAAAGCAAGTACAGTAAAAAATAATGCATTTTAATAGTCAATTTCTGAATAAAAAACGTGTTGAACATTTTATGGAAATAAACCATGTCATTTCTGGGCTGTAAGTGCATCCTCTTTTTACTGAAAAAACAAATGATAACAATTAGCATAACAACTTAATCGTGAATATTCTCTCAGCAGATATTTCACTCTGCATGCAATGAAGTCACTACATCTTTCTATACAGCTATTTTGGAGTACTGTACTGACCTTTCTACCTCTGGCAGCAGACAGAGACTGCAGAAATTCTTTGTTTCGTTCCCCAGACTGTTGATCAATGCAGATTATTTGACATCTGCTACACGGACCCACAACCTAAAATTTCAATTAAAGAAGGTTTACAGATGTATATCAAAGCAGTACAACGCAGAACGGTACAAGCTTCTGACCATCATAATATCTTAAAAACATATCTTTCACATACTTTTCCTGTGTTCTTTTACGCTTTAATTATGTAAGAGATCAGGCCTGTTCATCTAATATAGGTACATTTTCAAAGGGTTTACTTGCGAAGGTGTCACTGATTTTTTAATTCACTTTTTCTTTTCTTTTCTTTTTTTTTCAGGAAACCTTTCCCAGACACAGCATCTCAGACATCAAAACCATTTACATATTTGTATTTCCTGGTGGCTTCACTTCATCTACAGGCTGGCAGGGCTGCTTGCCCAAAGGGGAACCGAATACAAGATTAAGCTAGCACCTCAGGATTTAACCCAAGGAGGATTTTCTTGGAGTTAAACTAACAGGGTTTGGTTTACATTGTTTCAATGCAGCTGAAATACACAATATCCCTCATTCTTTCTTATAGGCATAGCACTTGTAGATAATCAGAATGCAGGATGTGAATTTTCACAAGTTTATATAATCAGAAGGAATAATAAGAACCTCTACTGTAATATCATACAGAGCATGGTTCTTAAAGTTAATTCTTCTTAGGGAAAAAAACCTGCAATGAATTTCTTCTTACCTTTTAAAGTATTAAAATTAAGAAGGAAGACATATTCCAGTTTCCCTTAATATTGCAACCCTAACTTTAGCAAAGATGTATGTTATAGAAATTAACTATCTTAACAGTTTCTCAATATACACATTCTACTTTTGTAAAATGTGTCATAAATTTCAAATAGGGCAAATAATTAAACCTGACACTGCAAACATTTTTATATGCTGATCTGAAGTGCTATTTCAGTTTTTTGAGGTACATCTAGAACCGCTTGTACAAGTCTTCACTGTAATCATCAAAACCATACATTTGGCTCAGCTTTTTCAGAAGATGATTTTCCACAGCTTTAATATTTTATTAAAAGAACAAGAAAACAAGACAGAGGAGGAAATATTTTTCCCTGCTTTGCTTTTTTCAACAGCTTCTTCTACCATTTTCCTGGCATCAAGTACCATTAACATAATTTCTACTGTTACTACATCAGTATCTGAATAAGGACCTAGCAGAGACTGGAAAAGACAACGTAAGTTGCATAAGCCTTTCTATTTTCAGCTTGCATTCCTAAAGTATTTCAATGCCAGAAACAGGAATGCCTTTTTATTCTTTAGTTTTACAGTATCTTCCACAACAGGATCCTGAGCTGAGATCCCTAGTGCAACTCCAGCCTCCAACGAGCCATACACCAAGGATTTTGTCCTCATCTCCTACGTAAAGAAATTTTTCCTCAATTTTCTGTAACTGATATTACAGCTTACTGATCAAAGTACCCATAAGAAGAGAGCAGATAAGTCATAATTTCCACCTTTACTGAAAAAAATGGTCTCTCCATTTCTTACAGTATGATGACCAGGAAGAAACAGGAGTGATATCTATCACAGCTTCTAGATCTGACCTTAGCACTTCTGTTATTCACACCTTCATTATCATCACTAAGAAAAGAATGAATAAGCCACTTTCACATCCTAGGCAATGCATTTTCAAATATCTATTTTGTATCTCAGGACCAGATAGATACGATAGAACATGTAATACATGTGTGCATCATTCCCTTAGGTTTCCCATGTAGCTTCTTCATGGATCCTTCGTTGAAGTTTTTCTCAAAAGAATGTATTTGCCAGCAAAGTCTAACTCTTCAGCATTTTCCTTACAGTACAAAGCACATTATGTTGGTAGATATGATACGAAGCATAACATACAAAAAAACCCCTATCAGGCTAGACTCAGAAACATGTCTTGAATGGAGATTAAGACCAAATGTATACAACAGAGGGCAATAGAGAGTTATCGTTCACTTGTATTCATGTCAACTCTCCTGGCAGTCAGTTGCTTGATGTGCAGCAGTCCGAGGTTACATTTGGACTATTATGCTTAACAGCAACTGGTATTCCCTTGTGGCATGCTGGCTAAATATTTGCTGCAAATTGTCTCAAAACAGTGATTATTTTTCCCCTCAGTTGGTTAGAGGTGGGAAGTTTTACGAATGATGAAATTAAAAAAAAAGGCGTGGAGAAATATGTCAAAACCTCTCAATTATATTGAAGCATGTTTGCCACAGGTCACAGCATGTTTGGTTTTTTTACACACTTGATGAATTTCATCTGCACAAGCCATGCCGCCCATGTTCTAGTCAAAGCCTTGCAAAAATAGCTCTGTCTCCAAGGGTCAAAATACTTTGTGATAGACTGGGACTAGGATAAGGGAGATGAGTTCGCACCTGGAATCGCAGAGCACCTATTGAAATCTCAGCCCACTCTTCTTCTTCAAAGGACTCTGGTGCACTGATGACAATGTTGGCACGGAAACGTCGGATTAATTCCTCTATTTCCAATGGCTCTTCCAATCTGTCTCACAGAGTTGACAGAGGAAAAGAAAAAATAAGGTTTATTAACCAGTTCTGCACTAGGTATTTGTGCTGTAAGAATCTAGTGGCTAATATGATTCAGCAAATGTTTCTCCAGAATAACCTAGACCAAGTTTTATTACAAAGGCTATGAAAATGGCACAAGGTATTTAACTATAATTTGTAAGCCTTCAACTATAATTTGTAATCCTTCGACTATAATTTGTACTCCTCTAGGTGGCTTCTTCAGAGGTGTAACCTGGAACTGTGAAGTAGGTATGAAAGTATGTAGACAGGTGATTGTGAAAAATGTGTA
The DNA here is from genome assembly GCA_009819775.1 of Phoenicopterus ruber ruber. Taxonomy (NCBI): domain Eukaryota; kingdom Metazoa; phylum Chordata; class Aves; order Phoenicopteriformes; family Phoenicopteridae; genus Phoenicopterus; species Phoenicopterus ruber. Next base: position 98,208,958 of record CM020216.1, read on the forward strand.
TGAGAAAATTCCTTATTAGTTATCATATGTAAGGCTAATGGTAACAAATGAAAAGATCTTTTGAGTTAGCAATCATTTGACTCATTAAATGCTTCTAAAAAGAAGGCAAGTAGAAACTTATTCTGCATATGCTGCAGTGGCAAAAGGGACAAAACCAGCAGACACTGAAGGTGAAAAAGGCCAGTAAAGGCATTTTATGAGAGAATGTATTCCTCATATTATTATTATTTGCCTTTGGGATGCAGCAGATTGCACCAAATGATAGGTGTTTTGAAAAAAATTTAATCTCTGTGTGGCGATAGCTCCACGTCTTTACAAGCATTTGAACTGCCAGAGTGTAGATTTGTGTCAGTGCGGAGAACATATATGAGGCAGACAGAGCAGCAGACTGCATACAAATATCGGAAATCTGGCTGTACCTTTGAATTGTCATTCTTCACTCTCCTTCTAAAGGAGAACCTGACCAGTACCAGAAAAAACGACAGCCCTAAAATTTGCAAGGGAGCTCTCGCAGCGCCATTGTTAGGGGGGAAGAGCATTTCTTTTCGCATTAGCTATTACAGACATGAACAACTTTTGATACTCCATCAGCTGTGGCCTGACAGCTTTGGGATATGACACCCTACAGCAGAGGCAGAAACCTAGGTAAGGAGAGAAAAGAGAAGTTTCTGTCCTGGAAAGAAAAAATATTTAAAAAAAGTAAGGCCATACAGTTTAAAATGTGTTTTAATTAAAATGAGGAAAAAACATGCAAAATCAAAGCAGAGGGAAAACTGTTCACATCAAACAGTCTTGGCAGAAGAGGCCTGTTAGGTGAAAAAAAAAAGAGCTTAATTTTATTTAAAATAGTCTGGATGATCTTTAGCAGACAGATGTGCATAAGGATAAACTGTCTGTGCAGACTTTGAGTCAAACCACACAAGCCCTGCTCTGCCGAGCCTTCGCTGTTCACAAGGGCTCCAGCAGCCTGGGGGCAGAAAGCGGGATGGGAAGGTGAAGGGCTACAGGTTTTCCTTCCAGATCCCACAAGCACTCCCATGGCTGAGACACAATTTGTCACAACTGCAGGAGACAGGAGCCAACAGAAAGTGTAAACCGTGCCGACGCTCAGACAGACAGGGAGGAAAATAGCAGTTAGTCAGGAACCAGTTCGGTTATGCTGTTGTGCTTCCGAGCTTTGCCGTGGGCTCCTGGAGCCTGGATGCTGTGTAGCCTCTAGTTTGGAATGCATTTTGCAACATATCAGTGCTTGCCACTCCAGCCGGTACCGGCGGGGGCATCAAAAGCCCCAGTAACCTCAGAGCGGGGCCTGCAGCATCGTGAGCCAGCTGCTGAAAACTGTTTCTAGTTTCTACTGTTTTATCCCTTGCTGCTGATCCTCCAAGACTGCAATGCCCCTACTCCTAGTCTCTCTGCCTTTGACCTGCTCAGGCTTACCTCCAAAATATCTTACCTCTCCTGCGCCTATCCCCAGCCCTCAGGACTGATTCTAATTACTTGGCAGCATGTATCTGAGTAAATGCCCAACATTTGTCCCCCCCCCTCAAAACATGTACCGGCTGGATGGAGTGACAGGCACCTTCATCCTGCAAATCTCTAACAGGATCTGTTGTGAAAATCAGTGTATTTTATGAAAGCCATCCTGGGTACTTTGGACTTTTCACAGTAGTGGGCCCTGCAATCCAGAACGCATGACATATATTTAACAGGCAAACTTGAAGATGAGTATTTGCATCTTCAGGGGCATGTTTCTAGCAAGAACATTTGAGCATAAGGCCAGGCCATGGGGATTTTCATGGAGGTGACCTGTAAAGGCAACACCAGAGAGGTGGATGTCTCCATATACATATAGCTCTCCAACAGTATGTTACATTCTAATTTTTAAATAAATCGCTGTTTCTGTTTTAGATCACCTCTCAAGAGCCAAGTGCAAAGTGGAAGATTAATTTCTACTTACAGAAGATACAAACAAAGAGAAATTATTAAAACTCAATTGAAGATTAAAATTGTTTTATAAATCTTAGCAGATTAAACAGAACAAACCCACATGCCAAGAAGCTAAATAATACCTTCTAAAAATGAAAAACATTCAATAAAGACGCATATGTGCAGATTCTTGAAAATACATTGCACAGTTCAGTATTTGGAAAGTTCGTACACCACAATTTAGTAACCGTGCAAAATGATGATGCTGTATATCTATGCTGAATTCATTTCCCCAGCACCCTGAGAAAGCACTGCATGGCAAAATAGGGAGGCGTTTTCCAACTTGTGCTGCAGTGGGAAGCAAGATGTTTCTCAGGCATCACAGCAGCTCCAGTCACATCTGTAGTTTCCTTTGAAGAAAAGGAGATTACAAGCCTAGTTGTACTGGAAGACTTTAGGCGCAAAATCAGTGGATCATCTGACATTGCGTGTTTTACCAAAGTTCCCTGTCCTCCTTCATCCTCACTTGCTGCTCCCTCTGGTGCCTTACTCTTCTTCTTTGCACTCAGATCCCATGTCTGGAAGGTTCCTTACTGGGTATCACCATGGAAAAAGCCTGGTCTGAGTAAAAGATGCCTGCAAGTGTTGTTCTCCCAACGAGACGTAACTGAGCCAGTCAAGCCTCAAAAGAAGGCACTAACTATCACTAAGAAAGGGTAGTCAAAGTGGCTGAGGGATGGAGTGATTCAAACCTTTCCCAGGCATTTTTCCCAGAGGAGCACTGCCATGATATGCTAAAATTGCCCAACTGTCTTCTCCTAAAGAAAGAAAACCCTCAGGCAATACAAGCTCCATTGGTCTGTAGTGATGCTTCATTCAGTCACTGGGTTTAAATCCTGAAGCTATATATGTATCCTCCTACAGCTATATATATATGTGTGTATATATGTATTTCTCCTCTACTCAAAACAGGAATTTCAATGCAGGGGGCATGTTTGGTGGGTGACTAAGAGGAGAGAAGATGACTCCAAGCAGACGCAGGGAAGTTTGGTGAGACTTCAGAGGGCTCAGAGACAAATGCCAGGGCTGTGGGATGCACAGCTATGATGGAGGCCTTGAGGGCAGATTTTCTGTGGAATTTGAGCCTGTCTTACTTATGTTCAAGAAACAGCAACTTTCAATTGTCAGTGTATGAAAATTTAGTTGGTAATGGATTCCTTGCCTTCGAACTGTGGGCTGGCTCAATGTTTCATTTGCTGCTTGTATCTCCCACTTCCGTACAAGTAAAGCCAAATTCAATTAAGAAATGAAATTAATCCAGACCTGCAAGTAGTTTTAAAATACTTCTGTTGTGAGTGTTTGCTATAAATCTTAATCCTTCTCAAAGGAAAAAAATAGTTCAGCAAGTAGCAAGATTTTTTATTTTCACCTGCGAGATTATGTTGAGAAAACCTAATTATCCTTGTTCTTCCCACAAATAGAAGTTGGCTGGTTCCCAATAGTCTCCTGCCACCAAATCATTTGAGAAGAATTTTGTTTAAGTTTTCCTAAAGATGACTGGCAGAAAGATTATGTCCAAGCATTTAATCCAAATTTTCAGAAGTCATACAGGAATGAGTAACTATACCAGTTTAGTACCTATATATTTGTTGAACATTGAAAAGTAACTATCTTTAAATTCCCAGATAAAACAGTTATATTGGCATCTTATGGCAAGATTCTGGAATCCAAGACCGCTGAGAGACATTTGGAGACAGAAGGATCTTACCTTGCAGAAATATATTCTTTCAGCTGCAGAATGCTTGCTACATTTATCAGGAGGTATTGTGCTTCATTCACAAGAGAGAGTGAGATGTTTGTAGCAGATGCCAGACCTAAAAAAATGAATACAACATTCTAAAATGATCTTTAAAAATCAGGAAGATTATACTAGTAATTTCACCTCATCTTTCCTTTGACCTCTTATTCATTCTCATTAAAAAATTATTCATTCGGCTCCAGACACTAAGGAAAGATTCCAAGAATCCTCTCAAACCTGTAAATGATAATGATGCAATGCATTTAGAAACTGAGATAGAGATAAGATTTTACCACATTTGTAAAACAATTTACAAGAGCAATATCTATGGATTTTTGATGCTCTTTCAATTTAATCCTTTTTTATAATGAAATTTAGTCTAAGAATAAATTCTTTGTTTATAGATTTTTCATGATCATTTTTCAAAATGATCATTGAGTTTCCAGACAAAATCATAGTCACGATGCTAAAAAAAAACCCAAGACTGGTGTATCTATCTCTACATTTTCACCAAATGTAACACAAAGAAGGGCAGCATAAACATTTAGGTATAAATGTACCTTTTGTAACCTACTAGATCAATATCAAATGACTCTTTCACCCTTTATCAGGGTAATTATATAGTCAGCATGAAGTCCATGAGCCTGCTGTTTACTAAGTGAAGAATCACAAATATTTTTAAGAATGTCAACATACCTTTTGCATTTTTCTGATGTGACCTGGTTTTCATGTCTGAACTTTGTCTTATCAAGCGACATGGGCGACCAAGAAACAAAGAGAACCAGCCAGCAATTCTTTCTCCACAGTCATATGTTTTTACCCTATTATGAGAAAAGAGGGACTTAGCAAAATTTGATTGCTCAAACATTAATTTGCAAAACTGAAGACGAATTACAAAGATATTTATTCTGCTTCTTCCAATACAAAATACAGGATCTGTATTCTCCGATGAGTGATACAACACAGATGTGAAGTTCTGTATAATTTTATCTCCCAATTTCCTCAACTTTACTCTGTTAGTCTTGAAGTTAATATTCATAAGATTTCATTTAGTTTGATCCAGAAAATTACTGTGGAGTAAAGGATTAAAGAATCATAACACTCAAGACACTGACTCTGAAGTAGAGTAACTAGTAGCCCATATTACAATATTACAACACAGTATTATGAAAAAGTTACTCTCTGGTCTGTGCTTTTTACTAAAACAAAGAGGATTAATCTGAGTTGAATTTAAGATTGCCCCACTGTGCCACACTGTATGTAATTTTTAATGATCCCATCAGGTACAATGATGTTAATTCCCTAATTTAATTCATGTTAGTATAGACACTCCACATTAAAACATGGCTCCACTAGCAGAGCCCAAATATCTCTCTATCTAAAGATGGTTTCCATTACTAGTAAATTGTCTAGTGAGTTATGCAAGGCTGGCAATAGATTTTCCTTCTTTACCTGGATGTAATTTCTCCTAGAAGGATTTTGAGATCACCTCTCTCGGTTCAGGAAGGGCACAGATCACTGGGAAGTGATCTTATTTGCCATTAGATTCCTCAGCCCTGAGTAATCTTAACTTCAATCTTAAATTAGTTATCTGAGTTCCCCTCGCAGATAACAGAAAGAGGTAAGCAGTTCCCATCTATATTAGACCTCAGGATTGGATGACTCTCACTCTAGGAGTGTTTAACTCTCTTTATTGACTACAAAAGGAGATTTGACTGACATCTAACTTTTAAATGGCATAAACAGATAAGAGGAATGCAAATTCTCATGCCGACCTAAGCAGGATTCTTGTAGTAAGGAAAGTGAGGTAGCAGTGGTCCTACGCTCACCTTTTTGTCCTATCCAGCCAAAGAAGCTGATCTGCATGGAGACCATCTGGTCTGGGAAACAAGAAAACAGCTCCTCACAGCAAAAGATGCTAAGCTGTAGGATTGAGAGAAGAAGTGGCTTGGCTTTACGAAATGCTTTGTATGTTCAGCTGAGTTACACAGGTATAAAGCCAGGACAAGTGAAATCAAAGAGATTTTATAATCCTGCAGGGATCAGATCTCTCTTCAGCGGTTGTTCTGAATTTTGATTGTGGTGAAGCTCTGCATCCCTCTCGCCACTCTGAGGCTGGACTGATGCCAACCACAGCTGCATCTAGCCAGCAAAGTCTTAGAGCTGAAATGAAACTCTGGTATCATGAGATGCAGGCACTGTGGCAAGAAACAAGGGCTGAAAGGTGAGACTCCACGTGAGATTCTATAGTCTGAGCTGAGAAGTTCTTGTGTCCTCACTGGTTGGTGCGTTAGGGAGAAGGCTGCTAATGAGAAGGCATGAATCTCCCATGGTAACAGTACAGGAGAAACAAATTCTCCACATATTTCCCCCCAAAGAGAGGTGCTAAGGGTATTTAAACTCTCTCCTGAGCCAATCTCCTCTAGCAGCCTGCTGGGGCTTAATACTGTATAAATCAGGATCAAAGTTTTGCCCTCTTTTTTATTTGCTTACCATTTTGAGTCACAGTTGTTGAGTTAGAGAGACACAGCATTCTTAGTATTTCATCAAATGTCACTGTGTAGTTTTCGTATTCCAAGTCTCCTATGTTTTCAAATTGGTTTCCCTTATCATCAGACCACTTTCTGAGTAAGTAACACCATCTCTTCAAGGTCTTATTCAAAGTCCTTCTGTTGTAGCTCAATTCTACTCATTTTCTGCTTGTGTTTATTTTTGTTGAGTATTACTTTACATCTGTCAGCATTACTTTTCATTTGGCACACGTCAGGCAATTTATAAAGGAGGGCCTAGTTCTCTCAGATTTTACTTGCTGCTTGCCTTGAGTTCCCCACTCATCTTCTTATTATGTCATTTAGATTCAGTGCGTTACAGCTGGTCCCTCTAGCTGGGCAATTTATAGAACAAGAAACAAGGACAGTTGGAGTCTGACTATTGATCTCAAGGGATATAGTACATACATTTACACACAACAGGCTCAGTTCACCTTGTTTTTAACTACGCCTTTGTCATCTTCTACCACTGATACCCTTCCTTTGATCTCTTTGATATTGTGCCCTGTCAAAGAGGAGGCTGTGTCTCTGCATATTTCAGTAGAGCACTAACCTTGAGTATTTAGGGTCTTCTACAACATCAATAACCTTAACATCACTAGCTTCTACTTGCATCTGTCCACTGTTAGATATTATACTGGAAAGCCGTGTCCCTCTGATGTGAGCAGCACATGCTGATGGACAACCCCTGCTGAGATGAAGGCTAACGCTGATGAATTGCTTCACAAGGGAAACTTGGGCTCATTAAACCTTCGTGGCTGCTGTGAAATTAAACTTTCTCACGTGACTGCTTCCAGATTCTACATCATGTGCTTTTGTCAGCTGTCTCAGTGTAAATTCAGAGTAACCACCTAAGCCAACAGAACTGGATGAAATCACAGCGTCAGAGAGCAAAATTAATAAGTGGAAAATGCCTTCAGTAGGGGTTTCTTTTGAATAAAAACCTTTTAACAAAGACTTTTGGTCCCACTGCTCTCCTCAGACACTTTGCAGAAAAGACCCTAGACCACAAATCACCTCCTGTCCTACTGCAAAGTACTGTTTTGCTCCTATTTCCATTTTTTGGCCCCGGAGGCTCCCCTGCTGAAACACGGGAACCTGGCATCAGCGCTGTTGGGTCTCTGAGCGGTCTGGGAGCCGCATCAACGTTGTCCACTCATTCTGCCTTACTTCCTGCCTTGTTTATTTGCTAATCACAGTACACTCCGTGCAATTTGTCTTGCATCTCCCCTTTCTTTGTCATTCCATCCTTTTCTTCCTCCTCAGAACTCTAAGCAGTTTCCCGTGAAAATTTCCTATTTCATACATTAAAAATGACACAGTCAGTGACATGAAAGACAAGCTACAATAAATAGTATGGCAGCCAATTATATGCGCACAGAGAGAAAGATAACCTAGGCTATTTTACAGCCCGTAATAGATGGGCTAACCATGGGGAGGCTAAGGATGAGTCAACACTAAGGGAAGTGGCACAGATGGTTTAAACAAATGACTCTTGGGTGAATTCCACTACCTGAGGAAAATACACTTCTGAGAAAAAGATCCTCTTTATCAACTGAATAGCTAGTAGAAAAGAAGGAGAAGATCATTTCCTGCATGGCTCCATGGGGAAAATGGCCAGGTCTTCTGCTGGTTTCTTTATGTGTTACCCTCAGAAAAGCAAATGTAGAGGGTTGCAAAGAATTAGTATACCTTGGTTAAAAGAAGACGTAAATCTGTAAGTGGCTCTTTTGGTTGGACTTACCGAGAGACTCGGTGAAAAGAAACGTAGTAGATAATGCAAGTGTACTTTAGGAAGGCACTTGATACACTGCTGCTCAGAAAACTTAATGAGACTGGGAAGTACTTAGAAAATATGATGGATAAACACTTAAGTTCACTGATAGGAAATTAATTTATGCATAATGTTATATTTCACTGAAGTGGTATGTCTCTTGATTAGAGTTAATATTATTTCAAATACTCACCTGCAATCTTCCCAAGATTGTTAAGGGGACACTGATCAATATGGGTGGTCAAAACAAAATTAAAAAGGGTTGCAAATATGGAAAGCTGTTTATAACCTCAGCAAGTTCTAGCAATTTTGAATCTGCACGGCATGAAATGGGCAAAGTTGCCAGCATCAGTACTGTCAAATGAAGGAACTGAATTCTACAGTCCTGCTGAGGCCCCCAGTTGGCATTTGGAAGTAACTGGGGACACCTTTCCCTTTTTGCATCCTCGTAGCAAGTAAAACAAAGATCTCCCTCATTCAAGTGAGTGCCAAGTCATCACAGTCTCTTCTACCATCCTTCCCCCACTTTTTATTTTTTAGTGATTTCTACCAGACATGCTGGGCATGCCAAATTATCTATCTAAATCTGTCTTCTGCTGGTCTACTAAGTCATGCATTGCTTTCCACCCTTCCCCTGTTTTTTTAAGGACTTCTGCCCCTGTGTGTGTCCATCCAATCATGTCTTGAGTGTCATTGCAGTGATTTTTAGCTTTGATTCCTCTCTGCTCTCACTCACCTGTGTGAACAGACTTTACTCTCACAGATCACAGGCTCTTTTCCAGTATTTTCTTCTAGTGATACAGATATTGGGTCCATGCCTAGATGGGCAGAGAGCAAACCATATTTAAAAAACAAACAAACAAAACAAAAACATTTATGCAGAAACATAGGGTCATGAAAAAAGTTCTTATATTTGCACCTGTTCACAATCACAGCAGTCTCCCAAATAGCAGGTGACAAAAATCCTCTTTTTGCTAGAATTATATTCTTTGCCTGCAGGTGGCTCCAAATGATAATGCAAAGCGCAAAGACTGCAGATGACCTTGGTACCCAAACCACAGTAAGGAATATACAATTTCAGCTCTGAGTAACTTCATTCTCTGTGTATCTCAGGCAACAAACTGGCACAGAATTACTGCCTCAGTCATGGTTTCTGTTGAAAGGATGAGTTTATCACTGTTGTGCCCCCTCTAGCAAATCAGGAGATGAGGTTAATCACTGTCAGGTTGGGTTTTTTGGGAGTAGTGGGATGGAGTGATAAGAAAGATGAAAGGGGGCGGGGGGGGGAAGGGAGAAAAAATAAGCACAGGCTGTTCAAGGAAAGAAATACAATGTGTCATAAAACTACAATAATTTAAAGATAAAATGCACGGAAACCACTAATGAGACAATTATTCCCATCTATCCATCTCTAAGTTTAAACCAGATGAGGAATCCCTGGTAATGGTCTATGTTAACAGTTTCTTCCATAGTTTTCTTATCTTGAACAGAATGAGCCAAAGAGATGGAAAGGCTACTGTGGCTTACCAGAACTAAAAGAGAAACTGTACTATTTTCCTTTCTGTTAATTGAAAGCAATAACCTGAAACAACGAACAAAGGGTTTTACTGTGTGGCTGCAATGAATCCAGCTCTTTTCCATTATACTGCAACATAAACCAGCAAAGATTGATCTCCTGTACCCCAGCTTTATGTCAGCGTGTTTCAATTCCTCTCATTACTTGCTGTTTATATTATTGTAGTACAAATAAGAATCAAGCTCTACCAGTTCTGTGATATGGTGAAATCAAATTGTTTTATTCTCTTCTGAAGAATAATGAAATGTAGTTCAGATTCACTATAACCCAACTATCAGCTCTGCTCCACGCAAGTTTTCAGTACAGAAAGACATCTACTCCTTTTTTAGCTAATGATGTTAGTAAACTTCAGAAGTGAAGACAGAGGAGGAAAAGCTAGGTTCACTTAGGAAAGTAAACCATATAAGTAATAAATGCATTGAACTTGCTTGCAACAACCTGAAAAAGAAGCCAATGTTATCATCTTACAAACTAGAACTAATGCTCTTGTACGCCAAAAACAATTAAACATTAGCGTCATTCCTTCTGGAAAAGAAAAGTTTGAAAGGTTTCATCCTGTATGCATCCTTAGCTGTTATATCCTTTAAAAATACTTTCTAAGCAAGGCATCCTCACAAAATTTCTTAAAATAGAGTCTCAGGGCTTTAAAAAGCCCTGCTTTCATACACCAGCAAGTGCATCACATTTTTATTGAACAGTACACATTTTACAGTGATGTTTAGGTCAGTTAAACATTGTTAATTACAATTTTATTCTATCTTAAGGCAAAAAAATAAAGCAGAATATTGCCAGTTACTAAAATGTAAAAGCTGTCATTCTCCATGGTCATTTGCTTGATAATAAAATTCACAGATGTGCTCACAGTATTAATATAAAAAAAATTATTCTTGTCTTTATAGCTCCTATTTTCAGTCAATGAGAAAAATTAGAGGTCTGTTATTTCAATAGACTGAAATATAAACTATTCATGTATATTCTTTCGTCAGTGTATGCACTTAATTCCCATTATTTTTATTGGCAGTAACACATGACTATTTGAAGGCACAATAAACTCCATAAAGTGTAATTAGTTGCTCAGTTTTGCTAGCATCTTTCTACTCCAATATTTTAAAGGGCCTTCGCAACACTCAAAATTTCTCCCCCTGTGCAGTGGCAAACTAATGCTCAACTTGCCAGAGTAATGCTGATTGTTAGCTAAAATGGAAAGAGAGAAATTAGTCTTCTACAGAAATGTATTCTCAGCTAAATTCTGTTTGGCTTACTTTTATGTCAGTCAGGAACAAGCCCAGCGTAATCTGTGCCCCCATGTATTTGATGGAGCAGGACAAGAAGATTTCCCTTGATTCCCGCTCAAGCAATACGGCTTCTAGAAATGAAGGCACTTGCTCCTGCCCACCTTTAAGTTGCTGGGAGCCTAACCATTAACTGCTTCAGCCGAGATACAAGAAGTTGTCTTTCTCCACAGGGGCTTATTTAAAGTTACACCGATTTTCTCAAAGTGGGTCCTGTGATAGCAAGGGTTAGTTACACTCTCCATGTCAAAAAGAATAGGAAATGCCTGTTAACAACCACATAGCCTCAGAAAGTAATTCTGACAAAATTCAGAAGTGCAGTTTCTCAAAATTAAAATCTCATCCCTTCTACCCAAGTAAAGTACAGCCAATGAGAGACCAAGCACAAGCCCTTCCTCTCCCTCTGCTCTCGCTTACCCCCTTCCTCAGGGATCAGGGGAATACCTGGAGCTCCCCAGCTGCCGTGCAAGCCAACTAATTTTGCAGGCATGCCAGGGAAGGATCCTAAGCCTTCGAGCAGTTTTGGCCTTGTCTAGAGCCCCAGTCTGATGTCCTTGCTACCCACAGGGATGGCAGGATCGCACAGCCAGGTCGGTCAGACAGCCGGTCTGCCCATCCAAGGCTGGCTGTTAGATGGGCTACGGAGACACGCTACGCACAGGGGTTAAAGAAAGAACATGAAGCGGTGCCTCAGCACACAGAGGATTCAGCAAAAGGTATTAAAGTAGTTACTGTCACACTAAATCATGCGGACAGTTTTATTTTGTTGGACAGAGAAGACAGAGAATATTAAACCATATTGAAATAAAATAGCCATAAACAAATTTTCCGCTAATGAAAAGTTCTAGAGGGAGAGGAAAGCACATGCCTGGAGGGGGAGAGAGAACAGACTCGTTATGTTTTGAAAGTGGCACAGATAAAGTCTTCACCATAATCTAATAGTGTAACAGCAAAATGTTCTTTAAGAATGCTGCATAATTCACCTATGCGGGATTCGCCCCACTGGGCTTTAGGCACTTACCAGAGGCACCTAATCCAGCAGCACGGTTGCCTCAGGCTCTCTCTAGTGGAGAGAGACACTTGCAGACAGCAAAGCGCGCTTTAGATGGAGATCATTGCCACAGCCTGCTCTCACAATGAGAAAAGCACAGATGACAGCAGAGAAACTGGTAGAGAAAGCAGAGTGGTTACAGCCTCCTTGCGGGGGAGCAGGAGGCAGGCAGCTAGCTTGACTGCAGCTGGGACTGCTGGGTTTCCACGTTCAGCAGAGCAAGAGGTGCAGTAAAGGTGCAGCTCAAAGGTTTTGCCTCTCTTTTTACTCACCGCTGTGGCCTCCCTCACCCACTCCTCACCACCAGAAATGTCCCCATCGCACCGAGAAGAACAGAGGAACTGCACGGGGAGTGTGAGGGCAAGGGGAAGAGAGGGGGAGTTGGAGGAAACAAAACTCCTCTTGGAAAGACGCATGCTACTGTAGCTGAGGAAAGGCAGTTCGGGTGGGAGGCACCCAGTGGGAGAAAGAAACTCGCAAAGCAACACAGCTGGAAGAGACCTGGAAGTGGCTGTAGTCAGCAGGCTAAGCGCTACAAATCTGAAATACCATTAGCCACCGACATAGGCCCGTGAAGGCTCTGAGCTGCACAGCAGCCAGCCTGGCTCATCAGAGGTCTACTGCTCCTCACCACACTGATCGCTGCTCCAGCTACACACGCGGCGTTCAGCTTCAGTTCCTACATTAGCAACAACCTACTGACAGGCTGGAGAGAGTGGCAACAAAAGCAACAGTGATTAACAAGGGATTTTGAAGGAAAGAGTCAACAAATTAAATTAAATTTGTCTGCCATAAAATGTTTTCAGTGGGAGATATGACAATGACCCATGTATATGAAGGGATAAAAGAAAAAATTAAAAATTTAACACAAACAAACAGATCATACATTTAGACTGCAGGTAAGAGGAGAGAAAACAGAATAAATATTGGAACAACTTCCTGCAGATTTATCTGCTCAGTCTTACCCTGCTGGTTCGTATGTGTTCCCATCACGGTGCAATCTTATGAGCAATAACCTCTGGAATAGTCTCCCCAAACAGATGAGAGCCATTATCTCACTGTCAAGCTTTAAAAAAATACCACAGGTTGCAAGTACACTACGAGACTGAAAAATAGCAGGACCATTATAAAAAGAGGGCCCAGACCACCTTATGGGCTAAGATTATTAGTATCTAGAGTCATTATACAAAGAATAAAATGACTCTACTGTTACATACTGGCTGTACCAAAGTAAGCTATAAATAAATGCCAACCATGATTCTGTTAGAGCACACTGGAGATCTGATCAATCAGGTTTGGGTGGAAAAGTGATCCGTAGACTTGGTCAATCACTTCTAGGTAGAAATAGTTCTTGCTTTCATAGGAAGGAAAGTGAATGACAGTGAAAACTCAAAAAATGACACAAAGTAAAATGTAGGATTTAAAGGTGAATTTCACCCTGGCACTGACTATGGCAAGAGATTGTAAATCTTAGTGAGAAATGGGTGTCTTGACTGTCATTTTTGTCTGAGAAAACTTCTTCCTGACTCTCCGAAGTATGTCAGTGCAGATATTATTGACAGGCAAACATACTAATGGATATGCACTTGTCTGAACAATGTGGTATCAGCAAGGAAAAAAATTAAGAATATACTCAGAAGAGCAGAATGAAGCCATTAAAAGACCCAACAGGGCTGAACCTCTGAAAATGGGATGGATAAATGGAGAAAGTTTGGGCAAGACTTCACACTATGTCTGCAAGCAAGAGGTACGGGCAGAAAGGAAGAGAGATGGAAAGGAACTGAATTTCTAGAAATAATTAGTTCTGAAGCACTTGGTAATTTAAATGTGAGAGAAGGCTGTCTATGCAACTGTACTACAAAAATTTGAGGTGCAAGGTGCTCCACATAGAACTGAAATGAATTAACAATATCTTTTCAAAGAAAGGTTATAGAGGGAAGACTGGAAAATAGCTGCGTTTGTGCCAATGAGCTTGTCTGGAATCCCTAAGAAGAGACTAGATTGTGTTTGGGATCTGAAACACACACAAAAAATCACACGAGACTAGCGGAAGTACCCAAATGTACATTTGACGAACCTATTCCAGACAAAAGAAATCAACTCGTCAGACTTAATTTTATAGAGGGTGCTCAGACAGCTGGAGAGGACAACAACTGTAACATACAAACAGAAAGGACACTGTAATTATAGATCCACTCATATGGATTTCTAATAAAGGGTGAAAAATCTGAATATAGGTTTGCTTGTTTTGCTCTAGTTGCTGCAAGTGTGGGCACACGTATTATTAATGGTTAAGACATACAGGCTGAGTCAATGTTAGACCCCAGGGAAATGATGAACTCCATTCAGCCACATGCAAACTCGGCATTAATAATGACTTCTGTGGAATACAAACCTGTTTCAGCATTCAGTGCTAACAGCACTGTTAGCAAAATAGATAATTTGCACCCGCAAGTAGCAAAGGGCTTTCCATAATAATTGCCATAAGTTTTTTTCTTTTTTTCCCCTCAGCAGAGAAGAAAAAAGGTTTTGATGAATCCAAAGAAGCCCAAACATCATGAAATATTTGCCTGCTAGTGAAAGTCTTTAACTGAGCTAAATAATGTCTGGTCCTTATTTTAATTCACACTAATTTCCACTGAAGACTCTACCCCTCTAGCCCCATAGCTGGAAGGAGTAGGAGAGCTACAAAATGGGAAGGTCTTTGGCCGTAGTGTTTGACGTTAGACTCCTATTCCCTTCACCTTTGCAGCAATAACAGTCCCTTCAGGCTGACGGACTTCGTGATTTGGAGAGAGACACTAGTCAGTAAATTTCCACATCTGTCAATTCATTACTCCTTCCTGGAGCATCCACTTTATGACTGCACTTGGGGAGTCACTGTCTACTCTCTGCCCGTCCCAGCCACAAGCTAGGAAACTATCCAGAGCTGTATGTTACAGTCTGGGCTTTCTTCGCCCACAGCTGGTAGTAGAATTTGTCCCTGAAGTCAGTAAGCACACACAGCATTCAGTAGTTTGGCGGGTGCATGCAGATGTCTCTGCCTAGAAGTTTGACATGAATAATGAAGGGGAGAAAAGGATATTGGTTACTAACCTTCCGCCTGAATGACCATAACCTTTTGCTTCAGATCAATTGAGGGATTTACAAGACACAACCGTGGCTCCTGCTTCTGAGTCATGCAGACTCCATTCTGGTTTACAACCATCCAGTTACGGTCATACAGCAAACCCTGGTTTCCCACTGGCCATTCTGTAACCTGCAAAAGCATCAGGAGGGGATACAAAGGTTTAGAAAATGTAAGCTGCGTTAATAGATTCATGCTGAAAAGAAAAGAGAGGGAAAAGAAACCGTTAATGAAATACCTTGAAAGCAGGAAAACTTGTGCAAGCCAATGTCAGCCTTTAATAAGAGAAACCTTAATTGCAAATCAAAGATAAAGATATCACTGCACAAAGCTGACAAAACAAAATGGAGTTACTATAATTTGTTACATATTATCATACACTTGGATTTAACAGAGCTATGAGAATAGAGTAAACAACCTCTGAAACACTCTGAAAACTGTTTTCAGTTTTATACTCATCCATTTTTAGGACCTCTCCCCCAACAATTTTCTTTTAGTTTACAAAGCATGGACATTTCACGGGAGTTGTATGAATTAAGGCAAAACCAAACAAACAAAAAGCAAGAAAAATGTGAAATTCAAAATTCTGAAAAAACTTCCATATTTTTTATAAAACCAGAACCACTTGAATGCATTTGAGAAAACCTCCACCACTGAGGTTTCTGGTTTAGCTGGGAGCATACTAGTTTCTCCAGATACCCTTGCAACAAAACACATTGTCTCCTTTGCTATCTGTTCTTCCATTACTTCTGCAACATTCTCTACATCCAATAGCCTATACAAGCATATTGTCCTTGCTTTCATGTACATTTTTCTGGTGAAAAGAACATCTGTTACTGATGCTACACAGATGGTAATCTTGAAATCCAAAAAGAGAGCAATTTTAGTAATGCCTTTGGGTGATATTAATAACTGCTTTCTCCTTCAGAATGTTAAAATATTAATACCA
This sequence comes from Phoenicopterus ruber ruber, assembly GCA_009819775.1. Lineage (NCBI taxonomy): Eukaryota > Metazoa > Chordata > Aves > Phoenicopteriformes > Phoenicopteridae > Phoenicopterus > Phoenicopterus ruber. Next base: position 98,225,000 of record CM020216.1, read on the forward strand.
TTCTTTTAACATAAAGCTGGGCATTTAAACATATTGCTTCAACTCATGTATGCTTTCTAGTCACAGTTGAGTACAGAGAAAAGTTAACTACAGCTGAACTTTGTTGAATTCTTGTAGAGAAGCTTAGCGCAGCTCACATGAATTAACTGGCAAAAGACTTTAGCAAAAAGTATTGAGAAAAAGATATGTCAAGCACAGCCTGATACTCTGAAGAAGAGCATAGCTGGAAGCACTGGGTAGATTAATTAAAAATCACATTTTTGTTTAGCATGTGCTCTATCCAAAACCCCACAGAACCACAGTATCTCATTCTTATAAACTTTTCCAGGTTTTATAAGAGCCCGCAGCAGCAGCTTGACGCCGACTGCCTGACTAGAGAAAGCTGAGGGCAGGCACTCTGGAACTGAAAACTTAAAACAGTAAAGCTGAACAAGTACCTCTAAATAATTTGGCCAAAAAGCTATCAAGTGTATGGAATAAAGAAAATACATGGAAAAATTTTAAAGAGAAGAAATGTACTTTATCAACCTACTTGACCTATAATATTCTTTGGCTTTTTTTTTTAAGTGAGTGTGGATGAAATTCAGTCAAAAATGGGAACTTTAGGTCTGACGGTGTCATCTGAAACCATGTCGTCCAAGCGCCTCAAACTGTCAGCACGTAAATCATGTGAACCTTCGCCCTGTCTGTTTAGGAGAGGAATCATAGCCCAAAGACTGCAAAAACAGACTTGTGTCCTTGCTGGAAGTGATTCTTTGGAGAGGCCAGTATTTCTTTGTTATCCTGTATAATTAAATTACAAAATGCTTTTGAACAGCTGGTGATCATCTGAGAGCTGCAAGAATTTCCTGCTAACAAATCTCCCTTCCAAAACAGAAGATCACTAATCGGTAATACATCCTCACATGGATTCAACAGATCTTTACAGGATTTGCAAGACATAATGAGCAGAATAAGCTAAAAGAGCAGAAAAATAGAAAAAGGGCATGAAGACAATGATTCCTAGCTCTCTATTGTAACAGCCAGTTGTTTTGGTTCCACTTCAGGACAGCAATCTTACTCAGGAAACAGCTTAAGTGTTTGCTTACGCTTCACTGAAGGCAAGAGGTTTTATGAGCAAAACAAAACATTCTCTCTTTAATCAGAGCTTCACCTAATTCTTACATGCTGATAGGCATTGTGGGGAAAGCTTAGCTGACCAGGTAGCAGATACTTGGAAATAATCAACACCTTCCATTCAAAATACCCCTGGTAGGTGCAAAATAATGGCAAGTAACTCCACGCTCCACTCTGAGATGCAGCCCATGACTACAGGTCCTCAGCCCATTTTTCCCCTTCCTCTGAGTGTTTGCCGTTGTAACAAGAATCACACATACACGTGGCCAGCAGTGAGTCCCTGTCCCCTCATGGATGTCCCCTGTACACTGTCAAGTGCCCTACTTCCTCGCCACTTTTCAACTTACTGTATTTCATATGTTGCTAGGACCCCAATAAATGAAGCTGTAACAACAAAATAACTGTCTACCCTGCCTTGGAGAGAGAGTCACAGACGATCATGAAACAGTCAGAGCTGGTTTGTTGCTAATACTGGTACTGGAGGTGAGCATGGAAGAACATACATACACATTTTTATTCTTAGTACTTAGGCTTGCGACACGTGCAGGCCATCTCCCGCCATTATTTCAAAAAAAGCTGAAGGGATTGTTAAATGATTGCAAGCCACTGAATTAGAGCAGTTCAAGCAAAGTCTGCCTGCTCTGCTTTCATCTGAGACACGAGAAGAGTCGTTCAATTTGGCTGCCTTGGATTACATCCGAGATGCCTGCCCAAGGCTAGCAGATAAGACACGGGCTGCAAAGACGATCCATGTCCTGGTGGACCAGCAGCAGGGGGTCAGGTAGGGCACTCAAATGTCACTAAATACCTATATTCAGGCAACCAACACAGTGAAGCACAACAACCAATGAAGCTTACTGTGAAGTAAAATAAAACAAGTTAGCATATATCACAGTAAGCAATACTGCATTACAGAGCTTCTAACTTGGTTCCCTGAAGCTGTCTGGCTATCTCTGACTGCTGAGACACGTTAGAAGGGGGAGGACAGAAAGAAAGCAGGGACACCATGATTTTACTGATAGATGCTAGCATACACCTTCATTTCCAGCAGGTGGTCTTCTATCATCCAGCATAAGGTCTTCTCTACCTGTCATACGCAAGGATCACGGCATAGTACAGCCAGTACATGGTATTGTCCTATCTGCTTTAGTCCATTTTTCTTCTTGTAATGTAAAAATATCCATTGCAAAAGCATGTTTTTGTTTTCTTCAGAATTTTCTTTAAAACATATTGGGCTGCATTTTTCCATAGTTCACAGTAATGTCATCATGAAGGCTAACACAATTTTCGAATACATTAAAGGAATCACTGAATAGGTTTTAAATTATGCAAGTTTAAAAATGTTAGTGGTCTTACATATAATTTATCCACTGATCACTAGGAATTTGCATTGTATTTTAAATTAAAAGCTAATTTGTCTTCTGTGTTGAGATGCAATTTTTATAGTCTGAAATCTACTGCAAGAATAATAAAGTTATTAATGTTTAAAGTCCTAACCTTTTTCACTGGGCACACTGCATTATGCAATTATGCAAAATTCATTGACATGAGAGATGTTCATGTTTAAAAATGCATGTTTAAAACACGTTTTTATGTTGGAAAAGAAGAAAAAAGTGGTCTGGGATAGAGGTTATTCCTCTTCTCTCCTTCTCCCCATTTAATAAAATAATTGTGGGGAAAAGAAAGCGCATTTAAGAAATTGAGTTAGAATATTCTGCCCTCCGCTTCCTTCGCCATGTGTACAAAACCCATGGAACAACACCAAACAGAGACTGTCCCGTGGCCAGGAACACTTTATAAAACACTGTAGGAACTAACCGACCTGCAGTGAGCTGATGATCTTCATGCCAAGCTTCATCCTCCCAGCTGCCAAAGCACTCTGCACTCTCATTTTCTATGGAGGTCAAGCACCTCCCATACTAAAACACTTAGAGCAGAGAAATCAGAGTTTAGGAGAGGAGGAGATTATGCGACTCCTCTAAAGAGGAGATCAAACAGCTGTGAGCTTGTACTTACATCCTCATCGAGTTTGTTTTCCTGCTACTCATCAAGTCATCTATCCTGCAACCAGTAAGTCAGCGGGCAGACTTCACTGGCACATGGGCTGGGTCCTGCACACACCGTTAGCTGGAATTTTCCACTGCGCATATTATTTTAGGCAAATGCAAGCGATCGTGTACTTACAATAAAGCCCATTTACTACACATACTAAAGGTCATACCAACTGGAGGCCTGCACTTGAACTTACAAATCCATGAGATTCTGATCTCAAGTATCCATCACAAGACGAGTTAATTTATAGCTGCCCAATATCTAAACCACTTTCACCTTTTCACATCAACTAGCTTAGAGTGACCCTATAACTGATAAACATGTAGATCAAATTTTTAATTGGGAAAATATTTTTCTAACTTTCCAACAACTACAAAGCATTTAAAGGTATTTCAAATTTAAAATATGAAACTGAATTTCAGTTCTTGGATTCTAACCGAAGACCATGGAAACTACAAGCTACATAATTATTACTTCAGAAGTTCATGCATTTACTAAAGTAAGGAGATAATATAATGTTAAGTGTGAAGTCTGTATGACAAAGACCACTTAGAGACTGACAAAGGAATAATTTTTATAGGATTCAGTCTTTTCATGATAAAGCCTAGAAATGCTGGTATAGTCAATATTTTAGAAGGCAAAATGATTTTCAGGATTTGATCTCGTTTAATTGTGGTAAAGTTTCTCTAGCATGTCTTGCTTCAAACTCCAGTGCCATGTGGCATGGGTTATTTTCCCCTTTCAAGGTGATACAGGCTGAAGTTGCAGTAATGACATACAGAGATTTGTGGAGGGTGATGAACTCTGCAGTTAGTGATGATGCGCGTTCTGGCAGCACTGGCTTTCTATTCTACTTTTAGCCATTGGGAAGAAACCAAGCCACTGCTTGATTTAGAATGGGATTAATTGATTTTTAAAGCTTATTACAAATGGTGGGCTGTATGTTGCCATTTGCACCTCTTCTATAGGCAGACAATGAGATTAATAGATCTTTCACAGGCTGGTTATAAATGTACGACAGGTCTAGAAGTGTCATTCAGACCTTTGGGAACAAAAACCTGAAGAATGCCTGGTGGACAGGAAGAACACAAAAGCAAACACATTTTCTTTGGGGATTTACTTCAATATTGAAAATAATGAAAATCAATCGATCTTTTAGCTTCATCTCCTGGCCTGCTCTCCTTATGCATCGAAAGCCCTTTTTCATCATATCTGTTAGGTCAGCTTCTACTGTTCTTTGACATGTACTCATGTATCTTCTATGAACTAAGTGGAAATGCACAAAAAATCCTGTTTGAGAAGAGCAGAAGAATTAAATGGTATTGATAGTGAACTTGCAGTCCCTTCTAATACCACATACTAAAGCAAGTATATATTTAATTGTATATTACTCTTTGGCAGTACAGGCTCTGACAGTGCTTAGCTTACTGGGTTCTAATGTGGCTGATACTTTGTTATCAAAAAATATCAAACCAGAATACACTAGACTTCAAAAATCATTCTAGGCATGCAAAACTAAACCTCATAATATAGTTGCAATTGCAATATCTGTATTTTTAAACTATTCAAATCAGCTAGTGTTAGCTGTGTAATCCAATTTGCCTTGGATTCCTCCTGTAGTCAATAGAAAGAGACAGAAATATCCAGGAACAATTCATTTTTCCTACTGGAGATGCCTATTTTATGATAAGATGAATTAGCAGGTATCCATCTCCCACTGCTTACAGAATGCTATCTAACTTTGGAGGGGTAAGTTGAGATAAGAGGAGCCCTGCTTTCATGCTGGGCCCATTAACACATGCCTGGCACAAGAAGTATGCATGAGGAATGGGGACTTTCCACCTCCACATAAAATTGCAGTTCTCTCTGCCAGAGAGTGCCAGGTTTGTATGAATTTATAACCTAGAATCATTTCCCCTCATAGAGCTTGAAGAGAAGAAACCTGGCTCAGCTCGTGGGGAAACATAAGCTTTCTTTCATGCTGAGGTACATCTTACCTGCTCCTGGGCACAATCACTTCATAGCGTTCCTAGCACTGAATGTTGCGGTATGTATCTCACAACACCAGCCTGCACGTTAAAAATAGAATTTGACCCCAAAGGGGCCCAAATACTGCTACAACATATTTCAGCAGCTTCTGTAGTGGGTTTCTGTAATACAGCTGTAATAACTGCAACTCTTAAACAAAGGTTAAAATATTTTCACATGAAATGTGGGATTACTTTGATTTTCTAAACAGTTTGATTTAGTGGGAGGTTAATAAGGCGTGGAAATTATTTGTTCAGGTCTCATTTAATGCTCAAAATTGTGCCTCTGAATTAAAGACATCTTAAGCCAAAACAAATTTAAAAATACAGATGTTTTGTTGATCATTTAACAGACTTTGCTTTAATTCCCCAGCCTTTTTTTGCATTAAGAAAAAAAAAAATCATGATCAAATCAGTGGAGAAGCCATATTTTGAACGCAGGTGATTTGTCACTGGATTTGACCCCAATTCTCACTCAGATGTGAGATAGTGACCTACACCAGCAAGTTTTCATAGAGAAAGTTATACTGTTATTGACATTCATTAAATCACTTCCCAGTATGGTACTAAGCAGAGTCACATTCTAGGTCATGTGTGGGCCATACACCTATTTCATCATGCATTATTTAAAAAAAAAAAGTCACAGCTAAGGTGACGATATTATTAACTTGGTAAAAAAGCAATTAAAATCTTCAAAGAGTGAACTTTCAAATAGTGCAGCAACACTTAAATGTCATATTTCTGTTGCAAATGTATTTTTAATGATAACATTTCTTTGTAATGTAAATCAGCCTCCTCTCAATTATAACATGTTAATCAAGTTATTTCTCAATTGCTGCCTACCCATCAATGCCTACAAGTCCATCACATGTCATTCTGTAAAAGCAAACTAATTACTTGATTATATTTTAGTCAAGTTTTGCAAATCTAACAATTTTCTTCAAGACTGCATATTATGTGGAGATTTGTCTGTTGGGGGGGAGGGGAGAGCAGAAGACGCATTTACATCCTGTAACTTCAGTCTAATTGAAAATCCTTCAAAGTACCTTAGCGTGCAGGACTTGATCCTAGAAACTGGAGAAAAGGAAAAATGGGTACCCACACACGGCTTCCTAATATCTCATGTGCATGGTATTCCCAGTTGACACGTCTGACAGGGGTAAAGAAAAACACAAGGCTGAGATGAATATTTAAGAATGATTTAAAGCGCATACCTCAAATGCAGAGCAGGATTTGATTGGGTAGAGGTAAATGTTGGTGATAGTGATGGGCTTGCCACCTCTTCTACATGTTGGCACTGCAGTCTCAGAAACAGCTGCCCTTATGCTTCCCGCCTCAGCCTCTGGTGGCTGCCGGTTGAGAGTCGTCTTTGTTGCAGGCAAATTATTCCCGAGTTCTCTGTCTGAGATGTGCGGTATTGGAGGTAATTTATCTGCATCGTTAAAGGAAGGGTGGTCATCTGGGACAGGCTCTGTCATCAGCTTTGTAACAGAGGACTGGAAGGGAATCTCAGTGTCCAACTTGGTGAGTCTGGTGGCCATGATGAATTTCAAAAAAGTCTGTGCATCTTCAAAAGAAGACATGTAGCCAAAGGATATTCTCACAGAACCAGTGGGACGTCCATCGACTAGATCTATATCATCTCCACAGACATGGCCAGCCTAGTTTGAAATAGGAATAAAACTGGACAGCTATTATAACAGACTTTGCTTTATTTCCCTCTAATTTTACATAGTTATTAACGAGTCTCTTAATTCTAACCTGAAAAACTGGTTTTAAAAATACAAAGTTAACTCACCATATCAATACAGGCTGGGGGATGAAGGGATTGAGAGCAGCCCTGCCGAGGAGGACTCGGGGGTACTGGTGGATGAAAAGCTGGACATGAGCCAGCAATGTGCGCTCGCAGCCCAGAAAGCCAACCGTGCCCTGGGCTGCATCGAAAGAAGCGTGGCCAGCAGGTCGAGGGAGGGGATTCTGCCCCTCTACATCACTCTTGTGAGATTCCACCTGGAGTCCTGTGTCCAGCTCTGGGGCACCCAACACAAGAAGGACATGGACCTGCTGGAGTGGGTCCAGAAGAGGGCCACAGAAATGATCAGAGGGCTGGAGCACCTCTCCTCTGAAGACAGGCTGAGAGAGTTGGGCCTGTTCAGCCTGGAGAAGAGAAGGCTCCAGGGAGACCTTATTGCGGCTTTTCAATACTTAAAGGGGGCTTATAGGAAAGATGGAGAAAAACTTTTTAGCACGGCCTGCTGTGATAGAACAAGGGGGTAATGGTTTTAAACTAAAAGAGGAGAGATAGAGGCTAGATGTAAGGAAGAAATTTTTCACAATGAGGGTGGTGAAGCACTGGAACAGGTTGCCCAGAGAGGTGGTAGATGCCCCAACGCTGGAAACATTCAAGGTCAGGCTGGATGGGGCTCTGAGCAACCTGATCTAGTTGAAGATGTCCCTGCTCATTGCAGGGGGGTTGGACTAGATGGCCTTTCAAGGTCCCTTCCAACCCAAACTATTCTATGATTCTGTGATTCATGAATACAAAGAGAAAATGGAGAAAAAAATCCCAACTATCTTATTACTTAGTCAAGCTGGGAAGAGGATCATTTTGAGATGCTTTTCCTATTCTACCCTAAGGCAAGAGAGACTTCTCAAAAACATGTCAAGAATCAGAAAAAGTTTGTATGTCTGGGGCAGTTTTCTTGATATTTGCTGTCAGAACAGTTCCATTTTATACTATCAGTGGCTTATTCATGGCTTGTGTTAAACAGTCCAATGGATAGCTATACAGCTGAGAAATGGTCTAGGATACTGGCACAGCAGAGACTTGAATCTAGAACTCCAACATCCGAAGTCACTTCCCTCGTCATTGGGATATGCTAAATCTGTCTTGCTGATCCAGTCAACACATTGCTTTCAGGATGGAGGGAACTAGCCTTCCTCCAGCACTTCCTCCTTTGCAGAACACAGGTTTCCACTCATGAAAAATCTTCGTTGAAAAAATCCCTCAAATACCCTAATAGTGACCTCCATGTAGATACCCCTCTATTTGATATATCTTTCATACTCTCTGGAAAACTCTCCCTTAGAGCATAAGGTTCTCCTTCAGTAAGTGGGTCGGTGAATGCTGCCACTCACTTCCAGTGAGATAAGCTAGAGATCCCCTTTGATCATCCATCTAACATTAGCTCACCAATGAACATAAGATTTAATCCTAAATCAGCATCCTTCTTCCTGCAAGTGCAGCAGCTATTTTTTTTCTCAGAATTTCATTTATTTACACATTTCCGTTACATAAAAATGGAAGTGTGAATAGATTATTTACATGAGGGCTTTTTTTAAGTAAGAAATGTCACAGTTCAATGAACACAGATGCCATTTATGCAAAGAGAAATAAAAAAAGCCCCTCTATGTCAAAGCATGCAACACAGTAGTAAATATTTTAATGCAATGTGATGTAGTTTTTATCCTCGACAACAGAGCAGAAGCAACATTTGCAAAATTAGGTTGCATCTGTTAATATACATGTAGCCCTTCTGCCAAGTATTGATTGATTGACTGAGAGGAGAGGTTCCTGCTGTGCAAATAAGTAAAAGAGTTCCTATGTAACATCCTAAGAAAACTAACCACACTTCTCCAGGGACCCTTGAGGACAGAAAGTCCTCCCTCACGGGCATTTTATACATGGAAATCTTAATCAAGGAAGGAAGAATGCAGTCAGCACCCTGGGAAAAGGCAAAACCAAAGTATATGTGCAAATAATGTGATAAAAGATGCCTTCCCCTGCACAGTAATGCTGTCAATAACTCATCCAGTTCCTTCTCAAAGCACTGATGAGAATGTCCCAAAATAACGACTGCTTGACTCCACCACCTCATCATACCACTTTTGGCAGATTAAGTGCCTCTTTGGAAGCTTGGGCTTGGCCTATCCCCATTTAAACGTTCGGCTTTCTTAACATGATGCAGACCTGTAAGAGGCCATCCAAGAGCGTTGCAGCTGGTCATTTGGCATTTTGCACTTCAGCAGAAGGGTACACCTTTTTTTCCTTCTCAGAGTATCCTGGGGAACATGCTCCCCCTCAAAAATTCAGGCATCACTCACCTGCTCTTAGACAGATCATGCATGAGGAGACTATGGACATGGAGCTTTCCATGGTAAATCAAAGCACCATTTTGCCAAGGAAGGTATTAAAGAGCTCTCCCCCTTTAAGACCTTGTGCTATCAGTCTTGCATATAAATGCGTTTGCAAAAGTTATCTAAATGCCTTTGTGAAATTATAAGGGAGCTATAATATCAATACAGCCATTATAATTTTTTATCTTTTGAAGAATACCATTAATAAAATTTTGGATTGTTCTGTATTAATTTACTGTAATTTCAAACTCTGACAAATATGCAGACATGAAGCCTCCCCCACTTCATTGTAACATATCCTGCTACACATCTTTTAATGATGATTTATGGAAAATATTAGTCATCTAGAAAACAGTCTTTACATTCATGTTATAACAGTTTAACACAGCAGTAATCTAGGTAGATGTCATCTAAATTTACTTCACTCTCTGCAATTCACTGTGTATTCTCATTTATTGTTTCTTGTCCGATTTGTGTATGCCTTTTAAACAGTAACATCCAACAGCAATAGGTCTGTAATACTTGAGCATTATTAAGTACAATTAAGGATACTTAAAGAACAACATGAGACGAATTGTCCAGGAACTTCTGTTCTGCAGGAAGGCTGAATTTCATGTAATTCCAAATCGGAACAAGAAGTCACAGTTTCATATTTTCCAATGAAATCAAAACAAGCAACACATCCTGCTTTGGGTCCATCAAATGATTTTGTTTCAACACTCCATTTCAATGAACTGAATTTCAGTTCATTTAGTTATTTAACATGGCAATTGAGTTGAAAGGTCAGAGAAAGCAAATCAAATTTACCTTCATTCTTAAAGTTGCAGAGACTCAAAACCAGAGGACACGATACACCTACTTTAGTTTTTAACTACTTGGGGTTTTTTTTCGATACAGAGCCAGATTTTCTTCTCCCCTTCAAACCTCCCATCCTTAGGAAATTCAGAACTGATAGCCAGAAGATGTCTCCTGGGTCACTGAATCTAGGTATTTTTCATGGGCAATATATCATGTAATCTCATTCAGAAACTAACCTGGAAGTTCCTTTGGATGTCCTCATTGCTTATACCCAAATGCATCTGGCAGGCTCCTGTGTTACAGAAGCAACCTGTGCGGACGTGTATGTTGTAGAGACTGGCCATCTTGTCCACCTTTCCGATTCAGCAGGAAATAAGACATAGGAGAAGAACGAAAAATAGACATTTTAAAGTTGCGGTAAACAACATACAATGTTTTAAAGGTAAAATTCAATTGGAGGTAAATTACTTCTCTAAATTATTAACAACTTACTGTAGCTTTTAACATTCCCATACACATTTAGGATTTTTCAGCCTTGTTATTTCAGCTGAAAGTAAACAGTGGTGGAAGCAGAAATGCTTACCTTGGCATTGAGAGAGAGTGCACACAACACACACGCACACACACATACAGAGAGTATATCAGTTCAGGTGCTGATCCTGTTAATGATGGTACATGTGCTTAATTTTAAACCTGTGAACAGGTTCATTCACATCAGTAGTGCTAATTACAGGCCTGCAGTCAAGTGCCATTCAGTGTCTCGATAGAACCGTCACAACTGCATCTGCAGAGATTGAAGAGAGGCCCGGGGCAACTCTTCGGTTAGCTAAAGGAAATCTTGTTCTCCAAGGACCTGAAACTGCAAGTTCTCATTACAGAAACTGACTGTATCTGTGGGATTTTGGCACACAAGTGCTTGAAGAACCAGCCCCCCAGTAAGCAGTAACATCTGCCAGGGCAGAGACTAAACTGGAATACCTCCTTGAGCCTTCCCCATACGATCACCCAGTCCACCAACTCCCAGGTGTACTTTTTCATCGTGTTGTGCTGTTCTGTGTTATACCATTTCCTTATCGTCCACTAAATAATGAATGGGCAGGAATACAATACTTGATGACAAACTGGCATGAATAAACTATGTGAAGGAATGAAAGAGATGTGCAAAGAGAACAGAAGCACGTGTCTACATGTGCCTCAGGAGGAGACGCATATATGCATGCACTGGGAGGATGGCACTGGCAGGACAGCACTGCAGAGAACATATGGATTGTCAGGGTTTCATAGCACAGCTAAGAAACAATGGAAGCACACCGTGGAAATCATCTTAGCACAGCTAAGAAACCATGGAAGCACACTGCAGGGATCTGAAAATGCTTTATGTTGATTTCAAAAAGCAGCAACAGCAGCTGGTAAGGTTAGCTGAGCAGGTATGGCTACTGCCAGTTATTTCTTTGACAATAAATGACGATCGTTCCCAGTCAGGACTGGGAGAAAGGACAGTCAAATGGTCAGAAAGGTAGCATGAAACCTGGCACATACTATCTCTACCACAGACTTCCAGAGCGGCCTCGCACAAGCTGCATTAATCTCTCTGTGGTTTTTTTTGCTCCTTCTCTGCCAAATGGAGAGCTGAGAGCTCTGAGAATCACCACGCTGCAGACTGGGAGGGCCCCACCATGCCAGTGACACAATCCTCCTCGCAGAGAGCTCAGGCTCGGCTACGCGCAGAGCGACGGCTCAGCCTAAAGGTGCAGGAATGGAAGTGTCGACCATCTCAAACTAACCACTTCCCTAACTTTATCTGCCTGAGGTATCAATGTAAACATTCAGCCTAGCTTTTCTAGCTGGCTTAATCTCTATTGGCTTTTATTTTTTTTAACATAAATTCTCTTTGCATAAGATAATAGCCCAATATATGTAGCAAATACTTTCTGGAATAATTCAGTCTCTCTTTTGCCTCCTATCTTCTGACATCATCAATCTTCTCATGTCTATCTTATGACATCTCTGAGTTTAACTATGTGAGATATCAAGCACCTTTAACTCCACTATCTCAGCAGCTTGAAAAACCAAGCCCTCTGTTAGAACTTACTCCAGGCTGAAACAATTCAACCTAAGTAGTGTTTAGCTCTGCTAAAAGCAGTTCAAACAGCATTAATTTTTTTTTTTTTTCATGTGTGGGGCACAAGGTACTCTGCACAAAAATGTGCTGTATAGACAGAAGAAATCCTACATTGTTATAGTGCACAAGTTGTCAAGTCCATACTTAAATATGTTCTGCCCCACTACTTCAGTTCAAAACGGTTCAGTTCTCAAATAGAGATACAATCAAAAAACCTCCGTATATCCAGACTTGGAAAGCAGAGAATAGAATCAGCCCCAAGATCCCTATTCATGATTAATGCCTTGGAGAATATCCTGTGTTGAAAGCATGTTTCTCAAATCAAAGTTATAGTAAAAGGCATCTGTTGAGAAAGACTGTTGTGGTGTCATTAGCTTTGTTTTGTCAGAAGACTTCAATCTGGGAACAGTGACATTTTCTTGACTTCTTTTTTCATTTAGATGAGAAAAGTTGTCATCCTGGCATAACACGGTTTGTCGTGGTGCTAGTGACTCGTGGGTGCATCTATCGTTCTGCTAATGATGACAAGCAAGGCAAAAATCATGACAGATATTTCACTACTGAATTCATACAGTGTTTGGGCTTATTTGCTCAGTATACAAGAAGCTTTAAAATATATAATCTTTTTATTATTATTATTTTTTGAAGAAACATTGCTGGGGCAGCCTTGCTTATCAAAGTGTATGTAGTGTAATGAAGTTTCCATGACCCAACTTCAAGGAATTGCTAAGAAGAATTTTTTAAAAATCTTTTTCATTTTGTCAGATAAATTATTACTGTTCTTTAATGAACAGTGATTTTATTCTAGCCTTGCCACCCAATACCCTTCTCCAATAACACTTTCAATTGTGATATACATTAATCTGTACAGAAGACAAGGATTATCGATACATAAAAATGTATGAACATTAGAGGAATATAGGGAGTTGTGGTTCAGGAGAACAAAGATAAGTTATCCATAGCTTTAGTATTAATCGAACTCCATTATCACCCATGCGATAACGCGCACAGGTGCCCTGCCAGTCTTGGGAATGTGATGCACACTTTTCACTGCAAACAGTGACACCACGTAAAGAATCACTAAAGGCAGCACTGCCAATCTATCTGTCCCTTGAATGCATGCTTGATTTTCCCTTGGACATATGCTTCAATTTCTTCTTGTTTAGCTTCACCCTAGAAATATGCTACTTGGGGAGTTAATTTAATCTCTCTCTGCAGTGTTACCACATAGCAAAACAAATAGAACATAAAACATCTGTTACAGTTATTTCGATGAAGAAAAGCTTATTTAAATAAAGCACATCTTTAAAATTGCCATAAGGAGCAATAATGGGTATTGAGCTCAGGGTTATGAAATACAGAACGCCGCTTGCAGCTCTGTCTGTAACAGCGGCAGCTGACTTTTGGGAGCCAGGAATGTGTTCATCAATGCAGGCACAGAAGCATGAATGGTACTAATGGTAAGTACACAGCTTAATGCACTCAGATTGTCAGTTTTGGTGATTCCCTGGGTCTGATATTTGGAACTATTGTGCCTTAGTCTTTCAGAGCTTAAAGACTACAATTAAACTGCAAAACACATGCAGAAATCTTGCAGCATTTTTACCGATTTCAGTCAGTGAGGACGCGGTAATTAAGCCATCACGACATCTTGGAGTCCTCTCTGTCCCTCGGAGACCTTTGCATTCATTACTTTTTCTGAAGCTCTTTACTGTGGGCCAAGCCCTGTAGGTTGCGTCACACCCCAACATTTCTAATGTCAGATCGCCTTGATTTTTCACAAGCAAAAGGTGCTTTTCACACTTCCAGGCCATAGTCTTCGAGTTTAATAAACACACGTGAATGAAGTTCATCTAAATCCATTTTTAAAACAGTCGTTCTTTCTTTTCAGAGATAATTTCTATTTTAAGCACAGCTGCCTTCCTCAGCGAGCCTTCCTTTAGTGTTGCCAGATGGACCAAATGCTCACAGTTAGGATTTTCCCATTCACTTTTACCCATTCACTTCAGGGCCTCTGCGGCAGTCAGCTGAAAGGTGTAAGCTTTTCTCTGGCTTCAGGCTCCATTGAAATAAGTCTGAGATTGGTGCTTACTGTCGGTAGATATGTACTAAGTGATAGTAAATATTTACAAATAGCACATAGTTTTGCATTCTTTTTAATCAACTAAGTCTAAGATTCTCACTAAGAATGATGGGTTCTGTAGGAACCTCTGCTGAAGTCATTCCCATAGGATCCAATTCTGTAGCTCTTATTCAAGCAAATACTTCTTATTTGTGCAAGTTATTTTCCTGAGTATCACAAGAATTATTCACAGGAATAAAGGAACTTTTTATAATAGATCATGAAGTGTCCCGAAAAAAACAAAATCATGTAAGTCAATACTGGCAGGTACTGTCCTTCAGGAATTTGGACTGGGACTTCTCATTCTACTTTCTCCAATGCTCAAATTTCAGAGCAGTTTGTTTGTCTGATGGATTTGCTCATTACAAGAATTTCACTGCACACCACTGATGGCTGGTTATAAAACAGGCTTCATGACACTGTTCTCCACATCCACCGGTAAATTAATTCACTGATTCATGGCATGGAATTGGAAAGAAAGTAAGCTAGCTCTTTCTGTCATCCAGCATTTGACTGTGAAATGTTGCTGCTGATGCAAATGCATACTTAATCTTGTTTAATACAATTTAATAAGAAGTAGGTCAGAAGAAAAAAAAATACATCAGCACTTGTTTCCAAATCATTTAGTAGGAGGAAAAAAGGATTTTAGCTGAGTTACAGTATACTTAAACTGGTTTAACTGTGTGGTTTCCCGCAAGAGAGGCACTTCTTCCCATCCCAGGGAAAGAATTTCTATGTGGGCAGGTTCCCACAGTGTTGATGAGTCTGATGCTCTCCTCCTTATTGCGTCTCTAGTTGTTGACAATGGTTTACACTAATTGGAGAGTGGATGTAAATCTCTCTTCAGTCTACACCCATTCACCACTCACTCTTACCAAAACCTCTTTGGTAGAAGGCAGTGAAGTATTAGACACAGATACTGAAACTTACTGAAATTGCCAAACTCAGTGTCCTGATAGTGGAAACGTTAGCTTACCAGGAACTTTGCAGTCGATGTGATAATTTTCTTTGCTTGTTTCAAAGACAGTCAAATATCAAGTAAGACTGGATGGGAGAGAAGCAGGCTGGAAACATCATCATAATTCAGAATATGTGGGTTGCCATTCTGCAGGAATTCTCACTTAGAAGATGCCATATATATAGCAAACTGCAGTTCCTCCATGCTTAAAGGAGTAACAATGATTTTACATTTCTGCGATCTAGAAGCTATAAGGTACTTTGGGGATGGAGTGGCTATAAGTAAGAAATGAAACACAGTCTTGATTGTTAATGGATGACCTCACATTTTTTCAACTGCTTTTTTCTTCTCTGTAGTACAAGTGGTGAATTAGGGCATGGGCTTATTTGGATCGTATCTAAACTTCATGAGTCCAAGATCCAGGTATTTGAAACTGAACAGGCTGATGACTAGGCAAAACACCTTGGTCTTCTTTGATTTGGCATCTCAATGGCCACAGGTCTCTCCAACCAATGGCATTTTCTCTTAGCTTTTTCTTCTTTTTTTTTAAACTGCATTCAGTGACGACGAAAATCTAGTTTGATAAAATGACATCAGGGAAAAGATGGATTCTAGGAAGAAAAGCAAAGCAAAGGAACCCAAGCCCTCTGTGGCTTCATAACTCTGCCTTCAACAGAGCATTCCCTTGGGAGTCACAGGAAGAGGTCTGTATCTCTGCATCCCTTTGTGCATCCCTAGCTATTTCGTAGGCTAAAGGCTTTGCGTCAGACTACTACTAATCAGAGAAGTGGAAGCTAGAGACAAACAACACAGAAGACTAAGCTATAACTCCTATCAAGAAGAGATAAAGGGGAATGTAGCAGACTAATACAAGTGGAAACAATGCTCAGGAATAAAAAGGTACAGTGCCTGATACTGAAAGTCTAGTGACATAGATTTAATTCATGTCCCAGTCAAAACCCTCTCCACCTTTTCATCTTCCTCTTAAATCACTTAAATACTTATTTGTCCCCTGAAAATGGGGATAATAGATCACAGGGAGGTTGTAGGGTTAAAATCTCATGATGGACTGTGTTGAAATATTACTTGAATTATGTCCATACAGGGTCCTATACAGGATTTGTGTGGGGGGCAAGAAGATGCAAACAAGGTAATAGAGAAGGTGGAGCCAGGCTTTCTTCGTCTTCGAAGGATTCTGATGGTGGACTGAGACTAGATACTGCATGCATTCAAAGGCAGCTGGTCTGCTTTTACCAAGATCAAGAAAAAAGGAATCCAGCAGAGGCTGTCAAAAGTGCAGTCCTTTTGCTGCTACCATGTGGTTTCTTTTCACATTTCTCCCCAGTGTAACAAGGCCTGTAGTTTAGAGCCACAGTTTGGCCCTGTAACTAAACAGAAAATATTTAGCCTCCCTCATTCATCTGAGATTCCTTCATCTGAACAACTACGAGTATCTTTCTTTTATCTCCTTTCCAGTTTCCTTAGCAACATGCAAGGACACTCCAGAGAAGCAGTGTCAGGCAACACCTTCAGTCTAGGCTTTCATGAAGCTAACCTTGACCAGCTCTGAAGAGCAGTTTAATAGTAGGCAATTTCAGGCATACTATCCCACATGCGTCTTTGTCCCCCCACAATGAGATATTACAGAAGGCAACTCAGCCTCTACTCTGCCACTACTTCCTCAGCAAGAAGAGAGCTTCATTACCTACTAACTAGGTTTGCAGTTATCACACTGGGTCCTACAAGTACAGCATCTCCTTACGCTCGGTCAGTAATCCCCTACCTAGAGAGCCCCTTCTTGCAAGGGCTGTCTTTGAGTGCCCAGGGCCATGTAACGAAATGTAAGCAAACATCCAGACTGTAATGGCATTTCTTGCCAGTTTGAAGCAACAAGGTGCCATTTATTAGCAAGTCAGTCTGGTTTGCTGCATTGCTGCTATCTCCCTGCTTACCAGACATCCACAGTGCAATTGGAAACTAATTAGAACTGAGGAAATTAGTGGACGTTCAACAGGAATCTTCACAATGATCTTTTTCTCCTTGTAATCCTGTTTGCATTCTATTGTGCTGGTCCGTCTGCCATCCCTGGCTTCCTGAAATCAATGGCTAAATCTATAGTGAAAATCGATAGTGAGCAATCACCCCAGCAATTTTTAGGTAGCTATTGGGAAGATGGCCAAAAATCCCATTAGGCATGTTAAGAACACTTTTCTTTCCCTGAGTCATCAAAATTAATATAATGAGTGGATATACTTCTAAAAGCATTAGTGTAACTAACTTGAAGTTGTTTGGCCATCTCTGCACAGACGTTCTTAGCTGGAATTAACAAATGCTGGATTTCCATTTTCTCTGGCCCAGATGAAAAAATGCTGCACTGCTCCATCTGCAAAACTGAATAATTGTTTTACACGAAAGTAAAAAGTAACAGATGGAAAAAACCTAAAAGGGTTATGGTTTGAAGAACAATAAAGCTCTCCTGCTTAATAACTTTCTATGAAGATTTATTTCACATAGATTAAATAAAGTAGAAATTACCCCTCATTGTTGCTTAACAGCAACCCACTTTCTCCTGCAGGGACATGGTATGAATTTCCAGACAAGTACTGATAGCTACTACCAGGCTCCGGTCAGTAGTCCGATCAAATTGGCCTGGTAACAGCTTCCTGTGCATGTGAAATGCTGTAGCTCCTCTTGGTTTTTTCCACTCTTCTACTTCACATGTTGTCATTGCTCTAATTCTGTATACCAGATGTACAGTGCACTGGAGCTAGTCTACCAGTGAAACCGAGGGTACCGTCTAAGACACAAACAGCAATTATTTCAAGAAATCTACCCGCTACAGGTTTTGCATGGTTCCTTGTATCATGTAATGACAAGTAGTGATATGAATATGTATTCAATCAGCTGTGTGTATATACAAATGTATCCGCCACTTGATATCTGAAGATTTGCCAGTATTTAACACATTTCCTCTCCACTCCTGTGAGGTTAGAATAAGTGGGGAAGACAGACATTGAATCTCTCAAGGTGACACTGAAAGACTGCAGCAGAAGCAGGGGATTTCACCTGGCCATTGCCAGGTCCTGGCTACTGATCTAGGTCCCCCCTAGGTCTACTGATCTAGGCTAAGCAATTTATTAAAACGTCACTGAAGGAAAAGGAAGCTCTTAAAAAATAATATTGTGAAACGAAAGCAAAGAGAGTGCACTTGCAATATGAAGGTGCTTCCAGAACTGGCTATCGCCATTTCATTTACCTTGAGCAACTACTTTTATGTGCATTTCCCATCTTGCCTCACACCACTTTGTCCCATGTTACTTCTGTTTGCAGACCTGTCCAAATGCAAACAAACAGAATAACTTCTACCTACCTACTTATATGGCTCTGTCTCTTCCCTGGACACACCTCTCCCATACAACACCGTTTCAGACTGCTTGTCCAACTCTCCTCTGCCTCTCATGGCTGCAATCTCCTTTTTTTCTGCTTTCCTGCCCAAACTGGTGTCTCTTTGTTTGCCCAATCCATGTAATAATGGACTTAGGCTGCATTGTGGGAAATTTAGGTTAATCATTAGGAAATATTTTGTAATAGTGAATATAGCTAAGTTCCAGAAGGAACTGCCTCCAGAGGCTGTGGAAAGGTTCAGGTAAAGATGATCCTATCTTGGCACACAATGATGATGGGTAACTTCTCATAGTCCCTACAATCCTAAGATCTATTTTTCCCCCTCCACGTCTTATCAAACCACACAGATGAATTTGGCTTGGCTGCTAAGCTGCTTACAAGACAATTCATTGCCATAGGATGCTTTGGATGCAGAAGGATAAACAGGGTTAAAAAGAAAACAAAATTTCTTTTGTTTCTTTGGGGAGTCTCATTCTGGATTTGTCCTCTTCTTATACTGCTAGCATGTGAACATTGGCAGAAAGAGGCTACCAGGCTAGAGAAGGTGCCACGGTGAGATCCTGTATGGCTGTTCTTACATCTAAGTGATTTGGGGCCACACATTCCGATTTAAGACCCCGGTCTTCACTTCAGAATGATAGAAAATAAAGGCAGGAAAGGAAAAAACCAAAAGTGGGTCATTGAATCTATCCTTACATTAACTCAAGGGAGGTTGAGATAGAAGGAAGGCGGGTGAGACAGTGGGCAGATGCCATAATAACAGCAGTCATCAAATTGCATTATGGATTTGTGCTGAAGGGACACACACTGGAAGTTATCTGCTGAGAAGTGTTGATAGTTTTTTTCTTGAGAAATGGATGAAGAAAGATAAGTTCAAAGTCCACACCTCCCTACACTCTAGCTGGGCTGATGAGAGTGAGCCAGGACATGTTACTGTAGGCTCCTAGACAAAACTGATCATAATCTATCTGAGCGAGGTTCTCAGTCTTGAGAGGGAAAACTCATCCATATGCAACACTGCGGAAGAGCCTTCCTTAGGCAAACCAAAATGTTTACATTCTCTATCTTTGGCAGCTGATTCCTGGTATAGCAGTTTGTCTATCACACACAAGTGTGAAGTGGCAGGCAAGAAGGCAGAGACTGCTAATGGACTGATGCTCGTTCTTTTCCTGACAGGATTTTTAGGAGGCATGGCAAGCATATATGGATACCAAGAGAACATTTGCAGGTGAGACACTCACAGCAAGCTACTTCTGTTTAGCTTCAGGCTCCAGGCACAGGAGGCAGTGTGAAAAAGCAGAGTGGGAAAGGGAGCTGGTAATCCACAGCTGAAATGATGGCCATTTTTCAAAAGACAGCTATGATGGTTTGCTCACTTTTTTAAGCCCATGACGCACAGGAGGAAAAAAATATTGTCTCAGAAGACCAGAGTGAAAAAAGAAAAAGGTTGATAAGGGAAGTGCTATTTTTCTCTGGGGGCAGAAAACACTGAACTGGAAGGCGTGACTGGGTAAGAGCTGTCTAGGGCATACAATTCAACAAATGTTTCAGGTAAAATTCCATCTGCCCATCTCTGCCTCCTATCCCTTTCCCCTCTTCCAGCTCCCAAACTGACTTTACAGAATGAAATGTGAAAAGATTATAAAATTACTCTGCAATTATCTACTGAATGTACAAAGAATGTTTCACAGGTCTCTTCTCCCTATCAGAACAAAGAGGAAAACTTAAAATAATATTAGCACAAAATGTCCCTCATAGCAAGATGGTAATTTTTTTCAAATCTGCAAAAGGAAGAGACCATACAACTTTGCACTTTGACACGATTTGTAAGAAATCCGCTTTTTTTGTGTGTATGATTGTTGATTCAAATCAATGTTGTTCCCTTACAGCTGTTCCATCTCCTCTTTGGCATTCAAAACAGGCTGGAACCTCGCAGAGTTGTATGCAAGGTTTTGATAAAAAAAGATAGCAAGGTGCAAAGTGAAGCGAGGTCATTGCTGTCAAACAGTGTTTCAGAGACTGGAAGGACTTGGGGATGTATAAACACATGACATTCATATATGCTGAAGACTGCAGATATTCACTGTTAATAAATGAGCTGATGGTGATTCTCTGTGTGAACAGTCTGCAGTATTAGCTCAGCACCGAGCATATATGTAACTCCTTTTTCGTGACATCACAAAACCCCTTTAATATCTAGGGCTAATTGCTTCTTTTTCTGGTAGGCTCACAAAGAAGCAGAAGATTGACAGCTTCCTGCATTCATGTCAACTCTGCTGCTTCCATCCTGTGCCACTGACCCAGCAGAGGTCCTTCATCTCTACACCTGCACTTTCTCACCTTTCAAAATCACCAGCCTGTCATCTGTCCACACTTCATTAATAGCAAAAACTGTAATGCCGGAGAATTATCCATTCTTAACTAAATAAATACATATGAAGAAGCTCTTTGGCATCAAGGCCATCTTAATGTCCTGGACCTGTCAAGTACTCATCATAGTTTAACCCCTGTTCATAACTGGGGCTTTTTGGTGCTGCAGTGCAAATAAACACGTAAAATAAAATGACAGACGTGCTTCTACAGAGGACAGGCAGCATGTGTGAAAAGAATACAGGTAATCCTCCTAAGTAATTTCAAGAACAAATTACTACCAATAGTAGTCTACAAGACAGCTTTACTGAAGGAAATCATTTTCATGGGAAGTATTTGGTGCAGCTCAAAGGAGAAAATTTAATGTAGTTTTATTGCCCAAAGACAAGAGGTTTATGGAGATTTCAAAACTGTAGTAGTTTTATCCCTAGATAAAGAAATGTTTAATGAAAAATCTGAAGAAAACCCGAACTTTTTGAGTGACTGTGGTGTTTGGACCCTGCAAGTCCCTCTTCTTTAATTGTTTTAATTACCATTTAGAGCAAAATAACTAAACCAGTAATTAAACTGTCAGTTGAACCAATGCTACATATAGTATGCAAAGCAAGTTTATTCCAAATATAACACTCTAAAACAGTGATACCCTTCAACAATCAGAAAGAAACACTTAAATGAAAAAGCAATAGCAATTCAACTTCCGTAATTATTTCACTCCCACCTTATCACTTCTTTCCATCTCAGTGTTCTATATCATATATATTGGGACAGGAGGCTGTCAAAAACGCTGCCATCCCTGAGAGTGCAATCACGGTATGGTCTCATTTGTGTGTCTCACTTTAATGAAACGCCTTCATTTGATCTTGAGTGCTGCAATGAAGGTTTTACTCAAGGATGAACCTGAGACTGTGGCTATTTCCTATTGGTGCAATTGACCCCATGTATGTAATTCAAGCGTGTTTGTGGTAAGTGGCGCAATCTTGTTAGGTCTGGTAATTAAACTCTGATAACAGTGAGAAATGGATTTCACTAACAGAAGCAGGTAAGAACAGCTTTCCTCCCAAATGCTACACAGATGAAAGACATCATTTTTTCCATGCTTTCATTTTTCAGTGGCAGTGTTAAATGTCATGTATTTCACCACACGCCTTTCACATCCTAAATATCTTGGACTTAGTTCAGAGTTTTGAATATCATGTAAATTATGTAAATCTTGAGGCTTAAATGTAAGCTTGGTATCCTCTGAAGACACTGTCTACTTATGAAGTCTTTCTTGACAATCTCAAATGTTCCGAATAAACTGCTCCAAACCTCGTCATAATATTTTCTCTGGCATTAGTTAGTCAGATTGTCCTTTTCAGGCTATCAAATGCTAATGTCCAGCCACACTGTGCCCTCTAATAGGCAATGGGCACATAACAATTGCCTGTCAGAAAGACAAATAGGTTGGATGCCCGGTTATAAGTAATTAATTATAGATGGGATATCATCCATAAAGGAATAGAACATTCTGTCATTTCTCTTTTAATATACTAGCTGAAATGCAACCCGAGTCATTAATTGGTGTCCACTAGTAGTAGGTATGTCAGATAGAAATGTCATCCAATTTTCCCTTCATTAAAAATTCCCCAAAAGGTTTTCTGAGAGCCTTCCGAAACTGTGTTCTCCTAACTCCACTAGATTGCATTTGGAGACTGACCAGTGAATCCGCATGAATGTGCAGATCAGAGACATGTCCAAACGAGAGGACACTATTTCATTTCTAAACCATTAATGGAAGTATTGAATTTAACTTTGATTTGAATAAGCCTATCTAATTTTAGACATGCGTACGAGTATGAAGATGAGATTATATTATCAGTTTGATGAAGCTTACTCTCTGCTGTATGTATTTTCTTTGTAATCACAAAGAAGCAGCAAACATTTTTCTCTCCCATAACTGCTATGTCTATGAAAGAATTTCATTCCATAAAGAAGCCAATTATATATATATATCTCACATATTATAGCTTTGGAAAGAATAGTGCTGTTGCTTGTTAATTTCTAAAAGTCATTAAATTGCATATTATTTTAATTAAACAAAGTAATCTAACAGGCACTGCAGATGTGACTGGTATGCATTTGAAGACTTTATAGTTCTTCATTCTACATACTCATGCCAGAAATGACAAGAATCTGGTGAATAGCACAATTCAGATGACACAGATCGATAAAGAAGCTTTTTATGAGCAGCCACTGCAGCAAACAGGCACAATGGAGGCATAAGACTATAAAGTATTTTTTTCTTTGAGGGTACAGTTGAGTTTAAAAAAGTGAAACAGGTAAGAGCCATTTTTACTAAGAAATTGTGAAAATCAGAAGTGCAAATAAAGGTTTTGGTTTTAACCAAAGGACAGAAGCACCATCTGTGCCCATACTGTGTTCATCAGTGTGGTAAGTGCTTTAAAAAAAATTGCAAAAGTCCATATTGACAGGCTACTAAGTAACAGCTTCACTTCTTTTATCCCTTGTGTACATATGGATCTCCTCTTGTATTCTTGTAGGCATGTCTCCGTGTTCCCCTTGTTATCCAGTTCTTCTCTCTGGCAGAGGAGTGTTGAGGAACACCTTTTGCAGCACTCCCACTCTCTCCTTAACGGGACAGAATTACCAGCTTCCAAGAGCAATGCAGCTCTGCCACTACTGCTGGCAGAGGGAAGTAGCTGCTGAGACAGCTGGTGCCAGTTATTGACAGCTTTTAAAAAAAAATCAAGGTCATACACTTGAACTTGACTTGTGGGCTTATTCAATTGTCAGCCAATGAAAAAGAGAAGAGTTAAGCAAAACTAGAGCACTGTGGTTTTTCTGGCTTCTGCTGATGAGCAAGTGAGCTACGTTACCCTACGTTACTCACTGTCTACACAGTGCACAGTCATACACGATTACGGTCATACACCATTACCTTTCTACCGAAGGTAGAAAAGTTTCACAAAGTTTCATCTTACAGACACTCAGTATACTTGGTGGATAAAGGCTAGAGAGAGCTGTTGAGAAAGACAGAATTTAAGGATTTTTTGAGCTTGAATCTCACTCCTTATACTGATCATTCAACTTTATTCAATGCTTCCTCAGGAATATTACAAGAATGTAAATATTAGAACTGAAGGGAAAAGAGAAGTCCTCTATCATGGGTGACTGCAATATTTTGAGATCGTATTTCACTTATAGAATCATAGAATCATAGAATTGTTCTGGTTGGAAGAGACCTCCAAGATCATCGCGTCCAACCATTAACCTATCACTACCAAGTCCCCCACTAAATCATATCCCTTAGGGCCTCATCTAAACGCCTTTTGAATACCTCCAGAGATGGGGACTCCACCACCTCCCTGGGCAGCCTGTTCCAATGCCTGACAGCCCTTTTGGTGAAGAAATTTTTACGAATGTCCAATCTAAACCTCCCCTGGCGCAACTTGACGCCATTTCCTCTTGTTCTGTCGTCTGTTACTAGGGAGAAGAGTCTGACTCCCATCTCTCTACAACCTCCTTTCAGGTAGTTGTAGAGAGCAATAAGGTCTCCCCTCAGTCTCCTTTTCTCCAGACTAAACATCCCCAGTTCCCTCAGCCACTCCTCATAGGACTTGTGTTCCAGACCCTTCACCAGCCTCGTTGCCCTTCTTTGGACACGCTCCAGCACCTCAATGTCTTTCTTGTAGTGAGGGGCCCAAAGCTGAACACAGTACTCGAGGTGCGGCCTCACCAGGGCCGAGTACAGGGGGACAATCACCTCCCTACTCCTGCTGGCCACACTATTTCTGATACAGGCCAGGATGCCGTTGGCCTTCTTGGCCACCTGGGCTCATATTCAGCCGGCTGTCGACCAACACCCCCAGGTCCTTTTCTGCCGGGCAGCTTTCCAGCGACTCCCCCCCAAGCCTGTAGCGTTGCCTGGGGTTGTTGTGACCCAGGTGCAGGACCCGGCACTTGGCCTTGTTCAACCTCATACAATTGGCCTCGGCCCATCGATCCAGCCTGTCCAGGTCCCGCTGTAGCGCCTGCCTGCCCTCCAGCAGATCAACACTCCCTCCCAACTTGGTGTCATCTGCAAACTTACTGAGAGAGCACTCGATCCCCTCGTCCAGATCATTGATAAAGATATTGAACAGAACTGGCCCCAGTACTGAGCCCTGGGGAACACCACTTGTGACCGGCCGCCAACCGGATTGAACTCCATTCACCACAACTCTTTGGGCCCGGCCATCCAGCCAGTTTCCTACCCAGCGCAGAGTACGCCCATCCAAGCCATGGGTAGCCAGTTTCTCCATGAAGATACTGTGGGAGACGGTGTCAAAGGCTTTACTAAAGTCCAGGTACACAACATCCACAGCCTTTCCCTCATCCACTAGGTGGGTCACCATGTCGTAGAAGGAGATCAGGTTGGTCAGACAGGACCTGCCTTTCATAAACCCGTGCTGACTGGGCCCGAAAGCTCCAAGGCAGTCTCTTATATCAGTTTTTCTAGACGTGCTCTTCAATTCCCAGTTTTCAGTGCTCTCGAGAAGGAATTCAACAAGAAATCAAACTGCCTAGTCAATGCATCCTGTTAAAACAGTCCACTTTCAAACTTCCTACATGTAGAGTATTAAATCTGTACGATACTGGCTTTTGCTGTTATGTACTTTGTATTGTGCTAGCACTATTTATTGGATTCTCTTTCTACCACTTTAAAAATGGTGTGTATATATTGTGCAGAGCTATGAAGAAACAAACCCAAAACCTCAGAAGGGATCACTATGGACAAAATATTTCCTTTAGGATAAAGAACTCATTGTGAATATGCTTACAATATAAACATAACACTCAGTGAAAGCAAGAGAAAAACATACCTGTGAAAAGCCAATCACCTCTCCATCTTCATCGAGCACGTTAAAATTAATGACTGGACCCTGGGCATCAGGATTGCTGAAATCTGTATCACTGTAGATACGTACTACAGGAGCCCCATTGGCATATTTTAAGGTAGACAGAACAGTATAGGTGTAGCGAGCTAATGCAAAGGTATGCTGTTTTATTTTCTCCATTCCACCTACAAAAGAGAAGTGCACGTACATGTCAGATGTCTTATTTTTACGGAAATGTAAAAAAAGGATGATTTGTCAGAATGGCATAGCTGGGAGGTAACTAGCACAAAATTGATAGTTTTGAGTTCCTTTAAATAAATATACAATTTCCAAAAGTTTCTTTCCTCATATAAAAGCTTCAGAAGTACTGTTGCACCGAGGATTTATCTACAGTTAATCTACTGTAGAAATCTAAAGTTACGCTGAAATGGATTCACACACATTACAACATTGATAGTTCCAGCCTATACATATCACTAAGATGTTCTAGCAGAATTAATTTGAAAAGCAATTTTTGCTCCAGATCTGGCTCTAGAGATCATAGAATGAGGCATCAATTCTAGCACAGCATAGAAAGCAAATTGCTAAGTCCAAGATAAAATAAAAATAATAAAATTCTAAATGAAATGACAAAATACAAGTGTTAATCTATAAGGAATTTACTTGAATACTGAAGGAATATTCTTCCAAGCCTGCTCTTTTTTTTTTTTCAGAAGAAAAAGAAAGAGGGTGCTGTGAAAGCCTCATTGACTACACCCATGCAATCTATTTGCTCCAGAGAAGCTTTGCAGAGACGTTTTCACAGAACTTGGCCTGGAAAAAGCATAAAGAAGAAATATGTCTTCTTTCTTTGCCCTTTTTTTTTTTTTTTTTGCTACACTAAGGAGTTTGGAAAAGAGGACTGCAGAGATTTCCTGACAGATGGAGACCTCTTCTACATCTCTGCTTTCTGACAGGAGGTTGTGTCTCTGTTAGATGTCCTTATCGAAATGGCTTCTCATTCTTGTGCTCAGAGGATATGCCATAGGATGATGTACCATGGTCAGCTATGGCTTTGAGGGTATTTTAATTCTCTGCAGAAAGCTAAAACATAAGCATCAGATACAAAACAAGCCATTTCAGTCAAAGGAAAATATATGTAATCTAAAATGAAGAAGTAGGTTGTGATATTCACTGGGATAAACCACTGACAGGAAACAAGTAACTGGGTATGACAATAAATACAGTACAAGAAAAGGAATAACCCTAACCCTAATCAAACAGCAATTTATCACATGGAACAAGAAAAGTGCAATATATCTTCAAAGTAGAAACTGAAAACCTATGAATTTGCACCTTTATGGAAGACAATTAGAAGATAACAATAAGATCTCAAAGTATTGTAAGAAACACAGGGAGATACCTGAAGGCTAACAACGTTTAAAGCCAATCAAATCTCCACTGGAGACATCTGAAATTTTGGCTGAAAATCCAAAGTGGTTTCTATTATGCATGCTATGCATTGCACTATGGTGGGCCTACATCATGTGGAGAAAAAAAAAAAAGAGGAAAGAATAATTTCCTCAAAAGTCTCTTGAAGTAGAACAGTATTTTTCTGCCTGGGTTTTAGACTCAGCATATTTTCTGTAATGTTGAGTATGTTATTTGAGGTACATGAGCATTTCTGTAACTAAAAAGATGTCTGACATTTTCTTTTGCTTTCTTTTTTTAAACTGCATAACTATGAATCTCACACTTCTACACATACCATTTTTATATCTGAGTAGCTGGAAACTTCTACAGTCTGATAAAACCGCCCTTGGACAGAAATCTTGTGATCTGCTTGTTGACTTTTGTGCTTTTACTTGTAAAAGTCTGTTTCATTTATGAATGTATAAAGGAAAAAAATAAGACATCTTTCTCCTGACATACATAAGAATTGCAGCAACTTCTGTTATTTCTCTTTTCTTCAAGTTTCTATATTATGTGCTATC
The DNA here is from genome assembly GCA_009819775.1 of Phoenicopterus ruber ruber. NCBI lineage: Eukaryota > Metazoa > Chordata > Aves > Phoenicopteriformes > Phoenicopteridae > Phoenicopterus > Phoenicopterus ruber. The sequence continues at coordinate 98,252,957 of CM020216.1, forward strand.
TCCTTTAGATAAGCTATGGGAGCAGACAGTAAAAGCATAGAAACAGATTAGATATAAGGTGGAAGTACATTTTCTGGTGCTAGAGAATAATAAAGAGGAATAAGATATTTAATGAGATATTAACACACAAAGCACTTTCAAGGAACATTGCCAGAAGCTAATCAGTACAATTTCTAGATGTTAGCTACAGTAAACTTGGCAAGCATCTCTAGAACATTTTGGTCTGAAAGACGATTTGTATTTTCAGAGTCTTTGAGAATAAAGGACTGCCTAGTCAGAGATGTCCTAGTCATTGTTTGGTAGAAGTTAAGAGTCTTGAAATAGTGAAAAAAAAACCAACCCAAAGTTATTTCTCAGCATTTGCCAGAAAGTAGCTGTCTTAAGAGAAGTGACTGCCTTGTCAGCTTCTGAGATGTCTGTAATGTCCTGATTCAGAGCTTTTCCAAATTGGCAGGGATCTTTTAATGGGAGATTAAACTACTGTCCTTGTGTCTTGTTGAAGAAATCTCTTATTCAGAAATTTCACTCTCTCATTCACAGCAATCATCCTGCTATCATTTCTATATTGTCTTCAGCCATTCTCTTTTAAAGTTGCTTAATCACATTTCCTTGTTCATTAGCGAGAAGCTGATGAGCCTCTTAATTATTTATTCTGACAAATCCAAATGTAATAGCCTGCAGTTGCTTTGCTGCCCCGTGATTGGAGAGAGGAAGCCGTGTTGCCAGGGTCCCGTATTTTTAAGTAGCAGAATAGGTTGTGATTAGGTCTGACGTCACAGCAAACCCTGTGAAACAAATGCTGGCAATCTGAAGTTTCTTCTGACAGAAAAAGGGGTATATTCAGAAAATAGTTGTGGTCTATTTTTATTTTGCTAAACAAAATGATCTGTACTGTATCCTGCATAAATCCAGTGCTTACCTCATCTCCCTTTCTCTACTAGGGAAAAGAATATGAGGAGGAGAAAATAAAAACCAGAACAAATCTTTGGTCTCTAACGTGATCTAAGGACTTGCATTATTGCATCTAGGCTCATATTTGGGGTGACAAAAATAAAACTCATTGTTTGACTGAGCCTGTCTAAGGTAAACAAGAAGGTAATCTTCTATATTATGGTTGAATTGGTATTTATTACCTTATTGCATTCCTGCATTTTATCTTCTCTCTCTCTAGAACTCTGTTTTTATGCTCAGTTCCTTAACTCAGAGTATGTGGAGACTCTTCCCTAGCTGCCTGTTTGGGGATAAAAGAAGTAGCACCCTAAGCCTTTTGGAAGAGTTACAGCTTGGAAAACTCATCAGTGCTTCATCTTGAGAAGGTGCTGGGAAGGACTCAAGTACCCTGACTCCCTCTCACTTGATAGATTTTATTCCTTATCACTGTATTGTTTCATTAAGGTGAATTGCATCTAGTTGTTCCTAAAAACTATTTTAAAATGAAGAACAATTTCTGTGCTCTGTAATTTGGATCAGAATGAATCTGATGTAGTCTAAACTACACCAGTTGAAGTCTAGCTAATACCATTCACTGTATTTATGTGTGTAGGAAAACATTCAGCACAAAGGATGCTCTCATTAATGACTGACTTCTTCCTATAGTAGAAATGTAAGGACTTCCCTGTCAAAAGGGAAACTCCTGCATTTCTGTAGATTAATATGCCCCTTATTATTTTGTCCCCATGTGTATGTTTTGAATTTACATTAAGCCAGACATGATCATTTAATTAATTCTTCTTCCCAATAGCACCTCATTTTTCACACTATTTGTTGCCACAATGAATGCCACATATTTTTGCAGTGGAAAAGTTATTGAGCAGAAGAGATTGACACAGAAAGCTTGTACTTTTGTGTACAAACCTCCTTGCCAAACTACTTTAGTAAACCTGTGGAGATGCTGTTAAACCTCGTACTGCTGATGTATGTTTGTACACTACATCCTGACAGACTAGCATGATCTCAGACCTACCATCCCATCTTATATTTCCATTTGGGTACTGTTATGGAAACTGATACTGTTCCAGTATGGAAAATTCAGAGTGCCAGTGCACTGGATAACCCACAGATAAATTTACAATGTCAGGTCTTCCATGGGAATTGCATGTGTGCATATGCCTATCCATAGAGACTGTGGGGCAGTTCAGTCATAGAATCATAAAATCGGGTTGGAAAAGACGTTTAAGATCATCGAGTCCAACTGCTAACCTAGCACTGCCAAGTCCAGCACTAAATCATGTCATCTGGAAGAGAAGGGTAAGTTACCTCACATTTACAAGAGGGTTCAAACTATGTGCATTCAAACTATGCACAATTGTCACCACGGTACTGTAAATTCACTGCTTGGCTTGCCCAGTGATAATTTATTGTATTTGCATTACATCTGTATTATTATTTGCTTGTTATATGCAAAATACAGTAAGATTTTATTTTTCCAGTGGAATTTTATCTAATCAGAGAAATATGAGATACAGAGATGTCCAATAAGTATTCAGTATAGAATGGTTTTGAGTCAGTATAGATCTGGTTTTCCATTACGTAAATGGCAAACGTAATAGCGTACAATTTCCTCTCTGAAACAACCAGGATTTCAGTAGCTCAAATGTTCAAATGTTAGTTCTTCCTGAAAGAACTGTAGACAGATAAGTGTATGCCAACATCTACAAAAGATTTTGAATAAAGAGATTAAGATAAAGCAGACACTGAAATTGAGCCTCTACAACGAAAGCTCCGGTGCTTAAGGTTTTCAGGCTGTACTCAGAAACCTCTGTGATCTGCATTCAAATACATTTCTTATCTCTCTTATTATGAGAAATTAAATACTGGAGATAAGGAAGAAGAGAGCCATAAATCAAATATCCAGTTATTTTTCTAACTTGCTGTGAAAAAAACACAGAAATTGAGGTTTACATGAACAACTTCTCTGTTACTCCAGTAAATCCAAACTCACATATATCTTTGGATAAGAAAAAGATCAATGTGATTCATTATTCTTCAGCATTACCTAACAGATAGCAACGAGGCAGAGAAATGATGAGCTGAAATCTCAGCAAACCAATCAGCAGGGAGTGAAACCGAGACGTAGCCACCTTCTCATAAATCCCAAACAAGACAGATCACCATGTGGGACCTGTGAGTCAGTGTGCTAATGAAGCCATGGAACCTGTAAATCCTGTCAAACATTTGGAGCCCTTCCTTCACTTCCTCCAAGCAGCGTACATTAAGATTCATTTCTGAGCTTTTTTTGGTGTTCTTTTATGCGTAGAACTGAATGTCTCTGACTGAAGTCTGTCACCTACTTAGTGTTATTCTCCCAAAGAACATCTCTTGAGGATGAACTCCGTAATGGTAGCTTCATAGATCTTTGCAAATTTGAGTGCTTTGGCTTAAAATCACATTAAACAATGTATTCTAACCACTGCTATTTTTTAGCAATCCTACTTCAAACAAAACACTGCAAACACAAAAATGAAATTTTTATATGATGATTCAACCCCTTGCCCCCAAAGTGCAACCCTGAAATGTTAAGAATACAATACTAGAAGAGCGAATAATGAGAAGAAAATATAATCAACTTAATAAGAAACCTTGATCACTCATCCTCTTGTAGGGCTCCTACATTCATCAATAAAAATATTAAATATACACGTTCCTGGTGTTTTGTTTTGTTTTGTTTTCCCTAAATTATGAGAACAGCTGTCCTAAGCCAGACCAAATCTAGCTACTGCCTGTCTCCCAGAGTGAGGAGTAGCAGAGGAAAAAATATAGGAAAAAAAGTATGTAACTTCTAAGCAGCTACAACTGATAGTTTAAAGATTAAATAAGCAGAATATAAATCAAAAATACATGAAAATGAGCTTACAGGTTGGCTAAAAGCAACTAAGCATTACTTTTAAAAACAGAACTAAGGGTATAAGAGCCCCTCATGGAACTTACGCATTAACATTAATACATTAACACTTCCTTGGAGTCCACAGAAAGGAGCTCTTCTAATGTAATAGCACTCCAATATTGGTCATAACCGTCAGCAATCTAGTTCATTAAAACTCAACATAAAACACTGTAACTGGCTTATCAGCAAATTCATAAAACCGTCCATCATCCACACTCACAGACAACGCATAAAGCCTGGACAGGTTGCAAACCCCTTATTCACACTGACTCACATGAACAGTCCAATCAACTTGATCTATAAAACACGAGTAATAAAAATTGATTTGGGGAACACGAAGTGGGGTGGACCATGACCCTTTCTGCAATGGAGGTGACTGCAATTGTGAGCAAGAAGGGAAAAATCTGTGTCCCCAGATGTCATTTGTACTTCTAAAAAAATAATACCTTGCCATGCATAGATTAGAGCAAGTTTCTTTCTCAAGTTAAGATGTGACAAAAAGAATTACATAAAAAGGACATTTCAGTTATGAAACTATGTATTTTTTTTGTTGAAAAGAACATAGTTTTGTTTGAAAGTACATCATTAAGTTGCAACAGTCCATCTCACAAGATCAGTGTCCAGGTTGAAAGTTTAGATGGACTCTTGCAACTTAATGATGCACTTTCTGTGGGCCCAAAATGGAGAGCCGTGTTACACTCTCAACACTACTAAATCCATGCAGAATTCAATGGGTAATAGGGGGACCTTTTACTCTCTCAACACTAATTCTTTGCATGATAGCTTAAATCCTTTTATTCTCCTCCTTCTCCCACACCATCTCAATAGTTTAAGACTGTGGGAAGCAACTGCTTAATCCTCTATTCAGAATGTTATACCAAAACCAAACATGAAACACATATTCGGTGTTTATCTTAATGAACAGAAGGCTCTTTGATGCCCCATCTCCCACTTCTTCAGAGCAGCTAATTCAAGCTCTGTTTTCACACAGGGAGGGGAGTTAGAAGTCTTTGTTCTGACTAAAACGAGCAGCACATTCTGAAGGAAGCAGCTCCTAATTTTCAAACATCATACTGAGGAATACTTTGCTTTTTTTTTTTTTTTAAATTTCTTGGGAGTAGTATAAGAGAAAGGAAGTTGTACGTGCCAGCTGGCTGACTCACTTTAAGTGTAACTATTTTAATTGCAGGTACTATTCAATTTCCGTTAACTGCTTGTTAGACTGAAAACTATCTAATAATTGAAATAAGCTCCAGGTAAGATACATTTAATTTACTATTTGCTATTGTTACGAGATTTATTTTTTGAGCTGGGGGAGGGGGTGTGTGTGTGTATGTGTGTCTGTCCATCCTTTTTTTTCTTCCAGGAGCCCAAGCCATACTCTCAGCAGAGGAAATAATTTCAGGATGATTTTTCAAACCATAAAACCAGCAACATAAAAGATGAATTGGGAGGCTTTCTTAAAAAGGCAGAGTGTTCTGCACACCTCGTGGAAGCAGCATTCAAACCACATCTCCAGAGTGCTGGATGACACGAGCCCACAGAGGTTTCTGTGAGAACAACAGAATCATCCCTGAAAGTACATATTTATGTGATACTCGCATTTTACCTCTAAAGGCTTTATCTCCCATGGTTTTTCTCAGTTCAGCAGAACAACTTCTGCTTATGATTCTGTCATCTTAAGGACTAAATGCAAGAGAAGCTTGTACTATAAAAGCACATGAATTCTCCTGGTAGCTGTTAGAAACCTGAATGTAACATACAGGCCTGTTTTCTGCTTTATTATAAAAGTGGCTCTGTCCTTTGTTTAATGGAGCCTGCTATGCACAATTCCTTGAAGTCAGCATGTGAAAGCTTTACTACTGCTTGTTTCCCGGTATTTTCAACTCTCAACAGTTAGACTGCTAATGTGAGGCAGAGCATAAAACTCTTTCTTTGTCTCAAAGCTAGTCATGGGGATTTAGAAAATGTAAGATGGAGCAGTAAGTCTTATGTTTTCAAGTCAGTAAGACTAATTCAGCACTGACTTTGCATGAACACTTATTTATTTACTTATTTGAGTCAGCAACAACTTTCTAGTCACTTTAACATAGTAGAAGGGAAACCTTCCTCTTCTGCTCAGCCAGAGACTATGATACTGTCATCAGGTCTGCAGTTAAGTACAATTCTTCCCTCAAATAACTTTTCTGTAAGACCCAGTCACCAGTACTACTTGACGGTTTCATGACTTTCTAATGGCCCCACAGTTTTGTGGGTTGTTTGCTTTTGGTTTTGTTTTCCCCTGAGGGGAGCTGCAGACCAATGGAGACAAACAACTTGCACCAACAATAAGCTGAATATAAAGATAAATCCAAATGTGTTTTTCTTAGGAGGAAATCTCTCCCTCAGCATCAAGAGAACCCTTTAAAATAGTCTGAAACCCCAGCCAGCTCCTTTCTTTTTCTCCCTAAGATGACGGATCCCAATCTAAAGCCTTGCTAGGATATAAATCATTTCTGTTTCAAAGCTCACCACACCTGCATTAGGTGAAGAAGAATGGGCAATCGTGTGCCCACTGATTTGACGCTACCTTCTTACAGGTTTTACATTAGCAATGCTTTTAACATAACATTTCTGGAATCTCTTTGTTGGTGAAACACTTTGGTGCTCAAGGCAGCATATTGATTTGCATTTCAGTTTTTCCCTGCCTCATAATATTGGTTGGACACCTTCCCTCTTTTTCTCTGACAATCTCTGAAGCAGAGGTGGCTGCCAGGGTATGAAGTAGTGGGGACGCTCTATGTCTGCTCTTGTGCAGCCTTTGTATCCCACTCTTTCTAAGGCTCCACAGAAATTGCCCATCACAGCAGTACAGGAAATACCACAAGTTCATTCAATTAAACCAAGAAATACGATACAGAAAAATGAAAAGTCTCCAGAGAACAAATTCTAAGGCGTGATGTTGACTAGTGATGCAACAAGGAAAAAATACACTCAGTTTTTCCATTCTCTATCTGTAACAGTCAGGAATATTGACAGTTGGTAAAATAAGCTCTAGCTGTTATTATTAACAGAACAATATTTTCCTTGGTGAAATTTTGGATTTATTGATATTCATAATTTTCTGATAGCCTGAAACTATGCTTTGCCATTTGTTTTGCATTCTCAGACTAGGTCTCTATTGGGTGATGTTATTATAATAATAGCTACCATGGAGGGAACAAACAGTGTCATTCATGAAACAGAGGTAATAAAGCAGCTACAATGAATTCTAAAAACTGCTTTGAAATTTCCTTGATTTGATGCCTTAATCATAAGGAAGCATGCAGTCAATATTGAAAAGCGCTCAGGATTCTTGGACCTCATCCTAAACTGAACTGTACCAGGACTTGTCCCAAGCTTTTTAAAGAGGCCAATGTTGTTTTAGTAAATATCTACATTAACACCACAAGAGAGACCTTTAGCTAAACATTTTGGGAACCCCTGAATTCTTTAATTTTTTACTGCCATTTTTATCAACCCTCCCCCAAGGTCACAGCATTAACTCTGCTTTACATCACTCACTGTTCTTGTGAGGACCAAAGGGTGACCCACTGACACACCTTCCTTCATGGGGCTGTTTTTTTCTGCCTGGACGTGGCAGGCTCAGATCTCTTTAAGTTCATTGGCGAGGTTTGTGAGATGATAGTGAGATGTGTGAACACACAGAACATTTCACAGTGAAAAGAAAATCTGAGAGCAAACAATGGCTGCTTTGCCACAATGTTGCACACTCTCGACACACAGGTTTGAGCAATGATGTTACAGTCCCAGTCTCACTTCTCAAGAGTTCGTTCAATAAAAGTGAGATGCCAGTACTTCTTGAAGTACAGCCATTGCTGTGGCACACTCAGCAATAACCTCTGTGAGACAGTACCAGTGTTTTTATAAGCAGAAAGTCCTGCAGTGTCGGCTGGCATAAATTAATCTTTGGCAGGTTGTCATTACATTGCTCATTTCTATGAGCTTCTGAAATCCACCGCACCTAAAATATTGTGTGCTCTCCAAGTCGTGAGGGTGATGACTAATAAGATAGTGTGGTGGATAAAGACTGAACATCTGTAATTTTGTAAGCACAGGATAGGTATTTTAATCAATTGCAAGTTCAGTGTGCAGATCTACTAAAAAGAAGGCTGGAAGAGAAGCCTAAGGTAGAAAATATGAATATTATAAAGTAATTTATTCTGTTTTTTACTTCCTTCTAAAGACTGTAGGTAGTGTGTTTCAGAAAGAATTAACCACTCTTGGTATTACATCAGGTTCAATAAGCTATAACGCCATAAACCAGTCAGAATCTGTGCTTCAGATTCAGTTCAGAAGAGCTGAAGTATTTCAAGACATGAGCAATTCTTATGCGTACCACTTGCTGTCTCATGCTGTAAATCAAGATCTACGGTAAACTAGAGAACTGCCTCTGAAGACAGACTTAGACAAGGTTAAAAGCAAACACTGATCCAAGGAAGGCGTCGGTGAAGGACGAACGCTGCCAGCTCGGAGGGAGCCACCCGCAGCCAGGGAAGAGACGTGAGGCGGGATGCGCTCAGGAAGCCCTGCCCTTCTCCCACGGCAACCCCTTCCACCTGAGCGATGCAGAAGCGAGGGAAAAAAGAGCACGGGCTGCTGCTGCTGTGTCAAGTGAGGGACTTTGCAGTTAAGGTGTAAACAAAATGATTAAAAATGGCTTAAAATACCCCATTTTCCCCATCGTTTCCATTTCAGATGTTTTTAACAATAGCAAGGCTTTAGAAAGGAAGGTCCAGCTTAAGGCACCGTTCACAAACTTCCCTTTTCAGGTGAGGAAGAGAAGGCAAGATGGCAAAGGTCCCCTTCCCACCAAGCAGCGATGAAACTACAACACTCAGGAGGGGTGTGGGGGCCCAGGTTCACTTATCTCTTTCCTTGAGGGGCTTCAGACTCTAGTTTGTCACCAGACATAACAATTGTTTTATAAACAGTATGTTTTACTTCCCTGGTTTCTTTGGAGCTCTCAATTTTTGGAATGCTTTTTCTCACGTCCTGACACAATATTACTAAAGTGGTAATATTGGCTACTGCTATTCAGACTGTTCTATAAGATCCATATTTAAAGCTGTTAAAGAACACTATTGGGGCTATTGAAGGGAAAAATCAGAAATACAGCTCTTTTTGTGTTTTCTGGTTATTTAGTATTATCTGCCATACGCTTCTTTCTTTCTTTGATGCAGCATATTTGCCAAATACATGTAGAATGCAGGAACAGACCCCTTTTATTATTTGATAAATGGAAATATTCAGAATATATTGGGAGCTTTACCAAGGAACAAAGAAATTTAAGGAAATAAATAGACAGATAATCCTTGTTACTTTCTTTTTCATTCTTGCCCCACCAATGAAAAGTGCAGTCTTGCTACTACAAATGAAAAGTATGACCATGAAAAGAGCTTCGTATTTAAAGCATCATGAAATAAAAATCTTTAGAAATGAATCACAATATATGCAGCTACTATGCCTAACAGACACTGAGCGTTACTACTGTTGGCAAAGACAGTTGACACAAGCTTAGCTGCGCGACCTTTGGCTACACAGAGGTGTAGCTGCGCAACATGAGATATGCAAATTCCATAATAGGAAGCAAAGAACCTGTTTTATTACCTCAGCCTTGAATTACAAAACTTGTTGTTGAAATATGTTTATCTAATACTGTTTCTTTTTTTCTACCTTGAAAGATGCTTAACCCAATATATTGAGACAATTTGAATGGCTTCAATCACACACAATGAGACCCCTTCTTAGGTAAATTTGCCTTGGCTTAGTCTCTCTAGATGAGCAGTTGGGAGTTCTGTTTGCAATTGAAATGACTCAATCCTTTTAAAGATTATTATTTAGTCTATTTTGTTTATTAGGTGACTTTATGCAACAGATATCCTCTTCTGAATTGAACTAACCAGAACGGCTATTTCAGGCTGCCCAAGCTTCTCATATTCCTAGAATCAACATTTCTGGGCTGACCAGGCCTCTGGTGGTCTTACATCTCTAGGAGATGATCCTACAGGAACTCCATCACCCTACCATGGTACTTTGTAAGAGATACAAGACACCTAATTCAAAACAGCACCTACCTTCAGACCAATTACGACTGCAGTGATTAATCAAACTGTTCAAACATTTGACTGTGAACCCAGAAGGAAAATTTTGATAATTAAAAGAAGTGTGAATTTAAATGCATGGCAATGCATTTAAAGGCTGCATGTGTCAAACATTCATGTCGGTGCATTTCACAAAGAGCTATTATATTCATTTACCTCCCTGAAACTCTTCTGCCTTCTTGCATATGGCAGGATATGGGGGAAAGCAATATGTAAAGGATCAGTCCTGTTTCATTTTATGAGAATAATAACAGTCCCACAATATTTTGTGTGTTCCTGTCTGCAAAATCTTTTACTGGTACTTAGTGGCATTTTTCCAAGGATCTCCTCAATAATTTTTAAGAGTTCAAGAATGTCTTCAATGTTTATTATAACAGTTTGAACTTACTGAGCAGTTTTCAACAGGGAAATTTTACTAAATCAGTGAGACCAAAAGGCAACTGCTAGACCGTCAGCCTTGGTGTGTCATTCTATTTTAGGGTGTCCTAAAGTGATCAGATGAAGCATTTAGCAGATAAAGTTAGCCTGGATGGTGACATGGCATCTCTACTCTTTTCCCTTTCATTATAATTCCTATTATGACTCTCACCAAAGAGCTTTCTCAAATGAGAAGGCATCAATACAACTATGAAGCGAGATGAGAAAGACGCAATATAAGCTGGTATCTTGTGGCCATGGCAGGCAGTCAGCTTGAACTTCCCAGGGGAGATAGAGCACTACTGACACCTACACAGCAAGTCCTTTTTCAGCAAGCTGCTGAAACTTCAGTGATCTGGAACTGGTCTGGAAGGTTTTTTTACAATGGTCAGCAATTTTGCTTTTTCTTGTCTTCTTACCTAAAGACCATGCTGGCCAGAGTATGAGGAGGCTTAGCACGTGACATACCTCTTGCTCTCTATTCGTTCTAACAGTATTGTGTTCTATCATTTTTTTTTTTTTTTAATACTTCCTAGCTATTCTAATATCACAACCTCCACATAATGTGAGAAGTGACAGAAAACCTACATTTTGCTCTCAAGAAAGACTCTCTAGTGTCCCAGAGAGTTCTGCTCTCTCACATGCCAACTGGAGATGGATGTTTCACAGGAATAAGACATCCTTCGTAAAGCTGGAGAACAAATAGATAAGTAAATAGATGTTGGCCCCAGGACTTCTTTCCTTCTATGTCTCTGAACATTCAAGAAATAAATTGATTAATATCCTCAAGTTATGATGAATCACATGATCTTTCTAGGATTGGTAAAAGTGGAGAAGTTGGAACACTTCATCTGTCTTGAACACTGAAGAGTAAAGGAAAAAGGAAGGTATTATTAATTGAAGGGTCAGAAACACTATAATTTTATGGTCCTGCCCAGTCTTGGCTCACCCATAAGGTCAAACCAATCAATTGATCAAAAAAAAAAGAAGTTTTCTTTTTGAGGTCTTGACAATGCAAGTCTTGCCAAATATACTCATTACAGCTCTTCCCTTTTTTCTTTCTTTATTGGAATGATGCTGTCAAGTTCAGTATGCGATCTACTATAAAAGCCTTCTCTATCAGAGCAGACAACAAGATGTGTTTGCAGCACAACAGTGTGTTGATTATTTAGGACTAAAAGTTGAACCTTGAAGGCTCACTTTGTTTGACAGCCAGAGAAAGCAACCGCAGCCTTCCTTTTCTGCTGCAACCTACCAAACCTTGACTCAACTCATACCACACTTTCTTGTAAGGAAAGGATTAATTTGTTTCCCACATCTTATCCAGCTCCTTCGCTTCCCTCATTTCCACAGCTCTTTATGGATCATATTGACCAAACTTGGGTATGTGTGACATGTTTATAATTTTATCTGAAGATATTCTGCAAGACACTATCCTGCTCTGCTGTTTTGCTTTTTGACTACACTGGTATTAGTTTCCTCCACAGATTTTGTCCCTTGATCTATACGCAGGGAAGAGACGAAGGCGTGCATCAGGGGCATCAGGCAGTTTAACGTCAGTTGCTTGTCAGCCGGGTTAGTCAGTAATGCATTCAGAGCCTACGAAAGCCGACAGGATCCTCCACAGCTGTAAGCCTCTCTGGCAGCAATCAGCAAGAACATCTTTCCATACCCTCTGTGCTGCTGAGATGCGGACCCACCTTTTCAAGATGTTCTGAAATTCTGCCACGTTAACTGAATGTGCCCCATCGGGGTTTAGTTCTTTATTTTTTGTATTTTGTTTTGCGATGGGGACAGTGAGTATTTGACCCAAAGACAGAGGCCAGATCAGCCTGTTTTACGCAGCTGCTTGTTGAGTGGACATTTATTTAAAACTCTTCCTGTCAGAAAAGAATGATCTATTAGTACCACAAAATGGCACAATGCCCAGAGACAGATTTTGAGAATTTCTGCTTTCATGAACAGGAAGACATTTTCAAGACTAATTTATGAAACATAGAGGAAAATATATCTTTAAAACCTCTTAACACAGCCATAAAAATATATTGCTTTTAAACATCTATGATGTTATTCAATTAATGGATTGGTATTGCTACTCTCAATTTATAAATTCCAATTTATAAAACTCTCAGCCTCTTTTTTCTACCCTTAGTTTACCCCCATCTTGTTCTCATGCTCCCCCTTTTATTAACCTCCAGCTTTTATAGATTATTAAAGAAAACCAGGAATGTTCTCTGGCAGTTACACTGAATTGTATTTTAAATAATGTACTCACTTTTCCCCTTAGAGCTGAGTTTCAGCTATTCAGAACTTGGAACAATCTAAAGGCATGTCCATTTTTGTAAAAGCAATGGAATCAAATATGCTAAAATTATAAAATATGTCATTAATTAGTTTCAGACAGAAATTTATCCGTTATTGTTATACAGGATTCTCACTTTTAGTTAATGGTAGTTGGAACATGGCATTCTGCTTATGAAGAAACTATGATAGTGATATATTCTAAATATCATAACAGGAAGAAAGACAAAGTATTCAGCTCTCCCAGCTAATAAAACCTCAAAGAAATCTTTGTTTCAAAGATATTCAAATATTTCATTTCCATGCAGTCAAACCTTTTGTGAACCTTTAGGACTACAAAGATGATTAAGGGACTGGAGCATCTCTCCTATGGGGAAAGGCTGAGGGAGCTGGGGCTGTTCAGCCTGAGGAAGAGAAGACTGAGAGGGGACCTCATCAATGCTTATCAATATCTGAAGGGCGGGTGTCAAGAGGATGGGGCCAGACTCTTTTCAGTGGTGCCCAGCGACAGGACAAGGGGCAACGGGCACAAACTCGAACTCAGGAAGTTCTGTCTGAATATGAGGAAAAACTTCTTCACTGTGAGGGTGACAGAGCCCTGGCACAGGCTGCCCAGGGAGGGTGTGGAGGCTCCTTCTCTGGAGATATTCAAGACCTACCTGGACGCAGTCCTGTGCTGCCTGCTCTGGGTGACCCTGCTCTGGCAGGGGGGTTGGACTAGGTGATCTCCAGAGGTCCCTTCCAACCCCTACCATTCTGTGATTCTGTGATTCTCTGAATACCGAAATGCAGGATGTATTAAGTAATACATTTAAAGTACAATGAAATAAATACTAAGTACTCCATCTAGGTGGCCTGATAGAATAATTTTAGACTTTTTCCTGTAAAATGTTATATCAAAATAAACAGATTTCAATAAGACAGATGTCCCTTCAGACAACTCTCCAGTGAAAATTATAACCAGTTCTAGTCTCTTCCTCCCTTCTAGCCCATTTGCTTATTCAAAAGATTGAACAAATCAAAGGGGGGAAAGTTGATTTATTGTTATTGTTAATATTATTTTATATTTAGAAACATTACTTTTAGGAAAAAGAGGATTAGAATGTGAGGCTCAATTAATCCTTAGACATCTACAATAGCATTTTCACCCTTTTTGTTTAATTTTCTATTTCAAGAAGATGTCCAGGTCATATAAAAGTACTTCTTTTCCAGAAATAGCTCAATTTTGGCTTGGTTTTATAATATTTTTTCTCTTTGTCATTCCCCCCCCCCCCTTTTTTTTTTAAAGAGCTCTTGTGTTTATTAACAGATCCACTCTTGTCTTTATGTCTAAGACAAATTCAACCAATTCTTGGGAAGAAAAGTAGCAGCCTCAAAAGAAAACTGGAGACAAAAACTAATCTGATGGCTGGTCCGTATACACACACTCCCACGCGGAAACACACTAATCGTGATCAATAAAATACCATCTGTCAAAAACATGTAATGTAACTCCTAAAGAAGACCTAATGAGTAAAAAATGGAAAAAGGTTTTCATAGTGGGCTATAGTGAAGAAAGACTCATTTATAAATCACTTTCTTATTTCTTATTCAATGAGCAAATGCCCAAATAAATGTACTAAATCTCTGTAAATTCTTCCATGAATATTACACAATACATAACACCAACAAAATTTTTAAAACATGGCACTGAAGTAATAAAAAGTCATATTTCTCTTAACGTATAAAGCATTCTGCTTTACAAGACAGTTTCCAATTTCCACCTCCAAACAATACAGCTTTCACGTTGAGAATATTTGAGCCGAATCTCCTCTTAACCTCACTAAAACAACTGCAGTGAATCAAATCACAGTGAAACTTTATGTCTTCCTAGCTATGCGCATAGCTCTCACTGAATGCTGTAGGAATTGGACATGCTCACAGACAGGCCATACTCAACTTCTTCAGCTTGACTATGACCACAGCTGCACTGTGTATCTTGGACAAGCATGAAAATCTCAAAGGGAGAAAGGCTGCTTTTGCATGGGCTGTAATGTCCATGACTAGATCAGCTTCCCTATGCTTCTTCAAAGAGTGCAAGCTCTGTAGCTTCCCATTTCTTGTCTGCTCGTTTGTGTGGCTACACATCTGTTAAACTGTTCCTGAAATCAAAGGCATTCAATGACTAACTAATATTCTTCACCATCAATAAATATAAGAATGCAGGTTTTCACTACAAAAATACTTCTTTTTACAAGATGCTCAAAATAAGGGCAGTAAAAATCCTTCGTAAAATAAGTTACACAGCAGTAGCCGAGTTTCTCTGCAGCCAAGTCGCACAGCTGCTGTACTCCACTGCAAAAGTTCATCTTGCTTGGCTTCGGTCATCACAAACATCTCACCAGAAGAATGTGTTGATGATGAGAAAAAAGCTCCAGTTCTTTTTGAAAGCCACTAGATCTGTATCAGGTGATATGATACTTTACACTTCTAAAACTAGTTGGTGCCATGATTTGCTATTCAAGATGGCATTATCTTTCAGACTGTGACAGTGACAAATACTGAACTTTTTGGTGCTTTTGCTGGATCGTGGGCTGAAAACTACTATTTTTTTCTAGTTAAAAAACAAAAAGGTGTTCAAAAGAAATAATGTTATGAGAGAGAGAAGGGCTGAAGATGTACCCAGTGTCCCACAGACTGTATCTGAAGGAATGTTTTTCTTGCGTTGACTAGCAAACAGAGAAGCAATGCTGAAAAGAGAAATTAAACATTTATGAGGAAAAGATGACCGAGCTTTTAAAAATTATACTAAAGCTGTGCCATTTGTCAGGGTTTTCAAGCAATCCTGAGAATAAGAGCTTAGGGGCTTTCAGTAGCTCATTATATAGATCCCCATTCCCTCACCCTCCCATTCCCCCGTGTCCCCCCCCCCAATTCGTGGGGTAGTTTATATTTTGTAGCTAACTTCAGACAGTTTTGTCAATCCTGGACTTTGTTCTTCTGCTTAGAAAGCTTTTATTCAAACACTGTTGCAGGTGGTCCACACTTAAGAGTAAAAGAAACCTCCCAAAAGTGCAAAAAATATTAGCTCTGGTTCATATTTTTACCACAAATATTTTGCCAATATTTTAATTTTTTTCTTTAATAAAGGATCTTTGCACAGAAGTTAGCAGGGCTCATTGAAAGAGCTGTAAACTAGATTTGAAGGGGGAAAGGGGTAAAACCATGCTCGGTAGAGATAAACCTGGGGGCAGCATGCCAGCATTTGAGGGGTGGTATGCTAGCGAGGTCCTTCGGTCTGCCACCTCAGTGGAGGCAGGGGATGGAGAGCCATACAACAGCAAAGATACAAGGGTTATTGATGTGTTGTTAGAAATCACGGAAGCGTCTGAGAATGGTCACATAGGAATTAGGGCTTCTCCTCCCCAAAAGGTGGCAGGATCAATAGCATAGAAGCGTATCATCTACACCAATGCATGCAGCACGGGCAACGAACAGGAGGAGCTGGAAGCCATTGTGCAGCAGGAAGACTATGATATAGTTGCCATCACAGAAACATGGTGGGATGACTCACACAACTGGAGTGCTGCAATGGATGGCTACAAACTCTTCAGAAGGGACAGGCAAGGAAGGGTAGGTGGTGGGACAGCCCGGTGTGTTAGGGAGTGTTTTGACTGATTAGAGCTTAATGATGTTGACAATAGGGTTGAGTATTTATGGGTAAGAGGCAGGGCGAAGGCCAAGAAGGCAGGTATTATGGTGGGAGTCTGTTATAGACCACCCAACCAGGATGAAGAGGCAGACAAAATATTCTATAAGCAGCTGAGAGAAGTCTCACAATCGCTAGCCCTTGGTCTCGTGGGTGACTTCAACTTAGCAGATGTCTGCTGGAAATACAATATAGCAGAGAGGAAACAGTCCAGGACGTTCCTGGAGCGCGTGGAAGATGATAACTTCCTGATACAGTCGGTGAGTGAGCCAACTAGGGAAGGTGCCCCGCTGGACCTGTTGTTTGTGAACAGAGAAGGACTTCTGGGTGATGTGACGGCTGGAGGCCATCTTGGGTGTAGCGATCACAACACAACAGAGTTTACGATTCTTGAAGAAGTAAGGAGAGAGGTCAGCAGAACTGCTACCTTGGACTTCCAGAGAGCAGACTTTGGCCTGTTTAGGAGACTGGTTGACAGAATTCCTTGGGAGGCAGCCCTGAAGGGCAAAGGAGTCCAGGAAGGCTGGACATTTTTCATGAAGGAACTCTTACAGGTGCAGGAGCAGGCTGTCCCCATGTGCTGCAAGACGAGCCGACAGGGAAGAAGACTGGCCTGGCTGAACAGAGAGCTTCGGCTGGAACTCAGGAAAAAAAGGAGAGTTTATGACCTTTGGAAGAAGGGGCAGGCAACTCAGGAGGACTACAAGGATGTTGTGAGGTTACGCAGGGAGAAAATTAGAAGGGCCAAAGCCCAACTAGAACTTAATCTGGCTACTGCTGTGAAAAACAATAAAAAATGTTTCTATAAATACATTAGCAACAAAAGGAGGGCTAAGGAGAATCTCCCTCCTTTACTGGATGCGGGGGGGAACATAGTGACAAAGGATGAGGAAAAGGCTGAGGTACTTAATGCCTTCTTTGCCTCAGTCTTTAATGGTAAGACCAGTTGTTCTCTGGGTACCCAGTCCCCCGAGCTGGGAGACAGGGACGGGGAGCAGAATGAAGCTCCCCTAATCCAAGGGGAAATGGTTAGCCACCTGCTGCACCACTTAGACACACACAAGTCTATGGGGCTGGATGGGATCCACCCAAGGGTACTGAAGGAGCTGGCGGCAGTGCTCACCAAGCCACTTTCCATCATTTATCAGCAGTCCTGGTTCACCAGGGAGGTCCCGGCTGACTGGAAGTTAGAGAACATGATGCCCATCTACAAGAAGGGTCAGAAGGAGGGTCCGGGGAACTACAGGCCTGTCAGTCTGACCTCAGTGCCGGGGAACGTTATGGAGCAAATCATCTTGAGTGCCATCACACAGCATGTACAAGACAACCAGGCCCAGTCAGCATGTGTTTAGGAAAGGCAGCTCCTGCTTAACTAACCCAACCTCCTTCTATGGCAAGGTGACTCGCTCAGTGGATGAGGGAAAAGCTGTGGATGTTGTCTACCTAGACTTTAGTAAAGCCTTTGACACCATTTCCCACACCATACTCCTGGAGAAACTGGCTGCTCATGGCTTGGATGGGTGTATGCTTTGCTGGGTAAAAACCTGGCTGGATGGCCAGGCCCAAAGAGTTGTGGTGAATGGAGTTAAGTCTGGTTGGCGGCCGGTCACAAGTGGTGTTCCCCAGGGCTCAG
Organism: Phoenicopterus ruber ruber; assembly: GCA_009819775.1. Classification (NCBI taxonomy): domain Eukaryota; kingdom Metazoa; phylum Chordata; class Aves; order Phoenicopteriformes; family Phoenicopteridae; genus Phoenicopterus; species Phoenicopterus ruber. The sequence goes on from CM020216.1 coordinate 98,271,022, forward strand.
TATTGGGGCCAGTTCTGTTTAATATCTTTATCGATGATCTGGATGAGGGGATCGAGTGCACCCTCAGTAAGTTTGCAGACAACACCAAGTTGGGTGGGAGTGTTGATCTGCTTGAGGGTAGGTAGGAAGGCGCTACAGAGGGATCTGGATGGGCTGGATTGATGAGCCAGGGACAACTGTATGAAGTTCAACAAGGTCCTGCACTTGGGACACAACAACTCCAGGTAATGCTACAGGCTTGGGGAAGAGTGGCTGGAAAGCTACCTGGCAGAAAAGGACCTGGGGGTGTTGATCGACAGCCGGCTGAATATGAGCCAGCAGTGTGCCCAGGTGGCCAAGAAGGCCAAGGGCATCCTGGCTTGTGTCAGAAATACTGTGGCCAGCAGGAGTAGGGAAGTGATCATCCCCGTGTACTCAGCACTGGTGAGGCCACACCTCAAATACTATGTTCAGTTTTGGGCCTCTCACTACAAGAAAGACATTGAGGTGCTGGAGCGTGTCCAAAGAAGGGCAATGAAGATAGTGAAGGGTCTGGAGCGGCTTATGAGGAGTGGCTCAGGGAACTGGGGTTGTTCAGCCTGGAGAAAAGGAGGCTGAGGGGAGACCTTATCACTCTCTACAACTACCTGAAAGGAGGTTGTAGCGAGGTGGGTGTCGGTCTCTTCTCCCAAGTAACACACAATAGGACAAGAGGAAATGGCCTCAACTTGTGCCAGGGGAGGTTTAGACTGGCTATTAGGAAAAACTTCTTCACCAAAAGGGTTTTCAAGCACTGGAAGGGGCTGCCCAGGGAAGTGGTTGAGTCACCATCCCTGGCGGTATTTGAAAGACGTGTAGATGTGGCAATAGTTTAGGGGTGGACTTGGCAGCGTTAGGTTAATGGTTGGACTTGATCTTAAAGGTCTTTTCCAACCTAAACGAGTCTATGATTCTAATATTCTAAACCAGGCAATTTAGCCCAATTAACTAAGTGGTCTCAATACAAAAAATAGATTCAAACAAAAAAGAGTTTGCAGGTATCTAAGCTGAGATAAAGTACAGTTTTAAATTTCAGAGGATATTTTTATTATCTCTAAGCAGGTGACAGCTACTGCCAGGTATAAGAATTATCTTTCTTCTTCCACTCCAGCCTTCAGTCTTCTTTAACTTTTCTAAGCTTTGAAATGAAGATGTTCTTAATACCAGAGAAAGAGGCTTTGCATATGAAACGAATGATTAAACTCACATGAGATGCATCCATTTTGGAGATGAGGGACTGCATGAAAGAAAGATACACTGTGATCTTTTCCTTCTTGTCACTTTCATATTTAAACAAACGCTGTATCATTATTGGGAAGGGTTTGTCCAAGGTCACTCAATTGTTCAGCACTTACAAGCTGGCAGCCCATCACAGGCAGAAGCGGCACTTATAATCATTATTGATGCTGGCAGTCTCCACCCTCGCTAATGCTACTTGTTCTGTCAGCCAGTCCCTGGCTTGTCGCAGGCGAACGTAATTATTCTTTGAGCTGTGCCTCAGATCTTCAGCTGAAGGGAGCTGTTTGATGCTAGACCACAACTAAGTACCAAATGGTGTCATGCCTATTACAGAACATGCAAGTCAACAACTACTGTTTAATTAGGCTTAAATCCTCCCATCCAAGGCACAACATGAATGCCAAGCCATATGCTGGGGATGTCTGAAGGAAAGTACCTCGCCTCCTCCCACGTGTGAAATGGCTGAAGGGCTGCCTTCTTGATGCCATTGTAGCCCCCGAAGAGGGCTCCCTCTTGGATGACGTTGATCCCACCTTCAGGATATGAGTGAATGACCCCATTAACTCAGCTTCTGCTGTAATGGCGAGGCAGAACTACACAAGCTACAGGATGTCCTGGCTCTAGAGCCTCGCAGAAAATTGCCTCTGCTCTGCAAATGTTACAAACATTTTTGCTCATTTTTTTTATTATTCCTCTTCGAAATTTGTAGTTGTAACTGAAACTGCTGAAACTTGACACTTTTTAACGACAACTGGATTTATTAACATGAAAATAAGCAATTGGGTTTTCAGCCAAAAACTTTAAATAACTTTAAAACATGAACATTTTGGAGATGAAAAAGAATTCTGGTTGAAAGACTTGTAACGTTACATTGACTATCATTTTAACCCCATTGGTCCAAATACATATCAATTAGTATGTTCAAAAACAGGAGAAGAAAACAAGTGTTTCACAAGCTGCAAAGTCCTGGAAAAGTTTTGCCCAGACTTTCAGTAAAAATTATAAAATTTTGTACTTTCAAGGGATTTTATCCTTTTATCAAAAATTTCTTCTTGAGGTGGAGATGCTTTCATTAGTTCATTTGAAAATATTTAGATTTTACTACTCAAAAATTTCAGAGATGTATCATTTAGTACTATTTTTAAAATTACTGAATGCTCTTTTAGTTCACGTGTAGCTCACTGAATATGCCAAATTGATAAATACATCTGGAATGCCATACACATCATATATAGAGAGAACAAAGTATGCACTGCTGAGGTTGTTTGTCGGCTAGGAAATGCTGTTTCATCAAAAAATCCCAGAAAGAAAAGCCCGCTCCATGATGTTAGCAGAACACACAAAAGCTATCGACTACTAACAACTTACAGTTATGCTTCTTTTCAGTAGCTTGACAATTCAAAATTAGCATTGATTTAAAACTCTCCTTCGAGTAAGGATCAATACATAAAACATATCTCCGTAAGTATTGTCTGCTGAGGAAAACAGTAACAAAAAGTAACAAAGATGAAAGCACTTGTTTTGTGAAGATATGTTGGGCTGCTTTTAGCAAGACACTGTTTTAAAAAGAATTTGTAAAGGGGGCATATGTATATTTATGTAGATACCTTCACACTTTGCGGTTATGTTCATTTTATCTTATATATGAGTTTTACTTAGTCTGAGCAAAGCTCACTATCCACAGACTGCTCCTTTCCCCCCTTTATTATGATGCACATAACAAATTTTTAGTTTGGTGTATAAATAGGTGTATTTTCCAGAAAAAGCTTTAACAAATGTGCTCTAAAATGAAGATATTCTGCTTAAAAAATTACTGCATCAACATCATCCCCTTAAATTGCTTGAAAGTAAAAACTTCATTAAGACCTCAATCCTGGAAATAATTTATTAAATGTCATTAATAGTTATATTCTTGTAAGAGATTTTTTATAGAAAAGCCCGATAAAAGCAAATCCATTGGGCTGCCTAGCAATTACTGTGAAAGTCCAGAGAGTTTAACAGAGAATTTCTCCTTTTTAGAGTTTGGGGGCTTTTCTTGCTTTCATATAGGGTTTTATATCCAGCTCATAACTCTCTTCTAATTGCTACCACATGGTCAAAAATGTAATAGAAAAGCTTTTATTTTCTATTAAATCCTTGATAGCTTTTTCAGGAAAGGCTAAACTCTAAATATTTAAGATTAGTTTCAATAACCATTTTTTTACTATGCCCTTAAAAAGCTTACAGGCTCCATTTTCTTCCCTTGCTACCATTCCCATACATGTAGCACAGACTGATTCTTCCCCAAATGTATACTGATCTCATGAACCGCAGGAATAACCCAGTTCCTGATTCTATGCTCATGGAAATCACAGAATTTTTGTAGTGGTTTAAATTAATCCTGAATAGATACATAGTCTACACACCTGAATGCCCATTTTTACCCAGGTGCTGATGGCCTTGTCCATCTTTTCAGAAATGCTCCAAATCACAGTTAGGATTAGTTACTGCAAAAATTTGATTTTAACCTAACAAGAAAAATTCAATTTCAGGTCAAACAATATGTTTTAAGGATCACCTTCTTAAAGCTCAGGAATGGTCCATCCCAGCAAGCAGGAAACCAAGCAAAGGTAGCAGGAGGCTTGCATGGATGAACAAGGAGCTCCTCACTAAACTAAAACGTAAAAAGTAGAGAGGTGGAAACAGGGCCAGGTGACCCAGGAGGAATACTGAGTGTGTAGGGATGCAATTAGGAATTTGGTGAGGGAAGTAAGGGGTAACAGGAAGGACTTCTACAAGCAGAAGCCCCAGTGAGGAAGGACACAGAAAAGGCTAAAGTTCTCAACACATGCTTTGCCTCAGTCTTTAGTAGTGAGCCTTGCCTTCAGGAATCCCAGGCCCTGAGACCAGAGGGAAAACTTAGTCCAAGGAAGACTTACCATCAGTGGAGGAGGATCAAGTTAGGGAACCCTTAAAATAAACTGGGCATAAACAAGTCCATGGGCCCTGACGGGATGCACCCATGAGTGCTGAGGGAGCTGGTTGATGTCACTTGCAAGGCCAATTCTCATAATCTTTGAAAGATCATGGTGACTGGGAGAAGTGCCCAAAGACTGGAGAAAAGCATATGTCACTCCTATCTTCAAGAAAGGCAAGAATGAGGACTCAAGGAATTACAGGCTGGTCAGCCTCACCTCAGTCCCTGGGAAGGCAATAGAGCAAATGAGTCTAGAAACCATTTCCACACGCATGAAGGACAAGAAGGTGATCAGGAGTAGTCAGCACGGATTTACAAAGAGGAAATCATACTTAACCAACCTCATAGCCTTCTTCAATGAGATGATTGGTTTGGTGAATGAGAGGAGAGCAGTGGATGTTGTTTATCTGAACTTTAGTAAGGTTTTTGATACTGTCTCCCAGAACATCCTCACAGGCAAGCTGATGAAGTATGGGCTAGATAAGTGGACAAAGAGGTGGACTGAAAACTGGCTTAACTGCCAGGCTTAGAGGGTTGTGATCAATGGCACAAAATCTAGTCACTAGTGGCATACCCCAGGTGTTGATACTGAGTCCTTTGCTGTCTAACAACTTCATTAATGACCTGGACACCATGCACACTCGACAAATTTGCAGATGATACAACATATGATTGTGCTGCCATCCAGAGGGGCCTTGACAGGCTGGAGAACTGGAAAGAGGAACCTCATGAAGATCAACAGAGAGAAATGCAAAGTCCTGCATTTGGGTAGGTGTAACCCTGGGCACCAGTACACATCAGGGTCTGACTGGCTGGAAAGCAGCTTTGTAGAAAAGGATCTGGGGGTCCTAGTGGACAACAAGCTGCCCACAAGCCAGCAACGTGCCCTTGTGGCAAAGAAGGTAAATGGTATCCTGGGGTGCATTACACCGATGGAGGGGATCCTTCCTCTCTATTTAGCACTGATGAGGCCACATCTGGAGTGCTGTGTCCAGTTCTGAGCTCCCCAGTACAAGAGATATGGACATACTGGAGTGAGTCTACCGAAGAGTTACAAAGATGAATAAGGGACTGGAGCATCTCTAATATGAGGAGAGGCTGAGAGAACTGGAACTGTTTAGCCTGGAGAAGAGATGACTCAGGGGGCATATTCTCAATGTGTAGAAATACCCGAAGGGAGGGTGTAAAGAAGATGGAGCCAGGCTCTTCTCAGTGGTGCCCAGTGACAGGACAAGAGGCAATGGGCACAAACTAAAATACAGGAAATTCCACCTAAACATCAGAAAAAACTTGCCAGAAAGTCCTCAGCCTTGAGCTGGGAGGGCTCTTTGTCTTCATTCCATTGAGCAATGCATTTAGCCCCTACGTGGGTCTAGAAAAGACATTACAGACTTATTCATTGATACAAGTAAAAGGCAAAAAGGCCTACCTATTTATGCTGCTAGTTTAGTTTTCTAATGATATATCCATTGTTCTTTCCTATGGACACAGTGAGTAACAGCTTTAATAACCTGTGAGCAGCCAGACTTAGAATCATAGAATCATAGAATCATAGAATAGTTTGGGTTGGAAGGGACCTTTAAAGGCCATCTAGTTACAACTCTCTTCATTGTATTATAAAATTCAGCCTCTTTAAAGAGAAAGCAGGGTTTCTACACAGATGATCAGGAACCAGAATTCCTGTTATATATGAAATTCCAACATATTAAAAAGTAATTCTGATTTGAATTGCAAATATAAGGTGATATAATTCCTGTGAAGTGAAAATTTAAAAAAAACCACAACAGAATTCATGCCCATAAACAAGTATCTTCTCAATAATCTATAAACAGGCTTTAAGGAAGGAGTTGTCAGGGTTGCTGAAGAGATTGTACTCACTGGATGAATACAGTGGCTTTTCATCACCAAGTACACTCTGAGTGACATAACTCAAAAATTCACCATGTTGCTTTGTTCTGATTCACGTAAACTTCTAAAGTTAGTAAAAAAACCACATCTCACTAATTACATTTTGACAACATTTAACAAGATGTATGAAAACTAGTATCTTGTAATCTACAAGAAAACCAGATAAATCAAAATATTTCCACATTTTGTAGATACAAGACACAATGACATTTCTTACAAAAGAAAAACCCTCAGAAATTGCACATTTCCACAAAATGTTTAAATTTCATAAAAATTAAATATCAGATAATAATTTGTTTAGTAAATACATTTCTGACCAATAACATCTGCAAGTGAAGGCCATATCAATATCATCAAGAAGCTTTTCAGAAGACTTAGTTCTTTCTAGAGTTACCTTTCTGAGATTTGGTAGACTCTCAGTTGGCCACAACACACAAAGAGAAAGAAAATCAGTTTCTGGATTTAAGAACAGCTGAGCGAAGGTCTTCACAATTCCTTGGGAACGTGCCTTATCACAAACCACCATGTGCACTGGTTGAGGGACAAGGAAGACAGTTGCCAACTTTTCTTTCTAGCTGTAGTCTACCAGGTTCATCAAATAGGAAAGAGGCTCCTATGCAGGCACATAAGGACTGCTTACAGACTTACTGGAAGAAGGAAATAATCTGTGTAAGATACCACCTCATAACAAATCATGTGGTCTTTATGAATTTTCCACATTTCCTGGAAGAATAGCTTCAGTGCATAGAGGTTGCTGGGACACCTTGGATCATTATTGCTGAGTGAAAGGGGAAAAAATACTTTTCTGGAGGAAAACACTTGCAGCTCAGTTAAAGCCAAGAAAACAAAAATCTGAGACTAACAAAGTTTCTTCCCCTATAGAGGAATCCTCCCCTATGGTGGACAGAGTAACATATCTATTTCCTAGTAAAATCCTTCTCGTAAAGATCTGTAGGCCATGGATAACTGAACATAAACTACACAAGCTCAAAGGCTATGTAAGTTGTAATAAATCCTGTACAGCTTCAGAATTATCATGCAGATGTCCTAATACCATTTTTACCTTTTTTCTTCTAGTTTCATATGCCCTAAGCTCAGTACTAAGCACAGGTCATCCAGACCTGGGTTTCACCTGCACCAGCTCACCAAAACCAACCTTAGGTTTGTTATTTATAGATTCACTCACTGAAATAAGTAATAACATATTCAAAGTATTGTGATACCTTGGCATTGAGCAGGCGCAATTAAGATGTGAATACTGGATTAAATTGCCACATTTATTTGGAGCAGAGTATTATAATTTACCTGCAACATAAGTACGGTATGGTAAATCCAAGGATTTCTGCTACTGCTAGTCAAGTCACACCGAGATACTAAAAATTAAAATGACCAAAAAAAAAGAAGCAGTAAGTACACCCCCAACAAATTCTCCATAAAGGTATTCTCTGGGGTCCTGGCAAGGGGGAGCTGAATCTCAGCACTCTCACTGCTTAAAAGCAACGAAGTCAGCCGCTGCCATCAGACAATGGTAGCTGAGCCTGGCGTTGCACTCAGCAGCCTCTGCTTGGGAGCGCCCTCCAAGGTCCTTACAAAATGTAAATGTTTTATTCCATCACCGCTAGCTGAGGGACAGGGAAAACTGACAAAATCCACTGAACAATCCACTGATGACAGACTGCTGATGCACATCTCCACAAAATCTTCCCAGTAAAGAACCACATGCATACAAACCAATACAGAGGGCTCTCATGCCTCACAGTCAATGTCATTCTTTTTTCCAAACATGCACCCTTCAGCCTCAGAAATACACAGGACCCATACAATTATTAAAACCTGCCAGTTCACATGCTTTATGCCACTCCTATCTAACCTCTCACAAACATCTATAGATCCAACCCAGGTATCTCAGATTATATCCATTCCTTTTTAAGGATGCAGAGAAAGTAAGTGAGAAGCGGAAACAGAAGCTACCACTGCTCAACCAGCTCCTCTGGGGCAAGTAAGACCTGCAGAAACTTAGAGAACACTTCTGAGTGGTCAGTAGAGTTGGGAAAGTTAGGATAAGGAGTTCACAGCAGCACTTTTGTCAGACATAGGCACATACCATCCTTCCCTACTCCTGTTTTTTTTTTTGTAGAAGTTTGTAGTGTTACACTGCCTTTGAGGTAGAAGGAAAGTATCGATGACGTTGCCTATCTCTTAATTTTCTTTCCCTTGGCCTCCCAGGCCTCGGTTCCCTTTTAAATATGAGCCCAGGAGAAGTTTGTATGCTCCTAATTCTCTCTGACACGAATATAAGTCACAAAGAATGAAAAGGTGGTCAAAGATTGTTAACAGGGGAAAATTGGAAGCAGTCTCTAAGTGTCTCCTCCACCCCATGTTGTAAAGCAGATATGGATGCTTTCCTTAAATCTCAAGGCATTAACACTGCTTCATAGCCATTCTGCCAGTTTCATTAATTGCACTTCTATTCCAATCATTTCATAAGCAGACTGTACTTATAACTGGCTATTTATCCTAATGTTTGATGTTTCTGACTCACATAAATACATTATGTTTGAATGCAGAGAAGTACTTTGCATGACAAATTTAAGATTTCTGCCGGAAATATTTGACTGAAATTTATTTTTGCTATCCATAGGGAATAAGCCTCTACATTATTTGATTGTTATTCACATTTTGGTAATCGCATTATGAACCTCTACTAAGAAATGAAATGGCAATGTGCCTTTTTTCCCCTCTAAGAGCAAACGTCTCTGTCCCCCTCCCAAAAGCACAGACCTTGAAAAAGCATTAGAAAATTAAAAAGCCAACAGAAATAAAATGATGTATCTACGTTTGAATATTCATTAAAACACGGCATTGCTTAGTCACTGCTCACCATTTGGATGACACATGGTGCTTAGGCAAGCTTAATGCAACACTGGGAATTCAGTCTTGTTTTTACGGGATGAGCGTAGACTTTAGTGGACAGATTCCTAATGGTGCTCAGCTATCCTGATTGCATTAATATTGTTAGGCCGTAAACCACTTTACATCAGTTGATGACCTGACTTTATGTTGTAAATAAGACCACAGAGAAATAGTAACAGATTTCATTTCTGGGCTTTATTCAGGTCCGTCTTGATATTCCTCATTCTCTCCAGCAGCTGCTCTACCTACAGTGCTTTATACTAAACACCACACGCCCGAGTTGTCTACTGGAGTTATTTGCCCTTGGCATTGTTTGCCCTTTGTTTCTGGGTTGTTATGCTCTTCTCTCCCAGAGACTTCCTCTAGCAGTTCCTGCACTGGCAGAAAATTTACTGCACTTTATCTCATTCTGTATAGCTATTATCAAACATCACAAGCATAAGAAAGGATGACATTAAAATATCTTTGGGCTTCTAAAACCCATGAGTCAAATTCATCTCTTGTTTCACCTCACAAATCGCAGCGATCTGTTAATTGTGTCCCCCACTGCTTTTAGATTTTATAGGCATCAAATCACAGCAAGTTTTTTCTCTGGCATTTGCTGAAAAAAACCAACAAAAACTACAACTAAACAAAAAATGCCGCCTCTACTCTTACCCCTTTTTAACCTCAGTTTTCTAATCTGCATATCTGACGTATTTCCTGCCCCCTGACCATTTGGCAGCACTTGAGAATCTCCTTCGCTTTGTTATACCGTCCCGAAACTCCCATTGATCGCTTTTCTACCAACTAACTAGCAGGAAACCCTTGTTTTCTGTACTTGGAAACAATACAAAGAAAATGCTGTAGTGGAAATGGAAATCCAGGAGAACACACAGCCTCGCACCCCAAGCACTGACGCCCCGCTGAACCGGTTGTGCCTGCGCGCAGAGCGTGAAGAGGAGGGTGTTGAACTGCACAACATCATGGGTGCCTTTTCCCGGCTGTGACTCAATGCCTCCGGCTCAGCCCCATCATAGGACAGCACGTGGCAGACGTAGGCCCCCACAAGACATCACGTCCCAGTAGTGTCTCACATACTGGAACAGAAATAAGTGGGAAGATTTGATATTTTTTTATTTATACAAATAAATTAGTAGGGGAGGAACATAATGCAAGTAACCATTTTGTCCATGAGCTCAACACAGACCCGGCAAATCCAACTCACTAAATATGAAATCTCATAATGAGATCTACACAAATAACTCCCATGTAATGCCGCTCTACAACTGGGCTTGCATTGTAACTATTTTAGCATACCGCCTTCCTTTTTCCCATTCTGTAACTTTTTGTGCCGGATGCAGTCATCGGCCTGATCCTTTCACCCTCCAATTAGCTGGTGACAGATGCTGCTCCCCAGCTCTCTCCAGTCACAACTCGGGAAGCCAGCCACATACCCTTCTCACAACCCTTTAGGCTATACGTACGCTTACAGGATGACTCGAGATCTTTCATGCTGGAGGCCTGTCAAAACCAGGACTTTGAAAATCATCCATTATATTTCAGCTTGTTGCAGTGCAAAAGATAAAGCACAGTTGCAAATCGCATATAATACTGTTACCTATATTGAAATATTATTTTATAGGAGAAAGAAACTCAGAACGTAATGAAAAAGTTATGGTTTGTTCTAGAAAACTCATGAAGTTTGGTCAAATCCTGTACACCTAAATGAAAATAGTTGCTCAAGTAACAGCGAGGCTGGTTCAACCTTTTGCATTATCAGTGTATGACGGATGTGCAGAGCTATCTAGTTCGCTTAGCTGATACTTCTTGAAAAAGGTAAAAATTCCTTCTAGATTTGTTATCAATGTAATGTCCACTGGTCATGTAGTGCGTATTAATGCTAAAGATAGATAAGTGGCTTAATAATTTAATGACAGTGATTAATAGAAACATGTCAACCCATTTAACTGGGTACTTATTATCTTTGCGTTACGTTTCTCACAATTTAACTAGCACAATCCAAACATCCGCATGAATTACACACATCAAGAAAAAGATATTCTGGAGTTTGAACGTCATTGTTTTTCTTAATATCTGGATGTACCCAGCAGTTCGACTGCCCAGATCAACAGTGCATGTTGGCTAGCTCAAGAACCCCTCATTGATCTTTTGTGCACATGGTAAATCAGTCAGTACGACAGCAGCTTGCAGCCCCAAATCCTTTTAATGTTTTTGTTCTTATTGAATCAAGTGGCATAGGAACAATTGGATTGTCCTCACAGTTTCTTTTCCTGTTTTTTCCCTCCTTTCTTGAACACTGGTTTAATTCCCCTGGTGACTTGCTTCTAAGAATAGCAATGGCCCTGTGGAACAGCAGGAACAGGAGGCACCATGGGAATGCTTTAAACATGGCAAACACTGCAAAACCAAACACGTGGGAAAACATACATTTTGTCTTCTGCTAAGCAGGGTTTTAAATCCACACAAGCATCCTTTTTTTTTTTTTTGATAAACAGAGACGTGTCCCTCAAGGATGCCATTGATTATTTTAGTCTCTGTTCATGTGAGCACTCTTTTGTGCTGCTGCTCATTGCTGAGCACCCTCCAATTCTGTGGACGTACTTGTGTGATGAGGTAATCAGGATGGCGTTACATATTTTGGATTATAAGAAACAACAGATTTATAGGGTGGCACTTGAGTATTTTCCACATTATTCTCCAAGATAGTCCACGTAGCTTCTGTTCACCACCCATATCATCTTAATATAAAATTATGGGAGATCTTATGTCTCAAATACCTTTGGACGTGACTCATGTTTTTTAGATTATATTGATATGAAATTCAAGTCTCTGCTTAGCAGCTTCTGTCAGACTACACATACACTGTCTGTAGAAGAGGCTATAAGCCAGAAGTGGCAAACCCTGTAGCTGTCACCCATAGCCCTAACAAGGATTGTCAATACAAGCACTCAGCCACAGCATTTCATGGTTTCTATTTGTGGAGGCAGAGGCAGATGAAACTTAGGTTAGTAGGTTGGGCTGCCAACTGCCAGAGCTCGGAAGTAGGTACACGGACTACTCAGCCTCTAGGCATCAACTCTGGCCAAGATTTGGGGTGGATGACTGGAAACAGAAATCTCTTAATCACTTAATTAGCAGTGATGATGGTGAATTAGCAGATCTTGTGAACCAGAGCCTAAGTGAAATCTAACTGAGTTTCATGTCCCTCTAGAAGATCATCTTATTTATCTCAAAATAGAAATAAAAAATAGATATTCTCATACTGAATCAATAAAGACAGTGGAGAAGAAAGAAATGACAACAAAAAAATCTGATGATACTTGCTCTAAAAGAAATCAAGTTGAAAAAATAGTTGAAAACACCTCCATGAACAGAGATGATCCTAGTTTCCAAAAAACAACCACCACCACCATAAACCTGCCATGAATGTGAAGAGGAAAAAGGGAAAAAGAAATGTAAGAAATTAGAAACAGGTGCCTGGAAGCACTCTGAAAAGGCACTGACCTGTTGCTTTCAGTTACCCATGTAACATTATTTTTGGTATACTTTAAGAAAACAACTTACATTTGGGCCCAGGCTCTCTACTAGTTAGAAGATGAGTTTCACTGCTTAACATATAGTCACAAGAAGGAAAATAAACTATTGTTGTGATTATGTCATCTATATTGAAAAAGAAACCTTTCAAAACAGACATCCTCCTCTGTCCCAAAACAGGCTCAAACACAACATAACTGTGAGCATCCAACCTACCCTGTCATCTGCTAACTCATCTAGAATCAATTTGCTCCAATTTTTCTTTACACAGTATGGAAAGAAACTCATACCACTCTGGAGTGTTGCCAAATTTACAAAAATTTATTTATATAAATAAAACCAGCTCAATAATTCTGATCCCCAGCCTTGCCCTTTAATTTCTGGGATGAAGTTCTTCTATGGTGTGAACTCGTAGCCATGTCCAAGGAGTGAAACTAGCTCAATTGTTAGGGGTCAGTACTCTGAAGATATTTCTGAAACCCACCCACAAACGGCAGCTTTTCAAACAGCATCTCCATGATCTTGGCCAAAGATTTAGGGGCAGGTGGTGTCAACTATCATACCTCCATTAACATCAATAAACTATGACAGTTTATACCAGGTGAGAAGTCTGCACAGGATCATGGATATCGGTTCCCTTGCACAGTGTTGTAATTATTTAGGTCATTAGAAGAGGGGTGTAGTATGCTGCCATGTCAGTGGCATTTTCACCTTATTTTACACTGACTTGGAACATCATGCCTGAAATACAGAATTGTGCTGCTAGATACTCAGGAGAGAATAGCTTTTTATTCCTTAAAGGTTTTGCCAGTGTGGTTATGGTATCAAAAGCCTTCTAACATAAGGAGGGTTTACACCAGCTCTTGTGACAATAGCACAACGTAGTTTGCTTGGTGAAACAACTACATACAACTGAGCAGACCTTCTGCCAACATGGCTTTTCTGTAAAAAATGAAAGTCTTCTGACTGATGTAGTTAAGCTGAGAAAATTTGTGCCGGCGATCTTGTCTCCCTAAATCCCTGTGATTTGTACTACTAATGACAAAATTCATTGAAATTAGAAATCTGCTCATTCAATCCTTATTTTTTAAAAATATCATTTTTTTTTCATGGACTGGATAAGCCAAGAATTTTTTATTACATCTCTGTACCCTCAATTTACAAAACAAAATCTATCTTTTATTCAAATACTATCTTATGGCAGAATTTTTCCTGCTCAGCACCATTTTTTGTTGATACTTGTGAGAATACTGTTGACATTAGCCTAATACTTACAAAATAAATTGATTTTTATGACTGCCTTAAAATCTTATGAAGCATTCAGTAGGAAGGTAGCCAAAGTTCAAGCTGATTTGGAAGTTTATACTTTAAAGGAGAAAATAGGCAGAAATTTTAGTGTCCTGGGGTTTCAATTATTAATATGAATAAAATACTAAAAGTAGCAATTCTTGGTCAAAACAGTAATAAAATGGAAATTTTAGCATCAACTTGAGACGACACACTCATGCTAAAAGATCATAAGAAACAATCAAGTTAAACCAACCAATTTCAAACCTTTGTATTAAATTCAGTATAGTAGAGCACAATTTATAGGATGCTTTAACAAAATACTTGCAAGCTCTTTAAAGTAAAAAGATGAAAAGAAAAAAGAAAGGAGAAAAGAGAGGAAGAGAAAGGAGGAGCAGAGGAAAAACTTGCAAAAATATTTTTCCAGCTGTCATAGAACTGCAACATTTGCAATTAAAGCAGCACATAAGTGGAGATCCTTTGCCCAGTAAAGTCTTCTTTTCATCAAAATTAGGATGTGGAAGAAAATGGGGGAATAGGGGATGTGGTATGGGTGAGCAGATGTGTGGAACTTAAATCTGGAGTTTGGCTGAAATGCACACATAGACCTGAAAGCATAACAGACCTGAAATGGCCATTACAAATGCATATAAACCTACAGTAAAACAAAATGAATACTTTTAGGAATATAACACATGAACTGATCAAATAGGTTCAGTGAACATTTACTTCAGAGAATAGTGACATTTTACTAAATAAAGCTGTTCTGAAAAATTTCACTGCTACAGCAGGCCTCTTATAAGCAGGACTCATCTCTTTTAAAAAGATTCAACTGTCTCCTGAAAAACAAACATTAGAAGACAGATGCTTTTAAAAATATATTTTACCAGTAGCAATTGTGAGAAAATATGCCCACTCCAACTAGGTGGATGAGATGCTTCTTAGTGTCTTGGATCCACAGGTTACCCCAAAATGCAAGGACTGATTTTTAAATATTTAATGACCTTTTGTTGGGGGGATGTAATCACCTGTGTTCTTTCAGTTCTGCTTTTCCACCTCCACAAGGCTATGCCCACCCCAAGGTACGTGGGTGTCTCCAGGGAGGGCGTCGAGGCTGGACTGGAGAAGAAGAGGCAGGGCTGCTGGGCGGACTCCTGGGGGCTCCTCCAGAGCCTGAGCCCAAAGAGGACTTGCTGGTATCTCCATCTGTGCGAGCGCCAGGCATTTGCTCATTCCACCGCTGACCGCCTCTAAGTGTTTAAAGCACAACTAGAGCAGCTAGCGCACTATCTGGAATGGCTCTATTGAGAGCCATTAAAAACTCGGCAAAGGTGACAGCTGAGGCAGATGTTTATCGAAAAGATAAACTGCGAGTGTGGAGCAAGCATTAGACATGAAACCAGTCACTGTAGGCGGAATAGCTCTTCTGATTATATCCTGTAATTTCTTTCTTTTCATTTTATATTGACGGAATCAAAATCAGTGGAGACTAACTACGATTATTATGTGATTTGCAATTAGTCCTGTTCATCTACGATGGGTCATAAACTCCTTTATTCTCTTCTTCTCTGATATACACATCTCCGCTAAAAGTAGTGGAGTAGTTCAACAGGAAGTAACCTTAGTGAGACCACTAGAAAATTTTATTTTGCCTTTATTAATTTTGTATCTGTTGATAGACTACTTAATGCTTCTTCCCAAATGACAGATTTAATGCTCCAGTACATCTAAAAGCTTCAAAGTACTCATTTCTGTATTAGCAGGTCTCCCTTCATGTAAGAAATGGCATTGTAGGACCTGAGGAAGAGAATGCTAGCTAACGTTTTGCCAGTAGATGTCTCTGCTAAACACACTGAAGGGAACATCATACTAAGTTAGAAACTTAAGCAAAATGCAAGTGGCAGTTTGCATTCTTCAGCTGAAGAGCAGGGGTAAAACCAACTAGGTCACCAGCAATTTGTGAAGACTGTTCTTACACAGTCACAATAAAAAAGGGGTTTACTTAAAACTCAGTGACTCCCAAGTTAATTAAATATTAATTTTGTCTCCTGATATTATCTCACTGAGTAAGAAGAATTCACAAAACGCTAAGCTTATGTATTAATTTTCTTGACAGAAGTTAGAAATGTAGAGTCTTGGGGGGAAAAATATTTTCATCGTTTAAATTCTAGCTTTTGTGAAAACAAGCAGTCCATTCCTACTTCCAACAGAGAACTTTCTTTACTTAATATTTCTCCTCAAACTAAAAAATCAGGATGTGGAAGAATAAACATTAGTTTTAGGCTGAAATAGCACAGTACATGGTAGAATAATTATGCCCCTGATGGATAACATTCAGAGGTTCTTACATTTTCTTTACATCTATATGTTATTTGGCAATGGTCTTATTTGCAAAAGCACAGCTTCTAAGCAAAGAAACTAATATTAGTTTCTCATAATTGGCACTTGCCGTTAACATACAGCGTGATTTTCTGATTAATAATGAAGAAAAGATCTCAAAAGGCGCAGATCAGCTGGAAAAGCATCTGCTTAAAATACACACACGTAATTAGGAGAGGACGTCAAACAGACTTGATTACATATTTCATGGGTATGTGTCAAAGAGTGTAAAGCATTTGACTTAACCCCAGGGTGACTTCAAGACGATTTACTCTATCTAGTGTTTGTGATTAGCACCATATAATCTGGATCTGCTGAACAAGTAGAGTTTTACACAATATGCAAATTTCCTTTCGCTTTAATTTAGCCCCTTTGGATTTAGCATAAAATCTCTCTGTTGCATGAAGGGCTGAAACAGCTGGATCCAGTTAGCTAGGAAATTAAAAATGTAATAAATGAAATAAGGTAATCCTTGCCATGGTAGCCAGCGTGCACTAGAACGGGACCCTGAGATCTGCTGAGGGATGGCTGAAGTGCACACCCCTAATGCCAGTCAGACCTTCTTCTGCAAAGGCCAAAACGCTGAACCCTTCTCTAATCACAGTGTGCTCTAGTTTTTCTGATAACTAAATTTATTTCACTGCCCTGTCAAGGTTCATTTTCCAGGTGCATGCTGGTAAGAAAACTGTTCACGTATCAGTCAAGGAAATTAGTATCCACAAGGTAACATTTTATTTCCTTCTTAGTATATCAAGATGTGGCAAAAATTAATTAGCAATGTATTACATTGTTGAAAATGTAATGGAATTAATTTATGTGTAATTTTATTTTCCATTTCCCTTTCAATTCTGGTTTTTAGCTGGAACTATACAGAGATAATTCTTGAGTATTTCTTACACAGATTTTAAGAATACAACTGCACAAGATTTTTATTTTTTCCCCATTTTAAAAGGGTATTCCAAGGCTAACAAGAACCCTAATCTAATCAATCAATTTAGATAGCAAAAAGTCTTTGGAAGGTCTGCACCCAAGTCTAAAAGCCCTCACTTCTGTTCGCCTTTGAAATCTATGGTCCCACAGGACTTTACAGGTTCTCTATCTCTTAGCAATGACAATGACCACTTTGCAGTGAAAATGACAATTCCTTCAGATCCTAACTATATCTGACTGAGAAAATGATCTAGGGAGAAAGGTATTACAGACAGAAAGCACTTCTCCAAGATACCCTTTAGCCATGTGTAGGCGATGCTGGATCGGTCTAGGAACCAGAGGATCAGAGCTTCATTACTCTTGACTGCTGTTACTATTCCTACAGACTTTATCGAAGTGTTGGGTCTAACATCCATTCTCTCTTGATGTAGGCTACAACAATTTCTCCCAGTTTATTTATTGAAAGTGACAGATTTCACAATGCTACGTCAGGCAGAACTGGGAACAGATTCTGCATCTACAGTAAAAAAGGGTAGGCCCCCTCCATTGATTCAAACTTGCCTTCCAAATACATTGTATGTGCTTGGCTGTACTTTCAGACAGTTGCACAAGAGTGCCTCACCTACTTGCTCATTTTGTAATACTGAGTCTTTAATTGTTTTAATTCCAATACTGATTCTTTAATTATTTTAATTCCATCTACAGCCATTAGCAAGTATTTGCTCAGTTGAGCATGTCTTTCCTAATAAATTAACCACAGTCCCAACAACAGCTTCTTTTGATGCAAAAGAACCAACTGAGCTTTCTTTCCTCCTAATCCACTTTAATCAGTCATTTGAAAATGAAAACGATCACAGACCTCTGAAGTCAGCTGTACATACACACTCTTTACATTAGAGATCTTTTTGACTGGGACATTCTCACCCTGGAGACAGAAATTTTTTTGCCCTTGCAAGATAGTTTGTCTGCTGTCGGACCGCGAGCCTTTCCCTCTCAGAGAAAGCAACATCTACCTGAATAAGCTTGGATTTGAAGCATGAAATATATGTTGCAAATAAGAAATCACTCATAGAGTAATAGACAGATGAAGGTTTCCCAAATAGAAAACCTCATGCTGAGCCTTCATGCTCCTCAGGGTTCTTCCAGCACATTCCCTGTTTTGCTTTACTGGTTTATTTCAACCACGAGAAATGTAGAACCTGCCCTGCCCAACATAAGCTGCAGATCTAAGGGAAGGTAAAAAACCCAAAACATTACTTCCACCTCAACTAATCTGACAGCTCAGATTTCTGCTCCCAAAGGGATCATTAGCAGGAAAGTTATGTAAAAGTTATGTCCTATACCACACTAAGCTAACATCTAAGCTCCCTTAACAGACAATGAGAAGAACTGGTATGGCTGGCTGTAACCCCTCTCATCCTAAATTAGAGGGTCAGAGGGATCAAGCTGGTGAAGTACCATCTGTTCCACTGATTGCAATGGGAATCTAAACGGTCACCTCAGATGTAGGTGCTGACAGCAACATAAGATAAACCCTACCCAGAGATTAAATGCAGATCTGGAAAGACATTTAGTTACCTAACTCCCTGCTCCCCTGAAGATTAGTATCTACGTGATTTAATAAAAGGCAAGTAAATTTCGTGGCCAAGAAAAGGAACTCAAGTCTCCTAAGTCCTCACCTAGCTCCCTGGCCATTACATTCGCCTTCTTTTCATGGCCCCATTGACATCAGTGGGAGCATTCATAAGAGTGTCCACACAGATGAGGTCCTCAGAGTGAAACACAACCTCTTGTTGCAAACCTGAAGGTGAACAAATGCAGGTAATTACTCTGTAGAGGTTCTGATTCATCAGTAGGTCAGGGCTTAGTTTCACAGCAACCATCTGATGTAAGGCAGAAAAAACAACTTTCTTGTATTATCCCATGTGCAGCAAGGTACACAGAATTGCAAGAAAATTAGACTGTACAGTTGGTGTTCACATTACTAAAACCTTGTTCAATGGATGATCTGGGTAGGAATGAGTCTCCACAGTCTAAGTCAGGGATAAATAGGATTCACATAAAATGTAATAAAAAAAAAATATACTGATTGCTTAGCCAATTTCTGTACTACTGCAAAAAAAGTCAATCTCTTTGGTTAGGAATATAATGGTTTATTATGAACTAAATAAATAGAGTAGATATAGAAATAGATTAATCACTGCAGTTTATTAAATGTTCTCCTACCTTGCTTTCCTGGTTGTATACTACTGTATATCTCTCCTGATTTCAGTGATAGGGAGAAAGCAGGCCCAGGATTTTATCATTCTTGTTAGATCACCACCCACTATCTCAAAGAAATTGAACAACTAACACATGGACAAACTCTACTCTTATCAGCTCATTAACAACTCCAATTTATAGCTACCCCAGCTCAATGGGGACATCCACATTCTTATGTTACCCATCAGAGTTGGAAAAAAAGGATTAGCAGAGACAGAAAACAGACAAGAATATGCAACTAATGACCACACTCCTGCCTTAGAGCCTGTATTTGGGAATGACGAGTGTAGGAGTGCCCTTTGCCGCTCCTCAGGATCCAGAACAATAGTCCTTTTAAATTCACTGGCTCTTTGGCATTTCTGCTGGCTTTAGTAAAGTCAGCACTGTGACCCGCGACACAAGACAACTGAGGACACTAACATGTTCAGCAGCTGTCATATTCCCCGTGCAAATGCTGTTCTTCCTATTTCTTCCCCATGTTTGGTTGGTTTAGGTTTGGGGTTCTTTTCTATAATGATTTAACCAACAGTTAGATGAAGGTATACAAATGATACCAAAAAGGAAAACGCATACTGTGATCTTAATTATTGCAGGTTCAAATAACTTCAGAAGTAATTCCTGATCTACAACATGGAAGTGTAACTAGTAGGACACCCAATACTTGTCTAATCTCTTGTCTAATACTTGACTAATCTCTTCTTCATCTAGGGACTAAACTAGACACATAAAGAAGGATGGAAGAGGAAAGGCAGGCATAGGCCACGCTAACTGGCATACAAGAGACTCTTCTGCTGCCCATAGGGTGGGGTTAAGGCTCCCTCTGTGAGAAAAACAAGATCAGTGACTCCAGCATCCTTTCATGTGGAAACACGTAAAGCCCCCCAAAACAGCCTCAGGTTTTTCCTTGTAGTCTTTAATATTTGAGACCTGCAATGCACACAGCCCTGCCAAAGGAGAAGTTCTCAGTACCTGCAGAGCTCAAGAGCTCAGTTATCACTGGATGAGTGAGAAGCCTATCAGTGTTGGACACTGATGCTCTCTGCCATTTCTTGCCTCGGCAAACCACAGCCAATGCAAAAGCAACTGCAGTGATCCCCATTATTAGCTGCCCCAGATTCCTCTTCCCAGAATTCTCCCAAGCATGAAAGACTCTGCTGCAAATCTGTCCCCTGTAATAGCATTGGATGCCATCAAATGCCTTCACCACGGAAGTCTTGCTAACTCTTTTGTCTGAACACAGAACAATTATCTCTTGCCAAGAGTGTATTTTCTGTCAGCTGTGCTGCACTTTTTCTTCATCAGCTCAGCTTATAATAAAGACATTTTCCCCTTCTTTTAGTTCCTAGGAAGCCTATTTTTCTCTTTAGCTATATTATGCAAAAACACCCAAGACATTTATGTGCTGTACTACCTCTTCCTGTGTTATCTCTACAGGTCTGAGGAATGACTCTGACATTTTTGGTCCTTTCCTGGGCCTCTTCACAGATTAGACAGTTTGTGAATGCAATCCACATCAATATTAGCACAAATGCATACAAAAACTCCCAAAACATAAAAGCAGTTTTTATTTCCAGAAAGAAACCTTATATACAGATTAAAGTCTGCAAAGGCAGCCCTGGCAGGATTTCTTCTGGCAACTCACTTTTTCAAAGCTTCTCAAATCATGCTCTAGCTGTTCTGCTCTGCTTTCAATGGTACAAATGATGTCTAGTTTGCATTAGGCAAGTCATAAAAGAAAGCTAAGAAAACCAGCAAGAACTGTTAGCAGTAAATAAATAACTTCCTTTCTAGTTTGTTCTCTAAACCAAGTTTATCTTGGGACAGAAATTTAAAACCAGAAACAGTGAGCTCACTATCCAAGAAAGGAGAGGAGAGATTTTTGTCTTTTGACATACCAGTAGTGTCATTATCTGGGAAGTAGAATACCTTTGAATTTTAAGCTCTTATGCACTCCCTTCACATTTAGAAGTCAAACTTTTCTTTCTGATGCCAGAATTTAAAATGCCCTCTCTTCAGTGTATCCATATTTTCATATTTAGAGTGCGGATGGAGTATCTTCTCCCTACTGTCAACTCATCAAACATTTTTTCTCAGAAAAAAAACCCCTACAACGCATAACTCTCTCTCAAGTACAGTTAGAGAAGGTGTTAATTATGAGCAGTGAGGTGAGGAGATCAGTACAAATTGCCAAGGTTTCTTTTACGTTAAAGTTCATCTTGTGGCAAATGACTGGCATAGAGAAAGTAAAAATTTCATCAATGATTCATTCTCTCTCTTAAACTAAGGGAAGAATTTCCCCGTAAAATGAAGAGTTTCATAAACGTCAGCCAGAATGGAGCATCCACTTCCAACACACCTATCTATCACAAGCCAGAACACAGGTATTAATGCCATCTTTAATCTTATGATTTTTAAAAGAAAACCCCCAAATCCATTAAAATTATGAATGAAAGCAGCACCAAGGATGAAAGCAGTAAAATTCACAAGCATCACACCCACAGTCCAAGTTTAGGTGACATGCCCAGACAATGGCAGGATGCAGTCACAAACTCCACAGAGGAGAAGAAATCCCAGTAGTCCCTGCCAGTCTGACTGTAGAGAAAATTCTTTTCTGGCCCTAAACTGGTTGACTTGCATAACCCCAAGTGTCTAAACACAACACACATGAGAATCTGTGCAGCACCACTAAATGCAGGCTGCCCAACATCCCATCATTGGCTGCAACCAGTCCTTGATGTACCAGAGGATGGTAAAAATTATAACAGGGCAAAACACAACTCAAAAGTCATAAAGACCAAGTTAAAAATCAAAGTTTGCCTTACCATTTAGCATCTTGCACTGTATTTCGCTTTGGCTGTTGTGTGGTATAATCGCCTTTATGAAAGTCAACACAACCTTTACTCTCCAACAACTAATCCAGTGAATTTAAAAAGGACTTTCAATTCATCATCCTTAGGAGACTTAGTCTGCATCTTAAAATTTCTCCCAATACATATTATATTTTCTTGTGAAAAGAATTAATGTTTCCTGAACAGACATTATAATTAAAGTACTCTTAACATAATTGGAAATTATGTACCTTAGTATCATTTGTAAAACTGATAAAAAATTACTAATAAAAATACATACCAGCTAAAGGTTAAGCTTAAAAATCATAAAGACACAAGACCTCTGAAAATGGCTTACATACACACACACATTATGATGTAATTCTGGCATGAAATACGCCTTGTTGTTAAATGGAAGTTGAGATAGGTCAAGAATTTAGTCAGGTGGTATCAGACTCAGAAACAGATCTCTATTTTTCATGACACTGCCTAATGCTGAAACTCTGATTTACCTTCCATCAGTGATCCCCCTCCCCGTCTTCAATTATTACACCAGTACAATCCAGCTACACTACTGTATTGGGTTTGTGTGGCAAGGTTTTGGTAGCGGGGTGGGGGGGCGTGCTACAGGGGTGGCTTCTATTAGAAGCTGGTAGAAGCTGCCCCCATGTCTGACAGAGCCAACGCCAGCTGGCTCCAAGACAGACCTGCCGCTGGCCAAGGCCGAGCCCATCAGCGACAGTGGTAGCGCCTCTGGGACAATGTATTTAAGAAGGGGGAAAAAAAAATAACCCTGTAGAATGGCAACAGCAATTGCAGCCAGAGAGAGGAGTGAGAAGATGTGAGAGCAACAACTCTGCAGACACCAAGGTCAGTGGAGAAGGAGGGGGAGGAGGTGCTCCAGGCACCGGAGCAGAGATTCCCCTGCAGCCCGTGGTGAAGACCATGGTGAGGCAGGCTGTCCCCCTGCAGCCCATGGAGGTCCATGGTGGAGCAGATACCCACCTGCAGCCTGTGGAGGACCCCACACCGGAGCAGGTGGATGCCCAAAGGAGGCTATGACCCCATGGGAAGCCTGCTGCCAGGAGCAGGCTCCTGGCAGGACCTGTGGACATGTGGAGAGAGGAGCCCACGCTAGAGCAGATTTGCTGGCAGGACTTGTGACCCATGGGTGACCCATACTGGAGCAGTCTGTGCCTGAAGGACTGCACCCCGTGGGAAGGCCTCATGTTGGAGAAGTCTGTGGAGGACTGTCTCCCGTGGGCGGGACCCCACACTGGAGCAGGAGAAGAGTGTGAGGAGTCCTCCCCCTGCAGAGGAAGGACCAGCAGAGGCAATGTGTGATGAACCAACCACAGCCCTATTCCCTGTCCCCCTGGCGGGGAGGAGGTGGAGAATTCGGGAGTGAAGTTGAGTCCAGGAAGAAGGGAGGGGTGGGGGAAAGGTGTTCTAAGATTTAGTTTTTATTTCTCATTACCCTACTCTGATTTGATTGGCAATAAATTCAACTAATGTTCCCCAAGTCAAGTCGGTTTTGCCCGTGATGCTAATTGGTGAGTGATCTCCCTGCCCTTATCTTGACCCATGAGCCTTTCATTATATCTTCTCTCCCCTGTCCAGCTGAAGAGGGGAGTGATAGAGCAGCTTTGGTGGGCACCTGGCCTCCAGACAGGGTCAACCCAGTAGCACTACCTCCCAAAAGAACTTCAGCAGTGCTTTTATTACACAGAAGGACCAATTAATAACAACAATACTTTGTTTATTTTGCTTGTTTCTACTCCAGGGTATTTCCAACCCAGAATGAGAATCATTGTGTTGGGGGAGTGCAAGGCAAGTACTCCAGGAGCTACAGCAAAGTGAGATTCAGAAGTGGTTCACAGCTGAGAGTGCATTTTGCCACTGAAAACTCTGACAGTTGAAGAGGAAGAAATATGCATGAAGTGGCTTAAAAAAATCTGCACTCCTTCTGGATTACAAAGTGTTTCTACAGCGTGAGATGGCTTTGTTGTATACATGCAAACGCCAATAATCTCTGTTCAAAAGGAACAGTGGACCTTTGACAGAAATTAAATAACCTGCAAAACTCCAGTATTCTCAATGACGTGCAGGGGGAAAAGGGAAGGTGATGGGAAATGGCAATTGTAAAGCACTGTATCTCTTGTTGCATTGGTCGTGCCAGGAACAGATATATTCAATGCCTATAGAAACTGAAGAGCTAAACATTTGGAAAGGTAACTGTACTGCTCGGGACAGCATGTACCGCTTTGCAGGCTGTGGTGCTACACTGCAGGGCCCCAGGCAGCCTTGCTCTCACAGCTTGCACAGAAGGGCCACCAGAAACGATGGGGCTGAGGAAGCTGGAGCACTGCAGTCACCCTTCGCATTAGCTTTGATAAGTGGGCACACAAAATGCATTTTATGATGGAAAAACCCAAACATGACCATAGCTGTACCACGTTCTATTATCACCTTTGCATGGTGCTTGTTTGATTTATCTTCTGTATGATTAAATTATAATTAAACATACCACGTAGAAATTTTTGTACTTACATGAACATACACCTAGGCATAATCACCTAAGTTTTACCATGAAGGGAGAAGTGGAAATTTCCTACTTAACTGGAACACAAGCTTAATTCATCTGGGGTCACAGCTAATGATGTAGGACTAGCCTGACTTTGTGGAAAATTTGTGGATCGTGTGGTGATTAAAATCCTTTACAGAATTCAGTTTCTTCTTCCACTGTGGATACCTGTAAGTTGCTCTGGTCTCTTGTAGATGTAAAGAGGCAGTGCTGGCACTTCTGCCTTTCAGTATGGCACTCCAGAATTTGACTAGAGACCACCGAAGTACCTAAGCTACACCAGCAGGGTGGAAGTTTTAAAATTCAAATATTTGTCAAAACCATTTTTGATTTTGTTTTTCAAATTTCTCCTCAGTATATGTTTCTTCTCATTTACTCTTGCAGCCCATATTTCTTCTCATTTCTCTACCTTTCTACATTTTAGCACTGTGGAAAAACATATTTTTAAATTGAAAATAGAAATATTCCTAAATTTTTATTTTTCATTTTTAGTGAAAGGATTATAAATCTGAAAATTTGAAGCCACATCCACATTTTTTACATAGCAATTTTCAGCTTCAAAAAAGCTTGCTGTCTAGTGAAATCCGAGTTGTGCAATAAGGGACATGAGGAAAAAAGGTTATTATAGCAGTTAAAATACATCAATGAAAATACCCTGCAACAATTACTAAAAACATCTCTGTGAAGCTAATTCAATAGAGATGTTGTTATACATCAGACAACAGACATTATTGCTTTGGCAAATTTACTAAACTTAGAATCATAGAATCATAGAATCATTTAGGTTGGAAAAGACCCTTAAGATCATCAAGTCCAACCGTTAACCTAGCACTGCCAAGTCTACCCCTAAACCATGTCCCTAAGCACCACATCTACACGTCTTTTAAATACCTCCAGGGATGAGGACTCAACCACTTCCCTGGGCAGCCTGTTCCAATGCTTGATAACCCTTTCGGTGAAGAAATTTTTCCTAATATCCCGTCTAAACCTCCCCTAGTGCAACTTGAGGCCATTTCCTCTTGTCCTATCACCTGTTACTTGGGAGAAGAGACCAACCCCCATCTCTCTACAACCTCCTTTCAGGCAGTTGTAGAGAGCAATAAGGTCTCCCCTCAGCCTCCTTTTCTCCAGGCTGAACAACCCCAGTTCCCTCAGCCGCTCCTCATAGGACTTGTGCTCTAGACCCCTCACCAGCCTCGTTGCCCATCTCTGGACACGCTCCAGCATCTCAATTTCTGCCTTGTAGTGAGGGGCCCAAAACGGGACACAGTACTCGAGGTGCGGCCTCACCAGGGCCGAGTATGGGGGGACAATCACCTCCTTACTCCTGCTGGCCACACTATTTCTGATACAAGCCAGGATGCCGTTGGCCTTCTTGGCCACCTGGGCACACTGCTGGCTCCTATTCAGCCGGCCGTCAACCAACACCCCCAGGTCCTTTTCCGCCGGGCAGCTTTCCAGCCACTCCCCCCCAAGCCTGTAGCGTTGCCTGGGGTTGTTGTGACCCAAGTGCAGGACCCAGCACTTGGCCTTGTTGAACCTCATACAATCGGCCTTGGCCCATTGATTCAGCCTGTCCACTTCTCACCACATCTACAGAAGTGTTCTACCATCCAGAAGTCAGGAGTCCATAGCTCTTCTCAATGTGATCAAGAGTGCCATAAAAAGCCTTTTAATGATTTTATTCAAGCATACTGATAAAAAATATGGTGTTGATATGGTCAAATGCATTTTTTATTGATGAGCAAATGCAACAATTCACCATATTCCCTTCAAAGTAGTATAAATGCATCTGCTTTGCTATTTGGACCAGTTAGGCTTGGTACTGATGAGTGTTAAAGAAAAAAAAAACACTTCATCAGATACTGGAGACAAAAAGTTATTACCTCAAGCCAGACTTTAAAACATTTTCAAACAAATAAACAAAGAACCCCTCATAAGCAATAAATGAATTAAGCCCAGAATTAAGGCCAACTCACCCACCCTCATAACAGTTTTGTGGAGAACCCCTTTGACAGGTTATTCCAAGCCACTTCACCTGCCTTAGATTTTCATCACTGCTATAGGTCAGAAGGCAAATTAAAAGCAATAATAAAGACTGAAAGATCTCAACATACTATTTATTCATGTCTCTATTCTACCCTTTCATCCACTGCTATCCACTTTATTCAGGTTCAGGGCTAAGCATTGCCCTCAGTCTAGTATTAAGAGATTTTTCAATTGTTTAGCTGAAATAGGTACCAATAGGAGGTTTAGGTGGCTGAGAAATGCAATGGAGGAGATGCTATCATCAACTCTCCCACTATGGCAGGTAATGCTCCTACACATTAAACCAAAGCAGTTAGCCTTCTTTACAAGAGAATGTGTTTGTCTAAGATCGCACATTCTTCAGAAGCATTTTACACTACAAGAACACATACTAAAGGCTGGTTTCTGATCCCTGGTCTCCATGCAGAGCATCATAAAGCAAGACATCCTTACTTCTTGGGGCTCAGTCAGACTCCTATTGAAGCGGATGAAGCCTCTGCTATTGATTTCCACATGAGCAAGACCTCAAGCATCTAACAGAATACTCCTCATAGAAGTCTTGCTCTGAGAGGAAGAAGAAACTAGAATCCTTCAGATAAATCCTGACAATAAACTTCCACAGGCACTAGCAGAAATTATAGCAGCCTGAAAAATACACAGTCAGTGTCTCTCTGGACTCAGGTCTCTTTTACATCATGATGCATGTTATGCCTTTATATAGGAAATTGAAGAGTGCACTGGAGAGGAGGATTCAGACATTACACATTAACTGTGCACATACCTGAGCATGAAACACGTATTTCAGGAACATATTTTGTTAACGTGGCACACTCCACATGTGGAAGCATGCCATGGTGTAAGCCTCTTGCACAGACAGTGGTGCAAGCTTCCCTGGCCAAGTGTGTCACCTCCTGCACCTTTCAGGAGAATCACTGATCCACGGCAGCAATCACAGAGAGGTTGTGCATTTGGGGTGCTGAGCCAGACAAGCAGCAGGCTATCCTGGAGTCAACAAGGCACATGAATGTCACCCTTTGCATAGAGCTTCTGTCTTGAAGATGAGCTCAAAGTTTTATTTGGGACTTTAGCGTTAGCTCCATTTTAAGGGCTTCAAAGACACTCAAACAGTGGGAGCCACTGAAAAGAGCTTCAAAGTCATGAGACTCCCTAGCAAGCTAGAAAGCCTGCACTGGCCTCTTATCCCAGGCTACCTGCCCTTTGCTTGAGGAGATGAAGTCATGGTAGTAAATGTGCCATGGAAATTATCTTCCCAGGGAAGTTCACTGCAAAGAGACCTTTGCCAGGTTTGCAATAACTTCCCAAAGTTAGTGTGACTGAAGAATTTCAATCCCATAAACCACAGGCAAGATCAAGATGGCAGGCTGTGAGCTTGTTTACAAACCTCAGATGTAGTTAGCTCTGCTCATAGCCACAGACTCAGTACTGCACGAATATGCCCTAAGCAGTAACTGGAAAGGTCTGTCTTCCCCTCTTCACAGCTCAGTATGCCTCAGTCTGTATTATAATATCCTCTGCCTGGAGGGAGGCATTAGCCTTCGGTAGTGTCCTGGTTTTGGCTGGGATAGAGTTCATTTTCTCCGAGTAGCTGCTATATTGCTGTGTTTTGGATTTAGTATGAGAATAACTTTGATAATACACTGATGTTTTTAGTTGTTGCTAAGTAGTGCTTATACTAAGTCAAGGACTTTTCAGCTTCCCATGCTCTGCCAGCAGGGAGGTGCACAAGAAGCTGGGAGGGGGCACAGCCAGGACAGCTGACCCAGACTGGCCAAAGGGATATTCCATACCGTATGACATCATGCTCAGTATATAAACTGGGGGAGTTGGCCTGGGGGGGGGATCACTGCTTGGGGATGGGCTGGGCATCAGTCAGCGGGCGGTGAGCAATTGCATTATGCATCACTTGTTTTGTATATTCTCTTATCATTATTATGATTATTATTATCATTCTCTCTTCCGTTGCTATGCTATTAAACTGTCTTTATCTCAACCCACAAGTTTTTTTCCCGATTCTCTTCCCCATCCCACTGGGAGGGGGAGGGTGAGCAAGCGGCCGTGTGATACTTGGTTGCCGACTGGGGTTAAACCCTGACAGGTAGTTAGAGAATCATAGACTAATTTGGGTTTGACCTCCTGAGGTCATCCAGTTCAACCTCCAGCTCAAAGCAGCAGTAACTTTAAAGCTAGATCAGATTGTTCAGTGCTGAGCCCAGTCAAATTCTGAACATCTCCAAGGATGAAGATTTGAGAGTCTCTCCAGGCACTTGCTCCAGTGTTTGACTACCCTCATCCTGAAAAATTACTTCTTTATGCCCAGTCAGAGTTTCCTTTGTTGCAGTCTGTGACTGTTGTCTCTTCTCCTTTCACTTTGCACCTCGAGAGGCAGGAACTGTACTACAATTTCACAACCATGTGCTTTTCTGGGAATTTCCATAAGACTTACAGTGCTAAGTTACATCAAATAGAGAACAGAATGAGAGAAAAGAAAACCCAACAACATAATGCTGCTTTCCACTAAAGTCTGTCAAAGTACAGACATAAATAAACTGCTGTGAAAAGTCATAGTCTGGAAAGTTCACTGTTTGAAGATAGCTACCTGCACAGTGGGACTGTATTTCCTATTTAACAAAAAGCTTTGGGGTGTACTTTAAACTCTCTTTTTTGGTTCCTCTCTTAATCTGTATTACCAAATGGCTTTTCTGCACCAGGTCAATTTGCCTGGTCCTCACACACAGCGGGAACTCTTACTGCATCAAGTCTCAATAGGATGTAGCTCAGCTACTTTCTACTATTATTTTCCTGTTGCATTTTTGTGAACGTGAGGCAGATTAGATGTGCTCAATGTCCTCAAGCCTTGTGTGTGTATTTGTGGAGAACAGTCTGCACATTGTGGTTTTTTCCAAACCAAGCTGGAATAATCCAATACGTAAGACTTGGATAAACCACTTACACTGAAGTTTGATCTTCACATTGCTGAACACGGATAATAAATCTAGAAAGAAAAATTAGGCTACAGCCGTAGGAAATATGATCAGACTTGTGCCCTGAGATTAAACCTGGAACTTCACTCTTCAGTATTAGACTTATGTTAACTGACCTGTGAGTTTTTCCAGAACATCAAATCCATGTTTCAGAGCAATGATATCAAGAAAAGAGACTGTGCCGTCTTCAAACCTAAAGAATGGAACAAATGAGCACAGTAAACAAATCATGCAGCTACAGTACAGACTTTAAATCTATTTTGAGAGTTATTATTTTATATTCAGTGAATCTAACTTGCAGAGTGGGAACTCTTCTGTTAGGGATTCATCTTCCAGTCTTGTAGTGTCTTATGGAGCAAAAATATATTCTTCAAAGCTATAGAGGCTTATATGAATAGTTGCTTGCACAGAGAAAGTTATATTTTCCCCTACATGGGCTACCTGTGGGTTTTAGATTTTTAGAGTAATGGGTAACAGTTATGTCTTATGAGCTAATGTCACAAGGTCTTAAGTTACCTTCTGGCAATGTCAGAAGATGTCAGGAATAGGTGAGGAGACAGGTGGAGACTTTGTGTTTGCCCCTACACTCCAATGTGATTACAGTTGAGTCAGAAGGCAAGAAGAGACCTTCCTTACCTGGAGCAAAGAGGAAGATCACTAACAAATTTCCCTCCACGTGCTCCTCCTGAAAGTTAAAAATAACTGACCTACAACAAGAGTGCTGTACAAGAGTGGGGGGAAATGTGCATCCCCTACCAACATCTTTTAAAGGAAACACCAAATGGAATCAAAAATACTGGATCTGATGAACTACTGCAGCCATTCCCACAGTTCAGAAGAAGAACATGCAGCTCCAAGGTGGGGATGTATTCAGGAAGTGGTGCCCAAGAGAATTTCAAGGGGGCAGTAGGGACACCATATCAAGCATCAAAATATGTTTTATTTAGGCTTTGTGTGCACCGCAGTCCACAAGAAGTTTTAAGGAGTGATCATTCAGCTTGCTTCACCACAAAGGGGAACACAGAATAATGCCGACAACTGATGAAGTCAAAACTGTACGGAACTCACTACCATGTAAGGCTGAACCTGGGGTCACAGCAAGTCTCTAAGAAGGAGGGAGCTACCTCCAAAACTGTAACAGTTAATGCTGGAAATGAACCCACCAGCAACAACCCCAAATCTCATGGTTCAAGTTTCAAATTAAACTCTGACCACGAGGATGAGACCTTCCCAGTAACCTGGTGTTCCTTGAATCTTTCTCAAAAAGTACTGATGATGTCCACATTGAAAAATGACTGGACAACATGGAGCACAACAGAGGCACTCTTGGGCAAAAATACTTTACATGCACACATAATAGACAAGAAAATAGGGGATTACTTTTTGTTTTTCTGAATGTATCATTTTTCATAATACATGTAAAAAGCTTTTGGTGCCACAATTAAACATGTATTGTGAAAATGCTCAAAGGTTAAAAATGTCAGACTTCAAATGCTTTTTCTTTAATAAAATAAACCTCAATAGAATAGCATAACAGCTCTCACTTCTACAGTGATTTTACTTACTTATCTTCTATTTCATTTTTCTATAGTTATCAAATAATTTAAACACTGCAAGTGACACTGTCAGGTGAAGGACATATAAAGCTTCCAAAAATATTTGGTAAAGTTCCACACAAAAGAATAATGCAAGAGTATTGTGTATATATGATAATATGTTCAGCTGGGATGAAAGAAGACAGCTAGAGGAAGCAAATAATTATAAACCAAGTGGTAAGAGAAAAGTGGTGGACTGCCACAAGGTTAAATGGCCCAAAAGAAACCACTCATGTTCACATATTTCAACACAACATAGGCCAAAGAATCCTTCTTAGGAATTTCTGAATCTTGCCTAGTAATAATTAATGGCAAAGTCTATTGCCCCTGAACTTCAGGGAAGACACCTTGCTGGTTGTCAGTGATGAAATATAAAATGGCCACTTGTGATTTGAAAGAGACCTAACACCAGGAATATTTTCACAGAGATCTGTGGACCAGTATCTGAGGGAAGCAATACTCTATTCAAAAAGCCAGAAAAATTGGAGGAAGAGGAGGAAGAAGAGATAAGGCAGAGGCTAACAGTGGTTTTGGAATTAAATGCAGAAAAACATTAAAAATTTGCACTGGTTGCAGGAAATGTCACAGTAGTCCCACACGGCTGCCAAAGAGAGATTACAGAAAGGATCCGTGAGAGGGAATTGACCTGCCCTGCTCAGTTACTGGCAATGGCTAGCAAAGCAAATAAAGCACTGGGAACTAAAGACCAGAGCAGAGACGCTGGCACTGAGCCCATCAAGAAGACTGCACAACTCTCAACAACCTTATCATTGTTAGAATAGAAAGACATTTGAAAGGGCAACAAAGGTGCCAGTCTAGATCTTCAAAGGCCTCCAAATCTCACCTATAGTAAAAGGGGAAGCAAAAATTGGATTTCTGTTCATTAGATGTGATTATTAACTAAGCAGACAACTGCAGTACATCCATTGCTAAGCAACAGAAAAGATGCATGAACCATGTTACTGTTCTAAGATCTTAAAGATTTTCATGGAAATAGTTCAGAGCTTAAGAATCTCTTTCCATTCAGAAAAAAGAAAGAAAACACAACTGTGGGGTTTTGGTCAAACATTATGCTCCAGAACAGCACAATCATTGTGGCTGTATATGAAGGGCCACAAAGATGATCAGAGGGCTGGAGCACCCCTCCTATGAAGACAGGCTGAGAGAGCTGGGCTTGTTCAGCCTGGAGAAGAGAAGGCTCCAGGGACACCTTCTAGCAGCCTCCCAGTACCTAAAGGGGGCCTAGAAGAAAGCTGGAGAGGGACTTTTTACAAGGACATGTAGTGACAGGACAAGGAGTGATGGCTTTAAACTGAAAGAGGGTAGACTGAGATTAGATCTAAGGAAGAAATTCTTCACTATGAGGGTGGTGAGGCACTGGTACAGGTTGCCCGGAGAAGTTGTGGCTGCCCCATCATTGGAAGTGTTCAAGGCCAGGCTGGATGGGGCTTTGAGCAACCTGGTCTAGCGGAAGGTGTCCCTGCCCATGGCAGGGGGGGTGGAACTAGATGATCTTTAAGGTCCCTTCCAACCCAAACCATTCTATGATTTTATATGCATCCTGCATTGTTTTGTCAGACCTGCATTACTTATTCTTTCTGAGTCACAAAAAAAAAATGCCTGCTGGGAGCTCCATTGCAAGAACCAGAAGCCATAAAAAATTGAAAATAACGCTAATAATATTTGCTCAAAGATATGGGCAGGTCTCTCTTTTTACAATTTAGATATGGGCTATTTTGCAACATTCCTCTCTTGTATTTTGTATGTTCATATGGCCCTCTCTATTTCTATATTACCAGCTTTCCATTTCTGATAAAGAAAGCACTAGTATTTTGCTATTCCTAGAATATGTATATTTACACTACTTCCAGTGCCCTTGACTCTCATGTATATTCTTCAGATTTACTGAACACCTGATGTGCAATTTCATGTAAAGCTGTCATCTCCCCCATATTTACAGCTATTGAATTGATCATTTTGCTTTATCGGCAGAGAAATTTACAGGAATCATCTATAAATTCTAATATTTAGCAAATCTATACATTCTGATATTTAGCAAATTAAGCCTTAAGGTTATAGCAATTTTACTTAGTACCATGGCAAAACATGATGCTATGAAGGGTAGCTATTCCCCTCTTGGGACACAGAGAGCTCTCTCCCAGAATATTTAACTGTGTTTAGGATTGAGAACAAGCATGCTCCTTGCATTGCAAAACATTGACTCCCAATGGCTACTTTTCTGTTTGATGCAATTGATGCTTCAAATAAATTGTTTCCCCACCCAATGGCAGTTCCAGTGTTAGAATAATCAGTTTAGGATGAAGTTCATTTGAATGCTGGTCTAGAATTCGTTTCCTGAAGTAATAAAGGTTTTGCAGCTGATGATGTATAAAGGATACTTACAAAGGCTAATACAGCAGAATACCAACCCAAGAAACAACAAGCTTACCTCTATTATCTAGTTCTTATTATAATTGATCCCACTTAATCACATCTGGGATGAGCTCAATTGCTTAGCTGATTGTGTTTGTGAAAAGCTGATAGCATTTCACATCAACCTGCTACCTGGCAAACTGGTTAAACAGCTTGTGGCATAACGAAAAACAGAGCAGCCTGCCTAAATTTATCAAGGAGTTAGGAAGCTGATGAGCTGCTCTTCTTTTCCAAGTCACACAAGACCTCTGCTTCTTGAAGCAGCAATTTTTCCTTCGAGTCACGAGAGAAAACTATTGCTTACCGAGAGGTCCCAGCTTTAGGATCCTCCTCGGGATGGAGATAGGCTAGTCGTTCTTTGAATCCTTGTAGTCCTTGTCCAATTAGTTGTTGTGACACTTCCCTGTTAGGCTTCTGCACACAACTGTTAGTTTCTAAAGCCACCATCCCACACTTTAGGGCAACTGAAACAAGGAAGGAAACTGTGACATCTTGGGCAGTTTCAATTCGTCCTCTCCTTAGCCAGGTCACTGTTACATGGAAATATGACGACAAGAGTCATGACCTGGACAGATGTGATTGGAAATAAAGTGCTTAAGGGCTAAACAAACAACTCATGTTTAAAGAGAGGACTTATGAGTAAATTTGGTGGAAGACAAAAATATTACCCTGGAGTTGGACAGCATTGACTTAAGACAGGAGTCCAAAAGGGCCCGCAAGACCAATCAGCCAACGCTGAGGTGGTGAAATATCATGCATAATGTGAGCTATTTTATGTATGGAAAGTAGACAAGGCTTTAGGTATGTTGGGTGGGAGCACCTGCCTCTGGATTCTGGGAAGGCTGACTAGCTTAGCAGGCAGATGAGTGATTCAGCTGTGTTTTTTCAATTCATTTGCCCAGACAAAGTAAATCCAGACACAGAGCCACCGCACATGTGCAATTTCTGTCCAGAACACAGCCCAGAGCTTTGAAACTTTGATAAAAATCCCATCACAAGGTCAAAAATAGTCCTGCTCATTTGAGAGCATTGCTGAGTCAGTGCAAAGTGCAATTAGGGAGTGCGTGGGGGAACATCACTGTCAGCCAGCTTCCACTCTCCTTTACACCAGGGCAATGACTCCATTTAGGTCAAATGAGCAGAAGTCATTCCCAAGTTTCTAAAGCAGGTAAAAGTGAAACCAAATCCACAGAGAAAGCATATTTCTTGAATAAGCTGCTTTTCTTTTCTTTTTTCATTTTTTTTAAACACTCCTCAAAAGCGGAGCTGCCCTTTGAAGTGAGATGTTACATGAGTTCCTTTCATCTTTTCAATTCATTTATTTTCATCTAATTAAACAGTGCAACAATACAGAGAGGTTCTTGGTATGCATTTAAAAGTAGTTCATTCAGATCCTATTTTTCACCTCTTAGAGATATTCCCTATACCTCCACATGAAACAACTGTCTTGGCAAATTTAATTTTTACATTTTATACATTTACCCGTTTATTCTAAATTGACATTTTTTGGAATTACAATAGCACCAAGGGTATACAGTGTCAAGCCTATGGCTGTAGGAACAGACTGTTTTCAGTCATATTTGTGTTCTTAGGTTAGTAATTGCCATGTCTGATATTAGCAGGGGAACGGATCTTAATTGGTCTCTCTGCTTTCCAACATCAAAACCCAACATTTGCAAAAGGAGCTGTATTTGTTTTGCTTTACTTTAACTTAAAATACATCATTACCAGCCTCTGAAACCTTTAGGGCCCTGTTCTGCTCTTTAGCACATCTATCAGCTCCTCCTGAGACAAAGTTCTCAGGTACCTTTCCAGGGTGTTTGTGGCTCTCCAGGGGACACGCTCCCCTCAGTCTGGCTTTGTTTCCCACAGATGATGCTCTTCATTTTTAGCAATTTGCCAGTTGTCTGCATTAGTCACTTTCTTAACTGGATGAAACTCTGTCACGCTAACACCAACAACTGAATTTTAAGGCAGCATCATGTGAGACCAAGCATTTATCTGTGGGCTTTTTGATCCTCTACTAGGAAAACCTTTGGAACAGGATCTGATCCCCAGACCACTAACCTCAGGTACACACTCCCTTTGGATTAAACATCTGTCTCACATGGTTCATGCCACTGAAGCAAGTAAAGAAAATTAAGAGATAGCCTGTTGTAAGGGGCATGTATGCTATCATTAAACTATGCTTTCATAATAATCCAACTTTTGCATAGCTGCCTGCACAGAAGCATGCTACAGTAAGCCAAGAATTTAAATGCTAGGAGGGCAGTAATAAATTATAGACCTCTGAATAAGACACCTACTCTCACCACTTCAGCAACTCCTTTTTACCTCTGTTGGCGGCACATTACACATTCGTGAGCGATGACTGTTTCTCACACAGTGAAAGGAGAATGCTTATCCAGTGCCCAAACAACTGCCACTTGTGGAAGAGAAAACCGAATAAACAAATCAAACCATTTTTATTTCTTAAATGTCCCTGTGCATCTCTCCCTTACGTGCAATTTGGTGAACTTTTAATTGGTAACTTTGCTCACTACCTATATCTAGAAAAATCTTCCCATTTTGCACTGAAAGATTAGCAGTCCTTGAATCCATTACTCAAATCAGGCTGAATGACACATTCTGATTTTGCAGATTATCAGCTCCTCAGGGTTCTGCCTTTCAGTAAAAATCACACTTCTGACAGCTATGCATCACAATTACTTTCAGCTATATGTAATTTTTTAATAAAATTAGATTTCTCCTGCTAATATCATTTTTACAACTAATAGTATACAATACATTTAAAAAAAATATTTATACAAGAGCTTTGCCCATAAGCATTTAAATCACAGAACAACGAATAAGTTATATCTCAGGGATAACGTACTCCCCCCACCAACCCCTGCATGGACTCTCCAAAGCCAAAGAATAACAAAACTACTTTTTTTTCCCCACCAGAAGAGTCATTGGTCACAAAAAATCCCCGTACTGCATTTGTCACTGGCCAAAGGTTCCCTTCCAAATTCCCGAAACAGGCCAATGTGGTTTCATTGCATTGATGGGGCAGAGGGGGAGAAACAAAGTAATCTTTCTCTTTAAAATTCCATCACGCAAAAGGATATTTCCTTGGGGTATATTAAATTTAAGTCTTCAAGAACATGAAGCCTGCTGGTTAACTGGCCTCAAAGAATAATATGTTCAACTATCAGCTAGTTAGCTTGTGATTTATACTCATTCATCTTCACTTGTAACTTATTAATGTCAACAAGAACTCCATTAAGGTGCAATTCAGTGTGAGCAAGTGTATTGCAAATGATTTCTGTATCTGTCTGAGTATTTAACATTTGATATGCATTATTCTCCCATGATTAAATATCAATAATCCAAATGTTCACACCTCTGCATCCCATGGGAAGGTAATATCCAGATATAACCCCAAGTAATAGTTAAAGCAAGCAATTTGCAAAGTGTATTTGCATAAACTGTTCACTGATCAGTTATGAATAATGAATCATTAATAAAAATTCAAAGCCCTTTCTTTGATTTTCTCCTTAGGAGGAAAGAAAGGATGAAAGACATTCTGGAGATAAATTTTTCATAGGCAATAATCTGACCAGCTGTAATCATTTGTCCATGTTCCATATAAACAGATTTGTTTATTTCCTCATGAAGATTGAGATGCAATCTTTCATCCTTAAACAGGTGCATTTGGGGATAAAGAATAACTTTGTAATGAACTGCTAAAGACAAACCAATTTAAAATTTGGCAGACAAAAAAGGTTCCACTTGAACATGAATTTATTCTTAAAATCCACATGTAAAAATACCGCTGTCTAATCATGTGTGCCAGTGAGGCAGACCCAGATCAATGACCTTGGATAATGTTAGCAGTAACTTATCCACAGATAATAGAGAAAAATCCCTGTGATATTGCTTTCCAATAGGTGCGCTCCATTCTACAGAAGGTCTGTGCCTCAAAGCAGGGGTTACTGCAATACATAAGCCTTATTTCCACTGCAGATAAAAATGAATCCAGCAACACTTCTGAACACTTTATTTCCTCAGTTGGGAGGGTGAAAAGACTTCTCTGATCCCATCCAGAAAGCTTCTTTCTCTAGCAATAAAAATTCTTTCTGGACCTAATTTTCAGAGGCAATGTATACCTGAGATTAGCAGAATCCATTGGGAGCTGTGAATGAAAACAGGTTCTTCACTATTAGGCCCGTCATGTTAAACCATTCCGAGTTGAGCCACCATTTGGGGCAGATTTGCTCCTCCTTCATGGCAACCTGAAAACTAACTTAGAGAATTTCAGATATTGGTACTGTGAGTAAGACGGAGGCTCAAAATGTGCTCATGATAGTGATACCACAAAAAAGAAAAAGGAGGTGGGGAGTGAGGGTTTTCAACAGAAATGAATATTTTTGCTGGAAGACAGGAAGTTAAAAAAATAAAAAGAAACAGAGACTTTTCATCTTCCTCCAGCACTGCCTATTCTATTAGTTTTCCAACTAAAAAGAGAAAGTTCCCATCTATACTTTTCTGGTGCAGCTGCAGAACAATCTAAGCCAAAACTCATAGGGACAGGAGTGCTTCTTGCAAATTTTGCCTTCAACATGGCTCAGGACTGCGCAGAATGTCCCCAGATGCCAGGTCTTGCTAAATTATAGTGAGCCTTCAGGTCCAGATCTTCTGCCGCTGGAAACTAGGGAAGTGTTGAAGGCAGCACAAGCCAGCTGGACCCTGAACCACACGTCTGCATGGCAGCTGTCTTCATGGGAAACTGCACATCGTAGCATCTTTCCACTTATCACTGACTCAGATTAAGTACAAGTAAGAAATAATTTTCATATTATTCTATAAAGTGGAATGAGTATTAAGTGGATATCAGAAGATTCCATGCATGTGCCGAATATTTAATAGCTGTCAGCAAGAATATAATGTTATCAGTGTGTGTTGTCTTTTACTTCTGATGCGAATGTGCTCATAGGTGGAACTGCCCGTAGTTGGTGGCATATGCCAAATACAAGTAGTAACAAGTAAGTACTAAGCAGCTAAATTAAGTTTAATGTATGATATATGTACCAACAACACCCTGTGTATCCAGAAAGGCTGGCAGCTTGATAGGACTGGCATTATTAAATTACTGCTATAAAACAACTTAGGTTCAGAATAAGGTCTGATTAGCTAGTTTGCATTTTGAGACCTTTACGATAACAGTAAAATCATCAAAGCAGAATGAGAAGAGACAAATACAAGGAAGACTTCAGCTAATAAGGCATTCCAAGGTATACATGCAAACTTTTTAGGCATAGGGGGTGCAGCCAACTGAGACTTTCATGAGGAAAAGATCATATTCTTTCTGCTCTCATGCTTGAAAAAAAATATTACATTGTAAGATATGCTACGCCAAACCAGGTGCATCCTGGCAATCAACTGTTTTACTGCAAAACCTACCAAGCGATCTTTCTACTTTGGGACCTCAGAACTACTATAATATGCCAACCTCTTCCCATGTTTTTTTCATTTTTCAGCATTGTTATGAGGGTTGCTAAGACTTCACACTACCCTGTAAGGTCAACTGGTAGCATCTCACTCATCAGACGAGGACAGGGAAGCTGAAGAAGTAAGTGACCTTTCCAAGGACCTACTCTGACTGATTTGCCAAGCTTGGTCTGGAAATTGGGAGTTACCAAATTTCCAGAAAATTGAACTCACGCTAGTGATACTGAATTAGCAAGTACGCTTAATTTCTTACTGTTTTAAGTAGTCTGCAGCTTATACTGCAGAAAGCCAAGAACCCTTTCCATGCAACTGTCTCTCCTCTTCAACAGGAGGGCAGTGAGGGAGACCCCAGGAATATCATGTGCTCATGTTATAAACAAAGGTAGCTGTTCTAGCTTTCACAGGTGTCCTGGACCTGCACTGAGAAAGTCAGTAACTGGAAGAAGCTCTGGAGGTCTTCCAGTCATCCGAGTCCAGAATAAAGGATCACCTCAACTAATGATTCCTTCAAGGACTTGGGAAAATTCTGGCATGTTACCTGGCGTTGCTGATGCTTGAAGTTGAGAGCACAGAGAGATGACTCCTATCCCTGGCTTTGACAGAAAAGAGTATGAGTCAGGTACATGAGGAGATAGCAAGGTAAAGAAACAGCAGAGAGTTAGGAGTATGTGCATCAATGGAGAAATAAAAAGTTTAATATTCATAGAAGCATTTGTTATGTAAGTAACATCATCCCAGCTATCATCCAAATAGAAAACAGGATAATGAGTGGGTGAAGAAAGCACAGATGTTTATAAGCTAAGACAAAGTACGTGCGCTACAAAATGGAGGGATTAGAGCCTCCGTAGGACACTTGACATTAGTATGTGGTAGAAAAATAATCACAAATAGAAAACGTGCTAAAGAAAACACAGAAATATAAAAGACATGGTGGTGAAGAAAACAGAACTGTTTTGAATTGAAATCTCTTTCGTGAGATGTTCAATACAAGCAGCACTAGTTGCTGAGATTCTGCTATAGGCTATGTAGCTATGCAGGAAAAAACATTTTTGGGTAACAACAGATACTTTTCTATCACTCTCACAGAAATAAATACTAACTGAATTTTCCTACAAGCAAAACCAAGATAACAGAAATGGATGAGTTCAATTATTCCTTAACATCAGAGCCAAAACCAAACAAAACCTGCTACAAATAAAATAATTATCTGAAAAATGGCTTTTGCAAGCAGTTATACAATACATGATGGAAGACTTTAACTGACAGCAACCCTGGTCAGAGGGATTACAAGTTTATGTGGCATAGATAGATAAGCAATCTCAAATGATGTTTTCAATGTGATCCCGGCAAAATGAGACATTAATGAAATTACTTGGTCAGGAAAACTGAACTGAAGTCATCAGATACTTAGATATAGAGGAGACCTAAAACTACTTGAAGTTGAGGTTCAAAAATGCATGGAATTTGTATCCCAAAAGAATGAAAAAAGAGAGAAAATGAACTTTTAGAGAAAGCCTCCAGCAATAACCTGCTCTAAAAAATAAACCTCCGAAGAGGGATTTTAGCACTGCTTATAAAAGCTGACATGAAATCAGAAAAAGTGCTGCTCAGTGAAGGAAGCTACTGTTGGAAAGACAGAAAGCACAGGGATAAAGTGAGAATTCCCAAGAGCCAAGCCCTGACAATGCAAATTAACTGAATAGCAAAATATTCTTTATATAAAATCAAAGGAAAATAGAAATAACATATAATAACACACATAATATATAATGAAATAAGGAATATAAAAAAAAAGAAAAGGACAATAATTGTTATTCAAGAAGCAAAGAGCTGGAAAAGGAAAAAGGGCCTGAAAAGAAAATGAGTACTTGGCTTCAGATTTTAACAAGGACTCTGATGAAAAACATAGGTCAGGACAGGGTGACTCATGGCTGAAAGTGTGTGGAAAGTGTAAGTATTGAAGTTACTGCAACTGGTGTGGAAACTCACTTCAAAGGTTTTAATGTACTTGAGCACAGGCAGACAGACAAACTATGTCCCAGAATAGTAACAAATTGGCATGAAAAACTCCCAAGTCCAATAACACAGGCCAGTAAACAAATTTGTCAAATCAGGGATGGAAAACAGAAAACACAATATTTCTACTGAAGAAAGGGAAACAAAGTGATCCAGGCAACAACACATCTGTTAGCTTGACCTCAGTGTTATGTATGCCCTGAAAACAAGTTCTGAATGAAAGGACAATTAAATGAGTAAATAAAAGCACGTTCAAATGTGCACACCATGGATTGTGCCAATGGAAAATCAAGTCCAGAGAGGCTTCCATTTTAAGAGCACATTGTTTTTCTAGGCAAAGGAAATGCAGAACTAATTTATCTGGATTTCAGTAAAACATTACCTCTAGTGCCGTATGAGAAGCTATTACAGAATAAGGAATATTATAAGAGAGCTACAGTAGACTAAGAAATTGTGCTGAAAGGGGAACTATTAAGCTAGGAAAAGGTTACCTGTTCAGTTCCTCAAGCACTGGTTTCGGGACAAGTATCTCTTTTAGTAGCCTCAGTAACAATCCTGGCATAAAAGGTAGGATTGTGAAGATAAAACAGGCTGCTGAAGTGAAATCTGGAGATTGTCAATGCAGAAGATGGGGCTGTATATTGTATGCAGTAAGAAACAGATAATGTTGAAAACCCTAAAACCAGAAACAAGATGAAATGTATAATATGCTATAATGTATGATAAGTATATCATCATGCATAAACCCTGTTATGCAGTTAGGGATTACTGGCATTAACTTCTGCCATGAACTAGAGGAGTGACATCTGAAACATCAGATTTATTAGTTGATTGGCTCAGTTATCAGCCATCAGCATGGCAGACAAGAAAACATGCAAGGACTTACAGATAGAAAAATGTTAACACCATTAATAAAGGTTGGATAAGATTTTCTGTGGCATGCTGCGTATGATGATCAGATAAAAGGAAAGCCCATTTTATAAAAGTGTCCAGTTCACCTAGTATGGAAATTCAAAGCTAAATTGAATTGCTTTTGGTAGGCCTAGAGATGGAAGAGGTCGGTAATAATCAGGGAGGAAAAGAGCTACAGCACAAAATGCAGCTAAATGACCAAACTGACCACAAGATAATACAGACTGCAAATTAGAAGTCTTGTGTCCATCCAAGATATGAAATTATAGAACAATTTTCCAACGAGAGTAGCAGGAACAAACCAAAACCAACATGCCCTGCCTCCCCTGTGCCAAAGGTCTGCCCCTCATTCTGCACACAGGCTCAATATAAAGAAGGGATTATATAGTGTGGGTGTCTTTGACAGCAAATAGGTTGATTACATGACCCAGAAGGTTTTTGCCCCTCCTAAGAATCCAATAAATGGAAATGCCAAAATAGCAACTCCTCTCACTTTATGAAACTGCACATAAAAATTACATAAATACAGAAGTTTGTAACTTTGGGAACTTTTTCTCTGAAAACCCTGGATTCATCCCTCTTCATTTTCCTCTGACCAAGTCTGTTCCATTTCACACCCAATTAAGGTGGCACTGTCTTGCGCAACATCACTTTTATAAAGAGACTACTGAGACAAAAGCAAAAGAAATGCACTTACTAACAGCTTTTTTTTCTTATAAATTTGCATGCTTGTTTTAGCAGCCTGACAGTATGGCATATTGACTAGTTCCATATGCTTCCAGTAAGGAGGGTCTCTGGTGACGGTGGTGAGGAGCAAAAAGATAATTTTATTTAGATTAATTGTAACGGAAGTAAAAGGTGATCTTGACAACTGTATGATTTTATAAAATGGTGTTAACACAGCTGTATGATTTTATAAAATGATGTTAACACAGTAAAAATGAAAATACCCACCTCCATGAATGTTTTTTTCACATAAAAGTACAGAAATTCTCTCTGCCTCAATCATACCAGACACAAAAGAATCATCAAGAAAGGAAAATTGTACAGTGACATAGTAATACAAAATACTCATTTGAAAAACTCAACATGTACCAATACAGTAAGTCATCTGTTCTCTCCTATCAATAAAAGCACTTTCAAAATTCAGCTTTCAATGAGTGTATAATCCTCCTGGTTGGAAATATATTGAGTTTTTGTATATGCTATGGAGAATGTAACAGTAAGTACAAGACAAAATGGCTGCATGCAAGTTTCACAGAACTGGTTACCCCACCACAGAAAAATAGGTATGTTGTCTATAAAAAGCCCACCAGAGTGGAGTTTCTCATAGTTTACCAACCGAAGACTAACCAGGGCTGAAATGAAACTACTTGCTCTTCCACTGCTTCGATGTTTCAGGTACAGTACATAGATATTTCAGGGACGTGCAGCCAGGTAACTGAGGTTTGTAAAATAATAGGCAGTGAAGATGTCTGGTATGAGTAGAAACATCCAATAAAAGAACCAGCTGAGGTTGCTCCAAATATAGTACTGTCTCTTTAGACTTGCTAACCACTGGAGAGAACTAAATATGGCAGGAAGCAGGTAGCTCTGCATGCCGGGAATTCATAATAATATACAGAGGAAAGTGTAATCATACTTTAAAGTATGCTTAGTACTATAGAAGTTATGAAGCACTTTGCAAAAACAGAGTCTTAGGAAGACAGCAAGCAAAGCAAAAAGAAAATTCACATGCATTGAGTCGACATAGGCTCTGATGCAGCCAAAAGGGCGCTGCGGTGCTGTATCACAGCATGATGGCAAGCAGCACACAGCATTGCCGCCCACAGCTTGGCTGCCAGACTCTCGCATTTCCCAGTACAAAGGAAAATAGTTTGCATTAACAGAACGGGAGCTCCTCGACAGCAGAAAGTTCCCCAGTGGAAAACTGGGGAATTTGGAGAGAAAAGGTACATGGAGTTGCCATTCACAAATACCGTATACAGTTTTTAGGGAAATACAGGAAGCATACTACTATGAAGCCTAAAATACCACCCATCCAGTATTTTGGTGGTCGAAGGAATCAATGAATTTAAATTTAGTTCAATACGAGTCTTCGATGTCAGAGGGCAGAAATCCGGGATTTCATACGGCAGTCTCACAAGGCAGCTTAAAATGACATAACCAGTAGGTCACTGCAAAGTTTTGCCTTCAAAACAATTTTTCACATAATGAATTCCAAATATATTTCAGATATTTTAATCTCTTAATATATGTAGAAAACCCCATATAAAACTTATAAGAGTTGTCAGGCCATTCAGTATTTTGATATATCAGCTATGCTTTCGAAAGATTTCTTTCCTCTACCCTCCCTTCCCCATATATGTTAATGTTTGCTTTACTGGATATAATTACTGAAAAAAATCCAGTTGAGATTAGATTTCAGTTATAATT
This sequence comes from Phoenicopterus ruber ruber, assembly GCA_009819775.1. Taxonomy (NCBI): domain Eukaryota; kingdom Metazoa; phylum Chordata; class Aves; order Phoenicopteriformes; family Phoenicopteridae; genus Phoenicopterus; species Phoenicopterus ruber. The sequence continues at coordinate 98,315,778 of CM020216.1, forward strand.
AATGATGAATGTGTCAAAGTATTATGATGTTGTTTATCACACTGCTTGCAATGTAATTTAGTACAATAATACTAAGACTTGCTATGTGACAGTTATTTAGCATTTAAGTCTTCTTAAGATGCTCTGCAGAGTATCCTGAATGTTAACTACGGGAAGATTATTTTATACAAAAGCAGCTTCAGGCAAAATGTAGCGACAAGTTGCTAGAGCCCAGCAAAAGCTCTTAAATCTTATGTCATCTAGAAGCTGAAATATAATAATTAAATAATCTAGACATGTTGTAAAGCTAATGAGAAATCCAAAGGATAAAATTAAAAATTGACATTAATAGGGCAGCTTAACCATATGAGGAAAAAACCAGTCTCTGTTCTTTCTGATACAATTTCTGAAGAGATATCTTCTTTTTCAATGTGTACCTACACCCAAAAGATTGAAATGTAAGATCCTGGGGGGAGGAAACAAAGTAATAACTTTGGATGCCATAGACAGACAGCTCGGAGTATTTTAAGGTAAGTCTTAGCTGTCCTGGTTTCGTTTTTTTTTTTTTTCCTTCTTTGTAGCCACTAAATTAATTTTGTTTTCACCTCAGACGTAGTTCTAAAGAATTTTCTACTCTCAGGGGGTCCCCGCTGAGTATTCGCTTGTACGCCTGTGAATCCTGCCGCTGGCCTTAGGCCTTCTTCTGCAATGAATGTGCAAGTTTGCCCTGAGGAGCTATGTCCCAGCACTGCACGGAGCTGCTCTCAGTGAGCTCGGATCTGAAAGGAAAGCGATAGTTTTACATGTGTTGCCCGTGACGACTAAATGAAGATAAGTGAGTGCTGCGTGTCTTTACCAGGAAAATATCAGGCATGCAGGGAAACAACAAAGAGTATGTTCATTATTTTTGTAGTTAATATGTGGTTAAAATGAAAAAGTTTTAATGCTCGGTCTAAGTCTAGATGGAAGGTCTAGTTTAGGAGAAATTGTGTAAGTATATAGAGAATCAGTTCATTTTGGGATATTGTTTTCAAGTTGTGACATGCTGAAAACTCATATTTAAAGTTCAGACTTCACAATGGAATTTGTTTATTTTGCTGTAATTTCTCACTATGCAATATCATTCTGTGCACATATTAAGTGGCATATACAGTTTACTAACATGTTGTAATTCTATCCTCCTAAACTCAAATATACTTCAGTGACTCAATTCTAGCATCTGATTAAAAAGCACAGTCCTCCATAAGTTCTTCTGAAAACAAACCAAATACTAAAAGTGCTTACAGCTCAACTGAGACATAAAGTACACATAATCTTTCATCGAGTTCTGCCATTCTTGTAGAAACAATTCTGAACCATCATTACTTTAGTAAAAACCTATAAATAAACATTACTAACATCTTGCTGCTATGTCTGAATTACAAAAAAAACCCTATCTGCAATTCCTTTTCAGTTGTAACCTATTAAAATAACTGATCATCTGTGTTTTCATAACAAGCATATTCTCTAGATTTTAGTGTCTAGCAAACTAGCTCTTTTTTAGGGTATTTTGTCTCTAATATTGTCTATTTTTTGAAGAAGGGGCATACCTGATAATACAGTGTTAAGAACATTTTGCCTAACGCATTTTTGCATTTACTAAAGTTTTTAAAGCTACATTTGTTATTGGGATTCAGTTCTGCAGATACTATGTTTAATAGAACTTGACTAATGTTTTTGTTCAATTACCTATCATATTATCTATTAAAATTCTGGTGTTCATACTCACTGGAGCCATTTCAAAGGCTCCTTTGAGAAAAACAGAATACATTAGTGAGGTAAGTAAGTGGAAGATTTTTGAGAGGTACAACATCTGATACTGGCACATCCATCATCACAAAAAGCTTGGAAAATTTTAAGCAAATAATCAGCATTTTTTACCACCTTCTGTCACCATAATAACAAATGCAAATGATGGAATGGACTGAAGATAATATTGATTATCTACAGAGATAGATATTGATTAGCCAGAGAGATCCTGGCAAAATTTGACTCTCAAGAAGCACTTGGCCCCAGGTCTGGAGAGTTTAGCTACTAATTTAAAGGTGAGCCCCAGAGCTTTTGAATTGTTCTAATGACACTCCTGCTAGCAGCAGCAAGCTCTATAGGCAAATTTATCAAGGGCTGTAATCAGAATTTGTGACTCTTTCTCCCTCACCTCCTCCCTACACGAGCAGGTAGATGACACCAAGTAGAGTGTTTGTGCAGGTAGGCTGAGAAAGAGCACCGTGCTGCTTGCTTCTGCTTGTAGCACCCGTGTCCACGGAGGGAGATGGTGCTCGAGGGGTTTTCTGGAGAGACTGGTAGGGACACACACTGCCGGCTCCCACCATGGGACGTCCTTTTGGAGTACTGGTGCCTATATGCAAGTTCTCTGTCCTTTAGATCTTGCACTTTCCCTTGGTCTCAATAGCTGCCAAGCAACCTGCTATGTTGCCTTTGCTTGCACTTTTTCCTCAAAAAGATTGACGCTACTATTTTTAATTAAAAAAAAAAATAAGGTTTTCATTAGTGTTAAGGGAGTCATCTTGAATTCCTTCCCTGCTTTCAGGTGGATACGTGGCACTCGCTTCAGTTTACGACCAAGCTAAATCCCTGCAAACCACCCATTGATGTGGAGAAACATGACTTGAGTCGTTTCAAATTTCTTTCCTATGTACCTGTGAGATATACATCCTCAATGTTTACCCTGATTAGAGTAAATTGGACACTTTCCAAACAAATGCTCACAAGCACCTGCTCAGGAACACATTCAACCATTCAACTCAGCCACCTACCTTGCACCACTCTGCACAGTACGTCAGCTCAATGCTGCCAACTACAACTAACAAGTTACAAATGAATACCTTGTGCCCTACCATGGACATTCCCATGAAGAGATGATAATGAAATACAAGCAATGTACATGAACCTAAATGCAACTGTAAGTTTATCATCTTCATTTGCACGTTGTCCTCAGTCACTATTTAAAACCAAATCTTAGTGCAGCTCTGACCGACCTTTTTGCAGTCCCCGCATACAGAAGATAAATACTGCTCTCCTGTTCTATGCAGGTGAACTGAAGCTTAAAAAGAAAAGAGCTGCGGTTCCCATTTTGAGATACTATGGGTTCTGTTTTAGGTGCTGGGAATAGCTACTGTTCTGCCAACTAACGTCAATGTTGGATTTCAGAGTTTAACACAGGCTGGGGAAATAAAATCTGCAGCCACTTTCAAGAACTGTGTTAGACAGCAGAGATACTTATCCTAAATTCAAACAAATAAAAATTTTATGGAATTGAAAAAGAAAGATGATCCAGATCTCTCAAATCCTAAGAATTTCCTTTAATCATAGGCTATTACTCCTTTGTGGAGTCAAAGTACACTGGCAGATTGCGTACTGAATAACAAACAGCGAGTAATCAGTATTATGTACATCTAAGACACAAAGCTGCACAGAGAGACTGTCTAAAAACAGGATTTTATCTGGAATACGATAAAAATTCCCTAAAGTAAGTAGAGAAGAAGAAAATATTTAGTCTCAGAGTCTCTGAAAAGCACAATTAACATGACTGTTTAACATGCGAGGATTGCTTTAAAGTATCAAGAGGTTATTTGAATGCAACATAAAGAAGATACCAAATAAAATCCATTATAAGCAACAATACCACCATACAGACTATGCTGTACGTAGCCTCTCTGGTCAGCAAAACTGTGTACCATTTGGGAGGCGTGTGACCAGATAACATGGTCTTGTTGAGTACTTCGGGTCAGAAGCAGCAGCAATGGAGCACCACAGAGCATTTCTTAATTTGTAAAATGCAAAATAAACAGCCCTTTCTTTTCTAGATCACTTGTTCTCCTTTGCTTTTTATAAAGGGCTGATGAATCCTTCCAAAGCAAGACAGTGTAGGTGCAGTTCTTGAGAACAGCAGGTATGTACATACTTGCTCTAAGCAAACAAAGTAGGCTAGCACATCTTAGCTGTTCTACCTCCTGGGGTGTTTTGATACATACCGATTAGCCCACGGCTAATATTTATGCTAAATAAGTGCCAAGAATTTGCACTGCTCCCTTTCAGAGACACTGGGTCCTCACTCAATGTTCTGGAAGACTTTGTGCTTCTCTGAGAAAGCGTCTGCTGTGTTTAGCCAATTTCTGCGTTAGGAAAAAAATCCAGCAGCCATACATCTCTCTTACTGTATAAATACAAATTAACGATGGTTGACCAGGTATCATTTATATTTAACCAAGTAGCATTGTTAGGAGCAAACAGTCTCTCTAACCTAACTGAAGATAAACTCATCAGAAAAAAAGTCTTCATCTGAGAGGCTGGTTTTGAAGTTGAACAAGCGAAAGTGCGTTATTTTCCGCTAAGAAAACATGCTGATAAAACTCTTCATTTAAGTAAAATATGTCATAAAGGACAGAAAAATCCATGTTTACTTCCAACAGAGTCAGCTAAAATCCTATTCTTCAACAATGAACACATTGTGGCAAGAGGAGGTTAGAGATAAACTAAATTGAATATAGCGTAATTATATATAATTGCAACTGTACTGGTAATTATTTTTCATAATTTGAGTCTTTATCAAACAGCTGAGGAAATATTTATAATGTAATTGTTATGCACACTGGCACAATCGTAATTCACACTGCAAATACAGGGCATTCTCTAAAGCTTTTCTTAAGAGTCAAGTATAATCAGGGGATTGCAAAACAAAACCAGAAAAACAATGGAGTGAAAACAGAATAATGAGTCAACATTTCATTGGGATAATCTTACAAGGCAGATCATAAAAATGTAATTTATAAAAAAAGCCTACAAAACTGTCACTAGTATTTAGTCTGAATGTCAACATTTTCTACCAATGCAGGATTTCAGCAAACAGGATTATTACTGATGCATCTCATATATGCCAAGAAGGTCTTATTCTCTCAGGATGTGGCTATAAGGCAATGCTAAAAGGGAAAAGACAAACTTTGAACTTTTCAGTCATAAAGAAATTCTTATTTTAAATGGTAATCAAATTGCCAGGATGAAAGGGATTCAAGGTTTTATCACTTTGTTGACTATATTTTCCCTGCAATCAGGGAAGTAATTGAAATAAAAATATTAAGACAGAATGTTGAAAATAGTACAAGGTAACGCTGTCTTCTCGGATCTGCCCAGAGACTGCAAGACGACCCAGAAGGGACCTGAACTTCCAAACCTAATTGGGGCTGTCTAGATATGTACATTATTAAACAAATAGAGAAAACACAATAGACACCATGCCTCACTGAATTTTAGTTGCCTGAGGTTGGAGAATCAAGTTCATCTTTGAGTGTAGGACGCTGCCTAAAAATCAATCACTAACCTAGACAGTGTTCACTTACACTAGGTATATTGAAACAAAAAACCCCCCATAGTTCTAAAATGATACTAACTGTATTTTTCTGTTCCTTTTAGGATTAGGTTTTTTTCAAAGGTATATTATAAAGGAGATATTATCTTACTTTTACTGTGCAGTTTAGATTAATGTCATGCAAAGACTGTCAGAAAAGTCTTTTTTTTTTTTTCTTTTTTTTCTGCAAAGAGAAACAGATGCCAAAGATATTTTCCCCTATGGAAATCAGACAAATGGTACTGTCATTGCTTTCTTTTTTTTTCCTGCAGATCTGTAATGCATATAGTAATTATATCACCATGGGATGTCAAATCACTGTGGTATATGAAGCCAGAAAGTCTCTATTGCAATTGATAACTATATGTTCCAGTACAAATGAAGTTATACTGTGCTTTGTTTTAAATTTAAGGACCGAATTTCATCCCTACAATAAGGCTATTCCCTAGAAATTAAATTTTGTTAGCATTCTGGTTTGGGCTAAAGGAGAAATAGGCAAGAAGCAGAAGGTAGTGTCTGGATGTTTATTTATTTTCAGTGGAGCACCAGGACAAGCTGCCTGATTTAATGGTGTCTAAACCTTGTAAGGCAAGTTTTATAATGGGAGGTAAACAGATTTCCCAGCTGTAGCGGTTGGTGCAATAAATTAGGTTACTGCAACTTATAAGCCTTGCCTCACCTGTATTTTAGACTATCGTTGACTATGACAACTCCCATGTACTTGGAGTCCCAGGGGCAAGAATTTGGCTGCACACCTCTGGTTAGAGCGCCATGCACAGCCTGGACCACAGGAGCAGCCTTAAAACTCCTGCTTGTGACATAAAAGCAGCTCGGTTCGGTGTTTGGGTTTTGGCCTCTTCCCCAAATAAAAACTTTGGATTGGAGATCTTGCCATGTATTTCGGTTTTCAATGGAAACTGAACTGGCACGAGAACAGTGTAAAGAATATTCTCCTATTAACACTTAAAAAAAGCAGAGTATGCCTGGAAAGTTACCAGTTTGCAGTGAAGTGATCAATCAGCTACTATTACAGAAAGAGTTAAGATCCACAATATTTATTCTGAGGACAGCATCGCTCAAAGACTTTTGAGTCACGAGTAGCCCTAAAACAGTCAAGCCATTACAAGTTTACTGAGTTGATATGCTGATGTTTTCTGTAACATCAAGGTCTTCCGATGTTTTCTAAACTTTAATCTCTAGTTGTAACTAATACGCACCTCAGCACAGCCCAGAGAAAAGGTGAGGAGACATGGCTTCTATTTTTACTTTCTGTACAGTTAAGTCTACAGACACGCTGACAGCAAGGCAGGGCAAGTTGGCCAGCAAAATTAGAAATAGTCAGGAATACAGTACCATAGCTATCGCTCACCCTCCGACGGCGCACACCGATCAGTCTGTTTGGCAGGTCACTGCCTGGGACGCTGTTGGGCCAGCCAGAATTCAAAGGCGAAGGATGTGAGATAGGGCTTGCACACAGAACCACACCGTGCTCTCGGCGGCTTATTCATGTGGAATTGAAAAATTAATCTGTCACGAGACACGGGGTCCCACGCCTCTGTTACTTTGGACATTAGCTACAGGCTTTGATTTCCAGTAGGCTCAGAGGAAGAGAGAGTTCTTTATTTAAGTTAGAGGAAAAAATATTCATCATGCAATATGCTGCATCCATCCCTATGGTTTAGATATTGTTTGGTCAGTAATTCCATGAAAAAACGCGCTAGTGGCAGACTCTCCTCCTTGTTTGTGTGTATAGTTTTCCTTTTTATACATGTCATTTCCACCTTGAAAATGTGTTGACAGTGTAATTTGCGGACATAAATACAGTGATAGAATACTACTCTTCCTCCACCCCCTTCAGGACACCCACAGAAGAGCAAATTTGACTTGACAAGTATTTTCACACCTTTTCAATATGCCACTATAGATTTGAAAGTATCTGAATGAACCCCACACGGTATTTAACGATGGATGGGCTTTCCTTGTTAAATTCTTTGTGTACCTGAGGAAAAACAAAGTTTCAGAAATCTTAAATTAATGGATTATTAATCTTTATCTTGGGAAAGCAGCGGAGATAAGAAAAGTTTACTTAAATAAGATGTTCTGCTGAGAATTCTTATGACCATATAAATTTTTAACATTCCTGCAGCCATTTAAATAGTTGAAGGTAGATCTCGTTGGCTGTTAAAACTGCTTCATTACCTACAAAATGATCTCTTCAAGATTCACATTCCCCCCTTTAGCTCATAATTTAAATAAACCAGGCTAGGATAAGAAATCTGCCTTTATCTTTGACTCACAGTTCTGACTGCCAAGCATTTGTGTTCATCAGACAGTAAGGGAGATTAAATGAGAACTTATTCAGTACTCCCTGCATGGGAGAAGTATGTGTTAATTTACATTTTCTTGCACATGGAGAACTGAAATAAAACCCATATTTGCTATACTTTAACTGTAGTTATACTGTAAGTTTGATTCATCAAATAATACGAATTCCTGAAAATTTCATCTTTGATCTTAAAAGGTAGCCCATCCACTAAGGTATGCAAGGATTTGGTGGCAATGTTAATAGCATGCCGGTATTAGAGAAATTTTTAGAGAACACAAAATGACTACATCTACATTCCTATACATATTTCATATAAATGAAGACTGCAGGTGTGTTCATACTGTGGACATTAATCTTCATATACTTTATTCCATAATAGAAGGATTTACAAAAAATATTTAGGATGTCTGCTACAAACTGGCACACTAACAATTTAGGTGACCGTTCTCCTTTAACGAGAGCAGCATAGCACAATTTGATTTGCATTTTGTATAGAAGCTGGAGTTACAAGTTTTACCTCAATTCCATTAATAATGTTTACCCGTGCTCTGTTGTGAACTTACACAAGCAGCACAGTTTAAAGAATACAGACAAGAAAATGATGAAGGTGCTCAACCTTCTTGGAAATGCAATCATGTTATTAAGATAAAATTGGCTTCATTATATCCTATTATTTAAAACATTTTGCAGGCCAAGTCCTCTATCAAGTTCTAGTTAGCCACATCACAGCATTTAGTCCTCAATAAAATTTAAAGTTGCGCCTTGCATCTCTGTGTGTAAAACTCACTGTAAACCCACCACTTGGTAACAGAGAACAGGAAGAGTTACAGCTGCATGAAGTTGTTACATTTAGAATTTATATTTACACGCAGTCCTTGCAGGGAGGAATTTTTCCATAGTTATCTATCTACTGGTAAATCAACTATGGTTTCTTGCTTACGTGTGTTCTTATATATATTCACATATATAAAATCCCAAATTCTTTAGAAAACGTCAGCTAAAGTGCATGGTCCTGCTTCTCCGTGTTGATCTAATTTAATCATCACATTTATTAAATGCCAAGAATGTAATTCTTATGCACAATTACAGAGGCGGTTTCCCTGCTCATCCCCAATTCTGTAGCAATCTCTCTAAGAAAATCAACTAGAAATGTCTAGATAGAGAATCAATGAGAATTCATGGATTTTTTAAATCGCTTCAAATGATTAAAAGGGATTAAATTTGGCATATAGAACGCAATCAAAGGGCTCTTGTTGAGTCCAACAGGAGATGAATTGGGCCAACAGGCCTCTACACAGCAGTTCCGTCACTCTCCCCCCAAAGACCTTATGCTATTCTCCTTTACTGCATCACGTTTTTGAAAGCCTGCGAATGCTCTTCCTAGGCTTTTAGCACAACACGGTACAACCTTTCGGGGGCTACGTGTGTTGTGCTAGCAAAGGGTCATATTAAAGTAAGTACAGAAAATAAATATTTGAAATCTTCAAAGTTATGGTGACAGGAAAATCAAAAAAATACTTTGACCTTGCAAACACTACGGCAGCTTCAGTATGAAAATATTAGGAAATATTCAACATTTTGATGCTAACTGTAAAAATATGGCTAAATATTAAAACTTATGCAAAGTACAAGTTACATGTAAATTAAAGGAGAATTATGACATTTCAACCAAATATTCCATTTTGACTGAAAGACGTCTGCCTTTTACATTAGGAAATCACCTAAAGTGATGTTTTCCCATGAAATATTTGCATTTTAGTGAAACAGCAGACAAAATTTCAACAAATGGCTTTAATAATACTTTTTAAAAGAGCAAGATGTCAAAGTTAATAAAGATTCTGGCAACTTCAGAAAATAATTTTTAAAAAGGAAGTGAAACATGATGCTATTTGTAGAATATTTAATACCTTCAGAAAGATGGCCATGTGTTTTCAGTATAGAATGCAGAAACTAAAAACTGCATCCAAAAAATCTGATGTCTAATTAATTAAATTAAAGATAGAAATCTCCGTCAAGCAATATTCCTACACTATTATTCAATGTGGCTCTGCGGAATACGATTTTCCATTTAGAAAGAACGGTTTAAGATGAATATGTATTAAAATAACTGTAAGCAAATATGTGATCTCGGATCATAAAGCAAATTTCCAAAAGAGGGATTTTGTATATGACATCTACAAACTTCCAGGAACATCCAGGTAATTCAGAGGAGCATTTATACTTCATGGACAGCAAGGCGATTTTTAGGACGTCCACCTCATCTGGCTATACTAACACAAATCCAGAAATGACAGTGAATGGCTAAATATGAGGGGATTGTTTCCTACTTAGATGTGCAATATCCAAAAAAGTCAGAGACAGCCACAGCTAAGTTTATGATACTCAACAAAACAACATGCAGTATCCTTATTTCCTTACACAAACCAAGCTCTAATATTGAGACCTTTGGACCCAAAATGCTGTCTCATTGCATTACTGGTGCTTTCTAAATTATGCTGGCAGTCAAATCAGTGTGAAATCTATTGCTTTAGAAGAAATAACAGTCTCATGTGTAAACATCTGATGTGTAAAACCTTATTTTGAAAGATTTCTGTCACACAGAGATGTGATTTCAACTATACTAGAACCGAGTAGTCAAGATGACACTAGGAAAAGGTTACAAATGATTATCAGTAAAAGATGATTAGAGGTAACTTGGTGTCCACATATTGGTATTCCACAGTGAAGGATTATATTTCTTATATGCATACACATGCTTTGTTTAATTTGATAAAAGCTCATGCAAGGTTTATTTTACCTTTTATCTTCTGTTTCTCAAGACAAAGTCAGAAAATCTAAGGCTAACAATGACTCTGGCTCTTTATTTTGATACAGCCCTTCTAAACTAACCCATCATGATGAAATACAGGAAAAATGTATACACACAACAAATGAGAGTTAAACATAATCCGACATGAACAACATCCTTCGTTAATACTGATGAGGACTTCAAAGCAGCTGCCTTCATTTGTATACTGACAGCAGAAAAACTTAAAAAAAAAAATTGCTTTTGTAGGAAGGGTTAACTGGGTTACTGCTACTTAGCATTAATTTATTGTTTTGCCCAAGAGGACAGATCATGCTAAATCTGTCACTGACAAAAGTAGCGTGCCATTTTTCTCACTTAAACTGGTCATATATTGGTGTAGCTGACTTAAGACCAAACAAGACACCTCTAATTTAGGCCAAAGTGAGTGATAAGAAGAGTTAGATTCATACTAACCACCTTTTAGCAATGGATGTTATGAAGAAAACCCATGCAATCTATATTGCTGAACTTACAAACTGTTGGCATCAGCAGCAATCAAAAAGAAAAATATAAAAAAAAAGAGGCCACGTCAGAGTACTACCTGAAAATATAACTGCAAAATGTCTGCCATAAAGTATGAAATAGGAGATACAATCCTTTCAGCATAAGTACTTTCCCTGCTGCAACTCTAAAACTTTTAATCATAAAATTCACTGAAAATAAAGCTATTACAATCATTTGACACAGTTATTAAGCCATAGCAGATGTTATTTGATAATATAAATGCCTAGATATGGAAAAAGTAGATTATAATAATGCTAGAGAATCCCTCTCAATTTTTTAATTGAACACGAACAGACTGAAATGTGACAGCCAAGTGTTTAATCAAATCTGAGTATTTCCTGTTTTGGAAACCATTGCTTATATGTGAAAGTCAAGAAAGATTGTAAAACCTTTTTTTCTCAAGAGCATCAATATTTTCCTTTTTCTTCTGAATTAAATCTGTTTGAGAAGCCTGTAGATGTTTCTTTCACGGGTTCCCAAGAGCACAACTGCCAGATGCACTCTTGCATATATTTGACTAGTAAGAAGATGAAAAAAACCCCCACCAACCCGTGTTTGTACTTGTAATCTTCAAATACTAGCCTGAGTGATATCATCTAAACATTTAAACTACTCTGTTTCTATAGATCTCTTTCTCCCCACTAGGAAGCCAGTGACCACTAAACTTTTTTAAAAAGTAGCGCTCTGTAGCTTAGCTATAAATAAAGTATAAAATAATATGGATGTCACATAAGAAGTCACATAATCTGAGTCATTAAATTTAAGATGGTCTTGTGAGTCTTCTGCTATTAACAGACAAACCTTTATGGACATTTCAGCTTGCTCTCTTGTGTTCTGACTTTATTTAGACTGCAAAAATATATCCTCGTAAATGATAAGACATAGCTCTGATGATACTGACAAGAATAAGTCTGATCAAGAATACCTTTCAAAAAAGATTTTAGAAGTATAATTCTGACTGGAAAATCCAGTGAAGGTGAAGATCGCTTTCGAAACATCCCATGTATGGTTGCCACATGATATATGAAGGTGTCTCGGTCTCCTTTTGTGGAACCTTTATGGTGAGTTCATGGATCTTGAGAGGTTCATGCACAACAGGCTGAAAACCATTGATTTTTAGCACCTTCTTTCCCAAAAGGGCAAATAAAAGTAAGCAAGAACAGTTAACATCAACTCATGACACTATAGCGCATTAGTGTGTTAATGCAGAGAAGATGCTTCATCATTTGTGGTCAGGCATTTCCTGACATAACCTTAGTATCAGTTTCTATTAGAGGAGTATACTTTTTCATTGTATAATGATTTTTTGCATTAAGGGCAAAACCTTAAAGGAAACGACCTAGCACCATCCCATTTTAGAAGAACTCAATTTGGATTGCATTCAGCCAGTAATTTTAATTGCCAGGCACTCTGTCATGCCTCCCTCAGTCCCCTGCCCACCAAAAAGAACAACTCAAACCCACATGTAGTAGGGGGACAGGATCCACTATAAAGGAGGAAAATAAGTATTTCCTAAGAATTTTGCTTCCAAAAGGATCCACACAGAAATACGGCACTACAATTAGCATAAACCTATTCCACTTAAAGTACAAGCTGAAGTCTGTGCTAATGCTCAGAGAAGCTTCTGGACTAGAGATTGACTTAAATGCTTCAGTTCTTTTCTGAATTGGAGAATAGACACCAATATTCCCCTCTCCACCGCTTTCATTGCTTTGCATTATTCTGTTTTAAAACCTAACTCAATACTCTTTCCTAAATCTGAAAGTTGTTACCCGTCACCATTCCCGCAGAGACGCCTGGGTAGGTGATGCTTGCTCTCATCCCCCCACACCTTCTCCTCTACACATCCAAAATGGTCCTTGATTTACCTGGCACAAATACCTCGGTTCTGCGCAAAACTCAGCCTCGGGCAGGGAGCCGCGCAGCACGGCTGGATGAGATTTTACGATGCAACAAGTTTAGATGGAAAAATGACAAAACTGTTGAAACCGAGATGGTTCAAAAGGCAGGGTTTGTGCAGCCAGACAACCTTGCTCCCAGCGTGTGTGTCTCTGGAGAGGTGCCCACAGCCTGCTGTGGAGCTGCGCTTGCAAAGGCACCGTCCCACCATCAGCTGTAGCAAACGGACTGGCGTGGGGTTCATGGCCCCGGTTTCTTTGCTCTACCTGGCAACAGAGAAGGCCATAAGAGATTCAGCTCTCATCTGGACATGGGAAGTTAAACTTTGTCTTCAGAGCCGTGAGCAGGTAAGCCTGCGAGCCCCGACTCCACACGGGGACCCGAGTGTCTTGGTCTGCGGCACGCAGTCCACCTGCTGGCAGAGGGCCTGGGCGGTATGGCAGCCGTACACCGTAGTGTCCTGCAGTTTGGACTCATTTACTCCCCAAAACAGAAAGACCTGTGGAAACCACAGATTGCAATGGCTTCTTTGGAGCCCACTGTGGCAGCGGCCGTGCAGAAGACATGCCAGAAACTTTGGTACATGCCGACGGGAATGGCCCTGACTCAAAACTCATGACAGCTTCTGAGGAGCCATTGCTACCCATTTGCAGATAGGAGACGTGTGAAGAGACAGAGACATTGAGCCACATTTCTAGAATTTCCTTGCCTGCTGCTAATGGCTCATGAAGAAAACCTCTGCCCAAGGCAGCCCCCCTGCCCTGCCTGAGGGAGCCCCCCTCGTGTGGGTGGGTCAGCTCCAGGAGCAGACCCCCCTCTCCCCGTGTGGAGCTGCCACCCTCGCAGCAGCAACCTCGCATCACCACACCGGGGGCTCAGGCATCCACCCTTACAGACGCGTTGTTTCAACTTTTCCTCCATTTTTGTCATCTCCACTCTACTTTTTCTCATTTCTATTAGCTCATGCCTTTCTCTGCTCACATCATCTCATGCTTTAAAAAAATCACAAAATGGAAAAAATAAACCTCTTGACATGGTCCTTCCCTGCCCTGATGACCTTCTTACCCCCTGCTTAGGCAGCAGAGCTACATTAACATGAGGAAGGAGCAGGGAAGCCCCTCACCAAAGGGCAGAAAAAGCAATAATTGCTTTCCTGGGGAAGGAGGGAAGATGTGAGAAGGATTCATCCCTTCTTGGGCAGTTCTGGAGAGGCACAGGGACGTGCCCTGCGCAGGACCAGCCCCACAGGCAGCACACGCTCCTGCCCGGGCTCCGTGCTTTTTGCACATCTCAGGCTGCGCTCCGTAAACTGAGATTAAACTCACTCCAAAGGAGCCGATAAAGTTTCAGGAGCCAACTTGGAACAATTTCAGCATCACTGTGGAAGTATTTAAAACACACACACATGCCAGAGGATTCGGAGCACATAAAAACTAGGTTAAAATAATGTTAAATATCTAAATTGACCCCCTGATACTAGTTACAGCTCTTCAGTGTGTCTGCCTTAGCTCATGCTTTTGTCTCTAAGACTTCAGGAGTTGAACAAAGAGCATTATACTAATTATGTACTATACCATGGAGTATTTACAGCAATTCCTGAGAACTGCCTGAGGTAAAATGAGAGAGCAAAAGCTTTAATTCCTGCACTTTGAAGTAAATCAATCCCTTAACATTATCTGTACAGGACTTGTATGTTGTAAATATCGTCTGGGTCAAAAAGCCAGTCTCACCCTTTTACATGCTCATATCAAGATATTCTAAGTACACAGTACAAATGGTGATGAGTTGATTTTTATGCCAAACAACTTCCCATTGTTTTTCCTCATGTATCAAACAGGTTAATCAATCACAAATGTAAAATCTACAAAGTACAATAAAAAGTGTACAATAAATTTATCACCAGAAAACAAATGCTGTAAAATCCCAATAGCTGGTGCTAGAAATCCACAGAGCCTCTCAAAGAAGACTTAGGGAAAAGGTTTGATTCTGAATTTGAGTATAAGAACTCCCTAGGGTGAAACTATGTCATGACAACTCACTAGCCACAATGACTGCAAAGATGCATCCTGGATCAGGCAGAATTTTTACTGTATTTGATCAAAGGCAAAATCAAGTCTTGGTATATAACAGAATTCCTTTTTTTCTTGCTATTATCTCAAAACACTTTATATTTTAAGAAAAATGCATTTTATATGAGCTCCAAATTTCTTTGTTTTATTTAAAAATGCATGCATTGTAGTTCCCTAGCAATTTATAAGGTTTATTTCATAAGCCAGTAATTTGGTGCCAGTCATATACTGGGATGGAGGTGCTTAACAATACAGATTGATGCTTGATGTGATTTACATGATCCTCTGTGCACTGGGCATGTGACTACATTAGGCACATGATTACTACTAGCTTGCAATGACTTT
Source organism: Phoenicopterus ruber ruber (assembly GCA_009819775.1). NCBI lineage: Eukaryota > Metazoa > Chordata > Aves > Phoenicopteriformes > Phoenicopteridae > Phoenicopterus > Phoenicopterus ruber. The sequence continues at coordinate 98,331,152 of CM020216.1, forward strand.
GGCAATGAAAGAAGTGACATGCTTAGCTTAGTTTAGCCTACTTCCAAGTAAGAAAATCCATAGTATGGTTTAAAATTATTTGCATTTATATTTTTTATTAATTTCATTTTGCTGAACATTGCTAAAAAGCGTGCAAGATCCACTACCCCCCGCCTGAAAAAACACCCCCCTCGTATTTATTTCCATACTGTAGATTGCAGCCTAGCACAAAGACACTGCAGTGTGCCTAGATGTAGTATCTTCCTCAGAGGCAATGTAAATTGCCTGGCATGGATGTCTGTGGCGCTGTGGCTATATTGCATTGAGGATCTGAACTGGTTTGATTAAAAGTAGTTTGAGAATCTGTACGCTGTAACTGCATGCTGCAATAGAACCAAACATTCAGACATTAACCGATACGATGCCTATCTTTTTGGCTCATTCCTAGCATTTACAGGTCTAAGCCCTGTATGTGACCTGCTTCAGATTGGGATTTCCCAGCTTTGTAACAGGAAACACTGAGGATGAAAACACAACTCAAATCTTACTTCTCCCTGGGACATAGCGAAGAGCTTACTCAGGAGAGCACCTTCTTCTGTGGCTCTGGACTCTGTAACACGTGGGAGCAGGTACTTCAGGAGTGAAGTGGAAGGTGATTCCTTTTTTTTCAAAATCTCTGCTGGAAGAGCCTGGTAGTTACAGCTGACTTTTTACTCCGGGAGGTGTCTGTCTGAACCTCTACGGGAAGCACTGAATTGGGGTTTTGTATAACCTGGAAGACCCTAACCACCAATCTTCTCCAGCTGTGTAGCTAAAAAGAAATGCATCACCAGCTGCTTAAACAAAAGTTCAAGAATAAAGGCTGTCCTCAAAACTGATAGGGGTTTTCAAGGCAAGAGGTTGAGAATATAAATAAGGACATCCAAGAGTTGTACAAATGAACAGAGGTGGGGCTGAGTGACTAAAGGGGGCCATCACTGCCCACTGTATTGCTTCTCCAAAGTTTTACCTACATGGTTGCTTGTCTTTGGGTGACTGCCCACTAATCGAAGTTCACAAACGTTTTTAAATGTTTGGTTGCTCTCTACAAGCATTTATCAGAGGCACTGCTTTCAGTTTATCCCCAATTCAGCAATTTAAGGTGAATCCTGTGGTGAATCAAGATCGAAAGTTATCCCCACAGGATTCTGTTCGGCTTACTGATTTACAATTTTCCGTTTATTCTGACTATGTTGAGTTTTCAGGCAATGAAACAACTTCACTATTGAAAAAAAATAATCACCTGGAGGATTAGAGTACAAAATGGCATACGAATGCCTCCTTAATAGTAGGAGTTAGAAAAAAAATTAAGCAAAACTTTCCTTTGCATTAAATACTGAAGAAGCTGGCTGGCTGCAGCGATGGCTGGCAGAAAACCACAGAAAATGTCAACTGCCGCCTTGGATGTCCTGAGAGGTAATAAGACAGACTGCATGAACCTTTCCAGCAGACACTTACGCTTCAGTAGAGAAGGGAAAGAGTAACAGGTTATTTGAACCTTCTTATAGTTATTCAGAAAGCAAAAAATTCCCTTTTCCTTTATTTTTCCACAGCTCTTGTTTTGAAAAACAGTTGTAAAAGTTGTCAGAATTAAGTTCTATCAGGTAAATGAAAGGACTTTGTCTGCCTTTTAGATAAGGAGAGCAGCTGTGTGAGAGAGTCCTACACAGTTCTGCTCAATGGCCAAAACCAGCACCTATCACTATATTCTCTCTTTCTACGCTGACAGAAACATGCAATAATGCTAAAGAGACACCTTCAAGCAGAAGACCACCTTTTTGCCAAGGGATTCTCCAGCTGCTCCATACCCACCACCCAGCCTGTGGATTTGGTCTCCAGCTCCAACTCTTGGGACCTTAGCGATAGCTCTCATTGCTACCTTTCTGCTTCCATTTTCTGCTCCTTCCTTCCCTTCCCTTCCCCTCAGCATGCACAAACTCAGCATGCAATAGAGGATCCAAACCATGTCACTATACACATACCTGCATAGGCGTGTGCAGAGTTGTCCCAGTGATCTCGAGCATAGTTCTCCACTATAGTACATGGGTGGGCCCTAATTAAGGACATTTCCCGCAGAACTTAAGGAATCTAAACTTTTATCAGCCACTGAATCACATCAAAAATAAAAAGCTACAGCATCAAGAATGAAGAAATCTGCTTTGGTTAAGTACAATGCATCACAGACTACAAAAGTGTGGGTGCTGCTTTGGGGCTCTCAAATCATCGAAGCAGCAGAGGCAAGAGCCACTAAAACTTGTCAGGGACAAAGTCATGCCACCTGGATTTCCAAAGCTTTTGAAAATGCATTTGGAAATGAAAAACACACAACAGCTAATGCACTAGATATTTCACACCGGCAGACTAAGATGCAGATATTCAATTTACAGATAACACAACAGCTTCTTTTCCCTTAGTCATAAATTCCAGGATGATCAGATTCTGAATAGCACTCCCAGATACAAAAGAAAAATAGGGCAGATGATGAATATTTTATCACTGAATTCTTGCTATACATAATCATATTATTTTATTATCTCATGCTGTGCAGAAAAAAAAATGGGAAATGAGGCTAGATTTGTAAATGATAATAATAATTTGTCAAGCTGTTTGATACAGGATGAAAATACAATAAACATGATTTTAAAAGTTGAGATATGAAGACTGGCTGCTGCCATGAAATGGGAAAACGTGGAAGTGATTTAAGGGTATTAAAGGAATGTAAAAGAGTCCACAATAGAGTAATTTATATAGCAAGAACAACAAAATAAAGTACAAGAAACACTAGCAAAAGCTGTATCCATTAAGACAAAAGGTAACCATTTTGACAGTCCTGGGAAGGAAAGAAGAATAAACACCCTCACCACACATCTCCACTGAAGTTTCACCTTGACTTAGAAAAAGCCATTTCCTTAGTACACTGCACTTTGATTATGTGTGGACAGGGAATACCTTCTGCTAACAGTATTCAGATACACATTTTCTAATCCACTTTTCCAATGGTATTTGTTAGAGTTCGAGTTTCCTGATGAATTACCACATGAAATGACGTGTTTCAGCGTATTTCCATCCCAATCTTAATCCAGCACTGTAAACAAGCTTTTTTTAAAAAACAAGGTTAAGAAATCAACCTTTTGAAATCACAAAGACATGCCTAAAGCGAGGATGCAGATGGAGCTCGGTAGAGGTGCGCAAAATCAATCACAGAAGCACAGAGGCTGGAAAGGACCCCTGGGGATCTCCAGTCCAACCTCCTGCCCAAAGCATATCCCGTTGGAGCAGGTTGCTCATGGCCTTCTCCAGTTGGGTTTGGATACCTCCAAGGATGGAGGCTCCTTACTGCAATTTGGCAGGGATAAAACCTGGCTAGAGTTGCTGTTTATATGGGAAGTAATGACCCAGGTGTTTCAGTCACTAGCAAAGAAATGGAAACATGGCCCATAGATAAGGTAATCATATTAGCTTTGGCCACGGTGGCCTGGCATTTCATTTGAAGTATAGTAGTTCTGTTCATAACTCCTCTATCTCTGTATTTTATTACCAGGAAAACACTTTAAAAACATAACAAAACAAAACCCCATAACATCTGAAAGAAAAAAAAATGGATGAAATAGCTTGGAGGACATTGATTGAGAATTTCAATGCTGTTGTTTTTATTTTTTCAAGAAAGTGGCTATCCTCATTCCTGACCTATCTTTGAAAACTTCAAGCGTCTCCAGGTAGGACTTCTTTAAGTCTCCACAGTTCACTAGGGATTACGGACAGCATCAATAATGCTTTATACATGGACTTTTAAATATTATGTTTTCAAATAATAACCAAAGGATTCGATGAGGACAAACGTAAATATTTATCTCTGTACAATGACTCACCCTGCCTGCGTGACACTTTGGTGTATAACGGGAAATAGTATCACATGCCTGTATACCCAGCTGTCAGATTTGATTATTTGAGTTAGGTTCCCTCTTACCAAGATTATACACTCTGTACCCAGCCTGACTGAGAAATCAAATTGGACAAATTCCTTTGTTTGTAACTCTGTAGTAGAAAAAGGTTAAAGCAGGCCCTTCTTCTGATCCAGTAAAAAAAGCCCTTGAAAGCAGTGGGAGCCTCAAATACCTGAAAGGCTTATAATTAGTCAATCTCTGAAAACTCCTGAAAAAGATACCAGAGATAGAGCTCCACTCAAGGTTCCCACATGTCTTTCCCCTCTTAATTAAAAAAAGTACAAAAGCAGAATTGAGATCTAAAACACATTTCAGATTATTTTTATCCGCTATGCAATCTCAGGAGTCATGTGTCAATTACCTCTAGAAAAGCCACTCAGAAATTAGAGCCTGCCCAGGCCAAGTTAAAGCAGGTTTTCTCCTTGGCTTGCAGGTGACGCAGGAGGATCCCATGATTTTTATGCCCTTTCATCCTGACTTTCAGTGAGTTCTGCACTTCAAAGCCTTTTTTTGGTTTGAAAAAACAGAAACAGAGGTCAGAACGCCGATGTTTCCCTCTTGTTTTTATTTCTAAATTAAAAGATTAACTGGATGTTCACCGTACCACTTTTCGTTTCAGAAATAATGCATGGCCTCGTATGGCGAGAGGGCCAGGCTAATGCAGCTAGCCTCTGCATTTATCAGTCCAAAACCCCACAGCAGCGCTCAGAGCACACACCAAGAAGAGGTGCACACACATGAAGCATCATTATGCATTACTACATGTACAGTGAAAGGTCAGACATTTACATCACGGGAGATGCAGGACATTGTGCTGCTGAATAGACATCCATGAACAAATGCAAGGCATGAATGGCTTTTTTTATCATTTCCCCTTTTCACCTCTAGCCTCTCCCAAGGACTATAATTTAATATTAAATGCTGATTTCAAGCATTTCCTTTGTGCAGATGTATTGGATGTTAGACAGGAAGACTCTTTACTGCATTTATGTAGGCTGTTGCTGGCATGAAGGAGAGAGGCAGAGAGACCAAGCATCGCTAAGAGTGGCATTTCAATGTGTTAAGGGACTGGGGAAGCTTATCCATTGCCCTGCATTTCCTTATGTGTGTATGTTTGACCTCCTTTAGGTGTCCTTTGTTTTCTGTAGGAGAGCTTCACAGCTTCTCCAGAACCTCAGTCAGGGAATAAGAGCGCTACAAATATTTGTCCTAGGTAATTTATCTCACTGCACGTGTTATTCTGATAAAGCTTCTCTTGAGAGTAAAGCATGCCACCTTTCCAGTGAAATACATGGACCTTACTTTCCAGTTTCACCGAGGGTCATTATACTGTGTGATCAACCTTGGCCTGGTTGTTCCAGGTTCAGAGCTTCAAAACCAAATCAGGGTTCCACTGAGGTACCTTAAATATAAATTAAAAAATGCATGGACTGACCTTTATGCCACTGAATGAAGCCTTATATTTTTACCAGTTGTGACAAACTAGATCAGGGAAGGAAGGTAGGTATTTCAGATTATGTTTTTTAGATAGGAAAAAAAGAATACTAAGAATAAAAGAGAGTTAGATGTGAAATACCTATCCAACTGTATAAAGAAGCACAGGTGTCACAGCCCAGTGAATGCACCAACCCTAAGACATTTGTCTGATGCAAACAGTATCAGCGAAAACCCCTGTTCTGTTAAACAAAGCCTTACCTTTCTGCTATAGATTTCCGTGGGAAATAAAAATCCTCTCCTGCGAGGTAGGCAGCTGCGGTTCCACCACCGAAATAGGTTTTCCTCAAGAGGGGGGCAATCCGGTTGTTTACCAATAACGCTCCTAAACCAGTTGGGAATCCAAAGATTTTATAGAATGAGATGGGGATAAAATCAGCTTGGTGAACTCCCAAGTCTAATGGAGAACTGCTCACATATGAAGCTGCGTCTAGTAGAACAAACCACTTCCCTGGTATTTTGATGGGGCAGAGTTTTCCAGATTTTATGTCCTGTATCCATGAAAGGGGATATTTGGTACCAGAAAAATTGCTCTGAGCTGGGTAAGAGAAAAGATGAGGTGTTGTGCAGTTTTGTTCTTCATCTGTTAACCTGTTTTTTTCAGATAGTAAGATTTCCTTTGGTTTTATTGGAACAGACAAGACATTCATTGAGGCAGTTATCCCCCTCATACCCACCACAGATGTGTGGCTGTCAGTTAGGTAACAAAATCGACTGCTGGGTTGCTTTGTGCCTTCAGGTATCCAAGGGAAAGCTTCTGCTACCAGTTTAAGTGCAGCTGTGCATCCAGATGTGAAAATGACGGTGTAATCTTCAGCAGTAGTGTGAAAGTGTTGCAATATTCTGAAAAATGAAAAAAAAATCCAGTTATTTTCTGATTTTTCTGTTTTATTCCTGCGTGATATATTTTGGTTTTCCTCAGCATAAATTCTTCTACTCTGACACCTGATGAGAACAGAAGTAGACAGGTTTTGCCAAATAGCACAATAACCTTCAACAAGTGTAACTCAAATCATTTTGCCCACAAGAGACTCTTTCCAATGCTGCAGTGAACGTGGCTGTGCTTTTAAGAATAGAAGCCAATCCTGCCTGGCTCTGAATAGAGTGGCCAGTCTGGTCCCTCAGTAGGATCAGAATCAAGCCTGCATATGATTAAAATTACACTGTCCTTGAGAGAGCCCAGTTTTATTTGCAAACTATTAGGGGTTTTAGTTTACAAAGTATTTGGTGCAGACAGATTATCTTTCAGTTTAAAAAAAAAATCTACATAAATACTGGGCATCCCAAACAAGGGTCACAGGATTCAATAGGGAAACCTCAGCATACAGCTTTGCTCCTTGCTTATATCATTAACAACAGAAACAGAAGACAGTAAGAAGCAACATATGCTTCCTATGTGCCTTATGCACATAAGGCTGTAATCTCTGTAGTCTGCAAACATAGCCTAAACCAGAAGCAACCTATTGTCTTCCAGTGAGCCTGACTATGAAAACTTACGCAAGTCAATCTCTTGAGACACATCTACACTACACACTTGATGCCTGGACAGCACCTCGTTGGCTCTAAACTACCTTTTGTGAACACCATCTAATGCATCTTTTACTACCCATGCTAGCGTGTGCATCTATTACAGTTTTGCAGTGTGCAAGATGGGTCTTTTCAGAGGCTGAAGAACAGCTTCAGTTCAGTCACCTTTCTTACCTTTTTCACCTGACGAACTTTCTCTGAATTAACTTTTATAAAACTCCTACTAATATTAACAGGAAATGTAACAACCATCTAAGAGACACCAGCTTCAGTGCATGGAGCAGAGTAAACAAAATTGAACCAGAGTGTAAATGTTGCTGCTCAGCAATGCTGTGTGGTTTTCAAGGAAAGTAAGATGCAACAGGGTTTCTCAGTGCATATCTCCTGCTGCAGAGCGTTTCTGCGAGCAACATAACACACCAGTGCTCTCCAAGCAGCTGGCACTCTGCTCTGTGTAATTCCAAGGTACAGAACAGCTTTTGGAGAGCCTATGAACTCTGGTTCCCAATGTGTATCATTAAAAGTTTGCATGTTTTATATAACAAGAGATTCCCATACTAGAACAGGCAGAAAGTAAAGACAGTTGCATTTAAGTTTAAGTTGTACAAAAGGTTATGCAACAAGTTCAAGCTAAAATGTCCTGAACCATAAGACAGCAGAGAGAAATGCCTTGAAGTTTCATGTGTCCAGTCTGAAACACCAATGCTACAGGCAAAGGGTGGTAGAGCTGGGTGCGTGGGGTGCAGCAATCAAGGATTAAACACTGGAAAAGAAACAATTGCAATGACTTCGATGATTAGGACTAAAAAACACCCTGCAAAGGCCCACTGAAATGATACTATGAATACTTTTCTTGGTTGAAGGAAAGCTGTCTTGTACTGCAAGGTACAGGATGCAACAAATGGATTCATAGGCCCAAATGACACTTGAATTTCTTCAGAACTTAACTTTTTGAAATCTGATGCAATTGGCAGGTATTTTGTGTCTTCTGGAAATGAAGAAAGAATTTCAGCTTTTATGAAGGACATCAGCAGGTCACGGATTTAAGCTTTAAATGTTCTGAGAAACCGTTTGAAAGAATTCATAAGGATCTTTCTGAAATAGGTCTGCCACGGGATAGCTGCTGCAAACATTCACAGCTCCAGACATCATTTTTAAAGACCGTGTTCAGAGAAACTAAACCTCTCCATTTGACTTTAGAAACCATGTTAGGGATAAAGACGGGGACAGTCACAGAAGTTTTTGTATCGGGCATTGAACTGACAGCCTGCCTCATTCATCACTGTGACCTGCTCTCTCTGGTCCCTGAATCACATCCACTCCCCCTTCCCCTGCAGCGAGCGGTACAGCCTTTCCCACCACCACCGGCATTGCAGCTTGAAGCATGCCTGTGTGTCCCATAGGATGCTGGACTGAAGGAACCTGAAACCCTCAACCCAGGCAGCAGCCTCTGTTGAAGATAAGCTAGCCGTAGGGTTACCACTCAGAGCCATGCCCTGAATTTCAGTCCTGACATCATTCTGCCTTTTATCTCCTTTCCTTGCATTCACCTAGATGTAGAAAAGGTGGAAAGCAGGGCAAGCAAGAATTCTAACTTTTTCTTCAAGCAGAGAGAGTGGCACAGCATTAGACTCTCGTTTCTAGGGGAAAGGAACTGCAGAAAGTGGGTTAGTAAGGAAGCCATGTCTTTGTGGTTATGGACATGATTTTGTATGTGGCTTATTTTTATATGGCATACAGTCATATTGGATAGATCTTGGAATCATTACACTGATATAAACACAAATTATAAAAAGGTTGTGCAATTTCAAGAAAAAAATCAACACCACCAAAGTATCAAGCTTTCTGTTTTTACCTCTGTAAGCACTAGGACAAGTTAGGTATTCACATGTATGTGCACCACAGAATACCTTTCGAGTTAAAAAGCTAGGTGACAGGAGCAAATTCTTAATACGTAATGTCTCTTCATAAGAGCAAGCTGGCGAGCAGCAACAAAAAGCACGCTGAAGACTCTTATCAAGCTGCTCCTCTTCTACTTTCTACGCTTTCTCTGCTCTCCTCCCCAGTCAGCCTCTTTGTGCCACACAGGCTGTGTGGGAGGTGAGACACAGCTAGGCAAAATGCCAAATTTTGCTCAGGAATAACAACCTGCAGTTCTACACAGGAATTGTACTCATTTACCGTAGCACTTAATTTGACCAAAAGACACTGTGAAATGACAATAGCTGGGATGCAGGAATGGTGGATAGGGATTTAATAGTAGGATGCTGTTGTCCAACCATGAATATCAGAGCCAGTGAGTACTTTTATTAAACATTTTCACAACTTTACGAAACAATAAATATTATTGTGGGTTGTTTAGACTCACAAATAGTGACAGCTCTATGTTTAATTCATAAATGAGAGACAAAGCTCATGCACATCAGTAATATTTTAACTATGTTTAGTTCTAAATCATTCAAATTCAGAAACAGCTGAACAGTTCTGAAATAAAATCCATGACATAACACTGAAGCATTTATCTATTCAGTTCAGTACCAGAAATTGACTTTCACATGAAAAACATCAAGCTTTAAGGTAAAATTTTCAAAAGTGCCCAAATGAATTAGAACCATTTCTTTTAAAGGTATTTAAGTTCCTAAAGCCAGAGAAACAAGCAAGTTACCTTTCTAATTGATTTCAACAGAAAATAGGTTCCTTTGTGAATCTCATTAGGTACATATTTGCATTTTGGGTCTCTAAATGCCACATAAATTTGCTATGATTCCAGTACTTGCAAAAGAAGTAGAATTTTCAAAGTCAGATTTTGGCTGAAGTATTTCTAATGTTAAAAAAGGAAAATAAATAAATAAAGCAGAATCAACTGAGTTAAGGGAATTTCCTTCTCCAGAACGACTTCTGATGCACAGAGCAGAAGAGCTGTGAGCATCTCAGAATAAGGTTTAGAAAACGAATACCACAAACTCCTGAACTAGAGCAGCACTGCTATGATAAAATCAGAGTACGTAGGGATAGAAAACTGCATTACATCTGAATGACTTCTGCAGCCCACAGTACTACATCCTCTGTTTTGACATGAATATTGGGAAGCACTGGCTGTTACACACAGAATTCCTGATGCTCTCCGTCTTTGTGTAAGACATACCCCATTACAGTGAAATGCAGTTCACCTTTATTACACTCCTGGAAGATTTATAGCCACATATAAGGTGGTTGTTGGCAGCAGGACTAAAGGCTTGAAGTAGAAAACTGATAGCTTGATCTACTATAGCTCACAGCTGCAAACAGCAGTGGTATTTTATAGTATTACAAATTTCTACTTTTCAAAGGATTCTTTGGAAGAAATGACTAAGAGGATAATTGTTCCATTGAACATACTGATACAACTGTGCCACCATGGGGAAGATGGCAGAAAGGCTGAGAAACTTGACCCGGTACCTTGCTTTCAGGCTGGCAAGGTGGGGGAGGAAGCTGCACGCTCCATCTTTGCAGTACATCAAAGACCCACCATGGCCCGCCACCCCTCCTCCCCCTCCTCTCACCTCCCCAAGAGCACACAGATCACAACACAAGGAGGTCAGTAACGTGTGGCCAAGAAGCCAGTCCAGGGAGAAGCCACTGAAAACGCCCTCACTTGACCACACTTCCCTGTGCACACTTGTATTCTGAGACCTCTCTGTTAGCTGGTGTTTAATCCTTTTAAAAAGTTGCCATAAAAGTTTTGTATCTTCATGACTGCAGTTGAGCCAAAATGCCTTACTACTCTGAAGTAAACACTGCTAGGGAAAGTCAACTAATTTTCAACCAAGCTTGCTGTCTCATTTTATACATTTAATACACACATAATGAATAATGGGCTTTATATTTAAAGATATCTATAATAAAATCACACATTTTGAGGAAGTAGTCATATTACCTAATTTATCTAATCCAACAGCCTGAATTAATAGTTTAACTAGAACTAGACACTCTACATTGCCACCGGCAGCTCTGCAGAAGGTAAAGGCTGCTGACTTGTTCATCTACCTTAGGTACACAATGTCACCCAAATTTAGATGAAAGGGATGCCCTCCAAAGCTGCTGCCTGGCTGCTATTACCTCATGCAAGAAACCTCATGTTCCTCCTCGCCACCACCTCTTCGTTTGTGGCTCTCAGCAGCAGATCAGTAGCAGCACTCCCACAAAGGTACAGATGTCCACACTATACCATTTCCATTACAGCCCCCTAAAATTCAGTTGATTTACTTGGCTTTTCTTCCATGCTTTAAATACTTCTAAAATATGCTTTATATCAGTTTCTCCACTCTCTTCAAATTTACCGTTTTGCAAACACCTTTAAAAAGCTGAACAGCAACTTTCAGTGCTAGGTTTGGGTCCTTCCACATTTAATTCCAATAGGTGTAAACATTTCAGTTTCTAGTTGGCAAGATCAAAATATGGCCAAGGGGCTTGTGATTTTCATGTTTTATATTTGTATTCACATTTTTATTTAGATTGTATATGAGCTGTCATAAATATTGTCAGTACAATGATTTTCTAGCCAGTAGCTGATCTAGCTAAAAAAGACCCATTTAAATGTTTAAGTATTGCCATTGTAACAAGAGATTCAGATTTGAAGACAGAAGCATAGTTCTCTATTCAACAGTACAAGTTTAGGTAGCACTTTATAAGAGCTCCTTTTCAGCTGCACATTTACATATAAAAATTATTTCTTTTCATAAAATTTTTCCATTTTCACGCTACCCAGGAGCACAAATCCAGTTTGGACTTGTATTGAGACATGCTTAGCTTGAGCCTCAGAAAGTTCATCACACTGTTTTCTGCTCTATAGAAACTCTGAAAAGATATAACATTCTGTTGTTTAAGGAATAGGTTTTATAGGAGGGGTAATTAAAAAAAAATTTAAAAAGTACTTCTGAGTCAAATAAATAAAATATTTTATTTTGATTTAGATTTTTTTTTTAACGTTAGAGGGTAACACTTTTCATAGCTGGCGTTTTAATCCTTTCTGCACACAAGTGCAAGTGAGAAGTATAGACAGTGGCTGCATCTACATTTCTGGGTAAGAACATTTTAACCTTCCTCATTTATTAATTGAGGGTCAGATCCAGCTATCAAAGCAGTCAGCTGAAAAACTCCCGTCAACTTTAGTGAGGGATCCTAAGGTCTTGTAAACTGCTGTGGTTGTTACAGACACCCGGACCTGCACCCTGCTTTTAGGCTTAACTTAATGTGCAGCAGTAGCTGTTCTGTACATGTTTTTCTCTCTATGTATATGAAGAAAAAAGGAACAGAAGATGCGAGTATCCTCATTTAAGCCAACAGAGAAGGATACCATAAAGAAGCACACACTGCTTAACATACAACCCAAATTTTCCTTAATTTCTCTCACTGACAGAAGTGACAGCTTAGCTTAACTAGTTACAGCTATATCCATAAGGGGAGTGGTCTGGTTTAACAAACTAAGAAGACAAGCCTTCTGGGTAGGAAATGTCTTATATCTTATTTTCTAAAGACAAGGTCTATTCAATCCAGTATATCACAGCACGAAGTTATACTCTTGTCAATTCCCAATCCAAACAAAAGCAAACTGAAATCTATGAATATTTTTAAGAATCAAAAGCAGGAAAAAAAATCTACCACGTCTGTCTTCCTCCAGCAAAACATTAATTTAATGAAGAAAGTCCTTGTAAAGGTTTGGGTTTTTTCTCTTAAAGCAATGTTTTCAACAGAAATCTATGCCGTATCATCTCTGAGACCTGTGCAGCTAACCCAGCAGAGGTCCAGCAAATTGAAGGATTTCCCATGGATTAATACCTGCATAAGGAAGAGCACTGGGATAAATAATCCTTTAGCGTTCTCTCTCAAAGTTTGCTCAGTCCCCTTTTCTGTTTCAGTTTCCTCTCTCATAACGCAGAAATTTAAACCTTTCAGAGCACGTGCTAACTGTGAAATAGGCACAAACTGCTCTGTTTATCCTCACTGGTTACATCCACATGAACTTGGTTTCAGACCATTTTACTCAAAAGGCACTCATTCTGAACCCGGCTTATTTCCCATTTCCGCTTGCATGAGAGTGATTAGGATCTCACCCATTTACACTACTGCTGCTTACAGCAACACTGAAATTAGCTCCCTGAACGTATGACATAAATGATGAGCTGGAGTGCACCTCATAAGATCCACTTGGCATAGGCAGGTGATGGAAAAATCCCTCCCTTTCTATTTGAAAGCATTACTTTCTTTAGGTACTCATGCTCAGCCATCTGAATCGAAGTATTAACCATCCGTTACATTTATTCTCCTAATCACTGCCCCATTCACTGGAGACACACTGTGGAAACACCCATTTGCTTACAAAGGGTCATAGTCAGTCTTCACCAAATAAATCCCCTCTCCAATTCTGCAAAGCTGGCAGCACAGCAGAATGCCTGGAGTTTCCCTTGCACAACATCTTTAGAAGAGCAGGAGCTCTTTAATGGCTACAAAATGTCTTCCTGCAGGAAAAGAGCCTTTGATGAACAAAGCCTATGAGAAGCACACGCCCTGACCGAAAGGTGTTGACCCTCATTACAAAGGGCACATCCGGAAGGCGTTCAGCCTCACACCAGGCGTGCTGACAGACCAAACTAAAATTTAGGGTGGTATTATGGCATCGCATATAACCAGAAGAGCAAAACACTGGGAAGGAATCATGAAAACCGTAAAATCCGACACTGCAGGCTACCTGTTGGCACAGTTGGTTCTAACACACAAATATAACTCCTCTCACTGACAGAAACCTATAACTCCTATAACTTTCTAGATGTGGCAGAAACCCCTGGGTACTGTTTCCTTTGAAACTAAATAGTTATTTTTCTGTGTAGATGGGGAAGATCAATAGCTACATGATTTTAAAACCACTTTGTGGGTATTTTTTGTAAGATCAGCCAGATCCGTTTACTCTAGTGCTTGAACAACTGCCAAAGACTTGTAAAAACACTCATGAATCCCAGTATTTTCATTAATTAGGACACAAATGACTCTGCAGATTTATACCATAGGTTCTTCAAATGAAAATTCACCACCTGCTATTCAAGTCAACTAGGAAGGAAATGGAAAAAATAACCCATATTTTAGGCAACCATTTAAGGAGGACTAGCCATAAACAGCAAACAGCTCATGAACAAACCATTCCAAACTGTATTTGCACAAACTGATTGCCAAATAGAAAACTACAAATGAATCTGAATCAGTTTGGAAATCATTCATGTATTAAAATTAAAAGTATTTTTGCAGCAAATCTTAGGAGTCACCACGAGGAAGCAAAATTAAAACCAAACATAGGAAGATTTTGGACATGGACTAGCATATCGCCTCAGTTGCTGTCTAGGGCAACTTCAGCATGAGATGGCTTCATTACAGTATTTTCTTCACAAGATACACCAAACAACTAAGGTCACTGTATTTTCCCTTTCCAAAGTCCTCTTACCTAGCACAGACCATAAGTTGTTTTTTTAAGATTGACTTCAATGGTGAACACTCAAGACAGCACAGTACCAGCCAGAAGTATCACTTCTACCAGTAATATATGTAATATCCTATTCGCAGGCTACGTGAACAAATTAAAGGGTGTGTGTATTGAAATTCGTATCCCCTTAAGACATCTACACTGTGGACACCAGAGCACATCACGCTTTAGAGTCACTCAAAAGCCACAGGCTCTACAGCAGGCAGCTCATCTGACCCAAACCAGAAGCCTACTTCAGGCTGAGATGCCTCACCCTGGACGTGTCCAATTCCTTCCATTGCCTGCCAAAGGCATCTAAATGCCTTGTGCATCGTACACAGTTACTCTTATCCAGCTTAACCTCAGCTTCAGTGCCTTTGGAGCACAATCATCCTTCTTTCTAGTCTTACTCAGTAAGTCCTGATCTCTAACCTTTCCACATGTTCTGAGCTCCTGCCGGAGAGACTCGTTCCTCAGTGTTGCAGTGTCTCATTAATTCTGCTAATGCCAGCAAGCATCGCTGGCATGAGGCCTGCCTACCTACCCTAGGGATATTTGCTGGTAACTGGTCAGAAGTTACTTCACTTTGTTTTCTGATTCTTGCAAAGTGGAGCATGACAGCTGGCTATTTTCCAGCAGTGTAACAAGTATAAACTTGTAAAGGCTGTTTCAGAAAAAAAAGATAAAAAGAAAAAAACCCCCCACATTTAGGTGTTCTGATGGTTCCACACTCTCAAGTTTTTACAGTGCTTGACCTTTTAAGTAACCTCAGATAAGAAATTAAATATTCTTTAAGGTGTTAAAATAACTTCAAATGCTAGACTTTTTTTCTTTTTTTTCTTTTTTTTCTTTTTTTTTTCTTTTTCTTTTTTTTTGGTAAAAATAACATACCATTGCTTCCAATCTTTTTTTTTAACATTATTCTTTGTTTAACTTTTCTTTAATGGAATTTGTTTCTAGATCAGCTTTGGCCTTTAAACTGTGTACTTCTGTGATCTCTCCAGCTATGGTGTGGGGTCGGTTTTTTTGGTTTTGGGGTTTGGGTTTTTTTTTGGTAGTGGTTTTGCAACCAGTTAAAAAACTACAGCAAATCTTTCTCTGAAACAGTATGTCACGTACTCCAGACACCGTGACCCTAGTCAATCTCTTTTTCCCTATTGGTGCCAGTGAATGGACGTGTGACAACCAGGAACTGTCTATGACCCATTTACAAAATGGATTTGCCATCAAACCCAAAGAAGTTTAACTTATTTGCACATTGCCTGGTATTTTGGATTGTAAAGTGCAAGTAACTAAGCATAACTTCAAAAGCATAACCCAGCATTTCTCATACTATCCAGCAACAGGCTTATTCTGTGGTGCAGGAGTCAAGCACAGATGTATGGTCATTACTTATTGAGTCTTCCATTACTTATTTAGTCTTTGCATTTTTACTTTGGGGTGGTATTGCCTGGGACTAAGGTAGGCTTGAGAGGCAGTAGGACAGCAGTTGTGTAGATGTGCCTGTGCAACTCCCGTGTACTGGGGGCTTCTCTACGCCGGTTCCAAGCAAGTCCCTTCCTGAGCTGTGCTGGGGTTCAAAGCACAGCAGTTGTGACAAGGCGTGCTGGTCCCAAATGCTCCCACCTAGCTAGCAATCTTCTTCCACTGTCTTCTTTCCGAAGTTTAAGGACTCACACGTCTGACACATCTAGACTCAATCACTGTTATTTATGGTTATCGGACAATGGATACACCAGAGTCTATAGCCTGTGAGGAGTGTAGCTGCCTGCCTCCTAGGTAGGATGCGCCACTTGGCAGACATCTTCCCAGTGCTGAGTTCCATCTGATTGTTCCTACTCCAATTCCTGCTCTGAAACAAAGCCTTGATCTTAATCTTGAAACACATCAACTGCAAATGAAGATAGCTATATTGGTGATCACATATGTATTGCTGACTCTTTAATATTAACCTGTTCCTCTGGAAAAATTGCAAAATACCAGGTGAAAGGAGACGGACAAAGATAAAATGCTTTCATGTCAAAAGGAGTCAGCTACATAAAATGGACCCATAGCAGTGATGAAGTACTCTGATTCCACATGTCCAGAAGCTCAGAAACTGGCCATTTCCAGCATCACCTTTTAGATCCACCTCTTCAACATATTTCCACAGTATGACTGATGGCCTGACTACAAAAAATCATTACACCCGTAGCCAGAGCTTTCTTGCTTGGGGCGGGGGGAGAGATGAAGACTGGATAATTTATTGCAATTCATAAAAGGCCTGTACAGTGAGTTCACATTTACTTGGAAAACACTTAGGCCCAGAACTTCAGAGGTACTCAGGTGCTTAACCGGGAATTAGATGATTTTGTGAATCTGGGCCTCAGTTACTATGGTGACAGAGACTATGGCAAACACTCGTACATAAATAGGCTTTATTTCATCAAGGGTTGCTTTTGTCTGGAAACGGCTTTAGATGAAGATGTTAATCTGAAATCACCTCAGTCTGCTTTCGAAATACGGAGGGCTTATGTAAATCTATTCATGCATTTCAACAGCATTTTACTTTACATAGCATAGGTATCTCAGGCAAATTAGACAAATCCTCAACAGCAGTTTGTACTTCCCCTTGCTCTGGTGAAAAGCCACAAGAGTGAAGTCTGGAAGACTGCTGGCCACCGTTTATTTGCCATTTGTTTTTCATGTGGTGTGATGGCCCACCTCAGCATCGCAGCATAGCTCTGATTTTGCTTTTTAGGAAAAACATTGAAGCATTTCACACAAAACCGCAAAAACTTCCTATCAGTATGAAGGGCAGCGGCAATACTATGAAGAGCAGAGCCAGTAATCCTTGGCACATGAGTTCTTGAAACCTGCAGGACCCTCATACTTTGGTAAAACAGTGGACTATTGTCGTGGTTTAACCCCAGCCGGTAACTCAATACCACGCAGCCACTCGCTCACTCCCTGCCTTCCCTCCCCAGTGGGATGGGAAGGAGAATCGGAAAGAAAGGAAAACTCATGGGTTGAGATAAAAACAGATCACCAGGACAGCAAAGAAAAAGATAATAATAATAATTATACTATATATTAATAATGATAATAATAATAAAATATAATGATAATAGAATATACAAAACAAACAATGCATAATTTCTCACCACCCAACAACCCAATGACCAATACAGCCCGTCCCAAGCAGCAATCATGGAGTGAAACCGAGAGCTATCCTGGAATGATCCCAAACAGCGATCTTGGAACAGCAATTTCCCAAGCAGTGATCTCAGAAATGAAGTTCCAGAGAGACTGAGCAAGGGAACGAACAGCTGAATGAATGAACGAACGAATGAACGAAAGCATGAACGAAC
Source organism: Phoenicopterus ruber ruber (assembly GCA_009819775.1). Classification (NCBI taxonomy): domain Eukaryota; kingdom Metazoa; phylum Chordata; class Aves; order Phoenicopteriformes; family Phoenicopteridae; genus Phoenicopterus; species Phoenicopterus ruber. Next base: position 98,348,974 of record CM020216.1, read on the forward strand.
AGTGCCCAGCCCACTGGCCGAGCTCCACTTATATTCTGTGCATGACGTCTATGGTACGGAATATTTTCTTTGGCCAGTTTGGGTCAACTATACTGGCTATACTCCTCACAGCTTTTTGCACCTGCACATTAGCAAAACCTGGGAAGCTGGAAAAAGTCCTTGGTCTCTGAGCAGCAAGTAATAACATCAGTGTATTATCAACATTCTTCACATACCAAATCCCATACTAAATCCAAAACACAGTAGCTACTGGGAAGAAAATTAGCTCCATCCCAGCCGAAACCAGGACAACTACCCAATCACTTGTGAGTTAGAAATAACATGATACCATGAATGTTAGTGAAACCATACTGGTGACCATAATTACAGAAATACTCAAGAGTGAAAGGCTTTTCTGCTTGTTTGTTGAGCTGACCAAAGGATTCTCGGTGTCAGTGTGCACTCGCTGCATGCTCTTTGCACTGAGCCACATTCTTGTTTTGGGTCAAACAGCCCCAAGATTTCCCAGAAATTATGAATGGATGTTTGCTCACGTGGGAAACATCATTTCTGCCTGTCAAATCGCTCTTCATTCACTTTAAATCCTGACAACTGTGCTGCCAGTGCTCCTGGCAGTTGAGGGAGAAACTGTTCTACACATGATGGATGCAACGAGGTATAAATGACTGTTGAGGGATACTCTTGGCTTGCCTTAAAACAGAACTGGGTTGCAATCTACGACAAACACATCAGGGAACAAGGAACAACAAAAGCATTTTAAGGAGCTCGCAAGCGGCATTTTTAGAATCATAAAATGAAAGCAGCTTAGAGGGAACTTAAAACAACTTAAAACCCATAGCATCACAAAACCTCCATATAAATGCCATTGCCTTACTAATTAAACAGAAAATATTAATCAAACTCAGGAATCAGCCACCGCATATGTGAGAGGGAGCTAAGAGAAATATTTTGTAACTTGCTGCAATCCTTCCCATATTATCTGAGGATCATTCTGTTCAAAACAAAATGGACATGGAAATTATAAACTGCAAGTAAGTAATGCAGTTTAAAGTGTCCCATTAGTTAATTCTGATATAAATTAAAACTGCTATTGATTAGAAAGTTCACCCCAGAGGATGTATGTTAAGTAACCTTTCCTTTTTGCAATTTGTGCTGCCTGGCAGCAGCAAACCTCATGAAATCAAAAGTAACTAAAAAGTATACTAACAACCATAATTTCCTATAATCCTTCTACACTGCGTCCTCATCTTGTAGAACTGCTAAGCAGAAAATCCGAGCCAGAAAATGTAGTAGCTGCCTTGGTTTCTCTTTTTCTCACTATCTAGCTCCTAGGAGATAGAAATGTGACCCAAGAGGCCAGGAAATCCAGATGTGAGATGGCCAGTCCGTATGCGGGAATAGACACCAATGCCCCATATATTCTCGGAAAGATTCAGAATAGCAAATTCATCATTGCGGTGAACCACTCCAACCTCACTAAAGCCAATTACAACAGGTAAGGAGCAATACTTACGAACCTCTTTCTGACTTCCCAAGAATGCCACCCTGCATAGCAAAGCCACAAAAAAAAAAAAACAGGTCAGGGAAAGATTCTCAAATTGAGCAGAAGACTACTCACACACATAGGATATTGCCATACACAGGATGGCATACCCTGCTCAGCTGAAACAAAACACTCAGCATCTTGTGGGAAGAGACACACAGATCACACCTTCAAAACAGTGATAAAGTTGACTTTTATAAGTTCAAGATTTTTTACAGAATAAAACCAGAAAAACCAGGATGGAAAAACCTCATCATGTTTAACTTCTTTGAAGGGTTATTTTAGATGGGATGATCAACAGTTAAGAACATTTGCAAAATTCCTCTTTCTGATTCAGGTATCAAGGACCTTAGAAAAACAAAAGAAAGTAACATGTTGCAGCTGACAACTGAAATCTGCATTGTAGTCTTTCAGTACTCGAGTTGGCAGCTACGTGTGTCGAGCTAGAAAAGCAGGAAACCTCATTCTTCTTGATTACATGTATATACCCAGAAATTGCCAAATTCAGATTTGGCTAACTTCACAATACTGTCCATGTCATGCACCAACAAAAATTTTGTTCCTCATTACAAGATTTCTTAAATTTTGTTGTTGTTGAGAGAAGGGGTTAATTATTCTTGATATTATTGGTAAATTTGCAGTCATTGCAGCAGAACTAATAGTTGTGACAACACTGATGCAATTCCTACCAGTGTATGCATGTGTAGGGGCACATGTGTTGTTACATACTCACAGCTGCATAAAAGGAAGCCCTCTACCCTTGATTAACTTTCAAGGAAAAATATGGTCTAGAATTTATTGCTGCTGGGATCTAAAAGTCCTGAAAGTGTATTCAAGCTAAAACAAAAGACTGGGTACATTCATGCATTACCTTGTACAGTGATGAAACCCTTTTGGGAAAAATGTAATTGAGTGAATAAATCTTACACTAGACATGGATTTAACCTCTAACCCTCTTGCATTAGTGAATCTAAGCATCCTACAAATTCATCAAAATTGGAAAGCTTTATTAATGGTTGAAAAAAAATATATTCCACAATATATTGCAACAGCCTCTGTGTTACTCTGCAGCATCACATTACAATAGGCTAGCTGTTGTGAAAGTGCTCTCTTCTCAAATACAAACCAGATGGGATGTGAGCAGTAAGATCTGATCAAAGATTTAGAGATCCACCAAAGCTGTCCTCCACAGCCCTGGGCTCAAATTCCAGCAGGATCAAGTCAGATTTCATACCCACGAATTCCAAGACGCGGAATACATACATATTCATACTCATACAACAGAATTCCAAGATGTTTACTTTACAAAGGTTTTTCAGACAAAATCTATTGCCTTTTCTGCTCTGTGTACTTTTTAACTCTACCTATCATGATTTCAGCACTATTTCTGAAGATTTGTTACACCTCCAATGGTTTGATATTAGCTTTGGTTACATCTAATATCACGAGGAGTAGAATGAAAAGTGCAGAACATATTTGATGAATATTTATTCAGAGTTCTAAAGACATTCATGATATGTATGCCTGTGCCCTTTGTGCATTGCTTTCTGCAAACATCCCAGCAAATGTACAGCGAGTATGAACGATTACAGAATGTTCTAGGAAAGTAAATACTGAATTTGTAATTGTACACTAGAAATCTGATTCTAAGGGCTATGTTCTAAAAGTGAAAGGCAGAAGCTTAACACGCACCCCATGTCTCATCAAATGGTTCAAATTTTGAATTGCAAGATCTCAAAATGAAGTGCTGGCAAACATTCCATCCAACAAGGATGTCAGCAGAAAATATTTGGTGAATAACAAACCACACTGAAGAACAGTTTAATTTTTATGGGCAATTTCCAGAGTAAGAGATATGAAATTCACAGAATAAATAATTATGTTCTTTGCCCAGCTCACTGACACCAGCTCACTAGGAACTTGTCCAGAAAGGACACCAAAAAGAAACTTTTATGCAGAAGGCATATTTAAAAGACAATTAAATCCCAGAGGGATGTGTGAAAGTCCATCGTACTGCCGTACATATTTTTAGCTATTACAATTTCAGATTTCATTAAGTGTTTGTTCGGTGTCACAGGGCAGCAGGAGATAAGTGCTCTGGTGTATCATTTCATACTTTTTTATCATCTGTCTAGACCATCTGGCTGCAAGTCAACACTGCATGCCCCTAAAACAACAGTAGATGCATGAATTGTCAAGGAACACTATCAAAGTTAGTTACCTGTGAGTATTAGCAGAAGGAGACAGAAACAGTAAGTGGTCCACTATAAAAAGCAGAAGGGCTCTTTCCAAATGTACTTTGCTTGTGATTCAAAAACAATTAAATGTGATGGGTACAAGATATTTTATATTGTTGCTGCTTATTCATATTATAGATCTATTGGGATCTTTGTCATTGTGCATGGTTTTTAACAAGTTTTTGAAAAGGGCAAGAATTGCATACATATTTTCAAACCTACAGTTTAATTCTTGTATCACCTTGCCTTTTGAAACTCTGCCATTCCCTTGCATAACAGTATTATCATAGCAATATAAAAATAAAGGTATTGTGACAGCCTGTTGCACAAAACCTTCAGGGAAAGCAAATACCTTTACTTAGCCGAAATTATTAGGCAAAACCTTGCTCTGTTGAGATTGGGCGGCCATCAGTCAGGCTTTCATTCAAGATGTGTGGACGTTTTCCACTAAGCCAGTGCTCATCACAATATCTTTGACACTGCATGTACAGCTACAAGTCTGCATGGCTCAGAGTAGCCTTGGCCACTTTACTTCTGGGTGCTTAACTCTTGCTACTCATTAGAGAACTGCTATCAGGCGGACCAGCAAAGGGTGAGAACTAGGAATCAGCACTCAGTGATTCACTCACCTGTCTTTTACAATATTGTTTAGAGCACTGCCGCTATAGAAAGATTGCTGAGACTTCAGTACATTCTGGTTAGGTTCCTACAGGTAGAGGAAGGAACCTAAAAAAGCCCCTACTTTGTGCCCCTGAATTTTTCTGTTCTAAAAGAACCTAGCAGTATTTTTGTTCATCTTTTCATTCCCACTAGCCAAAATCAAAGAAGTTATCTTTACAACAAAACAGCTCCCTCTCAGCAGACACCAGAAGCACTTAGCGGACATGCCCATTCCAGGGTGTAGCACTTCCCAGGGAGCTCCCAAGGTTAAAGGGGTGTTTCTGCATGCTACCATGAGCTGGGCAATTTCTGTACGCTACTGAGACATCCCTCTAAACCATTTACTCCTGCTGAAACAACCACCACCATTTTTAGTGTACTCACTGTACATTTTGGTTAGAGGTCCACTTATATCAAAGTGTCACATTGCTTGTAGCAATCCAGACACAAGAGCTTAACAAAACAATATGAAAGATATAAAGCTCTGTTTATACTTATTGCTAAGGTACTGCTTCAAATTTATGTAGGGATGCACTACTGCTGATATCCCCCCTTTGTACCATGTAAAGAACTTCATATAGCTCTCTGAATACCTCTCTGAAAGCAGAACACCCACAATGCTTGGTTATAAAGCAGATTCTGCTGCAGCGTGTCAGTTTTTCATCTGACAGATGTTGGGCAGGTTCTCCAATTCTCTGCATACAGCCACTGATTGATTTGTTTCTTTTCTTGAAACAGGAAGGTTACTGCTTCCTCTGCTGCTGTCTTCCCCTCCTCCCTCCCATTTGGCAGCTATTACATAAAACTCCTGCAGCAACAGCTATCACTTCAAATCCTGTCTATTTTTCACTGGAAGCAGCAGATGTACCCATAACACTTCACTAAAGTTAGTAAGGGAGTGTTGACATGACATATCTGTACTACCAGATCACTGCAGATTTATTGGGTGCTTAAGCCTCGGTTCAGGAGAGTATTTAAGCATGTCTTTAACTCTTGACACTTACCCATTGTTTTCAATTTGTCTACAATTACATACATACCTAAAAAGCTTCTTGAACTGAGACATTACACAATAAGCATCACACATTCATCATTCTTCCTCAACCCCCCAAAATTATTCAAATATCTTAAATGTCATAACAATTTTATAAGCAACTCAATATTTCTTTATTCAATGTTGAGCCACACTGATTATTTTTGTTTAACCACAGGTCAAGCAGCAAAAGGAAAGTAGACTGTCACTCCTCTTACTGCCAGCAGGCTGGCAGTAAAGGGTGAGATGTTGAGCAAAATTGTCATGGTTTTTGGCGTAGCCTTTTTTGTTTCTTTCTTTCTTTGCATGACTTCCCTGTTGTGGAGGTATCTAAGAAACACAGATACAGAGATTCAAGATTAGAAAAGCTACTTTGCTTATAATATTCCTTCAATTTGCAGTGCAGATATCTTCTAAGATCTCTGTGCCTACACATTTCTTTAAATGTAACTTTCAAGGTTATTTTTTATCAAAATAATGCCATTTACCGAATTCTAATAATAATATTTCTATATCTTATATTATATTATTTCTATATTTTATATTATAAATAATGTAAAATATTATAACAATACAATTTTTATATTATTGCACTTTTAGTGCAAGTTTTTTGAAAACTGTAACTGTTTCCATTGTCCCATTGTCTTCACGCTTCATCTAACATATGACTGTAAGATTAACAGCTAAGGACCAAGCTTAAAAAAACCCACCCCCAAAACCATCTCCCAAAATCTCACTTCTGCTCAGAAACTGGTAGTACAGACACACACCTGGTCATTGTTGTTGTTTAATTATTTTCATTCTTCTAACACACAAGAAGCTCTGCTCACCCACAGGATCCCACTGTGAGAGATGCCGTATGTGCACAGTACAAACTAAATTCCCCAAAGAACTTGGGGTGGCTCTGATCTCCTTCCAATTCCCACGAAAGCCTGTGTATGCTGCAGAATCACCAAGGTTTACAGCAGAGCCTTGAAAAACACTTTACAACTAGGCAGACTGCACGAAGCAAAATCAAACAGAAATCTTGTTTTGCTTAGATACATGTCTGTGTGCATGCACACAGACAAAAAATACTTTAAGCTAGGGAGAAACACATGTAAATAAAAAGAAAATTACTCCAGAATATTTATAGAGCTTTACAAGATCTGAAAAGCTATGCAAAGGAACAGAGCTTCTGTGTGCTCCCTAGACAAAGCTAATTGACTGATGATTTAAGAGAAAGAAAACGCTTACACTCTTGTGATATCTACTTGATTCAGTGCATAAGACTTCATACGGACACATGGAGATCATTTGCGGCTTTATTGTCCTTATTGTTCTCATGAGGATTAAGCTTATTGTTATTCTTAGATATTTCTCAGCAACATCAGAAAGGAAGAAAAAAAATATACATCTGCTACAAAGTTGCATTCCTTTATGATCAACAGAGGTACTATTATTTCATTCTGAACGGGAAACCAGAGGTTTGCTTTTAAGTCATGATATATAGGTGCTAAAAATGTTTATTTATTTTGTACAAAAAGCCAATAAGCATTTTTACCTAATCTATTGAGTAACGACTGAACAATCAGCGAATTCAACAAGTTAGTGATCTTTTCTCCCCTTGATCTCTCTTTTCCCATTGTGCTTTGGCAGAATATTTGGTAACTGGTGGTCAAAAACCCAGGTCAGAAAAATACAAGCATTACAATGGATTCGCACATATTCTGTTGCTCTTGTTCTATTGCTCTCGTATATCCACTGTTATCTACAGCAATCAAAGTACGCTGCACTTCGGTCCTTTGCTATTCTTAGAAAGCTACAATCTGAAGTCCTTACACAGGCTAAACTGCCTTTTCTCTGCATGGGTGGTAACATTTAGGCATTTATGCTATTGAGGGTCACATGCCAGATCCTGCAAATTGACACTCTTGCTAGCAATTCCACTAAATTTGTGCCAAATAAAGACCGCTAAGATAAGAAAAAGTTGGCAAGTGCAAGCATTTATTTCTCTTAGGTTTTGTCCCAAAAAAATTACCAGTATTATTTCACTTCAAACATTTCTTTCCACTAAGTCTTTTGAAAAAAAATTCAATCAATCAATCAATCAATCACTGCTTTGAATCCCTCTGAGCTTGAGCTAAAGTACATTTACACAACTTACTATAATGTTCCAAGGCATGCCTGTTTCTCTCTGCCCACAAGGGCAAAGTTTCTAATATAACACATCTTCCTTAGCATGCTCTCCTCTGCCTTTGGCATGACTCCCTTGTCCCACTCCCCACTATTCTGAATTCTACTGCAAGAAACAGTTTCCTCCTTACAGCACTTTGAACAACTCATTGCCCCCGAGTAGCTCTCTCCCGTCTCGACCGAACCAAAAAGGGTGTTTTGTTCTCAAGGCTCATTGTGGTCTTCTCACTTAACACTTCTCATCCACTGCCAAGGTTTTGACTCTGGATTCTGTGCCACAAACCGCACCACTTTCTCATTAATTTTCAAATGTTCCCATTTCTGCTCTAAAAAAGCTTGTAGCAAACATCTGTTAGCGGAATATTCACTTATGGATATTTGATTACAAGCCCCCCTTGTTGCGTTCCACCCCTGCCACTCCTCAGAATAAATATTCTTCTAGCAAGTGGGACACTGGCACTGTTACTTCTCATGCTGATCTCTCTTGTCTACTGGGTCTATTATGCTCCTGTAAACATCTGCGACCACCTGCGTTCTCTGTTCTTAAACCTAGACAATAAATTTTTCAAGGAAGTGACTATCTTCCCCAGACACTACCTAACACACCAAGTACCACAGTATGCATCAGGTATTTTATGCACTGTCAGAGCACAAATAAAAAGAGATGTATGGTAAACATTTGTACCCTAAATGTTTGAATGCAATCCAAAATGCACATAAAACATGAAGATTTTGGATGCCTGATTTGGTAGCACCTCTGAAATTCAGGCTCAAGCAACATACCTCTAGCACCTACTAATGTTGATAACAGCTTAACACATTTAAATGTTTTTTAATCCATAACTGATTATTGATTTTACTTTAACTGATAATTTTATTGAAGTGATTCACCCAAGAAACCACAGAGGATGTGTGAAAATGCAGATCTCCTCTCTTCAAATTTTTAGATAAAGCCTGCTTCTGTCAGCAGTTGAATCTGAAATGTTTCATGATCAGCATGATGCTAAAGAGGTACTTACGAGTACCCACAAAAGAAAATAAAACCTTTATATGTGAAAGCTATCCGGAGACCTATAATATTTTTTAAACCATGAAACTTAGCTACATCATCTACTCTTTGCTCTCAATGTCACAAAGCGAGAGAGTATACTAATGGGCATAGCCAGAAACTACTAAGATAAATTATTATAAAAGAATTTGACATTAATAAAACAGGAGTAACTGACCAAAAACCACACATACACATACAAAAGGAAAAGGTTCAATAAAGAAGCTTCATTTTGAAATTACAGCATAGTGGTTTCAAGTGATGTATTGTTTTCTTTGTAAGTAACAAATTGTACTGCTAAAATAAGACATCCACAGGGAAAAAGAAGCTTACTAATGATAAATTATTGTAATATAAAAGCAACCAGATTAAAAGAATACTCCATTAAAAGATACACTTTTTTTTCTGATAAGACAAAAATGCCATCAGAAGAAACATTCTACAGTACACAGAAAGCCATCTCTTCCAAGAAGCCTCTGAAATGCTAAGCTATTATTTCTAGATACCAAATGTAATTAAAGTACAACCACTTTAAGTGCAGTCTAAGATGGATTAATCAATAATGCATCAACCCCATGCTCAAAATAGCAGGTCACTGTCACCAGGGATTAGCGGGTATCACATCTGGGAAAAAGTGAGCACAGAACATTTACAATTCACCGAATATATGACGGACCAAACTCCACAGCCTTTACACATTCCAGGGTCAGGCAATTCTCGTAGGAGAATAACTGAGCACTTTGTTGCTGAGTGAGGCCAGGGTAGTTCTGCCAAACTTAAGTAGTTAACCAGCTCCTACCACGGGGGGTTGGTTAGCTCTATAAAGCTTTAGTAATCAAGTAGCATTCCCTTTCAGATAAAGATATAAATCTACAAAAGGGAATATGAGCCACCAGGATGCCCTGGCAGCCAAGAAGGCAAGCAGCGTCCTGGCCTGGATTACCAGAAGCATAGTCCATCATCCTCCTCTACTAAGCGATCATTAAGACCACATCAGGAGTACTGCAGTTTTGGGCCCCCAGCACAGGAAGGACGATGATCAAATGCAGCTAGTTCAGCGGAGGGATATCAAGGTGGAGCACGTGCCCCACAGGGAGAGGTTTTTAGCCTGGAAAAGTAAAGGCTTTGGTGGGATCTAATAGCAGCCTTCCACTGCCTGTGAGGAGGTCATCAAGAAGACAGAGCCAGGCTCTTCCCAGTGGTGCAGCAGGAGGATGTGGGGCAAAAGATATCAAATGAAACAAGAGAGGATCCAACTGGATAGAAGAAAAAGCTTTTTCACCGTGAGGACAGTAAAGCAATGAAACAGGCTGTTGAGAGGGATTGTGCAGTCTGGAGTTCTTGGAAGTTTTCAAACAGGTATGGCTTTCAAGAACTGCATAAAGCCCTGAGCAACCTGGTTTTATAGCTGACCCACCTTCAAGCGGGAGGTTGGACTAGAGGGCTCCTGAGATCCCTTCCAATCTGAACTAACCTGTGATCTTATGATTCTAATAAAAAGTAAGCATAAGGTTTCTTCATTTCCTCCTTAGTTCTTCCTCCTCAGTGCAGATCCCATTCTTTTCACCATGTACCAAACACCTTCTCCTTCCATTCTTCAGTTAAGGTTCTCTACATTTAAAGCACAAGGGGTGATTGATATCTTTGTCTGTTTTCTTTTGCACTTTACAGAAACAAGAAAGCAAGAAGTAGAGAAAAAATGCCTCCCAATGCAGACACTGCTTTCCTCTTTGCAAGTGTGAAAACTGGTTTGATATATGCCATACAACAAGAAAAATAAAAATAGTTGTCTTAAATAATTAAGAACCTGAAGTCTGGCTACTAACTCCAACTGGATGTGCTGCTGTGTTTTTTTCAAAGCTAACTGATAGTGCAAGCACGCAAAACAATTTCAATATTTAGAAAAAGACCGGTCAGATTCTTGACACCCACTCACACATATGCCTGTTATATGATATGAAGAAAGCACAATAATGCAGATCAGAAGAACAGATAATTTTACTCACAATTCATACTAGCAAAGGGAATAATAAATTGTGTTCATGTAGGGGGCGAAGTACTTGTGGACAAAAAGCTGAAGTGACTTAGAAGAGCTTGAAGTCTCTGGCACCATGGGTATAGCCAAACCACTTGTCTAAAAATATTTAGGTTACCAGAACATAAAACAAGTCAGAAATTAAAAACAAAACCAAAAGCCAAACACCTCCATGCTGTTCTTCTTTGTGTTTGTGTAATTAAAAAATAAAGCCTGCTTAAAAAAAAAAAAAAAAATCTATTCTGAACAGGAGTTAAACCTGTGCCTAGTTTTAAATGTGGGCTTGCGTCCCACTGAAGCAGAGGCTTGAGATTTTAGCTGATGCTTATGTGTTATCCCAGACAGCAACAGATAAAAGAAATTATTTTCTGGAGTGGAGGCCTGACACCATTTACCAGAAGGGAAGTTTAAGCAGGCTAACAGCAGCTCATTAAAATCTGTCCATAGCTGCGTGGGTCTTTCTGGCATCTACCACCAGGGCTACCTGCAAGTCCTACAGGAGAAAAGAGAAGGCAGAAAAAAGGCCCGTGGATCTAGTCTTCCACTGGTGCCTTCCAAAACAAAGCATTTAAAATCATAATTCACTTTCGCTTTCTGTCCACCTCCTTCCTTTCTGATGGCTTCAGCTCTGTCTGCCAAGTACAAAATCCAAGGAAGAGTTTGGAATGAAGTTTGCTATGGCCTGAGTGAGTATATCTTTCTTTGTCAGTCAGTCCTTCAGAGGAAATCATTATTTTGAACTAATAAAACAATGAAGAAAATATGGTACCAATCCATATTTTGTATAGTAGCTTTTTAATGTATTTTTTCTCAGTTTTCCAGATTTCATTGTATCACCTTTGTGTATGAATATTAGATTTATGCTTGTAAAAATTTGAATGCAGATATAAAAACCATGGTAATTTTACATGTGCAAGATGAGGAGTTCTGGTAGTAAGTGAATTTTTAAATACAGACCATTACAGATTTGCAGAAGCCAGAAGGGCTTGTCGCTTTGTGTAGTTTGCGGACAGATTAAAAGTTTGCATCCTAATCAGCCTCTGCTATATAATTTTTATGTTTTTTAGCCATTTTCCAAGGAAAAAAAATGGATGTTTTTACTGCACTTTGCATAGCTTTTTGTGAAACAGCTTATCAGTAGGCATGATTGACTGAATTGGCTTGTTGCTGCTCAAACAAACTGAGAATGCACTTCGCTTATTTTAACTCCTAATACCACTCAAAAATTTCCTGGCTAATTATACTTCTGCAAATGTAGAAAACCCACATGCAGAGTTCTAAAGACGTTAAGTTGCAGTTTTATTGCACTGATGGCTTATTGATTAGGGAAATGTTTTACACATACAAAACCAGCAAAAAACCTCTGTATCTGCGTATAGGAGAGAGTTCTACAAGACATATAGTATGTTCTTTTAATATGACTACGAGGGAAGCAGTCAAGAAAATAGCAAGGTATATTAAGGAAAACATTACAAACGATGGCACATGAAGAGATTTTTTTGAAAAAATGTCTAGAGCAAACACCACGTATTGTTAATTTCCAAGTCAGCTCCAGCTTATAGCTCAGACAGTTGCACAATCACTAGGAAAAAGCACTTTGATCAAGGAATCTACTTTTTATTTAAGGAATTCAATCAATGAAGTATTTACATGTGTTTAAACATGTCAGTTTTCAGATTCATAAATTTTATCTAAGTGCAGGATCACTATAAATGGAAATCATGTGGGTCCAGTCCTCAGATAGAGCAAGTCAAGCACAAGTTGTTGGGAATAATCCCTGCTGAAAGCAGGCACTGACATCGGTTGAGGATGCAGCTTTGGTTTTCACGGGTAAGCAAGAAGCAGAGGGATTCTGGAAGCATCCTCGTTATGAGGATGATTTATGAAACAACCCTATTAGTGCAGGGTAAGCTGTGTCTTCTCAGCTTCAAGAAAGCTTGACTCAAGAAGACAGTTTAGTTGTACACATTTTTACATTTTCATTATATTATTTATCTTTTCACTAAGTCAAAGAAATTTTCTACGCTTACAGAGACATCTTGACATTGCAATAAAGTCCAAAACACTAAAAGCCTCCCTCAATTTCACCTTGGGATGGAGTGGGGTAAACCACTAAATATTTCTCCAAGGGCTTTGGGAGCTAGACTTGCTAGGAGATACCGGAATATAGGATCTCACGGAAAATTTCAGCACAGAGAAGCAACATCTCTTTTTCTAGCAACTTTGGCTGTGTAGTGTATACCAAAGATGTGTGCTTATGTACAAAGGTGATGTTAATGCCACCAAAAGGCTGTGTTAACAACAACATGCTTTGGATAGTAACATGTTAGAAGTTTAAAATCATGAAGCCCTATTCCACTGTCTTCTGTTGTAGCTTACCTATAATCAGCACCTCTACTTACCCATGTTTAACTAATTGGTAGTCTTATTCAGAAATGTCAGCAAGAAATATGATTACTTGAAAGGAAGTACATTTGTATAACATTAAATCAACAGCTAATTAATGTAGCAAATAACCACTGCATTTTCATTATAATCATGTAATCATTCTAAGTGTATTGGTTATAGCAACCGTCAATTTTATTACACAGATATATCTCTGTTTTGATTATGTTGTTAAAATATAACTATACGGCTAGCTGCTTCACATGTTAGAATATTCAACATCCTAATATCATGTTCTTCCACCTGTTCAGGTTATGATATTCATTTGGTTGGGCTTTAAGATGTACCCCTGGAATTGTCATGAACATTAGCTGATAAAGGAAGAGAACAAGACATATTGATGGAAGGCAGAGTAATGCAGTACCACAGCATGCTCATCCATAATACATACAGCCATTTATTTCCCTCAAGTAATAATAAAAACATTCATAAAGATGCTAAGTTTTGCTATTGTGCCTGTAGAGCCAATTTTAGCACATGTATATGTAGCCAAAAGGGTCCTACAAAACTTCCACAGCAACCAAACAGGCCAAACCATTTAGAGTCCTAGAGATGACTACTTTATCATGTATAGGCAATCAACTCCAAAAGAACAAGCTATGGACTTGCCTCCCTATGGTGCTGACCAGCACTGAGACCCATTGTACTGCCTGGTAAACCTCTTTTACTTGTCCAGAACACCAGGACTATCTAAACTTATGTCAAAACATCTCCATTCCTTCAAGTTGCTCAGAACTGTGGGCATCTACCCATTACCCACTCCCTGTCCAGAAGGATATACCATTCCCTTGCTACTCAGCAGTGGTATTACCCACAATACAGAATGGCACTCACACTCCCAAGCAAGAAAGAAAATGCAAGTCACATTTTCAGCCTGCCCAGGCTCCCAAAGCAATGCAGCCATGAGAGTAAAAGCTCCTACTGAGCGCAAATGTACCTTTCACATCACAGTGCTGCTTCCGTTTCTTTGGTACTACCTGGAACTCTAGCCCTAGAAGCATCAATAAGATGATCAGGAGTTAAACAGATTAGAAGAGGCCTTCCTAAAACAAGGTCTTAGAAAACTGGAGTGAAGTATAGCTAAATCTGTCATTACAAATCAAACACTTGACCGGGACACATTTTCTCCTCAAAGTCTGTTTACCAACTATTCCTGACTTTGCTCATCAGAAGCTTTTTGCAAGTAATTGCTGCATACTTTATGTGAACAAATTTCTGTCAATGGCAAAAATTCTCTTTCCATTTTATAAACTCTTTGACTGTTCTTTACTCACGGTATTAAGTTCAGTCACCCAAGCCAACACAGTGGCTCTAAACTTCTAAAAAATGAAAAGAATCAGCTAGCTAAGCAAAAAATAATCAGGGTCTGTGACCTTGTCTGTGGACATACTGCTGTGTTTACATGGGGTGACCACCATTTGCACAAAAAGGACCCAGAACATTTTCCCTGTTGGCAAATGCCTAGCCATTAAATACTTGGTGGAAATACAAGTAGGTAGGTTCCTTTCTGATGGAGTATTGGCAGAGGGTCTCAAGATTTCTTTGATTCTTGCCAGAGAGCCTAAGGGCCTACAAGCCATGGTGAGGTGAGAGCCTCAGAACCTGGTTTTCTGAGTTGAAATTCACTTTCAAGATGCTGAAACAAAAAGCATAAGTTATCTTTTTTTTTTTTTTTTTAAGTGCCTAATTAAATTTCCTGAACACACAATTCCAAAACATTCTGCTTTTGGAGAACTCAGCTAGTCACCCACTGTCAGATTCATGACAGGCAGCATTCCTACTGCCTGTGAAGAAAGAACCAAGAGCAAGAACAAAGAGGCAAAATAAAGGTAGAAACACTAGAATGGTCATCAACACCCTTTCTGTGGTGCTGCCTTTCTTTCTGGCCAACATGAATTTCTCCCTAATATTGCCCCATGGTTTTCATGTTTCTGCCAGGAGGAAATTTTCTTCCGGGCAAACACAAACAGTCAATTCAACTCAAAACAACCACTAAAAAGACAGCAAAAAGAATGAAACTGTATGGGAAAAAGAGAAACAAACAACAAAAATGCTCATTGCTTGCTGTGATTGTGATTAAATGACACATCACCACACAGTGGATTGAGTAGACCTGAGATATTCAGCACAGACAGAGGTCAACATCTGTCCAAACTCATTTTCATTTGACGTGAGACATGACAGTTCAGTGGGACTGAATTGTCAGGTACCTAACATTATTACGGAGACTTGTAGTCTACCTACCAGCTAAGCTGTTCCAATGAAAGAAGCTCACTTCAAAATTCACTGCCAGGTACTTTGCCATTTACCAGGAACTTTGGAGATGCAAGTGGCAAGACTCTTTGAAACCAACTCATTTATTTAACTATGAATGATATCACTAAACACAAAAAAGTATTATTAAAATTCTAAAATTCTCTATCTGCCCCAAGAGTTCTTCAGCCATAGGTCACTGGATGCTGGAAAAGTATAGAAGAAAAGCATCACAAAATTATTCCCTTATTCTTCTCTAGGTGTCTGATATTGACACAGAGCTAATGCCTTATGTTAAAGTTAAAGTGTTGGTCTGGGACTCAGAGGATCCAATTTTGGTCAAATTAATTAATTAATGTAAATGTAATTTCCTATGCACCTTTGAACAAACCACATGCTCTCTCTGCTTGCCCCCAAACATACCTAGAAACTACTCCATTATCAGCATCATACTCTCTATCTGATGAATAGACAGTAGAACATATCTCATTACTGTTTACAGTAGCAAAGCTCCCATCTCCAAATTCAAGCATTACAGATCTGTGGCTGCAATACGAATCATTGACACCTTCTCTATTTTTAAGCAGCCACATTTTAAGTCACAAGTAAATGCAAAATTCTAGTGCAAAGTGGCACAAATCTGAAAAGTTTGGTCTCAGCTGTATGTCCCTAAGATGGGAATATACAGACAAACCTTCTTTTTTATCTGTTCTACATATATTATTTACCAAAGTGTACGTCTTGCCTCATTAATGCTCAGTTGCCTCATTAATGCTCAGTTTTGGTGGAGACGTTTCCAACACATATCTTAACATGATATCTCAACATTTGTAAGACTTATTATATTTTATACTGCTACAAGATTATCATTACTATAAATTATTTTTCTCCTACAAGGTGCTCCCAGCTCTAGGAAACACTTTGAAATCTGAAAAAAAAATATATTGGGACCCATACTGTTTAACATCTTCATCAACAATCTGGAGAACGGGATGGAACACACTCTCAGCAAAGCTCATGAGGGCAATGAGGCTGGTGAAGGGTCTGGAACACAAGTCCTATGAGGAGTGGCTGAGGGAACTGGGGATGTTTAGTCTGGAGAAAAGGAGGCTGAGGGGAGACCTTATCGCTCTCTACAACTACCTGAAAGGAGGTTGTAGAGAGATGGGGGTCGGACTCTTCTCCCAAGTAACAGACGACAGAACAAGAGGAAATGGCCTCAAGTTGCGCCAGGGGAGGTTTAGATTGGACATTTGTAAAAATTTCTTCACTGAAAGGGTTGTCGGGCATTGGAACAGGCTGCCCAGGGAGGTGGTGGAGTCCCCATCCCTGGAGGTATTCAAAAGACGTTTAGATGAGGCCCTAAGGGATATGATTTAGTGGGGGATTTGGTAGTGATAGGTTAATGGTTGGACCTGATGATCTTGGAGGTCTCTTCCAACCAGAACAATTCTATGATTCTAGGATTCTATATCATAGTAGAGAGACTGGCTGGTATGTCAGAGGGCAGAGCTGCTGTTCAAAGGGACCTTGACAGGTTGAGGAAACAGGTTGACAAACATCACAAAGTTCAGAGATAAGTAAGTTCTGCTCCTGAGATGGAACAACATGGTGCATCAGCACAGACTGAGGACCTTCTGATTAGGCAGTAGCTCTGCAGAAAAGGACCTGGACATTTCTGCCGCTTTGTAGAATAGCAATTGAAACTGAACACACTTCTGGGAGGCAGAGGAGAGGGGGCAGAAGGGTGTATCAGAAATTGGGATTCCCACAACATATTAACAAAGATGGAAGGAGAAAAAAATCAAAGAGATGTTTGAAAGGAAACAAGTTATAAAATCATTGCAGCTACAACAACAGAATTTCTGCCAACCAACAAGCTCTGATTGGACGACAACTAAGAGGACTCAAGAGCCAAATGAATGGGGGAGGCTTACAGAAAACCAGTTCCCTCTACGCTAAGGGCTTTAAAAGTCAACAGGGTCAGTTTAAAATTGATCCATTGTCATTTTATAGGCAGTGAGTGAAAAGACCGCTGGGTGGATGTAATGTGATCACAGCTGTTCAGTCCCGTGAGCAGCGTGAGGCTGCATTCTGCAATAGCTGGAAGCAGCAGGCAGCCTCTTGCTGGAAGCCCTACTAAGAGAAAATTGCCACTGCTGATCCTCGTGCTGCTGTTGAATTTGATGGGAATTTTTACTGCATAAATGACTGCAGGATCATAGCCACCATTAAAACAGCATAAACATAAAGAAACACGTTTTAACTTCAGAAGCATATGGCTCCCAGTGGTTCCTAACCAACAGGAGCTCTGTGTCAAAGGGCAAATTTGGCTCCCAGCTTATTGTTGCGTTACCGAGTTGCTGTTAGAAAAAGGAGGAAACAAAAAAAAAGGAAAAAGACATATGCACTATGGATATATGTCTGACTCAACGATGACCTTTTATTCTGATAAATTGCTGATTTTTCAAATATTGGAAACAATGTATTTATCACATGGAAACTGCCTGATGTGTCGGCAACGTCCTTTTAGAAAACCTCTGTGCCAGCCAGATGTCAAAGTCTGTTATTTCATGTTAAATGGATTTATCCAATTCTCTTGGAAGTCAGTGCACAGCCTGACCTTAGGTAGGAACTGCAATAAGGAAGTCTGTGCAAGGGAGCCTGAGAACAAGCACATAACTAGTCAAGTACCAAAGGTATATTAAATTCATAACTGTCCTGTACAACAAAAACATGTAGATAAATCTCTAACGAATATTCTACTCATATCCTACTGATGAGCATCCTAGGGAGTACAGCACTTTGTTGCTGCTTTTCTTGTTTGCAGCACTGGAAAGGAGAAAACTATCCATGTTGGCCCATGCAACACTCCCTTTGAAGGAGGTTCAATGAAATGCATAGTACTAGGCTGCGCTGGAGCTTCCCTTGATATATCCAGTCATCTGATTAATGGGAGCATTTCCTCTCTTCCTACATGGAAATTTGAAATTAACTACCTGTTTTCTTAGGTCCTGTTTCAATATCAAAGAAGGTGACAGTTCTTCAGACATATCGTTCTGACATTGGGAGTAGAAGGAAACAGAAAAGAAATGAGAAATTTTGCTGTTCATTAGATTTTTTTGTGTCTCTGGTGTCTGTTTCATCACTATCCTTGAGGGAAAACATCTGTGATCTGACCAAGAGTTCTCCTTCCTTCCTTAGATCCTGTTTCCCTCTGGAATATCCTTCATTTTGCTGCACTGGCATTTTAGATGCCCTTTATTCTCTCTCTCCTTTCAGTATGTTTAGGTTTTACCCTACACAGGCTTCTTTTTCACTTTCATTCTAAAGAAATATGAAAAAAAGAGCAGTGAAATGTCTTCTTAGGGACAAGGTCTAAAATTTTTTTCTAGTCAGCTGAAGGATTTCTCAGAATCTACAGATTTCATGCAAGGTATGCATATACATACACCGTATGCAAGTTGTACATTTCTTGTTTGCAAGATGAGCTCATTCAACCCTTTACCCAGGCACATATTTACAGATACTTTGCTCTTTTTTTGACCCAAGCTTAAAACCTCCTCCACCAATAATCACAAAAGTTGAAATAAGGGACCAGACTGTAAGACTGTTTTCTTTAAATCAAAATATAAAGAAGATATGTACGTGAACAAGCACCTTTGATAACCAAGAACTTGAGACAGAATATCTAAAAAAAAACCCCTGACAATTATTTTAACTCTTATGATGGATTTTAATTCTAAGCTACAGCTGTATAAAGTCCTTCAAAGTTATTAAAAGTTGTTCTTCCCAATCAAAAATATTAATAAATTGTATTAATTATATTTTGCCACCAGCATTAATAGATAACCTAGCCAAATCTAAAGGCTTAGTCATTTTGCTTCAAAGCTGTAAGGTTCTTATATTGTGTAATCAATTTGACTTGCTTGTAGATAATTAAATACTAGTGAGGGACGAAAAGTAGACAAGATGTACTGATTTCAATTGGATAAAAACTCAAGACGCATTCTCTGTGATTGTTCAATATGTAAAAACCTCTCAGAACGCCACTGATGTCTTACAGCTTGAAAATTATGGTAAATGGTTAAGATGAGGTCAAGGAGGATATGTTTATAAATCTTTCACTCTTTGGAAAAAGACTGTACTCCTATAAACAGTTGCAAGGCAACATCTATCTATTAAATCAGTAAGAATGGTGGCACTGACTTCTGTCCAAGTGCCAGATCCAAAAATCAGTGAAGTTCACGGCACTGACAAAAGGCAGCTTTTATTAACCCCCAAATTAATAAAAGCTCTAAATCCCTATTTGGATCATCGTGAAAAGTGAGCAGTGTCTTGAAATTCACCACAGGTGTTGAAAAACAATTGCTTCTAACTGAAAACACCACCTGTAACTCTGAATTCTTATTTTCAGCTCAGTAAAAAAAATCGAGAACTATATCACCAGCAATTAAACTTCAGTGTTCCATGAAGATGGAGAGGTATCTGTTCCTCGCACTAACAGACCACTGCATTGCTGTAAATAAACAAACAACTGTACATACAAATGAAATGTAATCTCATGAAACAGGCAAGTCATAAAGTTAGCTCTTCAAATTTCAAAGGTATTTTACCTTCTCTTTGTTACTTAGGCAATTAATTACATGTATACTGGTTGTGACTGAACATGAATTTCACAATCACTATTCCCAAATACAGCAGAACTAAAAATTCTTTTGAGGAAATGGAAATCCTGTGTCGTTCTGAGCAGACATGTCCACATAGTGTTTAAAAGACGTCTTTAATTCCAGTTAAAATAATGGCAATCCTCCTCAGGTGTCAAAAGGCACTGACTAGTTACAGCTCCTGATGCAACAGGAAAAAATGTGATTTTCACAACATGAATTTTGGACACCACATAAGGTGCAAACTATAAAATCTACCTCATGTAAATAGACCTGATTAAAAAACCAGAAAGATTTTAATGAATACAGATCATCTTCATTTGCAAAGATGACAACTTTTGCCCTCTTACCTTCCTGCCCAAAGCCACTGAAATTCAAATTGGACTGAAATTCAAATATGACTTATTGCCCTTTCCTAGCCAATGTCCTCCTTCTATCTTGACTGATTGATTCCATTACGCTACCCAGAGAGAGACTTCCAGCAGTTTGTTAGAAATAAAACAAGAGAAAATCTTACCGCCCATAGCTGGTTAAGAGGGAAAATATTTCCTAAGAATGCACTGTGATCTGTCATCTTCCACACGAAGGAAAGAGCTATGGTGTTTTGGGGGTCTTAAATAATGGTTTCAGAGTGTCATTCGAAGATGGTATTTTTCTACTTATTTACTTCTTCTCTATTAAAAAGCAAGTCAGGTCAAACCTCAAGTCTCATAGAGGTACATTGTGTCAGAGAAGAGAAAGTTGTGATGATCTCCAAGGCACTAAGAAAAACAGAGTTGCCAAAGAATGCCATGGGGCTTTCAGTCGTCACCAATTTTTATTTTTTCTCCTGTCAACAGCCATTTGCAGATAGCCTTACTAAATCCAGAAGCTCTCCCCAACTTTCAGAATACATTAATCCTTCAGCAATAGATACAGAGCATCTTTCCTGGTGAAAAAGATTCTTTGTTGATGGCCACATGAAAATAACATTAATTCATTTAAGAGGATTGACTTTCAGCATTATGCTATATTTCTATACACACTCCTTATTGTGATTGAAAGAAAAAACTTAGAAAAAAGAACGATTACAAAATATGGCTTCTTTTGCCAAAGGGGAAAAAACCATACATGGCTTAAGTAGGTGATCTGAGGCTTTGACCTTTTCAGTAAACTTACAAACAAGCTTTGCACATTCCACTGTTCCATCTGGCACATATTTGTACTGGGTTGGGTTAAGGCACCCTATCTTAAACTGAGTATTATCTTGCTCTGCATGCATTTTTATTGATTTCTGTGGGAACTATTAGTGGAAGCAAACAGTACAAAACATGTGTCAGGGTCTCTAAGGTGCCTCCTCATTGTAGAAAATGTGTTTTTATAAACGTATGTGTTCCGTGGGAGTATCTTCACTATGTTTATAAAAGTTTTAGTACATTCAAGTCCACACCACAGTTTCTTTGCATCTCAGATACTGTCTCATATCCTGTAAACTCAACTTACTTTGCTGCTATTTAAATGCCTACACTGAAAACAAACGAACAAGAATGTAGACTATACTTTTTTACATGCATCCTTTCTTTCTGGCATATGCACATGCCAGTTTTCCTCAACTGGTTGAACAATCTCCTTTGATTAAAATCCCCCCTGTTTATATATGCTAGCAGCAGAAGTGCAGCATATGTCAGTTATTTTCATGCATCTCAAACCTTTTTGAGTCACTCATTCCAAATTACAGATTTTTATTCTGTAGAAGGAAAATCTGCTCTTCATCTCTGGGTGCAGAGCCTTTAAAAAAAAAATGAAGACATGAAAACACTGTGCAGTGCTAAGTCAAATGCCTATCAGAAGTCTACTATGTCAAGAGCTATTTCTACCAATTAAACTCAGAAAATGGTCTCAAGCAAACAAGATCTGTTTTTCGTGAAATCGTGTTGATTTGCATTAATAAAGTTGCTATCCTTTAATACTTTACTGATTGAATCTTTCATATATGTCTCAGTACAGATGTCAAGCTAACGTATAAAGTTACTTGAGCTTCACAGGAGAATGAATACTTTTGAATTGTACAAAGCCTGGGCATTGTAAATGACACATTTGGAGTCCCCCAACAAGCTACATAAATGTCAGAATGGTACTGTACATATTTTCCTCTTCAATAAGTTATTAGGTTCACTTTTTCTTTTTGTCTATCCAAGCCATCTGTGTGTTGGAGAAATTAGTTCCAAATGTGTGTAATTTAAAATCCATCATTTTTCACAATGTGTGCAATCAGACTTGAATTATTTAGAAATTATCAATGCAAGCTGCCTCACTTAACCCTTTGAAGGAAAAGAACATGGAAAGAGAAAAAAGTACATCCAGGCAATGGACTAGGTAACTGAAATCAAGGTACAAGAGGTCATGGTGACAAAACCCTGACCTCACCTCATTGCCAAGACCAAAATGCCCAGGTCACAGCGACAATGCAAATTAGCTCACAAAGAAGCCATTGTTACTTGCAGCGTGGCTGTCAGTTATTAACTTGTATTGCTAGCCATAACCCTAGGTTTTCATAGATAGTTGCCAACTAGCTGTGTACCCTTAAAAACAACAAAAAGTGCAAAACAAGGGCTATTCTAGACTGGGTTTTCTTCCCCTCTTAGCAGCTGTAAAAAAGATGTAATGCATTTCAGTGGCACAAGTAACAAGACAGATCCTTCCAGTCAGCATCACTGTAAACTAGCAAACTCCTTAAAGCTAATGAGCTTATACATATACAGGAGAGTGGGCACAAGTCATCCCCATCCCCACCCCCCCACCCCCCTTTTTTTTTTTGAGGCGTGGAAAGGGTACAAAATTTCACAGATGGGGAAAAGAAAAAAAAAACGCTAATATACTTTGCATATCTTGCCCATACTCAAAGGCACACAGCTTTAAATACAGTTATTTAAAAGGTTGAGTTAAAATGAAGTAAAACCTGTACACACTTTGCTAGTGTTGGCTAGCTTAAAGGACAAAGCAAGGGGAGCAAGGTCCAAGAGTTAGACCACTGGCTGGGAACTCAGAAAATGATGGTTCATTTCCATGAGCCTCCTGGATGCCTCATTCATCAACATTCTGTTTTATTTGCTTCAAGTAAATATTTCAGAAGGGCTGTCATGAAGGCAAAAGCCTGGTTGTGAACCCTCCTTTCCCGCGGATTTCAGAAGAACAAACAATAGCAACATCAATACAGAGCTTAAACTTCAACTGCATGCATGATGCTTTGCAATGATGTAGCACACTTTCAAATGACTTAAGAGTGCAATTCTGAGTACTGACAAGGCCCTAGGTCTTGTTAACTGCACTTGTGTATTGACCTTACAGAATTTTAGCAGCATTTATTTCACAGTAAACCATCAAAAGGAGCATGTGCTGCTTGTATAAGCATGAGATACTTATTCTAAGAAAATGTCAATCTGTAACCTTGGTCTCAAACTGTCCAAAGACAAAAGACACACTCCTTCTATAACACTGATCATTGTAAAGTTTGGCTGCACATATTTCCAAAATTAAATCTTGGGTTATTTTTTTCTGAAGTAATGTGTTCCAATATATTATTTTTCACTGAGATATCTTAAAATGATAAAAAGTATCCTCTAACTAAGCCTCAGAACACCTCTGTAACTCAGTGAGATATTATCTTCACATTTTACATGGAGAGAAACAGGTTCCAAGAAGTTAAAACAGACACCTAGCATCACATAATTTGGTGCATTAGGAAGGATTCTAATTCTTGCAAACTCCAAATCTATGATTAGCTCTCTAACTTCTAATATAACTAATGTTTTAACCTTGCTAATCAACATCTCACAGAAGATTTGTAATACCTGGAATATTACAAGATTACATACACAGAGATCTACAAACTGCAAACTTTTAAGATATATTATCAATAATAATAATAATAATAATAAACTGAGTATCCTGTGCTACATTTAAGGGACAACGTGACATAAAAGTCTCAGAAAGGTCTGAAGAAACAGAGTACTCAAAAGTTTGACCTGGCAAGCTATAAAAAGCAAGACTGCTTCAATGTGGAAACCTCACTTAAGGATATAACAAGATAGTTTTTTAATTGTACAGCACAATAGTTTTCCAGGTTTTGAGAATTTAACCTAACAGAATTAAATTTCAGCAACTCAGTGAAGTATACACTTGCTGAATTAAAAAATGTTGAATTTCATTTGCACTGCTGTGTTGAGTATATTACCTACAGTATCACATTTCTGGTTCATGTCTTAACTTCAGACAGAGCCTAAACCTGTAGTTTGGATAGTCTAGCTTATGGATCATCACCAGTACTGCTAAACTGCACTCTGCTGCTACCACATTTTACCATCAGGAGAACACCTCAAACACGAGTATGCAACTAAGACTACAACCAACATATTCCCCTCCCTCTCCAGTACTTATTATTCACTGAAGTACATTCCTGCTTTACAATGTTTTAAGATGTATTAAATGTACTAATGATGCAGCTGGCACATTAGTAGCTGTCCCATGGTTGAGTTTAACTCTGAGTGTGAACAGCAAAGTATGCACAAGGGAAGCTTGTATTTACATGCACAAACATGCCTAATGCTAATTAGGCAGAATACTGGACAAGGGTGTAATTCCTTGCAACATTTCCTATTCTACGTTTCACCACTGCAGCTGGGGCTCCTTCACACTCACTTGCCGAAATATTTTCCTTTAATAAGTTTTCTTAGGTGAGAAATATATTCCCTCTATAAATTTCCTTCCCAGACTTCTCAGAAAATAGAATTTACTCTCTCTTTTTTAAACAGACCCAAGCACAGGGAGAAAAATTATTCATTACATATATCAATTTCTTTCCTTCTGGTAAGACAACTGTCCTGTGCAAATGAAAGATTCAGCTGAAGCTTTCCCTGGTTTATTAAGACTGGCTGAGCTGTAGCCCTAAGAACCATGTTGGGAGCCCCAGTACAGGTGAGGTTAGCTTTCCTCTTTCTCATACCTGCTTGCTCGAGTTGCAGTGAGGAAGGCATTTGTGAAAATCAGAAGTGAGCAGGCCGACCTCTTGGTTTAATTTTTAACACTAAAGTCCAGCTTACACTGTTGAGAGCTGGGGCAAAAGTTTTACCATTTCATGGTTTGTACAGCTATGGGTAACTGCAAAACAACAGCCCTTAGTCTCATCTTATACCACCATTAAAAAACTGCCTAGCATATTCTCTCAAGGGAAGAACATTTTAATGTATCCCAAACTCTCTCCACAACTCTAACACACGGGAAAGCTTCACAGCTATACTGAACTGTTTATAAAAATAACTACGTATCTGATTGTCTTACAAGTTTTTAATAATATGCACTCAATAAATAGTTTAATTTCTCCAATGATTTTGAGTTGCTCCAAAAATTTGTAAATTCAAAAGAAGCTAAAGAACAGGCTGTGAAACACACAGATATGCTGCTATCGCCACTTGTTCTCCCCTAAAGGGGCTACAGCACAGACAAAAATGATGCACAGGCTTCTGCAAATAAGAGCTCTTCTCATTTTCACTTATTCAGCAGAGATGAATAGTAACGCCATATATTCCTACCCAGCTACTTAAACCATCAGCTCTGCACCGAGAATTATATTGTCTCTTACTAATCTGTTATTTCACAGCCTCTGCAAAAGTAAGCTTTAAGTAGGTTTTGTGAAGTGGAACAAAATTCTGGTTTTACACCTTCCTTGTTATGCCTGCTTTTTTGTGAGCAAAATCTATTCCTTTTTTAAGGCTGGACTCCAAATTAAATAATGTGCCAATCTTGTAATTCATGAAGGACAGAGTATTCGCTATATATTGTTTCCAGTCACACACATCATGGTTGTTGATTTTCACCATACCAAGGCTGTTTATATTGATCACGGGAAACTTACTGCCCCACAGCTGGAAGAGAAAGAAATACAGTGACAAAGAACAGCACTGCTTTCTCCCTCTCCTTCCCCATGAAAAAAGACTGACCACAAACCTACCAACTTCTTACAGTTTTCATTTCATTTCATTACATTTCAGACTGAAATGCAGCAGCTATCTTGGATGCCCAACCAGCGGTAACGGAGCTGGACTGACTGCTTCCCACAAACACAGGTGGGATTCACACCGAAGACTCTGTGACAAGGGGTAATGGTTTTAAACTAAAGGAGGGGCGATATAGGCTAGACGTAAGGAAGAAGTTTTTTACAATGAGGGTGGTGAGGCACTGGAACAGGTTTCCCAGAGAGGTGGTAGAAGCCCCATCCCTGGAAACATTCAAGGTCAGGCTGGATGGGGCTCTGGGCAACCTGATCTAGTTGAGGATGCCCCTGCTCATTGCAGAGGTGTTAGACTAGATGACTTTTAAAGGTCCCTTCCAACCCAAACTGCTCTATGATTCTATCATTCTACCTTTTCCTGCTTTTCTCAGATGTAGACTGTTTTACATAAGTCACTGCTCCACTCAAGGTTTCTGCAGTATGGTAATATGACTATTTCTGCCACTTTTAGAATTACAGCAGTAATAACAGCTGCCAATACCAATCTTAGTTCAATCATTTCTGTTTGTCATTGAAAAAAAAAAATTCTCTTTCTTATCATCTTCTTTCTCCCCACCATCCTGCTTTTGCACTGAAGCTCTGTGTAATTAAAAAGTTACCACGTTCTGAACCAGGCATTTAATAAAATGTATATTTTCTTCAATAAATGCAATTAAACCATCAGAAATACATACAGTAAATCATCTTTCTTAGATTCTGGGACTGGATTCACTTCACCTAACTTTAACATCTAAATCTACACTACTCACCCCTAAAAAGTGATTTATTCTACCTACCTTAGATACCAATCTCAACTTGAGATAGTTAAAATTAGCTAACTAAACTGACCGGCTTGCATGTGAATAGTGCCAAAATGATGTGAACAGTTTAATTAACAGGTTTTTTAGCAGTTTATGTCCAATTATATCAGATTGTCACACACACAAAAAATTAATTCCACCCCCCCCCCGAATTTAATTGTATCAAATGAATTTGATTTTTCAATGTCCTGATGGGAAAAAAAGCAAAAGCTTTTATATTCATTTCTTTCACATTTCCAGTAGGTGATGGCAGATAAGCACGTACTTGTACACTGGGAACTCACAAAGGCACATACAAAAATCAACAAATAATGGGCAAGTTTGCTGCTAGCTCTCTGTACAACAGAAGTAAGGAAGTTCACAGAAGGTTTATTTCCATCTAGCCATAGCACTCTGCAAGGTCAAGTTCTGTCTGGAGAGACAGTAGGGAATGCTTTGACTTTCATGAATGAAAAATTATGATCTTCTGGTTCACTTGTAAGATGACAAAAAATGGTCAAAGTCAAATAATTTCAAATGATCCCAACTCTGTTTCTTTTCAGTTTTTAAATCTTTCAAGATTTAGGGGGAGAAGTGAAATCTAGGCCAGGAGGTTTGGTTACCCCAAACCCCAGAAGAATGGGGAACCTATGCTTTACTTGTCTAGCAATTCTTTCTCCCACAGGAGGACATGGTCTGAAGATACGAGTTTTCATTTTAGCATTTTGTATATTTAAGTGATATGAATACAGTGTGATTTAAGCATTTCAGCTACTCAGCACAACTATTTGGTAATAACATCACCTGACATTATTATTGATTAGAAGCATCAAATATGTAACAACACTGTATGAGTTCCCTGGCAATTTCTATGCATATCTACATATCTATATACAGACACATACCCACACACAGACATATATATATATAAAACAGGAGTATCTAAATAGCAGAGAAAGACACAACCCAGATGTCTTCAGGAAGGCAGTGCCAAAACCACCAGATTTCCGCTGCTGCTGCCGCCCAAGTGATGGTGTGAACAGCTATAATCAGCAACTGCGGGGACATACTCATGGGCTGCAGGACCGGGAGGGGAAGGATGACACCTGCCCAGGAACTACAAGGAAGAGGGGATGCAGAAGACCCTGTCTCTCCCTTGTTTGCTGTAAGGCTTCTCCAGCGATAACAACTGGATACCAAAAATTCAACAAAGGTGGGGAGAGGGAAGTAATGCAGGTATTATTGTATATCGACTGTGGTTTTGATTAAAGAGAATTACTTTTGTGCGTATACACACTCTGTACAACACAAAACACTGTCTGGAGAGTCAGCTACTGAGTGAGACTCATAGATCTGTGGATCTACTTTACTTCATACATTAATTTCTTGAGTGATCTTGAGCAAGTCATTCTACTTTCCTGTACCACAATTGCCTGTCTGCAAACTAAGGGAAACAACAGGATCTCCCCTCTTCTGTCACTGTCTACCTTGAAATATTGAGTGTTAAGGGAATGCTAAGCTATTTGAACCAAGGACTGTCTGTCCTCTACCACATATGAATTTAAGCAAGGCAGAGATTTTGGCAATAGTAATTTCAAAATAGTTTCTGTCACTGAAATATGAACTCTAACAATGCCAAAACTGTATGAGATTCTGTAATGAATTAGCAACAGCTTTTGGAAAATCTACAGGATTCCTCCAATCTTCTATCTCTGAATTCTGTAAGTAGAAGAAAGAAGCATATCCTTGCTTTTGATGGAATTGTCTTCCTGTTACTCTGCAAAATCCTCTTTGAAAACTGGGCATTCTCCAACCCCTATCTCCACAACTCTCTGTGGCTCCCAGAAAACCTTCTAAAAAGAACTGACTTCGTCATGCTTCAGATGGTAGCAAGTTTCCAGGTATTATTAACCAAATGCTCCAGCATGGCTCCACAAGGCTAAATATTCCCTGTCTTCTTCTATGCTCAAATCAACTCAAATATTGTACAGGAACAAGGAATTGAAAGTATTTTCAGGTAATGCATATAGTTGCGCATTCATTTGTCATGAGGTGTTGCCTTCTTTCTTGGTTATGGTAATAACAAGCCATTTTCATTTAAATAGGATTATTAATTATTAGAATTTATAATATCTCTTATGCTTCAGCTCTCCTGCAAAAAGAAACCCCTTCTTGGTTCATGTAGCTTATGAAAGATAAGGATACTAGTATATATTTGGTACTGGAAACACACCCCCACTCAGTTTGGGAGACAATCCATTGCATAACATCTGCACAGATTTCAGTACAAAAGTTAAATGAAATAGCCCACCCCGCCTCTTACAGCATTTCCAAACTACAGTGGGTATAAACAAAGAAATACTGTCTGACAACTGAACACGAGTTATCAAACGAAATTAGAGACCACTTACACCAGTAAAGTCTCTCTAGTTTTGGGCATATAGAATGGACTATAAAAACTAAAGTGAAAATTTCTCATCAAGAATGTGGATCCTTCATAATTTACATACACAGACTTGCAGCTATTATCAAACAATGTAAGCAGTCCAATTGCTGCCATCCAATCATTTGTGCTCAAAGCTGCATGGCATTTATATTGTGCGATCAAGCTGAGAGGCTTACATATAGACAATTAAATTCAAAATCAGTGACAAAAGGAAGACAAATTTGGATCGATTCTCGCTGGATAAAAGCCCAGACACCATATCCATCTATGTATGCACTATTAAAACCACCTTTATATAGTAGGTACATTTGGGGGCTTTAATATTTTACCAGAACAACAGTGCACATCTTCCTGTGCTTGGCAGCAAACCAATTCCAGTGACTTAGGCAGAAACAGACAAACTCTGATATCACACCAGCTGCAAAGGGGTATGTCTTCCAGCCAATATTATGATTCTTTGCAGTTACCAAAGCAAGAAAACTTCACAGGTAGTTGTTCCAGGTTTTCTACAAAACCAAATGCTGAACAGGAAAGGGTTTAGGAAGAACAGGGTTTCTTGAACCCACAGGTGTTTGTGATTTTGCTTTCCATGTTTCACACTGGATAAACCCAAACATGGTAGGAGAGGCAAAAGGAAATCCCAGAATATCTAAAACCCCATTACAAAATGAACCACAGTGTTTATTATGCAAGAGACTGAGCTTTAACTCCCTTGTCTGCAAGACTGACACCAGGAAGATCATGTAAATTCCAGTACACAACCTAGGGGGGGGAGAGAGAAAGAGAGAAAATGTGTGTCTATCTTCTTCCTCCACTTTGCACTTGTTTCCCATATAACTAATATTAATTGGATGAAAGTAGTATTTTAGGGACCAAGATGCTTGACCAATGGTGAGTGGCATCCTCAGGGAAAAAATGAAGTTTCAAACCCTTGGCCCAAATCAGGCAGAAAAGATGGCTTAGGAAAGTATTTTTTGTGACCTCCGCTACACATGCACACATAGGATCTACTTTACATTTTTCTACTTCATGCATTCTCTTCCCTCTGATTATCCAACCTCAACTCTCCGTTGTTGGTGCAACTTCTCTGTCCTGTTGTTACAAGCAAATTGTCACAGTAAAAACTCACAGAGGATCTGAAAGCCAAACCCCAGTGATAACTTTAGGGGGGATGGGGAGTAACTTTATGCCATGACAAAACCTCTGGTAGCATCTACAAAACCTCTGGTAGCATCTCTACCTCAAGCTCCTCCTGAGGATGCTGTCAAATTTCAGATCAGTGTGACTGATGGGAAGAGGACTCGGAGACCTCTGGTACAGGGAAAAACAGGTGCTGGGTTTATCAGTTGCAGTTGAAATAGACCTAAATATGTACCTCTGGTGGGGAAAAGAGTGAGAAGGCTGCTGCTATGAAGCATGCCATCTGTCAGGACCCAAGCCACACATGAGCACTAAGCAGTCCAGTAAAATGCCCATTCCAGCCTACTAACAAGCCTACTGTACTCTTCACTAGTACTGTCAATCCAGAAGCTTTCAAAAATGAAAAGGGAGATACCGCAAGTCTCCCAATATTTACGGCTACCACGTCAGGTTTCCTCCTGGGAGCAGAAGTCCCAGCTGTGGGCTTTAACACCCACAATCTCACAGTCAGTGCAAGGAGTTCTCCTCTTGCTGACACGAGAGTGCCAAGTCTTTGCGCAGGCATAAGATACAGGCCCAGTCGCAGGACCAGAGTCGCACAGAGGCAGAGATGCCGGAATCTCAAATTCTGTTCCGAGGTCTGGGTTTGTTTTGTTATTATTTGGCTAGCAGCTTATTCAATGCAGAGTATTTTTTAAAAGTCTGCTGCCGTTATACAATTCTGATGTCCACAGCATCCCTTTCAAATCTTTTCAAGGGAGGCACCTGGCTAGTAGCTAAGGGCTGTTGCTTTTCTAGCAGCTTTTCAAAAGCAGCAGGGCTGGTTTGAAGATCTATTTTACATAGGCAATATCAGGACATAAATGAGCTCATATAGTTGTTTTTAAATGTGAAATATGTCTCGAAGTGATGGAGCTGACAGTGAAATCACTGAAGAGGGGCTGAGGAGTTAGAACATTCAGGTAAAACCAGTGCAGCCTATGAAGTGAGAAAATAACACTTTAGGTAGAAAACAAGCAGGAAAAAATTTAAGATCACAGAAAACGGTGATGAACGTCAGTATGTCTTTTCTCCTTAAAGTATAACTCTTCCCTGGACAATAATAATATGAGATCAGTCTTATTCTGTGTAATGAAACTAGAGGAGAGAAAAGAATGTCAAAAAGTCCTAAAATCTGGAGTTCAGCAGCAAAAAGCTGTAAAAAAGGCCAAGAAACTTCTCTACGAGAATTTCTTCTAAAACTTGGGTTTAAAGAGTGGGCTAGGGGAGTGAAGAAAAATGTAAGCAATAAAAATAAAATCATGACAGCCACACAACAGTATAAGAGCCCTCTGGGGTTTCAAGATTATTTTGGGGTCTCTCATCTCAGTCTGCTCCACAGAAATAGACAAATTGCATATGTAAAGACCAAAGAGTTTTCTCTCTCAGTATCCTACCACCTACAGATGTGAATTTGGGGTTTTGTTTCCCTTCGCACTACCAGCCTTTTAGCCACATCACAGGGACTACACAAGTATAACAGAGCACAAAAACAGGGTTCTGTATTTAATGCTGCTCTGCCTTGCAAAGCTTGTTCCTGTAGCCATATCACCTGCCCACAGTAGCAGAAGGAAAACATAACAATCCCTTTGCATTGTTATTAAATCAGCAGATAAACCTGTGAGCAAATATCTAGAGCAGAGTGGTTAAGGAGAAGGGAAGAAACATTTATTCAAGAAATGTAGAAAATATATGATTGAATTTACTAGAACACTATTTCTAGTTCATTAATCATTTTGGCCTGGTACAAACTGCTGCTGGGACCTAGAACAGAGCACACAGACCCACTATTTAATTTTGCATCTGACTAGTAGTTCTTCTCCCCTGACTTGCATCCCTTTCTCTGTCTTTAGTTTCATTTCAGGTAACACAGCTATGTGCTTTGGTGGTCATTTTTATCAGCAGCCCTAGTTAACTGTACCCACTGCAGGTAGCTTATGTAATTTATGTTTTTAATTTTTCTGCAAAGCACCTAGTACAATGGTGACAGGCTCCATTTAAAATTACCTACATAAATAAGTAAATATAATACCATTAGCGTATAACAGATTGTGCTTATCAAACTATAAACACTGTAGGTTCAAAAAGTTCAGTGGCACTGTGACTACCAATGCACTGGAGGAACGTGTATTCATTTTCTAATAGGTCTAAAAGACCCTAAAATGTTGCATAACACAGTAATAATCTTCTGACAATTTGCTAGGAAGAATTTAAGAGTCTCATTTTCTTCTTCACATTGTACCAGTAGCTTTTCCTGGGCAACACACTTGCTTGTGCTAGACCCAAAAGCATAAAAGTTACATACAGCCGAAAACCATCGACCACAACTTCCTCGACACCATTAACAGTGGCAATAATGTACAAGACAGGTGAGAACTATGTGCCCAGATGTAAAACCTTCTGAAAGCTGTTCTCTACCAAGTGACACCCAGAATCCTGAACTTTCCAGCCCCAGATCCACAAGTCAGTGCAAGTCTCAAGCAATTTGAGCATCCACTCAGAGTGCTGACAGAAGGGCGCGTTCCAGGGGTGTACTTGCCATCTTACATACCTACTTTCAGAGACAGGACTCCAGCCTAGCAGGGACTTCAGGCATGCCGCAGGCTTCAGCCATTATTATGAGCTGCTGTGAGTCTGGCAGCAGTGGTTTTGACCATCTCCATTTGCCTGCCCTGCTGCCTGCCAAAACCTGCCCATCATTGCCACAGCTGGCACCGAGCACATGTGCGTGTCTCCACTGCTTCAGCACCACATCCAGCATCGGGACTTAAAATGGCTGTCGTCTGCAGCTCCAGCCTGCTGGCTCCGGTACCAAGGGTGAATCTCCGGAAGAGGCATGGAAGGCGGCCAGGGGAGAGAGTAACAGCACATGACCAAAGATGGTAGAGCATGGTTTATGTCACAACTCATCTCGCAGCTCCCTTAAAAGCCGTCTTCAAAGGCTTTGCCACGTCAGAATGAATGGAAGATAAGTCTGATGGCCTCCGTTCACCAAATAGTATTTTGCTGTTTTTTCTTTTCCTTCTAGAAAGTGGCACAGATCTGTATGCTATGCAGAATAAATCACCAGGGCGATTTCTTTCACCGTGGTTGTAAAAACAAGTTTAGCAACATTTATATTTTGCTGTGATTGAACCTTCTCACAGAGCTGCCATTCACAAATTTTAAATGACTTACAACATGCTTCACACCTCAGTAATTATATTCTAAGTTATCAAGTTCACACACGCTCTCTTCTTCTAGCAACCCACGTGTGCTTGAGAGAAATTACTTCTGAATATGCTTAATTTTAAAGTCTTCATTTTACACACTGTATGTAATCAAACTTTTTATTAAACATTGCCAAGCAATCTGTCTCATTTAAAATGAGCTGCTAGAAGAGGTAAAGGTCCATTAAGCTGTTAATTGCACACTATAACTCTGATTTCTTGAAAAGTTATGTTGAATATAGTTTCCCCAAATGCTTAATTCCGTATTTACCTAATTCTACTGCCATAGCTACTACATTGGTCAGGTATATGATAACAAATCAATACAGCCACACCAGCAAAATTCTCCCATGTAGAAAGAGGGAGTAAAAAAGAGGATTTCATTTCCATTTCTCTTGTTTGAGTTTGATATGGGGAATTTCACTGTACAGGTACAAAACACAATTCTGCTAATGTAGAAATACAAGTACACCCTAAAGGCAGAGTGCTTCCGCTACAGTAATGGCTTAAGTGATTTGAGAGCTCAAATTCATTGCAAGTAAACCTCAATTAGACCTGAAAATGAAAGTCAAGCAAGTGACATAGAAAATGTTATATGCCACTGTTTTTAAATTACTTATAATGGAGGTCAAAAAATACTTCAGGCTGTGAAAATAAAACTGAGATGACTCCAGAACATATAAGCCACGTACAAACATTTTCAAAAAGGTTTCCATCTCTTATATATGGTTCTGAAATGGTTTGAATGCAGGTCTTTGTATGCAAAACCCAACATCAAAACATTTAAATTTGACTACACCAAACCCAAGAAACATCAACACTTTTTACATACTAGCTAATTAACCAGGCCTTACTTCATATCATGTACCCTTGTCAAATAAAATTGTATTTTTCATTCCTACACTACTTTATATCCATCTTTGTTTTACTTTGTAGGAACTTGAATCATTTGATAATGAAATTAGAGAGAGTGGAAAAGGATGAAGCATATATTTACTTCCCTCAAAAGGCACATAACTCAAAGCACAGTATCACATGAATGTTGACAGTTATTTTTCCTTTTTTTCCCCTATTCAATCAGCTGTGCAGATCTCATCACAACACTGAGAATGAAGTAATTAGCACTGGTATGTGTAAATTTATTACGTCTAGTAGGAGACTCTGTCAGGGGAATCTCTGTCCTCCAAGCCTTATGACCTGTCCATAGGAACATCTTCAGCCACCTGGCTTTCCAGCCTCTTATCAAGGCCATGCTGTTTAAAAACAGCAGGGCACCTTCTCAGCAAGAATTTGTGGTCAATCCTTTCCCACTTTGGAAGGCCTGTGATGGCTCTGAATCACCAGGCGCGCCTTCCTCACGTACAGGAACATACTTCACCGCACTGTCCACAGGGGACAGCCACAACCAACAACCCCTCGGCAGAAACGCCAGAATCCAGGTGTTTTACCCCTTTCGTTGATACTCGTGCTTACAGCTCTGACTTTCATGTGCCACGACCAGGAAGAAAGTTGTCTTAACTCTTTTTCACATGATAGAAAAAACACCCAGAAGAAATCAGAAAGGCCCCAAATTTACAAAAGAAAACAGCATGAGTATTTTGTTAAGTACAAACAGCCTTGAAACATATCAGCACTATCTTTCAAATTACAATAGCTGTTCAGGGCCTGAGACTTCAGATTAAGAGAATTAAATTTACAAAACTCAGTGGAGTGTGTGCTTATTTAATTAAAAGCAGGCACAATTTCATTTGCACTTCATTGTTAAGAATACCACCTATAATATCACATTTTGGCAGTGCAGCTTAACTCCAATTTATACTAAAAGCATACTTCATCAAACTCATTCTGAAGTTCATTACAAACGCTAAATGCCAGTACTATTTGCTAAAGCAATCCCTTCTATTTGGATGTTTAAATAGGCAAAAATGGTCAGATAAACTTGGAGCCACTTGTGAATGTTCTACGCTTTTTCAGATGAAGTCTTTTGTATTTGACCTGCTACTGTGAGCTACATCATTGTCTCCTTCTACGACATGGTGACCCGCCTAGTGGATGAGGGAAAGGCTGTGGACATTGTGTACCTGGACTTTAGTAAAGCCTTTGACACTGTCTCCCACAGCATCCTCCTGGAGAAACTGGCTACCCATGGCTTGGGTGGGCATACTCTGCGCTGGCTAGGAAACTGGCTGGATGGCCGGGCCCAAAGAGTTGTGGGGAATGGAGTTAAATCCAGTTGCCAGCCGGTCACAAGTGGTGTTCCCCAGGGCTCAGTACTGGGGCCAGTCCTGTTCAATATCTTTATCAATGATCTGAATGAGGGGATTGAGTGCACCCTCAGCAAGTTTGCAGATGACACCAAATTGGGAGGGAGTGTTGATCTGCTGGAGGGCAGGCAGGCACTACAGAGGGACCTGGACAGGCTGGATCGACGGGCTGAGGCCAATTGTATGAGGTTCAACAAGGCCAAGTGCCGGGTCCTGCACTTGGGACACAGCAATCCTAGGCAACGCTACAGGCTTGGGGGGAGTGGCTGGAAAGCTGCCTGGAGGAAAAGGACCTGGGGGTGTTGGTCGACAGCCGGCTGAATATGAGCCAGCAGTGTGCCCAGGTGGCCAAGAAGGCCAACGGCATCCTGGCCTGTATCAGAAATAGTGTGGCCAGCAGGAGTAGGGAGGTGATTGTCCCCCTGTACGGCCCTGGTGAGGCCGCACCTCGAGTGCTGTGTTCAGTTTTGGGCCCCTCACTACAAGAAAGACATTGAGGTGCTGGAGCGTGTCCAGAGATGGGCAACGAGGCTGGTGAAGGGTCTGGAACACAAGTCCTATGAGGAGTGGCTGAGGGAACTGGGGATGTTTAGTCTGGAGAAAAGGAGGCTGAGGGGAGACCTTATCGCTCTCTACAACTACCTGAAAGGAGGTTGTAGAGAGATGGGGGTCGGACTCTTCTCCCAAGTAACAGACGACAGAACAAGAGGAAATGGCCTCAAGTTGCGCCAGGGGAGGTTTAGATTGGATATTTGTAAAAATTTCTTCACTGAAAGGGTTGTCAGGCATTGGAACAGGCTGCCCAGGGAGGTGGTGGAGTCCCCATCCCTGGAGGTATTCAAAAGACGTTTAGATGAGGCCCTAAGGGATATGATTTAGTGGGGGACTTGGCAGTGCTAGGTTAATGGCTGGACCCGATGATCTTGGAGGTCTCTTCCAATCAGAACAATTATATGATTCTATGATTATGCATCTTTGATTTTAAATTTTCACAGGTATGGCTCAAGGTGTTGAAAAACTACAGAACTTTCTTCCTTGTACCTGTGCCTATAAAGTACATCATGTTATTTTATCTTTCTCTCACAAATGAAGCAGCACCTTATACTCATTACTGCACTATAACCCACCCAGCAAGGATTTCTCACTGATTGACAGAAATTCACCCTTGTGCACTGCTTTCAGACAATGCATATGGCCCAGACTGTGCCCTGTAAGGCTGGCACATGGTAAAACTTTCTCCCACCCAAAGGAGAAAGAGGGAGACTTGAAGAGAAGCAACAGCATCCCATTTATTGAGATAGCCACTCAAGACAGCTGGAAAGTGCTACTAGAAAGTCGGAGGGCTCCCTCTTTCCTCTGAGTAGCTACGTCAGCCAAGTAGGAGGGAGGAGAGGCACTACTCCTACCCGTTTTGGCTCATAGAGTCATAGAACAGTTTGGGGTGGAAGGGACCTTTAAAGGTCATCTAGTCCAACCCCCCTGCAATGAGCAGGGACATCCTCAACTAGATCAGGTTGCCCAGAGCCCCGTCCAGCCTGACCTTGAATGTTTCCAGGGATGGGGCATCTACCACCTCTCTGGGTAACCTGTTCCAGTGCTTCACCACCCTCATTGTAAAAAATTTCTTCCTTACGTCTAGCCTATATCTCCCCTCTTTTAGTTTAAAACTATTGCCCCTTGTCCTATCACAGCAGGCCCTGCTAAAAAGTTTTCCGTCGTCTTTCTTATAGGCCCCCTTTAAGTATTGAAAAGCCACAATAAGGCTTAGGCAAGTTTGGTTACCCCACCTATATTATAGTTGTTTAGGCTTCTTCCTTGGCTAAGGTAACCAGTTGCTGACAGATGTACAAACTCCTCAATCTACTACTGCAAGACATTTAACTCAGCACAAATAAACACAGGCAAAGTTTATGCTGCAGTAATGGACAACGATACAGAAATTATCTGCTTGTAGCACATTATTTATATAGGAGGAACACAACCAAGTAGAGTTAGGAGGTCTGTTTTGATCCAGACTCAGTCACCGCCTTCATAGGCTGTCTCAGCCACAACACTTCAGAGGTCTGTACGGTTTCTTACTCCAGTTTGAAAGCACTGTAATACCCAAAGAGCTAAAAAGGCAAGCTGTAATAATGTTATTGTAAATTTGTCCTTACATGATTGTAAATAAAAATCAAGTGATCAAAACCATCCATAACTACTTTTTGCAGGGGAGGAAACATTTCCCAAATATGTTACTAAAAACCACACATTATACTGTGTATATGATATTAATGGAGTTCACATTAAGCATTTTGGCATAATTAAAAATCTTATCTATGTGGTCCACTGTACAGTCCTCGGAAGGCCAGACAGGTACTTTCCAGGAAGCTTGTACTTCAGTGGAAGTGGACTTCAGGGTCTGGAGCGTAAAGGTTTCCAGGCCTGCAAGGCTAGCAGAGCAGCTGTTGTCTAACAGAATGTTTTGGATTCTAGTTTTCACTTTCCACAGGAAGATAGATCTGTGTGAAAAGATCTGTGTGAAATAAAACAACCTTCAGCTTCTATGAATCTACAGCACGATTGTAAGCGTCTTCAGACAAGCTCTTACTAGCAGGTAGATCTTGTTCTCCTGTTGCAAGGAACTTGGCATGGACAGCAAGTGAAATGGAGGTTTCGGCCAGAGGGTCAGCCTCCTAAAAGACAGCTGAGTGGGACACCATTCAGGATTTTGGCACCAGGAATTTGGAAGCAACAGGTCAGTGAAATTTTTCTTAGCAGTGCAAAAGTAACTAGGATTCTGCCTCGCATCTCTGCTGCAGAGTGCTCCCCTTGTTAGCACAAAAGCTTCAGCATTATATTCCAGAGGTCAGTTTTAGTATTGTTCATCATCTTCGGTCTTTTGGTGGGGTTTTTTTGCCTCCTGCAAGACAACACTGTTTTCATACATAGTTTACTCACAAGTCAGAAAAATCTGGTCTGTGAGCAGATTTTCCAAATAAGTGATTCATATCTCTAAAACCTCCTTTATCGCATGACAGGTACTGTGCAAAAAATGTAGTGAAATACTACACACCTTTAAAAAGGTAAAGAAAGACAAACGAAAAGAAGTGGTAAGAGGATAGCTGAGAAAAGCCTGAGTGCTGAAA
Source organism: Phoenicopterus ruber ruber (assembly GCA_009819775.1). Taxonomy (NCBI): domain Eukaryota; kingdom Metazoa; phylum Chordata; class Aves; order Phoenicopteriformes; family Phoenicopteridae; genus Phoenicopterus; species Phoenicopterus ruber. The sequence goes on from CM020216.1 coordinate 98,388,121, forward strand.
AGCTCTTTTGAACACTATTGGCTGTGAACACTGGATTCATTACTAGCCTAGGGAGTCTTCATAAAATCCAAAGCAAACACATCTTTACTCCTCTAAAGAGTCTCACCACCCAAAAGCTTGCAATAAATTCTAAAGTATTAGCAACATGTTATTGAGCCAGCACTCAATAATACTAATGATGCAATTTTCTTCTGCCTTGACACATACCAAATATACTAATAAAATCTAGCAAATTAAACCTGGATTCACTAGACATTATTAACCTTAATATAAAGGAGACAGGTCTGTTCAAAGTCTTGCTTCATTTATCTTTCATATTCCTGTATCTTACCATGGCTCATGCTGCTTCTTAAAGGCACCCTTTAATTTCAAGGATACTATCTTTGCTTACAACCTTCATATTAGAAGTAGAAAGTTTAAACTAGGTGAGAAACTTTAATCAATGAAATAAGCAGACAAACAAAAGAAAGACTAGAGGAAGTTAGAAGGAACTCATTAATATTGCCAGCATATACTACAAAGGTCTATCTTGAGTTTTAGGCACTTATTTGCTGCCTATTTTCAAACTACCAATGAAAGCTAGTGCATTTAGCTTCAAAGAACTAAATGCTCAAAGTGATCAAGTTAATTAAATAATTTTCTCTCCTTCAAGTCAATATGGTTTCCTGCACAATACCTGTCTGTACAAAATCTCAGTCTTCTTTCATTTTTGCTCCATTCATATCAGTATTGACCAGTTTATGGACCACATTATCACTTTCAGCCTAGCATGAAATTTCAGAACAAAAACAAACAGGAATAATCGTCTTCCCACAAAATGATTACATTCTAGAAGAATCCCCACAAAGAGTGCTTCCTTTCATCCTGGAAATCCATTGTGCCTGCAGGTTTCCTCTATTCATTTGAAATGTCCATGCCATTTCCTTATCTTTACAATACTTTTTGTCTTCTCCTAGCACCCAGAACATTTGATCAGGTCACATCACCATTTAAAGAATCTTTTATTCTGTCTCAATTGCCACACCTTTGATTGCCATACTGCAGGAATTATTTCAACAACCCCATTCTATTTTGGCTGCACATTTCAGAAAGATGAAGGCAATCCAGAACAAGCTCAGAGACAAGGTCAATGGGATTGGAGTGGGGGATGACGAATACATCTCGGCAGTAGAATCTAGAGGAGCTTATCTTGTTGAACCTATGAAAATAGGAAAATGGGACAGCTCTCCCCTACATAAACGCATCAGAAGAGGTTAATGGTAGAAAAGATGACAAAAGTCTATAGATAACAGAAAATTTTGGAAACAAAAGGACACTGGCTTCTCATGAGGCAATGGAAGAGGGAGTTTTGTAGCTCTCCCAAAGGGGAAAGATTGTCAACAGTAGATGAAAAGTACCCTGTATTAGCAGGAGATGAGACACAAAAGCCCTGAAGGTCACGTGCATTCCCATACTCTCGAACCATACCAGCAGGGATGTGTTTATGACCTGGCTGTCCTGAAACTTGGCACCCTAAAAACCTTACTGGACCTTCACACTCTCATTTCATCCCTCCTTGGGCTAAGGTGGTGTGGTTAGTTGACCCTGGCTGGATGCCAGGTGCCCACCAAAGCTGCTCTATCACTGCCCTCCTCAGCTGGACAGGGGAGAGAAAATATAACAAAAGGCTAGTGAATCGTGATAAGGACAGGAAGAGATCACTCACCAGTTACCATTACGGGCAAAACAGACTCAACTTAGGGAAAAAATATTAATTTAATTTATTACCAATCAAATCAGAGTAGGATAATGAGAAATAAAAAACAAATCTTAAAATATCTTCCCCCCACTCCTCCCTTCTTCCCAGGCTTAACTTTACTCCTGAATTCTCTACCTCATCTCCCCGAGCGGTGCAGGGGGATGCAGAATGGGGGTTGCGGTCAGTTCATCACATGTTGTCTCTGCCGCTCCTTCCTCCTCAGGGGGAGGACTCCTCACACTCTTCCCCTGCTCCAGCGTGGGGTCCCAGCATTAGGACTACAGCATCTAGTATGGGTGCTGTAAATAACCTGCTCATCAGAGAATGAGAGAGCTAAAGGCATGTGCCATTGTTTGGCAAAGCAAATGTGTTTGCTCTGTCTGTAAGAAGACTAGATGAGCTACAGATAGTCTGGAACAATGCATAAAAGCCAATGGCATTATTAGAGATGAGAAGGCAGATGCATTTATACTCGATGCAACAGGGACAGAAGATAATTCTAAGGCTACATCACAACTGAGAGGAAAAAAAATGTAATGAAATCACTCAAACACTGCAGAGGCACCTGCCCTCAAAGTTACCACTACTTGCAGATCATATCTCCTTCTGGAGAAAAAATAAAGGAAGTTCCTGAATACATCGCTATATTCAGGAGGTTAGAAGTCAATCAGTAGTTTAGAAATATATATATATTCAGAATGTAAATAATATGCCATGAACTAGCTAACCCCTGTTCATAACGATAAAAAAAATATAAGAAACACTAATAGCTATTCACTTAGGTGGACTTTATAATAAAACCATTTCAGTGGATACCAGTGTTTAAAGTGCTAAAAATCAAGACAGGATCATGAAGTGTGTGCAAAAAAACAGTACCAAAGAGCCGAAGAAACAGAAAAGTAGAGTCAGAATTGACATGCTTTTGGATGGGGAAAAAAGACTCATAACGCAAATGATGATTGTTTAAGTACTCAAGTCTGCTGGTTAAAACTGCAGCAAGGTGGGGCTCGGGTAGCAAATACAAGGATGAGCGCAAAAAGCTCTGCCTTTCAGCAGAAGGGACACCAGGAATTTCAGATTTGTTGAGACACAGATGCCACCAGGGAAGCCCTTGGGAATGCTGTAGTGTCTCTTCAACAGCTTAATTATAACAACAGATGAAGTATTCAGATTGCTTTACAACTGAAATGAGTAAGATTCAAAATGGAGCTCAATACTGGGTTTGCTACCTTCACAGAAAGATTATTAGAGACTACTTAAAAAGGTGCTGTAATAAATTATCTCTGTGCTTCTAAAAACATAGATGAATTAGTCTTTCCCAGGGATATGATGTTAAGTGTAACATAATATATAAACAGCATAGGTTAAACTTTTATCGGTCGTGCACTTCTTGGTAGAGGATCATTGAGTAAGTTTCAGATGGTGGAGCAAAACAGAAAGTGTCCGCAGTCTTCAAAAAAATTAGAGATGAGAAAAAAATATCAGCTGAATTTTGGACAACACACTTAACTCAAGATGGCATTCAAAATTTCTTAACTTGACTTGAAGCAAATGGAGCACCTCTTCAATACTACATAACTTACGATGAGAAACAGAAGTGCACTGAAGTCAAAACAAAGTTGTCAAGCACAACAGATGCACACAGAGGGCAGCAGAAATTACTTTTGTGCTAAACATCTGGTCTTCCAAAAGCCTTATTTAAAATACAAATAATCATCTAGGCCACTAATGAAGTTGTCAGATTCCCCTGGAGCTGGCAAAGGGACTGCTAGGGTTCCCAACAGCTAGACAGGACTATGTGACTACTCACTAAACAGCTAGGGCAACAAGTGTTACCAGAAGAGTCACAGAGCGGTGTCTTACTACACTGCTTTTTAGGGAGCAACTGCAAATCCAGAAGAGGGAGGAACACTTCATTTCTTCTACAAGTATTGTACAGCCTAGGGAGGGAAAAAATCTTCCATATAAACCCTGAAAGAGGCAAAGAGATGAAGGGAAAAATGGAATTTGCATTGGGGAAATTTCACTATTTTTATTAATGTATTTCGGTCCAGTTGGAATATCTCATTCATCAGCTCACGTGTCCTCTCGCAGGCTTCCCTGCGGACACAGAGGCCATCAGGTCCCTGCCAAAAGAGCAGCTGAGGAGGCAGCGAGGCTGTGTGCGTTTAAAGAACGTGAACTAACATGGTGGCCTGAATCCGAGTAAGCGTGTACCACTCTCCCTATTCTGAATGTTATTTAGGGAGCAGTGGCACAGCAAAATCGCTTTTAAACTTATTCTCCATTGCTTCTTTGTCACAGCCACATTATAAAAGTGGAATCCTGAGGGTTTTTTCTGAATTGGGAAGGAAAAAAATTGAAGGTCGTATCCACCCTTTTTCAGACCTCTTTGCAAAACATCCTCTAACCACCCATACAAATTAAACTCAGACTTGCCCAGAAGCATTTCATCCTTTGTGTTCATAAACTAGTTATCTTGACCTCCAGATTTTAATTTATTTTACTGAAATATTTATTTCTTTCAATAAATGGTGCATTACAGATTTGGGTCTCTTTGCAACAGAGATTACTCAAAGAGCATGACCATGTATGTACAAATTTTATTTACTGCAATCTATTCATACAAACCATGAAGGTATAAAGCTGACTACCAGAAGAGTAACAGACAATATTAGCAAATTCCTTCTAAAGCTTCAGTTTATCAAGTTAATGGTTAATGAATTTATTAAAACAGAGATGAAAGTCCAGGAGCAAAGTTCCAGAGTAAACCAGACTGATTTCATTGGTTCCTAAACCAGTCTCCTAACTCATTAAAAAATAGCAGTACCTGTTACCCTGTCCAGAAGCTTTTTACTACCTTGCATAGGATTGCAAAGATTAAACCCACCAAAAGTAATGGATTGCCTCCTAGAAACAACTGTTTATAAAATGGAGTCCTTTGTCTTCATTTTAAGTTTACTGTCCATCCCACTAGCTCTTTTCTTTTAGTGCTAAGAAGAAAAAAGAATAGGTTCCTACAGTTGCATAAAAGGCCAGGTGTGGCCAGGAGAAAACAAGAAGCATCTGCACCAAAGCCATTGCCCTGTTGTCGCTCAGTGCATAACAGAGCACGGAGTTGGGATATCAGCCAGCTCACTGTGGGCACACTGGGATAGTTTCATTGCACACCTACATAAAATCATTTCACAAACCATGAAGAAAAAGATCACACCTCTTGCCTGTTATCAACCTCTTCCAAAAAAACTATCCATTATTCCTAACTATCTTCTAATGCTTCTCCCATTTGCCATGTACAGTCACCCCAGTGAGCAGTGTCTCCTTTTCCTGGACTTCACCGACTGTGGTATTTCAGACTTGCCCTGGCAGCTGAGCAGCGGGATCAGGGAAAGCAGCGTTTGCAAACGGCGTTATAAAACAAGCATGCAAAAGGGCTGAACCTTCCTAGTTTTGAAACAAGGTTTTCAAGTTGTTAGGTACCATTAAGGAGGACAGGATGCAGCACCCAGATGTCACTCCTCCGTACAGTCTCCCGTCGGTGACCTTTGCAAAGGACAAATCAATACTAAGCAGATACTGTATCTACCATTTCTTACTGTGTAGGAAAGGTCAACCAATTTCCATGTACGTATCAGTTCTAACTTTACTGTTTTCAGACGCAGAACTGCTTAAACCTGGGAATAAAGAAAAAATTCTTATCTTGTGCATAGCACCATTTCAGAACATGTGATAATTTAAAAAAAAAGACTTGGAATGGAAACTTATTTCATAAGCAAGGTACGATGCTTATAGAAGGATTGTAAAGCTTTACCTTGCTATCATGAAATGATCTCTACAAATACAGTATAAATGAAATTATAAACAGCATTTATAAGATTGCTTCCTTAGCAAAATCCAGTGCCACCTGTGTGTTTTACCACAGAAGCAAATATTTTTTAAAAATACTAAGCTGTTTACATTCATTTTGTGCATGCCCGCTGCACCTTTTTTCGTTCATATGTGCAGGCCACAGAGATTACTCTCCTCTTATAGTTCACTTAGATGGCATATTTTGAGAGAGGCCTTTATAGACATACACATTTTGGTTCTATATTTGAACTTGATCCCATTTAGTTCAAAGCCAAATCCTTTTAGCTCCCGTGAGAAAATTCTATAATACACATATTGCCACAGTCTAGGAGATGCCTGGTGCTGAAATCTTAGCTGAAATTCCTGCCTTTTTTTAAAATATATATTTGAATTCCCAAAGTATGCTTAAGTTTAACATTTCATAGTACCTGAAAGTTCAAGGATGAACATCAAAACTCTATTAAATTCAACAACAGTGTGTTTAAATGCAAAAGGCATCCTGTTGCCTATCTTAAACACACCACAAACGTAAAACAACACAGAAACTTCAGTCTGGATCTGGTTAGAAGACACTGCTGCACTATTTGATATTGCAAGTGTAAGATCTACAAGGAGAACGTTTTAAAATATTCAGAAAGCTAGTATTTTAAAACAGTTGCATATGGGAAAAGGGTTATTTAATACTCAGTGTAACGAATTTCTGAGTTGCATTATCTCTCCAGCACCGTAAGGAGATACTGCACTCGTTCTTTAGCTGTATGGAAATGGAGCAATGGCATTTCCATACATCCGTAAGCAAAGTCATAAAAAGGAACTATAATCTTTTGATGCATACATTTAATACATTTAAGTAAGCTTTATTACAGTTCTTGCTTCCTCTTCTCAGCGTCACTCATGGTTAATGTAGAGATACAAACAATGTTAAAAATCTCTCAGCAGTTCATTTCAAGTAAAGAGAAGCAATGTTTTTAAGAATAAAATAGTTCTTTTTACTCTTATTATACTTGAGATGGTCAAGAGGTAAGCTGTTTTGATTATTAAATCACAGAAAACATCCATTGACTCAAATATTCAATGATTTATCTTATTTTCTTGCAAATCCATATTCTAAGAGTGGTTTCTGTCTATCAAGCAAATATGAAGGCAAAACCAAATCATACAGCTTTGTACTGTGGAACGGTCTACACTGTCAGATTAGGAAGGCCTATTCTGATGCTGCTATCACCAATATCGACAAATATAAATCAGAAATTAAGCTTTGTGTTTATTTTTAATTAGTTGGTTGTGTCATCAGAAAATCAAATATTTTTTTTTTTTTTTTTAAATCATACTGTCTCAGAGTCAAACACTGAAAAAAATCCATACTTCCGGCTGCAGTCATGTGCCAAAAGCAGAATTATAAGCAAGTATTCATTTTAAGATTTCTGAAACTACCTGCTGAATTATTCTTTTGCTGAGGAAATTCAGTCTATGCGCTGTCATGCAGGACAGAGCTGCCTGTCTACCTGTCTTGTCATATTGCTTATTTTGATTAGCTGCAATGTCATGGAAGTATAGATTTTTAATATACTTTTATTGCCTTTTAGAAAGATGACTTACTGACAGTGTTTTTGGGGCATTTTCTTCCTGAATTTTTATGACTACACCTTTTTGATGACTATGCTTTTTAAATTTTTATTGGGGAATAATGACTGAATTTCTATAGGGATAGATGACAAATTCTGTTACGTGCAATACTGAAAATGTTCATTTGGATGCAGAAGGAGTGGGGTTTTTTTTCCCCGAAAGAAAAAAAAAAAGATGACAAAAAAAGCAATACAAACACTGGTATGATTCTTGTCATCTCCCATCCTGCTCTTATAAAAGTCTCAATCTTTTTTAAAGCAGGATCCAAAATAAAACAAGCTGAAGATGTCAGCTCTTTTAAAGTAATCTATATAAGTTACGCAGTGGAAGTCTATTTCCTTACTCCCTAACTACTATGAAGAACACGGAGTACAATAGCAATTATTCTAGAAACAGCTGCACTTTCTACTGTGCCTTCATAAGAAGAACGATTAAATGGCAACGTTGAAATATCACTGACAGTAAATGGAAATGAGAATGCTAACGCTGTGTGTGATCACACAGGTATGCTCAGGAGACTCTGCAGGGCTGTAGGTATTGCTGTACCTGGCTATAAGTGTCTGCTTTTGAAAACAGCTATTCCTCATAGATAGTCGCTTTCATTTCATTTGGCCCTACATTAATAGGTTGTCATCCTGCACAGCATAAGAGAGGGTAGCAGAAGAAGCAAAAATAAATACTTTCTCCAGGAAGGTGGTGGCAGGGGAATGGGTTATTGCCAGCTAGAAAACTTGGGTTTTTGCACCCTTGTAAAAGTGCAGTCAGAAAAAGCAGCAGAAAGGTGTAAAGCAGGTTTTCTTCATTACAACTATGAACATTACCATGCTATAGTTCCATTGCTATTGATCTGAATTCTGTGATGCATTTTGGAGCAATCTTTGCTCTTAAGGAAGACGATAAAACAAAGAGGAATCCGTGACACTTCTTTCCTTGCACAAAGAGTGCCATTAAAAGCAGGCAAATAAACTCAAAGCATACATATTCTTCAATAAAGACATATTTTACAAAATAGCAAGAGATACCTAAAACAAACCCCTAAAACCAAGTACCTAAGTTGTGTATTTCTTAATGGTGTAAACTAATGGCAAGAAGTGTACTTTCAGCACACGCTATCCTGAACTTCCAGGGGGACACCTTATTTGGAGATTCAGTTCACTTTCTGGCCCATACCCAGAAGCCCCAACACTCAATTTTACCTTTTCTTTTTCTTTTTGCTCTTAAATTTACACTAAAACTACTTTAAAAGGTATATTATTACTCCAGTAGAGCAAGTATCTGCTGTAAAACAATGTACACATTCCCAAAGGTTTTTTATAAATTCTCACAAGCCATTATGCTTTATTTAATTTCATCTGAATTTTAACCATGTCCTCGCACTTAGTTCCACCTTACTATCTTACCATGCCATCCTACTAATAATCGCTTTTGAGATCCCAACTTCTATATCTTAATTAAAACTGTGGACTTATATTACAGCACTAATTTAACTACAGGACTTCAAGAATTGTGGCATCTGGGAGAAAATGAACTGACTTTGTCCAACGCTTGATCGTCCAAGTACCTTGTGTTTTAAAAGTGAGGTGTTTTCTTTAGATGTGACAGATGACCCTCAGAAAATGACATCACATCAAAGTCATCAAAACAGCACAGGCCTAATCAAAATTAAAACTATGAAGTGCATCATACAACATCTGAAAGAAAGATTATTCTACCTGTATCGGACATGCTCGATTGTGTCATATGTCAGCTTGCTGCTGATATTCTGACTATGAGGGTTGCCTAGGAGACAACAGAGATATAGAAATTAATCATTAATCACAATTTTGCTATTAATTTTTTCTTTTATCAAAGTATTACACCAAGCCAGCCTGCAAAGATGACAAAGAAAGATTTAACGTATGCTTCACAGCAATGCCCTCAAGCTCCTTACAGCAGTTAGTCAAGAGAAGGGACATATAACAGAAGAAAGCAATTATGACAGACCTCGAAACTTCAGCTGGATCTCTTACTAATACTTAGGCAGTTCCCTTAAAAAAGAAAATGCAACTGCATACACACAAATGTACGAGGAAAAAATACAGATAGCATGCACATTCATAAATATATTTGCGCACTAGCTAAGAAGCAATTTAGCAGAGATAGCATCTGGAGGTAATAGATATTCATGACTGGACACCAGGACTAACCCTGTTTTTTTTACTGTCTGAAACTAGAGTAGCTCATGAAAATATAAATTTTAGTGCAAAATTATTAGCCACCTTAGCACAGCTCTGCAGAGGCATGTATTAACAATTAAGACAGCACATAAGAAGGGCATGAATTTTTCTTTTTGAGCAAAAAACATTACAGCAATATCCACACAGGCACAGCACACTTTCCTATTAGTAAATGCTTAAAGAACATGCCTAAACAGTTTGGAAAGAGAACAAGAAAAAAATTGCTATATTAATATAGTTTTTGCAGTAGGCTGCAATATTAGCTACTCTCTTTTTAAAATTTCAAAATCACCCTGCTGAAAGTTATTGAGTGAGGTGTGAAAAAGAATAATAAATTTAGAGCTCAAACCCAAAATCTAATACCTAGATTCTTCAGTCTGATGTTGCATTTCTGTAATTTCCAATTCAAATAATCTCAATTTAGAAGTGAGAATCTCTCTTACTTACATTCCTTTCCCTCATTTACACATGCAACAGCTAAACTGCAGTTCTTCAGGCCTGTGGATTATCACCAAGAAAATAAAAAAAGCTGCAAGTCAAACTCCTCCTTCACTCACATCTATGCCTGTTAAATGAACTCTTTTTATACAACAGTTACTGCCCTCAGAGTATGAGAGAGATAACTAAAAGAGATTTGACCATACTAGAGCTCTTTATCATTTTAGATGAAAGCAGTATTAAAAAAGATACAATTTGTTCTCCCGTAGCATTATAGGTACTATGCAAATTTGCTCCTAACTGGCAGCACTACTATTTCTATTCACAAGCACTCAATTGATTCACAAATTTAATTTTTTTTCCACCACAGATGGTACTTATTATCAGGGTTGAGCCCAATGTTGTTTGAAATAACTAAGATCAGAGTGCATACATTTCACTTTACAATGGCTGTAGTGACAGAACATTAATTTTAATATCACTGACATGCACTTGAATAGGAGATTTTGAATGTAATCAAATCAACATATCTTGTTACAACAGCAAAAAAACCTATCCCTGTCATGAACAACATCTATTTCATCGCGGAACTTAAGTCCACGCTCTGGATCCTGGCCTCGCCAGCATTCAGGAAACAAAAGAGGGGGAAATGACATATACAATGGCACATTGAAAATGAAAACTATCCAGAACTCTGAAGTGGCTCACCCAGGTGATAAGTACAAGTGTGCTGTGCTTGAGTGAACAGTTTTCTTTTAAAGCAGTGGTACCTAGTTCCCAAGTGAGGAATCCCTTTGGTCTATGTATCTGGGAGCACAAGACAGACACAAAACTAGCAAAAAGGACACATAGCCCACAGATAGTTACACACAATAAGAAATTTTGATTACTTCAGTGGGACTCCTCACAGCATATACAGATAATACCGTGTATTTTTTTTTTCTGGTTGAGCATGAATCACTCTAATGTAAATTGTCTCACACAGTAACAATATTTCCTAAACAATGGATGCTGCTACCTTTGTATAAAAGCACATTCAGTGTGTTGTTCTCAGCTAGATAATAATGTTTGAAAGAGATGAAAGGTTTAAGTAGAAGATCTGGGGACAAAGTACTTGTAGGTGGTGCTGAAGTGCCCACGTCCACAGCATATGGCACAATTCTGTAGATATTTTTACTCACAGTCTTACGTGCAAGATTGCTTTGGCGATACACATCCTATTTTCTGAGTATGTGCCTAAGTCTAATAGTCCGGGAGAGGTATAGCACCTGTTCCCTGCCTAAATTCACTTGGGATCTTTGACCCAAGCTTTCTTCTAAATAAAATGCTTATGCTGAGCCACAGTATAAGCTCACTGTGATGACTCTCACTGAGAAGTGGAGTGATTCTGGTCCTTGCATAAGAAATTGTTTTTGCATTTTGTGTGGAAAAAAAAAGACTGAACAAACAGTGCTCAGAGCTACATTGTATTTATTTATGCCCAGCATGTTTCCCTAAGCCCTGGGAAAGAGAGTCATGCTCCCTTTGATTTTTCTTCTTCACCAACACAGACCTGTCCTTGGCCACCAAAGAACAAAACTAGGGGTGACACAAAGGGACTACGACTCCTTTGTGAAATCATCGGTCTTCCAACTACTCTATAGCAGTGTTAAAAAACCTGCAGAACTACTCTTCCAATAACTCAAGAGGCACAGTTTTGATCTATTTAGATGGAAACTCGAGAAGACTAATGGAAGCGCTGTCTTGTACTTACCATAAACGTTGTTTCTGAGGTCATCAGTAAAAGCTTTAAGTAGACTCTCTGGGAAAAGTGCTGAACCAGCATGGTCAAGGTAAGTAATCCCTAAAATAAAAATAAAATTACTAGATTCAATTTTTTAAATATTTAATTCCATTTTCTCTCACAGACTACATTGTGAAGTGCACCATTCAAACACCCCTAGTGCAGTACATCACACAAAAAAATCAATTTCCCTAAACTTCCTGGGGTATGATATTTCTCTGCCTGACTTAGAGGTCTCTACAGCTCTCAAAAAACGCTTCTCAAGTATGTTCCAATAGTCAGGCAATATTCACAGCAAGGCATCTTTCATTCACTAACAGAAAAAAAGGATGATACCATAGAAGTCCAACATTCTGATTGCATCTTTATAATTTTTAATCAAAACCAAAATATTTTAAAAGGTCCTTCCTTTCATGTTTGGATTACACATTCATTGGAAGAGAAAAATCTTTTTGTTCTGCCTGTACAAGACTGAGCAAGCTGGTGTCTTCAGCCACAGTACCTTGTTACTCCTTGGCACTACTTATTATGAAAACTACTATTACCACAATGATAATAATTATTATTAATAGCAACAACAATAGTAGTGTTGGCTCCTTGCTGACAGATGAAGCAACTGTCTCAAGAACTGACAAGGCCTAAATCATGCTTGAAGCCCAAAGACAGGACTAGTTTAAGTTTTAATGTATTTAAATATTTCTTGCCACTCTGCTGCACTTAACATTCAATTCATTTTTAAAATCTCCTTTTATATTATTAAGCTATTGCAAAACTTTTAAATAAAAGCTTATTGGAAACGAAGGCTTTTTCATGTTTGGCCATTTTAGATTCTTAATCTTCAGCAATTATTCTTCCATTTCTCCAGTGTGTTTCATGACCTTTATTAGTTTTTTCATTTCACTTACCTTGAGTATTTCAACCTATTTCAAGTTTCAATAATGATGAATATGATTAAGATTAGAATTTATTAAGTATTTTAAAGGCCTTTCCTTTCCACAGGGATTTAAAACTGAGTTAAGCTTTAAACGAGAAGCCTTGACACTTGGAAATATGTATAATTATATATTATGTTGCTGTAGCAGTGATTCGGTAGGTAAAGATGTGAGGCAGTGCTAATGATAAAAGCAATCTGGACACCCATCCCTTCTCTTATTTTCAAAAGAGAAAAGCCCTCCTCTGCCTTAAGATTTCCCCACTACAGCGTCTAGCAAAAGTACAATTTTTAATGATGGCTTGACGTTAGTCAAGGAAAAGTGTTTTGAGGTGATTTGAGGGGAGGAGGGTGGAAAAAAATGGATCGATTTATTAGATGCACAGACTTTTTAGGTTTTTACTTTTTTGGTTGTTAATCCTAGAAAGTTTCTCCCAAGCAGTATGAAGTGGCACACACAAGCATACGGGGGTCAAAATGCATACGGGGGTCCATCCAGCCCAGCTTCTGACAGGAGGGGTTACAGCCGCCTGGCCCACTCCCACGCCCCGGGGGCTTGGAGGGCGAGAGGCACGCTGCGTCACGGAGAGAGACAGCCAGGCGCCTGCCCGGCAACACCGCCAAGGGGACGGCAGCAAGGGGACGCCGGCAAGGGGACACCAGCTTTCCCTCCGGCAGGTGACACGCTCACCCTGGCCGCCCTGCGGCGCGTGGCCCGCCCGAGAGCAGGGCCTGCCGCGCGGGCCGCAGCTCGGCACCGCACGCCTCCGCTCTGGGGAACAGCCACAGCCACCAACACGGGGGCCCAGCTCGATGGCAGCGGTCAGGGCGATAAACAACCCCTGGCCCCGGGCCACAGCGGGGAGAGCTGGGAAAGGCAGCCCTAGAGTTGAGAAAGGGAAGAGGCAGCCAGAAACAGGGGGGAAGGACTGCCGTCCTGGCGGCGACCATCCCGGCCAACGCTCTCTCACAACAAAGCCCTCACAGAGATGCCATTTGGCTCATTAGCTCTTATGGGCCCCACAAGCACAGCCTAGGGATCCTCCTCTGGAGGCAGACAACTGCCGGGTTTGGACTTTTCCAGCCCTAAGGAGGCTGACAGCACCGAAGCGATAATGCAACCTGTGCAGCACGAGCGAAAACCAGGCAACCGGCTGGGGCTTCCCAAACACAAACCATCCACCGACAAGGAGATGGGCACTTTCCGTCCCGACCGATGCTCCTCTGAGGCAATGCGGACTAAGACATCTCTAGGTAAAGGTCCCCTAAGTGGTTTTTTTTGGATTTGATTCCTTATGTAGATAATTACAAAGTACAATATTGCGGTTCTGCAAACTGGAGGTAAAAAAACCTGCTGGTCATTTTTTAAATTCCTCCTCTGGGTATAGTACTTTGAAAATGCGGGAGGACATTTGCCTGAGGAAGGAAAAATTATTAATTCTTAAACTTTTATCTTTAATGCTGCTGTTTAACTGAAAAGAGAGAACAGCATTTAATACCCTGTCGACTGCCCCAAAAAAGAAATAGGCTCTCTCATCATTTGAGACTGTACTGAAACAAATATCTTTACTGCTATTGCACTTTTATGCTGTAGTTTTTTTCTTCCTGTCTTATTTCAATAAAACTATATTTTTAGAGGAAAGAAAAAGAATGTGGCACATGCATAACACCAGCAAAGAAAAGAACAATAATAACTTTCATTGTGCTTTTCCCCTGGTTTAATAACATTTGCTATTTTAACTTTATTGAATGCACATTAACCAAAGAGATTTGTCAGAACATACAGAATAATATAGTTCCCCCTGTTTCACTGTGGTATTTAGTACATAGGCTGTCAGCACTATGAAATTACACTGTTTACGGAAAGTAACAGGAGTAAGAAAATGTAATATGATCAACCAAAAGAAAATTAAAATGCAATATCCATCAGGACGTGGTTTCATTGCTCGGGGAAAATGTAAAATTAACTTTCAGTTTAATTTACATACTATTATGTTCGGAATGTGTAACTGACTTCATTGATCTAATAATATACCAACTATTTGATAAAATCACATTTCAGAAGAAGGTTTTTTTATAGGAGTATCGAAAACCATTCAGTGTGTCAGCATTAGTTATGGAAAGTTATTCAGCAAGAGTATCGGTTCATAAGCTGTAATATTCACATGCTAATATTCTTGCAGATTAATTTTACATGGGGAACTCTTTGGGAACCAACGTGGGCCAGTCTGTCCTGCTGAAGAAAGCCCCAGCCCAGCTCTCTGCGCTCCATCTGTGCTACAATTCACCTCTTGATAAAGCATCCGCCGTCTCTGCGTGCCTGCCTTGGCTCTTTGTAAAACTTCATTAGTGCACATGCACGTACAGCCTCAGAAATGCCAGGTGACCATTTGGTTTAACAGAACATTCCTATCTTTTAAATGAAAAAAGATAATGATAATTTAATTTAGAGCATTTTAAAATTAGAGTTTAAGAGCAGGGGAGAACACTGGACTACACTTACTCTGACCGCCTGCAAAACACACACAGCAAAAGGAAACTACCTGGATTGACCTTTTGGAGCCAAAATACCTGCTTCTGACAAAAGCACGCTTTCCTAAAAGGTGATCCCACCTAACTTTGAAGAAAGTTAAAGACATCACGTGATGAACTGAGAGTAGAATAAGGACGTTACGTCTTTATTAAATCTTTTATTAATTATTAGGCTATGTCTATGCCTACCACCCAGAGGACAGTCTAGAGGGAGACGAGCACAGAGAGACCATGGATGCACTCCCCACAATGGCCTGCTGGCACATGAAGCGTAAGCTTTCTCCTCTTTCACACTCCACCTGTAAACCCAGGCCTGGTCACCCAGCTCCTATCTGGCTAAATTATTACTAATTTAGTATTGTGTAATCTGGTTTTTTAATCCCTGAAATTGTTCTTGGTGCTATACATTTCCGAACTTTTTGACCAAGTATCACTTCCAAAAATAACCATTTTACCTACATTGCATGTGGCTGCCCCATGTTCACCTCCTTAACCTTTTGCCATCCTGTGATTCTACCACGGTCACCAAAACAAGCTGACCTGCGCTGTGGCTTCACAGATTATTTCTCACAGACCCGGCACTTCAAAATTCCTGCACTCCAGCTGATTACAGGCTGCCAGTTACATTGCCTAAAGTTTCATAATGAAGAATGAAATGTGTAGTTACGAGGCAGCAACTGTACAGAGTCATGAATTTTGATTGGCGGATATAATTGCAATTCAGTGGGATTATATACACAATATTACTTGGAAAGTAGATACAGCCAATGCCCCAGGGAGACAGTATATATCTTAAGTACAGGAATATTATTAGCAAAACCAGTATGAAATAGATTATATGAAAACAAGCTGAAGGCAAAATAAAGCATTATCTGTCAAAAGATAAACATGAGAGATTTTCATACACCAAAACAAAAGCTAGAGAAAACTGGAACAACCAAGTGACAAAACAGGGAGGAGAGGGCTCTACAGAGGTTGTAGACGAGTGTGGTATTATTTGGACACAGTGAGGTTTTAACAGGTAGTATCAGATCAGGTACTCAGGTTATTTTAGTCATCTAAGTCAGATGCCCTTTAGAGGCAGCTCCCTCTTTCCATTGACTGCATAAGAATTTAGCTCCCCCCAGGGATGTTCCTAAATTAAATGTCAAAAGTAGCTTTAACTATGTAATACATATAACCTTTATAAAAGTGCCTGAAATCTCACAATGATACAGGGCATGATATGCCCACGCACTGTATAGACAGACAAAGATCCTGGCTCTGCAAAACCGTTAACGAAGTACATTAAAAGCAAAAAAAAAGAAAAAAATCCTATTAATATGGCTTGAGATTTGCTTTTGCTGGATATTTTCGGGATTAAACATTTAGTGAATATTGTTATCTGTACCTTCAGTTCCTGTTTGACATCGATTTAGACAAAAGCTATCAAAACCAGAGTATATTTTCTGAATAACAATGCACCTCTCACCTAAACACTCCTGCTCTGCTAGACAAGGTAATGTTTTGTTTCCCTTGCTTAGGGCCAAGGAGCTCTTCAAAAGACCACAAAAGCATAATGCTTGATGGACAAGGCCACAGACGCCCAAAGCCTGAATAGTTACCACACAGTTAAAGGAGACACTGTTCCTCAGCATGATTTGACTTAATTGCTACAGGCCAGGTGAAGTAACGCAGCAGTCAGCCCGCAGCTGTGGGGCACATTCTGCTTCCCAATTCCAGTCCACCAAGTTCATCAATTCAAGTGATCACAGCTTGACCCAGCCAAACGCTGATCCACACTGGACTGTGAGCAACCTGGATAATGGTATCAATATTTTAAGGGCCGCTAACAAGTTACTGAGTTCTGTGGGAAACTGGTGTTTAATTAATGTATTTTAGTGTTTGACTTGACGGACTGATTACAAAAAGCAAAGCATGAATGTGCAATTACATTTATCCGTAATAAGTTCCCATTATTTTTCTCCACGTGCTATTGGCTTGCATTATTTCCTCTCATCGCATTATTACCTACAGCAAAGCAGGCAGAACATTAAAACAGTTTACAGTCAATACCATACACCCTCTTTGCTTGCTGTACTCCTCAGCAGGGGCCATACCGACTCCAGAAAAGCTATTTAGGTGGCTAGGGTTATTCCAGTAAGCACCGGCACTATTCTATGTACATAAGCCCTACTTGCAGCTTATAGTTTACAGCTTGCTGATATTGAGGTCTATGTGAGTGCTAAGAAAGCAAGGATTTCACATTTATTAAGAAGTCACATCCAACCCTATGAAATGTATCTTTCACAGCTGCAGAACAACAAATTACATGCCATCAAATTTCATCATTTGCCAGCTCCTGTGCTAAATGAGATTGCAGTAAAGGGATCAATCAGCACCCACCTTCGTCCCTGTGGCCTACCTGTAAGACACAGCTTTATTCAGTGCTCACTTTTTGCTCACTAGGGCATGATTAAACATTGACTGCAGTCAGTGATTTCATTTCCACAGACACCTTTAACAGGCTGCATTCCAGAACAGCTGAAGCCTTACTTGTGGACATGAATCAGAGGTACCTCAGCTACATGCGAATAACATACTGCAGCCGACCGTCTCGTCGTCTTTGGATGAAATATAAATCACAAGTGATTCATATTTATGCAAGTCTTCAAACAACTGTAGCTCACCCAAACTGAAACTAGCTTTCACACCTCCCCAGTGAACACACTACCATCTTTCAGTCTTTTTTTTTTTCTTTCTCTCTGATGCAATTGATCAAATGAAAGAAGAGTTGAAAGAGAACATATTCTCTGTTCTTCTATTACTGGAAAATGCTTTTGTTGGTTTTGCTGAAATTTTCACAGAAACTTTCACTTTTGTGTAGGAAAGAGGCATTCAGAATTTCTATTGGAGATGAAAACACGATGGTAAAAAGCAATGTTTAAGAAATCTTAATAATAATCGTTTATAATAGTGGTCATGAGCTAAACATTCTAGTAGCATTCTCTTGCTCTACTTTTCTTCCCATTCTTCCCATAAAACAGCTACAGGCTTACAACAACATGTCAAGATAATGTTTGGAACTGACTTTTCTAGTCCGTTCTATTTCTTGTTCTGTGACGTGAATTAATTGGATTCATATAAAATCTAGGACAAATTAGTGACTCTAAATAATCCCTAAATATATAAATTAGTGACCCTAAATATATCAAATGAAACGTGCAGTGACATATAGAAGAAAGCCTTTTAAATTATTTATGGTTTCCAAAAAACACTGGGAGAAGGCAAACTAAGTTCAAAATAATAGAAAAACAAAAAAGTAACCCTTTTCTTCTCCCTTTTCTCTTAAAATTCATTTTGTTACACAGAAATACTCAAATCATTATGAGCTTCTGGGAGCTAGAGCCTTGGGTTGAACATGCAACCATAGCAATAATTAAACATCCACGTGAGAACTGGCACATGCAATGGACAGTGAATGACAGACAGCAAAAATCGGTTATCCCGACTGTTGAAGCCCTACAGAAGTACTTCCCAGCTGGCATTTCTTCTCGATGACTTAGACGTGTAATGCCTTGCTTGGCAAATGCAACGGTACTTCCCTCTGCTGGCTTTTTCCAGCAAAGAGAAGAGGCTGCTACTGCAAACCAGTAATAAAGTTATGCTCCAGTGGAAGTTCTTCACAGCTTCCCCACAGACAGTTACAGCCCTCGATTTATTTATGCCATCCAGCAAACAGTCTGTTGCCAGGAACAGACAGTGAGGATCAACTTCAGGAATATGAGCATACGAGAAACCTAAGTTTCCCTCCAGCATAAATTAGGACTATCTTTCAGAGACAAACACGTAAAACCAAATAACCATGCTACCAAGAGGAACTATATATAAATTCAAAGACTGTGAAATGAAGAAAGTGAGGACCATTGGCCAGAACGCCACTCTGGTAAGATGAGAGGTCTGAGAAGATTCTCCCGGCCCACAGTGAGTAGTCTTTTGCTATAACAGGTGACTGCACTTATCAACCAAGCTGCTTCCATCTGAAAAATTGGTAGGTTATTAGTCTACCTTGCTCAAACCAGAACGGTGCTTCAGAATCGCATCCTCCTAGTAAGAAACTACATCATAACCTCGAGACTGTGTTTTTTCATGGTCAGTGTATTCTCATATTTCCCAGGTCAGCATCTTCTTGCTTTAATACCTATCTTCACCCACTCGGCTTCAACAGGCATTTCTCCCTTGACAAACTAGTAGCACCTCTCCACCTGATCTAGCTAAAAACGCCATCTTCCTTTATTTCTAATGTATGATAAACCTGACAACCCATTCCAGTCCCCGTGGCATCTCCTCCAGTTAGAAGTGCTTTCTCTGGGGGGGATAGAGGGTTGGAGAGCATGGGGTGGGGGAGCAGAATGCACATTCCAGAAAAAGATCTCAGAATTTTGGAAAGATAGGGTAATTTTCCCTAACTTTACTGGAAAAATACCTTCTCAGACCAATACATCCATATCTCTTGGCTTACGCTCCTAACTGTTACTCTTTACCTGTTTTACACTCCTAATAGTTCCAGTAGTCAGAAAAAACAGCATTGTTAAACCAGGGAGAGGTTTAATGCTTGAAAAGTCCATGTATAATGCTTGACCAAGATCTCCTGTATCACCTTTTCACCAGTAACCACTCACCAATGTAAACTGAAACCACAAACAGGAGACAGCAACAATTTTTCAGTGTGCTTTCTATAGTAGGAAAAAATGTTAAGGAGTTTCAGTATTGCTTCTGAGTAACTACTTAAGATTTAATATAATGTATGGTGGGAATTTCATTTTAATAAGATGCAGAAATACTGAGATTTTATTAGGGAGATAGGAATTACGCATGAAAAACTATGTATAAGCTTTTCTAGTGCATATGGATTGGATTAATCTAAACATGTTTCCATCATAAAATCTTTTGTTACCGATTCCCCACAGAGCAAGCCCGTTTAACTTTTACTTTATAGTAGTTTAATCCAAGCTGCTACCTCAAGTGAAACTTATTCAACTATAAACAGACCAATCTAAATGATAAGATTATGCTCAATTGCTTTACCTTTACTGAAGTTCACAGACTGCATTAGATATACCGATGTAAATAATACAACTCATCAAATAAATTTATTTCTTAATTTTGGATTTTTTTGAAATGAGAATTATTTTGTAAAATTTTTCAGGACTGACTGTGATTTCCTAATACCTGCACACACAATGTAATACTTCAGTACAAAAAGAATCACCTAATTGGAAAACAAGATTTTTCCCACTCAAAAAAATAAATATCTAACAGACACAAATAGGTTTCTGTCAATAATTTAATAGGAATATAATTACGCATTGGCATAAATGTTCTGTTAATACCTTATTATATTTGGCCTAACTTAGTTTCTGCAGCTTATTTTCCATTTATTAGGGGTCTTCCCAAGCACAGATTTAAAGTCTTCAACAACCATTTCCAGCAATATGCTAGGAATGAGATAATACATTTATCAAAAAATAATGTTCTAGTAAACCACAGTTTTTAATTCTGAAACAGTATGACAACTGCAGAGTATTGTTAACTAGTTCTGACAAAAGTAACAAAATACCAGCTTCCTAATGACTAGGCCTGAACATAGCAGTATGTGAGAGAAATCCTACCTAACACAGGCCTGCTTTTAATAGGAATAACAGCATTCAGTTTCCAGATACTCTATTTTTTTAACTTCACCTACGTCCAGCATGTTACAGCTTACTAAAAGAAAACTAAAAACCACTGGAGCTGTTGACACAAGTAGATAGTTTATGACCCTCTTTCTAAGGGACTGCTACCATGTGGCACAGCTTTTGGAGGTTTGGTCATTGCTTTGACTCCAACTTTGGACAGCAAAAAATCCACTGCTGATTACTGCCATACAGCTGTTTAGAAGGAAGAGTTTGTGGCTCTTCCAGAGACATTACCTTGCATTGGGTACAGACATTATCATTTCAGAGGTCAGGTTCTCTGACCCCTGACGGGCTACAACGGGACAAAAAAAAGTCTTTTCCAAAGTCCAGTGAGTAAAAAGGAACCCAAGTGAAGCCTGATTGAGTTTCCAGCTGTACTGCAATGAATAACCAGAGCAGAACTTTGCCTTCAGGTCACAGAGACCTCACGGAAGAAAAGCAGGGTCCATTCAAACATAAGAAAATGCATCAAGGTCTGATTCAGAGCCTTTGAAGTAATTATGAGGCCCTGCTGAACACTGTATGAGTTAAACCATTAACAAATACGCTATAATCGGCACTTCCTAAACATACTGCACTGATCACCTTTTTGATTCCAGGCCAAGTTAAAGAGCTGGGTTATGATCTGCACAGAAGCTTAAATGACCTTTGAAACAAGTGACATTTTCCTTTCCTGAATAAGATATGCTGGGCTGCTCATATTGCTGTCTCCTCAATATGGCGTCTACAGGACACCTTCAGTCTCTGGGGTATGCACGCTCTCTCTGGAAGGCCAAGTATCAATTTAAAAAGTGCAACATTTTTAATAATCCATCAACAAAAGGAGTCAGAGGGCTACAATAACAGAGGCAACAGCAACAGAATCTCAAAATGACATAAAACAGCTTACTAGAGTCAGTTACAGCAAACGAAGAACTGCTCCAGAAGTGTATTTAAGATGTCCAGGTGATTGAGTGTTTCCCCTAAGCACATATTATACACCTATATTTACAAATATGCACAAATATGCCTGTGTATGCAGTACTGAGATGGGTATATGAATATATGTACATAAGTATCCCCTTAAGAGGATAATTAGTGTTTTCATGTTGCTTCTTGTAGCAGAACATAAGGAAAAGCAGATGTGAATCTAGAGACTCTCTTCCCTTACAGCTATTTTCCACCTTCTCTTCTCTACTGCTTCTCTAACTGTACTTTTTGATATTTTTAGCAAACAGATAACCTAGAAGTCATCACACCTGCTTTCAGTCTCACTTAATCAAAATCAAGGTCTGCAGAACAGCATCAACACTCAACAAAAACAATAACAACTTTTGGTAACATACCAAAGCTGAGGTTTTTGTCAGGGCTTCTTTTATTAAAGAAAAGATACTCTACCTTAAGCGTCCCCTCCCTCTCCCCCAAATAATACAGACCAAAACAAAGGTATCCAAAATATCTACATTAACCATAGTTACTGGTGGATATCTTTGAAGAGAGTTAGGCACTCTTCTAACTTGAATAAATTTGCATTCACTAGAGAATTTCAGTACAGGGGACTGACTTCTAATGCTGTTCAGCTCAACGCAAGTCCATTCAGTCAACTACTCTTCTCCTTTGCAACTTTACTTTGTTTATTGAGGTGCTCTGTGTTTAAATAAAAGTAGGATTTGGGGCACCTGTGAAGTTAATCTGATTTATGCTAGTACTCACTAAGAGAATACAAATACCTGAGCATCTTGAACCCAGTAATAGACTGACACTACTTATACAAATATACAGAATTTCATGTTTGGTAACAACCTTCCAGTGGATACTTTTGCCTACAAAAATGAGTTTCGCAGTTGCTCCTCTTTTTGTACAGACCCAGCAATAAAGCAATTACAACTTTATCCCAATTTTATAACCATACACCTAAAGAATATTTTGCTGCACTTCACTAAATTGTGGTATAATTCATCTCAATTAAAGGGCTTCTTTTAATACTAACGACATTAGAAATGAAAGAGAATTATAATTTCACTGTAAATTATTCAAAGTACTAAATACAAATGGCCTCATTAACACTGAGAATGAATAAAAGATTATGCATGGAAAAACAAATATTCCACAGTTTCCCTAATCTCTGAACTCTGAGCTTAAAATCACAACTCTGCCACGACACCAGCTACTGCGTTTTGCCTCAAAGCAGCTGAGAAAACATTATGCACTTAAAAATCAAGGTCTTCCCCCCCCAAAATATATAGTCTTGCCGTATTTGAATAAATGACAAGATCAGACACAACATTCATACAACATATTTTACTCAGTTTACGACACAAGATACTTGAAAATACTACCTAGATAAAAACACGCATGGCATACTCTGCCCCCAGTACTGACTACAGGATCAGATCCTGAGCATGAGTACCAATTTCGTATCTGGAGTCTCCATAACTATCAGAAACACACTGAAGTGCTGGAGTTGCTGGAGTTCCCTAACGTGTTAAAGCCTGGTCCTTCTTTATAGACCGCTTCTACCGATGATGTACAAACCAGAGATTGCTGGACACACCACGTTACATGGGCAAACGATGTCAGGTGGCAAGTTGAGAGCTACGCAAGCTAAGAAATTCAGGAATTGATTCTGTAACATGAAGCGAGGATGGAGAGGAATTTTAAGTGAGGTGAACTTTATTTATGACAATGAATGATCAAATTAATAACGAACAGTATTATAATAAATGGAAAAGTAACAGTAATTTGCTAATATTTCAGAGCTAATTTCTATGCTGTTAATTTTCAAATACTTCCTCAGACTTGCTAGTCTAAAACTGTAACTAGAAGTAATGACAGAATACTATTGAGTTTCTGTCATGAGCTCTTATTATATCCTGAAAATGTCTACTTTTTGTTGAATTTCTGCTTGCAGGCATAATATTACCATATTCCCCCAAAGAAAGCATGATGAAGGCAACAATAGTACGTTTGGTTCTTATCACTTGCATTTTAAAGCTACTTATTTGTCATTAAGATGAAATTCATTTGTAATTCCTGTTTGCTTTTAGCAAAACTGCAAGAACATTTTTCACCAGAAGGGTCACCCAGGAGATGTAAAAATGAAACACCTGAACATATCAAAAACACCTTCTAAAATAGTTAGTAAAGGTTCCCAGTGGAGCACAGAAAGGCCAAGGTATGGGTCAGGGGGTTGGAAAACGTAAGGGAAAAGATTATAATTCTAAGCAAAGGAAGCACAAAATCATGTTTCAATAAAAACTTAAATTTTAAAATTAGTATGTTAGGGTGCCCGCATTTGTGTCCTTAGTTACAGTTACCTCAAGAAGGACCTGATTTTCAAAGAATTGTAAGATCACATCCACTGTAAATCCAGTTCAGTCAGATGTCTCAATCTGCCCCCCCCACCTTTCAAATTAGAGTATCCAAAATTCAAACAATTAAGGGGGGAAAAAATCTTGGTCAAAATATTCTGACACAATGATAACTCAAAGAATGCATCTACATCTATCTAATGCATACAAAAATTGTTTCTACACGTTTCATTCCAGATCCGTTTAGTTCTAAAAACCGCTCTCCAAATTTGTGCCATAAACACCAGAATGGGAATGATCCCTACTATGACATGCAGTCACCACCATAACACAATTAATGGCTCCACAATTAATGGCTCCCCAATAGTCAACCTAGAACGAAGCCAGGCAATTAGCTGCACAGAACATCATGCAAGTTTCATGTGAGATAACTGCTTTGACGAAGTTTGTTTCCAGACAGACAGCGAGTCTTCCTCAACACTTGGTATAAATACCAGATATCTGGTACTTTATCTCTGCAGAAAGTCAGAATAAATGATAAAGTGAACCTCATGAGATCAGTTATTGCACAGTGTATGCAGCATTTTTTTTTTCCTTACAGGAGCAAAGTACAGGCTTCCCTTCTCCAACTTGCGCTGACAGAGGGATAGAAGAAAGACATTAAGTGTAAACTTTTCCGCATGCCCATTTTTCCCCTCCCCACTTTTATTTCTTTCTGCTAAGGGAGATGATTGTTAGGCACTTAGTGTTCTCATCACAGTGAGACTAAAATTCCTGGATTTATATATATACACGCATTTATGTATATTTATTTATGTTTATATTTTTATATATACCCATTGTAATGACTGTTCAGTGAAGAGACAATAAGAAACAATCAGTTTTGATAGGAACAGGTTCTTATATGACTTTTTCCCTAGCGTTTCATTTTTTCTCATATAATATTCTGTCTACAGGCTGGGAACCCCAACCAACCTGTATCCAGAGGACTACATTAGACTAGACTGCTGTTTTCTCCTGTGTCATTCCACAAGGAATACATAGTGCAGTGAAGTAGATTCAATGCACACAACATTGTCCATAGCTCATTTACATTAAGAGCCTAAACAGTAAGGTTTCTCCTCTGGATTCAGCTATTTCTGTTCTCAGACTATGGGGAAATTCAATCTACAGCCCAAGAAAAGGGAGATGCAGAGTGACTAGTGTCCTAGTTCGGGCTGGGATGGAGCTAATTTTCTTCCCAGTAGCTACTGTGTTTTGGATTTAGTATGGGATTTGGTATGTGAAGAATATTGACAACACGCTGATGTTACTAGTTGCTGCTAAGAAATCAAGGACCTTTTCGAGCTTCCCAGGTTTTGCCAATGTGTAGGTGCAAAAGGCTGGGAGGGGTACAGCCAGTATAGTTGACCCAAACTGGCCAAAGAAAGTATTCCATACCATAGAGGTCATGCCTAGTATAAGTGGGGGTCGGCCGGTGGGCCAGGCGCCTTTTGTTCGTTTGTGCTTTCGTTCGGCTGTTGGTTCCCTCGCTCGCTCTCTGGAACTTGCGGTTCCGAGATCACTGCTGAGGAAATTGCTGTTCTGAGATCGCTGCTTGGGATCATTCAGAGATCACTCTCGGTTTTGCTCCATGATCGCTGCTCGGGACAGGCTGTGTCGGTCATCAGGTTGTCAGGCAGCGAGAAATTGTGCGTCGTTCATTTTGTATATTCTATTATCATTATATTTTATTATTATTATAATTATTAATATATAATTATTATTATCTTTTCCTTTGCTGTCCTAGTAAACTGTCTTTATCTCATACCCATGAGTTTCCCTTTCTTTCCGATTCTCTCCTCCATCCCACTGGGGAGTGAGAGAGCGGAGTGAGCAAGCGGCTGCATGGTATTGGGTTGCTGGCTGGGGTTAAACCACGACAGTCCTTTTTGGCACCCAACGTGGGGCTCAAAGGGTTCAAGATAACAACAGGTTTGATTGGAATGTGCTAGATACTGAATTTATAGCTGTTATTGCTGGTCAGTTATTAATCGGCAGGCTCCTGTGCTTGCCATGGGGCTTGCTTGCCCTACTGTATATTAGAGTCTAGTGCTCATTAGTGGCTGCTTTTTGCTTACACTGCTTGCCGTACTGCTGTGACTCTGCTGTGCCTGGGAACATTTTGATAACAGCAACGGCCATGCGCCTGGGCTGGCAGATGGCCAGGGCATCGCTGCTGGTTCTGTGCTGCTGTACTGGACAGGCTGGAACTCCAGTGTGAACTCAAGTTGAAGGAAATGTGGCTGTTGGTAAGGCCATGCTGGAGCAGGTGTATCTCTGAAGGCATTGTGGCCCATGGAGAAAGCCACGCTGGAACAGGTGCACCTCAAAGCAACTGTAGCTGTGGATAAGTCTATGCTGCAGCAGGTATACCCCTGAAGAGCCTGTGGCTCATTGATAAGGATCCACTTGGAGCAGGTACTCCCCTAAGGGACTGCAGTCTGTGGATAAGTCCAAGCCAGAGCAGGGGCAAGGGGAGGAGTTCATAGCAATGTTAAACTCCATGGTCTGGTCCAAAGGGGCCAGGGGTGGAGATTGTAATGGAAATACTTTTAAATTGTTGTAACCCAGGATTTGAGTTGCATGTTATAGGAATTACTCTTGCAGGAACCACCTGAACCAAAGGAGGACAAGCCTTACAAGAAACAGTGCAAGTGCAGCTGTGACCTGACCTGAGCTGGCTTTGGTGCCAAATAACTCCACGCAACACACCACCTCTCCTGTCCTGAGTGACCACCATAACAGATGAAGCCCAAAGTCATGGACTAAATGAACTCAGTGGACATTTTGTGGACAGACATTTTACAAGGGTGGTCCATAGACTAAGGGAATGATATCTGTGTATTATATCAAAGGATAGGAAGGGGGGTGGTGGTTAATGAGGATGTATTGGATAGTGTGGGACCTGAGCATGATGTAAATGGTGTGGAACAAGGGGTGGAGAATGTGCTGGGTTTGGCTGGGATAGAGCTAATTTTCTTCATAGTAGCTAGTACAGGGCTATGTTTTGGATCTGTGCTGGAAACAGTGTTGATAACACAGGGATGTTTTCGTTACTGCTGAGCAGGGCTCACACAGAGTCAAGGCCTCTTCTGCCTCTCACATCACCAGCGAGTGGGCTGGGGGTGCACAAGAAGCTGGAAGGGGACACACCTGGGACAGCCGACCCCAACTGACCAAAGGACCATATGACGTCATGCTCAGCATGTAAAGCTGGGTGAAGAAGAAGGCAGAGGGGGACGTTTGGAGTGATGGCGTTTGTCTTCCCAAGTAACCGTTACACATGATGGAGCCCTGCTTTGCTGGAGGTGGCCGAACACCTGCCTGCCCATGGGAAGTAGTGAATGAATTCCTTGTTTTGTTTTGCTTGTGTGCGTGGCTTTTGCTTTACCTATTAATCTGTCTTTATCTGAACCCACGAGTCTTCTCACTTTTACTCTTCTGATTCTCTCCCTCATTCCACTGGGAGCCAGTGAGTGAGCGGCTGTGTGGGGCTTAGTTGCCAGCTGGGGTTAAACCACAACAGTCCCTTTTTGCGCCCAATGCGGTGCCAACTAGAAAGACCACAAGTCAGGTAGGTAGATTATTTAAAAAAGTATAAAAATTAATCTGTTGTCCTAAAGGAAAAAACAAGAGACCTCCCTTCCACTCCCCTCTCTCATGTCCAGAAGCTCTTCATAGTATAAATATCAATTTTAGTCATTTGAAAAATTCTCATGCTCTTTCAGTACAATCCATGTAAGAACTTCATAATTTTTAAAGCCACGGTAAGTTTGATAAAGATGTAACTTAGGAGGCATTCGAAGAGGTTAGAACTAGCCAAAGGCAGATTTTCCCCCTAACTTCCTAATACCCACTCATTATAAATAGTTTTACATGTAGCATTGAAATACAAAATCTGAAGGAGATCATTGTAAATTAACTGCTATTTGATCAGTTCAGTACGTAATTATATTTCTGCTATGAGCATGGAAGGAAGCAGAAGCAGAAGTGACTGATATTAGATGTTGGATGTACCCACAAGGTATCTAGCGTTCAGATTTGAAGATCTGATCAGGCACTTTGGGAAACATGACAGCTGTCATGAGATTATTTGGTACTGTTTCCCCCACTTCAGTGGCACTGAAGTTTATCCAGGAAGCGTTGCAGTGTAATCCTCGTGACACTTTACAAGTACACCTATCCTTCTCTGTACTTGCAGAAATGGAAGAAAAACTGATTAAAGTTCTGATGGTAACAGCTATTTAATCTCCCAGGAGCTGTCACGCTCAGTGATGCAAAGCTCAGAGAATCGACCTAGTGCTTCCAAACAAGCTTTACGCACTGTGAACTCTGCAACAGTCCACACATTTAAAGGAACGGAGGTTTTCATATTTTTATTTTAATGGGTAGCTTTGGCTCCCATGAGCTAAAAAGCTGGCTTTGCCTTTCATTAGAGCTAATCAGAATATAAATATTCCAATGAAAGCAGGTGTTTTTAAATTTGACATTTGGGGGGCAGGGAGAGGAAGATTTCTCCCAACCCTTGAAAAACACCAGATGGAAAGGAAACTCAGTAAAAAAAATGTTGGTGTAACTCACTAGGATTTATACTTTTTCATCGTTCACAAAGTACTCAACCTCATATTATTACAGGCTTCTAAGGATAACCAAGTGGGTGAGTTATAAGAGGGAGAAATAGATGGCCTCTCCCCTTAGAGAGCATTTCACTGAACTAGACCCACTCTTTGGGCAAGCTGATATTGAAATACTGAAAAATCGAAATTGGAGGGAGGGTTTGTTTTTACACAGCCTACATCCCAAGGAGGGTTCCCATAGCGCCATAGGAAGGCTTCATCTTCTGTTTCCAAATCTCTCCTAGTGGGCCAGACGAAGCCGAGGCCGTGGCGGTGCCCACTGGAAGACAGTCCTGGTTCCACAGCCCTGTGGTGCAGTGACACTTTCGGTGCTCTGCAGATGAGCTTCACCGAGCCTGAACATAAGGCAGCTCCTAACAAAATCATCATTACTTCCTTCCTCACTCCCAGAAGTCTGGTTTCTGTCCAAGCAGTAGTTTATCACCCAAAGATCATTTTAAATTCTCTTTCCCAACCAAAAATGCTAGGCCTCTAAGGAAACAGAAGATGAAAAGTTTAAAACTCAACTTGGTAATGAGCTATGAAAGTTACTATTGAAATGGCTTTTTCTGGTATGAAAAGGAAGATTAAAGAAGCTTACTTTTTGTCACCAGACATCTGTCTTCTTTCCCCCTTACTCATACCCACCCTCTTCCTTCAGCTCAGTGTTTTACAGACACTGAGAGGCTTTAAAGAGTGCAACTGAAGTGGGCATCACCGCTCGTGATCAACCCCTCTCAAGGGAATTATTTCACAGTATCAAATCCTAAATTGTTGTTATGAATCGAAATAAATATGGGTGCTTCCCAAGGCATGTATTTCCTTTATGTTGCAGTTGGAGTTTTGTCCATAGGAGAACCACTTCAATGCATGGTAATCCCTGCAACGCTGTAGAACCATTAGATAGGTGTGAGTACATCAACAGCTGCTACTCTAATGACAAGCTTAGTTTCAACTTAATTCCAAAATCAGAGCCTTTACTCTGGGTTTACTCTGCAGAAGAAAAGCAAATTATTAATTTTCTGATCATCAGAAAAGTTACTCTGTTACTCTGGAACTGACCCCGAAGGACAAAGAGCAGATACAACTGCTAGTGCCATGACTTTTTAGTCAAATTCCACTTTAGAGAGTTTCACCTGAGCATGAATTTGGAATAGTTTCACCAAAATCCACAATTCCTTTCCCCAGCAAATGACAGATCTATAGCTGTGGTTTCAACAAGACCTACATCAAAGATAACTTCCACAAAAAAATTAAAAAAAGAAAGAAAGAAAGAAAGAAAGAAAGAAAGAAAGAAAGAAAGAAAGAAAGAAAGAAAGATTGATTCTCACAAAGACTCCAGCTTTGCAAATTCAGATGGCTTTTGGGGACATTTAATATACTCAGCAAGTGATTTTCCCATTACAACTGTCATAGTTTTCCTCTCTTCTTTCTGTATTTCTGCTCCTGGTGAGTTTGGAGAGATACTAAGACAGTTCACTGATCGAACACTAACTAGTTAGTTAACAATCCTTAAAACAGAGGGCTTAATTTCATTACCAGAAAAAAACCTGGAAGGGACATGCACCTCAGTCAAATCAGAAATAGTTGTAAACAACAGAATGGCAAGGATTTGTGAGTCCCACTCGCAGGGGCTGCTCCGTCCCAGGAAACAAGGAAAGTCAGCTGCGGTGCAGTTCAGATGTGTCACTCTCTTTATTTCCATATTCTGTCTTCAAAATACACCTTTGCAGCCATCCCTTAAAGGTTATTTTTGCATTTTAATGTCTCTTGCATGTAATTTCACGTTACCCAAAACAAATCTTACATGGGTTTTAGTTTATTTCTTACGTACTGCAAGTCTTCCAATTCACTTCTAAGGAATTTAAATGGCATATGTTTTTCTTCACTTATACTAGTATATCAATGATTTCCTTTTTAGAAAGGGAACCAGTCATCCCGCATTTGTATTATTAGGCTGGCTCTGCTGCATTGTGCCTATCACTAAACATCTACGCTGAGGTGATAAGAAGAGGATTATTATCATATTGCTACACTTCATGACCACCTTCCACGATACGTTACTTCTCAGGCAATCACACTCTTACAGGAATGCATTTAAAAGCTGTTATCCATTAATCAAATGTGTCATTTGTTTGTGAATACCAACTCTATGATCATGTAACAACAGAGTGCAATAATCTACGTACAGTCTTGTCTGAACATCAATTCGGTCAGCTTCCCAGCTACGCAACACTGACAAGTTTATGTGCAGGGGGAAAGTACCATGTCCGTGGCTGGCAAAGGCTCCTTTTTCATCCAGTCTTCAATTTTACTCCATTCAGTCCATCAGGTTGGGAGTTCTTGCTAGTTAACCACTTCTATTTATCTGCTTTTATCCAGTCTCATGAGAAGGCAACATGCGTTATCAAAGCAAATTCTCC
Organism: Phoenicopterus ruber ruber; assembly: GCA_009819775.1. NCBI lineage: Eukaryota > Metazoa > Chordata > Aves > Phoenicopteriformes > Phoenicopteridae > Phoenicopterus > Phoenicopterus ruber. The sequence goes on from CM020216.1 coordinate 98,419,322, forward strand.
ATCACAACTGAGATCAGACAGGGTATTAAGAAGAGTCTCCCATTCTGCTCACTGGGCTTACGCGCTCCTAAATTGATTAAATCTGTAACAAATATTTTGCTAGTGTGTGATGAATCAAAGACAATGACAGGTTTTTAAAAAGTTGCATACTGCCAGAGCAGCTGAGTAACATTTTGTTTTGTGACAATTCTAATTGTCTACATTAAAAGAAATTATAAGCAGATACACAAATAATACAAATGTGACTCCCAGTCACATGTTTCACAAGTTACTTAATAAGTTATACTCCTTAATAAGTTACTTGAGAAATGAATGGCACAGCAGATGAACAGTGTATTTTACTCAAAGGCAATACAAAGTCCTTTTTTTAAAGAAAGGCAACATAAGTTTGTACCCATTACTGATACCATCAGTTCCAAATTACTGAATTATGACAACTTTAATGCACTGTGTGGCATAAACATAAAAATGTGGAAAATCCTGGGCTTCAATTTCTTCCTTAGGAAGAAATTACAGGACAAACTTTCTGATGACTGTGTAACTTTACTTGACCTGTTCATAAGTTTGCAAAGGGGTACGAACAGTGATATTTGGTGTTTAATTGTGCATTAATAAAATTAATTCACACAACATTAATTTAATTAAGGAATATTTGTTCAAACGAGCTTCCTGTCATCTTTCCAAATTTTAATTTAGGCCATTATTCTGCATACTGCCAGAAGAAGTAAGCTTAGTGGTGTAATTGTCCTTCCCCAGCTAACCACGTCACCAAAAGATCACATCCTTGGACATCTCTCTCTTTTAAGAAGACCATAAGTGACAAAAAGCCTGTCCAGCCATGTTCTTAGCTTTCTTTTAAAAGCATTTTAGATCCTATTGCTCCAGGGACTAATCTGAACGAGCACAGAAATCACATCTTTTTTACTTCTCTTGCAAAAGCCATATTCCCCTGGCTGCTACAAGACAGGAGGAGTGAGTCAGTACAACCCTGAAAGCAAGAAGTGGGAAAATAAAATAGCGGGGAGAGAATGATTTCTCTCTCAAAGACCTGCCTTCCAATTTTGTATGTATATTTCACATACCAGGAAAAAAGTGACTTGACACTTTCCTGCATGACAGTCTCACAACAGCTGCCTGCCTGGGGTCGCACCCCCATCGCAGGCACCTCGCAGACCGTCGCTTCTCTATGGCAGGACGGAAGGTGAAGGGGCAAAGAGCATCACTGCACAGGATCTATCCGGGCTGCCAAGGATACTGCCAGGAGCGCAACGACTTGCCTCATTAGCAATGAAACTAACGAAGTCTGACTTTTTACTGCTTTGTGGCCTGTCTTTATGCCTCCCTGCCCTACTATATCCTTGTTTCTCCATAACTGTGACATCCATTTCGCACACCTTCAGTTCTTGACGCCACCTTTTCCATATTACCTCCAGAAATCACATCTCCGTCTCCTAACAAATGTGATAGGAACCATCCTGTGATTCAAATTGTTTGTGTGCGGATCAGTATGCAGACATGGTAACACTATAAGCATTATTAACTTAGGAAGATAAAAAAAATTATACCAACCCCAAGCTGACATATTCATAAGAATAATTTTTTTTAGTTCCGTTTTTAAGTTTCTGAGTTCAGTGAGGTATAAAAATAAAAAACCCCCCACTTTACAAGTATTTTAGTGTCACATAAAGGAAAACATTTGCATTGAATATTCCTGTGGCTTGGGCCAAGACAACCTATTATAAAAAGCCTGAGACATTTGAGAGCTCAGCATCCTACTTCCTAAATATCATCTCCGAGTTAAGCATCCCACTAGCCTCCCCCTCGTGCTGTCTACCCATTTATCAACCTCTCATATCAGCGCTTTTTACTACGCAGCACTCTGCAGTATGGTCCTCCTGAATTCAATGACAGTCTTTTCACACTCAAGCGATGTCTCTGCAGCATCTCTCTGATACCAAGTATGCAATGAATCAAGATGATGAACAAAAACTGACCTCTCACCTCTCCGTTTGTCTTTCTGTCCTTAGACTGGGAGTACCCTTGAATTCTGGCGAGCAGCTCAGATATGGGAATTGCTACCGTAACGTACAATGGAAATTTCAAGAGCTTCACGTGCCAGGTTCTGATTTTGCAGAGTAAATTCCAGTGTAAGTGCAGGGATACCACCAGCCGATCATATCTGTCTGAAAGCTTACATACACTCTTTAAATAATAATCTTACATTTCATATTAAAAAAAACCAAAACAAAACAAATCACATATACATCGTATGGAAATACACAGAAATATGCTGGGAAAATATCAATACACATCTCACATATAGCAACTTTGTAATGACAGAGGAGGAGAATCTAAGAGGAAGCAAAGGCAATGGAAGAAAGGATGCAACTCTGATGGGGGATTCTGCAGGAACAAGATTTTGGTGCATTTCCAATTTCTGAGTAAGAGATAAGAAAGCATCTTGTGCTTTTCTAAATAAAACATCTGCGTGTTTTAATACTTTCATACACTAATATACATCTTGTACAGACATTAATTTTAGAGATAACATATCTTTTAATTAAAAGTGCATTTTTTTTTTAAATGGGTGGCTGATACCCTCTAGCATCTATGGAGTTCCATAAAGTATCTTTCCAAATCTAGTATTTTTTTTATGTCTACATGTTGATTTAAAAAATCTAATGTCTATATATGATTATTTCCTGTTGTAAAGAATCCAGTCCCAACTGATCAACTATTTATTTCTATAATACACTTGAAAATTCTGAGTTCATGTCAACTGTATCAGGTTTATAGGATTTGGTACTTTGCTTTTTTTGCTCAACATTTCTGTATTCCAGACAGAGGCTTAAATGTCTTGTACTATGTGGCATAGGCAATTACAGAGCCAGTGTAATGGCGCAGTGAACATCTTTATACGGGTATTACAACACGAAATCTGAAGTTAAAACTCAAATATATATATTACTCTGAGTAATACAGTTCAAGAAAGAGAAGACATTACCTGTATCTTTGAGGGAATCTTTTTCCTCTAACTAAACTTTAAAGTAACTAAAACTTTATTCAGTGCTGAAATATTACAATGGCAATATCATTGGCTACTCTTCACTAAGAGCTATGTCCACCACGAAGAGCAAAAGATCACCCAGCTCTGGGTGATCAATTGAAAGATCAGTCCTGCACAGAGCGGACCACCGATAGCCTTCCGAACCCTGAAATGCAAGGTAAGAAATTCCTTACCAGCACCTGTTACTTCTATGTAGGCAGAAGAAAAAATCTGAAACTAACACACAGTTGCTGTTACTGCATTTGGTACCAAATCCACTTTATGTTCCACACATGCTTCCTCTTTGATATCAGTTCTTTAGGTAATAGCTTATTTAGATATCTACTGCTGACTTGAAATCGATGGGAAGCATTAAGGCTTTACATGAGCATATATATTGGTTTTTACAAACAATTGTCACGTAGTTTTGCAGTTACAGTTCCCATACCACAGCTGCTTTTTACGATACATTCTGCAGCCACTAAATGCATCTTCCCAGATGTCTTCTAGCATTTCAAACTGTCCACCAGCAGTCTTCTTCAATAAATACAATTTCTTTTGCTTTCTCCGCGCGCCCCCCCCCCATGTTTTAAAAAAATCATATCATGTTGTGACAGAGGGTCTACAGAGGACAGGAGCAGGTTACCAGCCAGAGATCTCACAGCTGCTGAGGAGAGAGTGAACAAGCCTTGCACAGTGGTACGAAGAGGAGCTCTCAGCTTTAGACACCAAAACAAGAGGTTTAGAAGAGTGCTTCTCTGTTCAGGATGCTGGACATGAGGTAACTCAGTGAGACTTATTCTCCAGCACAATTAGCAGCTCTTCCAGCTACCCAGAATCTCCCAACGAGACAACAAAAGCAGCCTCATCCTTCCCCTACACATTGCTTTTGCTGCCTTTGGGTAGGAGAGGTAAGCGCTGGATTAACATTCACATATGCCAATCTCAGCACATGGGTGAAATCGTTTTACCTTTCCAGGAGATGCTGTCTTTCCCAGGACTGTTGCTGCCTAGCTTAATTCTGGGCAGCAGTGGGTGGGTGGACTTCAGGGAACTCACAATTAAGTATTGTATCTGACCATAAAATGGCACATGCCTTGCTTCTGGTTCATCACAGAACTTGGACAACAATGAATCAAAATAAATTTATCCCTCATTATCGAACTGCCATTTTAAACAACATGATGAGACTTGCATATTGCTAACTTGCTCAAAGAACAACATTGCTCAAAGAAGCTAACGACAAAAGGTTTTGCTGGAACACACAGTCACTTAGTCTTCACCAATAAAAAGAAAAAAGAGATTAAAAAGAACAGATTCATGCACAGGTAAAAATTATTAATAATTAGGAAATCAGCAGAAAGTAATATAAACACAAGCAGAAGACAGCTACCAGATCAAACAGAATGTTCTTAAAAAAACCAAAACCCCAAAACCTTTGTAGATGTGAAAAAAAAATCAAATTATTTTAGGATACAAAAATTATTCCAAATAATTATATATTTAAAAAAAAAAAAACCCAAACCAACAGAAAAGAAAAAAACGTCAGACACAAGTCTAGTAGAGTTTCTCCTTTGACAAGGCAAGCAAACTGGCCCAGCAGTAGGAGAAACTGAGGTCACTCCTACATTTGCAATCAAGAGGTGAGCACCACTCTGCAGGCTTACAGTACACTCATCTTCAGAAGATGCATAAAATGTGAGCATCAGCTACCTATCAACAAAACTACTCTGAGCTGACACACCAGAATGCAATTCCAGCTTCTGAAATTCAGCCAAAACACCCGATTTCCCCAAATGTGACAAAACAGGTAGGCTTTTCTGTTCTCAGAGGACAGAGCTGACCTTTGCTACCTGAGCCACTGAGGACTAACTGAAGTGCACGGAGAAGACCTGCTCTTCCCATTCTCCTACTTACAGGAAAAGTGTCGGTGCAAATAACTACCAGCAATATGAGTAAAAAGTCTTAATTTTGTGTAAGGTCAGATCCAGTACCCAGCTATTCCTTAACTGAACAATAGAATCAGCTCTCATACAGGTGATCAGTTCATGGGACATCATTTGAGCTGCAAAGAAACAAAGGCCTATTCTGTTACTCGAAGCTCAGTTTGCCTTTCTTTATTGTTTAACAGGCAAACTACTTTATTATTGTTAGTTGTATGTAGTCACACATATCACAAATGCTCATACTACTGAGGTAACATATGATTTGTCACATGACTGTTGTTGAAGTACGGGACAGTGACCGATTTGACATTAAATGTGACAGCACATCTTACCCCAGTTAAAGACTATCTTCAAATAGTCAGTAGCCCTTAAAGAATACGTGATCACTCATAAGCGCTGTTTTTTATTTGGGGGATGGGTATCCACTCTTGGAAAGCACCCACTGAAACAGACACAGCTATCTTAGAGGAGAATACTGGCACACAACTGAAACTGGAAAGATATCTTGGGATTAAATGCTGCACCGCAAATCGCATGTCAGCTTTCTCTTTTTTAAAGCCATGATACAAATTGAGGCTGATATTTTCTTTGCTATGATAAACATCACAGAAGCATATTCATCCCCATTACTTAACAACAGAACCTGTAAACTCCTGCTGATTTCTTTATCCATTTCTAAAGTGTAATTTACAATCCTACGCTGCAGATAAGGGTACGCTGCTCACAAGATTAAAGTCAAGGTCACATACTGCGCATACGCTGCTGCCTGTGAAACAGGGATCTGTTTCACAGGCTCCATATATATTTTTAGAACGGGCTGCTCCAGCCATCAGCTAACAGCCCTTGAATTACAAAAGTGAAGATAAACCTTGGCTTAAAGGGTAAAATTTAAGGCTTCTGTGCCAAAACAGACAGATCCCTGCTGATTCAAGGAAGTAAAGTAGTTCCTTTTATCCCTTCACAAAACCTGAAGGGGAAATCCCCAACACACTCAGTACGAGCCTAACTTTCCTTCTGATGGAGCCAAGAGTGAAACTCCCACAGACTTAGACAGGACCGCAGGTAGACTGCCTTTGAAAAATCCTGGGTTTATAGTATGTCTGGTAGCCGGTGTTCCCTACACACATCTGTTGCACCTTCTTCTCAACAGGCACTTGTGCAACTATTCATACTAGAGCTACAACATAAGCACTAGCACCACGCAAGCAAAGGTTTATAACACAGAAAAGGGTTCTGCCTTCCCCAGTGAGCATCATTTGCACAAGATGTCCTCAGTGGATGCCACCAAATATCAGCAATCAGGAAGAAGTGAATATATTGACATGCAATCATTATTATTAGCCAATGCTGCTCATAAGAAGATGATGCTTCCAAAATTGAGCATTAGGCTTAATTCATGGATATCTAGACAGGGACTCAACAAGTTCTGTTCACATAAAAAGTAAGCAGCAAAATCTGGATTTTTATCCACCTTTAATGGTGCAAAGATCTTTGAGGCATGCCCCAAATAAACAGGCAGAGTAAGACATTACTGTTAAATACCAAAAAAATAGAGCTCATTCTCTTTTGCCTCATGGAACTAGTTAAGATTGCTCTTTACTAGAAGCGATTAAATTGTAGCACCTTTGGGCAGTAGGGTGGCACCCAGCAGAGATCAGCCCCATGAACAGCTACAGGTTCCTTTGAGAATCAGTGTTTGTACGGTCAGGATTTTCCCATAAAGCTGACCCGAGGCCACCAAAGATGTAAAACTTCTACCTCATCTCCCAACCTGCGTGTTCTGTCAGGTCATTGAAAATGCTTAAGTAGCTAAATGCCTGAAAGCCCCACTAATTTCTTATATGTCACTTGGAGAAGGCCCCTTTAGTTACAAGGGCAGAAGGAATTTGCAACCTAGGTCACCTTACCAGAGGCTACTATGCGATTTCAATTAGCTAATATTATGACAGCTTCTATTTTATACCCTGTATTTGGTTTTGTTTATCTTTTTCTGAAAATTTGAATTATCTATCAAATTATCTATCATCCACATCTTATTTTACTAGGTTGCATGAATGAGTGTAATTCCGTAGCTTACATTAGCCAGAACACCTTCAAATGGACGTAAACTCCTAATGCTCTGCCTTTGCAGAGACCTCTATGTGGGAACCCAAACTGATCCACCAGACATCAATCATCAGCGATACACTCTATTTCAAAACTGGGGAGCCTCATGAAAAACGAGCCTGATTCTCAGGGGTTCTGAAAAGTCATCTGCTTAAATGTTTAAACAATGGTTCAGTTACAAAACACCAACTTTTCAGAATCTTGGCCTGAATTTAGGACAAGCGGTTTGTTATCAAATTCCCACTGATGCAATTAATATGACTAATAAACACCAGATTGTGAAATTCGGTATTTCTGCCGGCGACGCCGCCTTTCCCCCGCCGCTCCCTCGGCCCAGAAACCTCCCGCCCGGGGCCGAGGCGAGCCGGGACTGGCCCAGGCCTCCCCCGCCCCCGGCCCGCCCCCCGCGGCCCTGCCCGCCCCTCACCCGCCCCTCTGGGCCGCGCCCGGCCCGCGGTACCTCGGAGCCGGGGGAACTCGCGCTCCCGGAAGTCGCGCAGGCCGCCGCCGTACCCGTACTCGTACCCGGCGGGGCAGGCGGCCTGGAAGGCGCGGAAGGAGAGCGGCTCCCCCCGCGGCGCCCCGGCCATGCCGCCGGCTGCAGGCGGGAAGCGGGGAGAGAAAGTCAGGCAGAAACACCAGCGCGACTCTCCCCGGGCAGCGGAGCCTCCTCGCCGGCAGCGCTGCGGACGGGCACTGCGACCGGCCCGGCCCGGCCCGGCCCGGCCGCGCCTCGCTCCTCCCGCCTCCCGCCCCCGGCCGCCGCCGGCAGTGCCCGCGCCCCGCCTGCCCGCCCTGCCCCGGCGGCGGCGCCCGGAGATGGAGCCGGCTGCAGCTGAGCCAGCGATCGCGGCCAGACCAGAGAGGCGGCGGGCGCGATGTGCCCGGCCGGGGTGGGCCGTGAGCCGGGCCGCGGGGTGGGCCGTGAGCCGGGCCTGGCCCGGGCGGCACAGCAGCCGGCGTTGGCGGGTGCGCAGCCCCACCGGGGTGGGCGTCCGAAAGGGGCCCTGTGCACCGGGCCTGGCACCGCTCCCGCCGGGACCACTCGGCAGCACAGCCGCCTCCGACCCACGCTCGTCAGCCCGGCTCGGACACCCATGCGGGCACATCCCGAAATCCCACGGACCCAAGGAGAGCCAGGCCAACGTGAAGTTTCCCGAAGCACAAGGACATCGGGTTTGGGTTCACAGAAACCAGGGTGCCTTTGCTCACATCCTCTCCTATTGGGGCACGCTGTTTGAAATAGGGATAGCTCATGGAAATCTCTTTTCCCTAAAATTTTCAAATTCAAAGCTCAAATTTTCCTCTAGATGATGCCTCTTCCATTGCTGCTAATAGGTGGTGGAAGTTACTTTCTCACACTTTGCATTTGGTGTATGGTGCTCCTGCATCACACTTAACCAGCTTTACTGGCCATAAATGCCATGTGGTCAATGTATAGGACCACGGTGGGCCAAAAGCCTAAGGAGTGGTACGGGCTGGTTGTCAGGTGTACAGAGAACGACAGCCGTTCATGTAAAAGCCTTTGCTTTGTAGGATAAACTATAACCATACATATACACAAAAAAATGTAGCCAAAGGAATGTTTTTTTTTTTTTGCAGGGAGTGTTTTGGTTTGGTTTTCTTTCAAAAAAATATTTTTTCCTGACATTATTTGCAGTGAATTTTTCTACTCACAACTCTGCAATGTACAGGGAGTTAAATGACCCCCCAGTCCCACACTAAAATAAAACTGCACCTTAGGATGGATCTGCATCTGAATTCTGGTAAGACAGACTCTTTAGATTGTTTGAAATACTACAATTGGTCATCAATGAAATGGGAAACTACCAAGAACAAACTTCAGCCCAAACTGAACTGTGAAGATTTTCACTTATAAAGAGATATTGAATAAAAGCCATGTAGAAAATTAAAAAATGAGCCTGACATGAAATTACATGCTAATACGCTCCCTATTTTATATATTAGGAGATTTTGCCCAATTTAAGAACACAGCCCTGGCTCCGAGGCACTGAGGAATATTTCTATAATGCTATAAGAATATGTTTGTCCGTGACCCTGTACTCATGATTGTGGCAGGTGTATAATACTGTGTCTCATTGCCGGACGTAGTCCTCTTCTGCAGGACTGGTCTTAATATTCGGCTGTTCACATCATCACCAATACTGTATCTCTCCACATTTTGCTTGCGCCCTGTTTTTTTTTTCCCCAGATGCCAAAACCAGAAGACATACAAGGACATTGTCATATCATCTACAAAATCCACTGCCTCACTTTGGTGTGATATATCAACGTAATGTAAACACATTTCCATTTGAAATACTATCCCCCACAACAACTAGCTTGTATTATATAAGCATGATAAATGTCCCAAGTTACACACATACTTCTGCTCTGAGGCCCACACATTAAGCAGCCTAAAATTTCAAAGAGTCACCAGAATTTAACGTGGACAGAAACAGTACCTCACTGCCTCAGCTCCTGCTGTCGGCGTACTTGCATTTTTAGCCTCAGTTTTAAGGAAATGAGGGCTTTGCAAAAAAGAAGGAGTTTCTTGCTTCCATCGGTAATTAATTCTTGAACTAGCTTGCCAGTTTAATTGTGGGGAAGATGGCTAGAAAGCTTCTAAGTTTCACAAACATCAGTGGCTAGATAGACGAGAGGAGCCTCAACTAGTTTCCCCACTGAAGGAAAAGTGGGGGAACTAATGGAGGTGGGGGAACTGAAAGTGGCACATTTCAGCCATCAAATCACCGTGTGCTTCGTTAGACAGGCATCAGGCAACCCGCGCATCCGAGGCTTGGGAACAGCCACCGGGCACGCCGCTCCCTGCCGAGCGGGACTGTGCGAGCCGCTGTGAGAGAGGGGGAGCTGGAATGAAAGGGCACAAATCCATACAAACCCAGGTTTTATTTGTCCTGCTGTTCCCAGAACACAGGATTTTAAAATACATTCAGAACAATAGTCAAGAGCTTTTGTCATTTCTCTTGATGGGGCCATAACAAGGGGGAAAGAAAAAGAGCAGGAAGGAAATGCAAAAACCCAAAGGTGACGTCTTCACTGTAAGCAACAATTCAGTTTAAAAAATTGAGCGCATTCAGGAAATAGCAAGAGTTGCACACAAACCTGAAAATGCTTTTTGGGGAAAGGGGGTTGTTTAATGGTTTTTGCGTGGAAAAATGTGGTTTCACCACTACTAAAAAATTACAAACTAGTTTCTGATGCCACCTCGGGAACAGCTTCACATTGTCTGCACATCCAGAGAAATTCTGCCAGCACGTTCACCTGAAAGTTTGCATCACAACCCATAGATACCAGCTGGGACGTAGTCTGCACCTCTCAAAGAACTAAATATGTACACCATAACTTCATCATAAACTTCATCTAGCAGGAGCTTATTATACTATGCAAATTACTCAGGAAGTCGGTGTCAGTGCAATTCTCACTAAGCACGGTGGTCTCGCATGTAAATGTAGCACTCTCGGGACTATCAAGGGACCACAGCTGGAAACTTGAATCCCAAACTAGTTTCGATTTGCACAGGAGAAGGAGACCTGGGTCTTCCCTCTCTAACAGTTCTGAGAGATACGCTTAGCAGATACAGCACATGCTCAAAATACGTTTTTTGGCCTAGCTGATAATCTCACCAGAACTAATTACCAAAGGAACTATACCTTTTGCATTTCCTTCCAGCTGAACAAAACACCTGTGTCAAAAAAGAACAGTTGCCATCAAGTGGAGGAATGTTTTTAGCTCATCTGCTGAAGTCACTTTTTTTTTTTAAACTGGAACTCTGCACCAAATACCTTTTTTACTTTAATAACTTATGCATTGCAGTTTAGAAGGCCCTATCCCATCACTATGACTTTAACTGCAAATATATGTAGAAAATACCTGCCATGGATTTTCCCTCATATTTCTAGTTTCTTGTTATCAATTTCCAGAGCAATTGATTTATATTGATCGCTATGCATAGTTCCCACACCATTTTCATATATTGTGTATGTCAAATAGTTGTTTTCACTTCCTTATTGAACCAAGACTAGTTTTCCCCACCAAAATAGTCCTTTTTCCTGATGACAGAATGCAGCTTTCTAATCTTACAAAAAATTCATTCTAGAGATCTAATTTCCATTCACATTTTTATATAAAAATGTTTCCTCACTATCGATTTCTGTCTTTTTTTTTTTTTTTAATTTTTTCTCCTGGTTTTGGAAGATTAGCCCTTTGGAAGCAGCACACGCATGGAGAAAGTACTAATTGGGAATGTGCTCTGTTTGCACATTGCATGTAATCTGGTGATGATCACTGGTCCCTGGGGAGCTACCAGTTTCCAGTACAGGCCTTAGTTCTTCTTGATCCATCATAAAGGCCAACCAGAATCTTCTAAATGACAAGAGGCATTAAGGTCACTCTGTATCAGAACAGAAGTTTTTGTGTTTGCAAATTAATATAACTTGTAAAAAATAACTAGGTTTTAGTGCTGGCTCTATTTCTGAGGTGAAGGCTGGAGATTTCATGGAATTTCCACATGACACCATCATTTTTTCCGTCTGCACATTGCAGATTCTTAGTTACAGAGTAACTTTTCCTCTGGTTATAAAGTGAAGCCAAGAGATCAGTCCATGTAAACACATTAATTAAATTATATACATTGGTGGGTAGGTATTGCCTAGAGGGCCATGTTCACAAAGCTATAAAGTGATAAAATGCTGTTAGCAAAAGGATCACTGTGCAGCTGCACTGGGCACACAAATTGCATACATTAACCTCCCCACCCACGCACACAAACACACAGTTTTGCAGGTTCTTTCCTTCAAGAAGGCTCAATAGCAGAAACAGAACAATTTAGCTTGCTCTTTCCAAGTAATCCAGGTAATCTAGTTCGTAGGTTTCTTGATTCGTGAATGTTCATGTGTAACACTGCCGTTCCTTCGAAGATGTTACAAAATAAGAGAAGGCGTTTTTTAATCCCTTCTCTGCACTGTGATAATGCTTCTTTTTTTCTCTCTAGCAACTATTCAAAAGCACTATAAGAAAAAAGAAGAAATAGCCGCTGCACAAATACTTTGGAAACAACTCAAAACCCGATATGCTTCTCTATAAAGGGATTGTGCTGTCCTCTTGCAGCTCTATAGAAGAGCAATGGGAACACAGTGTTGGTTCTTTAAGGTCTATTTCAATGCCAATAATAAACCATCATCATAATGCAACTAACCCCATGATGGTAGGGTATAGAGAAGGTGATGCTTGGTGAAAGGACAAAAGACAATGGACACAAGCTGGAACAAGGGAAATTCTGACTAGATTTAAATAAGTTAAAAAAAAAAAATTCCCATGAGAGTGGTCAAACACTGGAGCACATTGCTCAGAGAGGCTGTGGAGTCTCCATCCTTAGAGAGATTCAGAACCCACCAGGACATGGCCCTGAGCAACCTCCTTCAGCTGAACGTGCTTTGAGAAGGAGGTTGGACAGGAGACCTCCAGGGGTCCCTTCAACCTCTGTGGTTCTATAATAATTAATTCTGATGATCAGCAAAATATTTCTAAGTAATTAATGTTTGACTGTTAGCACCAGCTCTCAGGTAGCTTGGCAAACAAGAAAAGGTTGTCCTGGGGCAGGAGCATAGATTGCATAACCTTTCTCCGTCCCCTCCAGCACATTTTGTGACTGTGTTTCTAATACATCCTGCCTGTATACAAACCAACTGAACAGCGCTGAATGTGCGCAGGATCTCTACAAGTTGCAAATATGCAGAAGAGGTGATCCTGGTAAAAGATGAAAATAATACCCCACCTGTTTGGCTTATTAGACCAAGCAATGGGTTATTCATATTGCCCAAATTATTTAAGAAACAGAGTTATAAAATAGTTGAGGTTGAAGGGTCTAGAGAGCAAGTCTTATGAGGAGTGGCTGAGGGAACTGGGGTTGTTTAGCCTGGAGAAAAGGAGGCTGAGGGGAGACCTTATCGCTCTCTACAACTACCTGAAAGGAGGCTGTAGCAAGGTGGGGGTCGGTCTCTTCTCCCAAGTAACAAGTGACAGGACAAGAGGAAACAGCTTCAAGTTGCGCCAGGGGAGGTTTAGATTGGATAGTAGGAAAAATTTCTTCACTGAAAGGGTTGTCAAGCACTGGAATAGGCTGCCCAGGGAAATGGTTGAGTCACCATCTCTAGAGGTATTTAAAAGATGTGTAGGTGTGGTGCTTAGGGACACGGTTTAGTGGTGGACTTGGCAGTGCTAGGTTTGTGGTTGGACTTGATGATCTTAAGAGTCTTTTCTAACCTAAATGATTCTATGATTCTGTGAGAGGGACCTCTGGAGGTCACCTGGCCCAACCACCGCAGTCCACTTATTTGCGGTTACTCGCTGTTATGCCACTGGTCTCCAGTAACAATCATGCCTTTTATAACAATGACAGCAACTGACAGCTACTACGCAAAAGTATTGCACATCACACTAAGTCCAGTCACCATGAACTTCCAGTTCTGAACCCTGTCACACCCAGCTTTGCCTTACCAGTGCATGACTATCCCAAGACACATCTTGCAGTCTCCCCCTTCAATAAAGCTTGACTGACAAGGCTAGTATAAAATACGTAGACTAATGCTGTAGAAAGCCATGAGCTTGGGCTTTGTCTCTGCCACTGGTCTACTGTAGGAGCAGGAGAGGTTATCCCTTCCTTGTAGTAGCCTTAGGTATAAATTAATGATAACTCTGAATCAGAGCTTAGCAACATGATCAGGTATTATATTAAAGGGTTAAGCAGTTTGGAATTATGTAACATGAAGCATGCTGAATATTAAGAAGCAATATAATGCAGTGTATGCGAACACTGCCAAAAAGGGCTTGGGCTGGAGAGGTTTTGCTCTCGGGCAGAAATTTTGCCAGCAGAAAACCAGGTTCTGCTCTGATCGTCTACTGACAGTGAAAGCGTTAGTGGAAATGAAGGCTACAGCCATTAAATGATTGCACAGAGGTCAGCACAGGCGCAGCCTCGCCTTTGTGGTTGTATTTGAGGAAAAGCATTACTAGCTCATTGCAGCCCAGATCACACATGCTACATATTTAGGTGTAACATAACCCTTCTCATTTGTTCGTTATACACAAAATGAGTTTTCATCCTGCTATATTCTTTTTCATGTTGTGCCATGGAACAATAAAATAAAGACTATTTTGCTCATTACAGAGACATCCTGATGTGTGCACCCACTGCTCCAGTCTCTGATTAGTTAACTGCTTGATCGGAAAAGATGTGCAGTATCAGAAAGTCTAATGCAGTTGCTTACTGACTGTAAACATCTATTGACTATAAGGAAACTTTATCTAACTCACCACATGTTTGCAATTAGTTACAAGAAATCCATTTCTTACGTGGCCCTTTGAGACTACCAGGTATAAAAAGCTTTTAGGGCATGTATGGCAAAAGTCAAGTTTTCAACTCCTAGTTCATCCCTGTGCACGTTTAAAAAAAAAATAATTAAAATTGTACACAAGAGAAAAACCCTGGTTATTTTCACACTGACATCTGATATTCTGTTTTGCAGATGAATTGTTGTCTTTAGTAATAAAAATAGCCATATTTCTCCTCAGAATTAGGGCTGATCATTGTGAACTGTTTAGACTGTTGGTCTGCGATCATCTTCCACTTGAAGAAAAAAAAAGACGTCCTTCACATACACAAACCCTCAGCAATTATACTCTGGTTGTAGCAGAAGCAAGCATGAAAATACAGTTTTGGTGGCTTAAGTGGAAGGAGGCTATTGATTCAATTCACAGCAGATGCTTCGGTACTCTAAGGACTAACTCCAGCTCTGAGGTAGGTTGGCAAGAGTGTTGCCATGGGCTTTGGTGGGATTTGGGATTTGCCCTTAAATAACTTATTAGCAGAAGGATCACTGAGACACATGCAGCTGTCCCTGCTTGATGGCTCGCTGCGTGTCCCCCGACGCTTTCAGGGCTGTGACTGACGGCACCCATTAGGTGCTTAGTGCCACCTCGATAGCTGAGGAGAAGCATTTTAGGAAGGGGGCATGAGAGCAGACAGGGAAGCAACCCCTCACACCACCGTAGGGTGCTGTGGGAAAGATGCAGCCCTGGCAGAGTCATAACCCTATAAACCTCTGCGTCCTCCAGACCTTTGTGGTCAACCACTTCCAAGACAGCACAGCTACGCGGCGTACAGCCATGCTGCTTAACCCTTCCCCCATGAGGGCCAGGGTTTCTAAACAAACCCGGTTCAGCAGGTTGAGAAGACTCCTGAGCCAGCGGAGCAAGAAGCTTGAGCAGAAATACAGGTACCGTGGTGATTTGGTGGGACTAGCCGTGCAGCCAGCAGGACGGGTCGCCTCAGTTCCCTGCCCTTTTTGCCCTCCCATTCCACCAACGCTCACCATTTCTTCGTAGCTTCAGTCTGCGTGTGCTACCCCCTTCCCCCTCCAGTCTATTTGCAGCACACCTTCTCTTCTAGTTGTCTTTAAAATTGGCTAATCCTTGCCCACCAATGGTGAATCCTGAGACAGAGCCCCATCCCTTAAAAAAAAAGCAACTATCATGAGACGGGAAAGGAATCTCTCGATGGCATGGCTGGTGCCCCATTTCCACACTCCTCTTCAGGCTTGTGTTTTTAAACTGTAAACTCTGGGACAGAAACCCTTTTTTCTTCTGTTACTGAATGCATTTGTTCAGTGTTGGACACAATCAGCCCCTGTTCGAGGCAAACCCCGGTCCCCACTTTAGGTAGCAGGTGGTGGGCATCCAACAGGTTTAGGCCATAAGCACCAACACTCGATGAAAGTATTTAATTCCTGCAAGTGTTACTATTAAACTATATGTTCAAAGAGTTTAACAGTTGTTAAAATATGATTTATTGCAACAGCCTAACAAAGCTTTGTGTTGCTAACGAGAATCCAGAAGTTCAAAGGAAGACTTGATCACATAAGCCTCTGCTTTCAAGAGGCCAATTGTGTTGCAAATATGACATGCACGAGTTTGACAAATGGCGGCTAGGCCACCTCTCATTAAGTCATTCTGGCTGAAGCAGATTTCAGTGGAAAGACATTTGCGTGCACCCCTTGTCACCCTAGGAGTCAGGCAGGGGGCACTGGATGGAGACATGAGGTAAACTGAAGGAAACACAAACCCAAAATTTATTTTAACAAGAGGGACCAAACCCAACGTGTTTGAAGAACCTCATACCCCATATGGAGACCAGAAGCGAACACCGTTTGGGACTGAGGTTTTACCGCTTGTCCTCACCCGTACCACCTGCCCAGACAGGGCAGCATAACATGAGATGCCTGTTACAAATCAGTACTGCACACAGAAATCAACATGAGTGATAATGCAGGGCTGGGTTTAAAATGATAGGTTTCATATCATAGCACATCCGCCATGACTAGAATTTGTAAATGCAGGCAGCATGCTAATGCTTTTTGCTTTTAATATAATGTATCCAGAAAATACAAACACTTTCGATCTCTGACAGGGCTACAAGTGTCACGAAGGTATTTCACACTGAATTATTAATGTGGATTGGAGAGTCATAATCTTGCTGGTTGAGGCTTAGCGATACTGACTTTAAATGGCAAACAGCTTTTTATAGTTACGAAATCCAAAATGTTTCATATATCCACATGCAGAAGTGCAGAGAAGATTTCTGTACTGCATAATAGATGCAACACATCCGTGTATGTGTTGTTTATTACCATGGAGCTTACAATTTATACCTGTTATTACAAGCTACCAAAAAACATTCCCAGCAGTTCAGCTTTAACACGTTGGCAACTTTGTCAAAAATTTAATTCTCTCTTTCTTTGAAATGGCTTTGCAGACTTAAATATGTACCTAAATATGCAATAATGTTTCTCATCCCACTTCCCATTCTTAAAGGCTTTCCATTCTCATTTGATTGTTCAGCTTGAAAAATTCAGAATCTTTTGTGCAGACTAAAAACCAATATGAAACAAATATATGATGAGCTACTGTTACCAGTTGAGCTTCAGTATTTTCAATATATTGCTCCGAATTATTGTTTATTTTTTAAGCTACTGACTGTGTCTGTTAGATGATATGTTTGACATCTCTCTTCAGACACAAAGCTAAAGTATATTTGATGCTGTTGACCAATTTTGCCACTTCTGGTAGCACACTGAGGTATTGTGAATAGTGATTTTCATGAGAAATTTTTGCTATACAAAATCTTCCACATAAAAAAATTCTTTTCCAAACACAAGAGCTTTCACTTTGAAGACACCTTTACCCTTAGTTTCTGAAGTGCAAATGGGTGGTGGGGAAAACAAAGATTACCTTTGTTAATTTAAAATAATCCTGTTCTTAGTAAGTTTTGACAGTCTTTTCTGTGCTTGCAGATGAGTTCCAACCTATAGCAGACAGTTCACTACAGTTAAAATACTTTGTCTACACAGAGGATTTGACATAGGATCTAGGTGTTAATTTTTTTTCTTGAAAATGTTGGAAACACATTGTGAGCAGAGGTTACCTCCAGCTTGGAACCAGAAGCTTTAATGAAGTGATTATTGCTGGTTTTTTTAATTTGGGCCTTTTCCAAAGTGATTTCTACTAGCCTGCAATTAAAAGTAAAAAAGAAACATTTTAGGTCTTGTCTTTGAGGGAGTCTCAACTACCTGAAATTCTTCTGTACTAAATTCTGAAAGGCACTGCAGCCATCATTCGTGGCTTTAGAAACACTACTTAGGAGTCTTACTTTATGTATGACACTAGTGTCTGCCATCAGCAACGATCAGTAAGTTAGATATGACACACTGACCAGCGGCCAGGGTTTCACACACCTGTAAGCAACCTATTAGGTAAAACTGAACTGGGAGAAAGAAAACACAAGAGTATTACTACGCATCTGTAATTCTCCAGCACAGTGAAATAAGTCGTACCAGAGAAGGGAGAGAGGCACCTGGGATTGACAGAGTAATTATAAGAACAGAAAAGGGAAGGTCCTAGGTTCCAAATATTTGAACACCCATATTTCCCATGGATTTCACGTTAAGCCGTTGAGCACCTCTGAAAATGCAGACCTCCATGACTCACGTTTTGTAAATGCATTTAGAAAAGCACGTGGGAGTTTCAGGTTTCTAAGTACATAGTAAGTCTTTGGCATATTTTCACTTACCAGAGAATCTTCAGCAGCATTTCAGAGTAGACTTTGATAGAAAACCCTGTTGGTTACCCTGCTGTTTTGTGCAGAGGAGGCGTTTGAAAGCTGGTGAAGAAGAGCAGTTGTGTAAATGCCAGTCTCCACTCAGATTTTTTCCATCGAGCGTGACATTTAACCTCAGCTGACTAGATCAGCACAATGGTTTATAAAATTGCTAAAGAAAAGCAGTGGTCTGACTCACTGATGAAGATTCAGACAACTCATTTACTGCTGGCACGGCGGCTCGGCTCCCGTAGGCATTTCAACAGGAGGCAGCGCGGCTTCTCAGGCTTCTGCCGCTTAGAGGCAGTGTCATCTCCAGATATCCCCACAGGCTCTTTCCTGTAACCCATGGGCAGAATTAAGGAAGGAACCACAGAAATCCGCTCGGCGGGAAGCAATTTAAACTAACAGGAACAAATCACAGACAGAAGTTGGGGAGATTAAGCTTATAGGGAACTAAATTCTGTCCAGATCATCTGCTTGGCTCAAGTCTGGCTGGAAAGAAACTGCTCCCTCCAGTCGGCGTTGTGAACAAGTGCACTGGCAAGTGATAAACCCTGAAAGTTAGTGCTTACAGGGTTACAGCATGGTGTCCAAGTCCCTGATTCAAAACGGGGACTTGAAATCATGCTGCACAAGGCTGCTATAAATGCCAAATTCACTGGGTCTTCTGAAGTAGAGGTTCCCTTAGTGCTTATAGCCTGGTGGCAGATTACATACCACAGAAAAATATTTAATCTCAGTAGGCTGAATTAAACCTGGTGAATCTGACTCCAGAGCATTGTGTGTCCTGAACCTTCTTCCCACTCTATATTCACTGTCAAACACATTTTTAACTCTGTACATTATCTATTTCTGGACAGAAAAGGACTGTACCATTTATAACAGAAGAGCTGAGTCCCAAGATCACTGGCATCAGTGGGGCTCATTAGAAACACTTTCTTGAACTCCGTCTAATGACTTCAGAGTTTGATTCAGGTCTGTGGTTTGTAATAGTCGAGAGCTACATTGCCCAGCCAAAGAGAGGAATAATCACCTCATGTTGAGCCTAAGAAGATATATAATGGAAATGAGATTAAATTACTGCACAATAAAACTTGTGCCAATTTACAGGTTAGGGTTTAGAGTCAGATGTGCTGCAGCAACACTCCAAACCTTCTTACATTTCAAGCTAAACCCTTTAAAAGTTTTCATTTAAATTTTTTATGCTTCACTTTATAAAAAATTAAAAGAAAGAGAGTTTTCCTGCAATTAAGAAGTACTCCGTGTACCTTTAGAAGGGGCTGCATTTTTTAAAACGTTGGGAGGTAGCATTCTGTAATTGGAGTTGACACTTGGCAAAGTGAACATGCCCACTTGACCCTGCCAGGATGTCTCTCATCTTGCCTCCGTGCACGTGGACACGTCCTTCTACAGCATCTGAGTGGCAGGCAGCAGCCCTCAGTCGGCTCTTCAGCTTGCTGAAATATCCGGGTAGAGCACTGGAAACAGTCAGGCGGTATTTATAGTACACAACAAAGAATCAGGGGATTTGCGAAAAGGAAATGAAAGAGGAGCAATTTCTGGCTTCCTTCAAATTCACAGAATATATTAATAGCATAAGGAAATAAGAGAATTTTGCATAAAAGTGAAAGGCCAGGGAGAAACACAAAGCAAGCTCCCTTTTAAATGACAAAGAGACATCTACCTGCCAACTGTCACGTAAGCAAAAGGAGTTAATGTCAGACCTTGACAGGCAAGTCTGAGAAATTTGTTACGCTGATAGTGCTCAGATTTTTTTTGTTGTTTTTGTCTTCACAAGGCCCTTTTAGACAGTAGCAAATTAAGAAATAGAAGGAAAGGGAAGCTTTGTAAATAAGACAAAGGGGGGAAATCAAGTCAATCTCGTAAAGGTTATGACATGAATATAATGAATATAGATGAAAACCTATTACCCACAGCAACAGGAAGTTACTTCTGGGATTTCTCTTCGAACGACATACCTGAGGCTATCTCAGCTTTTCCATAGCTAGCCAAAACTGTGGATAGATAAATCTCTCTGTGCTGGCAAGCTCGGCGTGTTTGCTGCGTGGATCTGGCAGCAGCGCTCACAGTCTTGTGCTGACAACAAGACAAGCCCACCATTTCTAAGAATCAGAGGTTCTTGAATTTGTAATGAGAAGTTACTGTCACTTTGGAAAAATGTTGCCATACAGCTTCACATCAAATTTGTCAGCAGCCGAGTCATCCAAAGTCACTCTATATACATCATGTGAGTTCTTCAGTCAGAGGCCTGTGGCCAGGTGCTGACTGAAAAGGTGATCTGCTTCGCGTGATGAGATGCAACCAAGGCCTTTCGTGTTCGTTTGCACTCTAGGAATTTCTTGATAGCAGCAACCGTGCGGTAGTTAACGTTAATAAAAACGTTGATACATCTCCCTGCACCTAATCAGAACTAACATCATGCAAATCCTATAAATTATAACAAGCTACATTTTTGTTCATTAAAATTGTGTGTAAATAAAGAAAATGTCACTCGTGCATGTTCCAATTTTTATCATGGTTAATAAAGAGAGACATTAGCTTGCAGCAGAAGAGACAGCACCATGCCAATGTTTGCAAAACTGTTATTGGCAAAGAAAATCATTTATCTGCAATAATACATTTTCTACATTTTTGACTCAGAATAGATATCCAAAAGTTGAAGAAAAGAATGTGCAAAGTCATTTCATTTATTTATGAAATATGTATGATTAGAAGCTTGATTCTAATTAGGTCATACAATTACAATAAGTCTCTTTGAATCAAGACCTTGCCTTTGATAACAGTGAACAAGCTTCCAAGCATAAAGTACAACAAAAAATTACAAAAGTGACTACTGATTTTTTTAACCATTTCTTGCTAAGCAAGGCAAGCACTTCCAAACTACTGTGAACTGCATTGGCATATAGCATTTATTTGTGTGTAGATCATAAAGACAACCCTAACAGCATCACTGGCCTTGTATGCAGGAATTCAAGGAAGAATTCAGCCTTAGTAGACCCAGACCTCCAACCATCTGCCCCGGCCCCTCATTTCTCACGCTATACACCTACCATACAAGAGATTATTTTTCCTAAACCCAAATCTCTCGCTTTGCAGGCCAACAGAGATTAGGAATACTACAAAAATATATGAGGGCTTTCAGGAATAAAAAAAGGGATTGTGGAAGGCAAAAATAATTTCTTGGCACTCTTAGCAAACTGTTAAGCAAGCTAAAAGGGAAGAGTCAAAAGGGCCATTGCCTCTCTTGTAAGAATGTGCAAATTTATAGGATTCAGGGGAGAGGGGAGGGAATCAAGATCAGGACCACGCCACTTCCGCTGAGTCAATGGTAAAGTTGACATTCATGAGCAGGGCAGGCTGTTTATCACAGGAGGGGTATGCATATTTTTGTGACTCTTAACAAAATATTGAAGGCTTAGCAGATATATGCTTTGTTCTGCTTTTGCAAACTTCTGTTTATTTTATGAATAGTAAAAAAAAAAAATAACCTTACACAAAGAGACAAATAAAATTCTATGCAGTGCAGAACCAGGACTTATCTGAGATTTTGAAATTCCCACGTCAGGTTACTCATCGGTAAGCTCAGGTAGGACAACATGACAAAGCACAAGCGTGGGGTCCTTATTGTTACACAAGACAGCAAGAAAATGTTAAAAAAAAAATACGTTTCAAGGGTCAGAGACAGCTTCATGGTAGCAATAGATGAAGCCAGCTTCTTTCTTCACTTCACATACTTTCTCCCTTTCTAGTGGGGAGAAGGAGATAGTTGCACTTATCTTAGGGATACAGGAGGAAATCTCTTTCATGCTGTAAGAACTTGAAAAGTGAAGTTCTTGAAACGTGTATTTCTGCAAACAACGCTCGGAAAACTAAAAAAATCTCCAAGCCTGTCATTCCAGGTTGTGCAAACTCTGCTAGGCCTACAGCTGCCAACCCTCCTCCCCCCCCAGTATTTATATCTCTCGACATCTATGAGTACTGTATAATAAAGCAATTAATAATAATAATACTTTGGCTTATGTAGTGATTCTCAACTGCAGTTATCAAAATACTTCACAAAGCTTAACATTCAGAAGGGATTTAAAGCCTTGGTACTCTGTGGCGTAAGCAGCCGTAACATAAAGCAAAAAGAACAGTAGGGGGAAATTCCAAGTTATTATTTCAAAATCTCCTGCTTCAGTATTCTTGCGCCTTTCTCTGAAGCATATATTACTGATCTTTGTTAAGGACCAAACAATGTTTTGGTCAATAAGATAATGATTTTTGTTCCTACTCCGTTTTTTAGACAGGAAAGCCATGAGGTATGGCTGAGACACCGTTGTATATAACCAAACTGCCTCTCAGTTGATCAGATGGAATGATTTAGACACCACCACAAACACAGACCTACAGTATAAATTTCCCCTTTCTCGGTCCTGTGCTTTGACCAGTAGATCACACTCGTGCTCCCTAAAGCCTAATGCCATTCAGCAGTTTCATAGCTGTGGTGTAAAATACTGTATCTGGGGCTATTTGTAGCGTAGAAAGAAATGAAGTATTACTACATATATACCTTAAAGATCTGTATATTATTCTTTTTTATGATAATCTTTCATAACGTAACTAGCGGTGCTTCTTTGTATTGCTGTGTGCTGAAGCAGGTTCCATTCTTAAAGTAGAAAACCATGATAAAGGAAAAAAGTTGGGTTTATATTTCATATGACACTTTCTGAAATTAGAAAAATACTCATTTTTTTAATTACTGTTGTTCATTGCTGCATTGCAAACAAGTGAAAGATTAAGGAGGTTTGTCACCTTCTATTAAGAACTAAATCTGTTCAAATAGCAAGAGACCTAGTTGTCACAGTATTTGTCATAACTGTCATGCTACATCCTAACAGAATAATGAAAAACAATTGTCTTTGCCATGCACACATACAATAATCATCCCTGAAAGCTTTCCAAATCGTGATGCAGGTGGTGTCAATAGAAAGGATCACAAAGTGTTCTGAGTGCTGCTGGGAGATGCAGAGGAGCTACACTGGCAGACGCAGTCAGAGGATATTTTGAACAGAGCTTTTATACCCTCTGCCCTAGGTTTCTAAACTATGTACTGCAGCCAGAATAAAGCCACTGATTTAGGAAATGTTGCAGAATATTTGAACATTGTAAGCAAACTCCTTTCTTAGATCCACCATCCCTAGAGCCACAGCCAGGACTCTAAATCTTGGGTGAGTCTAGGCATTCATGAATCAACAACATTAGTACACTTGTGCTATTACATATAACTACTGTAATAAATATCAGAATGTTAATTTAGTAAAAGTGACTCCATTCCCCATTCTCAGCTTAACAGCAAAGCTGTGTATGAAAAGCATATGTGGCAATACTGTACACACTAATGTCATAATACCTATTGTTGAGTGTGCTACTTAATTTAGGTTTTTAAACAAGTTGGGGAAGCAACTGTCTTTGGTAGAATCTGTTTTCCTCTCTTTTTAATGTTTTTTCTTCATTTTTATTTTAAAGCGCAACTCCAGCCGCTCTGAACTGATCTCATTCCTGACGCACAGCTCCCCTGACCTGCGAGCCATTGCCTTTCCTTCAGGGGGTGCAGAACCTTGCAACAGATTTGGAGTTCCTTTCATTTACTAGGATGAGGAGTGGACTAGGACAAGAACACTGACATCACTTCCCAGTGAGATGTCATGTAAAGCAGAAGGCTTAATCCTTACTCAGCAAGGCCCCCATGGCCTGAAGCAGAAAGCAAAGATCAGGTCTGGAACAGCAAAATTCAAAACCTGACAAGCCTCAATAACGTTTGTTTCATTACACACTAAATATTTATAAGATTGACAAAATCAGCGTTCTACAGCAAACTGCCTTGTGCTGGGGAAATTAGTCGATAATACTGGAAGACAAAGAGGAATTAGCCGAGTGACAAATGCAGTGCCTGTAGTACATCCTCCGTGTCAGGCTGCTAGCAGAGATGCCAGTGTTGCCATGCTGGGGAGCGTTGCCCGCTGCATCCTCTAACCCAAACCTCCTCCCGTCTGAAGAGCTGAGTGACCTGGTGACAGAAAGCACCAGTTGCTTGGCCTCTACAAGCAACACCTATTGGGGAAGAGGCTCCTATACCGAGTGATGCGTGGATATAACCTAGAGGAAGGCTTTTACTTTTTTGGTAGCCCGAGTTTCTTGTGCACAGCCTGAAGATGTCATTACCAGTTCCCCTGAACTCATCTGTTCTGAATCATAGAAAATGGTTCTACATTTTTGCATTTCTGTCTGACATTAATCAGGGTTAATTGAAGATAATGGTAAGGGTAATTAGTTTTAACAGGCACTAAGTCCCATACCCCAAGCCTCTTACGACTGAAATAGAACAGCAGTCAAAATGTGGCATGAAAAATAACATGGCAATATCCAGTTATCTGCAAACGTAGAGGGGTGGGGATTACATATGCATTTGTATGCACTTGCATATATTTGTCTGTATCAAACTGCTTTAGAAACAGTAAAGTCTTGTCCAGTGTGCAATTCATTGGGTTTTTGTTATTGATGTTGGCTGAAATGCAGCAGGCTGAGGTTTGCCAACAAACACTGCAGCATCAGGTTGGGAAGTTGCACCACTTTGCCCAGGAAGAAACAATTCCTTGAACTATCACTTAAAATTGCATGAAGTTGTGAGTTTCAAGTTTGCAAAGCTTAGCAAAATCTTGTAGGTGTTTTTTTCAAGTTCTGTGAAACATCCAGTCTGAGAATAGAAGAGACAGTAAAGTCCAAAGCAGAAGTCACAGTTCATCTGACTAGTGCAGTGGCTTGACGCCTCAGGCAGGAGCTGTCACACTGAGAACTGAGATGACAACATGCAAAGATTAAAACTCTGTGTCCCACTTGGTCTTCCCACACCCCTCCCATCTCCTTTCCCAGCAAAGATTTCCTCGTTGTAAGCCTGGCTCCCCTTGGGTTGGTATCAGGCTGTTTGGGGCTTGTCTCCCTAACCGTGCATCCACGTGACCCACGACAGCTGCACCAACCAGCCATCACCCATGTTCCTGCTGATCAGCTGAGACTGGCCTACACGGTGTGTGCCGGGACCTAGGTTTCCACATATTATTAAAATTATCATTTTATTGAAATGTCAGAAAAAAAATCACCAAAAATCAGTGTTAGCCCAGTTTTACCTGCAAGCACAGTAAAGCACAAAAGATGGGTGAAAGTATTGATCTGTGAAATTCAGCAGAGTATGGAGAAAACCACATATCCTTTTTGGGCCTTCAGAGCAGCTTTAATTGTAGAGATGGAGCAGATGAATTATCTCGTACTGAGGTTAATGCAATTCACATTTATAAATTCAACTTGTCCCAGAAAGCCTGACAAATATTTGAGAGTGAGACACAAATATTTGAGGAGACCAGAGATAGTCTTCTCAGGATGAAGGGAAGGTGACCCTTCCCAGTGCTTGAGCACAACAGCAACTGTTCTGACTTCTGTGGCTAGGCTGGTGGAGGACGACTGGGGACGTGATCGCAGTCTGACAAGGAAAGTTTACATAAGACATAAAAGCCTGATCCTAAATTTTCTTAAAGTCTTTAAGACAGATTTTAAAATAGTAATGCAGGCAGCAAGCGCTTGTAATCCCACTGAGTTCAATTACTTCTGAATGTGCTCAGCACTTTTGAACACTAAGCTATTTATTTACTTGTTTATATGTACATACAGACACACATTTCAGTATCTTGTTTTGGACAAGCAAACTTAACAAACACAGGGTTTAGTCTTTCCACTGTCTCACCCTGAAATGCTATTGTAACTCCTTTAAAAAGAATAGTCTTCCTTCGCTTCTGTTTTCATGGGAATAATCTGGGTTTCAGACACCAATAGCAAGACAAACCAGAGAAGACATTTTACAAATTTCATTATCCCCTACTTGAGCCTGGAGCATGAAAGCTGGACGGCCACTTCGCCCACACGTGGGTTACAGAGCCAACGTGAGTGAAAGGTGAATATAATTCCAGTTTAGGCTTGAGATTGAGAAATGAGGTGACTGTTAGCAAGGTGTCCTATCCCTCCCCAGCTTTCAGTGCATTTGTTCCAAACAGCTTTCAGTCTGCTGATAACTCCACATAACTAAGTTGTACCACTCAACTAAGTTATACCACTCCCCTACTTACAGGAACACACAATCCAGTCCAAGGATTTTTAAGTGTTTTATGACTGCTGGCACTGTGAACATCGCAACTACCCCGTGAGAGGAATTGGGCATTACTACCATACAACGCATTTCAAAGTCAGCAGGGAACTTTTTGGGAGGCATGGGCATACTGCCAATTGTATAGGTTCATCTAATACACTGGAAATTCATAGGTCGTAAGACCAAAAGTAACTAGCTATGATCCCATAGCCACACTGTGCAATGCAGGCCAGAGGAATCCCCGGAATTAATTCTTTTTCTGACTAGAGAACATCTTTTTTGGGGGAAAAAGAAAACCCCATACAATCTCGATATGGCAACTTGCAGTTATGGGCAGTCTACAACCACCTTTGGGAAGTAATTCCACTTCTTGGTTACCTCATGGTTAAAAACTAAAGAACAGACCAGCTCTAGCATAATAAAATATAATCAAGTATTATTGCTATTTTCCAAAACGCACACAGTAATATTAGGACCCTAATTTAACAGATGAAATTTCTATACTTGAAGAAGTGTCCTGATCTCCAAAATATCATTTTCTAATGAAAACATCCTAAGCACAAAGCTCTGTTGAATACTGATGAGATACTATTCAGGTAAACTCTCCACATAGCTTAGTGTCACTTAAATGCTACAGGCAAGACCTTTAGCCTTATTGCTTGTGAAAAATCAGACATGAACAGTCAGAATCCTTAGAAAATACCATCTTTGATGCTGCCTCTATTATCATCCCATCTAGCACAGCATTCGTCTTTCAACTCACTTTAGACGCTGCTTCATAACAAATATTTTCCAGAAGTTTTGTGGATCGAAGATAATATAAAATATTGACTTCATTAATATTTATGATTCCAGGAAACCTGTGGCAGAAAAGGTTTCCAAATTAAGCCCAACGTCTCCTTGAACCAGGCATCAGGAACATCAACAGAAATGTTAATAGGAACCCTTGCCAGTGAAGCACAGTCATGAACTTCCAGGCCTTGTTTGAAGAGAGTGAGCTCTTTTAACATATCTAGGAACATAAAGTGTTGTGGCAAGTTTAAAACCCATAGTCCTTTCTCCTCACTGCAAGAATAGTGTCTTTCCTTTTACTAATTATTTCTGGGTTTGAATCTGGGGAAGTACTTCCCTGCAGCCTCCAGTCTCACTGTTTTTCTGAGCCTTCAGGAGCCGGAGGATTTAGTTTTTATCACAAGCTCCTAACAGTGCCTGGCGGCGTGCGTCCGCAGCGACAAGCTCTCTAGCAGAACAGACCGACAGCAGCAGAGTTCTTCTTTGGATCTCCATTCTTGAGGGTCAGCTTCATGTTAAAATAGAAAGTCACTTAAAAACTGAACAGAAAAGACTTTACTTCCTCTGGGAATAGTTCAGGTCTACAGCTGTCCTTAAAAGGAATTCTCGATGCATTTTTACAAAATGCCTGCTCTTCGAAAGTTTTACTCCAGGAGCCTACTATTTCCTCATTCTCCTTTGAATCATTTGTGAGGGTAAAGCAGGATGCTAAGGTGGGGTGGGCGGGAAAAGGCAGAGAGAGTGACAGTACTGGTAAGAGATCAAGTTCCCTCATTTTGATGAGACAAGCACTCACTATGCAGAGAAGGATGTAAAGAAACTGAAAACGTTTATAGTGCACTATTTCATCTGTGAGCTGATTAAACAACTTTCAGAGAAGTCATTTTCTGCTGAAAGATGCCAAGTCAATGAAATTTAGATGTGTGTCATGTAGTAGTATTATAAAATGCTGACCAAAGGTTATCACAGCATCTTGATACAGCCGGAACGGTTTGTTTTTAACCACACACAAAGGTCAGATGCACATTTACTCACAACGAGACGTTTTCACTATGGACTGCATTGTTTAAATTTCTCATCCTGAACTGTGAAGAAATTAAATTTTGATAAATCCTGCCATTTTCTACAGGATGGACATTCTGTTCTTTGACTAGCTCTGTTTAGTGTATCTCCGTAAATGCATTGCAGACTTGTTTGGTTTGCAAATAATCTCCCCTTGCTCCTTTCCTTATTCAATTCTTCAAAATCCTGCTGGGTTCTTTTTCAAGAATGCTCATTAGTCATAAATATTTTTTGCCAAATCTGGTCCTCGGGTATTCCTGCGTAGCCTCAAGGTCTCTGATTGTGCTTTCTCTGACAGTTATCCTCTCTTTTGCCTTTGATATGTTCCGTGAATGGTTCTTAACAAACAATTCTGTTGATAAAGTACAAGAAAAAGAAATCAAAGCGTCTCTCAGCAGTGGTACCTCTGCAGGGCAAACAGGAATAAAGCACAGTAAAAGTGTATTTGTGTCACTCAAATTAGCAGATGGGAGTCTGAAAGTGCACTGCAAGAGAGATGGTGAGAGAAGCCACAACTTTAATGTAGGTTCATTTCAGAAAAGCACTATACTTTAGGAGAAATAACTCTATCCCACTAGAAATGTTTTTCGAGATCTAAATGACTATCTTTAGGCTCGTGAAAGTTACTCTTACGCTAATAGATTGCAATTTTTTAAGGACAGGTAGAAGTACAGAAAAAAATGGAAACGTGGATACACGATTTCTCTGAACAGTGTTTGCGTTAATACTAAATACTACAAATACAAGTATTTCTGGAGTTCATAGTTATCTTTTTTGAAAAGCATAGTCAACATGAGGAAAAATTTAGGGCCATTAGCTTTGAGACCTCTATGTGTTACTGCAAAGAATGATGTTAAATGTGGCATCAGCATCCTACTTGGTATAAAAATTTGTCACAACAACGTTAAAGAGGGAGAAATAGCCCAGTTCAACATTCTGGCAGAAGTGGAACAGAGGGTAATGTGAGCTTCTTATCTCTGAAAGATCTCTTCTGCTTGCTAACTCTCCTTGCCTTTTCATGTTATTTAAAATCAGTAAGAAATGCTTCATTTCATTGCCAGCCTCATCACAGCAGTCCCGGGAAACATCTGGACAGGTGTCTGAAAACAAGCACACTGAAGAACCTTAACTAGAGTAATTTTAATCAATACTATTTCAGATATAAACTATCTTAATATAGGATTAAAAAACCTAGGAAAATAGTGGAACTGAATGATATTCACCTGCACTCAAAATGACTCCAGTTAGTCTTCAGATTTGAATATTGCGTGATTTAACACATCTGATACCATTGTCTGTAGCACAATAGTGATATGTCAAAGACAGGTATTTTAACTGACTCTGATATCAACCCTAGCTTGTAAATTGGCTGCACCGCAACAAGTTCAAAGGAGGGAAAAAAAAGTCAATAGTTTGATGCTGAGCTGATGGTTAAGAAGCAGAATATGCCACAGATAAGTGGTAGGGTCCATTTTGTTCAGTATCTTCATCAGCAGATTTGATAGCGACAGAGCACACCCTCAGCAGATCTATAAGGAGGTTCAGTCCAGAAAGACCTTGAGAAACTTGGGGAATGAGCCAACGGGAGCCTCAAGCAGCTCAGCAAAAAGCACAAAATATTGCACTGGGGATGAGGTGACCCCATGTGTCTGCAGAGCTGGAAGACAACTGGCTGAGGAGCAGCCCTGCTAAAGAGGACCTGGGGGTTGCAGTGAACATGGTCAAACATGACCCAACTCTGTGCTGTCATTGTCAATTCAGGAAACTGGTGCTGGGCTACATGAGGTGAAGCTTTGCTCTCATTGCTGTTGAGACTGCAGTTGGAATATTGTGTCCTGTTTTTGACCTCCTAGTTCAAGAAAGATGCTGAGAAACTGGAGAGGGTCCAGCAGGTTGCTGTCAAGATGGCTGGGTCCTAGAGTTGCTCCTCAGGAGCTGTGTGCTAAGACAGCTGGACTTAGTCTGATGAAGAGAAGACTAAGGGGTAATTTGCTAATAGCCTACAACTGTATGAAAGCATTAAAAGCCAATGGAACGAACCTCTTCTCAGCAATGGCAGACTGTATAAAGTAAGGGGAAATGGCCAAAACCTGCAGCTTGAGAGGTTCAGACTGCACAATAGGAAAAATTTCTTCACTAGGAGAGCAGCACAGCACTGGAATAAGCTATTTTTGGAGATGATGGCAATTTTGGGAGGGTTTTCTTACTTGGCTACATAAAACCACTGCTAAGTCTCCTCCAGTGTTGGAGACACATGCTTTTAAGCGATTGAAGTAGACGGTGCTTTGGCAGTGGTTGAAGTAGACGACATCCAGAGGTCCCTAACAATCAACACTTCTACGACTGTGTCATCAGTTGCTGCTGGTCTGTCTGCAGCTCTCATCAAGGACACAGAGCTGACTTAACCCAGTTCTCCTCCCTCTTTTCAGTTGAAAGAACTGTCATAACAGACAACTCTTCTTTCATCTCTCAAGACTGATCTGATGTTTCCGACACTAACACCAACCTACTTTGGAAGCATGTGAGGCAACACTAATGGAGTGCCTCAAAGCAATCCCTGAAAAGCTCCCAGTCAGCAAAACAACTGCGCATCTATTTCTACCACTCTCATTAATATGCTCTAGATTTAGTGAATTCTTGCTGATTTTAACAGGACTGTTCGTCATAGATCTAGGGTAATAGGGAGGCCTTAATATAGATGGCCTCTATTTCCACCTCCAGGAAGAATACATGATGCTTTTTACATAAATAGCATTTAAATGTCATAAAGACTGCTTTAGAAACACTTGTGTTAGAATAGAATTTGAGAGCATCTTCAGTTTTGCGCAGCTTTAATTTTCACATCCCCCTGGCAGATTCTTATTGGTCATGAAAAATGTTCTGGAGAAAAACTTTGTTTCTTTAAAAGTTCCAAACTTCTCAAGCGTGCTTTTTGGACACTTGCCTAGGTAACAAGTTTCCATACTAGGAAAGCAAAGGGGGATTAATACACATTAAAGAGAAATTTTCACTTCAAAATATAAAATAATTTATGTTTTTTAAGTTTTCCTTTATTTCTCATAGGGCTGACATCAAAAGAAAGGATTGAACTTAACACAGGTGTTTCACTTGATCCATCCTGAAGTATTCTTGGTGGATGGAAATGTTAGACATTGACTTCTGTTACCAATCTGGGACAAGGATGTCTTTTAATTTGAAAGTTATCCTCATATGAGGAAATCATATCCTGCTTCATTCCACTTCAAAATTTCATGTCATCATGAATATGGCCGCTATAATGGCATCATATCATGTCACCATGATATGCCATCATGAATAAGGCAGCTATAAATTTATACACAGCAATACATAATTCCTAATTAATTAGGAAATTTAATGGCTTTACCATAATTATTTTGGGGTTTTTTTCTGTAGTCATTTATATTCCATAGGTTCTTCTCATATATGTCTGATTAGAAGTGGGAATATACAGTGCAAGCAATGCCAATACTTCTTTTTCTTCCTATTTTGAGAGGTGACCTCACTCCTTTGAGGTCAGAGAAACTGACAGCCTTATGTCATATCAGCCATGTGTGTGGCGCAAAGCAGCCTGTCACCTGCCTTCTGCAAGTTTTTACCATACAGATTTCCAAATAAAGAAAAAAAAAATACCCAGTTGGTCACTGTGCTTAAGCTGAGAAATGCTTCTCTTTCATTAGGTAACTTAAATTTAAAATATGAATCAGTTAACCTTAGTTTAATGAGTAATTTAGAGGACTTCTTCCACAAAAATAAAGATAATTTTTATGAAAAATTTTCAGATGTGGAACCAAACATCAGCTCAGCTGGTACAGGTCGTCAATTATTGAAAGTTTGAGCACTTACTGTGTTCTGTTTTTTCCTACTCTTGACAAAATGATATGATTGAAAAATGCCATGCTTTTCCATTAAAGGTATCCTGAAAAGGGGAAGTGGGACCTCCAAGTGTGCTGATACAGTAATTTGCCTTTTTTTTTTTTTTTAAATTCCACTTGCTCGCATGAAAGTAGAATTAGATTTTCCCATAAAAATGTCTAAACAACAGCTTGTCCTGTTTTCGGGGGATAAAAAAAAAGTCAAAGAATTACATCCACAAAGTGTTCCTTTGCCCTCCAGAACATCTCTCAGTCTGCTACAGCACGTATTAAGTGGAGCCGCAGCGTCTGCTGATGTTCAGTGTCTGCTCTGGGTGGGGAACTTCAGAGCCTGGCAGGGAGCTTATGCTGTTGCCACGCAGAAGCAGAGGGGAACATTTGATCCAGTGTTATTTCAGTTCTGCAACTACCTTCTGCTAAGCCTGGTATGTGCATGATAAAGTTATTTTAATCTGTTGTTTATTCCTTTGTTTCTTGTTTTATTTTTAGCTATATAAAAGAAAAATGTTTCAAGTAATAAAGGCCAGCTGCTATAGTATTACTTACTTGTTAGGACAGTATTTCAAATGCCTGGTGTATTCCTTTATCTGCAATTCCAATACCTTGTCGAGCTTCAGTTGCTGCAGCACCAACCCATAATTATGATCCTTCAATCAATATTATAGATTTAAAAAATAAGTAGCTTCTCTTCTGTTCCTTATCTTGTAATCAGAGTAACGTTCAATTTGTATATACAGACGTGCTTTTGGCTGTGAGGTTTTTCTTCCTCCTTTGAATACTGCATCCCAGCTCATCACAGGATCATCCCAGTTTCATTCAAGGTGGGAAAATGTCTGCTTCATTAGGAAAAAAAGCAGATGCCTTGAGGAGTGCAGACTTTAGGGACCAAAGAGTAAAACGTATGCCTGCTCTTAGCTGTGTTCATCCCACTTCTGTGAGAAAATACATTTTGTCCTCGAGCAGATTTGTATCTCCTCCCCATGGGCATAACGGCACCTTCACACCTCACAAAGCCATGGTCCTCCTTTCCTGTCATCCACAGGTTCCCCAGCTCAAGCTGCTCCCCTCCTAAGAGCCTTATGCCCAACAGTGAAAGCGTTGCCCAGTTCCTGAGATTGCTTCCCCCAGTTTCTTTAACTAGAGGTTGCATTTGCTGAACATAGAGCAGGCTGTTGCTAATCAGACGAGCCATCACTGTAATCAGGAAGGGAAGATAAAAGCTTCCACCTCCACTATTGCTAGAGTTTATCATCACCCCGCTTGAAGACAGAGTTGCCAGCAGATGAAACAGTGATACAGCTTGACCAGCTTGCTTGTTCTGGCTGAAAGTAATTCACCACTATCCAAGCCTGCCTTCGGTGATAACGCCATTTAAATGCAG
Organism: Phoenicopterus ruber ruber; assembly: GCA_009819775.1. Taxonomy (NCBI): domain Eukaryota; kingdom Metazoa; phylum Chordata; class Aves; order Phoenicopteriformes; family Phoenicopteridae; genus Phoenicopterus; species Phoenicopterus ruber. Next base: position 98,452,921 of record CM020216.1, read on the forward strand.
TGCATTGCTGTGGTATCTCAAGCACTCCATGGTTGAATGCCATTGACACAAGTAGTCTCAGGGTGGACTTGTTAAGTACTCTGCCTATGAACTTTGAGATATTCTACAATCTGTTGTATAAGATATGCAGACTCCTTGGTCAAGACCATATTTGTGTCTGCCAAGTTGGAGGCCAAAAGGAAAGTTCTACCTCCCTGCTAACAGCTTGCCCTCCCTCTTTCGTAGCTTCCCTAGGGATTTCTCTCTTCTTGGTAGGTACCTCAGGAACTGTACAGCTTCTCCTCTCCTCCTTCACTCTGCTTTCGTCACAGATTATAACAAGACCTGGGCAAGAAAGAAAAACCTGGGTGAAGACAACTGGCTTCTTGTAGCTGGGGTAGATTCTCAGCTGGGATAAGCAGGCATAGCTCTGTGGTCTGTTAGAGCTACATTCATTTGCGTCATCTGCAGAGCCGTCTGCAGCCTTCAGAGAGTGAAAAAGGTTCTTTCTCAAGTGAACAGAAGATAAAGGCCATGGCCATTGGATTGAGCCTCTCCCCCCCAGCCCAGCTAGGTGACAGATTCCTTTTGTCTCCACAGTAAATTCTCACCTTAAGCTATCCATTGTGAAATGTTATTTGAGTATATTTCTACTATAATACCTATTATTCTGTTACTGAATCATACTCAGCACATCAGAGTTAGGAAAGTCAGGAAAGGGAGGTGAGGTCAAGGAGGAAGCAGCACAGGACGAGGGTCAGGAGTTGTGCACCAAACACTAGATTCTGCCAAGAGTTATTTAGCCCAGTCTGGCTGCAGATAGAGTGAAATCTGGCTTTGTGAAAAGTGTTGCAGCAAGTTTTTTTCATCGGTTATATAGATGCTCCTCTGTCATAGAGACGCTTGTTGGGTAAGCAACATTTACTAGGGTGGTACTTATTTCTTTATCGTCATTATCATCTGTGTGCTCATAAACCCAGAATGATACCATAAAAGGAGGATTTTAACACTGATGGAAACACAGTTGGACGTCAAGATTATGTAGCAAAGTTCCCATATACATGGATTACACTTTCCCATTGAACAGAAGGTAGCTACTTTTGAAACTCTGAAACAAATAGGGACGCCCTACTGTACCTCGAAATTATGAAGTAATGGGATAAATCTGAGATACTGCCTCTAACTAAAGGGTAATACAGGGCTCTTCACATAAATGGGAATTTTGCATTGGGAAGTGAATGGATAAAATATTTAGGGGTGGGAATAAAAAGAAACCTGAATAAGAGAGCCAAATTTAATTTAGAAACAGGGATAAGTATGATAAAAATGGATATAGGCAGATGGAACAGACTGAAACATCTCTCTAGGGAAAGGTTAATATTGTTAAGACGAATATCCTAAACTACTGTATATTTTTAGCTCATTAGCAGTATACGCATCATGTGGTTTCCAGTAAGGTGGTGCTGTTGGTTCACTCTCAAAGTTAAGTTTCTTTAAAAGAGTTTACAAGATCTAGCATTACCAAAAGCGTGTTCCATCTCAGAAAATGAATAGGGATTGCTTCATTTGTATCAAAGTGATTCCTCACAATGTTTGCAATCCAGAGAGCACGGCACCATGACAGGATAAAAAGTATAGGTAAAATAACTAGAAACTAAGTAAAAGAAAAATAAGTGGGTGTGGGTTTTTTTTTCCATTCTCTTCACTGGGTGAGGCATCTAGCCATTAAAAAATAGTTAGCAAGTACAAAAGGTAATCAATAGCAGCTGTGCAAGGCAGTATTAGAATTTGCTGATTTTTTTGTTGTTGTTTTGAGTAAGTTTTAGTAACACTGGTAAGAACTTCTCCATTTTATATTCAGCTCCTCTAGACATTGTCTGTAACACAGCGCAAAAGCCTTTCAAAAGGCAGTGTAAAAGTCCTAACCGTTTGGGAGGCGATGGGAAGTGCAGCTCCTAACGGAGAGCTGGGGGACAGCAGGTCTGCAGAAAAGCCTAAAGAATAGGTTGACTCCTGACAACAGTCTTGTCTTTGTCTTTCAAAGGCACCAAATTCTGGTCACACCCCATCCCACTTAGCGTTTCTCCATTGGGACTTTTAGCAAGTTCTCCAAATCTTGCATCTGGCCCTGCTGGGCACCGCTAATGCAGGCAGAGCCTCTGGCATGGCCTTCTCAGCACGGTTTGTCTGTATTCTGGGTAAGCAGGTTTTCCTTCCTGTACTGATGCTTTGTGGTGGAATAGGCAAAGGATTTGTTTCTTTGACTCAAGAAGTCTAAAAAGTGTTTGGTGGAAACTTGACAGCTGATAGCCCTGACGTTCCCAACGTGGCCTTACTCAAGCTAGGGTTTTTGGATCCTGTTCTGAAATTCCACACATCTTCGGCTTTTCCTAATGTGGTTCCAGTGACCAGGGCTTCTGTTCAGCAAAGCCACTCTGAAGGTGAAGACGTGCCTAAAGGTAAATTTGGCCTTAAATGCTTTCCTGACTGGGGAAGGCAAATAGAAGCAGCAGCAGCATAGAAATGCAAAGGCTTCTCTGATGAAGTGGAAGCACACAGAAAACATCTGATTTTGATCTCTAATACTAGAATCCATGGATCCATACAGCTGTATTTGTGAGGAATTATTCCTGATTTACACCTGTGCATAATCTTAAAACAGATTCCAAATCAAGTATAGAAACTGTGGGCCCAGTTCACCTCTGTACTACTTTATTTTGACATCTGTGTCAACCTACTGACACCAAGAGACTAAGGTGGGCACAATGAGCAAGCACCCTAATTAAGCTCTTGGATGCTGACTTTGCTGTCCCTCCTCATTTGTGGTTTTCTTAGAGAAAAACAGACTAATGAAGTTTGAGATCATCCAGCTCCTCAAAGTCTGAAGGGGTTGAGAGAGGAGACTCTGTTTTGGTCTGCCTATATTTTGAGTTTCAGTTTTGCTTTGCTCATAATATGTGAGAGTAAATTTTTTTACAGGCAAATAAAGGTTTTTCCTCCAATGCTGTCTCTATCCTCTCTACGCTACTCACCTTTCCCAATCAAAGAAATAGCCTACTATCACTGATCTCCCTGTATTTTAAAATGGGATTATAGATTATAGTCTGGTTTTATATAATACTACTTTTTACCTCTTTGGTAATGCAATTCTGTCCACCTTTTCAGTAACTCCAGAGTTGAGTGAACCAGACAGCAAACATCATCATGATCACCCGAATGTTTACTGCCTGTCTGGAGGAACAGTTATCATAAGCATCTATCGAAAGATCACACTTCATTAAGTACGTGTAAAATACACTAAATAAGATTATATAAACATGCACTTATAGTTGGGGACTTCTAATACTCAGAGAAAATGCACACGTGCCTATGGAGACAACAAAAATCATCATCTTGCAATAAAATTGTGTCTAAAACTGTCAACAATATGTCAATCAAAATCATTTGCTGCAGAGACTGAGAAGTCCATAAAGTCTACGTTACTCAAATCACCATAGGATAAAATGCAGTTTATTTGCCCTTCCTGTCCTTTGCTGCAGTGGCTAAACATCTTTCTTTCGGCCTCCAGGATGGAACAACAGACTGTATTGGGTTTGTGTGGTGAGGTTTTGGTAGCAAGGGGGGCTACAGGGATGGCTTCTGTGAGAAGCTGCTAGAAGATTCCCCTGTGTCCAACAAAGCCAATGCCAGCCGGCTCCAAGAGGGACCCACCGCTGGCCAAGGCTGAGCCCATCAGCGACAGTGGTAGTGCCTCTGGGGTAACAGATTTAAGAAGGGGAAAAAGTTACTAAGCAACAGCAATTGCAGCTGGAGAGAGAAGTGAGAAGATGTGAGAGCAACAACTCTGCAGACACCAAGGTCAGTGGAGAAGGAGGGGGAGGAGGTGCTCCAGGTGCCGGAGCAGAGATTCCCCTGCAGCCCATGGGGAAGACCATGGTGAGGCAGGCTGTCCCCCTGCTGCCCATGGAGGTCCATGGTGGAGCAGATATTCACCTGCAGCCTGTGGAGGACCCCATGCCGGAGCAGGTGGATGCCTAAAGGAGGCTGTGACCCCATGGGAAGACCACGCTAGAGCAGACTCCTGGCAGGACCTGGGGCCCCATGGAGAGAGGAGCCCATGCTGGAGCAGGTTTGCTGGCAGGACTTGTGACGCCATGGGGGACCCACGCTGGAGCCGTCTGTTACTGAAGGACTGCACCCTGTGGAAGGGACCCACGCTGGAGCAGTTCATGCAGAACTGCAGCCCATGGGAAGGACTCACGTTGGAGAAGTCCACGGAGGACTGTCTCCCGTGGGAGGGATCTCACACTGGAGCAGGGGAAGAGTGTGAGGAGTCCTCCCCCTGAGGAGGAAGGAGCAGCAGAGACAATGCGTGATGAACTGACCCCAATGCCCATTCCCTGTCCCCCTGCACCGCTGGCAGGGAGGAGGGAGAGAAATCAGGAGTGAAGTTGAGCCTGGGAAGAAGGGAGGGGCGGGGGGAAGGGGGTTTTAAGATTTGTTTTTTATTTTTCATTATCCTGTTCTGATTTGATTGGTAATAAATTAAATAATGTTCCCCAAGTTGAGGGGTTTTTTTGCCCATGACAGTAACTGGTGAGTGATCTCTCCCTGTCCTTATCTCAACTCACAAGGCTTTCGTTATGTTCTCTCTCCCCTGTCCAGCTGAGGAGGGGAGTTATAGGGTGGCTTTGGTGGGCACCTGGCATCCAGCCAGGGTCAACCCACCACACAGACTTCGCCACCTGTCCCATCAGTTAGAGCTTTATGAGAGCATCGTTCTCGTGCCTTAGATTTCAGCGAGGCAAGCTCAGAATGAATCTGCCGACTGCATATTTGTGCCCAAGGTAAAGAAAAGGCAGAGGGACTTCATATTCACAAAGCCACTGTACAAAGGTGTTGAGATCTTCCCAGTGCTCTTAATTTCCTGCTGAAGAAAAGCAGTCATTTTCATTGAAGGCTAAGGAAAACAGGGTGTATCTTATCTCAGATATCACTGGGATAAATATGATAAAGTTAATTACTTGGCCACCTGAATTCGATACATAAATCATAAGATAGCTTGGTTGACTTGTGATTGGTAATCTATTACAAATATATTTATTTATTCACATTTGTGTCACTAAGAAATGTGCATGCCTTTGGGAGGACAAAAAATCATACTTGGCTTTATTTACTTTTCTACTAATATATGCAGATTTAAACAGTTTATGTGGAATTTAAAGATAAATTGCATCAGGTTCTCCAGATGCTGAAAATAACTTACTTTGCCTGTCCTGCAGCATTACTGTTTGTTTATCATTTGAAAGTTCACAAGGTAATTGCCTCATTATCCGTTCATCTAATTTCATAGAAATGACAATCCCTAGTTGCTGAGGTCATGGCCCATCAAAAATTATACTGTCTCTAATTTTATATCTGATCTCTGGTAGATCTTAATTTGCTTATCTCGGTTCTCATATATCGACTAAATTGCTGAATTCTATTAAAATCTCCACCAGCTGCCCAAGATTTAAGACTGAACTACTGAATTGAGACTTATTGAATTATTAAGACATTATTGCCAATGTGAGCCAGTAAAACAATAATTAAAATATACAAGATTAATATGGCTTCGTTTCCTGTATACCATTTGAATTCAATCTGAATGTGGCTCTGTATACACATACATAAAATATCCTGTCACCTCAGTTAGCATGACAAAAGCATGTCTCCAGATTTTTTTTTTTTTTCTTTAAACAGTTACACTGACCTTAGCTGCAAGAGCTTTGAGAAATAAAGGTAATATTAAAATCATTGTGCAAATTTTCTTGGGTGGATAGTGTAATATTTTTCAAGTTGTATTTCCTATATAATGCTTTAAATTGAACCCACTGAAATGTCATTCTGCTGTACATACTGAAGATCGCTTTCTCTAAAGAGTTGTACTTAATACTGTATTTAGCTTCCTACTCTAATCTCCAAGTGTGTCCACGTTCCCGACACAAAGAGAACGGCAGATACTGTGATGATGGTCACTCTTGGATTCAGGGTTTCCATTTTTGGCACTGCTGCCACGTTCTGTTGCTGGAGGAGGGAAGAAGTTTGCACAAGCAGACAAAAACAGTATTTAATAAATCCCCATTGGCCGATCATTGCTTGTTCTGGCAGGTCATTGGGAAATTTCACCTCTTTACATCCCCCTTCATCCACACTGGGTGAGACTGTTGACCCCTAGGAGATCCCACTTGAATAGATAGCTCCCCATAAGTATTATCTTACTCTGCTACCGTATCACAGTACTAAGTGCTATACTTTTCTACTTCTTCTCTTTCCATAAACCTCTTGCTTCTGACAGCAGCTGCATCTCCGCCACCATTGGGATCCCAGCAGTTAAAAGGACCATCAGCATAAATGAGAGGCAGCAGTAGCTGCTGCATCATCTTCACTACTCACAAATCTCTAAATTTGGAGACAAGTGCGTTGCAGCTAGATTTGTGGTCCTGGTGCCTGTTGACCAGCACCTCTGCTTCACCACTTTGTCACAGCAAAACTAAACTAAAGCACACATCTGTAAAAGATCATTTCCTTTCTGAAGAACAGGTTCCCAAGATGACATGCACCCTTATTTCCTGCTAGAGCACAAAGGTAGCCTCTAAATGAAAGATGTAATAGAGAAAACAGATCCTCTAAATATGCCCAGAAAGACTGATTCTTCACTAGAGGAAAGGTTTAACTTCTCATTACCATTTTTCTTACATGACAGAAATACACTCAAAGTCAAAGAATTTTGTAGCATTCATCACCAAAGGGGGGTGGGGGGGGGAGAGAGACAAAAGATGCTTATCAGCACCTCCCACAGTACTGCTAACTGGGTGTGCATGGAAGTCAAGAGATGATTAATCACAGGGCTCAAAGATCAGGTTTTCATAAGCTGTTTTAGATATCCTTGGTACTTCATCATCAGCTCAGTACTGTACAGCAGAGAGGCAAGTCAAGCATCAGAATCAACGCACCCTGAGGTCACTTGCCTCTCATGCCTTGCTGGAGGTAGAACTTTGATTGCTTTTGTTCTTTAAAGTCACGCAGCAGTTTCTCCAAAATTCGGCACTGCGTCACTTTGACTTCACTTGTGCATCCCTCTAGTGACAGCCTCAAAAGCACCCTGTTATGATGCTTCACATTCAGGGTTTTCTGAAGCGCGCTCTGTTTCAGGAAAGCGAGGAGATCTTGCTACATGCTAGTTTGGGGAAGGACGGGAAGGGAGGGAAAATTACTGCTGTGGCTAAGTGTTATTTACACTGCACGTTGGTGCTCTGGGTAAGGAACTGAATTCCTGTCACTGTGCCTATAGAGTAGAAAGGGACACAAAAGGGAACAGTCCATCTGCAAAGGGTAGAAATTAATGTAGAAAGGCACATGGGAGGTTACTGAAATAGCACATGGTACGATCACATCAAGGAGGCACTGAGACTGTCTGGTGAACTTGCTGTGGTTTTAGATAGGATATGCTGTATGCCAGCTTTTGTAGTGTTCTGCACGTAAAAGCCTTAAGCATGGCCCTAATAAACTTTGTACAAAATGTAACAGTTACATTGCCCCCTTTCCCTTGCTCCCACAGTTTGGACCAGACCTACTATGAAGATAAACCAAGCTTTTAAGGGAGTCATGAGGGAAGTCTCAGACAAAATTTGCATCCCACAAAGCAGAATACATGTAGAGAGCTTATCTATAAATCATTTTAAGCTTCAAGCTTTTCCTCTTGGGTCCATTCTTCAGCTATGTAACACAGCTCATAATTAAAGCAAAGCGAAACAAAATTCCACCTGGCATTTGTGCTTCACCTTTATAACAAGAAAAAGAGGTTCTCAGCCTCATGGAAGTCTCATTCATTTGTGCTTGAAGCTACACTGTGCAGGGCAATGTGTTCAAATATAAAGCTGCTTTTATTTTAGACATATGTCATGAACACGATCTTTCCAGGGCATCTAACAAGAGACTCATTCCATAAAAGTATTTAATTAAAACTGGGTGAATGTATATTGACTGGGAATCAATTTTTTTGCATCAAACTGTTTATGAGCGAGTACTCATTTCTATTAACATATTCCTTAGTGGAAGGTATTTGCCAACTAGTTTGGACATACTATTTTTGATGTTTTGGTGTTCCATTTTGTCTGCTTGCTCTTCATGGTTCATAATTACTCCTAAGTTACTAGACAATATTTGTGCTTCCCGATTAAATATATGAAACTTTTTAAACAAAAGACAACAAAACAATAAATAGTAAATACTGAATTAATAACACACACCACACTTCTAGTGAGAACCATTTAATGAAAAATCACCTACACCAAGGAATCGTGAATCATCTGGAACTCATGAACATTTTCAAGAGTATCTGGCAGCTGTTACAAACAACAAATACTACAGCTAAAGGACAGGTGCAGAATGAAGCAAGCCTATTTATTCAGAATTGTATTGATGAACCTACATTTCCTTCATCCAGTATTTATTGTCCCATAAGGATCTTCCTCCCCACTGCTACAAAAAGTTTTGAAGTATCTTCTTTCCTCTCGCTCTGGCCTCAGACAGTTACGAACAAACACGATGTTAAGCCTAGCACAACACAGTTATTCAGAATCTGCTTTTATGTTACATGAATAGCGTGGTACAGGTCTGCCCAGCAACGTGCACTTTCTTTACTGAGGTGATGAGTCTGGCTGCTACCTCAGCAACCTGCTAGTTACAATTTAAGTAATCCACTATTTACATCAAGGGTCCTGGCTAGCAGGCTGATGAAAACACTTTTGATTGTATTGGGAACCTGAAGCAGGTATGCAGCTCCAGTGCTTGTTGTCTCCTCTTTACTTCACCTTTATCTTCCGTTTCACAACATCTGGTTGTCCTTTCACTCTCACAGTTTAATAAATCGTGAGAAGAGACAGCGGCTGCATGTTCTTATAGGGATTTTTGTTTGCTCTTTCTCCAAATTTTTCCTTCTTTTGACAACATAACAGGGTTTTTTTTGCCCTGAAATTTTGTTCTGGAAATCAGTGATCATACGAATACATAAAAATGTAAGAAAACCCATACTGAGTTATATAAAAGGTCTGTGTAGCCTAGCACCTGCCTCCAGTCATATGCTAATAGCTCATGCCCAAGGAAGAATTAAGGGATGCACATAGCAACACTGACCCAGCATCCTTTCCTGACCTCAGGTGCTACCTGCTTTAAGGGCTTCCTGAAGTAGAGATTGTGCCTTTAATATTTAATAACCTTAATTAGTGTTTCTTCCAGTAATGTGCCCAATTCCTTTTCAAACTTTGAGAACTTTAGGGTCCATCACACCCTATGGCCAGGCATTCCACAGCTCAACCACGGGCTGTGCCACAGGGCAATTCTCTGTTTGGCTGGAACCTGGTCCGCACTAGTTTTATTTGATGCTCTGTAGTCCTTGTATACATAACCCTTTTATTCCTGTAAAAATAAATATTAGCTGACTTTTATATAACAATATCAGATCACAGAGTGTTGTCAATGAGATCATTGTCGTCTCTGTATTATCAAAGGCAAACAGACAGTACCAGAAAAGGCTGGGCAGAGGTGATAGCAGGGCTACAGCAGAGATCCTGCCCGGTGCCCTAACGTGAGGACTCCAACCACTGCCTTTCAGCGTTAGTCATGCTTACAGCCAAAGACAGTCTCCCTAACATCGCCTCTCCCCTCAAAGCGTACCAATTCCAAACCTTATTAAAATAACAACATGCACTTATCTGCCCGGGAGGAGGCCGGGTCCCCTCAGGACGACTCTGGACGCCTTGCAGACTGACAAGCGCTGCAGAGGCACAGCGCGCTCCACGCGGAGGAGACAGCGCAGAGACGCCCGAGCCCACTCGCAGGTGGGCACGGATCCATCTGTCTAACCTTCTGGGCAGCGAAGCTGATGAAGACCAGATCCTGCACTGCCACTACGGGTTAAAGCATGAGCTGTGAAGTAGTCCAGATCCTGAAGAGACTTCCCTAGGACTGTTCAACTGAGTAAAGGTAACCCACGCACAGGGCTCATCTATCAGAGCCTGAATACGCGAGAGATCTTCAGGGCCGGGTCAGCATACCCCTCTGCGTTCGAAGACTGCCAGACACGTGCTCTGACAATATAAAGTAGCAACTAAGGTTATTCAGCCTCAGATCTGAACGGAAAATTTCCAAGGGTAAGTTTTTCAAAATCCACCAAGTGCCATTGTTTGAAATGAAATGTCTCACCAAAACATAGAGTTGGCTGCGTATTCAGGATGCTGTAAATAGCCAGAGCAAAAGAAGTCAAGCAAGAAAACCCCACCACAGAAGAGTCGATAAGCTTATGATTAGGCCACAGGAAAGACCTAGGTGTTTGCCCCAATTCTGAATTGGGGAGGAGATTTGAACCAGCGTTTCCTTAGAGGCCAGCATATTGCCTGCTCTGTGAACGGCAGCTCTGTTGCTGGCAATTGCTTTTCACGAGACACTGAGAAGATTTGGTTCAAAGGGCAGCAAGTGGGCCAAGACTGAATAAGAAAATCGGGTAATAACTGGTACATGCAGAGTCATTCAGGCTTAAGTACTTTCCTTATTCTTGGGAAGAAACCAACACTTTTCTGTGTAGGTTTTAACCAGTTAATTGTAAGCCATCAAAAGAAGATATTCCTAAATAAACATGAGCTATGCCAGTCTTAATGTTGTATATTAAATAAAACAGTTCCAACTATGGGCACATTGTGTAATATTGCTGAAAAAGTGTCAAGGGATGAGATCCTACCAAGCATCATTATATCCCCTTGATAAGGTGTCTCCTATTTAATTTCTCTACGATCCTGCTGCTGGAAATGTTATTGCTCTGATTAGGTCTGTTTACACGCTAGCCATTTTCTGCAGATCCAAAGAGGAACATGTTTTGGAAATGTATGATTAAAGCTATTTGCTTTAACTTACATGTTGATACTACTTGTCATGTAGTGCCTGCCGTAATTCTAAGGTATTCCCTGCAGAGATAAATCTGGAGGAAATGAGTATTTTATCCAAAGCTTGCCATGGAAAATTACAAATGCATAAAAATCAATCTTTGTAGCTTAAACTATATGAACAGTACAGCATCTTAATTCTATACAGTTGTGTGAAATTTGTTTTTATGTAGATTGCACTTCATCTCATTAACTACCATCACATAAACAACATCATTAGTATTCTGAAAGATTGTCTTAATAAAACAAGTATATAATAGTGTGTTGCTTTATTTGTGCTCAGAAATCACTATCATTTTAATTTTATATGGGAGCGCAACTATTGCTGCCATATTACTAGGACCAGATTCTGCTGCTGCCTTGCCCTTGAAAACAGTCCCACTAGCCTGGCTGCAAATCACAAAGAAAGGATTTTGCACTTGGACAAACATCAGTTTGGTCAGAAGGAAAGAATAACTAATTTTTTTACTACTGTCTAAGAAGCTAAAAGGCACTTTAGTGCCCAGGCAAGTGCTTCTGCTCTTTGGGGCACGTGGAACCAGATAAATCAATTGCATAAATTCAGCAGCTTCTCTCAGCCAATTCACATGAGCAAGGTCCATCCCACTAACTGGAAGCTGGAAAATCCCGCTCTATGTCTGCACAGAACTAATTGGTTTGCAGCAAGTTTCATGCATTTTTCATTTTAAACAAATCTCTGAAGTCTCATAAATCTAGGTTTACCGTGTTTATAAAGCTACAGACCTCCCAATTTGTACTCTAATTATGTTTTGTTATTGTTATTATCAGCCGATTCTTGCTATGAATGTTTTTGTATCACTTGAAATTGACGCTAATACTCTCTGACATACAGCCTGACATATATTAAGAATGCAGAAAATGAAATGACAGAACTAATTAAAAATCCATCTGTTCAGTTAATTTAGAGGTGTGCCAAACAGTTCAAACGAGACTTGGTCAGCAGCAAATCACATCCACCTGTACCATTTGCTTAGCAGTTACTGTCCTGAGTAATGTTATTTCCTTAGAAACACTCCCACTATTCAGTTCAGAGACCTCACGCTGAGCAGCGAGAGCATGAAAAACACGGCTATTACTCTTGAACAGAAATACTACACGTAAAAATGTAGTATGAGCCTACTAAATGAAAAAAAGACATACGACAAAATGCTGTATATCATGTTGACTCACTCCATTAATTGTAATGACTGTGCCTCCAAGACACGGAACAATCACATCAGTATTACCTATAGAGATATTTCAGCTCTCTATCCAGGAAAAATTTCCCCCTTAATGTCAATGGTCTGTGCTTTTCTCTCCTGTAAGCCCATCAAAGTTAATAGAGTTGTACGAAGAATACATTTGGTCCCATCTGATTATGGCACACTGAACATGTTATCTTATAGCCTGGCTGCTGTGTTATTGCTTTACATGCAAAAAACATAATAATTCAGAAAGCATTCAACTAGCAAGCTGCATCTTTTTTCTTTTAAGAAGAAAGGAAAATAAGGATGTCTCAGTCCGGTGAGCAGCAGTCTGTCATGTGGCAGAACTGTATTATCACAGATTAGGTATATTTCTTCTGTACCAAAGAAATTTTGCCAGAATAAGAAAAGCATCTACATGTAAAATAAGCTACTCAGCATTTTCTTCCTGCCCGTTCTGCAGTCAGCCTCCCTCCAGCACGTACCCCTCGCATTTGGGTTCCCGACTCCCGAGAAGGCAGCGCACGCGCACTCTCACGCACAGAGGGACTCCCTCAGCCGGTCACTTTGACTTTTGAAAGCTGCAACCAGTGGACAACTTTAGAGAGTTTAAAGCAGACAGCTTCAGTGGCAGGCAAAGCAGACAGCAGCCACCTGCTTTTAGCATGAAACTAACAAAAGAGCCATTAAGGAACAACAGAACAGCAGTTTCAATGACATGAACCAAGTATTTCTCACCAGCAAAAACTTTTGCCATTTCCTGTGCTCAGCATGGTTTCAGGTCAGGGTTTTTTTTTTTTTTTTTTTTACTGTTCCCCAACTTCTAATTTTTGTTTACACTAAGTATCATTCTGGTATGCTCGGGAATCTAACAAGCAACGAGCAAATGAATGAGCGAGTGCAAAGACACTGCAAGCTGCAGTAGAGCCAGGAAGGGGGAGCCCACCAGAACCAAGAATGGAGGGTACCAGCTTCCATGGACAGGCATGGAGTCATTCATGGGGTGACTTGCACATTACCTCCCTCAACACGGACATTGGGAAAGACCTTCACGGATGCACACCCTTTGGCATGCTTTTCTGCATTGCTACAATCAAGAGAACGAGTAGCCCATCAGAGAAGCAGTGGGGAGGGAGGAGGCAGACCAGAGCTGGCTGAGGGCCACAGTGTCAGGGTGGGCAAACGCAACCCAGAAGGCCTGGAGGGAGGGGTGGAAGAACCCTTTTACTGGCAGAGAGAGATCTGGGGACTTTAAAACTCGTGATTTAGCAATGGCAGGGAAGGCATTAAGAGAAAAGTGAGCAGAAGAGATGAGCAAAAAAGTCTGGACAAGCTGAAGTGGACAGAGCTGGGAAGCAGGACCCTAGCACAGTCCCTGAGTGAGTGAGAACACACCTGCTGGCAACGCTTCAGCTGCAGTGAGAGTATTTCTCTCTTGTTTATTCCAAAATCACTAAGGGGAGCATATGTCTCTAGCTATATTAAGTCTGCAGAAGTGTGATGTCCTATTCTATAAAAGTTTGTATTAGGGAGAGGAGTGTTCATTTCAGAAGCATTCACTGAGCAAGGAAGCAACATACCAGAAACCATATTTCACTAATTCACTGGGATACTGGTTATTGCATGTTCAGCTGATGTCTGGGATAGCAGGAAGCTGGCTATGCACAGAGGTGTAAGAGAGAGGCTAGTGAGAAATGCCATATTGATCCCAGAATGTGGGATCTGATCAGTACTTTAGTTATCTTCTGTAGTCAACAGAAAATCATTTATCATCCTGTTCAGTGACAGCAACTCCTTGAGACACGAAAAAAGTCTCACAACTGATTTATATCTCTCACTTGAATAAATTTAAACTCCAGCAACCAGCTGGGGGGGGGGAGCAATCACTATTATTGACTAACAAAAGACAGGTTGCTAAAACTCTAGGTTAAAAAAAAATGTAATGATATGTCAGTCATCTGAAAAATAGCATCTCATCTTGCCCTCTGTGTGTAATGTGGCTTTTTTGGATTGTAAGGGACAGATTTACTAGATGCTTCTGCCTTTGAGACCATTTTCTTAGACAGTCCTATGGGATTCTCATCTAAAGTTACAGCTATACCTTGGTGTTTCTGGTCCAAGCCATAGTTCCTACTATATAGTCAAGTATCACTAGGGTTTCCACAGTAAAGGACATAAGGTTGTGACCCTGAATCATCTTTTCTGGGCTTTTGCTGCACAATTTTGGGGCAGAGCTGACCCCAGCCTGTTCTTACACACTCACACCAAGAGCCAGCCATGACAGCATATGGCTGGGCTGGGGGAGACTTCATTTTAGAGCAAGGTCTTCACCCTAAGCACTGATTCTGTTTTGGCCAGTGGGGTAGATCCAGGCTCCCAGTATCTGACCCAAGGAGTATTTTGCTCAAAATGGGAGAGGTTCGATAGGAGAAACCAAGTCCCTGGGGTCTTGTTAGGGCACTCTAGCCAGCTGATTGGAATGTAAATAGATGGGTGTCTTAGATTCAGATCCCAAGTGGAGATTAAAGAGAAGGGCAGCACAGGAACTTGCTCTCCTACCTTGTGGATGAACACGCCGCCTGGGAGGCCCTTTTCCTCCTTGTTGGGCTTTGCACTAGGCTCACGCCAGCGGCTGTGCTCCCACTCACACCACACAGGTGACACCAGCACAGCATCCCTGGTTTGGGGATCTCAATACGAATTTAACTCCTGAGCTGCTTGGTGCCAGCAGGACCGATTGATTATGTCCAGCAGCAAATGTGGAGAAATGTAGGCCCTTCAGGGTTTAGGTTGACTCCAGGCTTTGGAGCTGGAATTAGTGGTAGCTGCCAGCCTATCTGACTCTGAAGCCTTGTTAAGGCACAGGAAGCATGGGGAAAAATAATTTTATATTTTAGAAAGTAAGCTAATTAGTAGAGGTGTAAGGACAAGGTGAAAACTCCATTTATAGAAGAGAGGATGGGACAGCTCAGTCAAGATTTAAGTGATGATCACTGAGCTTTATTAACAAGTGTTCAGTTGCATTCATGTGGTACCATCTTTCAAAAAAATTTCTCCCTCCCTAAAAAAATACAATCAGTAAGCAATATACATGCTGCTTTCCCACAATAGCACTTTTGCCATTTCTCATCAACTCTAGGAAAAGATTTGTGTCCCTTGGAGGAAATTGTCATGCCATTATGATTTGTGTTAACATTTGGTTTATTTCCCAATCAAACATTTGCTGAGTATTTTTGAAAGTGTGGGATAAATTAACTCCAATCCAATCAATAGTATGGGTGTCGAATTGTTTTGTTGCTTTCAGGTAACTTCCTTGATAACTTTTGTAATCTAGAAATCCTGTGTCTGAAATACCTATTACAACGCTGGGAAGCTGAAAGGCTGTACTCATAACAGCCCCAGTTTCCAGACTCCTTCAGCTCACAGCATCGTGCAGGGAGTCGATGTCTGATGGAACTTGAATGTTTCCCTCATACAAAAGCAACATCCATATTCACTGCTAGGAAGAGACTCCATTCAGTAAGCCAATACTCCAGGAAAAAGTTATCAAATATTTAGGTCTATCTTAGAGCATTCTCTGAGAATATTTCCTGCAGTCACAGTTAGGTCAAGGCTACCCACACCCATTGCCTCATCTGATCTCAAATGCCATTTGCAAGTGTTTCCAGGTTTGCACGCCACGACCACTGCATTCTGACATCATCTGAAACTCACTTAGAGAAGCCCTAAGAGTGAGGAAGCTGCAATCATCGCTATTTTAGCCGAGACAATATTGGTAGATTTATAGAGTGGTTGTAAACCCATGAAATATTCTGAAAAGACAGATTCATGCCAGTGGAGTGAAGAATTGAGCTTGAGGTTCATTCAGCATATTATTCCCTGCAAATTGTTTCAATGTTTTTTAAATATCCAGGAAAAGTTATTTCCCCTAAATTGCTGGAAAGTACCTTGCATTTTTGAAGCACAGGTGTATGGTATGCAGATCTTTATCCTTGGTACATTGTTGACATTGCTTCACATTTCTACTCCCCACAATGGATTGAAATCCAAGTTCCTCATTTTTTCTCAATATATTTATACTGCACAGTCTAAAAAAACTTGATGTTACTGTTATTAAATGTTAGATCCAATTTAACATTTACTCTTTGAAACATATTTATAGCAGCAAATAGGTTTTTTCTCTTCATTTATGCAACATTTTGCCTAATGAGCTAAAACTTACTGATTCATTTTATTTTACTGAATGAAGATATTCATATGCAATGAGAATCATCTTGTTAAAAGGGTAAGCCTGGTAACCAAGATTCACTGAGCCAAGAACTGAAGGCTATGTGCATAGCAGTGTAATTTAGCATTCGGTCAACGGATATATGGTCAAAGCAAGTTACCTATCGCAAAGACAGCAAAAAGGAAAAACAGTGCTGCGTATTTTAACTTATACCTTCTGATGTTTCTTTCCTAGCACCTACATTCCTGACTGTAGCACATAGTGTATATTGAATTATAACCACACAAGCTATCATTTCCTCTTTTAAAATTCTTTCTCCAATTCTAGTGTCCACTTGCTAAAAAGCATAATGAAAAATTTAGAAGGACAGAGAAGCACAAAAAATACTGAAGGACCAGAGAAAATGCCTTTCAGTGAAAGAACTCCATCAGTTTATACTGTCAGAAAGAAACATAAGACACGGCTTCACAACACAATCTTACCTCCTTTGCAGGGAAAGAAAAGACTTAAGGAGGTGGTTCTAGATCAGATGAGAAAGGGCCAACATCTGGAAGCTGATACTCAACAGATTTGTATTTAAATTAAAACGTTCCTTGAAAATTGGTCAATTGTTGGAAGAAATTTCAAGGAGAGGGGACTTCACCCTCACTTGTTATCACTGTCAAGCAGAACATCGTTGCTCAGAGGGATGCCTGGAAGCACCTCATGGTGCCCACCACCCTCCTGAGAGCAGGCAGGCCACCTCCGCGCTACGCGCTGCTACCCTAGAAGCACACCGCAGCGTCCTGCTGCTGCGGGGCAGACTCACCTACAACAATTTCAAAGCACAGGCACAGCAAACTCCAGCCTGCTGCTCAACAAAGCAACATATCTTTCAAACGCAAGTTATTCAGCTCAGCACAGGAGAAGGAAACTAAACAAAATATAATACTGTGATATTCAGAGGTCAGGCAACAGGGCTTCCCGTCAGCCTCAGTGCACAGCTAATACCTACCATATGCTACCTCCTTCACAGAAGCATGCCCTCTGGTACAGAAAAATATTTATGTCACCCACCACTTCCATACTGGAATATTGTCCAAGTGTTTCTGACACTTCATAAACTATAGCTGAGCAGCAGAAGGGTTATACAGATTTCACAGGCTGCGGAACAGTTGAGTAGCTTGCCCAAAGTCACAGATGTCTAAGCAAAGAATTTACAAGAGAGCGTCGTAATCCCAATGTGGAGAAGTCAACCTTAAAACCACAATGTCCTGATTATAATACAGAAACACCAAACGTGCAGAGGGGATGAGCAAGCCAATTCCTTGGCGCTCATCTACTGAGGCTTTCCCTCTGGGTGAATTTCTGCCCAATTCTTTCTGCTGCATAGACTATTTCACTGGAAGCTGGCATTTTTCCAGGGAGAACCTGACTGCAAATGTAGATTTTTTTTTTTTTTTTTTTTTGAAAGATGATGGAAAATGAAGAGCTCGAGAACACTGGGCCAGATCCATAAGGGGTGGAAGTTTGCTATAATTGTTGACTTGGAGAGCTAAAATGTAGACAAATTGAAGTCTGAAGTGGGGGCTTTTTTAGTTCATGACAATGTGAAAAAGGCAGTTTGTCTACTGTGCTAAGGAGACGTTCAACTCTGCTGCAGTTTGCTTCTTTGCAAAAGCCCATAATAAACCGCACTAACCACAGCCAGGTGCAAACTTTGCACTATCCTGTAACATTTGGCTTCCAGGATTGGACATGATGGAAGGGGAAGACTAACAAAACTTAGATCTTGTGTCCAGCTGAGACAACTTTCTGTTTAAGTTCGGGCAAGACACTTGAAACAAAAATGTGGGTCCTTGGTAGCTAAGCTAGGCTCCTAGACAGTTTCCTGTGCTTTCAAGGTTAGACCTAAATCCAAACTAATACTGTTATTTTTTCTAAGAAACACATTACAAAGCTTAAAGAGTTTGTGGGTTGGTGTTTGCTTAAAGTATTCCGGTATCCTCAGTAAACTGACGCCAGGCAAGCGTACTATATCACTCCTTACTCCCATTTTGGTAATATTTAAGCTTGCATTCATTTTACACTATTTAAAAATATATATCCCCCAATGCTCTTATTGTTAAATATTCAGCCCAATTGAGTATTCCTTAGACAGATAATTGATCATTTTACTGTACTGTGTTTAGATCAGAGAAATTAACAACATCAAATTGCAGCCCGAAGTGATTTATACATTTGAATTCCTGGCCATATTCAAGCCTATTACAGGGACAGATTTGATCATCCTCCTGTTTCATTGCTGTAAAAATATGCATTTCATTTTTGTCTTACTAGAAGCTCTTGCTAAGAAGCAACTCTTCAACCAGGGATTCCCAAACGTTACACCAATGGACTTCTGCTTACCCTCAAAATGTCCCATGAACCACAATACAGCCTCATCATCCAAATTTTATTTTAAAAAAATCAATTTTTTGTTCCATGTGGTTCCATAAGGCATGTTACCACAGCCTGCTGGCTCTGTTAGGTGGATAGCACTATATGAGTAAGATCAATAGTGTTAGTATTCTTGACAGCCTTCAGGTTTTTGTTCCTAAAAGAGAGAGAGAGGGAGAGCAGATTTTCCCCATACAGGGTGGTATTCCCTGTTTTGGTGTTCCATCCTCATGTTGGTTCTTGTGCTCCTTTCCTTGTCCCTCTCCCCTATATTTTCCAACAAATAAAAATACAGCAAAGAGCTGCACAGCAACGATTCCCTACCAAAAAGGGTTGCCCATGCAAAAATCTTGAGGTACTCTTCAGATACCTCCCCCACCCTTTTTTCCTCTTGCCAATTATGATGTACTTAAGATTAAAGTGTGATTTTTTTTTTTTTTTTTTGCTTTGAAGAAGAGATGAATATGTTTTCCCACTTTACTAATTACGACATGATATATGAGGCAGAAAGCCCTGCAAGAGGTAGCACAGCATGCAAGTGCAGATGAATAATAATTAGGCTCACATGTTTTAGAAATTAAGATTTTTATTAGAAGGCTGTTATTTGAAAGTTTTAGTGCTGTGTGTAAGTGCAGTTATTAGAAGTGGGCTTTTTTTTTTTTTTTAAATCAAATCAACCAAGTCCTCCTTATAATGTAGGGGCCTCAACTAACTCTCAGTAAATTCAAAGACTTCCACTGACTTCAAAGGGAGTTGACTCAAGCCCTAGAAAAAGGATTTGTAAAAGTGATTAGTGTCAGGGCTTTGTTTTAGAACTAAATTGTAACTAACCACAAAAAATGGTTTTATAATAAAAGATTTAATATGCATCTGGGAATAAGGATTTCTCTTCCAGTTATTGCAAGACATCCAACACCAAGGGATAAGAGTCCTATCGCTTTGTTACAACCCACCCTTTCTTCGTTGTTGCTAAGTTTGTGCTGTCTTTCAGCGATACGACAGCATAACAGAACAGCATTTGTGTTACCAAAGCGTACATCTCCAGGGACGTTCTGGGAATAAAGCCCTAGAAAGATGACTAACCAGATTATGCAAACCCATCTTTTCCAGCAGGGCATAGGACAACACGTATCCTTAGCTTCACTCATCTAACTTCAAAAAAACCAAAAGATATTGCTGTCCCCAGGTGAAGTCCCTGTAATAAATCCCCATCTTTCACAGCAGTACAGGTACAGGAGGTGGCAACATATGAAAAAGCGCAGCTCTAAGAGTACTTTATTTATACTGCAAGCATTTCCAAGTATTTAGGGCTCTAAGTGTAAAAAAAGTCTGGACAAAAGAAGCAAACAGCACCCATGATAGATATGTGCTTAAACTACTATGTTCACGTCCAGGTTCAAGCCTTCTCAAATTCTGGTGATGCGTCAGTTTGGGATTTGGGTTCAGCTTAAAGATCCAGAAGTGAGAGCGTGGGGAGCCCACTAGAGACCTGCAGCCACAGCGTAAGAGGAGCCGTACACCTGGGAACGCTGAGCAGCAGGCAGGGTGAAGTGTCTGTGCTCGACCCTGAAATTGCTGGTGATGCCCACAGCTTTGAATACGCTTTTGTTGTAAAATCAGATTAGCATAGCAGTTCTCAAATGCATTTCTTCCTAATAAGATCTCCAGAAACAGCGTGACACTGACAAGTATGCTGACATACAAGAGCTTTCTACCCACTGCTCCTTTGAAAGGAGGTATTTAACTCTGTTGGGAATCCAGGGCTTCTCTGTATCTGTTTGCAGTAGGTTAACTATTGATTTTAACTGCTTAAAGTTTAACAGACCTTTAGGAAATTTCCTATCGATCTATTAAACTTAATCATTATTGGTTTTATGGGTTCTGTTAAAACATATAGTGGCAAGGTGTCCCAGTCAATACCTATATACTGTTTTCAATTAACTCACTTCAGGAGTGGAAAAAAAAAATCTATGGAACATATCGCTGGATATTTATTTTGCTAGTCCATGTCTCGACTGCTTATGCAACTGACCAAATCAATTTTTAAAACAATGTAACACAGATGCAAACTATCATTGAAATTCAGGAGGAGTCTTCTAGTATTAACTGCTTAAGGTTGCACTAAACATACAAAGCAATGCAAACACCAATAATCTGTTTTAGTTCATTCCCAGTTTCATTTTCTCAAAAGATTATTGCATACACATATTTGTTTGCACTGCATTGTGGATCCTTCATAAAAAGGAGTTCTGAGCTTACCAAGAGGAATTAAAAAACGGTGCTACACATTGCAGCCGCTCTGCCAATAACAAGAAAGAGAAGATTTGCTCAGTGTATAAAATGTCTGCATGGCATGAGGGAAAGGAATCTTAATTTAAAAAGATTCAGTTCCAAAGTAGTTTTATTTTTTTAAGAGACCACATTTCTTTGCTAGTTTTCATGGAAATTATTCTCCTTTGTTACAAAGATGGGAAAAACCATCCTTTTCTCTCATTCAGGACCATACCAGTATTGTCAAAGATCTTTCTCATGGTTTATTTCAGCCAATGAAAGTGTGGCCTGCCAGTTTCACATCAAGCTTATCACAGCTGGTACAAATCATTCCTGTCCATCACAGCTGCAATATACCTCAGTCATCCCCTGAAATCTTGAGAGAATGCTTTAATCATTTTACTGATGTCTGCTGGTGTTCTGGCACTGCAGAACTATTAAGAAAAGGAAAAGTTCTACAACTGGGTCAGATGTATTGTTGGCATAATAAATCAGTTTGTTTAAAACCTGGTTTTATTCTGCTTCAGTTTTGGAAAGTGCTAATGGTACATACTTCAAACTTCAGTACTTAAAAAGCAACTCCTTCCTATTTTTCTCATTTCCTTTCCTTTTGCCAGATCATACATGTTTTGAGTTCCATGATGCAAATCCCTGTAGGCTGCTTCATAAGTGGATAACACATCTATTCAGAAAAGTTACTCGGACAATTGTAGCAGACAAAATCTATCATAACCCTAACCTAGATTTTAAAATAGCTAGTTTCCAGAAGACTATTTTATTCACAGGTAAAGCCGGCTATACATTTAATTTAGTTTATGCCTTCTGGATTTGCCAACACGATTTATCTGTTCAAGCTTTGGGAATGGCATTTTTAACCACAGGAGTAAAACAAATCCAATTTTGTACCTACAATGCATTTTGCAAGTGAAAGAGGTGCCGATTTGGTTTATAAGCCTGGAGGCAAACATTACCCCAGTTAAAACAGTTAGAAAATGTACTGGTGTAAGTTACATAGAAAAGTTTGTGTTGCCAGCATAAAAAATAAACTATTATGGAATATCCATTTCTTCAGTACATCAAGGAGAGAAAGAAGTGCAGAGGTGAACATCCACAGAGCTGACAGTAAATCGTGTAAAACAGTGATTTAGCAAAGATCTGCCTGCTTCCACCCCCCCCCCTTTTTTTAAGAGACAAGTTAATAGGGTTTTGATGGCAAACAACATCAGACATGTTCCAGTAAATAAAAAAAAAGTTAGGCAAAAGCCTAACTTCCATAGTAAGAAATGGATAAAACAAGAGCTAGCTCCACTAGTTAAAGGTCTCCTTTAATTCTCTAGAGGTATGATTAGGCATTAAATTTCTCTTTTTTATTATGTTTTGTGTACATTTTATAATATCTGTTCTGCAGCTGGCTTTATTAGCTGTTGTGTTACACTTTTATGTTCATTTAATCAGGAGCTAAAATGAACAAAATGATAAAAGTTCCATTCCCCCATGTTTTCTGTAGGGAGAAGTTGACCATACCACACAGATCAGAAAGCCAAAAAGTCAAACTAACAGAATAGCTATCATCATTCAAAGCTCAGAGTCAGTCAGGTTTTTTGCTGACTTTCATCTTGAACTAAAAACTCAGTTCTCGTATTACCTTCTGAGGAGTTCACAATGGATGTAGGTTTGTCTGTAGCTCAGAAACCACCCTCACAATGTCCTAGAAATGTGGAAATTACTATCTAAAAAGGATTACAGCTTTCCATGGCAGATCCAGGAGGCAGTAAGATATCACTGCATTAACTCCTGTTAACACAGGACATCAGTTATTAATGCAGGACAACCTACTGGTTTCATAATAGTTCTTTAAGTCTGATTTTCACAATTTTACAATTAAAATGTTCATTTTGCTAAGTGTTTGAAGAGACATTTTAAATTAATATTCCTAAATAAACAAACTAACAAGAGGGAAATAAAAGGACCAAATAAATTCTTCTGGTTACCAGAGGAAACCAAAGCACGATAGAGTTGACTAACATGAAAAAAGGACCAACTTCTTTATTTGGTAGGGTTCCACTCTGAAAGAAGCTGATTGTATCTGAATTTAGAAAACTCCTATTGGAGCTGAATGTGGAGGATGTGAACTGGTTGTTGTGGTGAGAGACTTGATTGTTAAGACCATGGAAGACTACTTATATCTTTC
Organism: Phoenicopterus ruber ruber; assembly: GCA_009819775.1. NCBI lineage: Eukaryota > Metazoa > Chordata > Aves > Phoenicopteriformes > Phoenicopteridae > Phoenicopterus > Phoenicopterus ruber. The sequence continues at coordinate 98,476,192 of CM020216.1, forward strand.
TCAAAGACAAAGCTTCCAAAGCTCATGATACTTGTGGGGTTCTTTGCCGTTTGGGTTTTTTTTTAAAAGACCAAACAACAAGCCCCTCATAGTATACCTATCAAGGTCATAGAAGTTACTGTAGGAAACGTGGGACAGGCCAAAGAATCTTCTGAGGAAAGGGTCCAGAGAGATTTTTATGAAGGGTTTCTTTGACAACCATCCAGTTCTACACACAAACCTTTTTAGGTAAAGACAATCACAGGGCCACAATAAATATGAGATAGAGGATGTTTAACCAATGGCATATAACAATTTTAAGCCAGGCTGAGACTAACTCCCCTTACAAAAGGAAACCAGACTGCAGGCACAAGAAAAATGTCTGCCAGCAGTGGAAAAGGGCATTTGAAGACTCATTGACAAGCTTTTGCAAATAAACTATTGAATTAACAGGCTTTCTCTTTTCACCTACTCCTATGGCAGGATAACTTGTGAATACACATCAACAGACATGCATTTCTTGATTTTAAAAAAAACAAACAAACATGTGACAATAAGCTTATAACTCCTTTCCCACCCCCCTCCACCTGTTCCGATCCCATCACAAAAAATATCACATACTTTTTGTAATGATGTGGCTGATTCCAGGAATCAGAACTGTTTGCTCAGAACTGAGACAAGATCAGGCATATTTTCTCTTGCAGCCTACGTTTTAAATGGTTTTAAAGACAGCCAGATGGAAGATCAGGCATATAAATTAGATGATCTTTGGCCTATTTCAGAAAACAGTGACTCAATCTATCATAGAGCAACTCTCCAGATTATTTATTGGGATGCTTGTCTCCTAACAAAAACATCAGCAAGCTTCTAATTGCGTTAGGTTCAGTTAAAAGGAAGTTCCAGGTTGGCTCGGGTGAGAAGGCAGCTGAAGTCTGCTCTGCATTTAACAACCATGAACCACAAAAGAAAAAATATGTACTTACGTCTATCTCCCGAGAGAGAATATGAAATGCTTTAGCTGCTATTAATGCTGATTACCTCCCTCTTTAAGGAGGCACTGCTTACAGCAAATGGAGTTGACGTGCTTATTACCAAAGGTGGCTTCCCTCCGCATCCCTGCTGCAGGGCGGTGCCACCTCTGCTGAAGAAGGCACGCTACCCTCCTTGTGCACCAATGCAGACCCTCATTTCAAGCTCCCTGGAAGCTAGGCCAGCCTTCCCCAGCACAGCAGGTCACACCAGCCCGGTAACTCTGGTGCATGAGTTGGGGGTGTGGGACAGGCACCCCGCTGCAGCGCGCCCACTGGGGCTGCATCACCTACCTGGAGAGGCTGAACTGAAGGGAGCCTCACGACAGGGTACAACCCACTCCTGCAACCTGGCACCACCCCTGACACCCCCCCCATAGTCTCCATCACACACTACTCAAAAGACAGATGCCATGAGATTGGTGAATTATTGAGTTATGCATCAGACATGATCATTAAGTAATCAGCAATAAGTAAAAGAAATACTTCATCTCCAGAACACAGAACACCTCCCTTCAGCATTACTGACGACTGCGTAAACCCCACCCCCTCTCCCCAAATAAACCAGGTGAAGATTTAGAGTTTTTTCCAGTGTGAAAATCTACAAGAGAAAACAGACAAGCATGAATATTGCCTGCAAATCCCTGACATGCTGAGAGTAGCTCTTGGGACTGTGAGCAGCTCATATTGTGCCGCCCGAATAAACTGAGTCATCCTCTCTCTAGACACTGTTACCTAATTCAACCTGCATGATTTGACCTTGGAGTTCATAAAAGTACATTGGAAAAGAAAAGATCTCAGAGTACCCACAAACCTAACAGAAAATCTGAGAGTTTTGCAGAGAAGTTGCCTTTTTCTCTCTGGAGAAGAAATAGATCAGTTTGTGGGAGTCTTGTGTTTGCACACAGTTGCCATCACACTAACTTTTCACTTTACTTATGGATGTACATTTGCAGGTGTACAGCATATGTTCTATCAGTGAACAGCACTATGTCCTAAATACGCTGACCCTGCCTGCAGCACTAACCTCTGACACAGCAGTAGGTACAGGATGGTTCAACACTGAAAGGGCGGACAGAGCACGTGATGTACAACACTACAAGTAAGATTCAAACTATTTGTTTGTAACCTAAAAATCCTTCCTTCAGCATGAGAGATTTACCCCTTAATTCAATTTATAAAACCGTTAATTCTCTGCATAACCTCTAACAGCTTGTTTTTTAAATATCTTTACAGCTGAAATACACAGCCATCTCATTAGGCAAATCCACATTCATTCCTACCCACCACAAACCTCAACATCACCTGTCTTACCCCTGCTCCTCCTACCTTCATTCAAAAGGTCAACAGGGTTCAGTTGGAAGGGGGCCTATAACATCTTTGGGGTATTAACATTTTGGGACTCTTTTCTACCCTTACAGAATTTATGTTCTCTCCTGCTGTGGCTGGTTGTAACTACATAGCCCTGAAACACCATATGTTATTTGACTCAGTTTCAAACCTAAGTAAAACAATAAGCTAGACAGAGGGCTTGTTTTCCATAATGGCATGAAAGGATGACAGGACAGTGTTATATACCATTTGGTGTAAATATAGCCTTTTGCTTTAACTTGACACAGGCCAGAGAGACATATGCAGAGATAAACCTCAGGGCTAGGAAGACTTTGTACTAACTAGCTAACAGTTCATAGTCAGTTTAAACAAGAGCACATCCCACCTGGTTTGGATTAGCTTTTTGGTAAACAAGCTTTCAACACACAGAGGTAACATTATAAGGGATATCTGGAATCCTACAAATAACTCATGCAAAAGCTATTAAGCAGTTCCTCTGTTGATGTGATTCATAAAAGCTTCCCAATTTTGAGGTTGTTATATATATTTAAATCTCAGCATCCAGCATGACATTTGTACCTGTATATTTTGCTTTTATGACAGCATATTTCTCTCTATTCCTCTTTCAGAAGTCGTATCTGAACCTCAAAAGTGTGACAATAATATTTGGCATAGGTCACTTAGCTTAAGCAGAATCAGAAAACTTTAAGTCATGTATAAAGACAGCATTACCCTTTTCCTGTAGGTCTATTGAAGTCAGGTCATAATGAACAAAGAACAAAAATACCTGGGAGGAGACTTATTACCTTCTGAAGGAGAACAGAATCCCAGCAGTAAACCAAACATTATCCAGATGGGTAGGTGCCATACTAAGGAAAACCACAGTAGCACTTTCATCCAAGTAATGTAACTATCAAAACCTACTGCCAGACCCACAGAGCTAAGAAGGTAGCTGAGAACACCACCAGCATTTATAATGCTCTCTCAGGCATCTGTGTTTTATTAAAGCTCAGAGGATGGTCAGGTGTGATCTATCAAGCAGGCTGTCTGTAGTTAAGCCCCATTAAGCAACTTCAGGAATTGCTATTGGGCATGTCCATCAACTGCTGAGTGTTCTTTTTGAGTGTTTATAGAGTTTCCTATTTATCTGAATTTCACTGCTCTCTGCATACTCATAGAGAGAATATTCTAATTTTTTTAAGCCTCACAAATCCAAACAATTTTATACTAAATAGAGCTGGTGGCTTACATTAAGACAAAAACTCAAGACAGGTTACCTGTGAGGATTATTGTTGAGAGCCTTTTGGAAGAAGATTGGGTTTTGGGTCATCCTTCTCAAAGGGTGGGTATGATTTAGTTCTCCTTAACTGACATTAAATAGATGGGGATCTCTCGTAAGACCTTGAGCTTCTGCGATGATAGCAATTATGCAGTCTTTCCTGACGGTTTGTTCATTGTCAATTTTACTTTGTACTGGAAAGTTTTCCCTAATATCAAAGTTACATTTTCCTTCTCCACTTGAAGCCTTTGGCTTCTTATCTTTCTCCATAGATTAATCATCCATGACTGTAACATGCTTAATGTAGAAATTATATCTCCCCTTGATCATCTTATTTCTTGACCGGACATGCCCAACTCTGATTTTTTCATTGTACATTCTTATTTTCCAGACCATTTACTAATGCTTTGCTATCTCTAAATTTTCTTCAATTTGTCTGTCTTTCAAAAAATGTGGCACCCGTAATCAAGTGAGGAACTCTGTGAGAGCAGTGAGTTCTCACTTGTAAAAGTGACAGTGTGGCATAATATCACTCTTGCTTTTCATATTATGCTGACATCGTATTCGCGTGTTGTTTTGATCCATTATCATCCTCACTGCTCAAACATCTTTTCACTATACATCTTATGGCTGATTGAAACTCAAAAGGTATCAAATGTGCACTGTAGGTAGTGCTGTCAGAGCAACTGGTTGTCAGGATTTGATTCTAGAAAGAGCACACTGTCTCTCTCTCAGAAATGAACTGAAAGGGTGATGGAAAAAATAAGGTAGTTCATCAAGAACCATGAAGGTGTGGGAGACCTGCCAGCTATGAGATTATTTAGGAAGGAAGTAGGAGAGAAACTGAAGAAGGAAGGGAAAAACCAAATGAAAAAGGCAAAGTTTAAATAATCTAAACCAGGTAAAAAAATTAAATTTAATTTGGGAAAGAAGACACAAATTGTATGGGCTTATTAGGTTGATTATTTACCTCTTCCCCAGAACTTCCATCCAAATATGGCAACATCCCTGTTCACCTGTGTTATATTTACAGATATAAGTGCATATGATAGTTCCTCTGGAGTTCAGAGTACAGGTGCTTGTAAAATAAACCTCAAACATGGCGTGGGAGATATTCATATTTATTTTCTCTCAATTTCTATATTTTAGATTCTCCTATTATTGGTGTTAAATCCCAGTCTTGTAAACTTAACCAGCTTCTGAGGGTTCTAACCAAGGAATTTAAGGTTGTGTGGAATACATTGAGGTGTCTGTTATATCTGCAGAGCCCCCATTGTCTTCAAGTTATGTTCTCAATGACACTGAGCAAAATTTAGTGCAGCTAGGTAAATAAGTCTTGTTGATATGCAATGGAGCAGAATCCAGCCCTACCAGAATATCAGGAGAATAAAGCAATTTTTTTTTTTTTTTTTTTTTGTTAGTGAAGTTAGCAGATAGAGGCTTCAGTGCAAAGATCTGCACTCAGATCAAAGTAAGAAGAGGGAGCCTTTTAGGCTCCCATTTTTCAAAATAAAAATGCACTTGAAGATTTCATTTGACCTAATCTTAAAATTTTTAGCTCGTATCTCAAATTACTTAACAAATGGCTATATTTAAGTCGTTCTCCCAAAGCATGTTAAACTCTACCTTGATTTGCATTTTTTCTGAATTCAGTTCTTATTCTGTTCTCCAACTTTGTATTTCAGCAAGATGCTGCTGAAATTCAGATGCCGTGGGTTTTTCTCTAAATATTTTCTCTTGCACTTCAGTGTTGTTTAAACAGACAGGTGTGCATGCCTACTGCTGTTTCAGGACATCCAGTGTCTTATTTTTGATCAGGTCCTTGGATAGCTCCATCCAGTGTCTTATTTTTGATCAGGTCCTTGGATAGCTCAAAATCATGTGCTCAAATCTTTAATGTTCTAATAATTCACCGCAGAAAGTTCTTGCATCTTCTCTCAAAAGTTATGTTGGCACGCTTAAGCGACTATAGTCATGTTCTGCTCTAATACAGGATCCAGCATGACAGGTTTGCAGTCAGAGTATACTGCTTTTCTTCTACCAAAGCCCTGTATACAGCACACCTGGAAGCAAGGTCTTCTCTCTGATGAGCGACAGATGCTTCAAGCTCCCAGGTGTTGCACATGTTCCCAAGTGTCATTTCTTCCCTCAGAGGCAAACCACCACCGATCTGGGGACTGCCAGCAGCTGATTTCCACAAGACACAGCCTTGGTGAGGGTCAATAACTCACTATTAATTTGTATGGAGTTAATAGTTATTCCTCAGATGATGCTAAACAAAAATAGAAGAGAGGTCCTTTTCTGGTGTCTTTGCGATCTCTAGGCTGCACAGTGGATGTGAGAGCATCTGGGCGCTCCGCTTGCTGCTCAGGTGTGCCCATGTGGGGAATTACAACTCCGATCTTTTGGCCATCCACCGCACACATTCAGATGATAGCGCTTCTCGGGAGTAAAGTCACAGGACCAGACTGTTGGCACGTGAAGATCCACCACCTCGTGCAACATGGAGTTACCTGGGTCAGCAAGAAGAGAATTAGTAAAAGCAGCTCTTTTTTGAATTAAAGTTTATTGGAAATATTCTCTCCATAAAATTCATGACAGCCTCAACACACGAGGGAGGGCTTTAGACCTATGTTTTTATTTCAGTTTCTGGTTATGAATCATTTGTCATGACCAGCTAATGTGCTGAAGGGAACTATTGTCTCATACAGTGCTTTACTGTGGCTAAGAGCTTTACTCCAACTGTCTAACATATCCCTGTTGATCTTCTCTGCCAGCTTTTGGACATAACTTCAATGTTTTACTGATATTTACTAGACTTGCTTGGAGAAGAGACAGATTTTAAGGGACCACGCTCAGCATCCTATTTCACCTTATCAGTAATCATTCAAACGTCACAGTTTGTGCCATAATAATTGAGATAACTGGTTTTGTTTGCTTTTGTTTTGTTTTAAGGACTGCCTTTCTCCAGGTACCCCTGTCTGGGCAGTACTTCACCAGGGCATTAACGCCCAGTTTGGGCTGCACTGTTGCTCTGCGGACATTGCAATGGAGAGGCGCTGAAGGCAGTTTTCAGAAATGACAGAGACCACGAAAGAGCTGGAGTCACAGGGTTTTGTGAGAAAGTTTCCATCCCTAGCCCGAGAAGATTCAGGCCTGTAATTGCGACCAATGCAGGTTGGATCAGTTCAAAAATTGTCAGTGGCTTTTTGGAAGAGGCATAGGTTTCCCTGACTTTTTTAGAAATCTTGAAAACAGGCTCACGGGATGTTATTGCATGTACTTATGGTTTTCATGGTCTTGAGAGAAGAATTTGAGAGTTATAAAAGAGGAAAGTTATTATTTTTGCCCCTCATTGGAACTTTTTTTGGGAAACAACTCAGCCTCTGATTTGGAAGGTTAGGAGTTGATTGTGCCTGTGCTGTTCTCAGTGAAAATTTTTTCACTGCCTCCAATGGCCTAAAGATTGGGCCATAAATCAAAAATAGTCTTGAAACATGGGTAAGTGATATGGACCCTATTGATAAACTGGTCACTGGGGCTTTGATGAAAACTTACTACAAATCTTTAACCCTATAACTATCCTTTGCATCCTCCTGATTTAGTTCTATCATCATGCGCAAAGGACATATTCTTTATAGACTATTGGAATGGTCATAGTAGTTTTGATGAAAATACGGTGTGAGGTCTCTCAGCAGTTGGTAGTGAGGGTGAGTCATTTACTACACACTCCCCTCCCCACATGGATATAAAAATAAATGTTCTGCATTGGAGTACTTGGCATGTACAATTATGCTATTTACTCAAGCCTGCTCCGTCTTGCAGTCGCAACTGTTAGCTATTGTTGTCTTGATGGTTCCTTCAGTACACTCACCTTTCTCTGGAAACAGTTTGTTTTCAGGATTGCAGTTGTGGACACTCTTTTCCCCCTTCAAATATTCTGGTCGTAATTTTTAAGAGATCTTTAGGGATCAGGCGCCCAATAGGAGAAGTGAGGAGAACTGCATACCTCACTTTCTTAAGCATGCTTGAAAATCACACTCTTCACTCATGCAAGGTCAGGACTAAAAGATTAAAGAATATATACTTGCAAGTATTTATGTACACAAGTTGAATTAGGCATGTGCAGAAGCATCTGCAGTATGTGGATTTAAATGGAGATTTGATTAGAAAAGGACCTTTATATATGCAAGGAAATGCCATTTTGAAGGAACATTTTAATACACTGGCATGTCTGGGTTCCCTAGATATTTAGCAATGGAAAAAGCCAAAATTTTTAGCTCCAGTATAGCTTTGGATTAGCAAGCAGGTCCTGCACACACATTGTATTTTATATACCGTGAACAGTTTCCTCTTTATTAATCCAGCATGCAAGGCTTTCATTTCTTACTGAGGCCCATCTTTTTATTTCTTGCAGATTTTAAAATCTGTTGTGTTGGCACTTTACTTCTTGGAGACCACTGGTGTCATTTGCTCCAAATTGTTAGCGTAAACAGTCTGTAACTTGAGTAAGCCAAATGTGGGTGTATTAATCTTCCTAGTGCCAGCTAAGCAAGCCTGGCAAGGCACAGTTTAATTCTGATATCAGAAAAGTAGTAAATAATCATTTTTTTCCCCTTTTTAGTGCTGAAATACCCGGATCCTTGTAAGTATATTTGGCTCTTGTAAGTTAAAAGATGAATAGAAGATGAAGGAAATTCCTTTTATAATCATATACAGGAGCAAGGATGAGCAAGTTAGGAGAGGAAAAGAACAGCGTGGAATATTTTAAATAGTGGTCAAAAAGGAGACTGGCATATCCAGACAGCTGGCATCATCAGCGTGAGTTAGAGGCTGGCTCCACTACATCAAATAAAGCAACACATGACTTAATGAGTGTTCCGCAAGATTAATAAGCTAAAAACTGACTACTGTTAGACATCATTCAAGATATCTGCCACTCTCCTTAGGGAGAAGTCTGCCTCACAAGCCACGACATCAACTTTAGCATACGGTTGCATCCCGAGATGTCCTCCTGTACTGTGACCATGGGGTAGTCCAGGTCAGCTTCCCGTGGGACGCTCCAGCCTGACTTTCAGGATTGTGGGTGTAACTCAAGTCTCAAAGCTTGCTCTGTGTTAGCAGAAGGTGTGGTGGCAGATTTCCCACTCCTCGAGTTGAATGTCAGGAGCTGTTACTTCCACAGCAATGTTCTCCCTTCCCCTGCAGCCCACAGATAGAGCTCAATGGGTTTCTGGACCAGGATCGATGGCACAGAGATGCCGGAGAGCAGGAGGTAGGGTGATGCCAAGGGAAGGATCCAAACTGTCCTGGCAGCAGCGTGCTTCAAACAAGAAAATATGGAGAGCCTCGGACAGTCAGTAATGCTGTATTTGCAAGGACATTGCTGAGGCTTCAGGAACATATAGGGACAACTCGCTACCCCCAAAACATTCGAAACATCCAGGGAGATTATCAGCACTCTGGAGCTGATTTCATGCTTTCTTCTAGGAGGATAAACATCTCTCCTTGCATTCCCAACAAGGGAGCAGAGAGAAGATCCCATCACATGCTCATACGTAATCTGAATCTCCGTGGAATTATTAAGGCAAGCCCTGTGTTTATGGGCTTTATGTTCATACCCCACACTGTGCTTAAATGCTTTGCTGGGAGGGGGCTGAAGCTCCTTGCCATCTAAGCATAGGTTACCAGGGAAAGGATAGCCTAACATAACACCAGCTTTAGCCTCATAAAAACGTCCTGGATCAATTCACATACAGGCTTCAGTATGACCTCAAATAAATCTCTTTTAGACCCCAAGCGTTTGAGATCCAAGCACTTTTAATTACTCTTGATGTGAACAGGGTGAAATAGGTTGCTCAGTACCCTACCATCCCTAAAGTTTCAGTATTTACATCTATTGAAGGGGTTTGCAGACACACAGAGCCCTGGATTTCTGTAGTATGTTCCCCTTGACAGGAGATGATAAAATTCCTCAGGAAAATAGGGTTGAGTAATCCATCCCAGAAGCTTTACACATCATAATAATTTACTGCTGTGCTTTCAGGCTTCTTGGACACACAGAGTCTTCCACCCCATGGAAGAGTACTGATGCACTCTGTCAGAGCTCTGGTGTTGCCATATGAGGTCAACAGCACATTTCAGAAATGCTCTGAAATCTTTGCTCTGCTTTGGTGTTTTTTGGGGGGTTGTGGGGTTTTTTGTTGTTGCTGGGTTTTAGGGTTTTTTTTTTTGTATGAGAGAGAGGATCCTCCCTGATCTAGAGTAGCCATTCTCTTCCTAGAAGAACAAAATCCAGCTCCTTCCTTCCAGACCTAGACAGCCAGCTTGAACCTACTGCTCTCTGCTCCACACTAACAGCAGAGAATGCCATAGCTGCTGCTTTTCTCTGGGCAACAGAACAGCAGAGAGAACAGTGGGAGGGATGCTGCTGAATCCTAGCAAAAGCATTTCTGGCTTTCTGCAGATAGGTAAACACACGCTTTCAAATTTTAAAAGTAAAATTTACTGTACCTGCAAAGATGTTTGCTGTTAAAAGAAAGCATTGCCTTCTTCTTGAAATCAATAATTAACATTGCATTTTCTCTGATATTCCTGAAATGAACATAAATAATCATGTATACACAAACAGCAATGATGTGTCAATCACAGCCCATCAATACGTGTTCTAGAAGTGGACAAGGCCAAAATATGGGACAAGATCCAGTAAGAAAAATAATACTGCAGGAAGCTTTAATGCTTAATGTAACCGCAGTCTGAAGCACCAGCATTTCAGATATCAATAATTTACAGGAACAGATAATGACAGTAGCTTGGTTCAACTTCTCATATGCCCCACAGGAAATAAATTGACTCAGGTAACTGGAGATGCACTGCAGTGAGTTCTGAAACACCAAATTCTGTAAATTTGGGTCTAGTACGGTTTCAGATGTTGCTAATGGATGTGAGGGTTGGGCTCAAGTCTGTTGACGTAAGGGAGAGTCTTGCCATTTATTTCAAGAGGCTTTTCACTGAGGCCCTCCATGGCATTTCTCAAGAGGCTTAAAATACTAAACCAAATCATCAGCTTAGTCTTCAAAGAGGAAATGCTTCACTTTGTCCATTTGCAAAAATTTAGACACCTCTGGGATGTCAGGCAGCAAACATTAAACCCAGGCAAGACATTATTGTCCCACTGAAATAAATGGGCATTTCATCATTGGTTCTGAGACTAATGTCCTATGGTGGCAACATACAAACACAGAAACAAAAGGAGGAGGATCCACAGGTGATTTAAGGAAAGTCTATACCCACTCTTCTTAAGTGAAAAGTAAAACCTACTTTAAAACTGAGAAATTTAAAATTGAGACAGAAGTACAGCAGCAGAAAGCTAATGTAATTGCCTTTTTCTACAATGGCAATGTATTTTTAAATATCTTCAATTCTTTTTCTTTTAAATAAAACACAGTGAAATAATAGAACAAGAACAAAATGCTATCAAATTATAACGAAACCAGCTACTTTAATCCGCAGGTGACAGAACCAATACCACGTTCATGCTTTATTGAAAGGTGTTATAGATGGGCTCAATTTCCTTATTCCCTCTGCTTCAGGACACTTCACTATTTAAGACTGAGAAGCAACAGCACAGTACAGGTTGGATTGGTACTGGGCAAAGGGAAGTCGTTAGAACAAGCAAGAAGCTGAATGATAAAGAATCTATATAATGTCTTTGTTTTCCATGTCTGGAATGGCACATTTTACTAATCTTCTAATATCTACATTCTCTTCACTTAGAAGCAAATTTACTTCTAACTCCCAGGTCTCTTTTGTATTGATTTCTCTGGCACCTTGTTCAGGCTCCAAGTGCCAACCCTACATGTTCAAATGCCAAGAGATTCAAATCAGTTGTGAGATTGTTTTTGAAATCATGAGACTCTAAATCAAATCAGACACTGTTTTTTTAAAATATATTTACCTTTAGTTTTTGTGACTTCCGAATGTTAGTTTGCAGAATCTATCTGCAGCTGTGACAGAAAGTCTTTTGGAATTGAAGCGGACATTTGCATGCATTCATGTGACTATTGATGCTTTATGAAACACAAGCAATATTGTGAAACACATAACACATCTTAAGTTAATAACGCAAGGCCTGTTGTGAGAGAAATCCTATCTAAACAAAACCACTCTGCCTGTTTGGAGATTTTGAGCTAGATCTTGATATTTTTCTGTCCAAAACTAAGTTATCTTCTGGTTCATATGGAAGAGTTTATCAACAAACAGGTATTTACCAGTAAAAGATCAGGAAAAAGAAAACCTTAAGAAGGCAGAATAGACTTTTTGACATTGCAAAATGTCACTAATTTTTATTTCTGGGCTGAAACCGTTGCCACTGTGGCGCTGCTGCAGATACATAGCTGATGGAAGTGGAGGAGGGGACAAGCCAGCCCTGGAAAGCCTGAGTAAGGCCTTTCCCAACCACAGCCCTTGTGGTATGAAGGGGACAAATCTCTTCATGTGTCTGTGAGATGCTGTAGACCTAAGCTGGAGTGGGCGAGGGAAGAGAAGCGGTGGGCCCATCCACACACACTTCTTCGGAGTGGACTACCTATACACCCCAGCCTGCCTGAAGGTGGCTGTTACCCCACCAGGTTCCTGGCACACAAGGGTCACACAAGGAGGGAATGTGTCTCCCAGACCCTCTTTGGGCTTTATGCTTCCCGCTCCTCTGCCCCGTGGTTAAAGTGGTGATGCTCAAAGGTGCCTGGGTGCCCTTCTTCCATGGGTTTGACTGTCCATTGAGCTGAAAGTAGCTCAAGAATGGCCTCATGTGCCAGCAATGCACCCGACCCATCGGTCTGATTCGAATCACAGACTGTATGTGCCTGCGTTACACACAGGGGACACGTACCCCACAGGTGATGCATGAAATGGAGACCACTGTGCTCCTGACCACGCTGGAGACCACTCCCTGTGAGTGCTGTAGATGTAGTCATCAGTTGGTTCGGCTCCACTAGGGATGTAGGCTAAATTACTACAATCTACTATTTCTGCTAGATTTTTGTAAGTAAGTGCTCGGTGCCTGCAGTCAGGTCGGGTATGTAAAAGAATCCATCTGCAAATTAACCACTGGAGTGTTTTCTAAAAGCAGTTATGTTACTGGGTGGCAAATGCATTTGAAAATGTGGGGAAAAGGCAGGCTACAGAGCTCAACAAGAGCTAAGGTGTGTATCCTCAGGGCTGGTCAACACCCTCCTAACTCCATGCCTGTTCTCATCTCCACTTGTAGTCTGCCACCACAATTGAAAGCAATGAGATCTAAGCACCTGTAAAGGAGCAACTCTCTCTTAGGTGTTCAGATAAGCTCTGAAAGCTTTGAAAATCCATCTCTAACGAAGAGTACAAGTCCTTTGAAAATCTAATGTGAAAGAAATAAAGATGTCTGTCTCCCAACCTCTCCATGGAAGAAGTCAATAAAAAATGGGGTGGGGAACAGAGGTTTCACCCAGCCATTTGTTATCAATCACAAAGGCATCTTCTAATAAATCATCAGCTTAATTCAAACACGCTGAACTTATATTTCACTTAATTTCCTTTCAAAGTTGTTATAGGTAATATAACAACATGGTCATTGTTTTAACTCCACAGGGATGTTGTCCAGGCAGTATATTACAATATATGAAGTTAAAAAAGCCATGTTGCCAAATTTATATTATTATGTAATTTAGTTCCCAGTGCCATAAATCTCAGGTGGCAAGTTTAGCATTTTGAGCAATTCATCTGGAAAAGTGACAGTATATTTATTTCTACCTTATTTCTCCTCTGAGTTCACATAATAGAAGTAACTGGAAAGCTATAGCAGACCTGTAATGTAATAAATACAGCACTGCATAAGATATTTGGAAGCCTGTGACAAGGCAAAAACATAAATGTAGTCCTCAATAAATCTCCGGTTTGGTATAGTACCTGTTGACCAATGCCATCTCCTCTGCTTAAATACTGTGCAAATGAGTTCTGGGGCAGATTTACTGGGGAAGGGAGAGAACTGAGAAAGAGTTTTTAGTCCCAGCCATTAATCTTAGTGGTACAATGCCCTCTCTCTTTTTCAGATGACTCAGGGTAAGTCCAAAGCTACTTTACCAGTTACACTGGGGCTCTACCTGCCCCTGGCATGTGATGTGCGTCATAGATGTATATATCGTAGCCACATTATTCAGTGGCAGCTCTTGTTTGTGAGAAATGCAGGTGGTACATATATATATTCAGTACTTTTTGCTGATTGTTATAAACTGACCCTCAGTAATTTGTTATTAGGAAGCTCCAGCTTCACAGAATTGACATTATGACACCCATAATATTTTCATAATCTGTGAAGTTAATAAGTGTTATTATGGAGTAAGCACTCCTGTCTTTTCATGAAGTGCTTGATAGAATTGGACCTTCTCTAGAGGTACGATATGATTAATATAACCTCACCCCCAGATCTAAGAATACTTTGCTTATTTGCCCAGATAATTAAAGCTGTTTACTGGTGCCATGAAAGGCCAATTTAAACAGATTGTGAACCTTAGCCTAGGGAGCATTCAAGATTTCTGCAGCTTGTTACTGGCAAAGGATGAATTTTAATACTAACATAATTATTTCATCATTATGAACATACTGAGGTTGGTACAGATGCCTCCTAAAAATGGGATTATGATCTAAGTGTGCTGCAGATATACAGAAAGCTGTCAGCTATCTCATGAGCTTGCCTCAAGGCTAGAAATAAATTATTCTTTAAGGAAATGTGGAGCACTAACTATTACCTTTAAACAGCTAAGGGAATTATGTTAACAAAAATAAATACGCACATGTACACAGCTTAGCAGAATGACCAAATTGCTATCATTTGGGGCATCCAAACACACGTTAACCTATATGGTTTCTTCCCCTGCAGGTTCTGATATCGCAGTTTTCTTTCTTTATATTAAGTTTGTCAGTATTCTCTTAGGCCTTGTGGGAGAATGAATTATTAGAGGCAGGGATGGTAGCCAAAAGGCATGGGGTGTAAAATCTTTGCACAGGGCTGTCAGGAAAAGATGAGGATGTGTTATAGGGCTGTGTCTATATCGGGAGGTTATGCCTTTATCAGGTATGAAGGAAATTTAGCTTGCATTATTTCTGTTCCTTTAACTCTCTCTGCGGGCATTCATATTCAGAAGTAAGAGAGAATTTTTTAGTTCCAGGATTAACCAGAAGAGCTGTTGGGGACTGAGGAGGAGTGATATCGGCAGCCACTGCTTCTGAGAAGGATGCTATGAGTTGCACGGGTGACTTGCATTAACAGACTGAGTGAGTACTCCTAATCCTCTTCAGTGCAATTGCCAAGGTTAGACAAAGTGACCGGTAAGCACACTCTCTTCGCTTGGGTCACCGATTCAAGGTTTTCTGCTTGTGTGCAGAACTAGCAATTGCCTTAAAATAAATGAATAAATATTGATGCGGGACTGTGGAGAGGTCTGAAATGTCTCTCTGCATACTCAAACCTCTGCATACTTCTCAAGACCTTTCAGGAGTCTTAGTTTTCACTGGTAGTGTAGGTCAACAAATTTTATAATGACCTTTTAGAAGCACAGGAGCAGGCAATTCCACTGTGTCATAAATCAAGCAACCAGGGCAGAAGACCAGCTTGGTTGAACAGGGAACTCCTCATGGAGCTCAAGAGGAAAAAGAAATTGTATGATCTCTGGAAGCGAGGTCAGGCTTTGAAGGAAGAATACAGAGCTATGGTTCATTTATGGAGGGAGAAGACATGAAAGGCCAAAGCTCAGTTAGAATTGAAATTGGCCAGTATTGTTTCAGATAACAAGAAGAAGGGCTTTTTAAAGTACGTTAATAGCAAGAGGAGCTCTAAAGAAAACATTGGACCAACAGTTATTGAAGATGGTCATCTGACCAATAGGGATAAAGAAAAAGTGCAGGCATTCAATACATTTTTTGCCTCAGCCTTTAATAATACTGATAGGCCTCGTGCGGCCCGGGCCCCTGAGGCAGAGGACCACGAGTGTGGGAACACTGGCTTTCCATTTGTGGACACTGAAATCATAAGGGACCAGCTGTATCAGCTGAATGTGCACAAATCCATGGGGCCTGATGAGATTCATCCCAGAGTACTGAAGGAGCTAGAGGATGTTATGGCAGGACCTCTCTCGATCATCTACCAAAGGTCTTGGGAGTCTGGGGAGGTCCCTGCTGACTGGAAGCTGGTCAGTGTTATTCCAATCTAGAAAAAGGGTGTGAGGGAAGACCCAGGGAACTGCAGACCTGTTAGTCTAACCTCAGTTCCTGGAAAAATTGTGGAGAAGATTATACTGGGTATTATTGAAAGGCATTTAAAGAATGATGCAATCATCAGGTACAGTCAACGTGGGTTCACAAAAGGAAAGTCCTGTTTAACTAATTTGATATCCTTCTATGACAAGCTCACCCACCTAATGGATGAAGGGAAGGCAGTGGGTGTAGTTTTTCTGGATTTTAGTAAGGCTTTTGATACTGTCCCTCACAGCATCCTTCTGGACAAGTTGTCCAACTGTGGGATGAGCAGGTTCATGGTGCACTGGGTGAAGGGCAGGGCTCAAAGGGTTGTAGTGAATGGGGCTATGTCTGGCTGGTGATCAGGCACCAGCAGTGTTTCTCAGGGTTCAATTCTAGGGCCAGTTCTGTTCAATATATTTATCAACGATCTGGATGCAGGAGTTGAATGCACCATTAACAAATTTGCTGATGATACCAAACTGGGAAGTGCTCTCTTGAGGGACAAGAGGCCTTGCAGAGAGATCTAGATAGATTGGGCTATGATTAATGGGATGAAATTTAACAAGTTGAAATGCCGGATTCTGCACCTAGGACAGAGTAACGCCGGGCACAAGTATAAATTGGGAGAGGAGTAGCTGGAGAGCAGCTCTGCAGAAAGGGATCTGGGGGTGCTGGTCAGCAGCAGGTTCACTAGGAGTCCGCAGTGAGTGCCCCGGCAGACAAGAGGGCAAACTGCATCCTGGGTGCATCAAACACAGCATCACCAGCCGGCCAAAACAGGTGATTACCCTGCTGTATTCAGCATTGGTGTGGCGTCACCTTGAGTATTGTGTGCAGTTCTGTCACCTTGAGTACTGTGTGCAGTTCTGGGCCCCACAATTTGAGAAGGATGTGAAGGTACTCAAATGTGTCCAGAGGAGGGCAACACACCTGGTGAAAGGGCTGGAAGGAATGTCCTATGAGGAGGGGCTGAGGACCTTGGATTTGTCTAGTTTGGAGAGAAGGAGGCTGAGGGGCGACCTCATTGCCCTCTACAGCTTCCTGAGGAGGCCAAGGGGAGAGGGAGGTGCTGAGCTCTTCTCCCTGGTATCCAGTGACAGGGCGCATGGGAACAGTTCAAAGCTGAACTGGGGGAGGTTTAGACCGGACATTAGGAAGCATTTCTTTACCGAGAGGGTGGTCAAACACTGGAACAGGCTTCCTAGAGAGGTGGTCGATGCCCCAAGCCTGTCAGTGTTTAAGAGGCATTTGGACAATGCCCTTAACAACATGCTTTAACTTTTAGTCAGTCCTGAATTGGTCAGGCAGTTGGACTAGAGGATCATTGTAGGTCTCTTCCAACTGAAACAGTCTAGTCCGGCCTAGTCTATACTCTAGTCTGTTCTAGTGTAGTCTATTCTATAGTCTATTCTAGTCTACATTGAAAGGTTTTTCCTTCCAGTTTACATTTTGTTATAGAACTAGCTGATACAGACATCAAACTGATTTTGTTTTACAGGCAAGAAAAGGAGTGGAGGGAATCCAGACTAGCAGTCTATTTGTAGTTCCAATAGGACCTCTCGTTTTCCCCTTCTAATTGTTGGCATAACCTTCAAAATGGGCTGTCACTACTGCCCAGTGGCAGGGAAAGGTCTTCCGTGAAACAATATACTCCCATAGAGGGCAATTACGTAGATAAAGAAAAAGGAAGATGGAAACTGTACTCGGTTAATGAGATATAAAGTAGTGGAAAGGTGTCAAAAACACATTTGAAGGGGAATGTGTGAATTCATGTGGGGCCTGTTTGATCTGGTTTACACATCCACTGATATTTTAACAAGATGTTCTGCTGGTCCATTATTATAATACCAAATTCCTCCCAAGTATCATATACATGTATTATTTTTCACATTAAAAAAAACTTTGCAGGAAATAATTTTAAAATGTTGCTCAATTCAGGACACTGAATTTGGTCTTTGAAAATGTTACGAATGAACTTGCTAAGCTAGTATTTTGCACATCTTACTATGCCTGCCTCTATTTTGTTCAGCTGGGTATAGGCTAGATGAAGCATAGTGGGCTACATGTTCTGTATTCTGGACAGCAGGAAACAAAACAGCAGGGAAGGAAACAAAACAAAAACCTGAGCTGTTAAGAAAATCAAGAAATCTCTACTAAATGAGTCAGCAAGGTCTAGATCCTTGCTCTTCACACAGTCATGTGCAGAAGTGACTTTATCACAAGAAATCCTTTTAAGGAATTACATTTTTAGGTAGAAGCATGAAAATCAAAAACAGAGTTTTAACACTATTTGATCTCTTCTCCAACATACTCTAATGCTTTGCTAGGAAGCACTGACATGGCAGGATGCAAGCCCCTTTGATTTGAAAATAAATAGGAAATGAGAAAAACAACAAAAAGCATCCCTAACCTCTAATTGCAAAATCAACTTTTCCTTTTGTTCAGTTTAGTTAACATAAAATTAAAAATCAGAGTGAACTTCTGATATGTGAAATGTATTAATTAGAGTAAGCTAAGGAGGTATCTGTCCTCAGAAGACCATATGGCTTAGAAGTAAGTAATTCCACATCACTGGTTTGCTGGCAATAAAGGAGTGAGGCGGAAGAATGAATTAATTTTAAATCACATCCATAAGGGAATGGATTGTTCAGAATGTTCTTTGTGCCACACAATGACTGTAATTTTAAACTGCTAATACCTTACAATGAGACCCGTAAATGGGTTATTTCTTGCCTTTCATGGGGCCAAATTCTGCTCTTTTGATCTTCTCATGTAGCTGTTATTAAGATCAGCGGAAGCTGAGCCAACTTTTACAAGTGTGGGACTTGTTTGAAGTCTATTTGGACATAGTGAGATAAAGCTGGGCTGCCCAGCTCAGCTGCTCCTCCCCACGTGCCACGAAGTGCATGCAGCATTGGGTAGTGCAAACAGGGAGCTCTTGCCTAACTGCTCTCTCGTCCCATCCATAAGCAGTCTTTTGGGGCAGGGCTTTGCCTTCACTTTCTTTTCTGCAATCCTGGTTAGCTCAGTGGATCACTCTCTTTCTCTATCACAGACTGCCTGTGCTGGGGCCAACGTGCCTGATGAGCAACTTCTCTGAAAAATGTAAAATGTGAGGATGTGTCCTTGAAGCACAGGATGCATCTGAAAAAGCTGAAAATACAGTTATAAATGTTAATAGTTCAAAGTATTGCACATCATTACCGCGAGAAGAAAGCCGTTGTTGTTGTGGCATGTTATGCACTGTACAGCCAAGCCGGAGGCCTTGATCTGCGGGATCAATAGGAGATTAAAATCCCCACTGTGTCGGGAGTTATGTTATTCACTGGCAGCATCTACCACGTTGGCTGATACTGGCTGATTTATATTCGGGAACACAGGTACGGGCACTTAATTAAATACGACTGAATTACAACGACCGTAACTTTGAAAGGCTGAAACTTAAGTGTTAGCGCTTGCACGGCTCCGCCATTTGCTTCCTGGTTTGAAGCCTCCCTGAGCAGAGAGACGCCGCATCACGGCCCCAGGGGCAGCCGGGCAGAGGGTGTGAGCCGTGACGCACCCAGGGTCAACCTGCCCTGGCGCGATGACTGCCCACAACCACATCCCTTGGCCAGGCACGGTCCACCCTTAGGGCTACGGCCCAAATGTGCAAAAAGGGAGTTACATGTCCTAAACCTCACTGGTGTCACCAGCAGGCAAGCCTCTTAAGGCCTAGGTGCTGTTTAATCTACTAAAGGGTCTGCCAAACTACCTAAGGAGCACCTACAGCCATAACTGAAGCTCCACATATCCTGCTTAAGTTGTCAACGCACCCTGAAGACACCTGAAGCCCAGAGGCGCTCAGCTTCTTATTGGCAATGGTCCCACAAATCCGCCGACGATGCCTTGAGCAGCTGTAGTCTGCAAACCAGGTGCTGCCTTGCCAATCCCGCCTGATCGGCTGGGCTCCATACAAAATGAGAGGGGATGTGAGGCAGACCTCTGCTTTTGGAAAACAGCTCTCCAGCTAGAAAATTTGGATGTAGGGGACCTGGGTTAAATTCAGTCCTCTTTCTAAAGGGATCTGAGTCCACCTCTAGGTAACCGCCAGCCATTATACCATATAGTAGCCAACCACGGAGTGTTAGTCATCTTCCCTGGCAGGACTGCCCCCTTTCGTGTGACATATCTAAAATATCTAGACCACAACAAATGCTATTTTAACTCTGAAAGCTACACTGTTTCACTTAGTATTAAACTAAATAAAGCATTTACTGGTGTGTGTAATGGCACTCAGGTTTCCCTGATCCACATTACTAAACAACAGAGCCAGGACCAAGCCCCTTTGTAAGGTGAATATTTAATTTTTCCATGCTGGGCACAGGAGCTCCAATGAGAAGAACTCAGAGGAAATCACCTACTGTCAGAGGACAGAGTAATTCCTTTTGTACGACTGCAGGGAAAGCTTTCAGGGGGAGGTACTCTGGCTAAACCCTGCTAATGAATCAGCTGCCCCTCCGTGCCGGTATGGCCTTGAGGCCTCTACTCTCTTCTACAAAAGATAAATGCGAGATCAGGATTATTAACTGTATTAATGTAGAGAAGCGGACAGAGAAAGACAGTATGATCTAGAAGGGGTCCATAGGAAACTGGAAGGAATTATACTGATGCTTTCCCACATCATTAATTTTCGTGTTCAGGTGTATTCTCCTCTGAAGGCATTCATCAGCAATCATATACCGTGCAAATGTGCTTCTTTTTTTCTCATATGGAATCAGAAAATATGCACCTGCACATTTCTTTTTCCTGTATTGTTTTCCATGAAGTGCATTTGTAAAAGAGTAGAATTGACTAGAAGAGCTCTGTGATGCTGTTAGTTCAGAGATAAGCATCCTACTCAATTCCTTTCTGTAGCTAGTGGTGTCAAAATGATGGAAAGAGGCAGAAGAACAGTGGCAGAAATAGAAGTTTGATGGGGTAAAGGAACAGAACAGAAAAATTGGAAGAGGCTAAAAAACCCTTGAATGATCTTTGCATGTATATAGGCAGTTTAGAAAACATTGTCCTAGTTGGAATATATCCATTGAAGCCTAATCAGCCCCTGAAATTCTATTAACAACAGCGCAGAACAACAGCTAGGTCATAAGAAAGGAGATCAGCTCAATTTTTTGGGGTCCTCACTGAGCCTGAAACTTCAGCTCATGTCCCACAAGCCGGAGAACCTAAACTACAATGGGGGGCTGCTCAAAAACAAGCAATACTTGCCCGCTTGCAAGCAGTAAGCACCACCTAGGATTTTAAACAAGCAGCTCTTTGGAAGGGGATCCTCAACACATCTACAGCATACCCTGGTTGCAGGGGGAACGGGTGCCGGGGGGATGAATGACAGCCTGGTGTGTTGGGAGCACGTGTCCAAGCCAAGGGCAAGCTCAGCTCGCAGAATGGCACTTGCCTCCTGCTTAGGACCGACTGACCGTGGTCCTGCTGCCGTTGTGGGGTACCCTCCCTTCTCCGTTTTCTGCCTTTGCAGCTCCCATGTGAAGCCAGTGAGAGACAAAGCGTTGAGATCTGCAGCTGCTACTGTTTGTGTCATGTGGCGTAAATTGCCAGAGGAGGCGGCAACTTATGGATCCTCTGTTTCTCACTTGCCTCTGCTTCACTCACTTCTTGGTTTTCCTTATAAATGTAATAAAGATTCATCTTAGTGATCAGCTCCAGCCCAGTTCCACCAACAGAGAACCCTTCAGCTGCCAGTTGCATTTGTAAAGAAATTACCTCAACCACACCAAAATATGTGGGCAAAACAAGAACAACGTGGTCTTAACCAGTTCTCTTTGTTCACACTGAGATGACTACAGGCCCCTCTTTTCCTTACAGGGCCTCCCTGCTTTTTTCCCAGAATCACTGAGGCACATGAAGGCTCTCCACAAAGTGAGAGACAAAAAATGAGTCATGAAGGGACTGTTGTGGGCAGAGGTAACGGCCTTAATTCTCATTTGCCCTGAGGTTTCTTTATGTTCTGCTGCACATGTGAATGGACCTCAGACTGTACCTGAAAAAAATAAATCTACTCGTACCTCCCTGGCACTGCTAGGATGCTCAGCTGGGACTTGCACTGTGTTTTGCTTTTGCTGGGTACAGGCAGTGTTGTAATGGAAGAAAATTTTAACAGGACTGCACTGAGCAGCTCACGGAGAAACACAGACACCCCCCCCCAGAAGGGGAACAAAATGTCTCAAGTCTGGCTCTCAGAGAAGCACCCTATATTCTCCGCCAGTGCTTACTTGACAGAAAAACTGCCAACCATAGTGGTCAAATGTGCAGTACTTCATCTTGCAGAATCTGTTGCTGCCACACTCTGCAAACACACTCTCCCCAGGCAGCAATTGCAATACGTATTGTATCAACGTAGCAGCCAGCCCTAACAAACTTCTTTTTGTTCCCAGATACACTTATTCAGCTGTCCTTGTTTTGCTCCACTTAGTTTTACGTAAGAAAGCACAGAGAAGTCCAAATCCTCTGAAACTAGCCAGTGGCAGTGTGGTATGATGGTAAATAAAAGTGATGGCTGTTGGATAACCTTGATTCTGTTCCAGACCCTGACTTATCTGGGGACTGTACACAAGTCATTTAATCACTTTGTGCATTTTCTGCCTGCACACTCTGCCTTTGCTGCGGCTGCTGAGACTGTCCTCTTCCAAAATGAGTCTGCATCTCCAGATTCTTGTTAAATCCACATGATAAATAAACAAACAGCAGTAATAAATGGCATTTCTTGAAAAGTGTCTTAGCAACGCAGGAGCAGATCAGATGACAGATAAAACAAGGGCGCTCCTGTGCACTTTTACCAGGGGAGCAGTAGGTATGAGCTAAGATGGATGTCGTCCTCCCACTCGGTGAATCAGGATGGCTGCATCCCGTGAGAACGGACCAGCGACCTGTGCAGCTCTCCGACTGCGCTGCGACACTAGCCAGCCCTGGAGATGATGGGGAGACGATTTAATAGCACCGTGCTTCAACATGCTGAGAGAGGTAAACACTTCTAGGGTAAAGTGCTGCTGCCACATGGTCCCCTCCTAGCTGATGAGAGTTGAATAACGGGCCCTTATTGTTGCTCTAGGTAACACGGCTGCTCCGAGTTATTACTAATCTTTACATGGTACCAGGAGTGCTGACACAAATCCAAAAGAAATTTTTAAAAGGCAGCCACGAAGATACAGCAGAAGAAAAAAGATAAGGGCTGGGAGCTAAGTCAGAAGCGATCAAGCCTCCAGCTTCATTGCTTACTGTAGAAAATATGGACTGTAATTGGAAAAGTTTTAAGCTGTATCTCACAGCAATTTGTGCAACTGAGAAGCCTGATAAACACAAATTAGCCTTGCTTCTTACAATTTCAGAGTCATTATTGATAGTTTTAATGCATTACACAGATAGAATAAGAAGAAAAATGATGGCAACAGCATTTGGTATAATTTATTTTTTTTATCAACCCACAGAAGCTTTTATTTGGGGGGAAATACAATGCTGAAATGTTTTCTCACATTTCAGGTTTACATTTTCTCAGAGAGTAGATTCTAATTTCCCATTGTTAGACATCTGAAAGGTTCTCATTTCATATTTAAGTTAAATATTTTATTCACAGAACTCTTGCAATTTTTTCTTTATGCATGTATACACTTAATTGGAGGATAAAGGTCATAAATGTTATTCATTCATGGAGAATGATTAACCATTATGCAATAGATCCACACATCTATTCTTAATATTCCTGTAAATTTATTCATTTTATGGTAAATTTAAGAAGCATCTATATTGCATTACTTTTTTTTTAGATAAATGCTCTATAAACAGCCGAGACTATAAAGCTAGCTGAAGTCTACACTGTTTGGTCTCAAAAATTCAATACACTGCAGCAAGCGGGAAAGATTAAGTGACTTGAGTTCAGTAGTTTAAAAATATTTTCCAAGTCTCCTCTGTGAGAGGCTTGAGATTGTTCACATGACTTTCTCCCGCAGAATTATGATCATAGAAGGAGAGCAATTACTCTTTCGTACTCAGTCCAGAAAAGAGAACTTGCATTGAAGGAAAACCGCTGAAGTTGTACAGCTCAGCAGTCCAGCAATAAGAGATACTGCATTTGCCGCCCATTAGCATCACTTTATCAGTATTGCCGTTTTACAGATGGAAAATCCTAACACAGAGAGATTACGGTAAAAAATACCCACTAATTCTGGTTGCTCTGTTTGAAATACCTTGGACCTACTTTTTAAAAGGATTTAGTGTATATAGCTGGCGTATCAAAAGACAGTTTCCATGGATTTCAACAGCATTTGAAAGTTATCACTATTTCTGCAAATGAGACCCTGAGGTATGGAATCAGATATCCAGAAAATGAAGAAAACACAGTAAAAAGACCACCTGTGAAATACCTGCTTTATATGATTTTCTTTCCGCAGTGCCTTTTTCTGTGTTTTCTTTCTGCAATGCCTTTTTTCATTAACTGCACCTCTTCCAAATCCTGCATGTCTCCCAAATGCTGTGGCTGGTATCCTACAGAAAAGGAAGCCTCATTCATTCATAAAAAATTGCACACCACCAGGGAACTGAAAATTGAACCTAAAACTAGTTGATGCTTTCCTATATGAAAATTTTTGTCTTGTAAATTGGTGATGTATTGAAAGCAAATAATTTTGAGGAACGTACTGGCTTGAGTGCTTTGAATTTTTTTTTTTTTCTTAACTACAAAATGTTAGAATATCATTGTTTCAGAATAATACAGTTATACCTGTAATTCAAAATCACTTATTTTAGATGTATTTTATTTTATGGTGTAACAATTGTTAAAGGAATAAATGTGAAAACTATATTCAACTTTTTTAACATTATGAGTAAGAAACCCGTCACCTGATTTTACTTCTTTTTTTCACAATTTAGTCTGAAAAGTGATTTTTTTCAATTCTTTGGTTTCCTTTGCCTTTTCAGAACATTCCCTCCAGCCCCAATCATGGAATTTCAAAATTTCCTACAAAC
Organism: Phoenicopterus ruber ruber; assembly: GCA_009819775.1. Taxonomy (NCBI): domain Eukaryota; kingdom Metazoa; phylum Chordata; class Aves; order Phoenicopteriformes; family Phoenicopteridae; genus Phoenicopterus; species Phoenicopterus ruber. The sequence goes on from CM020216.1 coordinate 98,501,095, forward strand.
TGGAAAGCCTAGGTCTCGCAAGTGTCACAAGGCACTTTAACACACATTTACAAAGTCTGTTTTTAGAGTTGGGCAATCTGGACTCTTTTTCCCCACTTCTTTGCTCATCAATTTCCATTTTCGCCACTGGATCCTAAGACCTCACTGTATTTATCTTCCAGCCTCCTTCAGCTTTTTCATCCAGCTCTGTTGGTCCCTACTCCCAGTCTTTGTTCCCATCCCACTCATGACATCTTATTTTTTTTTCTGTTGCTTGCCAGCCTCCTCCCCTCTCTCTCTTTCTCTTAAGAACCTCCTTGACAAGCTCTCCTTTTCTCCACAGGCCCAGTTGCTTCTTCCTTTGCTTTCAGATGAAGCAGCTTTTTCTTCTGAGCTCCAGCACAACGGCATGGAGAGCCCTGAAACAATCTTGTTACTCATAGTCCAGTTGGCCGAATGAAGCAGATAAGCTGGTGCTCACAGCTGTGCTTGCCAGCAGACATTGCACAGCATCACACTGGGTTGTGCTCACCATAGATAGGAAGTTTGGGGAATTTTACCTCTTAGCAATGACCATATTGAAACGGTCATTTTTAAACAGCTTACTCCTTGTACAAATACAAGACGTACCTCCCTGCCATAACAGTCTCTCCCCATCAAACTTCTTGACCTTGCTTCAGGTAATGAGGAAAAGAAAATAAAAATTACTGACGCTTAAAGAAAAAGACTGTCAAGTATCATTTTGTTTGTCAATGTATGTGAAACAACCTATATTTCTCAGGGATTATGCTTCAAAACAGCTGGAATGTATGGAAAATAAATACCTGAATAAACCCTACAAAAGCAGCCAGAGGCAGGCACCTTATCAGCATGAAAATTTTAAACATTAGTAGTTAAAAGCTTGACAAAGTTATAAGAAACTGAGGGGAGTTTCAAGGGCAACATCCACCAATTTTAATAATAGGCAGTGCTATCTGCTCCACTGGTAATAAAATACAGAGTGAAATAACCCATGAGTAAAGCAATATGTTAGCACCAGTGTTAGGAGATGTTAGTCTCCGTCTGGTCGAATCTTTCCGGGCCAACATTAAACCTACAGGCTAGTGTAAAACAGTTGACAACATGCTTTGGGATTGAATTAGAGGCTTCTAGCTTCTAAAGTTACCTTACCCTTTTTTTGCTCAAATCACACAAGCATATGCTCGAGTTTCTGCTGGTCATATGAATCCTGCTTGAACCTGAGCTGACCTGTACAGAGCCAGCTAAAATGCCTACGTATTTATGTTACAATTTATAAAGAAAATCCAGATAAACCACCTATGGAGATGAAGGAACTGGCTATACCTACACTGGCAGTGAGCAGAACATACTACAAAATAATTTGTGTTACATGGCAGACAGAGCTCCTGAAGGATGCTTTAAAAGGTGCCAACATTGTGTCTCTCCTCACCAATTATTAAAAAAAGAAAAAAAAAAAAAGAGGGAAAAGTTGTGGCTTAGGTATATCTTGCATGAGGTTTACTGAGAATATTCCCTCTCAGCAGAATAATAGTGACTGATAATGACTGAAATCTTATTTCTTTTGTAGCAGCATTTGGCTTTATTTGCATCAATCATGAGAGTTCATTCAGTCTTTTTTATTAGGTTGGGATGTAATGAATACAGAATGGCTGGCAGAAAACTCGGTCTGCTCTGGAGGAACAAACTGTGTGGGCTGAGTCTCATCAAAGCCATTGTGCTGATCATGGTTATGCAGATAATGGTTAATATCTGTTCAGGAAAAAAAAAAATTCTTTTGATTCCTTCTTGTTTTTTATTTTTAAGGAGGAGTGAATGTCTCCTGACTCTGCCTAATCCTCTATTCACTTGTTGAAAAAAAAGTCCTATTTTAAATTTGGCTGAAAGAGGGATATCATGGGGTTCACTGGATAAGATGAGGGTCTCGATCTCCAGTCCTCACACTGAGCTAATTACAGATCTTGGACAGCTCTTAACGCCGTATTCCACTGTGGACTAGTGCAGTCATTAGTGCCTGTGCTCTTGGGTCCACTGAGGTGTGAGGTTTGGGATGTCAGTGAGTTTTGACAAAGTGGTCCATCCTCTGCGAAGCCGATTTGTGAGCTGCACACGAATCCACGCACGAAGCAGCTGCAGCCCAGCCTCCGGCCCCAGCTCCAGCCTCAGCTAATATTAGTTGCATGGTTTATAAATTGCCACCAATAATTATTAGCTAGTATGCTCAATGGAGGGGGAAAAGCATCATGAAATGAGACAAAAGGTGTCAGACGACAAAATGCAACAGCATATGAATATACTAATACATCTAGAATTTGCTACAGATACAACAGACTCTTGGAAGTCATTCAGGCAAGAATTCGTTTTCTTCTAAAAGGAGGTGAAGCTATGGAAAGGCACAGCAAGATGAAGGTCTATATCTATCTTAATATATTGGGGCCAAACAAATTGTATTTGCAGGATGCAGGGCACATATTTCACTCACTAGCCTAAAACTAAGTGAAAGAGAACAAGCCATGACACAGATACAGAAAATACTCCATGCCTAGAAAGAATGACTTGTTTGCGAGATAATTGGCTTCATACGTGAAATCAGAAAGGGAGAAATTTTTGAAGCATTTATAGCAGACTTCAGTCCGGCAAGTCTGATACACTGTTTGGAGGGTCTGTGCAATCTCTAATGTAAGATCAGATTGTAATGGGCCTCAGAGACATGGAACAGAGATAAAAAATACTTTTGAAAACAGGCTTAAAGATAACAGAATAAGCAACTGAAATTTGCCAGCCTGCAGAATGTACTCAGATCAGATTACAAGTTCTGATTTATCTTTTTTTTCTGGTCCTTGGTTCCTCAGTGGACTAGCTTTTAAAGCAAAATAAAATAAAATCCAGGAACATGCAGAAGCAAAATAAAAGTGAACCTGCAAGAGGCAACAGTGTGTTCCAGGTTGGAACAAAGAATGTGAAGAGAACAGAGAGAAGCACAGAACTGAGCACTAACCTGCATTTAGCAGAGCTGCTCTCTCTGCAAAGAAATAAAGCCATTAGAGCACAGCCTCACCGACAGTACCTAAGGAGGAAAAAAGGTATACATATATAAGGAAATAGATGAGTTGTTAGTTGTAGAAATTGCTCAAAACAAAGTCACATCCGCTGACTGAAATACTACCTGGAAGCTTCAACACTTAGGAGATCTCACAAGTGAGTGTGATATCTGAAGTTTGAGTGAAAGGTTCGAAGAGAAAACGTAGGCATAAGGATAAAGATACAAGATGATATATTGCAGAAATTATTCCCAGAGTGGGTGGATGTGAATGGGACATAAAGGTAAGACACAGTCTTGAGAACAGAAAGTTTGGAATTGTTTCAAAATTTCTAGGGCTCTATACATGTAAGATACTGAATGCCAATTACAGTTTATTTTATAGAAGAACAGGCAGCCAAGAAGGTGGCAAACATGGAGATTCAATAAAAAAAAGGAAAAGAGTAGCCATGGCTTCAGCAAGTAGCCAAATAAGGGAAGAAAGCTTTCTCAACTTTTAGAAGGCTTGACAACAAAGAAAAATGTATGAAAAAGAAAAGATATAAAAAGTATCACTTTGATACTACTCCTCTAAATAAAGCCAACAAAAATATTAATTGGTATGAGATTGGTTTAGATCTGCTAGTGCTGGAACGGTTGTGTACTGCTTCTCAATTCGTATTCCCATTACACAGAAATAGCACTGACTCCACATATATTTCGTCTATACAACGAAGCACCACATTAGGGTTTTTTGGTCGCAGAATTTTTCAGGAACCTTTTATTGAATACTCATCCACCGTGATCATTACCTCTTTTGCAAAGTTTCTGCTTTTAAATTCTCATATCTTTTCGCTGGCCTTTCACCTTTCTCTAGATTAAGTGTGGGGAATGCATTTGGGAGACAAGCTTTTTTGGAAGCAACCTGGCTTACTGAACAGTAAAACTTTTCGGTTGGGCTGGTACCATCTAATCATTACTTTTCACTTCAAATATTTGTGCCACCTTAAAATGACATCAGTGACAAGTAATTTATATTAATTGTTACATCACAGATGGGAAGGATTGTTTTGCCTCTAGACACAAAATGCCTGCTGACCCCTACAAATCATGAAAATGTTACATTATTTTATGAAAGAAAAGGGGGACACACAGAAGCCAGAAAAAAATAGCACTTCTAATCTTTAATCAGCCACCCAGATGCATTAATGGAGAAATGCAAGTGCAGGGAATTTATGCACAGTCTCAAGAGGCAGCATACTCCGTACAAACAAAGCCTTTGGAAAAATCCTAGTATTCACTGAGAATGTATAACTGGCCTTTTTTAAATGCTTCGTTAATACGAGCAGATTTTCACAGAGATGGCATAAGGAAAAGCTATAAGCAGCGGACGTCAGGGATCTCCTTGCGGGGAGTGCTGGGCAATTTTCGGTAAAGCAGGATACAGTACAACTAATAAGCATTATTGAGGAAATAGACATTGACCACAGCTTTGAGGTGGATCTGCCCAGGCTTTCATCTCCAATGAACTCTGCCTTCCTCCGAGAAAAAAGGCTTTAAAGTCAGAGAAGCAGGGTTTTACTGTAATATTAACTAAGATCCGTAACTTTTCTGAAGAGAGAAAATCCGAAGTGACTATGCCAGCTGGAGTATAAATATCAACAATTAAATTAAAAGGTTCATAAATAACTCCTCCTTCTCACTGTGTCCTTGCAGGTGAGTCATTTCCTCAAGCCTACTTTCAGTGACAATTCACAGACTCTGAATTGCAGCAAAATCTGCCTAACAAATCCTGGTCCCCGGGACGTTTTTCAGGAGGACTTGTCTGTCTGCTGCCTGAACAACCTGCAGGCTCCCAGCTCTGTACCTGCGTCCTCCTTTCTGCCACAAGCAGCGGGTCCAAACATTTTGGCCCCAGAGACAGGCTCAGTTCCCCACCCCATCGGATCAATCTCCCCCCCCTCAAGGCAATTTCACTCAATTCAGGCTTTTTAAAGGAATAGAACACTATTGCAAATATATATATATATTTATATTTATAAAAATATTGATAATAGTATAGTGCATCACTGATGTAACAGGTCATGAAACAAAGCTGATAGGAGCTTGATGCAAACAAACCAGAGGAGGTAACTCTTCGCACAGAATGCAGTAGAGTCCTCAGACTCCTTCCCAAAAGATATGTTGGATGCCAAAAATGTTACATGGGTACAAGGGGAGGCTGAACGAGTCTTCGGAATAAAACTCCACTGAAGGTTACCAAGCTCAGGAAATCTTCAGAACTGGAAATAGTTGGATGCTGGGAGAGTATGAGGGTAAATATCATGCGCTTGCCCTGTTCTTTTCCCTAGGAGTCAACTTATGGCCACTACTGGGACAGAATACTGGACTAGCACTTTGGTCTGAACCAGCACAGCTCTTCATAGGTTTTTGCATAACAAAGAAAAACTCACAAAGTATTCATATTCCAAACCAAAGATATGGGCGCCTCCAAGCTCAGTGCACAGGGCGTCTTGTAGTGCTTCTCAGCACACATATGTCTTGGTAGGACTTTATTGATACAGTTCAGACCACTGACACACCACTACAGCAGATTCTCATTCAGAAATCTAGGCAGATGTATCTGTATATACGTGTGCATGTATGCATGCATGCATGTATCTCTCTCTCTCTCTCCCCCTACCTACCTACCTACCTACCTATCATTTTTTAACCCATCCTTTTGTGTTCTGAGCATCTTTCAGCCAGAAATCTATTCCTTCTTCCATTTATCACAACCGGCATCAATCTCAGAGTGCAGGATGCATTAAACACCAATTACAGCTTTTTATTCTGCAGGTGAGCTTACTTGTTTAGTTTTGTTTTGTTTCCAGTCATGGCACATTTGCTGCTTTTATTCCTCAGAATCCCTAGCTTGGATTATTTTTCTCCAGTTAAGAGTTGCTTCACATAAAAGCAGACTGCAAACATATCATTTTTAGATGAGCCACCTGGATATTATCATTGCTGTTATCATTTCCCACTTTTATATCATTGCATTTCTTCCTTTACCAGATGTTTACAAAGTCTCTGTGGATCGCCTTTCTTACCATTTGCTGAGAGCCTGAGCACCAAACTCTGGGTTAATTATTTCAGGGCCGGTCACTTCTTGTTTCACTAGCACATTAGAAAATAGTCAACCCATAGTGGGTGGCTTCTCAGTCTGAGAAACTGATCTTTCTCTCAGTGGATCAACAATTACACGTTAGGGTTGGGCCCCAAAGAGGGAAGGAAACCTTATGCATAATGAAGTGAATGTTATTTTGAAAATACTCTTTATATGTTTCATAAATATCCTAATGATGGACCAGATGGGGAAGTTTCACTGTTACGTACAACAAGACAAAGACTTCTACTATGATTTATTTATTTATTTATTTATTTATTATTTAAATCTAGCTATCACCTACTAGCCTGTGAAGCGTGTAGCTCAGAGGGACAGGCCAAGATCCTGACACCCCTGCAGAGACACCAGGCTGCGTGACAAGAAGAAGATGGTGGTGGCTGGGCCATCAGCACCAACTACCAATATCAGGAATTACAGGGAACCAGAAAGCAGGCCAAAGGAGTGGCCAGCACTCGAATGAATACCAGGAGATTAAATCAACACTGCAGGATCCCGGACAAGGAACAAACACCAAATCAGGGGCAAAATTGCAGTCTGAAGAAGCAATGAGCAACATCTAGGCAATGCCTAGCTGGATCAGGTTTACCTACACTTAGTGAAGAAGATAGTGAAGACTTGCTACTGCCAACCCCAAAGGGCTAATGATCTAGATAAGAAAATAAACTATTGGTCTAAGACTCCTCCTAAGGTATCACCTGCAGAAACTTCCAAATCCCAAACAGACCAGATGATAGTCCAAACGCAGTATGGCTGTAATTACTGCTTGTTGCAGATTTTTGAATAGAGCTCAGTCCACATAGGCCTTGTAAAGTAGTATAATTAAGTAAGTTGTGCAAATGGTACAAATACTAAATTTCACCAAATTCTCTCTTTTGTGGCACTGAAGTAGCTCATTATGATCAGCAGTCTGAAGCATATAAGCAAGGGAGATATTTAGTGTCTCCTAGCTACCTGACTGTGACAGAAGCCAAAGTCAGCCAAGGTTTTGCAATGGAACTGCCTAGACCTTTTCTTTATAATGAGATCCCCAAAGAAGACCAAAAGACTTTGAAACTCAGAAAGCCATGTTTTATTATTAGAGCTTGAACCAAAACCAAAAAATTGAATAGAAAAAGCTCAAAATGACCATTTCAAGCAGAACAGAAATAAAAAGGTTTCCTAAACATGTCTTGCTCAGTTACAGGCTTGGTTTCAGTCAACTCAGTGACATTCTAAGTTTGTCACAAACCTGACTAATCCCCTCTGATCCCTCGGAAGTCCTTTCCACCAGCCTCTGAAGTCTGTCTGTCTGCTCCTCCTGAGCTGCAGGCTCCCAGCTCTATGCTGTAACAACTCTTCTATGTGCCACACTCAGCTGTCTTGCAAAGTTTTTCCACCCACGTATGCCCAGCTGCTGGATAGACAGGAACCATCTGCTTTACCCTCCAAGGGGCTGCACCTGACCTAGCCTTCAGAAAGGGACATTCTACAACTGTGAACAAAGGAGTAAAAAAAATTAATTCCTGTCCGCTATGCAAATCTTCAACAATTTAACGATAACTTGTTTATGGATTTTAGTATAAAGGGAAATGCTAACCCTAATAGATGCAGCACCACCCTAAAATGAGCTTTTCTGCAATATAACACTTAGACAAAACAACACTGTTACTATCCATATATATTTGACAGTAAGGATGAATATGTTAGCCATAGCCTTTGTAAAGATCTGATAAAGGAAGAGGGTGCCTAGAGCAGGAGCAATTAGATTTTACAGTTCTTTGTGAAGCTGATGCAACACAAAGTAAGACGTGTTTTTTAAATGCTAAAACACAGTAAACACATAAATGTCTCAGCTGCCACCATTGTGGGATTGGAACAGAAAGGGATACCTGAATGAAATGTCTTAGAATAGCACAAGACACTGATACATTGGGAGAGGAAAGCAGTGTAAAGGTTTGGATATGGGTATGAGTGACTACATGGAAGGGCCAGAAAAGTGAAGTTGACAGCTGGACATACGCTAACCATGGCGGTTCCTCTGGTTCAGCGCGAGGTATGAAGGATGAGAGCTGTACAAAAGCATAGATAAGCATGGGCATGAGAGATAAAGAAGAAGAGGAAATGACCTGGGTCTCGTATGGAATCAGACCCAAGCAGCTTGCACATTGCCTTACGGGAAGGAGTTACTGGGCTTAAGTTCAAGGCCAGTGCTGAAAATACATAGCATAAACCAGTCTGTCAGACTCTGCACGGGGCTTTACAGATCTGGTGCTAATAGGAAGGCTAGATGCCTTCCCGATCCGTGATGGCTTCTGCGATTAGGGTGGCTCTGGCCTGAAGAAAGCAGGGAGGTGAGCTAGGACCTGGTGCGCTTCTACCTCTTGCGTACCCTTTAGCTTTAGCTTGGGGGAGAAACTAAAAGGAAAATGCAGCATTACGCAACAGCCAACATTATAGGAGCTACCAGCACGACTGTCAGGAGTGGGAAACTAGTGGGCTCAAATGGCAGGGATCCAAGGGAACAGCTAAAGTCCATTTATTTGCCTGCCTTATATGAATTATACCATGAAAATGATGTTTCAACTTAAATTGTATCAAGCTAATTTATTTCAATTTCACTAAGTAAATTAAATAATCAAATGTTTAAAATCATGCCACAGTATAAAAGAAATCAGTAGATCCACAGGCTCAAATCACCGAATCAGTATAACATGTATTCAGATTCATGACAACTCTAACCTGACCTAGAAGTGGGTACTTTTGCAATATAATGTAAGTGACAGTATTCCTACATGAGGTTGGAGTAGACTAGTAAGATGCAAAAATTTCAAGATAGGGTTTTCCATGGCCAGTAAAGATTTGGCAACAATATTGAATTAAACATGCCTTGCACTTGGCTCACTGAGAACGTTTCATTTCAGCGGAATTGCAAGGTTCACTAATGACTGAAACCTTATTATTTTTGTTAAAATTGTCTAGTATTTGGCTTTATTTCCTTCAGTCGTGGGAGTTCATTCAGTCTTTCTTTTTTATTAGTTTGGGATATAAGGGCTAGCAAAAGCTCTATCAGCTCTGGAGGAACAAACTGTGTGGGCTGAATCTCATCAAATTCACTGATGTTATGCTGATCATGTTTAATATCTGTTCAGGGATGTAAAAACTTTTTACCAGGAGTGAAATTGTACTGACTCTGCCCAGTACCCATGAAAGGAAGCTAATCTAAGGGCAACTGAGGGAATACTATTCACTTGTTAAAAATTCCTATTTTGAACAGATTCTAAAGTTAGCTCTAAGCAAAGACACTTTTTCCAGATTAATAACCCTCTCCTTTCTCAGAATCCTGAGCAGATTTACATAGAGCCCTAAAGTCAGTTCATAAAATGTGTTTAAACTGGCAGAAGAGAATTTTACGATAGAAAAAAAGTTCCCTTTTTTTGAACCTATACAAAAATGTACTCAATATTTCTATTATACAAGGGAGCCCAAACCTATGGATGTGTTTATTATTTACTACCTCCTTTCTCTTAAAATATATTTTTAAATGCAGCCTTCCTTTATTCTCAAATTATTCCATTTCATACCCAAGTGGAGAAAGAGATGCCTCTTTTTAAACCTCTCCTTTAAGGAAAATAAATCAAAAGGCTGGAAGAGCGTCGTATAGCAATTTATTCGCAGCACTGACTTTCCAAAAGATATAAAATCAAAATGAGTTTGAGACTCGCATATGCAGGTCCCTGAAGAAGTGAGACAATCTTTAAACCTGCTTTCTCCTTTTCAGGTGCTTGCAGAGCTCCTCTGTTGTTCCTCTGCCTGATCGTCACCCTCTGAGATGTCAAGCCGCCGTCACCCTCCTTTCATTTCTTTGCCTCTCTGTGGTACACGTGTATGTCCCCCACCCCTCTGCCACCACCCTTTCCTTACGTCTGCCAAGGATCTTTCTTGTTTCCAGGCATCCCTTCAGCTGCAGCAGAGCCCTCCCTTTTACACCTGCAGTAGCCCAGCGGCCCTGGCAAGCGCCTGGGGGTGGGGGACTGAGGGCTGGTGATGGGCAATCAGCCACCTGTGAGACCTCCCAGGTCCTGCTGAGCCTCTCCTGTTCCCTGCACATCAATGAGAAAATGCCTCCTGGCTGCTGTGGGAGCAAGGCTGGGCAGTCGGTGAGGCACGAGGGAGAGAAACATATGACTTCCAAGATCCCAAATGCTCCTCATGAGGCACAGGGTGCCCCTCTTGAGCACTGCCTTCTGTGGGATGTTGACTGCGTTCAGTAACTTTTGGGGTCAGATATATACTGCAGCTGAAAGTTCTGGGCCTGTTCAGATAACTTATTTAGCAGAACTAGAATCCCAAGTGATTAGTTTTCGGAGGAAAATCTTCTACTGAAATATTCTGTGTCACATTCCTCCTATCCTTTAATCTATAGGCAGTGCCTTGAAAACTTATTTGGAGGTAATTTGAATTTAAAAGAGGAAATAAATCCACCCAAGTCATCCCAACAGCAGCTGACTTCACTAATCAAGAAAGATTTTTACATAGCCAGGGATCTATCATCAAAGACATCATGAAACCTCCAGTGGAGTCACTCAGGACTTTGCAAGATACTATAAAGCATCTTTCATGCAAGCTCTGTCCAAAATTCATTATTAAACTAAGTAAGACTGTCAGAAAATGAGGATGAGGTTGGGCAAGTCTTGTGTGAATGTAAGGGGCTCTGCTCTTGCACAGAGCCTCAAATTCCAGCACCCGTACTCCACCCTGATGTCCTCCATGGACAACCCTGGAGGACAGAGCCTGCTGCCCTCAGCCACGTTCAGCCATACTCACCCGCTACGTGGCACAAACGCTCCTGGGAGCACTGTGAGGTGGCGTGTTTGTTCTCACCACCTGATTTTCATACCCATAATATTCAGTTTATGAACTAAAGGGCTGCCTTGGTTGACATTTGCTGTTTGTTTTCGATTTTGGAATTTTTCTCTATGACAGTCCTGACTGCCTCAATTCCTAGAGTAAAATCTCAGACATCTCACTGAGTGGGAGGATTTTAGCTTGATCTCCCACTGAAATGAGGCTTGTTTCATCGCTCATTCCGCATGTGTAGGTACAAGCTGGTCTCCTGCTTTCGAATCCATTGCTGAATTTCAATCAAATTTGACAAAGATTCTGTGAGTTTGGTGAAGGCAGCAAGCTAAAGGGCCGTTAGCTCCCCACTGTGAAAAAGATGAATAAGATCACCAATTTTTAGGCAATCAGAGACTCATGCAGTTGAGGGAGATAAAGAGAGTAAGAGAGAGATGTTGAAAACCAGATTTTTGCTTCCTCTGCCCAAAGAAGTACTTGCTCAGTTGTTTCTTTCTCTTCCTGAAGCCAGGACCCCCATCATTCCTGCCACATCAACCATTACAATTTCACGTGTTTTATAGGGAACACAATGCATTCTGGTTTCCAAAACTTTGTTTTGATTTTTTTTTTTTTTAATAGTTGGAGAAAAATCGGTGGAGGAAGCAAGAGCTGAGAGAAAGAGAGCCTGTTGCTCCTTATGAACTGAAACGATGGGATTTTGCTGGAGTTGTCCTGGTGATATTTTATATGTCAGCAGTCACTGCTGGGTGAATTACTGACCGTTACTGCTCTGCATTATTTTGTTCCCATCCATTGGCTCTGTAAATAGTGTGGCAGGTGACAAACTGCACGGTTCGATGCTCAGCTCTTACTGACCAAAGGGCTTCCAGGAAACACTGAGTTGCTCAGAGACCTTGCTGTGAGGCAAGTACGAATCACGTTTGACAAAAAAGAAAAACCTTGATTAATAGAACAAATGTGGATCTTTTCTGCTTATGATTTAGGGTAATCCTTTGTGTCCTTGAATTAGGAAGGCCAATGTCATGCCAGCTGTATTGGCATGCTTGAAAATTCAGCCTTTAGCATAGAATAATGATGAAACTTGGCTTTATAGGAGAAAATCTGATTGAGTTCCAAAGATGAAAATATACCCCCCCAAAATAGAAATAATGTTAGTAATTAGCTAAAAAAGAGTGAGATTCAATGACTTAATAGTACCATTCAAAGAGTTTTAAGCTGTTTATAATTAAGAAAAAGTTTAGAAGAACAGAATATGTACTCTCCTGTTATGAATGGAGGTAGTTTGTTAGGGGTGTTTTGGCAGCAAAGTAATTCCCAAAATAGAGTACTGGATTCACTCCCAGCTAAAAGGAGCAAAACTTGCAGATGTTGCTAATGCAGACAAAAACCAGAACATATATATGTGACCAGATGCGGCAATGCTAAGAATTGCATCTGGCACAGAACATGTGTCTGTTTTAGCATCACACCAAGAAGTGATACTGAGTACTTATGTACCATCTCTTTCAGAAGGCCCTGATTCAGCAAACCATTTAAATACATGCTTAACTTAAATATGTAAGTAGTCCCAGTGGGATTACTCGTATGTGGAGGGACATGTTTAAGCAACTTGCTGAATCAAATCATAAACCTCCTAACAATCTGATCTGACTGTGAGTCAACTGACTAACAAGATTCACCATTTTTTCCTGGAGACAAAAGCTCTTTTATTTTTCTGTACTTTATTTGCTGCACTCTATTTCCTTCAGATTTATTTATTCTCTTGGGTTTTGGTTTGCCTGCTTCCTATTGTTATTGTTCATCAAATATTTCATATACAAGTGCTTTCCAAAACAAGGCAATCAATCCAGAGTAACATATTTGCAGTAATATATAATTAACTGAGTATTTTTCTGTCACGCAATGGCTGCAGGATTTACAAAATTATTTTCTGCATGCATTTATGCTGATAAGCTAGAAAAGTAAATAAAATCTCATACAAAAACCTAAGGAGAGCAATAGATGATAGTTATTTGGCCTCACATTACGCATAACTACATTTTGGATTTTCAATTATATTCACAACACGATGAGGAGTTGTTAGGGAATTATCCACTTCACTACTTTCTTCTTTCTTCAGCTCTGGACTGTCCCATCTGTCTTGTATTCGTGAATTTTCTGTCTGAGGACTACCAGCGATGGTGCAATGCAAAGGCTTGAGGGCACTGATTGATCATGGGAAATCAGCAGATGCCAATGTTTCCTTAAATAAAACAAACAAACAAAAAAGTACAACACAAGATTTCCTGCTTCTAAGGAAGGAGATAAGAGACCCGTTGGTCAGATATTAGAATAATCCTTTCTCTTTTCTTGTTCTTACTTTATTTCCCTCTTTCTCTGTGATTCTCTTCAATGCTAAGACCGCTCAACCCCATCAGTGTAAAGGAAGCGGCAGAAAAGCATCCCTTGTTCCCATTGCCACACAGGAGAACTGACTGGGAGACACAGTCAGAAGGGCCATCATCTTCCCGCCCGCTGCTGGCCCTGCCTTCCTCACTCCCTGTCCTCTCTCCTGACCACCCAGGTCTCCTGTTCTCCTTTGTGCCAGCTCTGGCACTCCTCACTCTTTTCCATGAGCCAATGTAACGTGCTAACGCAGCAGAGAGCTAGCCAGGGTTGTCACTGCTTTTGCTTTCTGCTGTCAGGGAGGTCCGTGGCAGTTCACGGACAAGTCTGGTGATCACCAGAGTCAGCCCAAGACAAGTGGTGGGAATGCATGGCTGAGAGCAAGGCGGACGATGGGAGGGGGAAGTGGGAAATCCCTCACTGAACAGCATGCAGCGCTTCAGCTGATCCACAAAACTGTATGCTTAAGATGACGCAGATTTGCCAAAGAATTTGAACAAGAGCCACTGGCGGTGTCCACTTTTGCTGGAGAAAAATTCCATATGTGGTCAAGGGATCAAATAGTGCCATGTCCCCTAAGGAGGAGCACCAGAGCCCCCACTTCCACGTGTTCTGCAAACGATGCAGCGGATAGCTGGGGACTGGAGGGAAAAAACCCATCACAGCGGGTTGGCAATAGCTTACATGCAAAAAGGGGGTTAATTCTTTAAACTGTTGGTAGCGAGCTATTTACCTAGCTCTAATGCTTTACCTACAGGACTTTATAAGAACATTATGAGGATTAGCTGATGTTTGTGAAGTGCTTTATGGATGAAAGTACTAAGTGTCCAGGACAGAGGCTACTGACACCAATTGCCTTCTGGCATTCTGCATTATATATGCAAGGGAAGCAATGAATTTAAACAGGTTTACTAAAACACATTTGATTAAAAAAGAAATCACTTGTGAAAATGCTTGAAGGCAAAGCTCTTCACAGGGAAAGAGGACAGTCCATTCCCTCGTTGTGGTGTAGTAGGACACAGTAGCCCTTGCTATCTAAATAACACGCTTTAAAACTGCTAGGTGTGTGAGAAAACTCATTCACCAGACACAGCAATGCTGTGAAATCCTTCCCCTGAGAACTAAAAAGCAGCAGATTGCAGTTAAGAATTTCATGATGCATCCTGGAAGACAGCCCTTTCAAAGCTGAGCAGAGGGGTCACTACGGCATTTGCCCTGGGAGCAGGTCACCCAATTAATCTCCATTTAGGAGAGCAGAATAATTGGCCTCTGAAGCAAAAGGTGCTCATTCAGATAAAATCTAGATGTTGTAAACTTTGAGATTTACCTATTCCTAGTTATTAACCTTCATCAGATTTAATTAAGCCCTGTGGGTAAAGCACAAGCACTGAGAAATTTTATACCCATGTCATATTTTCTAAAGGGAGGCTAAGTACAATGTACTCTACACCTTCTGCTTTGCTGAGCGGGAATTCAGTCATCCAGTGTTTTCCTGTACATGGTGGAGAACGTCTGAGAGTACTCCTTTCGGAGTAACCTACATTTCTGTGGTTCACGTGGGACGTTCAGCATCAACGCTTACTTCAGGAACCCTCATTATTGCTGCCATATAAGTCTGTTTACATTAATTCTTCTGTGTAATTCCTCCATGAGCACTAAATATCTGACCAAGTGTGGGAAGCTCCCTACTTTAGAGAGAGGAGACATAGCCCTGAGTATTTCATTCAGTGTTTCAGCAAGCAGAGCACATCTGTATATTGAAAGTTTATCTGGATATCCATTGTCAAGGCATTTGATGGATACTGAAGTTACTGTCATGTTAGAGCCATACATGACCTAAACCTCAATAATACAGCATTTTGCATTCAATTATTTCATTGGAAAGATGTCTAAAAAAAGACCTGACCCTTTAAGATTCACAATTGTGTCAAACATAGCTGAGGTGAAGTTGATGTGAGAGGATCATATTCCAGACTTCTTATTGGGAAGCTGTGTTCCAAGAAAGAGATATAAGGGCTGTGGCTTGTTTGTCTATACAAAAAAAAAAAAAGGGGGGGGGGGGGGGGGGGAGGGGGACGGGGGATGGGACGGGACACATTTTTAAAGTAAGTTTATCAATTTGAGGGGTATCGTACCATGCAACAAAAACTACAGAGACTGTAAAATGACAGGGTATGTGATTTTTTTATTGCTGCAGTTCCTGCCTAGATTTCTCCAGTCCCTGGAGGTTTTACTGTGCTTCAGTGATTCATTTACAAGTCCCATGTTTGCAAGTGGCATGAATGCAGTATTAAAACCTAGCGGTGATGTGCAAACTGTAGTCTTTTTTGTCCATAGGGAGCTGAGCAGCTCCATGATACTGCTGGCAAGAATGCCTTAAAGCATGGAACTGGAACTGCCGCTGCTGAGGCTGCTGCATTAGAAAGAGCCATCCTCAAGCCCAGCAGGCAGAAGCAGCACCAGAAATACAAGAAGATGGGAGAAACGGGACTACTGATGCTGTAGAAATAGCCACTGCATAGGACTTGCCATCCTCGCCAAGAAAGGAAAAAAGATCAACCACTACAGTGGTCCAACGCTACTTGTAATGAGATCATGAGACTCCTGGGATGTTTGGGAGGGACGATTTTGAGAGGACTGTAGGAGGCTGTGAGGGAGGGTAACAAGGTCTCTGTCTGCAGCTCATCGCTCCCTCTCCTGAGATGCCTGTCTGCCCCATCACATGCAGATACCCTATCTCCACCTTCTGCAAGGCACAGCGTGATCCCTGAACAGCTGCTATTTACCATGATGTGCCTCCCCAGCATTGCAAATGGGGGGCAGGGGTACAGGCCAAGGGAAGAAAGGGGTTATTGGACTTTTTGCCTGATAAATCCCCTTCACAGACCCCAACAGGAGCATAGAACAGTGCAAAACGGAGGCTGTTCTTTCAGCAGGAGCACTAACCTCTTATTGCATGAGCAAGAGAGTCATTCTGTCACTTAAGGCCAGAAGGCAGAGCTGCATGCAGGATGAATGGGTGAAAGCTTCAAAACCTCCCTGAGATGGGAAGAAAACTACACATTTTTGCTGAAAACGTCAGCCTCCTAGAACCTTCTTCCCCTGAGGTTCAACATAACCTCGCTTAGTGGATGCCAAACAAAACAGGGAACTTTGTTCACTGAGTGGGAAGTTAGAAATGTTCCCAGGAGCACTGTCATCACTATCATCTTCACCCACAAGTTCAGAGACGACTCAGTGCCTCTGAGGATGCCACTTTTGGAAACCAAGCTGAGCGTGCTGCTCGGGCCAGAGACGGGGCTGAGGTCAGGCTTGCTAAACAGGCGTAGTCTTAGCCCCATCAGTCATACACCAGTTCTAGGTGTTGGGGTTATTTGACTTCTTTAGTTGAAGAGAAAGGGGGGCTAGGTATTATGGTTCTGCTGATAAAGTCATTACAATTTAGCCTAACCAGATCTGGCCATGAGTCAATAGTCACAAATTGTCCGGGTATATCATTCAAATTATGTGAACGCATTATGGGTCTGTATTTGAGTGAGCATGTACTTTATTTTCAAAGACTGATATGTAAAATCTTTGCAGCATCTTCAGGCTTCAGTAAGGAACATAAAAAAGACTACATCTTTTTCTTTGAATGCTGCACTGTTTCCATTGCCAAGCTGGTACTCTCTCAAAGAGGGGAAAATTGTTCTCCTTTAAGCTTATTTGACCTTATTTGTTTTATACTGGTAAAGATACCAGCTGTTTCTAATAATTGTTAATGACCATACTTAAAAATATCTAGAACTCAAGTCCATTTTTAAACAAACCCACATTTTTCCTGATTGTATCTCAAATGCTCATGCTGTGATAAAGACAGGGAAAAGCAGCATGAACTGCTCCACTGGAGCAGCAGAAGAAAAGAAATCGCCTGGGCAAGATTTACTAATACCAGATTGGGTGGCATGGTACGTTCCAAGTGTTTAAAAATAACAGTATGACATTAGTGTATCAATGGTGCAAAATCAAAGGACCGCTCTCCTGGTTGGTAGGTCAGGAGTCTGGCATACACTGCTATTTTAAGTGGTAATAAAGTCTGTACAGTGACAGTATAACCAAGAAAATGCTACTAAAAAAATTGTTGATCTGTTACACCAGTGACTGAAGGAAAACTGTAGTCGCAAGGCTGGCTGTGCATTGCAGGTTGAATCTGTCCTACTTGCCATGTATTTATTCTGGCAAAAAAAATGCACACGTAAATGTTCACAAGCAACATGGACATGACTAAGGGCGCATGGGTACTTGAGTAAAATCCATTAGTCTGAGCAAGGTAGCATGCCTGTGTCTAGTTACTATCACTTGGCTCTGGGGGCAAAGTGAGGTGATCATGCAACTCGTGCCATGGTAATTATTCTATATTTGCCATTGCATTTGCGACTTCCATGTTAATACCAGTAAAATTAAAAAGCTTATAAAAGTAGGAGCCTACTCTATCAAGCATAGAGATATCTGAATGAGAAATCCATGCAGTTTTATATTTTATTTTCTGACCTGTATATCCAATCACTCAGATTTTTCAAAGCAAGGTAAAGAAATCCATTACCCATCTTCAAAAGTCTTAACCTAAACTTTGAAAGTCTTATTTCCTTAGTTTCCAGTAAAATGGACAAATTTCTCTCATTAAGAGGCTGCACGATCAGAATTTTGTGAACAGTGTGAATTTCCTATTAAAGATTTGCCATTAGTTAAATATAGAAATGGCAGAGTAACTCTCAGAGTGGATCATTTTAAGTCTTCTAAGAGGATTAAAATATCTGATTCAGAGACACAGCCATTAGATGGATGACTTTTCAGAGTGAAGCAAAGCTCAGCCCTGCTCTGATGTTTATCCGGAAACTTCTGTACTTATGAAGGTTTACTTTGAAGGTATGTTGCCAGTGTGTTGACTCTGTATTTCAGCAATACTAAATGTGATTGCTTATACTCATACTTAAAGTGACTCTTACTTTATTCAGTAAGACATATGAAGTTATAAATAAGGAATGGGATTTTTTTAGCTATGCTCCCCATTGGCTTAAGTTTACTGGGATTTTTGAAAGCCTTGCTGATGCTCTGTTTCAGGATTAGACTGGGAAAACAACTGAACTTTTTCACATTCTAGACCTAAAATCCTAATGCCAGAAGGAAGAGCGTATTATGGCTGCTGTTCACATGGCACTGCCACCCGAAGCTCAGACCTGACCTTGTGCCCAGCACAGTGCAAAGCCTAAACATGACATGTCTTTCACCTAACAGCTTCTCTTGTCTAGATAAGAGATGATGTAGTGAAGTAACATTTGTTATTTACATATTTTCCCCAGTGGGGATGGCCATCATTTTGCCCAAACACGTTGTTGATAATACATCAATTACCAAAAAAAGAGGTCAAGAACTTTGAATTACTCCTAACTGCAGCAAGCTAAATTAACTGTCGAACTTCCAGTGTTATTTCCACTCCAGGAATAAACTGCAGCATGTTGTCCTCCCGAACTGTATCGTATGTCCTTTTATAGAAAGAAAAACAGCCATAGAAAAATAGATTTATGTGGTTAAAAGCATCATTCTAGAATTTGTGCTGAGACACCACCAAGGTATGTCAGCATGTTTCTGCTAAGTCTGTCTGCCACTTTTTTCAATTTTTGCATAAGTTAAAGCAAGCGAGTAAAACCTAAACACGTGAGACAGAACTGGACATCCTTAGTCACCTGTGACTCAGCACTAAACTAGATTCTGATCCAAAACCATGCAGAGCCCCAACAGTCTTTGCTAAACTCCCACTGAACCAAGGTAGAAGTTTTTAGGCTCTGGCCTGGAGTACGACCTAAATTAAAATCATGGCAAAATTTATGATTAAAAGAAATAAATGAGCGTCACTCCTCTTGAATTCATTAGACATGAATTATTACCTTCTTGGAAGTGACAGCTGGAAGAAAGTATTCAGACTCTGCTCAGATTATAACACATTCTCCATGGATTCCCATGGGGATGTGGCAACACGGTTTATCAAAGAATGAATTGAACTTGCTAACCGTACTATGTTAACAAAGAAGACTACTATTTACAATGGACAACTGGAACTGGAAAGTACTTTATGGTGCTGCAACTACACTGGTACCATTTGTCTCATTCTGGATCTTTTTGTTATTGCAGACCCTTTCATCTTAGAGAATCATGACCTTCTCAAGAGTGCAGGGATCTTTAGCAGAAGATGCTTAATCCAACCCTGGCTTCTCTTGGAATTTTCTCAAAAGCATTCATTCTAACAAGAAATAAATAGAGTTGAAGTGTTGAGGTGAATTTATCAAGCTATGCTACCGCTGCATTTGTATTTATTCATTCATTCATTCATTCATCTCTTCAAGTTACTAAGTTACTTGCGTGAACCTCAGTAACATAGTTCATAAGCATAGCATCAGACAAAGCTTACCAGCTACATAGAAAAAAGGGTGTGATCTCTTAGAGAGTCGTATATTTTAAAATCTCTGCGATCTGTTTTGTGCTTTGCACTGAAAAAGTATTTTCAAGCCTCAAACAGCAGAAATTACTTTTGTGCATTCCTTTCTTAAAGGGCATAGATGGAAATGAGATTTTTTTTTTTTTTGCTTAAGTGTATTTTTTAGCTGGCTAAGGGGCAAGCTACATGTTGTAAAGGCTTTCACACCCTGGAGGCATATCTCGAGGCCGATGCTTAGGATCCAGCCCTTGGAGATGAAGTTGGGTTCTGTAAGATGTGCGTATCTGTGAGCATGCCTGTCTCTCCTTGCTCTATTTCTTTTCAGGACTTTTCAAGAGGAGATTCACTGAATATTGCAGGAGGAAGGGGAGAGTCTCTCCATCTCTGTCACTAACTTCCTGAATTACTACTGCTTCCTCCGCTCAAACCTGGCAATGTGTGTTGGATGGACGATGAAACAGATCCTCGACTGCTAAAAAACAGCCACTGATGCCATTTTACTGACAGCCACGTTGAGAGTCTGTCCCACTCCGGTGGGTGTTTGGTGATGTATGTTGCAGAGCGAATGTATGTGAATCTCTCTGCAATTTATATATAAAGCATGTCGGTAAAGCTTATTTTCTGTAGGTATATTAATCTTACAGTCTCCAGCGTTTTACGGTTCATGGCATGCACTAACCGGTTCGCTCATATGAATAAGAAGCATTGAGAGCGACTGAGTTATTGAAAGCTTTTGTCTGAACAACATCACTGTACTAAACAGCCAGATGCACGTGATGCTCTGTTTCGTTTAACACATCCATGTTTATTCCCATAGAAAAGCCAAGCCATCTCTTCTAAATTTGTAATCTAATCTCCAACATAACACAGGCCCCAAGATTTCCGATGTTTAATTGAAGTTGCACGTTTCCCTGACGTGATATTAAGAAGTTAGGTTCAAGTTCATTAACATTAAAAATATAGATCAGTATTAAAAGCAAGAAAATGAGAGCATTAAAAAGAAATCAAAGTAAAAATACACATTCAATATTGCCACCCTCAAACGCTCTCCTTTGCCTTGCAATTTATATTTTGAATCCAAATATGGAGTTCATGTTTACTGTTTTCTTGGAAAAACAGAATGATTTTGACAAAAATAAGCAGAACTCCATAATGGTTAACTGTATTTCCATACCACATGTGATTACAAAGAGAATAGTAGTGATAAGGGTATTCCCTTGACATGACTACCTATTCCATCCCATATTCTTCAGTAACCACGTTTTAAATAGTGGGACACTCACAGGGTTTAATTTTCCCAAACTCATCCTATCTATGCACAGAATAGAAGTAGTGATTAATTTTTCAAAAGGCTTTGTTAGAGCCTTCACTGTTGAAAAATTATGCAGTAGGAAAGATAACGCAAAATATGATTGTTGCTCTTGTCTTTATAATGCTTTCTCTTCTGAAGTATTGGATTTCACCAATGGATGTGTCTAAATACTAAGTAGAAATTGGCACCTGTTGAGCTGAACGTCAGATTTCTTTTGAACCGAGAAATAAATATTGCCAGAATTGAAGCTTTTGCCAATAATGACCTTGTGAGAATATAAATCTTTATGTTGACAAGTCATCATGTGCATCGCGGTTTTTTAATGCCTTTTGTTACTGCTTTTGTTACATTGAATAACTAGAAGTTTGTGCACCAGAACAACAGATTGTACCAAGGAAGAGGGCACACCACCCTTTCCAGAAAGCAGTGACCAGACGTCCCAGGCCACGCTTGGGCATGGTCCTGGCATGACGGTATTTTGCCCTGAATTTTAATGCACAACAAAACCCAGGGAAAAGAGCAATCGTGGCTGTAGCAAATCACTAAGCACCAGAGCCACAGACAGCGAGCAGAAGACAATTCCCCAGACGCCCTTCCCATCCAATTTTCTGTGCCTTTGGCACTGTCTGTAACTAGTTATGCTGAATCTCATGACCTAAATGCACAGGGGGTACCTTTTTTTTAATCATCTAGCTGTAGAAGGAAGGCATGGTTTAAAACAGCACAACCCAGTGCCAGGAATAAGAAATTTTAGGAACTGATCTTGCCTCTTGATGATGCCAATGACAGAACTAATGTCCTGATATTAAACCACTGAATCCTATAGCGATAAAAATACAAAATAAGGAGAGGGAGGAACCCAAGCAATTCTGTGTTACAAAGCATTGCCAGGCTCTATGGATTTAGTACGCAGGCATAAATACTCAGGGCAGGGCAGGGCAGGGCAAGCTACTTGCAAAAAGCTTACTCAATTTCACATTCAGCTTTCAGACTGAAAGCAACTAAACAGATTCTAGCTGGTTAGCACAGGTCACACTAATGAAGATACAGGCTAGCAAGCAAAGTGCATGTCTAAGTTTCCCAGGGGGGTTTATATTTAGTTTGCCAACCCACAGAGCAACCCCTCCTAGTATGTCGTTACTACTATTACCTGCGTCCCCTGGACCAGAGCTCATATGTGCATGTCTGCTTGCCATGCAATTGCACCTTTGTTTCCTGCACTTATTCTTGAGATGAGGCATGTAAGATAAATTCCAAAAGAAAAGAAACAAATCAGATGTCTCTGTGGTTTCTTAACCCTTTCTCCTCCCTCCCCCCTATATTTAAGGCCTTATTAAATAAATTCATTCACATATCTGCAGGATTGTGCCTCAAGTTATGTTTATGCCACTCTTAGGATATCACTCGTACTCACTGATATCCCACCTTCGGTAACAATCTTTAGTAATAAGCACTACCCTGGGCACCTTATGGTGTTCTGTTATCCTTTAACACCACACTTACAAACGTACTTTATTCCTTTCTGTTCTAAGCCTCGTGACAGATGTCTGTTGTATGTCTCCCTTTAGTGTGCATAAAAGCAGCAACGGTTTTGATTTGCCCTTTGATCCTTTGCGTTTTACTTTGCTTTAATCAAAGGCTGACAAAACATTCTAGCAAGGCTGCATGAGAGTAGGTGTCCAGAAGAAACACAAGTGTACCGTGTGCCCTCTGTATTAGGCAGTATCAAAATAGCGTCTCTCTCCAAAATGAAGATAAGTTTGGAGAAAAAGGATAACAGATAGAGCCTTTTTCATGTAAAATGGGGACATCCATAATGTTTCTTTAAGCACAGAAAGGTAATCTGGGTACCTATAGCAACTAGATATTCCCGTTCTGCTCCAGGTAATCATTTAGAAAAATTAAAACTGTCTCGCATAAGTATGTGGAGATTACTAAAATGGTAGGCAACAGCACAAGGATAGAAGTAGAACTAAAATGAAATTATTTTAAAATACACCCTCTATGCAAGATGTCAAGTCCTAGTCAGATTATAAAAGGGATTAAGTAACTTCAAAGGAAAATTAATACATAAAGTTGATTCTTAATATCAGAACCTGGTCTGCCTGAGCACAAATGTTATAGTTTCTTTAGATCTTGAAAATGTTAATTTCTTTTTGCCTGCTACCAGCACAAATTGCCTTGCTGGATAAAGGACAAATGCCCATGAAGTAATTTGTCAGTTTTTACCTAGCTAAAATCTCTGTGTTTCTTTACAAGACAGAAAATATAAGGAGGGTAGATGCTGACATATGATAAACTGTCATCATTTTACTGGAGATATTCAGTAATTCTCTTGTGGCTATTTATAGTCATGCTGGAATTTAGGAAGATTACCAACCTGCTGATATTGCCTGCCCTGTGGAAAAAAATAAACCTCCTTACACGTCTCAAATGTTTTTTAAAGCAGTGAATAAAAATGCAGTAAGAACTGAACGTTCAGAATTTTTACAGCATCTTTTTATCCCTCCAATTATTTGTTTTTTATATTTTAATCTCAGTCATTTTATGTTGCAGTAGGTTTGTGTTTTCTGAACACAGTCCTGAACTAAATTGCAGCTAGCCTTATTCTTTCCCGGACTTCATCCCTTTTGGATCATCTATAGAACTTAACTGCCCCGTGAAAACTGCACGGTTTTTAATTAAGTTTATTTTAGGAGCCCCAAACTAAGGACACAGTGTAGTGCTAAAGAAATCTAAACATTAAATAGTGCAAATAAAAGCTAGATCATTTTAGTGGTGTTTTTGCTTTGAAAATAAAATAGGATCAGAATGCCCAGCTCTCTTAGTCTTGAAGGAAAGGTCTTATCCTGAACTAATAAAATTACAATTAAGTTAAAAACAGACTGATACTTTCCACAGTTCTTTAATTAGACCAGAATTAACTGAGAGTTATTTTTCTTATACCAGATTTTCCCCAACCTGTAGGACTTTTTCAGAGCATCCTGACTTCAGAGCTACTGAAACAACTATTCAGTAGTAGTAGTCAGCCACTACAGGGTTTCTAGTGTTAATTTCTAATGTGAGCCTCCTGTTAGCTTTTGTTGTTTTTTAGTGTCATCACCCAGATGTATCTTTTTAATCATGAGCATTGTAGTGACAGTTGTTGTGTTCACCAGCTGGGACAGGATACCGAGGACTCCTGGCCAGATCTCTGGGATTAAGGGTGAGAATAAATTGTATTAGACATAGACCTGTAGTACAGCATGAAGCAACATGAGGTTTCACAGATATTTTGTGTCAACAGAGGAATGGCAGGACTCAGGAATTGCTGGTTCCTTTCTGGGCTCTGAGGAGAACTGGTCCACGCTGGCCCCAGTGTATTATGTCTGTCTTGCTGCCTGTTTCTTTCCCACCACTGGTTCCTCGTTCACATCCCTTTTTTTCCTTCAGGTTACTTATCCATATCCTCATTGCATACAACCAGTGTCCTCAACCTCATCTCAGTCTTTCTGCAGACTTCCAGGCTCTGGCTCTCCATCTTCTCTTCCTCATCGCTTATCCAAGCCTTTTCTCTTATGTGTTGTTGCCTCTATCCATGCACCTTCTGCTATTGCTTAGCCTTACCAGCACCTTACAGCCATATCCCTTTTGAGCCCCGTGAGCAGTCCTTGCCTCCCCAGACTTTATCTTGATGCCTAGTTCCAAACTAGGTGTCCCTCAGGATTTCATGTCTAATGTCTTCCCACGGGAACAAAGGGATGAGACCTTATGGCCAAGACGTCTTTCTTTTTTACTGTAAGAAACTACTTCCTAAACCAGATCAAACTCCAGACAAAAATTAAAGATTGTTTCTTCCCTGTTGGAAAGCTGTTCCAGACCTCCTTTAGCTTCTAGACCAAACTTAACTGCATTCAGTTTATACCCTTTTGTTTTGTGCCGATATAGTCCACACCCAATGTTAACGGATTTCTTTATAGACAGCAAACATTTCCTCTTTTTTATTCTTACAAACCTAAATAAACTATGGTCTTCTAATCTCCCTCCTCTAAGTAAAGTTTTCCATTACCCATTCATTTTAATCTTCCTGCTCTGTACCTGTTCAACTCTGGATTCATCTTCATTAAACATAACCATCCAGAATAGAACAAAATATTGCAGACAGGGCCTTACATGTTAGCACTAATACTTTCCTTTCAGTACAGGAGATGCTACATCTTAAGCTTTCACATATATTTTTGAGACTATGTATGTCAGACTGATGTCTCATAAATTCCCATAATAGACTAATACTCCCGGTTTCTTTATCCTCATCAATTTTTAAGCGTTGACAAATTCCAAATTTATTGATGAAATTTGTGTTATTCATCCCTAATCCCACTTCCAGCTACTGTACTGAACCCTGCTTGTGCCACTCCAGTTGTCAGTGATATTCTGAAGTGTACTCTGAATGATACTCTAGCTCTTCTTGAATATTGTCAGTGCCTCACAGCTGCTTGTTATCAGCACATTTACCACACTGCCATTCTTGGTGTCAAGGTCATTAATAAAAATATTTAATGAGTTCTGTCTCAAGACTGATCTTTGAGGAGTAATCACCCTACAGCCAGATAGATGCTCTTTCAGCACAACGTGGAGCTCCCTCTCTAGTTTTTTCCTTATTCATCTTATAATTCTTCTATAAAAACTGCATCTTCTACAGTTTAGCTAATAGTTTCCTATGTGGCATCAGGCTGAAGACAAGACAGACTAAGAAAATGCAGTATCTCTAATCTGTAAAATCAATTCCCTAACAAAGGAAGGTGTGAAGGTAGTATACTGTGAGGCATCTTCAGCAGAATCAAGTTATATTTTATCCCATTTTCACTTTATGCTTTTAGTTATTCTACCCACAAACATTTCTGCTAAGACATACCATGTCTAGGAGGCCAAACACATGAACCTCGTTAGAACACCCACCCCCCCACCACACACTTGTCGCAAAGACTTTTATTGTGTTTGTTATTATTTTGTCACACGGTCCAAACCCACAAGATAATAGCTCTGTTCAAACTCCTTGCTATGAATCTTACAAACTCTCCTCAATTCTTTCTGTATTCTGCAACATGCGGTGTATCTGACCACAGGGGCTCAAGTGCACGGTGCTCTTTGTATGATGCTTCTAGTTCAGATGAGCTTATTTCCAGTTCTGAACTCTTGCCTCCTTTACACATCCTGCCTTCGACCCTGTATTAAACATCCCCTCCTCCTCATAGAGGCTGGTATCTATTAGCTAGCTCTGCAGATGTTCAAAATCAAGAACCACTGATTCAGCTGCAATAACAAATATTCAGCATATCTGCAAACCAGATCCCACGGTGTGAAGCCAGATCTGAAAAAGGGAGTGACCCCCAGTTGGCAATCATTTGCCTCACTTCACACAGGAGGAGAGAGGATCCCATTCCCACGGCCAGAGAATTCAATTATTAAATTTCTCCTCAACCTGTGATGCGCAGTCCAAGCCTATGTGTGCGCCCAGATGGTCCTGTTCTCCTGCTGGCCTCGCCTGTTGTTATTCCCTGCTGTGAATTGGCTCCAGGGCTTCAAACCAGTTAGCTACACCCAGTCCACCACTAAGTTTCTGTGCAAAAGAAGAGTTTGCAAGGATGTTTTCAATGCAAGGGGCAGTCGGGCCAGCAGCAACGCAGCTGGGAAGGACATGGCTCACAGGTCTGGCTCTTAGGCTGCCTCTCTAGCTGACACTTAATAGAAAAGAGATGAAACTGAGGACAAGATCATGGTTCTGAAAAGCGAGCTTAAGGCAACATGATACATTTTCCAGCTGAAGATGGGATTAAGGACACACCGTTCTAATTTTGGGGCCAGAACTCGGACTGGAGCCACAACCTGCTGAGCACCCGCACTGCTTACCTGCTGATTTGTAATCTCGCATGTGTCAGCTGCCACTCCAAGCAAGGGAGCTTACATGCAGGGCTGGGGTACGCCTCAACTCTGAAAGCTGCACGGACAAGCAGTTGGCACTGGCCACGCTCAAAATGACTCATTATCCAGTCTTCAAGGGGTGTCCCAGCAGGCTTCGCCCCTCCTTCCATACCATCCCACTCTTAGCATCTCACTGCAAAAATGAGATCCCCGTATTGGAATAAACTGAGCTAGACAAGAATGCTAGGGGACTCCGTCACAGGAGAAAAAGCATCTCAGGGAGTCGGGCTGCCTGGGACAGTATGGAGTAGCCAGGACTGGATAGGACCCCACATAAGCTCGAGCAGACAGCCTGCATGCCACTTGCTCAGGCAACTGGAGAAACTCAAGCCCTGCTTCCTGCACAGCCATCCAAGGGGTATCGCACACCCCTGGACTCCTTTAAAGGCATCGCTGCCACAAATAGTGTCAAAATAGTGGAGGAATTTTGGCCATTGTGAACAAGTACAGCAGGCTCCGACTATGAATGGTTTATTCAAAGTCAAGTAGGAAACCTGTTGGCACAAAAAGGAAGAAAGCTCAGTTTTTCCAAATTTCAGAGATAATTTCAGCCATATTTGTTCACACTTTAAAAGAAAAATTAAAGCTTTACATTTGAAGATGGATGAACTATTCATAGCAAATAATGTAGCCATCAAACATAGACTTTTAGTCACTCGATGTATTATCAATGAATAGCCTGATTTTTATGAATATGCTCATTAGTTGTAATTGTTTAACAAATGATTTATCTGAAAAAGTTTCATCCCCTGAGTTGTCTCTGATCTACTTGCTCTTTGATTATTCACTAGATGTGGTACATGATTACTTTGCTCCCTCATAGAATAAGTGAAATATTATCGGTATCTGTGAACACTTGCAGCATGAATATTCATTTGTGAATGCATATGTTATATGACTTGTCATTAAAGGCATCCATTATCCCACTATGAAGAGCGGTTTGACTCTTTTTTTAAAATAAATGTAATTTATCGTGGCATCTATTCATTAGAAAGGTTACTTTAAAAATACAACTAAGTAATTACCTTTAAATGTTAATTCATCCCTTGCTGCAAATATTTTTCCTTTTAGATACACATTTTAAATGCTGCTATAAACATAGAAATGGGCTTCTTAACTCTTGCACAGCTGAACACACCTTTTGGCACGAGTTATCTTCAGAGAATCAGCATGTCTGCCCTGAAACCCAGCGGTACGATAACAATCTGCATTCACATATACTATGTCTTCCTGAAAGAATTTACACCGTAGGAGACTGAGAAAAGTGGTGCCCGAAAGTTAAAGAGAAAAAAACAGAGACAGGAAGAAATTGTAGACGTTCACAGGAAAAACTAAATTCCCCAGGAAGTAGAAAAATGACATAAAGAAAACAAGGTGAAATACTGTGGAACAGTTAAACTTCACAAGCAAAGAAAAGCTTACAACAATAAATGACTACAGAGAGGAGGACACTGAAGCTGGAAACTCTGCTTGTAATTTGGGCATATTAAAGGAAACTTCAGATCCGTGTACAAGGCTGGCATTAATTTGTTTGTTTATACCGGAAAATATTACACATTGTTTTGGAATTATTTTTTCTTTTTCCAGAAATAGCACTCTGAGTGCTACTTCTGTGCTGTTTCAATTGCTTCTCACATGTAAAATCAATATCTGCTAAATATGGCATACCAAGGGAGGTAGGGACAAATAAAGGACCACAATATGATTTGTTAAGAGTGTTTCTGATGTTCTGCGAAAAGGTATGGTTTCAAACGCTTCGGTGTCTGGGGTACCCACGGTGAATTGCCCTTATAAAACCTGTGCTAAATTTTTTAAAAAACAAAACTTCAAAACCCATAGAAAGAAATTCAGATCCCTGCTTGATGCCACAGCGTTTCAGGGAATGGTTACAATAATTGCATAAAATACTTTCATCCAGTTCAGTAGGAAGCTGAGAGTCTCTTATGTAGTCACTATTGCTAATGAGAGTATAGAATTTTTTTATTAACCATGACAAAATGAAGCAGATTATGTGATAAAAGGTAACGTAAGTTAAAGCTTTTTCATCCATAAGACAGTGAATATAAAAAGAATAGCAAAACATGGGTGCAAAAGGCAAGTGTCTCTTTGGAAGATGGTACCCGCTCACTTACTGCAGCAATTACTAAGTAGAGGTAGATCAGCAGGAGAACTAGGAGGCCTTCTCAGATATGTCTCCAAAGGAAGGAGGAAAAAAAGCTGCAGTCTAAGCTTACAAATAGCAAATCAGAATGGGCCAAAAAGGACCCAGTGGATCAGACACCATCAGGGAATGACCTGCTTAAAACCGTCCAGAAACTAAAACCTGGGACCTGTTGTGAAGGAATACAGGACTGAAGAGACTGACTCAGACTGCTGTGTTGTAAGTACTGTATATCTTCCATCAGGAAGGTGGAGATATTTGACAAAGCAGGCATTTAGAGCTTGGGCTTGGCATCTAGGGAGAACCCTACCAGAAGTCTCACTCCCACTCTTTGCTTTTTGGCTTTAGCTCTAAGATTATGGAGATATCTTATCCGTGGGCTTCAGCAGAAAATGTTCATTACCTACCACTGGAGAACTATGCTTGGTACCTGGAAACAGAAAACCAGAAGAAAAGGTGATAGAAGAACAGTCGGAGCAACTGAGGAATCTGATGTATTTAGGGTACCTGCAACTGCAGGAGTAAACGGGGAAAGGTCCAAACAAGAATTTGATATCTTCGTGAAGCTGGGTAGAGCCACAGCAAAAAATGATAACTTGTTTTAATATGCAGAGTGAAAAACAGAGCATACGCATAGTGTGGAAGCAAGCACGGACCAAAACAGTAACCTGCTTTTGGACAGAGTTGCTATATTTGTGAAAAACAAAATCATTTTCCAAAAGGCTGTAAGCAAGAATAAAATGGACTGATAAGAACAGAAGTGTATCTATTCTCCAGAAAGAAAAGGATTCAGCAACAATCAAGATCATTATAATAATAGCATCACTAAGGATTTTCTAGTGGAAGAATTAGGTCCAGCAACTGGAATAGTACCTTGAATATAAATGGAGCATGTGTTAATTTTAAATTGGACAGTAGACGTCAGGTCCAGTTGCACATCAAAATTACAATTAAAAATTGAAAAGAAAACCTAGTCATGTGGAACACAGGTGGTAAATCTAACATTTTACATGGGAAAGCCTACTTCTAGTGTGAATATTTGTGAGTTGGTTATTAAGAGAAGCAAAATCCTGAAAGATTATGTAAATTGGCTCTGGTCATCTTTCCCGTGCTCCACTCTGTGTAACTGAGCTTGATTTTAGGACTAAGACCTTGAAAACTATGCTGCATATGAAGGTTAAGGTACCAAAGGTAAACCAAGGTATTTGAGTGTCTCACTGTAAATTATTCCTGTCTGCTTCTTCTGTCCTGATATAGATGTTTGAAATTTCCAAAATATAACTGAAGCTATGCCACCTATGCCCATCTTTTTATCAATATATTATTCATACAACACAGATTGAAGACAAATTGCCTCAATAAATTGTGTTATTTCATGCAACAGTGGGTATAACATTGTTGTTCTCATTGTGTTGGCATCATTGGAAAGATATTTGACTGTTGTAATGTCATAGAGAATTTTTTTTCAGTTTGGCACCATGCAGTTTATTGCTTTTAGCTGATGTTTTGATTTTTGTTCCCCTGCCACCAGATATCTCATTTAAAAATCATAGTCATATGACTTCCTTTATGGTGAATGAATACTACTTTGTAAAAATCCCTAATAGAATTTAATTGAACACATCAGAATTTTCAGCAGTTCATTCTATCCTGGAATAAGAATAGATACAAATTTCCCCCTCTCTGAACTAGTGGTGAAAACATGTTTATTATAATGTGAGACTTATGAATAGAAGATTTTCTTAGATTCTCACTTGAAATACTGTAGCATCAATTACTGGAATCTTACTGGCTTAAAAATATTTGAAGGCATAAAACAGTTACTGAAGGTACAGGAGCCAGCAGGAAAACTCAAATCCCAATATTTGCCTCTCAGGTTTAAGAAAATCTCATCTGAAGCCTGATTGGTTTATTAATTGATTGATTTTGTCCAAATTGGCAATGCAGTAGAAGACTTGCATGAGGAAAATTGGGAATTTTCTGTATTTTGGCTAAATATCTTCATAAATATTGTATCTCTAGCCAGGATGTTGGGTATCTGTTCACTGATACTGTTATTCTATGTGGATAGAGGTGAACGAACAGGATTCAAACAGGAATAACATTTCAAGATTTGAAAGTACTGACGCAACTTGTACTACTTTCTCCAAGTGTAAGGATACAACCTAAAATGGATGGTGACACCCTCTCTCTAAAATAATTTCTTGACTTTCTTGTGAGTTTCCAAGTATATGACAAAAGAGAGTGAGAAAAAAGAGACAAATATAGATGCTGATAATTATAGAAAAAGCCTTCTGGCACGTCCAAAAATAGAACGCAAACTTCTGACTCATAGGTCTGCATCCTGGCCACCAAACCACACTGCATTTCCTAGAGACTTATTTTTATTGAGTAAATGCATATTTCATAAATATTAAGATTGAAATGTATTGTAAAATTGTCACCAAAAATCTCATTTTAACTCCTGTTAAGAGCTTACTCTGTTTATATACATTTTAAAGCAATGCCCCACAAGAAAGCCCCCAGACTGCAAGATGTTACATCATTTCATTACTAATGCTTAAATTTTAAAAATCATCAGTGTTAATCTGAGCTGGGCTATGAAAATCTTTCAAGCGTAAGTAATTGGAAGTTTTGCAAGGATCTTTATTTTATTAGGAAACACAAAGTGCCAAATGATAAAGGTGTTTTCATGAACAGAGACAGTATCATGCTATTGTGAATGAAATTAGTTTTAGCTTAACATTTTGTCAACATAGAGGAAAGCTATGTGTGTCCCTGATCTTCATTATCCATTCCCTCTGACTTCATTACAGTTAGGAAGACATTTTGTGAACGGTTTGAAGGAGATTTTAATTAAATAAGCCTAAATATAAAACATTCTGTTTTCTAAGAAGTATATGGGTTTGGTGTCCCGAATGTGTGCCCCATGTAGGTAATACTCAGTTCATTGAGTTCTAGAAGCTCACTTTTTGCATACAAGTATCACCCTGTTCCTTGGATACATGAATTATAAAGAGGGAATACAAATTCGAGAAGCACAAGAAATACAGATCTACAGCCCAGCATGTGTGGAGGTTTGTAGAAACAATATGCATATATACAAACATTCTTTATACGTTATGACTTTGGGGTGGGGGGAAACCAGCACAGTCTTATATTGTAACAAACTTTTATATATGGGAAAGTAGAGGGTTTGGGGTTTGTGGAACATCGCTTTCCCTTCTGTGAGCACAGGCAACCAAGCAGTCTGGACAATCTGCTCGGCACAGAGGGAACTGATCTTCAGGAGAATAGCCTGGCTACAGCCAGGGACGTTAAACGGGCAACAAAAGGAGACAGAAAAAATCAGCTCCTATTTAGTTCAAAATCAAAATACCAGAAAAAATGATGAGTCTCTATATGCCGACGTATGGGTGATAGGCGAGAGATACTCAGACTACTTGCTTACGAGCACACATTTCACTTATTCACTGAAAGCGGGTGGAAGGGGACATATTAATCAAATGTTTAAAAACTTGATATATTAGAAGGAACGAAACAGCAAAAGCAGTGGAGGAAGGGTGTTCTTGCTCATTCACCACTCCCAACTCATTGACAGCCTGGCACCAAAAGGCCTTAAATCGCCATGCACCACCATTCCAACGGAAAAATCACACTATGGAGATAGCTGGCATGTTCTTCCTTCCATCAAAGCTCAGTGCAGAGTGAGCTCCAAAATAATGTGTACTTTTTAATAATGTGCAGGGGGGGAAATTAATTACCGTGGGGCCTTTCTCTCTGAGTGACAGATGTTTCTGCAAAACTACGCTTCTGTCTCTGGAACTTGTGAAACCATAGATGAATATTTCCTGACCTGTAAGTGTGTTTGACCCGGGGGCATTGGGTGCTACAGAAAGTGCTTGATTATCAGGCTAGTGGTGCCTTAATTCAATGGAAGTGATGGAGGCTGATTTACATTTCTCATGTGGAAACAGAATCCAATATATAACTGTGTAACCAGTATGCTGCTTTAATAGGGCCAACTTAGAAATGCTGAAAATAATTATGAATCAAATCAGTTGAGAGAAAAAATATAAACAGAAGCATCTGAGAGATTATTGGAACTATTTCCCATTATATTCCAAATCCACAGTACAAAAAAGTGGAAAAATATCCACACTGTCTAAAAAGCAACCTAGTAAGGGAAAAAAGCAGGTACAAAATTATATTCACTTTATATACGTATGTATATGCATTTTAAAAATGGAACAGAGGGAATATATCCATGACTACTCAAAGTGTTCTGACTGTGGTTCGTTATTTTAAAATGTGTATAAACATGGGGAAAACTCTCAACATAGTGCTCATAATAAGATTTTGATGAGAAAACTGTTCATTTCTCTGTTTAATATTTATGAAATAAGCATTTACTTAGTGAAAGTAAGCCTTTAAGTGAAGCAGTGTGGTTCTATGGCCAGAATGAAATGAATATAAATAATGTAAGTTATAAACTAAGAGCTATAGAAAATATACAAAGGGAGAAAAAAGGACCATGATGAAATCCCTGTAGTCAGAGTTAAAAACAACGCAAATGAGACTTTTAAGTAAACTAGGAACAAAAGAAATCCTGAAAACAGTGTCAGTCCATTGCTTTTTACATAGAAATTCTGTTTTCCTCTGTCTGGGCTCAACTCAGAATTACACTGCGCCAACGACACAGTCTCAGTGCAGGGGGAGGTGGTAGACTTATCCCGCTTAATGCAGGGAAGGCGAAGTGGTCTGTCAGAAATGTGCTTTTCCGGCAGTGGGAAGACGCAGCTAAGCCCTGTGGGGACAAGGGCACTGCGATAGTTCCCACACTACCAACACTTTGGGCACTGCTGTTTAACTGCTTCCTTAAGCGAAGTGTTTCTAAAGGAGCACATCCAGGCAACTTGTATTTTAGAGAGGAGCTGATTTTTGTTGTCTTGAGCTTCCGACTGGGAGCTAGGTCTCAACCTTTTGTTCATTTGTTTTCTCCGAAGACTTCCCGGCAGGCTGTGTAGAGAGGACCTCTATAAGTTCTTGCATTCCCACCTCACCTACAGCATGCCAGCCAGACAGCTGGAGAAGGGCTGCCTTGTTAACCTTCCGGCAAGATGGTGGAGAGCCAGAAACCTGGAAGTTCAGAGAGTTCTGACCTGCAGACTGCTAAGTGCCTGGCTCCTTAGCAATCCGAAC
Organism: Phoenicopterus ruber ruber; assembly: GCA_009819775.1. Classification (NCBI taxonomy): domain Eukaryota; kingdom Metazoa; phylum Chordata; class Aves; order Phoenicopteriformes; family Phoenicopteridae; genus Phoenicopterus; species Phoenicopterus ruber. The sequence goes on from CM020216.1 coordinate 98,535,609, forward strand.
TCCCACGTGAATTTGGGGAAACAAGCCAGGAAGGCCACTAAGGAGCTAGGAGCACCAAGGGCCACAGGTTCTTCACTTATCAGTCAGAGATTCACATGAATTGCCCCAGAGTCATGATTCTTGGCCTTTGCTTTTCCAAGAGGAATTCTTAATCTGTCAGGGCTTGATTCCATACTCAAAAGTGAATGCATTGAAAATCCTGTGCAAAGAAACTGTCTACACAGGTCCTGACATCAGCTAGAGGAAGAGGTAGGCTAGGAGAAATGTTATTTTAGCAGAGTTGACTTAAGATCTAGCTTCCGTATTGAGGAGAAGGGAAAAAAAATCCCAGCATAGGGCACAAAGGAGTTTTAGGCAATGTAAGGCAGAAGAAAACAGCACATCATCAGGAGCGTGTTATTGCAGATGGGAAAATACAAAGGGAACGTTATCACTAGTCCCACAGACATGGGCACCTAAAGATGTTCATGCACTCATCCAATGCCACTATGCCCCAGACAATGATTTGGTCAGGCTGGGGCTTGGGGGTCAACTGTTGCACCATCAGTGTGGCAGCGTTGCTTGTGCAGGAATAGCAAGGCGTTTATAGCATGGCAGTAGAAAGGGGAAGTCAGAGGGATTTCTGTAGGATCTGTAGCCAGAGGAAGGCACTGCCTGGAATTCCTGGAGGGAGGCTTGGGAGCAGGTCTCAGAGCCATCACAGTCTCTGTTATCACCTTGTAGCTACCAACACGCTCTTCAGAGCTACCCTCAGTCCCACAAGGTGTAGAGATCTTGTTTCCATTTTGACAGACCCTACACATACATAAAGGGTAGAAGGACTTCTCTGCCTAGAGTAGTTTGGTAGACACAAGAAAAATCATTTTTAAGCAACCATCAAATAGAAGTCAATGTTTGATGTCCTTTCTGGTCCACAAAGAGCACAAGACTTATTTTAAAATGATTTGCATGTAAGCTGTCTGTTCCTTCTCCTAAACAGTGCATTGTTGATGAGGGTTACCGATAGCCTTGCTTAGTCCCATCTCAGAGTTTTTAGTTCCTCAGTCAGTGCAATGTCTATCTACACCCATCTATAGGCAACCTTTCACGTGATTTGGGAATGCTCAGCACTTTTTCAAATCAAGTCCTTCCTTTTCTCAGGACTTCTTCCAACCACACAACAGACTTGATCGTCACACCGCTGAGAGTCCCATGCCAGCGGTAAATTTCCAGCTCAGTTCCTCACAACATGCCTGAACTAAAACCCGCAGTACAGTCTTCCAAAAATGGCACCATCCCAGCTTTACTTTGAGGCATACTTAATTCTCTTAAAGCCCAGGGCATTTCAGCAATGTTGGACTGGAAAATCAATGCAGTTTTACACTGCATTGAAGGTCATGTCTGAAGGTCTTTTATGTTAAGCAGTCATAGGCCTGTGTTTCCACAAGTGACTAGTGATTTTGGAGGTTTCAGTTTTACAGGTGCTTAATCTAAAAGGCTGTAAAGAATTCATTTTCTCTGAAACTACTGGGGATCTACCTTAGAAATCGACTCTTATAGAAAGAAGAAAATGTTGGGTTTTTTTTTAAAAAAAAAGAAAAAAAAAAGAGGCAAATAAAAAGATGAAAGGGGAACGAAAACTTTGGGGCACTATCTCATTGCTTTCCCTACAGTAATTGTTTTTCCCATTTTTTAAAACAAATCAATTTTTGATGAATGCATCAAATCTCTCTTTTCCTTTCTCTGTCTCTCTTGGAATATGCTATTTGAACAGTTACTTCAGACACATGTATTTTAAACTATTTACTTTAAATTGTGATTTGCATACTGCCAAGTATTCAAATGTAGTTGTAATTATGGTGGTTGGGAGTGACAAACACCAGGAGACCATCTATCAAGCTAATTTATCTCCCTATCTGTATCAGTACCAATCCACTCACTGTTCTTCTTTTACAGTATCAGAGATAATATGGTATTTACAGTGCTATATATTTGCCAGATGCATGTTAATTAAGGGAGAGGAGATTTAAATGTGGCTTTGGCTGGTTTCTTCATTCAGCTGTCTTGAGAAATACGCAAAAGTAATTTCCATTAACTGCTGTGCTATTTACTGGTAAGGACAGAAACGGTCATTAGTGACTCCCTGCTGCTGAATGCAGCCCTCCACTTGTTCATCATAATTCTTGGGGAAGGTTTGCTTTAAAATAGGAAAAGAATGCTAAAAGGAACTTTATGGATCATTGTTCCAAACCTGCTGCCTTGTTGCAAATGCCAGCGTAGACTGACATTTATTTTTAAGCTTAGGATGCGAGTTTTAACAGCTGAAGCAAAATCCATACGGGAGCAAAAGGAACACATTTTCTATCAGAAACTTCAGGAAAAGGGGAAAAGAGCAGTCAAGAGTCCAAGTAACCTGGCATTCTCTTAAAAACCTAGGCCTGGATTTTCAACATCTTAAACCAGGAAAAGTTTCTGGACGATTTCTTTTACACCATTCCTTCTTTGTGCCAGTGCGACGTGCAGAGCTGTCTGGAACAGGATAGGGGTGGTGTCCCTCCCCAGTTAAACACGGGGAGGGGACTTGCTGCTTACTCATGCCCTGTGCCATCCTATGCTGTTTTGAAAAGCTTGGGTAAAGAGACCTGATGCACTCGTTAAAGTAGCTGTCGGCACCTTAGCCTCCCTAGGGCTGAATTTATTTAACAAATCATTTTACGACGTACTGACCTTGCTTGGTAGGCCTTCCTGGGTCATATTTTCACATAGATGAACTATTCTTGAACAGTTTCTCCATTCTGTAGGACAAGAATAGGCTTTTCTTTAGCAGCAGATGAGTACTGTACATGTTCTTCTCCCACCTCGCTATTCCATAACCAGTATATTTACTGCACAACCAGTATATTTATTGTGGAAGTTGGGAGAAAATGTCACTTCGCATTATTTTTATAGTTCCAATATTTTTCTCTCACAGTATCTCAAGGTTGTAGCAGAATACACAGTCTTGTTCCCCATCAAGATTGTGATAAAAAAGCAATAAGTTGCATTTCTTCTTTTTCTATAGTATTTTTTACTTTCCCCACAGCATTCTGGCTGTTCAGGAACGTGACAAACCCTATCTTGCTGGGAAGTAACTAGAGGATGCTTTTTTGTGGGAATTCAGCTGTACTTAAGACATATGATGTGAATACACCCGAGGCAGCAGTTTTCAAATATAGTTATTAATGGGCTCCAAACCATCAATAAATCGATCCATGGAAATGAGCGGTATGGTATAAAACCAATACAAGCCGTTTCCATGAATCACTGCACTTTTGGCAAATTCATATGCTTAATCACTAGTGAGGGCTGCCTCTTTTAGGCAGACTGTCTTGCAAAGGTACCAAATGATCTTTCCTTCCATGCAAAATTCCCTGTTCGTGTTCTAAATAGACTCTCCTCTCCGAAAGAGCATATGAAATATTCCTTTAAATATACAGACACCTAAAACCAACCCATAAATTGATGCTAACATGCATATCAAAGTTTTTCTGTGGAACTGTATAATGCCAGAAGCACTTTTCTTTTTCATAAAAATCTTAATGAAGCTTAAAACAGCAACTTCTAACATCTTTACTTAGAGAGACAGCACCTTGTAGGTTTTTTTAATAAATATGCTCACTGATTTCTTTAATTACATGCGAAAAAGTGTATAGGTTTAATACACATCAAATGAATAAAGTGATATCATCTAGGCAAATGACGTTCTAGCGCATGGGGAAGATCTGTTAAGATAGGAATGAGGCCCCGTGCTGACTCCATGAACTCTGACTGCTCTGAGAGGAGCAATGAGATTCATGACTTACAAGTGAGCTGTGCTCTCCACCAAGAAACTTCCTCACATTCCAAGAACTATCTATTCTCTTCAGGAATTTTTGGGTTTTCTTTCTAATTTGGGGAAATTTTAATAATTTTTCAGCATTTTAGATTAGGAAGTACTGGTCAAGTATGGGTTACAGCCAACAAAAAATTAGAGGAAAATTCCATCTTACACCCTCACGATTGTGACCAGCGGGGAGACTTGTGGTTTGCAATATTAAAGGAAATATATAGTCTTTGCAAATATAGGGTCTTAGTTATTTCCTTTCTTCAAGGAATGATAATGCAGTAAATCATACACCTATGAAGTTTTATTAAATATTTATCATAAAGATTTACCAGCCTTATTAGTTTCACCTCTGGCAGCAGTGGAGCTTTCACAAAATGGAATGTGATTTCTATTTTCCACTTCTCAGCCTTTGACTACGTCGCATTAAGACAATACAACGATTTATTTTTCCAGATGTGTTTTTCTTTCTTTGAGCATAATTTTCTTCCTGGTTTTGTTTAATTTTACACTTGACTGAGGTGTATAAACTGAAGGAGCTGAGGTAGTTTTGGGAAAATACATATGTGGGTTACAAAATGCTTGAATCATCATTTTGAAAAAAAAAAACAGTTGCAGCGATAAGATAATTATCTGGAGTCTGAATAAAATTTATTTTAAAAACCCTATGATTCATAGCAGTGGCACGGCAGTGGTGGAAGAAGCACTTCTCCCAGCTTAGATGAAGTGAGGGACTCTGGAGATATGTGCTCCGTTTCTAACTTGACCTCAGGCTTTCTGACTCATGCAACACAGAGGTGACAAGACAAGGGCTTAGGGAGGAAATTAGGAGTGCAAACATTGTCTGGGTTAAAGTAGACTCTTTATTTGCTTGTCAACTACCCTAGTTTCCTAAGTGTTGTCACTTTATATAATCACACTCTGTTGTGGTTGTCTCCTCCACAGGAACCTCCTGTGGGTTCTCTTACTAACTTTTGAATGAACCAACCAGTAGCAATCAAAGTTGACAGAAATGTAGACAACTTGGAAAAAAAGTTTGTGCAAGCTTCATGTACACAAACAGCCATCTAGAAAAGAAAGCCCCAAGGGAAAAAATACAGAATCACAGAATGGTTGAGGTTGGAAGGACCCTCTGGAGGTCATCTAGTCCAAGACCGCTGCTCAAGCAGGGCCACCCAGAGCTAGTTGCCCAGGACTGTGTCCAGGTAGCTTTTAAATATCTCCAAGGATGGAGACTCCACAGCTTCTTTGGGCACCCTGTTCCAGTGCCCAACCACCCTCACATGAAAAAAGTGTTTTCTGATGTTCAGGAGGATTTTCATGTGTTTCAAGTTATGCCCATTGCCTTTTGTCATGGAACAAGGCAAGGAGACCTTGAGGACAGTTGGGACTTCACCCTCCATTCAGCAGTGAGAATTCAAATGAGAAAAAGAGCTCCTAAAAATGCCTCAAGTTGCAACTATGCTAAATATGAAGTGAGAGTACTGAGTCAGAACTGGAGTTTGGATTGCCTTTATTACGCAGATAGTCAGTTTGTTATTTTAGGTCAATATTCTAAGTATGTACTACTCTATGCAATGGGAGACCTGCTTTCTGCCTTGATCTGTCCATCTTCCTCAAGCAGCCTAACAAGATTTCAGGCTTTTTTCAAGGCAGCAGTGCAAGTTTGCTGGGCACTTCTGGCATTTTTTAAATGAAATCAGCACAGAATTATTAACTAAAGCCATTCTTGAGGTTAATAACCTGAAAGATGGTCCCAGCCCTTGCAAGTTGTGCTCCCCACAACATTGCGGCTGACTGCTTTTGTTTGCTACAAATAACTGTTCCGCAATGATGCCTCCCAGTTAAGCATGCGCTGCCTCTGGGCTCGTCAGCTCCGTGACTGTGTCTTCCATTGACTTGCTATAGCATTGACCACAGGACTGGCTTGCGTTGGAGCACAGGCAGGTTGCAGGACAAGCCTGCTGAGTTTCAGCCAACCCATTTGCAACTGGAAGGCCTGTGGCCTGCATCCCTCCTGTGCACGGGTCACTGCCTGAGGAATGTCTCTTCTTTCCTGACCTGAGACTACTGCATGTTCTCCAAACCAATGTGGTATTCCCGTGTCTGCTTAGGTATCAACTCCATCCCGAGGCAGCAATACGGGATGGAAGATTTAGACTAGCACTAGGTAGCTGATATCCATATGCACCTTCACTCCTGTCTTGCTATTGTCGTGGTATTGACTTCTTCTGTGGTGGCCATAGGTTTGAAGCTTGATTTCAGATTGCATAAAAAAATATTTTGCGATATTTTGAATTCTTCATAGAGTTTGTTATCCCACTATTTATAAAATCCTATTCCTGATTAATACATTCGTTTGTAAAACACCTGGAAAATAGCACTAAAAGGTGTAAATAACTCTAATTCTGCAAAATAAAACAATGATTCTCTGACTAAGAAGGTCTGTCTTCACTAAGACCTTACGCTATTGCCTGTACATTGAAGTAGCTATAAACATCCCCTCTCTTTCTATGTCACCCATCCTTCTGAAAGTCAGAAGAAGGGAGCATGGCATGGATGTGCAGGAGGGGAGGAGCAGCCCTGGTTGTGTCCATGGCCCCAGAAAGCATTCAGGTAAACGTACTAATGAGGAGCTGGCAGAAGCCGTAAAAGCTTCCCTTGCAATGACCTTGCTCACCTCCTGGCCTTGATTTGTACTTCCTACTGCCCGGCCCTGTGCCACCTCCTTGGGCCTCGTACTTGCCGAAGCAGGAACATCCCTACCCCAACTTCAGGAATTACCCACTGACTCCCAAGCCTACGCCAAAGACCACCAGCCCATATCAAACCAACTCAGGGTCACAGGCCTTGAGCTGCTTTATTGCCAAAAGCAAAAAAAGAAAAAAAGAAGAAAAAAAAGCAGTTTGCTGCTGTACAAAGACATTACAGGGCGTGTGGGATATCTTGCTCAGCACTAGCTCAGGTATTGGTTGAGGGATCAGCTCTTTTTAATACAGGAGGGCATATTAAGTTTCCCTTGTACTATTAAAATCTGTATCTTCGCTAATTCATTTACCCACACGTTCAGAAAACAAATTCACTTAGTAGGGTAATTCTCCTTCCCTAAGCCTTGAATTTCACTTCCTTACCTTCTACTACCTATGGCTTTTCTTTCAGTCGGGAAGTAACTGTTTCTGACAGCTCATTAATTGGTCTCCTTTATTGCAGTTAGGAATAAGAAATGTCCCATTTACTTTCAGCTTGTGCTGCTCTTGTGGTATTTACTTGTGAACTCTCTCTTTGAGCTTTTCATGCCTTTCTAGCTAAAACCTCAATTCCTTTAATGTTTTGGATTTTCTGTCATGTCCAGACTGCACACCATCCACAAATTAAAGGCTTGTATTACATTACTTCTTTTGCTTGGTAAATTCTATTTGCTTTAATCATAGCTTAATTCTGTGCCTCCTTTTTTCAAGATCTGTTCTCTTATCCAAGATACAGGTACTCAGATTGCAAGCCTGGCTCTTCAGTCTTATATCAGTGAAAAAGTCCTCTATGTTTTTCTCTCCTTTATGTAATCTCTGCTAAAATGCATCTCTCTATATATGTATTCTTACATTTTCAGATGGAACACAATACTCCTCAGATTTCTGCAATACAGTTTCATAGCCAGCCTCCTCTGTCTGGGATATCTGAAAACTATGAAAAAAATTTGCTGCTTCAGAATCTGCTATTATCAGAAATAGAGCTACCTTCACCTGCCTTCCTCCTTACAGCCCCTACTTACAGATACAGAGTGAAGTGCTGCTCTTCAGAGTTTCCCTACTGGTGGGCATTTTTTTAAATCTCCTTTATCTCTGGCACCACATGCTGCCCATCAATCACTCTTAGCCAAGGATTTTAACAAAGACATGTTTCTTACCGCATCCAAGTTCCAACAGACCAGCACAGTATATTACAAGTTTCTGCATAAAACAATAACCCGTTGACCAATTCATGCCAGAAGCTTCTAAGGCTCCCTACAAGCTCTGTAATAGCAGAGCTGCTGCATTTTTATTACTTTTTTTTTTTTCTGAAACTATTCTGAATTGGTCTCTATGCTGTTTGGTGGTGGTGGTGTTTTTAAAGTGGTACAAGAGCTTCACCTCAAACACTACTCTTTCCATTGATACCATTAATACATTTCCTATGGGAAATGGAAAGGCATGGGAACTTCACAGAAAAATTTTGTCTTAAGAAAACCTTCAAATCAATTTTTCATAATTGCTTCCTCGTGACTTCCCCGCCTGCCCCCCCCCCCCCCCCCCCCCGTAACAGCTTTCATATTCAGAAACTCCGCAAAGGGTTCTTCCAGATAAGAAGTTGTCACTCTATGCAACCTAAGTCTGACGTGTTGCACGTTCTCAGGAGCTTTGATGTTTTCCCACCACTGACTTTCCCAAAGAAAGGAGATAGCTGACATCTCTTGTTGGTTACCCCACGCAGAGCAAGGGAAAAGAATGCCCCTACCATTTGCTGAGCAAGGACTAAAGGCAAGCTAGAATAGCAATTAAATTTTCAAAGTTTTATCAAATTCAGTAGGTGAAATGCTGATTATGGTTTCTCTTTATCGGCAGTGATTTTGAAGGTGTGTTGAGCTTCCTGCTGCTTACCATCTCTGAATCTGGGTGTCAAAACCTCACAGGGCAGACTCAGGACCCTCCGGAGCCCTGGGACAATCTGTGGTGGGAGGGGTAGGAGCCATTCCATCCTATCCAGAAGTCTGCACAAGTGCACTGCGCAAACGTGCATTCACTCGCTCATGAGTAACCTTCACCTTTAGACCCCTCTTTGCCCGAGAAGGAGGGAACTGCCCCTCGCTAACCCCCACATTGTAGCGATGCCTCCCTGTCAGGGGTTGCTACAGCCAGTAATCTGCAGGTGGAAAAGTTCATAGGGGCGGGCTCTACCTCACCAGAAGGAAAATGCATTTAAACTGTTTACATTAAGCCAGCTGATCTTGCCTGAATCAAATCAGGGAGTGCTCACCCCCGCTGCTGGTGGCTGCTGGAAGAAGTCTGGGACATGGTGGGAAGCCTGTATTTGCATGAGTGAGACTCTTGGAAGCGCTCCTAAATGATGCAGGACAGTCCCTGCCTCAAAGGCCACTGGACTTTCGATTCATCTGCCTGAGGCATGTTTGTGCTGAGGAGTCACGGGTGAAAAGAATTGGTATTGAGTGCCAGCAAAAACCTTCTGAAGAAGGTCAAACTGGTGGATAAAGGTTTTTGTGGAACGGGGCTCAGGATGGAAAGACTCTTGAAATATTGATGGAATTTGATATGTCAGGTGGAAAACAAAAATGATTTTCATTCTTGGTTGAAGCAAAAATACGGAAGATTCAAATTATTCACAGAAAGAATCTGCTCCTTCCTTGTTGACATAATCAAATAATACAAACAAATACATACCGTAATTCAATCCATTTAGCAAATTCCCCGCTCAGCACTCAATATTTAACAATTTCAAAAAACAAATATAATTTCTTATTATTAAAATCAACGTACCTTGAGTATGTGCCTCCCTTTTCCATACTAAAGGACGATGCCTTGTCTGTTCTTGTTATCACATACCAGAAATAGTAACACACCTTCTATATGTCAGTTTAAAAATAAAAAGACATGTTTTTCCTGACAACCTTTACATGAGACTTGATTTAAACTTTTTAGGTCAATTCCAGAAATCTGATGCTTCATGCATTATTTTCTGAAAGGAGAAATTCATTATGGTAACATAGATTATCAAATCTGTCAGATCATGCATGAATTTAAATATAAGAGTGGGAGTAAATTAGATTATGGGTCAGATTTCTAAGCATAAGGGTAAACTACACTTAATTCAGCAAAATTTGACTCTGACGAATTCACAGATAGCTATCTCTTTTCAAATATAGTCAGAAGTGACTGTCCATGCAGTGGACACAATGTAAGTGTGCAACCATTAAGTAATATGTATGTATCATTGAGATATTTTTATTCTGTTTCGTGTTTTCACTTCACTTGTCCTGGTAAGTAACATTTTCCTTCATGCTGTGGTTCAATTATTTTGAAAGCAGGATGTGAAATCTAGTGCGAAAAGAATCTGTCATCAGAGCTAGGAATAATTTGTTCTCTTGTAAAGGACTTTATAAGTTTTCTATTTTTTCCTAATATTCTGTTTATTAATTGGATTTAGATCATGAAATACTAAAAAGGTACAATGATGTAAAATATTAAGGTGCTGTCAGATTCTTTAACACAACAGAGTAATAAGAATTTACATTTATCTTAAAATATACTTCTGGATGTGGGAGTATAAAATGATATTGCAATTGATTCTCATTTTGTGAAATTGCTCATTGGTCCAAGGTTGTCAAGGACAATGAGGATTGTGCCTAAATCTGTGATTAGGAAGCAGGAGGAAAATGACAGAGAGAAAATATGAGTTGACAGAAAAACATCAGAAGAACTGATGATGGAAGGACTGAAGATGCATGAAATGGGAAGTGGCATCATTAAGCCAAAAGAAGCATTTTAAGTTGAGTACGTGTGTTAAGAAATTACTAGAGACAATTAACGATGATCTTTTCTAAATTCTCCTGGTGTAAAACCACACTGACATCACTGCAAGCAAGTTCAAAGTCTGATCTGCTATAAGTCAGTAGCCCCTTCCTAATAGAGTAAACAGTGAGCCAAACACATACCTCAGTAAAGAGAGAGCAAAATGCAGTCAACTATGGACCTGATCCTAGTCTGGCCATAAGAAATTCTTGGCACAGAAGTTAAAAAAACAGAAGGTAGAAACAAAAGGAAAAATAGCCTTCTTCACAGGAAACCCTACAGACATCCATGGAAAGTAGAGACCCTTGCACCAAGGAGGAGAGTAAGAAGTGACAGGAAAAATGAAGGCAACTTGAAGGAGAGAACAAAGAATGAGAATATAATGACTTAGCAAAATCTTCTTTTCCCTTTTGGGCACAGTCATAAGGGCAAAGCTCCAGCTGCCCCCAAAATAGGTAAAATAAACACATATACTCCAACTTTTTCCCTTATTTCCATAAAGCATTAGTATTCTATAACTATATTGTTCTCATGGGTACCCCATTTTTTCTCCTTACATTACTTTTTTGTGCCATCCTTTCTTTTCTCCTTCCAGTTCTCGCATCTCTTAGGCTATTTTTGTTTCCTTTTTCTCTAGTTTATAATGACCCTTCCCCTTCCCCCCCTTTTTATTATTTCCAGACTGGCTTATTGCTACACACCTAGTTTGCATCTCCTCTCTTTTTCTTTGGCCCCTCCTGCTAGCACAAAAAAAACCCCACAAAGCAGCAAGCGGAAATACTTCTTTTCTTACTTCCACCATCGCTTCACCGCCCCCTCTTGGCTCTGAATGCATTAATAAGCCTTACTGGCACTAACCAGCATCACATGGGGCCTCAACCCACACCACTGCCCATGGACATAGAGACTTTTTTAAGCTGAGTCCAGTGCCCTCAATCTCTTTTTTTGGCTATGCTGTAGGAGCGCTGGTCTTGAGCTCAGCCGTAGATGGTTCTGATCTGGAGTCTGATTTTCCAGCTTAATCTCAGACCTGCTCTGTCACGATGGACTTGCCCAGCAGTCACTGGACTCGATCTCATCCCTGACTTGCAGGTTGATTTCACAGCAAATTTGTCTGATGATGTGGACTCTTGCTTGAACCTGACCACGATTTCTAGGCTTGTTCTGTTCACCTCACTTGGGTGTTGTGGGATGAGTGCTGCAATGTTGGAAGCGGTTATCCCCCTTGGTTCCTTGTTCCCTGTACTTGAGGGAGCTGCTGGTCTCTGCTGCTCCTTGATGCCTGGTCTGTTGAGTTCTAGGATATTTCTTACTGTCATGGTTGTCGTGGTTTAACCCCAAATTGTAACCCAATACCAGGCAGCCGCTTGCTCACCTCCCCCCCCCCCCCCCGCCACTGGGGTGGGAAGGAGAATCGGAGAGAAAGGAAAACTCGCACGTTGAGATAAAAACAGTTCACCAGGACAGCAAAGGAAAAATATAAAAATATATTAATAATGATAATAATGATAATATATAAGGATAATAGAATATATAAAACAAACGATGCACAATATCTCACCACCCGATGACTGACATAGCCTGTCCCGAGCAGCAGGCAGGGTACAGGGGTATCCCCCCCCAGCTATCCCAGAACAGCAAGTTCCAGAGAGAGCAGGTGAGGGAACAAACAAACAAAAAACAAAAAGGAAAGAACAGGGAAACCAAAAGCAACCCAAAGGGAAGCTTAAGGATTAAGGCAAGTTAAGGGTCTAAAAGACCTAGTGGCCCACTGACTGACCCTCACTTATATCGGGCATGACGTCTATGGTATGGAATACTCTCTTTGGCCAGCCTGGATCAACTATTCTGGCTCTACCCCTCCCAAGTTTTGCACCTGCACATTAGCAAAACCTGGGAAACTGCAAAATGTCCTTGGTCGTTCAGCAGCAACCAGCAACATCAGTGTGCTATCACTGTTCTTCTCACACTAAAGCCAAAACACAGGAGCTGCTGAAGACAAAACTAGCTCCGTCCTGGCCTAAACCAGGACAATGGTTTAACCCCAGTCAGCAACTAAACACCACCCAGCCGCTCACTCACTCCCCCCTGGTGGGATGGAGGAGAGAATCGGAAGGGTAAAAGTGAGAAAACTCGTGGGTTGAGATAAAGACAGTTTAATAGGGAAAGCAAAAGCTGCGCACGCAAGCAAAGCAAAACAAGGAATTCACTCACTCCTTCCCATGGGCAGGCAGGTGTTCGGCCACCTCCAGCAAAGCAGGGCTCCATGATGTGTAACGGTTACTTGGGAAGACAAACGCCATCACTCCAAATGTCCCCCCTTCCTTCTTCTTCCCCCAGCTTTATATGCTGAGCATGATGCCATATGGTGTGGAACATCCCTTTGGTCAGTTGGGGTCAACTGTCCCAGCTGTGTCCCCTCCCAACTCCTTGTGCACCCCCAGCCTCCTCACTGGTGGGGTGGGGTGAGGAGCAGAAAAGGCCTTGACTCTGTGTGAGCCCTGCTCAGCAGTAACGAAAACATCCCTGTGTTATCAACACTGTTTTCAGCACAAATCCAAAACAGAGCCCCATACCAGCTACTGTGAAGAAAATTAACACTGTCCCAGCCAAAACCAGCATACTTATACTCTACAAAATCTAGCTTTATCCTAGACATTAAGGAATTGCTTCCATTAAAAAAAAAAAAAAACAAAAAAACCAAAAAAACCTTCTTCTCTTCTGACTAATTAATATCCTTGGGATGCCAAAAACTAAAAAGCTCACCAGAATTAAAAAAAACCCACCAACAACTGCTTCCTTTAAGAAAATCCTGCTGATATAGTTTTTTACATGCACAGTAGAGAAAGCTTGTGTACCTGTGAGTGGGGCAGGAGCCTGCTACATTTTGCTGTTCTATTTTATTGGCTTGATCCTGCCAATGGTGTCCTGTAGCACTTGCCATGAGCTACTGTACATGTCTTTCAAAGTCAAGCAATCCTATTCTTATTGTCCACAACATATTTGCTATAAGTACTTGAGATGAGTTGTAATCTCTGACCCACTGTATATGATGGGAAAGACAGACTTGACAAATGAAGAGCGAGCTTTGACTTTTTTCTGACAAATGAAGAACACGAACTGACAGCCAAATGAGAAATCCATTCTAGTCTCCTTTTAAAATGGATGAACCTGTCAGTAATCTTCTTGGTCAGATAAGAATTACCAATAAGTCTGAACAGGTAGCCTACCAAAGTTTAATAAATAAACTAATAGTATGGGGGAAGAGCTAGTGGCATTCTGATGCATGGGAAAGAGCTCGTAGAGGTCAGCCTTGTAGGTATGGTGCCAGGTCCCAAAATAAGAAGCATGCTCACTTTTTAAAATGGAATTGTAATTTCAGAAATCATTGAAGTGGAATGTCATTTTGAGAACTTGTTGATTGTTTTCTGGAAGAAGTACGTTCAGTGGCGGGAGACAAGTCACTTTGCATAGCTTTTGGCAGGTTTGTGACATAGCTGTTGAAACGTAGAAAGTGAACAAAACTGGAGTAACACGGCTTTCGCAAAAGTTCATCAGTGCCGGCCCGTGTGACATCTTTGGAAGGACTTGGGGAATAGGCTGATATTGTTACTCAATGGTACAAAGCAATAAAACGGGGGGAAAAAAAAGTGCTCATCAGTGTCATCTAGAGATACGTATTTACCAATTTATCCCAGAAAGGACTGTTCATGACTTAAGTGGCTGCAGTATAAATGAATGTTGATAAAGTTAGTCATGATATCCCTCCGCAAGACCCCTTACAAGCCAAGGTATCACAAGTCATCCTTAATCCTTGGAGTGCTTTTGACAGGAAGCAGACACTTAAATACAGCTGTGACTCTGGACTAGTGATCACAATAAGCATTTCCTCTCACACAGGGTAGAAACTTTCCTATTAACAGGGAACTTAAGATAACAGCTACTTCTCTGCTGAAGGAGAAGGGATTTCCCGCCGTAACTCCATCATTTGTCTGCCCGGTTTCCAGCTCAGTTGCTCTGCCTCAGCCTGGAACAAAAGATTTGCTCACAAGTGCACATTATTAGCCTGGTTTATGTTAATTCAAGTTGGTATGTAAAATTGTTTCCAGATCTATCACAATGCTAATAATTTGAGAGGGAAAATATGATAATGCATGTCATATTTCTATTAATATGTAGTTAGGTATTTAAAATTCCTGTCAGTTGCATTAAACTGCAATCAAATAGCAAACACAACTCATTCAACATCACACAGTATTAGGAATGTTTAGCATTTTAAACACATGTAGGCTAGTATAATACAAACATTTTAAAAGAAGCCTTTGAAAATAATTGGCAAAATGCATAAAGATATTAACAAAACTATTGATAATACATAAGATCATAGGACTGTTCGGGTCGGTCATCTAGTCTGAAGTGTTTCACTTCACTGTTATTTGACATTTTTTCAATTCAAAAGGCTGTTTTATCCTTTATCTCCCGGTCACATTTTTGGAATTCTAACATCATACGCTTGCAAAATACCTTCTTTCACAAATGTAGTAAATTATACTATTATAAACCATGGAATATATGTTTCTACCGTGTTTGTACAATAGAAAATAAAGTTGCATGGCTACACCCCTTTCCCTGCAATAGGTAAAAAAGGCATAGTGTGAAGTAATCAGCATATCTGTGACCTCTGGGGACTTCCCAAACATCTTTAAGTTCTATTTATTGCTTGGACATCCATATTAAATTTGAGAGTGTATATTAAATGGAAGTTTTGACATGCTCTGTGAAAAGTTCCCAAGAATGTCCATAACCTGGGAAGTGGCGAGTGGACTCCATCACACCTGGGCATGACTCGTGGACTTTACCATTTTCAGGTGAAGCGGACAAAGCCTAGGCAAGAGAGACAGTCAGAGGATCTCAAATGGATTGAAACAATAAATATATTTAAATTTCCATGAGATAATGTTATTAGAAAAATCTGCTTATTGGCCTGAAATTAACTTTCTAACTTACACTAATAAAACCAGCATCTGCGTGTATCACTAGCAAGGACAGAGAGGCTAGCATCACGCCTCTTTCAGACATATCACTAACATGCACCATTCAATCGATGCTTGGTGATTCAGAGAGGATTTCTTAATTACATCCCTACGCAGGTAAAGGCAGAGGAGAGGAGAGGAGAGGAGAGGAGAGGAGAGGAGAGGAGAGGAGAGGAGAGGAGAGGAGAGGAGAGGAGAGGAGAGGAGAGGAGAGGAGAGGAGAGGGAAGATTTCAGTTGGAGGGGATCTACAATGATCCTCTAGTCCAACTGCCTGACCAATTCAGGGCTGACCAAAAGTTAAAGTATGTTGTTAAGGGCATTGACCAAAAGCCTCTTAAACACTGACAGGCTTGGGGCATCGACCACCTCTCTAGGAAGCCTGTTCCAGTGTTTGACCACCCTCTCGGTAAAGAAATGCTTCCTCATATCTAGTCTGAACCTCCCCTGACACAACTTTGAACCATTCCCACATGTCCTGTCCCTGCATACCAGGGAGAAGAGCTCAGCACCTCCCTCTCCATGTCCCCTCCTCAGGAAGCTGTAGAGGGCAATGAGGTCACCCCTCAGCCTCCTTCTCTCCAGACTAGACAAATGCAAAGCCCTCAGCCCCTCCTCATAGGACATTCCTTCCAGCCCTTTCACCAGGTGTGTTGTCCTCCTCTGGACACATTTGAGTACCTTCACATCCTTCTTAAATCGTGGGGCCCAGAACTGCACACAGTACTCAAGGTGAGGCCTCACCAAAGGTTCACCTCATGTTGGCTACAGCGTGGCTTTGGGGGAACGGTACTAAGCAGCCGTGGAGACCTGCAGACATCTCCGCCAGGTTGAGAGGGAAGCAAGTTGCTCTTTGGCTGGGTCTACCCTGCAGCAGAAATTTTAAAGAGATACTACTGGCAGGCAAGTGTTCATGGTGACCTGGTCCATACCTTTCAGCAGTATAAGGACATTGAATGCATTACCCAAACTGAAGTTTTTATCTCTCTGCCTCAAAGATTACTTTGCTGCACTGTCAGCGTACATGATTTGTGTGTTTCATAATGAACCAAACACAAAGTATGTCTTCCTCTGGACTGTCTGAACGAAAACCAGAGGAAAGCTTCCCAGCATTAACTGTTTGCAGCTACAGTGACACCCTGAAGCAATGTAATGACCGGTGAGGAATGATTTTGTTTATGTCAGTTTAGATGCTTTGTCTTGTTCTCTCAATAACATTTCTGACTACCTTCGGGTTTTGATCAATTTAGACAATTATCTATAATGTATGTATACTGTCTTCTGGCAAAAGGATTTCTACAGGAGCTCTTTACATAATAAAAATCTCTGATTTTAACCCTTGTCAAGGCTGCCATCCATTTAAATGTACATTCAAGCTGTAAAACTGTCTTCCAGCATGCAAATGACTTGAGTGCCAAGTTATGCTTGTAAATCAGACATCAAATATGCAGATCCTGTGACATGGCAACCGAAACGTACATTTTAAAAAGATATGCTGGCATTTAAGCATTTTGTGTTTAGGTGTTCCCGAATACCACCAGTGTGTGTGCTTTTCATAATCCAACTATAAATCCACTCATCAAACTTTTTTTTTCTGGAGAAGTGGACTTAAAAATAATAGGTCTGTGCAAATTTGGCAAAGTCAATAGGGTCACAGAGTTATAATTGACAGTAAAAACTGCCCTGATATTACTGGGCGTAGAGTGGCTCAGGGCAGTGGTAATGGTCAGAGCCTCGCACTGTGTACTGGATGGACCCGTGTTTTACAGTAAATTGGCACTTCTGCAACAGTGCACAATGATTCATAAATATTAGAAGCCAATGAGAGTTCATGTAAATACATGTTAACTGAGATGCAGTTTCTTGAAAATGAACTGAAATTAAAGAAAATATTTAATAACATAATGTATAAAACATTACCACCACTTTAATGTATAAAACATTTCCCCAACTTAGTTATTGCAGAAATCAGGGCTCCAAGCAGCACAGAGTTTATTTCCAATGTCTTTACTCCCCTTTGTGTGGCTGTGAATAATTTTGTATATATTTGATTTCAAGAAAGAGAGACATGATCCAAATCCTGTGAACTCTTGGGGTCAGTCATTAGACTGCTGAACAATTTGGTTCACAGAAGAAACTGGAGAAGAAACGGGCAGAAGCTGACCCTGCAATGAGACAGAAGAGGATCTTCTTCCTCTGACTCCTGTGAGGAGAGAACTACATCCTCTTATTTTATTTTTACTTCATATGAGTGATTTGGAAAGCTCATTATTCCTCCAGTTCCTCTGCTGCAAACCCGTAGGAAGCACCTCTGTCTCTGGAGGAGGGAGAAGAGTTCAAATACAGGATAATGAAATTGTTGTTCAGTTCTGAGAACGTCTTTTTCTATTTAATAACCAATTAATTTAGCAAAGATGTTCCCGTTCCAACCAAGACTTGGGTTCAAAATATTTTACCTGCTCCTCTATTTCAACCGATAGCGACTGGGAAGCCAGAGCACAGAGATAACTGGCGTGTTCCTCAGAGCCCCTGTGGGAGCGCTCCAAAGGTGCCTGCAAGACCAGAGCCACGCTCTAACTGGAGAAGGAGCCTGGGCGCTCCACATCCCCTGCCGTATTACACCAGCGGCACGGTATCAGGCGGTTCGGCCATCGTGACGTCTCCAGCTAGGCTGCCTGCAGTCCCCGGGTGGACAGCTGCTTCATGCACCGTCCTCCCGGCGGGTACCAAGGCTGGTATTTAAGAGCAACCATAACATACCATACCCCGGTACCTCCACAACTCTCATTCCAGATGGCTTCATCTGCTGCCAGGTATCAACAAACGGTTGTAGTTTGAGTAAGTGTCTTTCTCAGCATCAGTTTACATACTGGAGCATATCCTTCTAGTATTTACCATACGCACTCCTGCTTATCTCAGTGTAACAGTGGTGCTGAAGCACAGCTTGTACACCGGTTGCAAGTTGTGGATCCAACAGCTTGGCCTGCATTTGCTCTCATCATTTATGGGACAATGCCAATTCAAAATCGCAAGTCATAAACAGACATGTTTGCTTACAATTGTTAATAGCACTGTAGATAGAAATAAAATACTTTTTAAAAGTTCCTTTATTTCTCTGCACTTAAGTTCTCTGCTTTTTTTTTCTGACATCTTTCAATCTAGAGAATGAAAATGTAAAAAGGTGTCCAAAGTTTTTATATTTATCTGCTTAAAAACAACTTTCACAGGATTTATTTTTAGTTGCAGAGTATTTCTGGGGGTGATAAGTCGGGTAAAAGCTCGCTTCTATAACATCTAAATGTTTGCTGGATTTTGTCAGTTGTTTAAGGCAAATGTGACCCTCTGATAGCCCTCATCATCAAAATGCTGCGAGTGGCTTCTATTTGGATCAAGAACGAACATCATCTGCTGGCGCCGCTCTGTGAGCCACGCTTCTGTATTAAAGGCAAGGCTGGATGTGGCTTTACTACTTTTAATGAAAATAAGTACAGTTCTCAGCCTCCCAGCTTGTTGCCGGTGCTTTTCTCAATGATAGCGAGCGACGCTTAGGTGCCGTTGGTCTGCAGCGTTCGGCTACTAAAACGCCGGGTGCCTTTCAGCACGCCCAAGTTTTGCTTCCCAGCCCCGAACTCCCTTTCCCCGAGGGGTGCCGTGCAAGGGCTGCGCGGAGGAGGGCGGCCCCGCAGCCCAGAGGGCGAGCCCCGGCCCCGCACGGAGATGCCTGGCAGGGACCCCCGCGGCCCTCGGACCCCGCACCGGCACTTCTCCCCGCGCAGCTGCGCGGGTCCCTCTCCGCGGCCGGCGGCCGGCACCGCTCGCCTCGCAGCCGGAGAGCCCCCCCCGGGCCCCCCGCAGCCGCGGGCGCGGCTCCCCGCCGCTGCCGCCCCGCCCCTGCCCCGGAGCGTCCCCGCGCCCCGGCCCGCAGCGGCGGGCGGCGCCCGCGGGCGGCGGCGGGAGCGCGGGCGCGGAGGTGGCCGAGGAGCGGCGGCGGCGGCGTGAACGCGGCTGCAGAGCCCCACCGAGCCGCGGGAGCGGGAGCGCCGCGCCCGCCGCAGCCGCCGGAGCCGGGCGAGGAGCGAGCGCGGCCGCCCGGAGGGGCCGGGGCGAGGCTCGCGGCCGCGGCAGCCCCGCGGGGAGGCAGCCGGGGGCCCCTCGCCGAAAGCGCGACCCCCCCCGCCCCGCCGCCTCCGCCCGCCCCCAGCGAAGAGAAACAAAACAAAACCCCGGCACCGCCACGCTCTCCCTCCTTCTCCTCTTGGCATTTGGTGGCTGTTTTTTTATTTTTTTCCTTTTTTTTTTTTATTTTTTTTCTTGGGGATTCTCCTTTCTCCTGCCAGACTGACTTGCACCTTCTTGATAATTTCTCTTCCCCTCGTTTTTTTATACTCTTCCCCCTGCTTCCAAACCCTGTGTCTGTGTGTTTCAATACTATCACAACCTCTGCTAAAAATAGATCTTTTTATATACCCTTCCTCCTCTCTGACCCCATCCAACACCCCTTGTTAAGGTGAGTTGTGTCTTTTCATCACTTTTTTCCTTGTGTGTTGTTTTTTTTTGGTTTTGGTTTTGGTTTTTTCTTTTCTCCCCTTTAGGGCAGGTTTTAGGGAGGAGGGGATGTGGAGGAGAGAATTTCGTGGGGAGTCAGGCATGTTTGCAAAGCCTTATTTTCCCTTCTGCAGCCTCAGCATCATTCCGGACTGCTCCCTTTTATCCCAAGGATGTAGCTAGCTGATGAAAGTGGGGAACTACTCTTCCTTAGCACTGCATGCTTGGGAGCCACAGCAACATCAGGAAAAAAAAAAGCTTCTCTTTTTTCCTTCGCCCCCCCCCCCCCCCCCCCCCGCCCCCCCATTCCCTCCTCCTTTCTGTGTTTTTTTGGTTTTGGGGTTTTTTTGTGGGGTGGTTTTTGTTTGGTTGGTTTTTTTGGATTTGTTTTTTGTTTGGGTTTTTTTTTTGGGGGGTGTGTGTGCTTGGTTTCTGTTTTTAAGCGATACACAGGGGACTTGGAAAGAATTGCATGTGATGTCGGGGGGAGCGAGTGTGCGTGTGCACGTGTGTCTTGAGTGTGTGTGTGTGCGCGCGCGCGCGTATGTATGTGTGAAGTGCATTTGTATTTTGTGTTTATGGGATGCTGAGTGCTAAAGCTTCCAAACAGCCACTGTACGTAGAGCGAGGAGCACGGCAGAGACTGCTGATGGAGAAATCGGTCAGGGATGCAGGAAAGCTACAGAGCTCTCCACAGAGTTCGGTCCCTTGTGCTCCAGGACATCTTTCCATAGATCATTACTGGCACCTTCAAGGTGATGGCTCTCATTCCTCTCCTGGCTTCTCAGTAGAGGAGTGCCGAGAGGGAAAACTTTAGGGCTAATGTGAATTGATAGCGTTTCTGTTCCTCCAGCAGCCCGAGACAGTGTTTTTCCAGGGATAAGCGGGGAAAATAGCGTTGTGATCCAGAGCAAATGGATCATTTGCTATCACATACTAGTGTTCAGTGAGAAGAAGAGAGATGAAACATTAGTTTATCCAGCAGAAGCATTGCAGCCCGGTTTACTTCCAATTCCAAAGTTGTTTTAGACTGTTTTTCTTTCTTCAGCTCTTCAGCTAACTGTTCCTATTGACGACAGAAATGTGTTTCAACAGTAAAACAGTCTACTATAAATCTGCTAGGGAACGATTTATTATGCAGAGGCAATCAAGTAATTTATCTACCTCATGGATTTTCCCCCAGTCTTTTAGTGTGCTTTCAACTATGTATTTTACCTATGTGTGAAGTGGGGTAATATAGATTTTAGTTGCATTTTAACGAGGAGTTAAGGCGTAACTTGCAGGGTGCCATTTGCAAAGTGTCACTTAATATAAAGCAAAATAACAGCCCCTAGCTCTTTTTCATGGATTTTTCACATCTCCCTTGTTCGTTTCAAAACAAGCAGGTGATTTTGCTTAAGAACTTGGAAGGAAAACTGGCTTCACAGTGATACACAGTTTCAAATATTCGGAGCTGGAAATGATTACACTTGTCTGACTGTGAAACTTGAATTTGTTTAGGAAACCTAGTGGATCCAAAGTACATGAAAGAGCACTTTGTATACGTAGTTTTCTAACAGGTTGAATCATTTTTGCGTCTAAAAGTTTACAAATGAACTAAAAAGGTTGCTATCGCCTGTGCTTGGAGGCCTTCGTGCTGTATGGATACAGGAACATTTATGTTGCCTGTCTAGTTAATGCAATTCAAAAATAACCTATCTTTCCACATGCTGCGTAGATGACGTTCAACAAAAATGAGCGGTCATGGAAGTAGTCTTGTGCTATCAAGAGTCATATCATGGTTTCTTTTTCTTCGTAGCCTAAATTAAAATATTTTACACAAGTTTGCCTCGGGATTTTTTTTTCTGCCGCGGCTGGCCGCTGTTGTGAAAGCAGGAAGCATGCTTTGAGTGAGTTGTGCCGTTCCTGATGCTTGATAGCAGCGAGGGGAGAAACACCTGACGTGCTTTGTACGGCATCCCTGAAGGTATGCAGGAGTGAGGAAAAGAGATGGAAAACCAGGACAGTGCGCTAGCAGTTGAAATAAATAAATAAGGATGATGCATGTCGGCTTGTCAGCTGCTGTTCTGCTGAACCCTGACTACTGACTAAACACATTTTCTTGGTAAGCACTGCGATGTGATACAGTTTTTCTGATTTGATGGAGTTTGCTGTTAAAATCACATGTGGCACAGGAGAGCTCTTGTTCTTGTTCTGTTGATAAAAATCATGCCTCCTCTTTTTAATGCAGAGAAGGCTGAAATATCCACAACTCCTGCTGAAGTCATTAGGAGTTACTTGTGTTCAGCACTCGTCGGGATTTTTTACCCTCAACATGTCAGGATTTAGGATGGTTCCAAAGGGTACAACTGCCAACAGATCTGTAATGTCTCATTTTGTTTAGATTTTACGTTGGGTGCATATAGTATGTTTACAAGTAAATGTTTTCTTTTACCACAGCAACACTAAAATGTGTCAGGAAATGGAAAACTTTTAGCATTGTTTTTCTCATGGGCTTTTAAAGAGAATTCTCTTGGTATCCTTTAGCTGGTTGTGAAAAAGCAGCGTTCACTTCACAAATCTACGTACTATGTTCCTTACAATGGTTGATCAGATGTTGACATTGGTGAAGGAAGAAAAAAATGGATGGAATGTTTGTACAAAAAAAAAAAAAAAAAAGACCAAGTTGTGGTTATTTATCGTAACAACTGAAAGACCAGAGTGCTTTCAGCTGGGTATGAAAATCCTGAAACAAGGTTAACATTGAGTTTGATCTGGTGGTCACTCCCATTGACGTGAATGGCAGCACACCAATGCTTAGGTTATTCTATAATGTACGAACCTAGATTAAAAATCCCTTTAATTTATGCTTTGAGGCTTGGATAAAACCTTAAACCTTGGATTTATTCACCCCTAAAGCCCTTTTTTTTTTTTTCTTCTCTTGAAACAAGCCTTATAAAGCTGTGAACTGCTATAAACAAAGTAATGGAGGGAGAGTTCAGAAGTCACTCTGACTTTGTGGAGCTTATTGCTATAAAAGTAAAGTGGGATTTCTCTCTACTGTTAGCCAACTGAAATGATTTTCTTGTATTATTGCACTTTATTATTCTGCAATATAAAGTCTAAAATACTTAGTCCAAGGAGTTTTTATTCTGTGGATGTGGTGCTTCCACAAATGAAGAAAGTGCCTGTTTTATCTTGTCCTAAACTACAACTACCCATCAGCTTCAGTAGCATTTTGTTGCAGGGCAAAATTTCTGTTACATTTGGACATACTTATTCAGGAAGCTATATTGATCCCGGATTTCCTTAAATTTTTAACAAAGGAAACAAAAACTATCACGGTGTTGGCTGGGATTTTTGGGGATGGGGTGCAGTGGTATTATCTATATCTATGCAGAATGCAATCACAATATACATTAAAAAGCAGTAGCGTAATCCAACTGAAAACAAATGAAGCCATTTTTCTCCATAAATGCCTCTTTCTTTACTAGTGTTAAATGGTACTACGTGTATGTTTCAATCTGAGTGTATATTTGTAATTTTGAAATGTTTAGATGAATTAGGTTACTTTACGCAAAGCTGACTTTTTATTTGTGTTTTGCCTGCTAGAAATATACTTTTTGTAGTAAAATAGATTTTCTTCTGCTGCACTTGCTTGCACGTAGAAGAAAATTAGTGTATTCCTCCTGGGACCATGTGTAGCTCTGAAGAGCCAGGCGCTGAAGAGAGCTACGAGCAGTTACCTTCCCAGTCTTGGTGAATGCGGATGAGTGTCAGGGCTGCCAAGCGGTTGGGCACGGCAGGGAAGGGAAGAGCGTGGCTCTTGGGAGAGCCGAGCATCTGACCGTCTGGTGCTGGAGTGGCTGCGTGCGTCGGGGCTAAAATAGCAAGTCGCCTCCTCACCCTTAGCAGTATTAAACTCCTCTGTCTCGCGGTTTGCGTTCCGTGATCTGCTTGATTTTTCCCTTTGTATTAGAGTGGATCTTAATTACAGTCTGGTCGTGCTAACGCAGCTCTCTGATGACAACTGTTTGTAGGAGGTCAAATGGAAAATAATTGCGGAGAGGAGCCTCCAGCTACAGTGGTTCTTCTTTGTGGTACGTTTTCATTTACACCGGTTTTCCCTGGATTTGCATCCAGCTGTTACACCCTAACTGCCTGTGTAGGCTGGAGGCTGCTTTGTGTGGAGAAAGTGTTTGTAGGAAGGGGAAAAAGAATATTATTGGTAACTTTGGAACAACACAATGTAACAGCTCCGCCAACCCCAACCATATGCAAGAATAGCTATGGCGTTGTAGGCAAAATGTTCAGGATTTGCTTGACGGGAATACAAGATTTCATACTCCATGAGAGGAGACACATTTTTAAACGTAATTCAAAGGAAATGCTCTTTTCAGAATGAGACTCAGCAAGTCCCCGTGACCACTCTTGTCCTGCGGGATCTGTTCAGAGCAGCCCAGTTAACTCCTGGTTAAAGTGGGGTGGGGCCAGTTTCTCCCCTTCGATCCACTACGGTAACTCCACGCTTGTAACTGGGTACCTATTCCAGCGCTGCAGTGGTAGCAGTAACAGAATTTAAGCTTTGTTTATAGGGCAAAATATATAACGCACTATTGATTTCTGCTAACGGGCAATGCTTTTAACAGGGTGTATGAATCCAGTCATTTTGATTACGGATCCATTTACCTTCCAACATCTATGACTTTCTCATCTATGCATTAGATAGATAGATATATTTAAATGCTGTGGACACTTAATAGGCTATAAGGAAGCAAAATGCTTATCTATCATCTTCTGTAAATAATAGGTAAAATCCTTAATTTGTTCTTTCATTTGTTTTTGAGGGGTGTGGATGGTTCAGGACTACACTTTATGTGATTAAAATTTGTCTCTTAGTTTGCTTCAAAATAGTTACAAAAGGATTTATTATTCTTAATTTTAGACAGTCTCTTCTGTATGCGTTTAAAAAAATGTTTAGTTTCATAATGAGGTTTTAGGGTAGGCCACTGAAGTGTGATGAGAACTTAGCCCTCTTAATGACTGGTTGTTATCATACTTTCATTAATATAAATGACATATATAGTGACAAGGTCTTTTTCAAACTTACTGGTACTTTGCATACAACAATATCTTTTATAATGAGTCATCTGGAGCTCCCATAAAGATTTGGGGTTTTTTTTGATTTGCAAAGTATGAACATTTTAATCAAATCAAAGTGGTTGGCTTATTTGAGCTCTGGTAGAATAAAACAGCCATCAATGTACAGTTCCCTTACCAGTCATGCCATTGCCATCTTTTCATCTGTGTGGGTTCAGTATAAAATGTATATCTACAAGCCATAGCAGTTGGGGGCAATACCTTTAGTTCGTGATGGCTGCTTCCGTAATCCAGGTAGAGGTACACCAGTACTCAGTGACAACATGGTGAAAGACAGGGAGCATCAGCTGGGAAGTAAATAGGGCCCTGAGGTGGGCTTAGAAAACCTCTCAGGAGAAACAAAAAAGTCGGTCTTTCTGGAGGAGAAGTCAGCATGTGGCCATGATGTACTTCTAAGCTGCCATGGATTTAAGGGCTGTTTCTATACATGACAAAATCCCAGTGGCTTACTGGCAGTGCAGGATCCTAATGAAATGTATATAATCCAGCAGAGGTTGTCACAGGAGCAGAAAGGGAGAACTTCACAAGTGTAATACTTCATTTAGATGAGAATGTGAATGGTTCCTTCTCCTGTTGTGATACCAGTGAAGAAGTGTGTTCTGTTTCGTTTTGTGTACCTTTTGAAAAGGTTCATACATTTTTGACTTACAGTAATGAATGGGGAATGATTTAGACTAGAAAAATATGGACATTCAAAGTTAAGGCTTATCTTGCACTTAACTATTACAGAGGCGTGGTCTGCGGCTTGCGAGTTCTTGTCGCAGCTCTCACAAACATCTCCTAAAGTGGCACTAAATATTTTGTGTGATGCTTTTCCTACCTGTAAACTGGGATAGTATAGTTAAGGATAAATTCAGCAATTCCTATTCATGTTAAATAATAACTCCTCGACGTCAGTGCGATTGCTTACCTAAGCGAGAGCAAAGAGCAACAGAAACAGGCTTATAGAACAGTGACAACAGGAAAGGTGTGAAGTATCCTCATTATTATTATCTCAGAGAAGCTTGTCTTGTATGAGATGGCTCATGTTCCAGGCAGTCTGCATCACTAGACCAAAATTCCTTGGCACTTTCTCTTGATTTCTGCAATGTGTCACTGCTCTATTCTGTGGCAGGATGAAATAAATTGAAAGTCCTTTCTAAAATCTGGGGTCTAAATAAAGTGTATGCTCAATATAGGAACATAGTAAATATATTAATTGTATATGATAGTTCAAATTTAATGTTTTACCTGTATGTTTCTGGATGTCCATCTATGTGCAAGAAATTATTTTGTCTATATTTGGATTTTCACCTAATATAAAAATACTTTATGAATTCTAGAAGCTGATAAATACTTCATAGGTAATTCTTTGCATGTCAGAGGTGAGACACTGGTGAGACAGTGGAACAGGCTGCCCAGAGAAGTTGTGGATGCCCCATCATTGGAAGTGTTCAAGGCCAGGCTGGATGGGGCTTTGAGCAACCTGGTCTAGTGAAAGATGTCCCTGCCCATGGCAGGGGGGGGTTGGACTAGGTGATCTTTAAAGGTCCCTTCCAACCCAAACCGTTCCATGATTCTATGTTACAGATGTCAACTAATTATCCATCACAGCAACCCCCCCTTGGGTTTTGTAGTACATCATAGACAAAATTTTAAGCAGTAGTAATAGTAAACTGAGAGACCAGGAGAAGATAATTTATTTTCCTTCTCTCTTCTTTTTATAGTTAGCTTTCAGTGGTAATGTGAGGTGGAGACTAGAAAAGAATTGTAGATTTGACTGTTCCTAGCCACTGGCTCAGTTTTAAGACTCCTTACTCTTTTTGAGTGGGGACCAGTGCTTGTATTAGCATTTGGGATTGGCAGGGTTCCCCAGCCTGGCAATACGGACGAACCCGGGGATGGGAGGATTTTGTGATTCTTTCAAGTCTGAAGGTAAAATCTGCAGTGCCATATGGATAATATCAGATCATCCACTCCTCTGAGATCTTTCCAGTGCATATTGCAATGGCAAGCTCAGGCTAGAGCTTCAAGGCCAAAATCTTAAAAGCTACTTCTAAATTTGCACTCTCACTCAGATTTTGCTTGTGTGTGGCACCTATATGTGAAGCCTAGAGATGTAAGCGATAGGTGGCAGAATCAGGGATAGTAAAGTAGCTGGAATCAAGGAAAGGGTTTAGCAAAAGGGTAACAACAAAGACCATTTACAAGCAACAATGCAAAAAGGTAAATGTGGGAGAGTCCTTAAGTGAGAAGATGGAAGAGGGAAAGGCATTGCACAGGGGTGGAATTAATAAGATTTAACAGAATGCAAGAGCTAAAAAGCACAAGACATATATCAGAGATGGAGGCTGGATTGGAAGAAAGACAACACAACAAATGGTAGAAGCCAAAAAGACAGGCTGCAAGGAAGCTGTACACTATTTATTTAAAGTATAACTTCAAGATCAACTTAAGTTGATCTAAATTCCAGCTGCTGCTGCAAAGGGAGTCCTGCACACTTCTTCCTTCCTTCCTCCGAATGATGTGCTGCAACTGGTAATATGAAAAACTAAAAATTCATCCAGATGAGATCCTTGATCCAGCTGACTAACTGCTCATATTAACATTACAGCTGCCTCAAGGCAAAGAGGCGGGGGGGCGGACATAGGAAAGGGCAGCGTAAAATTGACTTGCGCTGATGACGGATCTGTGCTCTTGGTATGAAAGTCCTGGTGAGATTCTGAGGTAGAAATTATTTAGAAGAGAGGCTGGCTAGGAAGACTTGGAATGGTAACACAAAGAAAGGAAGAAGTCATCTGAGACAGTATTTATAGTGAGCAGTTTAGACGGCTGCATGCAAAGGAAAAAAGATGCTCAAAACACTTAGGAGGTAAAATCAAGCATTTAAAAGTTACAAAAAGCTGGTGTTTATGTTGCCTGTGTATTTAATTCGGCATCCATAGGCATGCCTGCTGATGCAGTCTTTAATTACATGATCAAGCGGGGCTTTTTCCCCTCGGGACAGCTTGCAGAGAGGCAGGGTGGCAGAGGCTCCAGGGGTACCATACCCCTCACGAGTGGCTGCCCTGCCCCTCATGGCCCCTGTTGAGCAGAGCAGTGCCTGCGACTTGGGGCTTACTTCACCTCCTTGGGTCAGGAATGACAATGATGTCCCACCGGTGGCTCCACGCTTCCCCCTCACAACCTTCATCTGCATCTCCTTCACGGGCCCCAGTGTATTTCATACTGACTCGTACCGCTTTTTGTTAATCCAATATTTATGGCTCCCAAGCAAAACATCTCTCTGCCGCTTTTGCCTCATACCTGCACCTGCAATGTGCTGTACATGTGCAGCATGTGTCAAGCTTACTTTTAAATGGTAATGTATGCTTCAAGTTTCTCTTGCAATAAGAAGAAACAATATAGAAAAATAAAAAGAAATTCAGAATAAAATGCCTCTAGAGAAAAGGAGGCAAAGATTAGAATATGTTTTGTAATAAATGAAATATAAAGCTCTTAGGTATTATTGGCGATCTTTTTAATGATGTTGTGTGGTTTTTTTTAAAAAAAATATTAAATGGGGAAATTAGATTATGCAGAAATACACACACGCACGCAAAACCACATTATGGATTCCACTCTTTGAAGGAAAGGGTTGAAAAAGAACAGTTTACCCAGCCCTGTGAGAAATAAGAAGCTAGCAGATGATGTCATGCTGTCTAGACTAGAATGAAAGATGTATTTTAAAAAATCTTAGCTAACTTATTTAAATAAAATATTTTAAAATTCTAAGAAATCACGAGTGCTAGCTGATGATCTTAGATTTTACTTTGATCATGTTCTATGGGTTCTGGTTTCTTTTCACAACATATTTTTAAAATGCTTCTTTTTCTCCCTTCAAGCATACCTATAGAGAATTGCATACTCATAAGAAGCTATGACTGATTCTTCTGGGTTATCCAGTTCAGTCCCTTGCTCTTGCAGCCAAGATATCATATAATTCCTTTCATGTACTGATCAAACTCTTTCTTACAACTATTGAGGGTTTTTTTTAGTTCCCATACTACCATTTGTAGGCTGGTTCAGTATTCTGGTTTCTTTTCCCCTTAAATATGTTAGTGGCCTGCTTATATTACTTTGTTCTTGGTCTAATCTTGTACTTGAGCTTCAATGGCCTTTTCTGCATAGTGTTTACTGCCCCAAAGTGTGGAGCGGTCCTGCTCGCTCTCTTCCTGCGTTAGGCGTGAAAAGCAAACTTCTTGCCTGACAGAGTTCAGCTCTGGTGAGGACTCCTAAATTCTTGTTGGGTTAGACACAATGGGGCTCTGGTCATGCTCCTTGCTCATGGGATGACTAATCTTAAAGCAGCCTTCGGTATTGACCTTCAGGGAGTGAGTGATATGTCAAGTGCCTTACCCACACTTCTTTTTGGGGGTAGATTTGGTCTTCCAGTGCATAGTGCTCTACGGGGTTTTTGCAGACTCATTTTCATTTGGCTTAGTTCTGGTTTCTTACTATAAATAGTTCAGGTAAGACAGAAGGAACCTTTGTTTATACTTTGAAAAACAATCCTGTTTCTCCTTTGGATTAAATTTCAGTTGGTGAGAGTTGATACTTTAACATTAAACAGATACAATATTCTAAGCATTAACGCTTAGAATAAAGCCTTTATGGTCTAAGCAAAATTATTTTCAAAACAGACTATATCTAATAGTCCTACTCAAGAATGCATTGGATTTCATGTGGATTTACCACTTGTACTTCATTTGGGAAGCTGGAAATTAGTATATTAAGTTTTGATTCTGGACTCATTTTCTAATTTTAATATTATTGGGAAAAGGAACATGTATATATTATTTTTGTTCCTTGAAGTATAATGCAAACAGAGGACAGGAAATACAAGTGGCTGGCCTTTTTATGTTTCAAGAATTTACCTGAAATGGCTTTATTTTGAAAAGTGAAGGGCATCAACGTTGGTGTGGTGTCACCTTGAGTACTGTGTGCAGTTCTGGGCCCCACAATCTGAGAAGGATGTGAAGGTACTTGAATGAGTCCAGAGGAGGGCAACACACCTGGTGAAAGGGCTGGAAGGAATGTCCTATGAGGAGGGGCTGAGGGCTTTGCATTTGTCTAGTCTGGAGAGAAGGAGGCTGAGGGGTGACCTCATTGCCCTCTACAGCTTCCTGCGGAGGGGACATGGAGAGGGAGGTGCTGAGCTCTTCTCCCGGGTATGCAGGGACAGGACATGTGGGAATGGTTCAAAGTTGTGTCAGGGGAGGTTCAGACTAGATACGAGGAAGCATTTCTTTACCGAGAGGGTGGTCAAACACTGGAACAGGCTTCCTAGAGAGGTGGTCGATGCCCCAAGCCTGTCAGTGTTTAAGAGGCTTTTGGTCAATGCCCTTAACAACATGCTTTAACTTTTGGTCAGCCCTGAATTGGTCAGGCAGTTGGACTAGAGGATCATTGTAGGTCCCTTCCAGCTGAAACATTCTATTCTATTCTATTCTATTCTATTCTATTCTATTCTATTCTATTCTATTCTATTCTATTCTATTCTATTCTATTCCATTCCATTCCATTCCATTCCATTCTTTTCCATTCTATTCTTTTCCATTCTATTCCATTCATGATATTTTTGGTTTGTGTTTTCTGTTCTTTCTCAAAAACCAAGGAGTAAAGTCATAATACTGAAGCTTTTAAATCACTTGCAACTTTAAAGTCATTCTCTCTATGCGTGAAGTATTTTAACCAACCTTTCACAAGGAAAGGTGAATGCTCTATAGTTAGATTGATACGACTCTCACTGTCTTCATCAAGTTCAGGTATATACAAGCTATTTTATACATTGCTATGTTATACAGGTAGGTTAGTATTTACCTAATGTGGAATTATTGCAGTTGTCATTTTAAAAAAAAACACCTTCCTATATGACTTGTCATTAATCTTCTGTTGGAAGATTAATATGATAGATAAGATACAGTTCTGTTATTTATTAGATATTTAAAAATATTAAAATAAGTAGTATCTAAAGCAACAATGCTACAATAATACTACAATAGGCGATATCTAAAACAGTAAAATCCCACAGTGAACGAAGCAGCTGGAACTGTAACTCATATCAGCTGCCCAACACCAGACGCTCCCTTCTGCTTTCTCCTGGGCCTGTTGACATTTGCCTCGCCTGCAGAATGACTATGCATGTTATCTGCAAGGTGTTAGTCCATTAGTAATGAGCAACCCTTAATCCTGGTGTAGACATCCTCTTCATGGAAAACGGTGGGTGTCACAGCATTAAGATTTATGTATACCTACACGGGCAAATAACTCCACTCAAAGGATTTGTCCCATTTAACCTCGTGGGGCTGCAGTTTCTCATTTGGGTGTTTGTTGGAGTAAGCTCTGAGTCATATTTGTCCTGCAGACCTGGGCGTGGAAGGGATTCCAGATCTGTGTAGGGGAATAGACTGCCAGCGTGTGCATGCACAAAGGTTGGGGCTGGGAAGAAGCCCGGAGTCCTTTGCACTAACTATATTCAGAAAACTGGAATGTTTATGCTGGCTGAAAAGAATGCAGCAATGCACACAGAGTTGTTGTTTATGTTACTGTTACTAAAAAAAAAACAACTGATTTTTTTAATTAAAAAATGAACTATTGATCTGGCAAAAAAAAAATTATAATAATATGTCATGGCAGTGTGTGACCTGTTTTCCTAGGATGCTTTGGATGCTTTTTGATTTTCAATTTTTTTTTTTCCACATACTGTTGCTATGGTAAGAATCAGCACATCAGGGAGAGGTATCATAACAAATAATATCATAACAAATAACCTGCAAGAGCTTTGCATTTCCTGGGACAGCACAGGGTCAGTTTGGAGTTTCTACTGAAGCCCTGTCAAAAGAGTTTTCAAACTGTGGTTGGCATCTCTCTTGTTATTCATGGACTACTTTTGCATGACAAAAACAAATCAAGAAAGTCAACAATAAGGTTATATTAACTACAAATGAATTCTCACCTCCCTTAGAAAATTTTAGGTGTTCCATAAATCAGGAGGGAAAATATAAAGAGAGAAGCCAGAAGGGAATGTGATGGCATAATGGAGATGAAGCTAAGAAAAGCCAAATTAGAGATTAAAGATTAGTTTTTTAGGGGGGCAGGGAGGGAGGATATAGCCCAAGGTTTACTCAATTTGACTTTTAGGAATCAAGTCATGATAAAATTGGATGAGTACAAGAACTTGAAAATACCAGCTGTGGCCTATAATGGCATGCCAAGCTCCTACATGGTAAAGATTGATCGAAGTATTTGAGTATTGAAAAACAGGTGGCATCTTCAGATGGTTCCAGACCTAACTGCTGCAACTCCATTACCAAGAGTACTTGTGTACCACAGCATACTAACCAGAGATCCTGTTGAAGGGAGTTTTGAATTTACTGAACAGAAGTTACCTATGTTTCGAAATGTGGTAAACTAAGCTTATCACCTGAGATGAAGCTCTACTTGGTGCACTTTTTAAATAGTAACTGTAGTTACAGATTGATGCATGGGAAGAGGTGGAGAGGGGATCGGAGACTCCAAGTTTGTCTGAGTAGCCGAAGCCACAGGAGATGACAGGCAGTGGCTCTGCTGGAAGATCAGGAGATCAAAGAGCGTCCTTATTCAGCGTTAGAAGAGGGCGGGTTTGTCACACGACAAGGCTAACTCCCATTCCTGCAGCAAGATGCTGCGGGAAAAAAATTGAGAGGACTGCTGGTCCCCTCCTGAGTTGTGGACTTTGAATATAGGAGATTCCAGTCTGACCTCTGTCCATTAGATGGCCAGAACTAGGGAGATTGACCAAGACAGTTTAGTCCAAATTTAATGTTTCTCACCACAAACCTGAGGGTTTTTTTTATATAAACGGTCCCATCAATCCAGATATTGCTCTAAACTATCACCTAAATGCCACATAGAAGAGTAGTTCTATAATATTAAATCATTTAAAATGTAAAGTATAAAAAATTGTTTAGTCAGAGATTTAGTTAATTCTTCAGGCTACAATGACATCAGTTATTTTCAAAGCCAGCATCTCCTCAGTCGCAGAGTTGGTGGCCTCACGCTGAGCCCAGCATCCCTTCGGAATCATGCAGAGTTTGCATTGCGATAGTGTTCCCAGTGTGCGTTTTAGCAATGTGGCAGACTTGCCTTCAAATGTCCTGGCTGCAGTTTGCTCACAGGAACCTTGTTCAGCCCCACCTATGTGTTTTGAGGGTTAGCTTTCTGATGTTTAGCCTGCTTAATATTTTGATCCGACGCACCAGATCTCACTTGCACGCTGGTTTGCAAACTTCCCGAGCAGCAGAGTCGTGGTGGAGGTGCCTCCTTGGCAGTGGAGGGACGATTCTCCTCCTGAGGGATGCTGCTGGAGGCCAGGAATCCTGGCCATCCTGAGCTTGGACAGTCCTCCCGCCTGCTAGCATAAGTGCTTTCACATAGTGTGAACACGGTGAAGTTCAACGATAACCAGAGTGAGGAAGCAGGGGGCTCGGCTGGCTGAAAACTTAGGCCTCTTGGAAAATCCCCTTCTAACGTATTTCAGTCTCTAACTTCTGTCAATATTAAAAAGGATTTTATGCCAAAGACCTCTCTGAAAGTCATGCTAACCTTCTGTCTTTGTCGATATTAGATGTGGATATTTTAAATCAGTGTGCAGAATTACTGTTATTTTCAGACTGTTTCTCTGAAAGGCTGGTGGCAGTCTGCTTCTTGCCTTCCTCCTCTTATCTCCAGTAACTCTTGCGTCCATTTGCCAAGATCAGCCACATCTGCCATGGGGCTGAAAAGCTCAAAATACAATCCAGTCCCTAGAGGTTTCATCCAAATACGTGCCTGGACAGATGAGGAGGACACTGGCACCATGGAGGAGACCGCAGATTGTCCGTGATGGGCCCCAGGCAGGCCTTTGACATACTCCAGCCATAGGAGTCAGCCAGCGGCTGGACCTTCTTGGACAACTAAGACACTTGAAATCAACACAAGTTGGTAGGAAATTGGGCTTCTTTAATGCCCTCCCTCTAATGCTTTTGTTCATAACCCTGACGTATGATGACTATCCACATCTTTCATGGCTACCCTTGGCATTTAGGGATGCTGGGCACTGTGCAGACCTCTGTTTTCTGCTGCAACTTTTGTTGGAATTGTGTTCATTTTCACTGTTGTTACAGCTTCTGGTGTGTTTTGAATAGTCATATATTTCACTAAATAAGTTTATTTAAAATGCTGCTTTGAGAAGGTTGTTACTTGAGATTTAAAATGTGGAAGGTCTGAATGAAAAGCAACGCTCTTCTTTGTAGCCCTTTTTTGAGGGTATCTTCTGACACATGAAACTTTCATTATACTTTAATTATTGATAGGAAGCATTTTCTTACCAGCATAGCACTTACACACAGTGAAATCACTTTTCAGGAGAAATTACTGCAAGCAATTTTTGGATGAGTTTCAGTTTTGCAAATTACTTAGGTTTTTTCCTTTGTTTTTTCTTAGTACCCCATAAATTAAAGAACAAATGATAAGCAAGATCGTTACACTGTCAAGAATCACTCAAGTTCTAATGGCCTAATGCACTAAGCCTTAATTAGTAATATTGTATTTTTAAAAAGACAATATTGTGAATGAAATCTGAACATGCACTGTCTTAAAGCTGGGCCTCCCAGAAGATTTTAAATGGATTCCTCTTCTTAGTATGTTTTTAAATAATTGATATGGCCACTTCAAGCCCTTAGAAGACAAACAAATTATTGGCTGCTAGTGACAAAATTTGGTTTGGGCATAATAACTTCACAGAGACATGGCACTGCATACATCTGCTGCTCTAATTAGAAAGTTTGCCTAGGGTGCTTGTATCAGAAAGTGTGGGAAAAAATAGTGCGGCACAATCTGTTGTAACAGAGTGATTCCTGCAAAATGTGATTTATACAAGATTTCTGGTTAACGCTTTCACTTCTGCCGGAACACTCAGATGCCGTTTCAGCAAATTTTGTACAGGCAGTACTGTATTGGCCTTACCTGAATGGGCTGCCTGCTTGGAAATGCCACTATTGTATGCTAGATTTAGGGCCTGCAAATGCACTGGTCCGTGGTGCAAAAGAGCATTGCTGCTCTGTCCTGCAGAAGTCTGCTAACAGGCCCTTGGACCACTCCAGCCACAGAGAATAAGCCAGCAATTGTGGTTCCCTGGTGCCGTGTCCCTTTGTTCCAGATAGACTTTCAATTTATGCTTTTTTACATAGGCAGTGAAAATCAGGAGTAACAGCATAAAAAGAGTTTTGGTAGTCCAGTGACAGCCACACATTTTCTGGGGGAAACTTGTTAAGCTGGGGCTGAAAGCAGTTGCTGTGGGACGATGATCAAGAGCATCTCATCTAACCGGGAAGCATACAGCCCTTGAAACCAGGACCTTCTCGCTAGAGTGATTGTATCTCATCCAGTCGAACAGCATTTGGGTCAAAATAAATAGCTGTGGTTGTAGGGAGAATTAATCAGAGGTGTACAAGTAAGAGCGGTTTTTGCTTGCTTGCTGACTTTAATTTACCAATTCACCAAATATTTCCTGGGAAAGGATCAGTTTCAACAAATACCTGTTTCTAAACACACAGCCAGGAATTTGTTGTCATAGAACTATAATTTATGGCAGCTTTCTGGAGAAATCTGGTGGGCTTGGTGGAGAGCATAGAGAGCCAGGTCCTGTTCTCCTTAGACCTCATTTAAGTTAATAAACAATTCCGGTACAAGGCACTTTAAAGGTGCTGAAAATAAAGCAAAATGAAATTTGTTTTAAAGAAAAGGAGAAGAATTATCCCAAAAATGTTTATGCCATGGAGAAAGTGAAATGTGATCAACCACATGAAATTCCCTGTTATCAACAAATCCGAATGTTTCATAGAGTAGATAAATATCTTAAAGGCGTGTACAGGTGTTACGGGAGATGCAACTCTATTTTACATGTCAAATTATCTGTTCGTACTATGGTAGTGCGGAACAGCAAAGAGGCAAAGCAGCTCTTCAGATATGCTAATGAAATGTTTATAAAAGCAAAATCAGATATCAGAAATCGGAGAAGTGTAATAACCTGATATGAAGGTGTACTTCTGAATATCTGTTGTTCTTTTGGATTTTCCTTATCGATATCTTTACAAAGAGTCAGAAAGGATGAAGCAGTATGATGCTGAGGGACCTCACGCATTTATAGAGCATCCTGCCTGACATAAAGCTGGATTTGAATTTCTTTCTTTTACAATTTTAGGCTTTAGCTAATCCAAGTACTTAAGGATGTTGTTAACTCTATGGTCAGTGTGACTATTAAAGTATTTATCTTTCTTTTTTCAAGGCCACAAATGATGATGGTAGAATGGTATCTAGAATATGTATACATTAATAAATTTCTGGATAAATAGCATAAAATCTTTATCTTATTTCCATGAAATATCAGAAATTTTCTAAATAATGAAAAGATAGTGGTTTTGTGCTAGGATGTGGGGGAGAATTAGAAAGGAAAGGAGGAGAGGAAGCCACAAATTCTTGTCATTTCTTTGTTCCCCCAGCAGCAAACACCTAAAAAGCAAAGAAATCTGATTAGAATGATGAGAGACTTTAGATCACCTGGTGTTGAAGTTAAGTTTATTTTCCCTGTAAGACATGCTTAAAGTCTTCTATTTATGGGTATTTGAGGGTTTTTAGAAGTTTAATTTCCACTGAACTGAAATTTATGGTTCTAGGGAGGATCTCATAAGGGAGGACTATATAAAATTCCTTCCTTATCCTTCTAAACGATTCTGCTTTTCAGTGGGTCATTAGCTTTTATGCAGTATGCTATGTTCATTTGTGGACTAACTTTTGACATATATATTATTCATGTTGTGACTGGTCTTCAAGTTTCATCAATGATTTCACTGTCCAGAAGAACATTAGAAAGAATGAAGAACATCATTTTGAATGCACTGGTACTCTACGTGCTTATTCATGTCGGGCATACACCAAGACTTTTTGCATATCCTTTCTAAATCACTCATGATACACAAGTGAAATTGCATTAATTATAGAATGATATTGTATCTTCAGCAAGGATGCGTTCTATTCTGGTTTGTCCTGCTTGCCTCATCAGCACAAAAGACCATATATATATAGGCAATTTCTTTTCTGCCCTTCTCAAGTCCCCAGACAATGGTACAAGACCAAAAGGATGACAGGAGCCAGTTTTTATGCTCAAGTTCCTTCCCCCATTTCAGAAACGATCGCTTTTCAAAAAGAACTGAAAATCAGAAGCCGATGGTCAAAAAGTGCAAATGTGGCTAAAACCTAAAATGTGGCAGCTTGGAGATGTTTCCATGGTACCTTGTTTCCATGGCCTGAAGTTCAGGGGACTTATGTTTTTCTGTGAACTTGACTTCCTGGCCAACCGGTGTCCCCTGGTATAAGGAGCAGCGTTATCCCTTTTTTTAGTGGATCATGGGAATCTGATGGCCAACAGTATCATGGAAAATCTAGTCAAACCAGAGAAAGGAATGTGAATATATAAATTTCAAACCACAGGCAGGAAACACTGTTACTTCCAAGTGCAAGTGTTCCAGCTTTGACTAACGCTGGAAAAGCTTTTCTGTCAGACTGTTTCATGGGAAGCAAGTTTTTCTGCCGGAGTGGGGTGAAAAAGGCAGGTGGAGATGGGCAGGGAGTATTATCACCAAAGTATTTTTCTGTTGAAATGAATTTCTGATACAAAGTGTTCAATCTAGCCCTTGTGCCACAGCACCACATAAGCAGAAGGATGAGCAGCCAAAACCCCACCTATACATCTTTTGGGACACTGAAAGTTCCTTGGATCTTATCTGTAGCTGCTGCAGAGAATTGAATGAAGTACAATAATTGAGAACAATAAAGGAAAAAAATCACTAAATATTTTGAGTGTAATAGAACTATATGCCTGCAGGTAGCAGGGGTTCGCAGAACACGGTCCCTCATTAAGCTATTATATATGTATTCATACATGTGGATATATGAAAGTTAAAATACAAGAGCTTGGAACTGATGCAGTGTTCTTACCGGAAATGAACACAGCACTTGTTAAAAAAAAAAAAAACAAACAGTTAATTTTTTTTTAATGTCATATGACCTAAAGGTTGGCTGAAGGAAAATTAAAAAATGCTGGCAAGTGACTCTGAAAGGATCCTACAGTAGCTGGTTTATAGGCACGCTTTCTGATCCAGTACCAGTTTTGAAGGTACCAACTTTTGATAATCATTTGAAGGTTCCAGACATACAGTTCTCTATTAAAGCTCTGTCACTTTGTTGCAGTGCAACTTATTGCAGGCTGAAGAGCTGGACGACAAACTGGAATAAGCACTAAGGAAATGGCTAAGATCTCATTGTTCATAAAGTAGCTGTCAAACAGAAATAGTAGAAGGAAATACAGAAAACAAGGGATCGCTCAAAAAATCTAGTTGCATATTGTGATTTACACCTGCTGATGCAAATTATACCTAAGCTGGGGTTGGGAGAGCAGATAGTAAGACACCTTGGTCTCAAATATTTGTCGTGTAATAAGCAATGTTATCTGCAGTGTCCCTCGTTTTTTTGGTATAAAAATACGGTTGAGTATGGAAGAGTGTAAGATTCACCTCAATATATTTTCATTGACATTTCTTTCAAGGAGGGCTTTCATCCTGCCTGGGCTTATAGAGATTCCCTCTAATACTTGAGGCGTATTTTTTGCTGGTTGGAGGGTAGGTTGGGTAGTCAAATTCATATGAATCAGGGACTTAATGAATAAGAGTGCCTCATATAGATGCTTAAAGAAACTTCCTTCTTCTGAGCTCTTTCTTGTGAGATTTACTATGAGAAAGAATAATCCAGGCCAGTATTTGATAAATGCTCAGTTACAGCTGAGATTTATTCAATATCTGCTATCTGCCTAGATACTCACAGTTTTCACAAACTCAAGCTTGAGAAATGCACATACATGTACGGGCACTGTGTGCTTCATTTATTTCTCTGCAATGATACCGTGTGGAAATATACTTGTATATTCTGTGTAAAGGATCAGGTTTCAATTTCCTTCTTCAAAACCCAATCTAGTTAAAGTCTTCTACGGTTTTGATTTTCATTGTAGAACTTCTCACAGACAGCTTTACTGGGGTTTTATTATGAGTCATGATAGGCTGCTAGTCTCATCTGTTTCTGCCTAATCTGTAAACTTTGAAGTAATATTAGGTTTCCTTTTTACTGAAAATTTAACCAGTGGGATAAAATGTAAAGCATTTCTAAGATACTACCATTCAGCGTAATTTAGTTTAGCTGGTGTACTTACTTCAGAGTCCACCCTAGTAGCTAACATGCACAAGCATTGAGGCTTCTGACTGTATGGCTAAGTTCGGTGCTGAAATCTCTTTTATTTGTTTCACCATTTTGAACATTTTAACGTATTCCACCACAAGGTCTCTCACTGCACAGAAATATTTTAAATGGCTCAGTTAGAGCAAGTTCAAAAGATGATCTCTCTGACATGCATTCTTCAAAGCAAGACTACATTTCTTTGCAACAACAAAATGTCTTACCTGTCCCCCTTCCTACTGTGAGTTGTGCCAGAGCTGTCATTTTTTCAATAGGGATTGTTTATAAAAAGGACCTATATTCTACTGTTCAGCATACTAGAAACACTTTAGGTTTCAGTTTCAGTGTATAAATATTAATTTTGTACCTACCTGGTTTTGTTAGTTAGCTCAAAGGTGATAGCATTTTTGTTGAATAAATGTTTTTAAGGAAATAAAATACTGTACCTTCCTGAAAGCTGTATGCTTGTTTCATAAAGTGACGATTTAATCCCAGCAGCTAATTGCAGTCTATTTGGGGTATTCTGGCTTGGATGTGACATGTTTTGTTACTTAAGAAAGCCACTCTCAAAAATGACCACAGATGGCTGTGTGTGATCAAGCTATGCAAAATTTGCATGCAGATTCAAGTTGAAGTCATCAAAGCGCTTGATTCTGCTGTTAGATATGTATAGCTATTCTTGATGAATCTCCTACAGCAGTTTACTCAATTCTTTTGATGTAACTTTAGATTAAACATAAGTATTATTGCTCATTAGAAAGCACTGGATTTTGCAGGGCCCACTCGGCTTTATATTTTTGTTTTCAGTATGTCAAGAAATTAAGAACAGAGGATGAGTTAGAAGCGGAAAGGGTCCCGTGCTTTGATCCAGTGCAAGTGCTTTTCATAAGAAGACCTTACAGCAAATAATCCATGGAAAAACTGCACTTTGAACCTCAGGCTCAAGCTGTGGGATTTGATTCCTAGAAGCCACATACATGGCTCGGTGACCAATGCTCACTCCTGTTCCTGTGAACCTGACTTCAGAAATCCAGCCAGTTGGAAAATGCTTCTGTAACCAGAATGAGAACAGCCTCAGGCTTGCAAAGATTACAGATAGAGGATACTTGGCAATGTGAAAAATCAGCCTCAGTGGTGTA
Organism: Phoenicopterus ruber ruber; assembly: GCA_009819775.1. NCBI lineage: Eukaryota > Metazoa > Chordata > Aves > Phoenicopteriformes > Phoenicopteridae > Phoenicopterus > Phoenicopterus ruber. The sequence goes on from CM020216.1 coordinate 98,576,187, forward strand.
TATTTTAACACTTCTCTGAAAACTCAGTTTTGCGGGTTGCTGAGCGTTGCTCAGCCACCATCAATTCCTCCTGAAAACAGTGGACCAAACCCTCAGCTTCATAAATCAGGGAAACTGCTACTGTCCTAAATATATGCTTGATTACTGCTGAAAAAAATCACGTCAAAGATGGAGATGGTCTGAATTTTCCGGTCTGCATATTTTAAGTCTGCAGTTCTACCCAACGCTATTTGGTACTAGGAAAAGTTTCTGATTGAGCAGGCTTTTTTTTTTTTTTTGGCTCATAGATAAGGAAGCTCCTTATCTATGAGCCAAAACTCAGGGACAGTGACCACAGCAATTCACATAAACCAATAATACCTCCTGCTTTTGTCACACATACCACAAGTTTGACAAACACAGAAAGGAGCAAGGGAGGGATGGGACATGAAAGGGAAACAAGTATTCTTGTGTCTGCACTCGTCCTCCTCCTCCTCCTCCAGCCTTCGAGAGAGTCTCGTGAAGTGCTCCATGCCAAGTAAGGTTTTTCACCCTGTGAGCCCTGGAAGCTCATCCATCCACTGTCTTGCCTACATGGAGGATGCCAGCTCAAGACTTACTGTCAGAAGGCTTTTCATGCATTAGTGAATCCCAGAATTTCAGACTTGCAAGAAGGGACTGAAGACACCCTTCTCGGAGCCACTCCTTTCTTAATATTGTTCCTTTCATATTTATTTTTGAAGCTATGCAGCAGGGCATCTGCTGCTCCTAGCTCCCTCCTTCCTCTGCCAGGCTTTCATGCCTTCCTGTTTCATCATCATCATCATCATGAAGAAGGCATTTCACGCTCACCTGCGGTGCCTGCGTGACTCAACTGCAGGCTTCGTTTCGGGCAGCAATCCGACTCTAGTTGTCCAAGCATGTCTTCATAGGTGCAGTGGCAGCCATTTTATCTGCCTTGTAGTCCATAGCTAGGAGTGAATGTTCTTGCTACGCTAGTTATTTAGTCAGAATCTAGGTCTTACATCTTTCCCTTTGGATTGTACCTGGACATAAAGAAGTTCGAGTTTTCACAGCTCTTTCATAGTTTAATGTACTGCAGTTTCTTTGGTCACTGAAAGTGTCGACTTTACTATAGGAAAACAACACTTTGCTAGCCATCTCAATGAAGATGAAGATATTGCCTCTCTGTAACTGTCTTCCTAATCCTTTAAGCCTTTCCCAGCCCAAATTCCTGTCAAATTCATAGGAATGCAAGAAATCTAGGGTAACAACTTACAACAATTACCAATTCGGTCTCTGTTTGAATAATGCAATAGTTGTATAAATATTGAAGTTTGGAGCCTACATCTCTGTTTGCATTATTTCTGGCAACTAGTCCTTCAAGAAGGCAAGGGGTTCATATGTGACAAGTGCTGCTAGCTTACATTATTTTGTTGTGACACTTGTTTTCATTGCTTGTGTGGATATAGACAAAAAATAATTGCAGCTAAAGATCCCATCCGCTATTTATTCATTTTTTAGCTTTTTAATTGTCTTTTATTTGTGGCACAGTAGCTAGCAAAGAGGCTACGTCAGCATATATTATTTGAGATAACTTTCTAGTTTTGAAGGTAGGGGCTGTGTAAAAATGTTTTGAATAATGACCTTTGGGGTACAGCAGTACTACACAAATCTTACTGTCAATAGAGCTAGTAGCAAGAAAAACAATTGAGGGAGCACATTAGCACTCCAAAGCACATACTGTTAGTTCCACAAGAAAATACTTACTGAGCTGACAAACACTGGGCAAGGTTTGCCTTGCTGGAGTATAAGTGAGTGCAGCTTCTCATTCCCATTTTGAAACAATATTTGCAATTAAATGTCAAAACATACATACATAAAGCAGACTTTTACTGATAAATACTGGTTCCAACCTTCTCAGCATGTGTGCACCCCAATCTCCTTCTTTCCAGAGTCTTTGCTTTGTGCTGCTCAGTGTCCTTTTCCTGCTATGTATTGGTGCTCAGCATCTGAATGAATTAGGGGGAGAAAACACTTGGAGAAAGAGAGTGCTTTGCTCCCTTTTTAAAAACAAAACTAATGTTTTAAATCTATAAAACCCAGACAACCCAAACCTAAGACCTTAAACAGGAATAGCTGGAGACATGGGTCACTGATAAGGCTGTAGCCTTTTACACCATTGCTCTTGCTCTGTGCAGTTCCTAGGCAAAAGCAGACCACCTAGCAGTGTTTTCACAATATGCTGTAGGCAGTCAAGCAGCCAGTTCTCTAAGAGACTGATGTCCAACCATCAATATTCTTGGTTAATTTTGAACCTTCTGACACAAAATAAACTGCTTGTTTTGATTAAAATGATGCCTTCAGAAATCCATGTAGGAATCTGTGTTGAACGAAACCCATGTGAGAAATGCAGATCTTTGCCCATTTAGAGTGACCTAAAAAGACACATAGAAGACCCAATCTCTCAAAGGCACCAAACTCCCACAAACTTTTCTGTGAGCCTTCACATAAGTACCTTTGAGGATCTCAGTCTTGCCCTTTTGATAACCCAACCTAAACTGATGCACCTACATTTTGAAGTAACCACTGCATTGAAATACTATTTTGTGAACCAACATCTATCACAATAAGGCTTGTTTTAGCATCAATGAGATATGCAACTTAGGATGGAAAGCCTCTTCGACCAGCCGTTGATTATAAATATCATGTATTTCCCTTCTTTAAGCTCTTGAGCAGCTGCCTTAAGCACATCTGTTAGTCAATGTAGAGAGCTGGGAACTTCCAAAGGACCATTCAGTTATTAAATGGATTGAGTTACCCTCAGTTATAAGGGGATGATTGCCCCTTGGTAAATTAAGTGTTTTAATTTGTCCTGCAAAAACTTAAGTAACATTTCTGTGGGAACATAAATAATAATTGTTACATGGATCACAATAGTTTTCAGATATGATCTTACAGACCCCCAGGCGTCTGTGGACTACTCCTGAGGGATCTGTGAAAGGTAATTAACAATAGTGAACCACTAGTAGAAAATTTTATTTTGTTATCTAGGGATCCATGCATTCAGCAGAAAATTATTGGGGAATATAAACAGAAAAACATTGAAAAACAGAGAGACCTGCTGCATCAGAGACAAATGATATTAGCAGTTGAATAAACATGCTAACTGATGATGCACACAAAGATCTTCCTTAAATATCTCAGAATGATAAGGTGTTCTGTTGGCACGTCTAGTGATGATAATGATCTTACACCACTTCCTCCTGGGAGCTCTATTTCCTATGTGACTACATAGGAAAAAGGTCTGTGTTTCTGAGTCAATTCTTCTAGTCTTATATTTCTGAGAGAGAAATGGGACATTTGAAGTGAGACGCTGCAGTTCTCCATATGACTGTCTGTAGCATCTGATCGTCCAGTATATAAAAAGTGAAACCTTTCAAGAGGTTGGTTCTTTGAGCTCATTCTGTTCACAGTGACGATAATGAATCTACTAGTAGAAAGACATGTAAAGAGGCGGAAGCAGCTCAACTCAGAAGACCACAGCCAGCGAAAGCAACAGGAACATTGAAACTGGTGTTGCAGGACAATTTGTTTTGAGGGCATTCTGTCAGAGAGGATCACTGATTTACCGCCCGGCAGCATTTGGAGAGTATTCCCCTTTCTCCTTCTCATATTCATTCAGATTGGGCATAATTGCCCTGCCTGAGGTTCTCATAACTAGCTAAGAGGGACAATTTACATTAGAAACTTTAAACACAACTGTGTAGGTAGAACGATGCAAACAATTGACTTTTTTGATTGACTGCATGAATCGGAATAATAAGAAAAAAATCACACAAAAAGATTTTGTTCTAAAAATTAAAACCTACAGAGGAAAATAAACCACCCACCCCAATATTTAGGTTAACCCGAAGTGAAAATTGTGCTTATGTGGCATTTTATTTTTTAAACTTTTCAATAGAAATACAGCTAGTTGTACAAATAAAAACAGGATAGAAATACAGCTAGTTTTGCTCCAAAACAAACAGCTAATTTAAAACTGCCTCAATATTTTTCACACACGGACCAAAAAAGCCAAGCCTTTGTACTGAATTCAGGCTGAATTTTGCCAGCATAGGCACACGGGCCTTTTTCTAGATGCTCAGCAGGGTAGTGTGCCCAGACTCAGCATCACCACTGTTTGAGGATGGCAAGTACTAAGTTTGAAAAGATCTGTGATTTTTCTTCCTTTTTTTCTTTTTTTTTTTTTTCTTTCTTTCTTCAGAAGTATGAAAATGTTTCTGGTGCGATCACAGTTGTCTTAAGAGGTCAAATGTCTAGCAACTGGAAAATGGGAAATATTTGATATTGTAGTCTGAGTCAGGGTTTGTGTATGCTTTGTAAATAGCTGTTTAGTTGTATGGAAATAAATGGAGATCTTCAAATTCATATCTTGTCTTATTAGCACATGGATATGCGGTTCAAATTATGCAGAAAGATCAGACTGCCTTGGCTATGAAATGCTCTTGGGGTATGGTAATCTGACAATAACCAAACGCCATAGAGTAGTCTTATCATTTTTTATAAAACCTTATTAATTTTATGAGCAAAAGTATATGGAGGAAGGTGAGACTGGCCATTTGGAACGGCTCGTCTTCAGGTTGTTAATCTCTTCCCTTAAATGTTGATCAGCTACTCTGACTTCCTTAATGAAATCACTTCTGGGAGTAAGCCCGCACCATGTGTGAGCAGTGTGACTAAACAGAGGTAAGGAGAGTGATGCAAACCCCTGATTTTTCTTAAAATAGGGAGTGACAGAGAGATTTGTCATTTTGGTGGTGACTTTTTCCTTCTTTCCTTTTGCCACACGAGTAGTCAGTAGGCTTGAATTTTGAGCAAGTCATTAGTCTGTTGAGGTGTGTGCATGGACATGTCTGTGTGGCAGGGTTTCAGTGCACATGGTCAGTTTTTCAAAGGAGCTCAAGACCTAAAACCACTTCATGTGTCAAGAGCTAAGATCAGGGCTCAGTCTGGTGAGCTTTTATAAAAAGCTGAACATAAAAATAAGCAGTCAAAGTGGTGTCTCACCTGGTATGAGAGCATGCTCCATAGATTGATTCTGCAGAAATAGACCCAGGAAAACCTTTGGGAGACAGATACTTCCCTCTACGGTGGCACTTTAGCAACCCATTAAATTTTCATGGAAGTGGTTTCTGTAAGCTATTAAATCAGCGAACTGTTCTTGGCCAATTTCCCTTCTCAGTTCTCAGAGACCTCTCTTCGAGCATCAATATGTAATGCTAGAATAAAAAGGGAACAGTGAAGTCAGAGTTCATGTGGCTCACCTCTTCTCTATCCCTATGTCTACAGATTATAAGATGTGACCTCTTTGTAGTCATTTGTTGTTCCCCCAGAAAGTTTCTGAAATCTCCCTGCTTATGAGGTGATTCTCCAGTTCTCTATCCTAAACCTACGGAAACATTTGGAGGGCTGTGCCGCTACACCGAAGTGCTGGCAGGGAAAAAATGTAGCCGATCTCTCTGCTGCACGATGATCCCTACATAGGCAAGGAGTTCCACGTTCAGGTTCGAGACTAAATCAGAGCTGCTGGTATTAAGCATTTATGGCAGCAATTGCAAGCTTTCAGATGACATCAGGAGCATGCTAACATTTTGATTGATGAACCCACCAGAGACTACCTGTTCTTGTGCGAATCCTACTCTGGTTTGGGATGTTGTGTGTCTCCTCTGAAGCCTGTGTGTGTTTGTACACAGGTATTAACAAAGTCAATGGACATCTTAAATGACAAGGTTTTTCTTTCCCCTTCTGAATTGGTTTCACCTAAAGGGAAGGCACGCTGTAAACCAAACAGCTAATATATGTGTATTTCAATCAAGTGAGGCACTTCAGTAAGCAGTTCCAGGATCCACTGAATGAAGGTCATTGACACAGCTAATTAGGATTAACCATTCTGAGCACTGAATCTTCCCACTCATAGTGGAGTTCTTTATGAATCCGTTGCATTACCTGTTTCATCATTAGAACTCTTTAGGAGTGAATGATAGTGGCAGTGCTGCTGCTTCTTTAGTGGATGGAGGGTGCGTCAGGGATGTCTCATAAATAACCAGAGGTGGTTTCATGGTTCAGACCCTGAATTTTGGCAAGTGTGATTACTGGTCTGAGGTCTACTTTTGTCACAGGTTGTTTTTCATATGAGCATCATGTCTTAGTTTTGTAGCAATAAAATAGTAATCGACATTTTCATAGAATCATAGAATAGTTTGGGGTGGAAGGGACCTTTAAAGGCCATCTAGTACAACCCCCCTGCAATGAGCAGGGACATCTTCAACTAGATCAGGTTGCCCAGAGCCCCATCCAGCCTGACCTTGAATGTTTCCAGCGATGGGGCTTCTACCACCTCGCTTGGCAACCTGTTCCAGTGCTTCACCACCCTTGTAAAAAATTTCTTCCTTATGTCTAGTCTTAAATCTCCCCTCTTTTAGTTTAAAACCTTTACCCCTTGTCCTATCGCTACAGGCCCTGCTAAAAAGTCTGTCCCTGTCTTTCTTATAGGCCCACTTTAAGTACTGAAAAGCCGCAATAAGGTCTCCCTGGAGCCTTCTTCAGGCTGAAAAAGCCCGACTCTCTCAGCCTGTCTTTGCAGGAGAGGTGCCCCAGCACTCTGACCATCTTTGTGGCCCTCTTCCGGACTCGCCTCAACAGATCCATGTCTTTCCTGAGCTGAGGGCTCCAGAGCTGGACGCAGGACTCCAGGTGGAGTCTCACTGGAGCGGAGTAGAGGGGCAGAACCACCTCCCTTGACCTGCTGGCCACACTGCTTTTGATGCAGCCCAGGGCACGGTTGGCTTTCTGGGCTGCGAGTGCACATTGTCAGCTCATGTCCAGCTTTTCATCCACCAGTACCCCCAAGTCCTTCTCGGCAGGGCTGCTCTCAATCCCTTCATCCCCCAGCCTGTATTGATAGTGGGGATTGCCCCGATCCAGGTGCAGGACCTTGCACTTGTCCTTGTTGAACCTCATGAGGTTCGCCAAGGCCCACCTCTCAAGATTATCCAGGTCCCTCTGGAAGGCATCCCATCCCACAGGTGTGTCCACCACACCACTCATCTTGGTGTTGTCTGCAAACTTGCTGAGGGTGCACTTCATCCCTCTGTCATTGATGAAGATATTAAACAGTACTGGTCCCAAAACGGACCCCTGAGGGACAACATTTGTCACCAGTCTCCATCTGGACTTTGAGCCATTGACCACTATCCTCTGGATGTGACCATCCAACCACTTCCTCATCCAGCAAACAGTCCACCCATCAAATCTGTATCTCTCCAATTTAGAGAGAAGGATGTTGTGGGGGACCGTGTCAAAGGCCTTACAGAAGTCCAGATAGATGACAGCCATAGCTCTTCTCTTGTCCACTGATATAGTCAACCCTTTCTTCACCAAAAGGTTTATCAAGCACTGGGGAACAGGCTGCCCAGGGAAGTGTTTGAGTCACAATCACTGGAGGTATTGAAAAGACATGTAGATATGGCACTTAGGGACATGGTTTAGTGGTGGACTTGACAGCATTAGGTTTACGGTTGGACGCGATGATCTTAAGGGTCTTTTCCAACTTAAATGATTCTATGATTCTATGATTTATTTTTAAGGGGAGTAGCTTGGATTACATGATTATAAGTAGTGTATCAGAACCTAGATAAATATTATCAGTAAGTTTAAGAAACCAATGAAACAGAAATGAATGGGGAAATTAAGGAAGAAAGCCAGCATTTCAGTCCTTAGTTCTATATTTACATTGTAGAGTTTTATCCCCAAACACATTCAGCACAATCTTTTAAAAACAGTAAATTGTTTTCAGAAAATAATTACTCAATCATCATTATTTAATCCAATTCATGTTGGTTCTCATTTGGTGCTTTCACACTTAATTTTCATTTTACATCATGAGATCCATGTCTTTATTCTACCTGGTAAAATAAGCATGTGGGAATAAAAATAACACCTAGACTCACATACTTATTTAACTTACTACCTATAAATGCTTTCTTTTGTTCCTTCATAGAATTCTGAAAAAAGAGAAGTTATTGTAAGTTCAAGAATAGTGAATATTTTTGCACCATGAGATAGTGTCCATACACAGCTTTAAAGTTTTGAAACTTTTTTTAGAGGGAAGGCTTAAAGCTTTTGTCTTGAAGTCTTCAAAGGATAATATGGATCATAAAACAGAACACAGCTGAGCAAACATCTGGTTAAATATGTTTTGAGGTGACCTGTAGAAGATATAGATGTTTTTTGATGCTTTGTTTGTTTGGGTTGTTGGGGGTTTTTTTTGCTTTACATCAGAACATTAATCTTTCACTTGTTCAACCCTGTGTAATCGAGAGAGCTCATGTTTGTGATGCACTGAAGCTACGTGTCCAGTCCTTAACTGTCAGTCAAGCTGATAAGTATGTGTCCTGTTGACTGTTTCTATCGGAACAAAGGTGGTGATGTGAATCATAGTATTTTTTTGCTAAAAACATTTCAAAATGATTCATTGGTTTGAATAACATTTTTTCTGTTCATATACTTCTCATCTTTAACATCTTGAGAAGAGTTTAATCTGAATGTAAATTTAAGTTGTTATTTCCCTTCCCAAGCTAACCCTTCTGCAATTCTGCATCATGGGCTTTCTCTTCCATCTTCTGTACTACTATTACTGCTCTTACTTTCTTAGTAATAGTGACTTTCTCTTTGTATACCTGACTAGGTATTATTCTGTCCTGAATTTATGTCCACCCTCTACTCAACAGAGAAATATTTATTCTTCATATTCTTACACTATTCCAATTCTTTAGGCAGTGTAACTGTTACAGAGTATATTAGGACTCAACTTTGACGAGGAATAATTCATGCCGGCATGCTTGCTTTCAGTGTACGTTTGGCTGAGTAGCACAATTCAGTGATAGTGATGCTGAGGCTGTAGATTTCACTGGCATTTCAAGAAGAGCTGTTAGATATGGCTTTTAGGGTTCTTTTACTCTCATTCAGTTTTATTTAACTTCTGGTCAGGTACCTCATCTGAGACTTCACAACCTGTCTCCCCGCTGTATTAGTCTTGTGCTACCAGGTACCATTTCAGTGGCTGCAAAGAAGTTTTGCAGGGTACAGCAGATCAATGTAGCAAGAGATCAGTCCAACTAAACACAATATTTGAGATGAAGTGTAAAGACCTAGAGTGTAAGTTTTTTCTTAATTATTTTATGTGTAGTAATGCTTTTATTGTTTTATTGGGTGTAGTGACAGTATCAGTTACCTAGGGTGGGTTTGTTGGTTAAGAATCAGCTTTTGCTGCAGTGCAGAGCTATGATCCATCTGAGTACTATGAAGTGATACTTTAGGTTGAGTGATTCATCCTGAAAAACACTATTTTAAGTGAACCAGAGGGTAGAACAGTGTAATGATAAATGAGCTGATTCACTAACCCCATTCATGCGGCTAGCTAATAATACCTCTGTGTTGGTCTCCATTGACGCCCCTGGTGAATGCAGCCAGATAGGGTTACTACTTTCCTGTATTTTTGGTTTGATTTTCTTCTTCCTTTTTTCATCTTCTTGTGAAAAATATTGAAAATTATATACCGGAGCTAAGACTTGTAAGAGAAAGTTGGTATCCATTTTGCCAAGAATAAAAAAGTTAACTATTAAATAGTGGTTTGAACCTCTGACGCAAACTTTGTCAAACTCATTCTTCCTGCCCACTGTGCTCAAGTTATTACTAATGTCCTGTGCTTTAAATGACATAGAAAGCACGGCCTTTTCTTGAAGGAAGCCTCTGTGAGACATATTGTTGGATAGAGTCATTGGCTGATTTAGGAGTTTCGATTCCATCCTTTCTCTGAAACCTTAGCGTTCCACCGAAATGAACGAATGAACGTTAATGACAGCCCCCCTTTAATCCTTCATCACCTATCTCTTTGCTTACTGATGCTTTTTACTCGTATCTGGAGCACTTCTTCATCTGCCATTCTGGGTAAGTCTTAACTCATCAGAGACACTTTTGAAACTCAGGAGCACCACAGTGCAGTATAATTAATAACAACACCTTCCTGTCTCATGGATTTAGTACTTTTACTGTAACCACTAGCAACTTAATTTGCTAGGTGTATAGCATAACATGAAATCCATCTGCCTTTTGATTTGTCCAGAAATTAACATTGCCAGCTGGATTGATTAGGAGCATGCTGCAGTCCTTGATGTCACCTGTGAGATCCGCGTGTGAATCTGTCTTTGGAGATCTAAAGAGTATCTTGAGAGAGGCCAGGGAACAACCTTGAATTCTTTTTTTGCTCTTCCTCTGAATGTTCAGTGTATTTAACTAAAGCATATTTTGATTTTCAATGCATTTTCCATTGCTAGAACTTGGAATTACAGGTTGGGTACAATTTATGCTATGGCCAGTACATGACACTAGTCATATTTTCACTGGCTGATTGAACTAAAGCTGACCCATCAATCAGTGCATTTGGGTAATGGGGGCAAGAAGCGAGTTTTAATTTTGCAGCACTCACTATCTCACAAGGAGGAGAGAGAAAGGGTCTCCTCTATAGCACAGCCATCATTGCCCTGATGAAGACCGTACATCCCACCGCGTTTCACCAGTAGCTCCTCTCTCCTGCAGTTTCCCCTGGAGCAGAAGCCCTGCCGCTGGCTCCTCTCGCTCTGGCGTGCTCTCCTGCCTGCCCCCCCGCTGCCCGCCTGTGGCCGCAGCAGGGCACGAACCCCAGCCTGGCTCCTAACCCAATGAGCCATCCAGCTTATTAACTCCTCTTCTGTGTCATGTCCCACTTGCTGGCAACTTGGCTGCCCAGAGACGCATCTAGGGGATGTACGATTTGCAGGTATCACACAGAGCGTGGAGCTCTTTTCCATTCCCGTAATGGCTTTTGCTTTTCTTTTTGAAAACAGTACTACTGATATTTTCCATGATGAAGCTTCCTCCCACTTTGGTTTGATTTGGAAATAGAATTTTCAACAAAGTACAAACACCAGCAGAAATCAATGTTCTTTTACTTGTGTTTTACTTTTCTTCTTCTTTTTTTCTTTTTTTTTTATAATGTGTCTCCCTTCCCCTACAAACAAATCCCAAATCCAAAAGTCAGGAAAATATTTTCAGTTTTCTTTTTGTCACCATCATTTGTATGGTTACATGTAACAGAAGTTTATAGATGGAATGCGTGGACTTGTCGTTGGCTAACTAATTTTGAATAGGAAAAAGTTCTGTGGGAGAACCAGTGGAAAAGCTGGTGTGTGCAGTGATCCTTTGTTGTTAGAATACTTTGGAAAATAACATGTTGACAGTAAAGTAATGGAACAGGAAGTGGATAAATATTTTCAACAGATAGCCCCTGATGTTTGAAGTCAGCCTCATTGTTACTAGCAGAAAATGGGACATCTTCACAGCACCACAGTGATAATTGCACTTCTCCCTGTGACAAAGAGGAACGGAAAAATTTTAGGGAGGTGAGATAAACAGGAAATTTCACTGCGGCATTAGGCACCAAGAATAGTGAGGTACTATTTTGAAGAAAAATGTTACAAATGCTGTGATAAATGGCATTATCTTTGAGTTAGTATTCATGAAGTTTATAATTAATTAGGATATGTTGTTACTGTTGCAGCTGAATTTTAACTCTGCAGCATTTTAGCAGGCTCTTTTTTCTTTGACCTAAATCCGTCTAATTTTTTGTCTTCGTTAAAAGCACAGAACAAAACCACTATTGTGTCTTAGGCTATGCTCAAGCAGATCAAGGAAGTTTGCATTGCTAAGCAAAGCCATATACATTTTAGTCATCCCAGAAATGTTTGAACTCTACACAATTAAGTGAGATGAGTGTCCACGTGATGGAAATGTTAACTGTTTTTGCTTAAACCTGTTTGTAAAACAGACAGTCCAATGGTGGAACAAAAGAGGGGAAAAAAAATCTGAAAATGTAATCAGGCATAATAACACTTAAGCTTAGAGAGGAGAAAAGCATTTCATTTGTAGATGTAAATGAAATGTCATTACAATTCAGTGTCTTCAGGACAGTTCTTCATTTTCGTTGGTTAACATTAGCATTTCTTAAGGGTGATTTAATATATATTTGAAAGCTTTTTTTTTTAAACTGGGAGATTATTCAGAAGAGCATGGCTGCGGTTTTGCAGATATCATACAATCAGCACTTCCTAGTCCTGTGATTAAGATTTCTGTTCTAACTAGCAGAAAATGGAATATGTTTTAAAATGCTGTGAAAAATAACAGAATACCCTATGTGCTAACACATTCAAGACAACTGCTCGTGATGTTATTAGGTTCTGTTTTGTTATTTGAAAGTTTATTCTATTTACTCTCTTTAAAAGATACGCTTTTGATTAAAAACCTGCTGGGTGTTTTTTTCCCCTGAAAGCAGAGATCTTTGATCTATTGATAGGACAGGATCACCAGCTGACTTCCAAGCTTTCACCCAGGCGTGCCTTGCTGATGCCTCGTGGCCCTAACGGAAAGAAATTGTCCTTGCAGCCCAGCGGGTATGTCACTGTCTGCTGACAAGGCTTGTCCTCTGAGCAAGCCATAAGCCTAAAGGCCATCTAACGCCAAACCAGGAGGAGACACCTGCCTGCTAGGAAATGGGGTGGCCACCAATTCTTTTTTAACATGGCTAATGAGCTGGAACTCTAGGAGGAAGGCTGATGTGAAGGTTTGAGCATTTCTCATCGGCAGTGTGAACCAAACAGGAAGAACAGAATTAAATAGAAGTAGTTTTGAAGGCTGCAGAATGGAGCAGGTCCTGCAAACTACAGTTCTCGTTGCAATGTTTATTGGCTGCTGGGTGCTTGAAGATCCTCCAGTCTCCTAACACATGCATAGACCTCTGGTTCACATCTTCTTTTGCAAGATGCAACACTCAGGTCCTTCTGTAAATACAGAAAGTTACCAGTAACATGTTTTAAACTTTTCTAATAAGCTCCAGTTTTTTTCTGTCTCCAAAACTCCTTTATGCACCTTTTCATGCAGTGTTTTTCTACACTGGATCTACAATTTACTGTCAAATATACGACCACCAACTACCTATAGAGTTCTAAGAATATTTGTAGCCACCAGCTGCTTCTGGTTTTCATTTGCTTGCTACCCTCCTACAGATAAACCTATGGACAAATAAAACATCTCTGAAATGGGATGAACACCCGAATGGAGAATTGCGCATAAGAATTGCACATGCACGATCTTGCTGCAAAGAGAAGACACATGACAAGCTAGAAGTCCTGCTCATGGTCTCTTTCCTTCTCCCGTCTGGATCAATTTCTGTGGATTGAGATAAGGAGGTAGAGAGTTCCTTTTATTTCCAGGAGAACTATTTTCCAGGCAGATTTAAGGAAGATGTTAACTCCACACTGAGCTTATTGGTATCCTGGGTGTATGCACAAAGCACTGGTGTAGCCATACCAAAGTGAATTCCATGAGGTGGATTATTTCTGAAGGTAGGCAAAAAAAAAGGAAGGTCTGCTCACCCTATTTCAGGATTGTTTTATCACATCCTTATTCCACAGTGAGGAATGTGTTTATGCTGATATGACTTTAATCTGGTGACCCAGATAAAAAGAGGTGCATATCATCTTGCAATACCTAAGCCACCCAGTCTCCTTCTCATTACTTTTGTTGTTTTCTTGGACATTTTCCACCTCCCTCCATGACATCTCCTGGTTTTAGACATTTTAGAGGCATGTTGTTTTTAGCACGGCTGGGTTTCAGGTGTGCTGATGATCAAGTAGTCTAATTTTAAATATTGACAGTGCTGTTTCAAATGTGATTATATGATATTTATTATGAATGTATGTTATTATGCTTTCCACATTTTGTCCTTTTTTAAACTCTGAATTATCTGATGGTTTTGTCATCTGACAGTTTTTTGTTTGTGTTTTGTTTTTTTTTTTTTTGCTGGTCCCTGGTGATTTTCTAGAGTTAGCTAAGCATGGTCACAGGTGACATCATCTCGTGTTAGTGATAGTCCTTGCTTTGAGTGGGAGGTTGGACTAGATGACCTCCAGAGGTTTTTTCCAACCATCATTTCTATGATTCATCGTGTATTAGTCATTCATTTTTTTTTGCGTATCAAAGGTGTCCTTAACTTTATATACTTCCTGTGACTTCTTAACAAGCTTGTGATAGTGAGGGAAGTAATTTTCTGCTGCTCAACAGCAGGTTGAGGTACCCAAGAGACACAAACTCCTGTTAGCGGCAGAGACTGCCACGTTCAGATGGCATGTGCTGTTAGTAAAAATCTGAGTCCTTCTGTAGCTGGTGCCTGATCTTTCCCCCAGGGAAGAATCCTTGCGTACTCGCAGTGATGGGGGAGACCTGAGAAATTGTGCCTTCAGATCAGTTTCAGTAGTTGTCTGAAAAGCATCTCATTTTGCGCACAGATCTGTGAGGGTGGAGTTTGATCAGATGGGTAAGTAGCAGAGAGGAGGAAAAGAAATTACCTAACTGGAGAGCAGGAGGTAGCAGTGAAGAGTACACGTGGAACTTAATCCACTGGGGTTTCTCCTGTATTATACCAGCTGCAACGTTGACAAAGCAGTGGAGTTATTTGAGACTGGTAGGTGTGACCTGGACCCTTGATACTTGTTTATAAAGAAGTTTGCAGAACTGTAAATGTGCTACATGTATTGCTGTATTTATTGGGCCAAGGTGTGATATCACACTGAAACTGCCTCTGGCAGACCCTGTACCTGTGTGCTTTACATGGCAAGAGATAAATAGATTGGCGGTGGGTAATGGCAAAATGGGAATCAGTTGGGGAATGATGAAGGCTGTTTAATGAGCTGAAGATAAAAAATGAATAAAATTTAAATGTATATCTTGGCTAAGTGAGAGACAGATGGAAGAAATCTACAAATTTTGGGGGTGTGAAAGCCCTCCTGGAAAATGCGGCTCTGTTGAAATCAAAATACTTCACAAAAGCAGGTCAACTGCAGTAGACTTTTGTTTCAAAAAATTGAAAAGGAATGTCAGACAGAGCACATTTTAATGTTTTGGATTACATCTTTTTTTAATTCTTAGTTTTGAAATGATTCTTTTGATTCATTTTCCACCTATTTTGATTTCTTTAGAAATAAGTGCAAGCAATAAACAAATAAACAGAAGAGCCATGGAATTTTCCTTCCGAGATTATTTGAAGTGTTTCAGTTTTGCTGTAATTTGGAGCAAAGCCAGAGTATAAAATCCTTGGAAATTGCTATCATCCGTTCAGTTCCCAGGGGGCCTGAGAAGGACTCGTGTTCAGAATCGCACTTCAGCTAGTATCTCTCGAGATGCAGAGGCACCACTAATTGCCAGTAGCCGTACTACAGCTCATTTGCTTTGCACTCCAGATTGCAAGGGACTGAATGTGCAAGTGGTTTCAACATCCCGCTACGCCTGATGTCCAGCTGCAGTGGTACCGCTTCTCCTGTCACATTGCGCTGAAAAGTAGCAGCCTTGTGCTTTTTTTCCCCGCGTGCTGCACCTAATCTCTTTCAGGATCAAAACAATTGTAAGGGAAGATTTTTTGTATTGACACTTTCCGGGGACTATATAAGAGATTTAGTAGAGCTTCTCTTTCTCTGCCTTACTTTTGCGGTAGGATCTATTACCAGGTGACTGGAATAAGCGACGACTGGTGTGTCTTGCAAGAAACACCTCGGTTCTGCTATTGGCTATTAACTAGGTTTTTTACGCCATTGAGAGATTCTTCGTGTGTTTGTACATGAAGGTTTCTGTGACAGAGTCTGGTGTTTGAGCATTTAAGGTGTCATTTAGTGCTGAAGAAGTTATTGTTCTTGTAGGAATTCACAGAAAAAGTGTCTTGGAAAAATGGTTGCTGTCACTGTATACTTAACACAGTCATTATGATAAATCTTTTGCATTACAGTAAGTTGGTTTGTTTTTTTAACAGATTTCATTGTCTTTCATTATGTCTTATACATAGGATATTTAAAGAAACACATAATTAGGACCTCATTTAGAAGTCAAACAATCGAATGAGCTTTTGAATTGAGCATCAAAACTGGAGAAAAAAGACGTGGAATTGTCATCCTGGTTCTGGTCTTGCGAAACAATTTTTGGATTTGTGTGGTACAAGAAATTTAGCATGGTCCCTTCAGCAACTTTCCGTCCACTTTGCTGCAGTGCTGTTGTTAGTGTGAAATCCATGGTCAGGGACTTTTTTACTTTCAGACATTCATGTCACTCCCGTTGTGGGCAATTGGTTATGTGTGGGTATCATGGGAAGAAGGCTTTTCTTAAGTGCTTGCAAAGACACTGGTTCGCAGAATAGCTACTTTAGCAGTGTTTTTTAAAACTAATTTATGAGTTTGTCTTTTTTAGACATAGTGACCTTTAAACTAGCAAATACAAATTGCTGTACGGTTTAGAAACATCATATGTCATTTTGAAGTGCTACTCAAGAGCATTGTGTGCATTCAAGATTGGTGGCCAGTTTACTTTGGAGAATGGAGGAGCTAGGTGCTCTACCTAGCTGTCTTTTCAGCAGATTCCTTACTAGAAGAGAAAGTAAATTTGTCCCTGTTAAACCTTTAGTTCTTCTGTTTCATTCTCTGCAAAACCAACTTTGCTCTGCACGATCGGTAACGCCACCCCAGTCTGCATGACAGCTGGGGGAGGATGCTCAGAAGGTCTTTGGATTTCTTGTAGTATGTGAAATGGAGACTGATGAATCTTACAACAGAAATGCCTTTTTAAGATACTATCTAGGAAAAGCTTGTACTGTTGTGCTTTGTACCACTTTAACTAGGATTCACCATCTTTCAACGAAATGGCTTTTATCATAAAACATAAAGAGAATATTGTATTTTATTAGTGGGGGTTAAATGTTTTGAAATGATAAAATGCTTTTAAAATTCAAATAAATTACTTGGTAGTGGGGAAGCAAAGGAAAGATTTATCATTTCTATACCTATGCAGGGAAAGTGCTTCAGGGCTATTGTGTCTTTAACAGATAATTAGCATACATAACATGGCAATTTGCAAAAGTTACAGACCACATTACAGGCAAAGTCACAATTACAACTACAACTGTAAATAGCACAGAAACTGGAGCTGTCTTCAAAACGAGACATTAAGAAGCTCACAAAATATTTCCCTTTTTTTCTGTTTTTTTTTTTTTGGGGGGGGGGGGGTGAGGGTTTGGTGGTTTTTTTAGTGAAAAGGACCAAGATTCAACTGGATATGAAATAAAAAGTGTTATGTACAGAAAGTATCTCATAGCTTTACATAACATCTCCTGAATGGATTGCTTAGGTGCATCATATAAGCTCAATTTTGTCAAACATTAGCTCTTTGTGCACAAGGAAGAGATTTTCTAATAATAGATGAGAAGGAGGAGCTGGAAATCTGTGCCAAACTAATGAGAAAACAGGTTATGAACTCAGCTTCATTTAGAACTGAAACCAGTGTAATACCAAGATGAGAGCCATTAAAGTTCATTAAATCTGTTTAACAATATCAGCCAGAATTAGTTAAAAAATTACATGGATTATTTATGAAATATGTACAATCTGGAGCTAGTTTGCTTTCAAATATCTCTTGTGAAAAGTAGTCCTTTATGATGATTTCATAAAGTTGTCATTAAATGGCTAGACCAAATGTATTTTAAAGTGCTTAAGGAGATAGTTCATTCAGCAGCAGGAAGCAATATGTGTGTTCCTGTGGTGGTGCTTTTGCATTCATGAAGGAAAAATGTTCTTTTTTAGTATGTAAATATTGAATTTGTAAAACATGCATAGGAGAGCTCTAGTAAGATCCTAGGAGCTCCAGTTCAAAGCTTAGTTTGTAGAAATGTCTATGTATGTGAGGTGCAGATAAGCCCCTCTAAAACAGATGAGCCAGACGATTGCGTTTCACGAAGCATGGTCATGAAGGAGGCTCTTCAAAGAGATGGAGACACATGCCTCAGCCTCAGCCACCTTCTGACCAGTAGAGTGTTTAATAGACATTTAGCTGTCCTGAAGGTTGCCATGAGTGGGGGTGGGAGCTGTTTCTTGGAAATGTGATGCTGGGAAGGCCCACTGCTAGCTGACTTTGTCCTGGCTGACCACAGACCTGGACCTGGCTGTGCTGGTCTCTTAGAGGGGCAAGGTCCGGGCCTGCTGAGTGGTCATAGCTGTTGGTCTTCTGGTGCTAATTGATCCTGATCTAAAAACTCTTCACAGAGCAGGCCCAGGTTACTCATAGTAACATGCTTCCTGAATGATCATAGAAGTTTCTCAAGATGTGTTTTGGTAACTCCATCAAACATGAGCCTCGGGTAGGCAGAGGCCACATCTTCTTTTCTGCAAATGTGTTGCAAATGTGACATTCCCGATTGCTCAGGATGGCTGGCCTTCAGAGCAAAGTGCCATGCTTACTCAGGTGTCGTCTTGTCGTAGATGCACACAAACACACACACTGGAAGGTACAGTGTGAAGGTAAAGAGAAATACTTAATTTAGATCTCCTCAAACATTTAAAAAAGCAATTAGTTCATGGTATTTTGACCATGTAGGGGACATCATAGAAAAATATGTATTCTTTTGGTGATTGAGGATTTTAATTTTTGAACCTATATCTTCTGTATCTTTTGCTGATCTTTTCTGTGAGTCACTTAATTGCTGCCTCACACAAGCCTTTGTGGAGTAAGCTGAAGCTGTGCAGCAGTCCTGAAGCCCATGGATATGCAGAAGGAGCCTGCTGAGAGGTTATAATAATAGAGATACCGACTGTTCTGTTAAAAACCTTGGCTTGCCCCTGAGTCTGTCAAAGATTTCTGCAGTATCTTGCCTCTTTTCAGTACCCCTAGACAAGCCAGAGCCATTGCACTCAGTAAGCAGCATTCCTCCTCAAAGCCTTACTAGTCTGTCACTGCTATTATTGTGCTAGAGAAGCCCTAAAAGGAGTGTTCAGAATGTATTGATTCTCCTTTTCCCCCCTTTTCTTCAAAATATCCAGAAAGATTTTATTTACATTTCAGTATGTTTGTTTAGTTAATCATATGGACAGAACCCCACATTTCTGTCAGGGATATTTCCAGCTCAGTGGCCCATCTTGGAGAGTAGGAAAGTATGAAAATAGGTGCACTGGAATCTATGCAAGTGGCACAAGCATCTACTCCCAGGGAATATATCCCATAATGTCATCTTTATTGCTGTTTGTGTGAAAGCTACCAACGTACCTCGGGCCTCATGCATGGTGAAGACAGAGCCATGGGGTGGGAGGTTAGATAGCTTGTGCTACTTTAAAAAATTAAATATCTCAATAGTAGTAATATACCTTGCTGATTTTTTTAATAAGTTTGAATGTAGTGTTTTTAGCTTATGTTCAGTGGTGTCCATGAATCAATGCTAATCAATTGATGGGTTGATAGGGCTGCAGTTTTCTGAATTAAAAAAACCGAATGATTAGTAGGATGAAGAGTCAGCATTCTTTATGGAAAGAGCAACCTTTTTTCCAAATTCAATTAATAAAGACAGTATTGATTTAATTAAAGGAGGAACTTGTGATCCCTTTGATAGGATGCAATTCAGTTCCTGTTTCACTTGTTTCATGGTGATTATGCAGCAAAGAAAACCCTAGACACGTTGAGTTATAGTTTTACCAGAAGTGCATAAAGCAGTAGTGGGTCAGATTATTTTTGTTGATAGCTGGACGAGACTCATGTGTGTTCTAATTTACAGACTCTTTAGCTGTTAAACTACTAGTTCAAATCAACTTTTTTCTTAAAGGATTAATTCTTTTGTAGATGAGAGAATTACTAATATAACTTGTTGATCCTAAAACAACTGGACACATAAAACAAGTGGGGAGTTCAAACAATTGTTTTTAGCAATAGACTCTTTCAAAAGAAATAAAGTATAACTGAGTTACAATTGTATTAACAAAAAAATCATAAAATTAGAATTAAATTCATTCAAAATCTGTGAAGAAAAAACACTCCCTGATGTACCAAAACCACTCATAAAAATTAATAACAATTCTATAAGATCCATGAGCTTGCTTTGCTTTTATGAAGAGGCACCTATTCTTCACAGGATAAGGAGAATTCTTGTATTTTTATGTGCAGAAGTGGCAGTTTTGGAAACCGTACATAAGTAAAAGAAGTGGATGCATGTGCCACCGAGTAGAGAACAGGTTGCACAGAAACTCTGTTAAAATACAGCGGTTTACTCATGTCTACAGCTATTCCTCATTTTATTATTATGTTTACTTATTTCAGCTTGCATCATTCACACAATCTACAAACCAGTTGCATGTAAGGAGCGTGGCAGAGTATTGGTGACTTTTTTCATAGGCTGGATGAAGAGAAATACAAAATGACCAGACAATAGGAGAACACAGTAATCCTGACCTACCATTTATCGTGTGTGGCAGGGTGGTGTTGTCTTGTAATTAGAGTCAGCTAGGTTTGTTGTCCTAAAAACATCTGCTATATCTTACGGAGGATTTGTGGGGTTTTTGACAGGACATACTCAGATGTTCTGTATTAATGTAGATGGTCCCTTCTAGATTTTCATGACTGCTTTAGGCTTTAAAATCTGTTTGTCAGAAATGCTGTAGGAGCCATGATAAGATGTTTTGCCTTATGTAACTTCCATTTTTCATCCCTTGACATCCCAAAAAAAAAACAGAAGAAAAGAAAACACCCTAAAACAAAACAAATTGCCATGCAGCAAGGTATCTCCTAACCTATCAGTTTAAAAAATGAAGGATATGACTTCTCTTACAAACCAAGGGGCAGCATCACTCTTACCTTAATTTTTATCACTCTTTCTGCACATGGTTCTGTTGCTGTGGCAGTAAATCTTTGCCCTGGTGATCTGTCATGCTAGAGGTTATCTCCTCTAGCTTCTGGGATTTTGAAGCTCTTTGTTGTCTTCATTCATGATTCAGAGGACAGTGGGGCTTGCGGCAGTCGAACAGAGCTCTTTCATAACCGGCCATCTGTGATGAGTCGCTGAGGAGGGCAGTACACACAATCCACCGTCATCATGGATGGATGAATAGGAGTGATGGTGAATAGGGATTATGCAATCAATTTTTTTCAGTCCTGTATGGTCGTTTTTTTGTTATTGAAGAGTCCTCAGAGAAAGACATTTCCCTGGCTGACATACCGTGTCCTTCTTTTCTAGGCGGCTTCACAACTGTTTCCAAGCGGGAGAGTTCCCATAGAGCGCAGTCCCTTTGCTCTGCTGTTCCTTTGAAAACAGCGACCCTAGATCTGTAGTGCCCAAAACAAACACACGCTTGTTTACAAGAAGCATTTCTAAATGGGATGATTCCCCCCACGCCCCAGCTATAGCAGCAATGAGGTTTATGATTTTCATTTCCCAACTCTAGCAGCTGAGTAACATAAATAGCATTTGCCCTTTTTTACTTAAAGAGCTTTTTGGAAACCTGAAATTGTGTTCTTCCTTTTTAGACCGACTCTTGAATCCTTCTCTTTTTAAAAAGGACGTAACTCTTGTTGAAGTAACTTTTTGGAGGAAAAAGCCACTCTGAAGACCTCCCAATATGTACTCTTGCCAAGGAAGTTTTTTTCTTCCACATTGTCTGATCCTCAGATTCTTGTGGATCAGTTGCATGTTTGCTTTGAGTTCTGATGGAAAAAACCAAAATGATGTAATCTTTTAAAAGTTTTTCTTTCTTCTTAGCTGCACATATGGATATTATTTGTCGATATTTTCTAGTCAGTGTGGTTAGTCAATGTATACCAGTTGTAGAACTGGAATGGCTAGACCCATGCAATATTCATGCAAAGCTACCCAAGACATTGCTCGTTACATTTGCAACAGGCATCCTGTGATTACTCCGAAGTTGAAAGAACCAGTTATTTTGTATTCAAAACATAGTCATAGTGTGGTGCTCGCTCACGTGAAAAAGATGTTTTGATGACTCTGGTTCTAGTCAAAGGTAGAGTACATAATAAACATAGCTCCCGAGGCAGATCAGGGATTCCCTGCAGGATATTCTCCTCAGGCTGGATCATTATAGCAGTTCTGCTCCTACAGTGAAAATCTCAATCCTGTCTAAAAGTTTGGTAACTACTAATCACACTGGAATGATGCAGTAAGAACTGCTCTTGGTTAAACACTGCTGTCCTGCCACTGAAGCTTATAATACATGTTTTTCTCCCCAGGAGTATAATTGGACTGTAGGCTTTTGTAGAAAACTACAAATTGGTTGAAAATTCCTCTCAATGAATTTATACTGAAAGATTTTAGTTTCACGTGACACAAAGAATATAGAACGTAACTAATAAGGCTACATGGTGCTACCTTGCCCACAGAGAACAGCTGATCGTTGCTGTCCAGACAGAGTTTTACTTTAACTGCAAGGCTGTGAATGTTAAGAGATGCTAAGCCTCAGCATAACAGAGCCTGTCCAAAATCTGTGAGATCTTTTGTGTACGGTACTGAATACTGAACTAGACTGCTGAAGCAGTAGTGCTGTTTTATATAAATTTTAAAACTACATATGTTGCTAAATATAAACTATTCATAGGTTTATAAACAGCCCTGTAGGAATGTGACAATACTTCTGATGTCTCTGAGCACAGCATTTTTTTATTTATTTGATGTTTCTTTTCAGTTGACAGATATATCAACTCAAAAGTAGCCAGACGGTTCCCAGTTGAATATGAATTTGAGAGGGCTGATGCACATTGCTTAATCTAAAAGTCTAAAATAAGTTACTGTAAAGCTATTTGCTCTGAAGTTGCCAGACTTCACAGGATATACATAAATAACTTTGTGCAAAACTTGAATTCACTCTCCAAGTTAAGCCATATCATAGAATCATAGAATCGTAGAATGGTTTGAATTGGAAGGGACCTCTAAAGATCACCTAGTTCCAACCTCCCCCTGCCATGGACAGGGACACCTTCCACTAGACCAGGTTGCTCAAAGTCCCATCCAACCTGACCTTGAACACTTCCAGGGAGGGGGCAGCCACAACTTCTCTGGGCAACCTGTGCCAGTGCCTCACCACCCTCATGGTGAATAATTTCTTCCTTAGACCTAATCTCAATCTACCCTCTTTCAGTTTAAAGCCATTACCCCTTGTCCTATCACTACATGCCCTTGTCCAAAGTCCCTCTCTAGCTTTCTTGTAGGCTCCCTTTAGGGACTGGAAGGCTGCTAGAAGGTGTCCCTGGAGCCTTCTCTTCTCCAGGCTGAACAAGCCCAACTCTCTCAGCCTGTCTTCACAGGAGAGGTGCTCCAGCCCTCTGATCATCTTCGTGGCCCTCCTCTGGACTCACTCCAACAGGTTAATGTCCTTCTTGTGTTGGGAGCCTCAGAGCTGAGTGCAGTAGTCCAGGTGGGGTCTCACGAGAGCAGAGTAGAGGGGGAGAATCACCTGCCTCAACGTGCTGGTCACGCTTCTTTTGATGCAGCCCAGGATATGGTTGGCTTTCTGGGCTGCAAGCACACATTGCCGGCTCATGTTGAGCTTCTCATCAACCAACACCCCCAAGTCCTTCTCCTCAGGGCTGCTCTCAATCCATTCTCTGCCCAGCCTGTGTTTGTGCTTGGGATTGCCCTGACCCGTGTGCAGGACCTTGCACTTGGCCTTGTTGAACTTCATGAGGTTCACACAGGCCCACCTCTCAAGCCTGTCAAGGTCCCTCTGGATGGCATCCCTTCCCTCCAGTGTGTCGACCGCACCACTCAGCTTGGTGTCATCAGCAAACTTGCTGAAGATGCACTCAATCCCACTGTCCATGTCACCAACAAAGATATTAAACAGCACCGGTCCCAATACCAACCCCTGAGGAATGCCACTCATCACTGGTCTCCACTTGGATATCAAGCCGTTGACCGCAACTCTTTGAGTGCGACTATCCAGCCAATTCCTTATGCACTGAGTGGTCCATCCATCAAATCCATGTCTCTCCAATTTAGAGACAAGGATGTTGTGCAGGACAGTGTCAAATGCTTTGCACAAGTCCAGGCAGATGATGTCAGTTGCTCTTCCCTTATCCACCAATGCTATAACCCCATCGTAGAAGGCCACCAAATTTGTCAGGCACGATTTGGCCTTAGTGGAGCCATGCTGGCTGTCACCAATCACCTCCTTATTTTCCATGTGCCTTAGCATAGCTTCCAGGAGGATCTGCTGCATGATCTTGCCGGGCTCAGAGGTGAGACTGACTGGCCTTTAGTTCCCCGGGTCTTCCTTTTTTCCCTTTTTAAAAATTTCCCCTTTTCCAGTCACTGTGAACTTCACCGGACTGCCACGCCTTCTCAAATATGACGGATAGTGACTTAGCAACTTCATCTGCCAGTTCCCTCAGGACCTGCAGATGCATCTCATCAGGTCCCATGGACTTGTGCACCTTCAAGTTCCTTAAATGGTCTCGAACTTGATCTTCTCCTACAGCGGATGGTTCTTCGTTCTCCCAGTCCCTGCCCTTGCCCTCTGTGACTTCAGTGGTGTGGCTAGAACACTTGCTGGTGAAGACTGAGGCAAAAAAGTATCATCTGTCTCAGCCTTCTCCATATCCCAGGTAGCCAGATCTCCCTTTTCCTTCTTGAGAAGGCCCACATTTTCCCTAGTCTTCCTTTTTCAAGATCTGCAGCACAAGAGCATTAGACATATGGACCATCCCCTAATATCTGGGGGGAGCACATGTTTGATAGGAGGCTGCAGCTCATGCCTCCTGGGGGCTGAGTCAATGGAGTGACTTCTGTTCACGTCCATAGACTTTCGCTCAGGTACCATCTGTCTGGTTTGTTCCTCATCTTGGTGGTGGACACCTGATTATCTGCGAACAGGATCAGGTCTTACATAATATTGTAGTGTATCTAAGGGGCCATTAAAATATGCAGAGTAGAAGTGATTGTTTGGATAACAGTCTGAATAAAACAAAGAACCAAAAATGTTGCATTAAATTCCCAGTAATGAAGGAGAAATTATATTGGTAAGCTGATTTCTCAGAGAAAAGCATTTCATAAACAGGTAAGTCCTTCAGAAGAATGTAGTACTTGCTCATAAGAAGAAAATACTGGAATACTCAAGGAATCTGAGAAGGGGGGATGAGAGAAAAGAAACCCCTTTCCCTTCCCCCATTTATTTTGACCAGAGAGACACTATGAATCATATGCCTCTTGACACTTTCAGGAATGATCTTACTGTCCAAATGGCTTACAGAGAGCTTCTCTAGTAAAGAAAATGATCAATAGGATGAGATATTAAAAAGGGAATTTTTCCCCTACTTACTCCAGGCAGCACTGTCAACTCTCTATTGAATTTATGATCTACAGGATATTAAACGCTGACAGCATCACCAGCAAAGATAAGCATATATTGCTTAGGGTTAATGACTTGCTAGATTTTCTAAATTAAGCTATGTATACATTAGTACCTCAGATTTTTATCAGGTGACTGTTGGCAAGTAACCATGCATAATGATAGCAAACGAAAATTCTTTTTATAAACGACAGAGTCGTGCTATTACATTTTAAGCTCTGGTTTTCCAAATGTCTGCCTACTGTCCTGGCAGAGCTCATATACATGTGTGTAGTATTGTGTTTGAATAACATAATTGTTATGTCACTCAATTTTGCACATGCTTACAGAGCCCTAGAAAAGGAATTAGGAATGCCGAAGCAGTTTTCAGTCCAGCAGATTTGGAACCGTGTGCCCACGGTAGACTCCAAATTCATAATTAAGCATCTAAATTAATGGCTCTATTTACAAAGATGCTGGACTCCCAGGAGTTCCTTTATTTGCTTGAGATATACTGATCTTAAAATTAGGCACAAGCTCATGGTTTCTGCAGCTCTGATCAGATGTTTTTCTTAACTTTCCAACTTCCCCAGAGCTGCAGGCTCCTTCGAGCTTGAGGCATAAACACATTGATTGAGCCTGTGACTTTTTAGTTTGCTTCTGTTTTAAAACACGTAGTAGGGGCAGGCTGGTGGCAGGTTGGTATCCTTCTCCTTTCAGTGATATCAAAGACCAGTTGCCTTTCAGGAGTTACCTTATCAACCGGAGGGGGGCTCCTTGATCACCAGGGTGTGATGTCCTTTGTGAAAGCTACCCCACAAGACTGGTGATGATCAGTGGGAATTGGTTTGTAAGGAAAGCGCTGTTGTGATACATACACAGACAGAAGAGCATTGCTACTGTCTACATTTAGGTTATCATCTCTTCAGCCACTGGAAAAAAAAGAGGAAGAGAAGCTCCACACAAAATGTTCTGAATCTTCTGGAGGAGCCCATGTATTTCCACTGCCCACAGGGGGAACCTCATTTATCAATCTAAACTAGATATCTGAAGTTCATGCAGCAATTCTCCAGTGCTGCTGAGTCAGAGTTACTGTAGATATTCTTAGCTCACTGTTGTCTATATGCCACCTATGTGATCTATTCATTTGTCACTAAAATTGAAAGACGGAGTTGCAAACCAGGTTTGTTTTTTGTTTTGGTTTTTTTTTTTTTAAATGAGTAAACAGAGAAGCAAAGAAACAGCAGTTTTGCCAAAACTGCAGGAAGAATCTGCAGAGCAAAGAACGTCTCCCCTGGGATGCGTAATGATGGTACATACATCTCCTCTTCTTTTCTTCCTTTGAGGGCCTGTATTGAGGCCCTGGTCAGACACAACCTTCCCTTGCTTGTGTGAGCTGAAAAGATTAAAGCCTAGCTTGGTTTGGTATGCTTGGTTGGTACTGATTTTTTTTTTTTTAACTGTATTACTTGAAGCCTCTGAGGGTGACACAATAGAAAGAGGAATAAAATCCAGGTCAAGTACATAACATTACAGAGCACTGGCACTGGATTATCAGGAGAAAAAAGCCACAAACACAGTGTATGAGTAAATTTTCCTTAGAAACTGTACAAAAAAATAAGAATTTTTGTAATAAACTTTTTTCCCTCTTGCTGCTTCATATCAGAGACATCTTGTGGCTTTGTCAGTGTTTTACAAACAAAATTACAAGCATCCAAGTAAGGTGGCAGATCAAAGATAGTCAATACAGAGTGGAAAATGAAAACAAACAGACCCTCCCTTTGTATGCTTCTCCCCCTCCCACCACTGCCATCCTCTCAAATTCCTATATCAGTCAAAGCCACGGCCAACAAAATAACTCAGAGATAGGATTAAATAGAAGAAACATTCTTCATTCCTGCCTTGAAGGGTGCTGAAGGCTTGTTATGAAAGACGAATGCCATGACTGTAACACAGGCGCAAGCACCCTTGCAGTAACAGCTCTTCCCGCCCAAGAGTTAACCGGGTCCAAACCATTTTGGTTTGTCAGCCGGATGAAAAGCCGAAGAAATTCACTTTGCCAAAAAGAAGAGTAGCAGTCTAAGCGCCTCATGTTACCTATCTGTTAGTAAGCTTTTAAAAAAACTCCTGTAAACTCAAAGATGGCGTAATTCTGAGAGTGCAATTTGTCAGCATCACTGATAAGTGCACTTTGGCACAAACGGAAAAAAGGCGAATAATACTATATGAAAATTCATTAAACTTCAAAAGTCTGTCACTGTCACACGAGTCTTTAAGTGAAGAACAGATGATGAACAAAAATGTGTGAAACAATTGTAACGTGGCGGATTCAAAACAGGTAAAAAGCCAATACTTTATGACAGCTGCGGGTTTTGGTGGCAGCTTGGGCCTTAGCAGTCTTCACAGAAGACTTGAGCATTTATGGAAAGATGACCATCAGGGTAACAATAGTACTAAAAACAAAAATATCGATAGGAATGCAAGCTCTCCTATTTCAGTCTTTGACTGTTTTCTCTTTGGGTTTCAGATAAATTAACTAAGTATATTTCTATTGAGGGGTAATTCAGGCAATTTCTTTCTTGATAAAACAAAAGTACATGTTTGCTGGGTAAAAAAATTAGTCATCTTTCACATTAAATCTAGAATCCATTCAGCAAGTCAAAGACTGGTGTGCCACTCTGATGCCTAAAAGCGAGGGGACTCAATTTCTAGTCTCACAGAAAAATCCCGAGAATGTAGAGGGGAGCAAAGGGTCGTTCCTTCAGTTGTGGAAGAGATGCTGTCTTTTCTGCTCTGGCCCTGTGGGGGCCAGGGCTCCCCTTGCTTCTGAGCAGTAGCTGTGGTAGCCCCCGCCCCCCGTTTGCATGCTGCGATCTTCAAGGAAAGGCTTTCTGTTCAGAACACATACGTTGTTGAAGAGAGAACTAATTTTTGTATTTCTGGTCACTGCATGCTATAGTACAGGCTAATCACTTGAAAACTGTGCATGTTAAGTCTTGGACGACCAGGTTGTGAAACATACTAGTGATGGGAAAAATTGATATTGTGTACCTGAATGCATAAAAAAAAAAGAATTTCAGCAAATATTCAGACAAAGAAGGTTTTCCAGTTATTCAGGGTCAGATTTGCAGATAGAATGGTGATCACTAAGTTTACACGGTTTAGGTCTATGAAAGATCAACCTTGAAAAACTTGTTTGTAGAGAAACTTCAAGTTGCAACCAGTCAGACTGTAAGGACGTGTTAAGTACCTAAAGAAGCTGGTAGGACCATAATGGGCATCCAAAAGTACAACAGTCACAGAATTTAGTCCAAGTTAGGTATCTAAGTACTGCTAAAAATTCTAGCAAGCACCTACGTGCTTCTTTTGGCAGAAATAAATACTAAAGTTAAGTGGCAGGAAAATAAAGCTATTTTCTATGGAGAGATGTAAAGAGCCCGGCTTCTTAGTCTAGCAAAACAAAGGCTGAGAGCCGACATTATTAATCTCTGTTATAACATCAAGAAGGTAAACATTTGAGATGAATGAACTAAGGGACTGCATTGGCACAAAGAAAAAGTGAGTATGAACAGGAAACAAATTTAAAGATTATTAGCCATTAGAGGAATGGATTTCTGCAAAAGCCTTCCAATATGAGCAGAAAAAAACCCAGCTAGTTTTAACATGAAGGTTATGGTGTTTGTAAAAGGCTTGCGCTGGTGTTACTGGGTGGAACTGATGTCCCAGGAGGGGAGAAGTAGGAGGTCTTTAGAGTTTTTAATTCTTGAGGTCTTTTTAATGCTTTGTGTACTATACCATAGGCTTTAAAGTGTGTTAATAAAATCAGTTCTTAGCAAAATTCTCCTTAAACACTAACCCATCCTAATTTTCAAAAAATGGATAGACTTTTTCTGTTTGTGGTGGTGGCTGTTATTATTATTATTGTTATTATTATTATTATTATTGTTATTATTATTATTCTCTTGAAGGCTACATGGATAATCATAATGTGTGATAAATTTCAACCAATGTATTTTTTGAAGAAACTTCTAAGTGGCTAAAATTAAATTTTAGTATATTAGTTTTATCACATTTGCAATTATTAAGGAAGAGTGAGTATTTCTGAATTTGGTGAATGTCTGTATACATGCTCATCACTAGAATCTCTATTTATAGAATTGATTTAGGAGTACTGACCTCAAGGTTTATGCTTGCCTGTTGCATGATCATCGTCTACAAAGTTCCCAGAAAAATTATTAATTTAATTCAGGCTTCCCTAGTGTGCTCTACTGGCTTGTCCCGTCCGTGGTCTGTAAGTATTTTAGTCACTGATCAATCCAGTCATTGCTCAATTGTTTCTACTGAAGAAACAATTTGGTGTTGGGCATGCTTGAAGTACCACTGGTAGGAGCCCTGTGGTGTTAGGTGCAACACAAAGCAGTTAGTCTGTTCGTCAGCTAAAAGATGTTATGAGATCCAGCAGATGATTTTATCTGGTTATTGCTATGTCAGGGTTTGGATCTGCCTTGGTCGTTTGCCTTGTAGTTGTTTATTGGCTACAGTTTCTAAATTTCCCCCTTTCCCCCCTCTAAAATTTTGCGGTTTTTCTCTTTTTTTTACCCATGTTTTTTCTTTTCTCTTCCATCTTCCTGGATGCCTTGTTATTTATTCTCTTTCATTTATATGTTGGAAGTAAATAAATACTTGTTCAGGAGCTATCTAGCTTAACCCAATGGCGTTCCATGCTGTGTACCCCAGTTTTTCACTACCTTCTGAGAAGTAAAAAGACTTCACTGATATAAGCCAGCTTTCAAGTACTGTTGGTAGATCAAAAAGACTTTATATAGTCCAAAAAGATTATTGCAATTTCACTTAAAGCTACCTCAGAAGGGGAATGAAATATGTTATAGTTGTGTTATCTTTTAGATATTGTGGTCCACAGCTGAACAAGGATTTCAGGAGAACTCAGATTCTGAAACTGTTTTGTGTTAAAAACTCTAGTAATTAGGGTTAATCTCATTCTCTCGGGAGTTAAAACCCCTGCAGGTGTGAACAAACTATGACAGAGAGGAGGTGATTGTTTTACAAAAAAAAAGGAAAGATAATAATACAAAATGGAATCCACAGACTGGATACATAGGGGAAAATGCTGTCATGATGATAGAGCCATAATCCAAAATCACCTACATGAGTAACGAGGAAAATATGGAGAAATAATAATACTTTGCAGTACTAAAAATTATGCTATTGATATTTTGTAAAAAGATGCATCTAAAGAAAAGACAAGTCAGTTCTCTATGTATGAGTATGAATACTTGCCATTCTTATTTTTCTTGACACCTCATTGTACAAGTCCCAGGTGAAAAAAAGGAGTGAGGTTACTTTGCATCAGTAACAACTGAGTAAGCATCTATTAAGGGAATTTAGGACATTCAGACTTCAAAGCAATTGTTCCAAAATTTCTGCAAATTCAAACAGTCATCACTACACTAGCATCAGGGAGTATGATTTAAAATGTATTTAATGTTATGGTTTGTTTTGTTTGTTGGTTGGTTTGTTTTTTCAAAACCATGGAGCAAAGAGACCTATCTACACTCCAGCTAGTCCTTCGCTCACTTGCCTCCATAGTAGTCTGTAGTATATTTGCTTTCTGGAATAAGCTGAAAAAAGCCGTGTCATAAACTGTATGTTTCATTATGTGTTTAAGGAAGAAAATTGTTTCGTACTCCCAAGAAAAGTTGTAAGATGGGTAGATAAAACAAAAAGCAAGTAAAAAAGTTGCCAGAGAGAGCCTAAGCCTCAGATGTATGTTCTACTGGGTTGGTGCTGATTTAGGAAGCATTTTCTCACTTATTTTGTCATGTTTAAAAGAGTTCTGCAGGATTCCTGAGAGGCAGCAGCCTGATTTTGAATTAGGTGCATCCAGTAAGATAACGTCCTAACGCATCATGAACAATAATAGCTAATATTACTCTTTGTGACATATAGTGGAACAGATTCTCTTACTTGCTGAATCATTAGATTATCTTGTAAAAGAAACACTGAGAATAATGACATAAATTAAATTCTGTATCCTAAAGTAAAAAAGCATCTTTTCTAACAGTGTAAGGGCTGAATACTCAACACTGTCTTTGTTGTATGCACTGAAGAGCATAAGATAAGGGGAGGGGAGGAAATACAACACGGTCAAGAGAAGCTACCTTTGGAGGTCTCGTTCATGGCCATCGACTAGAACGCTATGATAAGAGAGATTTTCTTTTGAGTTCTGTTTCCAACCAGAAAATTTCAAAGGCAAAACACCACCTTAGCTCAGCCAGAAATTGCTTTGTCTCTATTCTTTTTTCAACCCACCATTGGCGTAATGGGACGAAGAAAATAATTCCATTTTAATTCCAAACATTTTGTTTAATTAACTGAATCAAATTGTATTTTTAAATACATTCAGCCCATGCCAAACAGCTTATTTTGTCTGTTATATTCTGATTTTTTTTTCCTCATTCTTACTGTGTTACCGTTTTCCTGTCTGCAGCTTCTGTAAAGGTCCTGCATTCTGTTTGTTCTCCCACCTTCCTGTTGACAACACCAGTGTTTAAGTCCTGTAAACCGACATAGTATTACCATGTTTCATGATTTTTCCTCTGACGCCCATTGTAACTTAATCTTCCTTTAGAAAAAGCATGTTTCTAGCCATTCCTGTTACAGAAAAAGGCTTGGAAACCTGATTCCACATGTATTTTAAAATTAATCACAAAAATATCTATTAGATATTTTTAATGTTATTTTAGGAAGCCAAAAATGTCTTTTACAACTCAAAACATCATCTCCTTTTCTTTGGCTTTTTGCTACTTTGGAAGTGTTATGTAGTGTCAAGGTGAATAATGTGTGAATCACAGTAAGATCACTGCTGTATCCAGAGAGACAAAGGTCCATGGAATTCCTGTCTTATTTTGTGGTTTACTTGTGCTATGTAGTTATAGCAGTAGTCTGTGGTGGCATATACTCCAGGAAAATAACCACATGTCTTTTCAGAAGCTGGATTCATAGTAATAAATTGCTTTTTTTTTAGTCACTGTTTTCCATAGCGATTCTGCCGAAATAGAGCAGAGCTTGTGATGAAAGTGTGGAAGGCTATGTCTCACTCCCTTCCCCTCTCTTTGGCAGAAGGAAAAATTAGGACAGGATATTTTACACTGCTTAAATTACACCGCCCTGTGCTTCTGGGTTATCATGTAAGGAGGAAACTTAACTGGGTGGCCGGCACAGTCCTTTGGAGAAGTATCTCCGTCTCCATTAACCGTGGATGACAGCTGAGAGAGAATAGCTAACTTAAGCCCGAGTGTGTTGGATACCATCCTCATCCTTCCTTCCTTCCTTCCTTCCTTCCTTCCTTCCTCCCTTCCTTCCTTCCTTCGTTCTTTCCCTCCCCTCATTCCTTGCACACCTTGGAAGTTGCTGCTGATCCAGGTGATGAATTACAGACCTATGTAAGAGACTGTATTTTTTTACTATAGCCACCTCGTCTGTTCATGTATTACCAGCTCATCTTCCTCAGCACTAATTTGAGTATTCAGGACATTGGAGTCCCTTCAGACCACCAATTTTATTTTCAAAATAGCAAGCGATCCAGCACAGCGCCGTTTCCTTTTATTCAAACCGCAGCTGCTGTATCTATATTCAACAGCCACCGCAGAACACCGCTTGCGAGGGATCTTCTGTCCTGAAGCGAGGAGGTTTAGGCTGGCAGCGCACACCGCACAGCTGGAAGGGCCGCTGCACCACTGCTCAGGAACAGCTCGCTTCCCGAGCCAGTCAGCATCGTCCCGTTCTCCTCCGGCGCTCCACCTCATTGATTTCAAACTGCCAGTACCTTTCCAGAAACACCCCCTTAGGGGGTTCGCTACTTAGATGGGAAACTCGTCGTATTAAATATCTTTGCCATGCCGTACCACTGTTTTTTAAGCAGACCTCTCCATTGATCTCACCAGGGAGTCTGCTTTAAACCAACGGCATAATTTGACTCTTTAGCAGTAGTTTGTTCAAATCAGAGCAATCTCCGTTACAGTCACAGGAATGCTTTCGCACTGAAGGAATCAATGTGCTTTCTATTTTAAACCTGACTTTGAATTGCCATCCTGCCCATCTCAAAATAAAAGTTTCAACAACTCCATATTTCGTATTGCGTGCCTAACACATTTGAGTGTAACTGGGACAAGACAGCATTGAAATGCAAAAGCTTGGGAGAAGGAGATGATATTTTCTTTCTCAGAGCAACTGCAGCATTCATGCTGAGAAACCGCTCTGTGCCCCACCATTAATCTCAGGAGATGGTACTGCAGCCCCGTGTCATGAAGTCCTGCATATGTCAGATAATTTGTGATTTAGCTCAGTCTTTAGACCACTATAAATACGTGCCTTAACAAAAATAATTCATTCAGGAGATGGTCTTCATTGTTTGTTCTCTTTCACCACCCTGGCGCTGTCATCTGTTCTCATATACACCAGATACCCCGGAGGCACAGAAAACAAAAGCTTTGCTATAAGCGTTTGTTCCCAGGCCAAACAAGAGGAATTAAGTGGTTTAAAGGGAATAATCATAAAGGGATCACCTAGTTTTACATAGATGATGGCATGAAGTACTTCCAGCAGGATGTGTGAGATCCAGCGCGGTTCCCGAGAGAAGGGTACGGCATACGGCAGCATATTGGCGGAGCAGCAAGCAGTCTGTTTGCGGCGTTATCTCAGCCCCAGCTCCTTATCAGGCTATCTTTTATAGACGTGCAGATCCTGCAGAGAAAGGCATCATTAGTAGCTGTAATTGCTTCCCATGCTGGAGTAGAACATTTAAAGAAATACTGTATAGAAAATACAAACACCAGAGCTGCATCTGATGAATAATGGTGACAACCAGTGACATCCTTTTCCATGACCAGACTGTGATTTTATGTTTAGATTATGGAAAAATCAGTAACGTTTTAAAACACATCATCTCATGTATTAAGCAGTACGTATTAAAGTAGCTATTAGACAAGACAGAGAGGTTGAACACACTATTCATGGTTTTAATCTGTAATTTTACTGGGAAGTCCTGTCCACCCACTTTTTTTTTTTTTTTAGTGATGTCTTCCCTTTGCAGTGGACTTGAAGGTCTGTTTAAATAGTGCTTATTAAAATGAGTGAGTATTGAAATTTTTTATTCAACCAACTTCCTACTACCATTTTTAATTTTTTTTTTTTCAGAATTATAAGTTTCCTGGCTAGGTTAGCAAATGCTTTAAAATAGTCAATTTACTCAGTTGAGACGTGGTTTAAAAATGAGCAGCAGTATTCAAATTGTCTGTTGGGTAAACTTTGTCATTCTGTTTTACACAGTTTTGCAGATTCTAATACTCACTCACAGGTATAATTTAAGATATCCACCCAAACACAGTGATAATTATAATAAGCGAGTACTTCCTTAGGAGGTTCAGAGATAATTTTCCTCTTTTCTGTCAGTCAGCAAAATGCTATATATGTGTTACAGAATAAAACAGTGCAACATCTAGCACGCCTTAACTGAAGATCTTCAAAAGCCATCTGGATTAGTCCCAGGCAACCTGCTCTAGGTGGCCCTGCTTGAGCAGAGGTTTGGACCAGATGACCTCCAGAGGTCCCTTCCCACCTCAACCATTCTGTGAGTCTGCGATTCTGTGACGGTATAATATCGTTCCCTTTATCCGTTAGTGAGCATGTCACCGCTCTAAATTTAAAACACACTGACCTGCTAAAGTATTTATTGCATACTGTTGAAACATAAGGGTGGGTTGTTTGGGGTTTTTTTAAATATTAAAACTACCACATTCTCTTATTTTAAATAGAGAGCATAGATGTCTTCTCTTTATAAGCATCTGATGCTGAGCTCGATCACACCAACGTAGCTCAGGAGTAGCTCACCAGTTTCTAACATTACAGCAGCGTAAAAGCTGAAGGGTGATAGAAAAATCTTGCCTACTGTGCATATTTTTCTCTGTGTCGTAATTTAAAAAAAAAAATGCTGCTTATTGCTGAGTAAATCACACAAGTCCCTACCATGGAGGGGAGGGGGTCCAGATTTTCTGGGCTACCTTCAATGGTAAAGAAGACTGGTGTCCCTTGTGCACTTCATTTGGGAGTCTTTCCTGTATAAAACAAGCACATTACACCTATAATCTAGGGTGGTTTTTAATGATTTTAAATAGTTATTTATTCACAGGTGCAAAAAATTGGTTTCTGTTGAGCAGCTCTACCTGTAAGAAAGAGCTTGATCTCTGTGCAGACCTGAGTACACATCTGTGCTATAGATTTTAGTGTTGTGTGGAGATACTAGAGTGAATTTTAAACAGCTAGCTTGAATAGTCAATGCAGTCTCGTCACAAAAGCACAGAGCTCAGTTCAGGGTCATAACTCCATTTTCAGCATGTGTGGAGTTTGTGCTGCTCAGTACAAACTCTTCTGATACTCCAAAAGCTTGTTTAAAGCAAAAGTGTCACTGCACCAGATCTTGTTATAGCAGTCAGTACCACAGCTGCTGACACCATTCCCCAAAGGGGGAGCAGCTGACAGCCATCCGAGGAACCTCTCCAAATACAGCGATGTGGGGAGAGAGAGAGTCTTTTCCTGCAGTTCTCTGTTCCCGTAGAGTGGCTGAGTAGGCTACTCATAAATCTAGCCCAAGTGGTGATGTTTTTAGTGTGACGGATCAAACTTTTGCTTCTTTAACAGGCCGTGGAACTGTATCTAGAAAAAAAAAAGGCATATTAAAGTGTGTTATGAAAACTAAAGAACAGAAATATTTATGTTCTGGTCTTGTGAGTCAGAGTTGCATTTTGGCAGGAGGTCTCAGAATATGATGGGTACGATGGCAGTATAGTAAGTGTGATTTTCAGCTGAGGAAAATTTAACACTCTCTCTGTGACTGAGAATCACATGGAAGTGTCGGTTTTCACTTACCTTTTTATCACAAAAGCAAAGCAAGGACGCATCTCTCAGAGTGTGCCAAACTGGGCATTCATTAGAGGGCAAAAAGAGAAAGATTCAGCAGTAAAATATACCGGGCAGGACAGGACAGGAGAACAGAGTGGTGAGCATATTTATAGAAGCCATAGATTATCATCCTTGGTACATCTCAGAGTCCAACCGTATCAGTGGAGGTAGCCATGCGCTTCTGTATCCGGGCTGGTGGTACAGCTTCAGGTCAGGAAGACAACACTGTGCATAACCTGCCGCTCTTTCTGCAGAAGCCTTCCCAAAATAAGAGTTTTCCAAATCTCCAAAGCATTTGGAGATAGCAGCTTTGTATCTGTTAGCCATCAATCACTACCAATATCCAATGGCGTGACAAGTCCCTGATACTTCTGACATTTAAGTGTCCCATCGCACTTGTTCTGTGATCTTCTCTAGATATTGCCTGAAGTTTTGGATTCTTTATGCTTACTTTATAACTAGTGTTTGTATTTTACCATGTCAGTCATTACAAACCTCTAAGCCAAAGGCAAATTTCAGTCCAGCAAGCTTGCCATCCCCTTAGTACAAGAAGTTTCACATTATTTCTTCAGTAAGGGCAGATGTGAATCAAAGTCCTGGTGCCAAATATTTTGAAGTTCTGGAATAATTGAGATCCAGATATTTCATTTTGGGCTTGTTTTTCCACTTTCACTTTGCAATTGTCTTATGTGAACAACAAGGGCTTTTTCAGATATCTGTGGGTCTTAGCGGGACAAGCAGGCTCCTAGTCCTAGGGGAACAGAAGAACCATGGGGCTGTGTCCCACCATTTTGTTTCATATGGTGCTCCCCTGCCCGGGACTAAGACTCCTCTTTGTCAGTTCACATCTCAAGCCTTTAAGGGAAAGGACAGGCAGCTGCATTAAAAAAGAAGACCTTACTGTCTATCTGTCAGGAGAGGGGATTAGTTAAGTGGGAGCAACAGAGAGCTCAGCAAAACTGCTTGGCTAAAAAGAGAATTCTTCATGACTTGAAGTAGCAGTGCTCCTCTTTGTCCCAGCAGAAGTGTCTCCTGTTCCTGTCCCCTCTGTTTCAATATTACATTTAATGCAACATTACAGGGAAAGGCATGCCCTTGTTCCTTTTAATGCCATTAAGTCACTAACTTTAGAAACAGCACAAGATTATCTGTGGGATTTCAGGTTGACATTGTGAAACTGTAGAGTCATAAATGCTGTGCCTCCAAACTTTCCTAAGGTAGAGCAGTAGGATTTCAGTTGATTCCAGGTCCTAATTGTTTGTAAGTGGCACTCAAATATTTTACTGGGCTGTGGAAGTAAAATATTAGGCACTTCCAGTCTTGAGTGCTGTTGTAAACAGTAGCTCTTGCGCTCACTGGGAATACACTGCAAATGCACTTCTCCTTCCTTACATTTTGAAATCACTTTAGAAATTATCCTGTAAATTCCATGCACTGCAACTCCATTTGGCAGATCAAAATTTGTGAGAAAATTGGAAAATTAACTTTTTCATGGAGGAGGAGAAGAGGAGCCTGAACTGTCTTGATCCTACCAATAATTCCACATTTACTAAATTATTAAAGTTAGTAGTAGTCATGTTCATCCAGGCAGAGGAATTTTCTTGATTAACATTAAGTGTACTGAAAAGTATTGGAGCATCAAGCCTGAATGAGCACTTAAGGGACCACGAAAGTGCCATGGGGAGGGTTCTGCTAATGTTTCTTTTCACTTGGCAGCAGCCTCCTTGGATGTGAGGGTATCCCAAGCATTTGTTGTTGAAAGGAGGAATGGAAAGGAGAGATCAGCTGTTGGACCAAGGGCCCTGACCATTGCCTTTTAGACAACATAAGAACTGAGCTGGATTTTGTATGCTAGGCACTGATAGAAACCCTTCCCTTTGTGGATGTTTTTGGGGGCTTTTGGGTAGTCACTTTTTCTGGGAGCGCATTATGGAGGATTATGTAATATATTGTAAATATGCCAGATGCCAATAATGAGGCCAGTGCTACTCCTATCAAAACCAATGGCAAATTGGTCTATTTCATTAGAAGATGGATTGAGGTTTAAAATTGTTTGAGAGGAGATGGCTGTTCCTTTTTATGATTTTTCTTTTCTTATTACTCCCTCTTTTCCCTTTTCAGTGCCATTACCATATGGATTTAATCCTGTTCCACGTCCATTAGCCACTAGTGCTGCATTAATGTGAGCTGGCTATATAAGATCCTCCCTGGTGTATGGTCCTAGCTCCCATGGCATGTATAACAAAAGCAACTTGGTTCCCCATGGCTTCTCTCATTCGCTCCTAATGTATTTACCCACCCTGCCCACTTTTTCTAATCAGTTTTATTGCTGGCTGTATTAATGCTGCCCCTGTATAATGACTGGAGTTGGAGATACGAAGTATTGAAAATTGACTCTGAAAAGACCAGAAGCTGGAAACAGATGAAAAAACCTTGCTGAGGGTGGTGTGTTCTTCTTAAGAACTGTAATCTAGCACTATTCAATGATTTTAAATGATCCGATTACCAAAAAGAAGAAATGGTACTGATAACTATATGTTTGAATGATCATAAGAATCCTTTTTTCCCTCCCCCAAGTATTGTAATTCATTGCATCTGTTTTGGTTACTTTTGCAACCTGCTCTTTTCATTTGGCAGTTTTGCTATACTTTGTGAATATAACAGTAATACTTTACCTTGAATCCTTTTTTTAATTTGATGAAAACGAAGTATTTGTTTTTCATTTTATATTGGTCTACAGAATGCAATATAATATTTCCCCAGTATTCATATTGAAATTGTCAGATGTGTATGTGCACTGTCAAATTCATTGTAGAATGTTAAATAAATTGTGACATGTGTGAGCAGCCTGGAATGACAAAGAAGGATGACTACAAGTTTGCGGAGAATAAATGTAATGGCATGACGAATAGCCAAGGAAACATGTGAAATAATTTTCAACCATGCCCATTTTTTCCCCTGTTCCGCACCATGCACTCTTACCCTCCAAAATGAGCTTGCGCATTTTAAGTAAGTAGTGCGTATGTGTGAATTTGTAAAATACAGAGCTGATAGTTTTTACTCATGAAGGAGATATTCCTTTCAAAACTTTTATGTGTACAGAGATAGGACAAAAATTTAAGAAGACATTGTGTAAATAGGCACACTTATCTCAGGATCACCATAGCCAGAGGTGCACGTGTGTAGCCAGTTTGCATGTTCACTTCAGAGCAGGCTGTACCAGCCCTCTCTGCCGAAGACCACGAGGTCAGAGAGTGACGGTGGGGGACAGGGACCGAATCTCGCCTGGTGTCTGGTCGCTCTCGAGCAGGTCCTTCGCAGGCTCTCGGCCACCCCTCTGCCTGGTGGGTTTGTGTTGCTGCCCAGCCCTGACTACCGCAACACGAGCTCGCTGGAGAGCAGCGCGGGGCTCTCGGCGAAAGGTCCTCTCCCCGGGGGCCCTGAGACAAAAGAACAGCTGTTCCCATCCTCCAGCAGTTCTCCAATTGTGGAGTTTACTGTTATGCTTTAACGGGAATTAATGCGGATGGGATGAGACTCACGTGCATATATAGGGTACATGTCCATCAAGAAAATAAACAGGTAATTCTGCAAGTTGCATTCAATGGAAAGCTTTAATTCAGGACATGTTGCGGTCCAAATCCAATGAGAAAACTGTGTTTTATACAGTTTACCCTTTTAGTATCGTTATCCTTATAGAGGAACCCAGGGGAAAGCTAAAATGAAAGCAATTCTAGCAGGTGTTTTGTATAAAGATTTTTACTACTAAACATAACAAATCTGATGTATAATACAGAAGTTACTCTGTTAAAGTTGCTAAATCTATGAATCACGTTCTGTTTTATTTTATGGCTGGACAGGATCCTTCTGTTGTTACTGAGATATTTAGTGGAACTGGTAACCCATTACTTTTCCATGTTGTAAAATTTACCACATTCCTACAGTAGGAGATAACACTGGTTATTCATATATACTTTCGTTTAACCTTCCCTAATTTGTATGTAATGCATCTGTTACTGCTTCAGGGACATGGTTCTCTGTTGTTAATTTTCCTAAAATAAATGTTGAAATACTGTCACAAGGAATGATACGGGTAAATTCCATTTTGTTCATGCAAGTGAAATGATCATTGCATCTCGGAAAATCTCCAACTCATATTCTTCCATGGAAACAAAATCTTACCAAAGGGTAGAGAGTTCCACTAGGAATTTTAATACCAAAGAAAGTTAATTTATCCTTTTTTTGGGGGAGGGTGGGGTGTGGATACTCCTAACTGTAGTATGCTCTAATTGCAAATAAAAGACAGGCAAAAGAGTGTGACACTGAAAAGATAAAAATAAAACAAATTTCTTGCACTCTGAAGCCATGATCTTATATGCAGAGGTAGGAATTATTATTTTTTTTAAATATGCAGAGTGACTGACCGGAGGCTAATAGTAATAATTATTAAAATCAAATTCCATTGTATTCTAACCCTTGTAATCATTACACTCTTATAGGTGAAATCCCAGCCACTGAAATCAAAGGAAAAAACAACCCACTAAATGTGTTAAATGGGGCAAAATTATTCCCTGGGAGTAATTTGATCTCTAACACCATTTTGTTCTCTGATACAGGATCTGATCAAGTTATTACCTATAATGTCTAGATAATGCTATGAAAATCTGAAGATTTCTAACAGTGCTAGGTGTTCTTAGTAATTAATAATGTGACCTTGAGCACTTTTGCATGAATAGTAGAAAGTTGATATTTTCAGGCAGGTATCGATCAGACAGAATTTGGGTCATACTTGTCGGAGGCTGTGGAAGAATGGTCTCTACTAGGCAAAGCCTCATGCAGCAGCCTGTTTGTTAAGGTTACACTGGGCTTATTTTTTATTTTATTTTATGAAAAATGACTCCTGCTGTCACAAGATCAGTTCCTTTGCAGTGCCATCTGCAATACATTCAGCATTCCTTGTAGTCACCGAAAGGTCTTTCTCTGCCCATCGCACCTGAAAAAAAAAAGCAGCTTTTCAGGGTTGAAGTTTAAGCATGGCTTCCGAACCTCTGTTTGAAATATTTACATTCGATTCACTCGGCTCATGAATTACAGTTCTTGTTCTATCTTTTGCCTGTAAGACTTTTCAGCTCCATAACAGAGCTCCAGTGTTGTGGATAAGAAACTGAAGATAGATGACATATAGGAAAAAAATGTAATTTTATGTATGCCAGAAGGCAACAGAAGATTTGACTTGGAGATGTTCTCAATCAGACCTGAAGAGCAAAGTAAATGTGGAGGATCAGCAGTATAAAGAAGTAATGAATAGCAAATTACGCATAGTTGTCATAAAGCAATGTTTAAGCTCTTCTACTGGCTGAAATAGGATTGTGTGGCTTAGTAAATGAGAATGCAGAATAATATCATTAATTTATATGCCATTTTGCAAATTTCTGGCACACTCATTGCTTTACATTGCTCAGTCCGTGCTTACACGTTTGCTCAAATTCAGCCACCTTCCAGATGGGCAGTAGGTAACAGTGTCACAGCATACTGCAAAACAGTGGGAAGGAGAGGGAATTTTGCCAAAGACATTGACATAAACCTCTAAAGAAAAATGCTGCAGAGCAAGCAAGAAATGCAGTTTTAAATACATATGGATGCATTCACATATGGGCAGGCTGTATGTAATCTATTTCATCTGTAGTAAGCCAGTAGGATGAAAAGCTATACTTTTACTGATTCTAGGCGTCTCAGACCTGACACATACAACCCTTACGTCTTCCTTTGTGGTGAAGCAGAGGCTTTGGAGAAAACCACTTTTAGGGCAAGGAGATTTTTAAAGATTATGAATATGTAGCCTGGAAGGCTTAAGTTTATAGATGAAACTATTATATGGATATGGAAGAATAACCTGCAGACAGAAATAGTGCTCGCAGCCTGGCATTTCGAACATATCGCATTGCCAGTCATTTTTTCAACATGCGGGGATATAGCCAAGTGTCAAGTTTAATTGCAATTGCTGTTTATTATCACTATGGGACTAGATGATGAATTTTTCACTCATTGTTGTGAGCAGTTAATAAACTGGTAAGCTGGATTTGCAGTGCATTCTCATGTACTTGTTTTAAACTGCCAGATCCTTAAAATTCTTCACTTTTTCAATTAGAAATAACGATGGTGGCTTTTGTTCCCTTCTCTTTCCCTTTTACTGCGTCTCTTCCTTTTATCAGAGAAGAAAAAGGTAATAAAAGAAAGCAAAAATGAAGAAACATCCGCTGACTTTTTATATTTTCAGTCATTCAGCTGAAATATAATAATCCAAGGATATTGTCCAGGCCTTTTAAAATAAGTCCCTTTTATTGAATAAGGAATTTCAAATTATTTTTTCCCCAAGCCGTGGCCACTGGTCTGCAACGACTCACTGTGAAGCTGGCTTCAGCGCCACAGTGGCTTCAGAAATGCCTGTAATTCCTTTCCTGTAGTAGATGCTCAAAGACTGAAACATCAAGATGAGAACTGCTGATCATGTTTCTCTTCCATCTGATTTGGGTGGGATGATAGGACATGCGTTACAGAGTTAAGAGGCTGCCTTAATACATAGCTTGGCATTTTGCCATGGAAATGGCCACAGACTTAACCTGCTGAATATTTTTACTGGCTTGTCATGGTGGCAGTGGGTGGTAGTATCATTTTGAGCAAGTAAAGGCTGAATATCTAATTCTTTTTGTCTGATTTGCTTGATTCTCAGTTAAATCAACAATGACTCAGTAGCTTCAGTGTAACAATGATTATTGGGAGTTATTTCAGTATGCACTTTGGCATACGAATCTGTATTCAGAGTTAAATAATCAAGATTTATATGGGTACTCTATGAAACTGAGAAGTTGAATACAGTCCCGACCTTATTCAGGTCCATGCCAAAGCTTTCACCAACTTCCCAAGGGCTGGGAACTGTTATCACATAACAATGATTTTAAGGAATCTCCACTAAGTCTTCCAGAAGGCATTAAGATCAATTACCCCTTTAAATATGGCACAGATACTTAAAAGGCTTCACTGGAAAACATCACAATCATTTGTGGAAAAAATTCCAACATTAAAAGAACAAATAAAGCCATAGGCATGTGTTTTTCTTGCCCTGATATAAAGTATAATAAGGGAAACATTGCATTCACGTTAGAGAGTGGTAGATGGAAGAACTTTATTTGGTCACCACAGGCAAGAGCACGTGGACGTTTTGGAGGCGGCTAAGGAGCACTGCTTACTGCTTAGGGATAACCTAGCAACAAGGCAAAATTCTGTTATGTTAAAGGAAAGATACACCGTTGTGATGCACGATCAGCTTATGTGGTCATGTATGTATGTACGCCAGCATTTTTGCTGATGCTACTTTCTGGGATAAGCAGTGGTAGAAAGCAAAGCTTCAGATGTTTCATATGGATTGAAAGTACTTCAAGCAGTACTTTTCCCTGTTTTCAAGTATGAGTTCATATAACATTAGAAATTGGTTACAAACAGGATAAATTGAGTCAGTTACTTATATTTCCACTTTAAGTATCGCCTCTTTTAAAAGTGCCTGCTGTAATTATTTCATTTCACAGAATATTCAGATATTGACAATGACATTTTAGAGTCTAATTCTGCTGTACCTATGTTACTCTAAGGACCAGAGGTCAGATGATATCCAAGGTCTTCTGTACATATTGCTGGAAATCCATTTACTGTCTCTGTAAATGCTCACTCAATACAAGGTGACTGTCAGCTGATTTTTAACCATTCGAACATTTCCCTCTCTTTGTTCTCCTGCAATGAATAAGAAAGATTGGAAAAGTTCTTAGAAATCTTGATTTT
Source organism: Phoenicopterus ruber ruber (assembly GCA_009819775.1). NCBI lineage: Eukaryota > Metazoa > Chordata > Aves > Phoenicopteriformes > Phoenicopteridae > Phoenicopterus > Phoenicopterus ruber. The sequence continues at coordinate 98,620,256 of CM020216.1, forward strand.
TGCCCTGCTATTTAAATTTAAGAAATGTCAGAAACACCTGTTCTGATTCTTATTTTTGGAATACTTACTGGAAATCTTAAAGATGTATATTGCAAGTTCTCACACTTTAAGCTGAGAGACAAAAGTGTTAACAAAAAATCTCTTCTCCAAAATGTCAATCATTGGAGTTGCAGAATTTTTTAAAGAAACAAAGAATTTGTGTGTGTAACAACAACAAAAAAATCTTTTATTTACCCAACTTTTATTTCCTGGTTTTCATACTGTCCTTTTTTTCATGAGTTGCCATGTCATTGTATTTTACTAAGGCAAACAAACTTTGAATTTTAAGCGGAAAAAAGTAGGAAAGTAGAGCTCATTCTTCCTTCAAAAAAAAAAAAAAAAAGGAAGATTTTTCATCCTTCTTGATTTTTTACACAAGGCAAAGAAACAGGACAAAATGCCAGCCTGGCTCTGTGCTCTTTGCTGGTCCCCTTTACAGATAGGTCTTTATTTATTAGAGGACATCCAGAATGACTTTGAATCCAATTTAAAAGATTTTGCAGAAAACTTCACTGCCTTATGTGCACATCCAGCCTTGGTTGTAGTTAGGTTCCTTAAAATGTGATGGATTAGGATTTGTCATTTGCTTTTTGCCTCCCAGGTAGCGTACGATGCATGTTGGTAATGTACTGTACTGCGCTGATGTCAGATACAACACAAGAAAAAGTTGTAATTTGTTCAAAACTCATCTCCACTGCTAATAATTCACGTGGGATGAAATCTACACTTTTCTGTGGGTCTCTCTGCTGGTGAAGTGAACAAACCAGAGCCTTTATTTCTGTGGAATATCTGCTGGACTGGACCCTTTCTGGTGGTTACTCATGTACTCTCCCAGAAACTCCACTTTAGAGCAAGTCTATATAAATATGCTATATGTAATGGATAAATGGGTCGAAGTTAACGCTGTAGATATTACCCAGGCTGCTATTACCCTACCTATTTTAAGTCTTTAAAGTTGGAAAGAGAACAGTTAGAAAACAATTTTGTGTTAAAAGCAAGCCAGAGCATTTGTTATAAATGGTAATTCAGATCTTTTACTTACAGATAGGAGGCATATAATGGACAGTCTATTTGACCTAGTTTTGATAAAATGGGGAAATAATAAAGCTGGAAAGAAGAGCTTCATAGTGTTCATTGCCTCAGGATTGATTTAGATTTATGCAGAATGGCATGTATTTTATAAGATTAACTTATTTTTCTTAGTATCAGAATTGACTTTTTACCTAGTCACAATTACAGTTTCGTCTCTGTAAATAAAACCAGCTGTAACACCACGTTCTTCTGTCCTTTCCTTGATTATCCTGCAACCCCAGTTGTATTGGATACCAGCCAGTTTTGCCCACTTACTCGGATCTTGCAGTAGTTTATTCGGATTGTGTATGTCATGCTCATCATTTTCCTGTATTGTTCCTGTTTCTACAACTCATTCCTTGTGTTTTGCTGTTTGAATAGTGTGATTCATCTGTAGCTGTCATACCAGTTTACTAAGAATGTTACTAAGAACCTTACTAAGAATGACATTTTATCTTTAGAGAAAATAAGGCTTAGAGAAGTTGCGTGATGTGGAGGTCAAAGGCAGAAAGACATTTCAGTTCTTTTAATTTGCATACACTGCCTACCCAGTCATGCTATTTAGACATCGTATGGTAACCTTACAATAACAGTGAAAATCTAGGGGAGAGGGGAAGATTCAGGAAAGAAAATCATCTAACCCCAAACTGCATGCCTCTGTGTGTGTGTGTGTGTAGTATGCTATCGAGTTCAGTAACTAGGAAAAGCGATGCACCCTCCCTTAACCTTTAATAGTTTGCAAATGATTCAACGGAGATCCAGAATCAGGGTGGAAGGATGGGGTTAGATTAGTTTGGGATGGATGTGGTGTCAGTGTCCTTAGAAATTTTTATTAAAATTGTGGATGGATGACACTAGTTATGGCTACTTGTAACACAGCCAGGCACCAAATGGAGTGTTTTTCTCACAGCAGAGTGGTAGCGCATGTCAGGTAGAAGAGACCGCAGCCTCTGCGGTATCACATTGCGTGATGGTACAAGCAAGGCTCCTGCAGGAGTTGTCTTCAGGCCACCAGTCGCTATTCTCTTCTGGCTGATATGGAACTGGAGGCATTTTTCCACCCCCTAAAAATAGCTAATTACTGACTGAGTCTGAGTAATCTTAATTATTTAGGTTTGTGTTATATCAGAAGAAAGGCTATCTGAGTCAAAATATGCGTATGGATACTCTTTACATCTTTAGAGGAAGAGGTAATCTGCTCTTGCTTAAATCAGCTATGTTTTGTCCTTATACAGCAGTTCAGCATCTACCAGCATCTCCAAAATAAATCCTTGCAGAAGCTGAAGTAACATATAGCTGAACTGTGCAAAAGAACTTTGGAACTAAGTTGGGTTTTATGTTTTCATGCTTGTAATACTGGAATGATTTCTTTTGTGTGCTAAATTAATTTACAGCTCCAATCTAAAGTACAGTTTTGCCCTTTTGGGTCTTTTGAGAGGACCACTCACTAAAAATTATGAGGTAGCTAGAAATGGGATTTATGGTCCACATTCACTCTGTTGGCTAATACATTTTTTTCAGACTTATTCAGCCTATGCAAGCTCCATGTAATGTGCCATTTTATTCCCTGGCAGGCAGACATAGAGAAATACCAAATGTTAAGAGACTGTTTGAGGTATCCTACATTTTTATGAGAGGTTTTTTTTTGTTCAGATTATGTATGAAATGAATAATATTCACTGTTATACACTACATATGGTCTTAATTCTGCATGCTCTACTCAGTCAAAATTTCCCATTTTGTCCCAGAGGACATTTTTGACTCATCAAGACTTGCAAGTGTAAGTCCCATGGATCTTAACAAATAAGAACATACCGCAACCGAGACAGCCAGAACTTCACAAAACCATTAGTCAACACTTTGCAGAATGCAGAAAAACGTCTCTCTTCCACTCAAAGCCTAATTATTGTATTGCAAAATTTTGAGGCACTAATAAGGACATATTGAGCTTTTGCAAGCCTATTGCCAGTAGGCAATTTATTATTCAATAAATCCTTCACCCATGATCAGATAGCTAATGGAAAGTGCTCCAGACTTGAAGTAGCAGCATGTTCTTTCTCTATTAGCACAATGTTTGCATTAAAAAGATCAATCAGAATATTTATTAGCACAGTATCTACAGAAGAATATTCCGATTGACTGGATTGTTTGAAAGTTATGTATTTTACAACAGGCTTCAAAACAGTCCCCAGGGCTTTGGCGGTGGGCTAGTTTTTCTCCAAGTTTTATCTTCAGGCCAAGAATTTTCTTGTTTGGTTTTTTCTGCATCTATTGTTAATGTATATTGGACTTCTTCCTCAACAATAAAAATCTGAAGTTTGTCCTTCATGTATTCCTTCTAGACATACACTGCTTTGCACATTCTCTCTCTTTAGCTTCTTCAAGCTGCTTCTCTGCCAGCTGCCTTAGCTGTGGGGAAAACTCTCACAGGGTGTTTCAGCAAGAGTATTGCCAAGGCAGAGCTGGAGTCTGGGACTGCTCTGCAGAGACGCATGTGACTCCCTTGTGGAGACAGATGCACAAGGGTATCATGATGCTGTTGAAATCAGGGCATTGTATCCAGAGAATTACCATTCAGTTTCTATAGATAGATGAGGTTTTGATGGTTGTTTTTTTTTCACTAAGCTTGAGCTCACCATTTCATTAACAGGAGTACCACATGGCTCCGATTAATTAAACATTAAATCTTGTATTTCGTTAGTCCTCTCTTGCATTGGCAACCTTTGCCCACATAAAATTGAGAGCACAAATGAAAAGGCCTATTTGTTGTCCAGTTTCTTTGTTAGACACAGTTACTTTTTGCATGAATCTGCTTATTGAGTTGTGTCTCATATCGCAGCAGGTAGCCCAGAGACAGACAAAGCAGAGTCTAAAATTACATTCAACTGTTAATAGGTAGTTTATATTTATATCTAGCCTACAGCTAAGATGATATTGATTCTGTATGAGAAGTGTTTGAACTGCACTTGCCACTAAATTACTGGGGATGTTCCTCATGTCTTGTAAAGAAGAATACATATGCCTATGCTGCCTTTTGAAAGTTGCCCTGAGACAGCACATAGTATTGCCAAATTCTTTGTCGGTCTGGATAGATGGTGATCTTTTAGACAAAGTCCCAGATATTTCCTGAGGAATGTTCCCTCCAGAGTGTGCAGGACCCAGAATATGGACTGGCTTGGGCAGTCCAATGTCTACAGCATTTCTTTAGATATGCTGCAGTCTGTCTGTGGGTGGATTTTGGAGAATAACTAACCTCCTTGTTATTTCTGAGGCTATAATCACAGACTGTAACTGATGACTGAGACTATAATTCCACAGACATGGAAGTATGGTGACTGGTGACTGAGGACAGATACCAGCAAGGAGGTCCTCTCATACCAGTATGTGAAAGTTTTGCAGACACAAGAGACATGTACTCCCAGGTTTCCAAACACAAAGAGCAATGCATGTTATTTACTTACCCACTATTGATAATTTTAGGTGCTTAATATAACAGGTTTATAACATTTTGAGCTCTCTCTTGCCTGTCAATATTAATTCTTAAGAGACCTCTTCATTCTAAATGAATTCTCAGGAATAAGAGAGGGTAGAAAAGAAGTGCAATGCTGACAATTCAGTCCACGGCTTCATCATGAATAAACAAAAAAGACTTAAATGTTTGGGACCTGCTGTATTGCCAGATCGATAGGGAGTGTGGGAGCTGGTTTTATAAGGCTTCTCAAGACACCTGAGCACACATCATCTTGAACGTTCAGAGAGATAATAGACCTTGTATAGGATATCACGTGGTTTCCATATAGCCTACCAGGCACTTGCTTTTAGGATGCCATTTATTTGTTAGGCAGCATCAAGGGACATAAGGGTTCAAGTACACCTTGGAAAGAAGAGTTATTCATGTCTGGATAATAATAGTCTTTTATTTCATTAGGGTGCACCAAGTATCCCCCTGTCTATCATTTCATTTCCCAGAGTTTTCAACGTGACATTAATGTCAGTGCTGGTAACAATATGTGTCCAGATTGCTTTGGAAATAGGGATGAGAACAAAAAAAAAAAAAAAAAAAAAAAGGCAAAGGTGCAAGTATGCTAGGGGAAGTAAATCTTTATTCTCATTGTGTTGCAACTCACTGAGTCACCGTGCTTGAAATGAGATCCCTGGATTTGCACTTCTCTCTCATGTCTTGCTCAGTTGAGATGTGAAAGCTTCCACATCTTGAGTTAATTAAAGAGCTTCCATTAATGCAGATTTGTTTGAAATCAAGCTTCCATGCTGCATGCACAGGGAAGAAAAAGTTGACTGTTTGCAGTGGCACAAAACTGTACATGCCCCTATGTGCATCTTTGGGATATTAAATTTCCTTTGGAGTCCAGCTCTTGTGTACCCGTGAAAATCATAGTCACCGTGATGCAATTCTCTCATGGAGTGCTCATTGCAATAAGGTCCTGGTCTGCCCATCAGCAAAAACTGCTTCTTTTTGGACGTGACAATTAATACCAACTGCGGGAGATGTAAAAATTTGTATTAGTTTGCCCCTAGATTTATTTGTCCCTTGTGCAAGAACTTCCGAGACCATCTCGGTACTCTCAGACTGTATGGGTGTTTTTCCTGCCAGCCATTTCTCACTCCTAATTTAATCCTTTCCTGCTCTGTATCAGACCACCAGGACAGGGTTTTCCTGCTGCCCCACAGTGTGTGTTCCTGTGAGGATATTGATTCACTCCAGCTCCATGAGTAAGTGCGGTGACCTTACCAGATATCCAGTGTCTTTGGTCAGTCAGAGATTCATTTTACAAGATACGCCAAGCCATCTACCAAGATGAGGTTACCTCTTATGTTAGCAGAGGATAAGGTGAGATCCGTAATACTGGTAAGAGGACTCTCAGACCTCTGTTTGGAAGCCATACCCTTTTTCATTCTCAGACTTAAATGGAGGGAAAGAGAGTAAGTGTGGTCACCCAGATGAGGATACAACTGCCATGCACTTTTAACGATTGCCTGCTTTTTCTTCTGCCCTCCACTGTGTTGGTTTCTAGGGTACCTCTCCTGAATATATTGTGAGTATTATTTATGTTCACTGGAGGATATAAATTGCAAGCATACGGCTAACTCTGATGACCCAGATATTGTTTTTCTGTGCAGGTAAGCTTCCCGTTCAGGATTATCTGAATGTAAATATGATGCCTCCTCTGATCAGAATAATGAAGACTTTAAAACTTCATTTATCTATCAAGTGTTAATGAAAACCTTACACCAGCTAGGCACTGTGGGCCTCTAGTTCTTAGAAACTGATAGAGATGTTTCATCATTTACATTTTAAAGTACTCTCTCTCTCAGAGAGATTATACTGCATCAAAAGACTTGCAATTAAGACATCATTTGAGTAAGGTAATGCTGCACACAATCTTTTGATTTTAAATCAAATTATAAAAGGAAGCCATATTTTTTCTCTAAACAAGGTAGCAATTTGTAGATAGCCTCGCAGATACCAAGCTGCTGGTCATGTTGGCAAAATGCTGGGGAGAACATGCCTCTCGTATTGAACATAGATCACGGGCTTATAAAAATGTTGTAGTGACAATGAATGGTCTGATAGCTGAAAACGTTAACCTTTCTGCTGCTGTTTCTGGGCTGGACATGCACCATCTATGCTTCCTATTAGCATTGCCTGCGGTGGCATGCACCTCCTCATCGCTAGACGAGGATTAGGTTTTCATTTCTTCAGTGTAGCCCCTGATCAATGTCACAGCTGCCCTCAGCCCTTGAAAATGTATTCCGTACCTAAGGAAAAATAATACTTTTGAGCTGAAACATGAACAAGTGAGCCTTGTTCTCCCCTCGGAGCAGGGGAGTAGGTTTCAGTGGGTGCACGGTGGCTGTAATGGAAGCAGAGTAAGGCCCTTTGTTTGACTCCTTAAATGAAAGCGTCCTTCGCACACTCACACGCTCAGAAGGATGAACTTGCCTTGGACTTCAGGAGCACGAAATGCAAGGTGCTGATCTCTTCTGAAAAGTGGGCCTGTGGGAGCTGACGCGGTTCTTCCAGTTCCTAACACAGAGATATCCGGGCCGCAGAAAGGGGGTTACGCCTAGCACGAATTAGTTCCCTTGCTAGCCTTCTTGCTAGGACCTGTAAGCATCCTGTGGGCTACAGGGCCCGCGTTCTCCGTTGCACTCGGAGATGGGAGCCTGATTCCCCTTTGCTTTAGCGGATTTTCCCTGGTTCTCTGGTATCTGGCCCAAGTGTTTACACCTGTGCTAGCAAATGGCTAAGAAAGAGCGTATCATTATTTTGCATAGATAAACGGTACGCTGTTTGGTAAACGACACCAAAAGGCAAAAGGCATGATTGAAACAGATCCAGGTCTTGCTGGATTTGGACTGGTCACAGTGACAGAGCAATCTGTTGCTGTCATTGCCCTTGATGTGTCCAGCATGGATAAAAAGAGGATGTTGCACCGAACACTGATACAAAACCCAGACAGTGAGTTTCATTCACTGGGGCTTTCATACTGGCTTAGTTCATGATCACTACATTCACAAGCAATAAAAATAAGAGAAGTAAATGAATGGATTAGAGCAAGTGAGTGGAATATAACGCTTGAAAGATTGAATTATTTAAAAGAAAGTAGAAGATGAACTATGAAGGTTTTATTTTCCTTTTTGAATCAAACATCAAAATATTCTCTGAGCCACTAAATTAGACCAGCAGATTTATGGCTTTTTTCTTGAGTTTTTATGAGTGGCACAGCTACATGATCATTGAACGACTTTGGAGACAGACAGAAAAAAAAGTACTAAATGACAAATTCCTTTATTCCTGCTGACTTGCAGAAAAATCAGCCAAAAAGAAAATAATTCTTAGAATGTAATGAAGAAAGGTTGCAGTGCTATTTAACCAATAGGACGTGGTATCCCAAAGAGGGTAAACATTTTAACAAAACATACGAGCTTTTTGTTATCATCCTTTGACTCATTTTTTTCTTTTCAATATACTCAGTTGTTCCATGAATTCTCAGTAGTGCAGTACCCAACAGTACCTTTCAATTAAAACAGATGGCCATACTACTGTAGGTTTCTCTGCAGCACAGCTTAAAGACGCTGACTATTTTTGCAACACAGCATTTGTTTCATGTTGCAAAAAAAAAGCAAATGTCTTTCTAATGTAATGTCCTCAGGTGGGCCATTGAGACTAATCAAATCATATTAAAAAACCAAATTTCTTCTTTTTTTTTTTTCCTTTGCCTTTCCCTGTACAGCAGTTAGCCATCACACGATGCTCATATATTGCACTGAAAATTTTATCTTGGAAAAATCACTGTGACGTTTTGAGGAATATCTTTATTTTCCTCAGTGGGCTGGTCTTTCATTCTGTCTAACAATAAAATAACACATTTATATGCACACAGCCTGCCTTGTGTTTATAGTATTTTATATTGTTTGTTTTTTTTTTTTTCACTGAATGTGAACAGCCTTTAGCGTCACATAGATAAGAAACAGATCAGGTCCAAATACCCCTTTAAAAATAAAAGAAAAGGTTGGATGACTGAAGAAAAGAGCATGCTAAGAGCTTAACACTAGTTGGTGTTGGCGTTGTCAGTGGGTCAGTGTGTTTGGCAGAGGTTGGGAGAAATTTCAGTCTGTGAATTTGATGTGTCCTGTCAGCTTAGTTCATCTTGTACCTCTTTTTGGCTTTCTGAGGAGTTGTAATTTCATGCTGATCTGTGCCAGCAGCAAACTATAATGTGTTCAAGCAAACCCAGCTCCTCGAGAAGTTGGTAGAGACAAAAGCACAACCCATTTGTCAGTACTTGCTCAAGTCTTTGCCAAGAGACTGTGGCTTCCTCGAGGCAGGGGGCTTTTCCTCTTTTTGGAGGGTACCATCACAAACTTCTAGATAACAATTGGTCCAGCTGTAGGTTTTAATGCTTAAAATGACAAATCTAATAAGGTCACAAGTGGATCAAGCTCTGCTGAGTCTTGCTCTAGCAGTGTAAAAGGTTATAGCGTCCTATGGTCGGTGCCATCCATCCTCCAGTGGACAAGGGCCCTGGAGCAGAAATAACAGAAGGGAGCGTGTATCAGCTTCTCAGCCACTGCAAATCACAGTCCAACGCATCTGCTTCAACTGCCGTTGCATTAATATCCCAGGCTGTCAGCTGGAGCCTCTAAAGAACAGGCAGCTTTGCTACAGGAAGATTAACGTCCAGGAGAAGTGGGAAAAGAGAGGGTTCAACCAGTTGACGGTTGCATCTTAAATCTCTGTTGTTCATCTCTTCCTGAGACATTGGTAAAAGACCAAGACTACAATAAGCATGGTGCTGAAATTTAGTTGCACAATTAATGTACCGTTTCCTTGTCTTTTTTCCTTTTTTTTTTTCATTTGTAGGTTTTTGTTGTTTCTGCACAGGAAAGGCTGACTAACCGTTTTTGGGCTATCACGAATTCTGCTTGTTTGGCAAGCAAATTTAATCCCACATGAATCTTTTCTATATTCTTCATAAATAGCTAGAGGAATACCATCTTCTTTAAGGCTGCAGAATACAGTCTCCAGGAAAAAATGAAATGACTGTAATGTCTATCCAGAACAATAATTCGCAGAAGTTTGAAAAGTGTTTAATAAAGCAACTTTAACAGACCTTTTACAGTAGAAAATTTGTGTGTCCATCATGCTTTAAGACAGGGGAATTTAAAGGATAAAGCTGAATAAGGTGACAATTGACATTTTTTTTCTCCTACTGTCTGCCAGTCCAAGCATTATATCCAGCATATATGTTCTGCTGAGCAGCTTATATTTTTTACAAAATGTCAGATGTTAATGATACAACATAACTTTACTTAAATATTTCCTTAAATTTTCATCTTACCTGTATGGTATTACTCAATAAATGTATGAGGATTTGAAGATCAGTTCTGGAAGTCTTACACGAGCCTTTAGAGTCACCGAAGAGTTGTCTGTTTGAGCAAAAATGCTAATGCAATGATGTTTTCACTAACAAATTCACCAAAGACAGGTTTTTTTCCTTTTGCAAATACCAGCATGCTGATCTTTGGTCATGGATATTGACATCAAGACAAAGTTTATGGAAATGGTACTTCTGAAACACTGCTAAAGTTTTGTGACTGCAAAGCTTCAGGGCCATATTTTCTGCCTTGAGTGTATTTAGAAACCTCAATGGGAGAATCAGTGGATCGCTCAAACATAATCATGGAAAGATTCCTCCGTAGGAATATGGTCAGATGGGATTTTTCAAGGAGCCTAAAGGAATTATGTGCCTTGTTTATATATCTGTGTAAAATTGCATTGTCAATCAGTACTTTCATCCCACAGCTGTTAGAGAAGATAGCAAAGCTGCCCTTTGATGCATAGATGCCCTGTAACTTAAATCACAGTTTGGGAGAACACATATGTCAGTCGGGCTTGGCTGATCAAATTACCGAGCACACTGGCTCCATACACATATTGCCTTTTTTAAAGTTGTTATTAGGCAAACAAAAACTACGGCCTCTCCTTTTTTATCTCATTTTGCAGAGTGAGAGTGAAAGGTGAAAGCTGTAAGAGAGAACTTCACTTGAAGCTCAGCAGCCCTTGGATTTGGCATGGGATGCTTTTTCACTCTGCTAATATTTTTTAATAGAATACAAGTCAGTAATACCTTGTGTGTGCTGGATTAGTAAGGCAGCCCTGCGTAGCCCTGCCAAAACAATCTCTTCTATGCGATTCTCTTGTTTCAGTCCCTTCTCTGTTTGCCCTGATATTGCCAAGACAGAAATGCTGACAATGATGGGGAGCAGGAAAGGGGAGGTGGAAAAGGAGATAGGGGATTACAAAGAACCCAACAAACAGTGATCCTGAGAAGCTGATATAGTACAGAGAGATATTTAGTCCTGAGATTATTTAAGCCACCTTGTAAAGCTCCACTTAAAATGTCTTATTCCCATTTATATGAATGGGGAACGATGTTTTGCTGATGTTCCATCTCTTTCCTGTCCTGTTCCTCTGTTCTTCTCCTCCGCCATCTCATTTCATTACTGACTGATTGTCTGAAGGTCTTGCAAGCTAGTAGGTGCGGATGAGACTAGCACTGAGAAGCACGTCTAACCGGCCTTTTCATTTTTGCCTCTGAGTGCATGTGGATTAGCTGTCACTCTTTCTGGTATTTATACCACTGGCACTGAGGAAGATAGTAGGCTTACTGCTTGAAAGCCTTTCCATTTAGGGAAGACTTTTTTTTTTTTTTAGCACTGTAACAACAATACTGTTTTCTACTAATAAAATAAGAAGCAAACAAGAGCCTCAGTAATTACAGTACAAACAATAATCCAAAGATAATTTATTTTACTGTGTCCTCCCACTCTTGTGCTGCTAGATGGGCAAATTATTCGACTTCAGTGGTAATCCATATAGAACCAGAAGGCATTTTCCGCTAAGCTCTACAGCATGTATTTTTGTGCGTTTGGAGAGCTCCGGGAAGGAGGCAGGACGCTGGGGCCCCTAGGAGCTCGCCCAGCTGCCTGTATTGACACAGGCGGCTTCTCGAGTGAAACGGGTCTTGTGGCACAACGACGGCTCGATAGATGAGTTACAGGATCCAGCCCATTCTGTAAATATTTAGAAGGACTGCCTGACCACAGTATGTTAATGCTGGGTTTATCTCACTCAACTTGCAGTGTCTAGTCTAAGCTGTTTACGTTCTCTCCAAATGAATATTTTTGGTTTCTGTTGATTGCAGCAGCCACACAGTGCAGTATGGCACAATATGTATACGTTTACATGTAGGTGGTTATCTCAGCATGTATCTATATGTAGGCATTCATAGATTATTGGTAAATTTAAGAATAAAATTTTCCGTATTTAATTATTGATCATGTTTAATGTGCAGCTGACAAGATTTATTTCTGAAGGGACTATTATAGCTTGGGATTTTTCCATGCATCAGCAAAGTGAAGCAGGTTAAATCTCTCCACTGAAACGAGATACGAGGATATATCAAATAGTTTAATCACTTGTCTAATTTTAAGTGCAAAAGCAGTTTTATGTTCTCCTTATGTCATTTAAAAAAAAAAGGGAGTACTGAAGGACTTACCTGGCTTACAGCAGTAAACACACATACTTTTATTTCACAGAATCACAAAATCTTTGGGGTTGGAAGGAACCTCTTGAGGTCATCCAGTTCACCCATCCTGCTCAAGCAGGCTCAGATAGAGCAGATTGCCCAGGACCCTGTCCAGTCGAGTTTTGAATATCTCCACAGATGGAGACCCCACAAGGTCTCTAGGCAATCAGTTGCAGTGTTTTTAGCAATTCCTATTGCTATCAATTGTTAAATAATGTAGTACGACGTCTGGTAAGAGTGAAGCTAAGATACATTTTTCAAACTTAAGAAATAATGTTTTCAAATGCATGCAAGATCACTTGATGGAAACTAGACAGGAAAAACTGCACATCTGAACCTCAATTTGCTCTCAAAAGAGGGATTATAAAGTATAATAGAAGTACAGATCATTGTTTTCTTTTGCATTTTCTACATTTCCTGTGGTTTCGGAGCTGGGGTTTTGCTCCTGGCTGATAGACATAGTAACTCTAGACATTCCTTTGAAAATAAAATGTGGGATTTAGAATGGGAGAGGATTTTTTTACCTGTGTGAAGGTTTGCTTTTTTCCCCTAGTATTTACATTGGTTTTTCACATATCGTATTTCTTTCCCTGTGTGAATAAACAATTTACATGAATGTCCTTATTGATGTGTGCAATATAAGTTGTTCTTTGATGGCAAGCAGTTTTAGGTATCCTTCAATTCCTATAGACATTTGGACGTTTGGGAACATTGTATGGATTTGTAACATTCCCTAGAGGTTTGTAACATTCCCTGTAGGTTGTGGATATATGAACTGTATCCACAAATATTTTTCTATGATAGATACATAGGCGATACTATTGTCATGGTTTAACCCCAGCCGGCAACTAAGCACCACACAGCCGCTCGCTCAATCTCCCCCGGTGGGATAGGGGAGAGAATTGGAAGGTTAAAAGTGAGAAGACTTGTGAGTTGACATAAAGACAGTTTAATAGGTAAAGCAAAAGCTGCACATGCAAGCAAAGCAAAACAAGAAATTCATTCACTACTTCCCATGGGCAGGCAGGTGTGCAGCCATCTCCAGCAAAACAGGGCTCCGTCATGCAGAATGGTTACTTGGGAAGACAAACACCATCACTCCAAACGTCCCCCCCCTTCCTTCTTCTTCCCCCAGCTTTATATGCCAAGCATGACATCATACGGTATGGAATGTCCCTTTGGTCAGTTGGGGTCAGCTGTCCTAGGTGTGTCCCCTCCCAACTCCTTGTGCCCCCCCAGCCTGCTCGCTGGTGGGGTGGGGTGAGAAGCAGAAAAGGCCTTGACTCTGTGTGAGCCCTGCTCAGCAGTAACGAAAACATCTCTGCATGATCAGCACTGTTTTCAGCACAAATCCAAAACAGAGCCCCATGCTAGCTACTGTGAAGAAAATTAACTCTATCCCAGCCAAAACCAGCACAATTATTCTTGTAGCAAATAAGAAAATATAATATAATTTAAAATACTTTAATTGATTATTTTAAGTTATTCTTTGTGTTCATATGTGAACATGTGAAGGTGAAAACTGATGACAAATACATACATGAATTTTGCAGGGTACCAGGTGTCTTTTGTGAGACATGAAAAATAAGCACATATATACTGAAGAGAAATATGCTAAAACCAAAGAATTAAGTTTCTGTTTGGGCAGTAAATACTATAAGTACGGGTGACAAAATCAAAATAAAATATTTAATGCTGGCACTATGTCTATAAAACTGGATTGCAACAGTCAACTAGGTTATGCAACAAGAAGAAAGAACCAACAGAAAATGTCAAGAGTTGCTAAGATAAACAAAACCAGAAATGTCTTAGAAACCAGGAAAAGTTCCTTCGCTCTAGAGGGGCTGTCCCGGTTTAGGCTGGGATGGAGCTAATTTTCTTCCCAGTGGCTACTGTGTTTTGGATTTAGTATGGGATTTGGAATGTGAAGAATGTTGGTAATACACTGATGTTATTAGTTGCTGCTAAGAGATCAAGGATGTCTTCCAGCTTCCCAGGTTTTGTCAATGGGCAGGTGCAAAAAGCCGGGAGCGGTATGGCCAGTATAGCTGATCCAAACTGGCTAAAGAAAGTATTCCATACCATAGACGTCATGCCCAGTATATAGTGGGGGTTGGCTGGTGCACTGGGCACCTTTTGTTTGTTCGTGCTTTCATTTGTTCATTCATTTGACTGTTCGTTCCCTTGCTCCATCTCTCTGGAACTTGTGATTCCGAGATCACTGCTGGGGAAATTGCTGTTCTGAGATCGCTGCTCGGGATTGTTCCGAAATTGCTCTCGGTTTCACTCTGTGATCACTGCTCAGGACAGGCTGTATAGGTAGTTGGGTCGTCAGGCGGTGAGAAATTGTGCATCATTCATTTTGTATATTCTATTATCATTGTTATTTCTTTATTATTATTATCATTATCAGTATTAATATATATTATAATAACAATAATATACAATATTTTTTTTTTTTTTTCTTTGCGGTCCTAGTGAACTGTCTTCATCTCAACCCACGAATTTTCCTTTCTTTCCTATTCTTGTCCCCACCCCACTGGGGAGGGACGGGGGGAGTGAGCGAGCGGCTGCGTGGTACTTGGTTGCCGACTGGGGCTAAACCACGACAAGGGGACAAAGGTGAACAAGCATGTGTTTCAAAAGCAGGCATTTTATTTTGTTCAGACGAGTTCTTTCAGGATGATGCAGGTGATCCAAGAAGATGTGGACAGCTAGAGGGTAACCTTGGGGGGAATTCATGGCGGTAGGCCAGCTATTAGGCAGGCAAGCTCAGATCCAAGGGCACTAGCGCACCTACGCAAGTCTGAGGGTGTACAAACCGACACTTCTCAGTGCAAGCATGAATAAACAGCCCCTGCATGCAGCTAAATAGTACTAGTTGAAGTCTTGATCTGAGGCTTTGGGCAGGATGGAATGTTAGAGAAAAACTACCCAGACTGTGGCTTGTGCTTGGTAGCAGAAATGCCAGCTGCAGGCTATAGAAGAAGCCGGTCTGGGAATCTGTGAGTGTGACCCTGAGAAGAAGAAAGAGGGAGGGCTTCTTGGGCACAGAGCTTGTTGGAACAGAAAACCTGATCAGAAGAAAACCCTGTTTGTTTTTCTTCTTTCTTTCTGCTGCATTCAGGGAAACAGGACTTGTTGCCTTTTTTTTTTTCCTTTGTGTGTGTGTGTGTGTAACCAGCATTACACTTAACCAAAATGCTTATAATCTCTTTTTTACTTTAGTAGAAACAAATCTGTTTCTTTCTTACTTTAGTAGAAACAGCATTATAAAGGCCTCAGTTTGGGGTAATGTTCAAGCCAAGAAGCCAATAATGGCAATAACAATAATCTGTTGCCACTGCACATCTGTGAAAATCTCTTCTATGGTCAGATCTGAATAGCCTACATTGAATGACATGAGAGTTTTATTGAAGGAAATGAAACTAGTCCTTTCTTCTAGGAGTAAGTCTCTGAAGTGAGGAACAGGAAGGTCTATACAATAGCTAAAACCCAGGGGCTACATTTGGAAAACTTTGCTCTGGCTGAAAAATGTTATCTTATAAATAATCTCACAGAATTTAGATGAGAATTATGCTGCTCAATGGGTGTAAATCAGCTAGCCTCTGGTCCAGAGTAGAAAACTTTGAGGAGCCAATATTTATTTGTTTATAACTCTAAGTAAGTGCCTTAAAGATATTCTTTAATCTTGCTGAGTAATCAGAGTCTAGATCTGCGCCGTGCATTGTGCTCCCCTTTGAAAGGAATACACAGACAATGAGAGAGCGCATCAGAGGAAAATATCCGGAGCGCTGTGGTTGTTAAATAGCAGCTCGTAGCTCTGCAGGTTGGTGCTGCTCGGGAAGGTACCCTTTTTCCACCGTGTGGGCCTCAACATGAAATGGTGTGATAAGGTAAGATGGCAAAAGACCACTCTTAAATGCTGCCAGGGTAACCATTGGTGACTGGCCTATTCGGGCACTGTGGCTGCTTGGGAGAATGCAAGCAGGGGGTTATTTTTGTTCAGAAACAGGAGCCGAAACAGAGAAGTGCCCATCAATAGATGTGCTGATCCAATGGGGCTGGGCTGAGGACAGTCTGAAAAGACAGTGTGCATTTGTATTGAGTAGAACTTGTGCCTTGAATGGCACATACAGAAATTTAATAGTTCGAGGACAGTGCTTGTAAGCCAGGAGGACTTTTGTTGTGTTCCTCTGGGGTAGCTGGGGACTCAAATTCAGTAGTTTTGTTCCTGTCAGATCATTGTAACTGGGAGCCAAATCGATTCTTCTTTGTTTAAGAACAGTTCTGGGAATGCTTGATCAATATTCACTTTCCCTTTTGCCTCTTTACACAGCTAAGTGATTTGTACCTTTGCTGTGGTATGTAGCATTTGTTACTCACAGACCTCATTGTGCAGTGTTTATCACCTGACAAGTCCAGGACTTAGAAGAACACTCTATTTGATCTACATGGGACTGTCAAACAAAGGATGCATTTTTCTTCGGAGTGAGATCTAAAGTCTCATTTTATAAAACAACCATGTTGAATTACACAGAGAAGAGACGGCCAGTTTACCATTAACAAGTTAATCACAATTGAAATTTTTTTCCTCGAATGCAAACAAGATGGAAAGGACCATTCCCTGTCTTACAGGTGACAGTACAACAAACCCATCACCTGTATTCTTGTCCGTTCTTGGGTCTTTTAGGTAGCCTTCAGCCTTCAACAATGTCTGTAATCACTTTGGGTGGAAAGCAATAAGAACACCTAAATAATTGTTCAAAATCACAGGGAGTTATGAAAGCTGCCCTCTAGCTACCCAAGTGCCGAGTGGCACAGATCAAAGAGGATTCACTCCACCCTGCTCCATTCAACAGTACGGAGCAATTTAAGCTTTCCAAAGCCCACAGCGTTTAGAAAGGAAAAGGTCTTGCGAGGCAAGTGTGTGTCAGCTAACAAATTCCTGCACAATCGACACGGAGCCAAGAGCATCTCCTATTGTCTTACCTTTGGTGCTCTGTGCACTGTGATAACACCTGTCCCATTTTCTCCCAGAAGTATCTGATATGCTGCTGAGGCTTTAGCCTCGTAAAAGGATAATAATACTCTTGAGGTGACTACCAGTACAGCAAACCTGTCATGGGGCTACATTTATTGCCTGAATATACCTTGCCTCACATGGTTAGTGAAAGGGTGATGAGTCTTTTCTCCCTCTGAGATTTTTTGGTTAGGTAACAGCTGGTAATTCAGTCATGTCCTCATTCAATGAGTGAATTCAGTGAAAATACTCAGTTCCTTTTAGTGGCGGCCGTTATTTTTTCCACCACATGTCAAAGAAAAAGCAACCTTGAGCTCCTGCATCTTGTTGGATCTCCCGGAAAAAAAGAGACTCTTAAAAGGAAAAAGGCCTCTCTTTATATATTTCCTTCTGGAATATATATTGTTTATGGTGTTCGTGTTTGTATTTACTTGACTGAAAGGATACTGCAGATAAATGTATCTGCTAAAGTTCTTCCACTTATTATACATTCTTCTAGCACATAATGCACCATCTATATTTTAAGATTAACTCCAGAGAGTAGAGGAGTACTTCTAGTCATCACTTTCCCATCTTCCCCCCCCCTTTTTTTTTTTTGCTTTGGCTTCTTTGAAATTCATTCATGGACTTTTGGAGCTATTTCCTCAGAATAGCTGAGGTCCCCTGCTGGGAATTCCAAACAAGGTAAGCCTAAGCAGAAGTCCTGATCCAGTTCATCTTCTTTCAAATTAAACTTTGCTGCAATGGGGTGCTTTGGTTCAGAGAATCTGACTTTTATACTACCTGTGCTTCTCAAATAAATGATTCTTTGGGGGGATCATACAGTGAAAACTGCCTTTGAAATTTCACAACTGCCAAGATTTTGAGGAGTTGCTCATGCAGAACAGCCATTCTGTCCACGTAGATGGTAATTTAGGGATGTGAAATGATCTCTCTCTAAAACTAAGTCAGTGTCAAGGATATGGATTCAGATGTTGATATAATAAGCTTAATCTGGAACACAGAGGCCACAGTCTACAATGGACATTGCTCGTCACAGTGTCTTTTGAACCAAAGTCTCCTCTGGTTTAGCTACTGTATCAGACTAAGAAATTCTTGTGGCAGGAGCAGTCCTATGCTGAAATTTTTCACAGTAGACTTCTTTACCTATGTGACTTGGCTATTGATGCTTTCAATATAATAGCTTGCAACATGGCATTTCTTATAAATTGTTATTTTCTAAGATTGTATTTCTGTCTAAAGTCAGTATCACTTCTTGAAGGGAGCAGTTTAGTCATGCATCAGAAGATGAACACTAAAAATCTTTGGAGGGCAGGTTCTTTGCTATACCAGAATAATGCAGTGCTTTTCCATAACTCTTCACATGCCATTCAAAACCCTCCTTCTGAAGTAGCCCAGCTGCAGTCTGTTCTCTAGCTAGAGCGACTACAGGCATTTGCACTTACAGTTTTCAGAAGGTGTTGTCATAGACTATTTTATTTTCTACAAGATTTTAAGGCCAGACTTTGTTCTCATCATTGTGAATCTAAAATATTTCCCACAGAAAATTATTTACTGACAAAGTCCAGAGTATTATTTTCTTTCTCCCAAGCAGATTTTTTTTTGTTCAAGTAAGTAGTGAGTCTTCTGGACTTTCAGTTATTTTTTGCATTATCATGGGAGGTTTTTAAAGACAGAAAGATGAATTAGTCCCCTGTCTCTCTCTGGTTTTTACTGAGTTGATGTTTCCAGTGCATAGGCTCCCGAGTCTCCTCTAGTTCTTTGAAAATCTTCCACATGATTCTTTTCATTCTTTGTGCATCCATTTCCCTGGCACTGCTGCTTTTCAAACCTCTATAGAAACACTCATGTGAACCTGGAGGAAAAAAGTGCTCTATAGTCAACTCCTAATTGCCCTACTGGGCCCATCTCATTAAATGTAATGTCTTATTATCCATCTATATCTTAGCCTTCAACCATAAAATGTGACCTTGGGCTGTGAACCTGCTACTAACAGTACAAGATCAGACTTCACTACAGCTTGCACAAGAGATCTTCAAGGGGAAACTAAGGTATCTGAAAAAGGTTTTTAATGATTGAGTAGGTGACCCTGATCTCAGTGAGCCACAGGATCAAAGCACCTGACATGTACTGTCTCACCATTTTGTGAAACAAATAGCTGCATTTTATACCAGTTCTTACCATTAAAAGCTTGATGTGATTTTTCCCAAGAATCAGTGAACAAAGAACCTACGCTTTCTCTTTGCACGTCAAAGCACTCGAATTCAAGCGTAACTAACCCAGTTGTTGTTCTGCCCCTTCAGGATAGTAAAACAAGTGACTGGGTCGCGTACTTGCTATGGTCTTGGCAATCATAAACCAGTGAAAAAATATGAAGCATCTTCTGGTGGAAGAAAGTCCCTCCACAGGATACACAGTAGCCCCAAAAGCCTTTGTGGACAGCAGCAGAAACCATTTCTCCTTGGGCTTGGCCATATAAAATGCTCGCTACGTGCAGTTGTACAAATACGATATTTTCATTAAATGATGTTCTAATGAGTCTGTATTTGGCTTCTGGAGTTTTAAAATATGTAAAATTATGACTTAGGAAAAAGTCTGACTGTTTTTATCAAATACCTACTAATAAATAGTAAATCCTTCCTCCAAGTGACATATTAAAGACGATACCATCTCTTTACACAAGTGACAAGACTAATAGAGCTAGAAAAATGCCACCATTGTGACTAAGATTTCTATTCAAGAACATAATTTTAAACATTTGAAATACCATGCGATTTAAAGAATCATATGTTGATAATCTGGTAATCTAAGATAACAACACAAGTATTAAGTACAGTATTTATTTTTATATATAAATGCATGCACACATACACACACACATACGTACACACACATATAAACACAACAGCTGTCAAAATGAAAACAAAATGAAGCAGTCAAATATAAAATTGACAAGTAGACACAGGGAGTTAGGGAAAAAAATCACAAACCTGACTCATTATGATTGAAGAATAATGATTCAAGATACGATATTAAAACCTGAAACCTTTTCTTTTCCTCTTGAATAAATCGTCAAAAACATACTGTTAAACCACTGTGCTGGTTTTGGCTGGGATAGAGTTAATTTTCTTCACAGTAGCTGGCATGGGGCTCTGTTTTGGATTTGTGCTGAAAACAGTGTAGATAACACAGGGATGTTTTCGTCACTGCTGAGCAGGGCTCACACAGAGTCAAGGCCTTTTCTGCTTCTCACCCCACCCCACCAGCGAGGAGGCTGGGGAGGCACAAGAAGTTGGGAGGGGACACAGCTGGGACAGCTGACCCCAACTGACCAAAGGGATATTCCACACCGTATGACATCATGCTCAGCATATAAAGCTGGGGGAAGAAGAAGGAAGGGGGGACATTCGGAGTGATAGCGTTAAGTAACTGTTACGGTTGATGGATCCCTGCTTTTCTGGAGATGGCTGCACACCTGCCTGCCCATGGGAAGTAGTGAATGAATTCCTTGTTTTGCTTTGCCTGCATGTGCAGCTTTTGCTTTACCTATTAAACTGTTTTTCTCTCAACCCATGAATTTTCTCACTTTTACTCTTCCGATCCTCTCCCCCATCCCACTGGGAGGGGAGTGAGTGAGCGGCTGTGTGGGGCTCAGTTGCCAGCTGGGGTTAAACTATGAAAACCACAAACACACCACTCATTAAAAATAATGCTCCAGGAAGGAAATATTTCCCTTGCCTCTCAGAATAGCATGTAATAACGTCAGAGGACAAAGGGATGGTAGATGAAGTTTTACAATAAATGATTCATTAATTCCTGCTGTGGTACTTGCAAAGCTGGAGACTCATAGTCATGCAGAAGAGAACTGTGTGAAGCTGGACTAGATGGACTGGATTTGGCCATGCATTTCCCATGGGCTACTTCTTCCTCTATGGCAGCTAGGTCGGGCACTTGCAGAAATCCTCAACATTTTGTTGCACGCTCTTATCCTCATGGATGACACAGTACAATTGCTTTTTTTCTGTGCCTCTTAGATCTTTCTTCACTTAGTTACCTGTAAAGGTAAGAACTGACTCTGTCGACAGTCACATATCATAGAGAGAACTGCAAAATGTGTTAGTGAAGGGCAAAATGTGTTAGTGAAGGAGTGGTGGGAAGGGTCTGCTTGAACGGTAAATGAAGCGTTCTCTACAGTGGATGCTTTACAGCAGACTGCTTCAACTCAGCAAACTAGGGGATGTTGCCAAAATAGCATATAGACCTTAACAGATACAATTGGTCCAATTCAAATGTGACATAAATAGGAACAGACAGAGGGCGTAAGCAACACTCTTGTGTTCGTGCTAGAGAGTCTAAGGTGGTATCACTTGCGTAGCAAAGCAATCGGAGAAGAGAGCTGAAACAGGAAAACTGACTCGTGAGAAGGGAAACGCAGAGCATAGTGCGGGACTCTTACTGTTTTTGGAAGACAGGCAGATGGGAAAGAAAATATGCACTATG
This sequence comes from Phoenicopterus ruber ruber, assembly GCA_009819775.1. Lineage (NCBI taxonomy): Eukaryota > Metazoa > Chordata > Aves > Phoenicopteriformes > Phoenicopteridae > Phoenicopterus > Phoenicopterus ruber. Next base: position 98,642,003 of record CM020216.1, read on the forward strand.
TAGGCCAGAGGCTGAGCCTTGAAATGTATGGCTGTTCAATGAGCATCTCCATAGGTTCTCCCGACTTCAGCTTTGTATAAGCAGTGATCTAAGTCAATGACACTGTCTCGTGGACAAAGTGTGGCTCATGGGTTACCACATGAAGAAGACTGGCACAAGGACATGAAAATGTGGCTGTGTGCTACCTATATGGAGATGCTTGTGGTACCAATCAGTGCTGCAAGTAGTTGCAACCTACTTACTGAAATCACCTTCCACTTTTACTGAGGAAGAAAGACAGCTTTGCTCTGCTATTCTCTGGAGCTGGGATCTACAACTGTTTCCAAACTTATTTATGCACAACACAGGTCACAAGTTGTACCCCGTGCTAAGTTAGGAACTAATAAATCATCTAGATGTAGAAAGAAAAAAAATCTGAATTCTTCAAAGGTAGGAAAGATATTCATTCAAGTATTAGTTTAATTAGTGTTATGCAATTAATTCTGTCTGGAAGAATTAAAAATAAAGTAGAAAGGATAAAAGAAAATATTTACAGGTGAACATGCAAGCCTTGGAAAAGCATGTCCTTTGTAAATGGGAAACTTGCCAAGGGGAAATAGATAAATCATGGGTTCAAGGGAAGTTCTGTGAATGTTTTTCCTCAATGTATTGTTTACTTTCCCAGATGGTCTTCTGTATGTCAATGGAAACACTCCCATTAGTAAATGTAAAGTGAATTATTCATATTGCAAGTGAAATCCTTAAAACCTAAAGTATTTCTTACAAAATTAAAAGAACTGATTGAAGAAGTGTTATGTAGAGAGCTTGTTCTTAATCTCAGCTGCATAGCATTCATTATCATACTTCAAAAATGCATGGAGAGATCTTTCATTTGGTGCATTATTGCTTCTGACAGCACAAATTAAATCTACCTACAGTGGATGTTGCCTGTTACTGGATGGAAACATTTATTAGGTCTAGTATGTGCTGGTCCAACAGACAATGAAAAAGATAAACAATTGATTGCAATCAAAAGACGAAACAAAAACATTACAATAATGTTACTTATATGCATAGTTATCAGTAATCCATGGAGGATACAAAAAAAATCACTTTTAATGCATATACAGCTATACAAGTGTCTATGCATTTTGAAATTAATATAAAGGCCTATGTATGTAATCAATAACATATCAAGGCAGAAAATACCTTGACGCTGTGTAAGCACTACTCAGCAATAACAAAAACATCCCTGTATTATCAGCACTGTTTTAAGCACAGATCCAAAACAGAGCCCCACAGTAGCTACGGTGAAGAAAATTAACTCTATACTGGCCAAAACCAGCACAACAAAACTGTCCAACTAAATTTCTCCTCATATATTTGTAGCATCAGAAGTCACTTTCCTAAATAGTAGCGTGTGTTAATTTCTTTACAAATAGCATTTATGCAATAGTTTGTGAAAAACGTTTACCGTATAGTTACTTAAAAATCACTTCTGGCATTTAGATAAGAGAGCAGTGCAGGATGTCCTTGATCAGCCCTGCCCTGCATATCAATCATCAGAGGTACGGGCTGGGCTGAGCCCTGTGTTTCGAAGAATTCCAAATCGGTGTTTCTACTTGTTTGCAGCTATAGGATACTATGGGGCAAAATCTAGTTCCTTCTCCTTGCACCTATATGAAAAGCCTCAGAGAAGCCGCAGCCAAAGAGAGAAGCACTTGTCCTCCTGCTATCGTGGTTCAGAAATGGTAGCAGTGCAGCTGATGAGCCCTCCTGGAGCTATTCAGCAAGCACATGCTTGCACCAAAATATGAGGCAGAGAGTTTTGTTGCCCTTTATATATGAGGAGTTAAAGACAGAATGTGAAGTAATGAGTCTCAAACGACAAAATAAAATGGTAGAACTAGAGCTTGGAGAGGTGAATTCCCAGGCCATGCTTTTTTAACTGGCCTTGACATAGTGAATGAATTTAAGCAAAGAGGCCTGGGGGGACAGATACCAAACACTATTAGACTGCGCGGTGACTGTTGCCTGTATTGCACTGTATATGAAAGTCGTCCAGAGCCTGGCAAAAGAGAAAGAGGAATCTTGATTTCAAGCTTGATGTTGAACGGGCGACTAGACTGCCTACTTGTGGGTAAAAATGACTGTTTTCAGATGAGGTTTTCGGTGGGGTTTCTGTATGAAATTCTGCCTCTCTAAGAAAGATAAGAGTTTCTTTCCCCAGTATAAGTGATTGGCACTAACAGTCCAAAACAAAGCCTTCACGGCAGTTATTCCTCTCTAGAACTCTTCAGAAATTTTAATTTCCATTTCACCAGAGATTGTGATTCCAATATTTTCCTTTCCAAAACAGAATACAACACCAAGTGACGCTTTGTCACTTTGTCTCTGAAACAAAGCTGATGGGAGAAAAGATCGTACAGAGATATTAATATAAATAAATATTTAGTCTTCTTCTGTTCGTGACAAGCTCTGGTTTTAGTATGTACGTGTCTTTGTATGTTGTTGTGCAATGGAAGTGCTCTGAGGACCTGACTTCTTTCTACCTGTATTAATTAGGAGAAAAGAATCTAAGTCTGGAAATCTGAACCTGTCCCACCTTAATCATATATTATTAGTTTTTTCTCCTACCAGAGTCTTTATTAGAACTCCCAGTGACTTCAGTGGAAGCAGCACTGAGACTTGAATTCCTTAAAATGTTAAAATTAAATGATACTCCAAAAGCAATACTCCTCCTCCTGTTCCCAAAATGGACTGCTACATTGATTTTGAATTCATATTTTGGAGAATCAATCACAGATTAAGTGGGGTTTTTTTGAGGCAGGAATTAGAAGTATAGCAGTGGGAGAATGCTTTAAATTAATTGTTTATATTGTCTGCCAACAATTACTTGTTTTTGTAATTCAGCATTACTGGTGTTGATAAATTAGAATTATGTATTGTAAAATGGCATGACATCTGTTCTATGGGGGCAGAGGAATGCTGATGTGAAAGCCCCTCTTAATGAAGCACAGTTGATGTATGTGTGAGAACTTTTATGGTTTTGTCAAACAACATAAAAGTGTTATTCTGGATTTACTAGCAGGAAATAAAATCCAAATTGAAAAAAGATTTTAAAATGGCACAAAATCCCAACACTTTTCATGTCACCAATAAAACCCCACGCATCCCACTAATTATGAAGCCTTAAAGTTGCAGTACTATCTTGTATGCAAAATCAAGAACATTATTTACTCAAGCAAACCTCCTGTCTGTGTTATTGCCACTGGAAAATGAATACGTATTATACTCTGTATTGTCTTTGTTAGATTTTAATTGCAATTATTGATAGAAACACTGACTTCACCATATCCTTTTAAGGATTTTGAGTCTGTAGGGGCTCAATCCTGACATCTTTTTATTGCCATCCTTCCATCCTGAAACTGCAGTGAGGTTTTAGCTCAGGAACGATTCACATGCAGTTTGAGGCAGTTTCAAGACACTCGGTTTTTTAGTGTTCAGCTCTTAGAAGCATAATCCTGAATATTCTGTTGAGTCAAGTTATGGTTATTGACTTTTGAAATACAGATGATAAGTGTTTTTCCTTTTTTTCCATTTTGGAATGGAATATTTGTAGCCAAACTCTACTTCTCTTTCTTATTTGATCCAGCTCATCAACTTTAATGGAGAGCAGCAGACAGGGTTTGGCCAGTGGGCACATAATGGTGAAAACCAAACAATTCCACCTTTACTATGTTTCATAGTTTTGCATCAATGTCTGCAGGGCAGTCAGTTGTTTTCAGTCAATTTTTGTGGTCCACCATTGCTTTTAGCTTCATATAGTCCATTTTTTGTTTCTTTTAAAGACTAATTCATCTCCCTCAGTGGTGGCACTGGCTCTTGCTTTAGCTAGTTCTAGGGCAGAGGAAGGTGATGCAGTCAGTAACCTTTTCAGAAGCAGATTTCCTTGTTCAGTGTGTTGCTTGTTTCTCTCTCTGTAGAAAAGTAAATCTGCTTACAAGTGTCTTCAAAGAAGACAAAGCCCTCTCTTCCTCCTCCTTATTAATATAAAAGAGAACGTCTCAGCAGAGTGCGAGGTGCTTGGGACAAGATAAATGATGTTTTTAATAAGATTAGTCAACCAAACTGTTTTCTATAGATTGGGTTGTATTAAAACATATTTTTCTTTCTAAAAGGCAAGTGTGATGACTCCCTAATCTAGAATTAAAATAATTCTAAGTATTATTGACAAATAGCCGACAGAAAAAGAAGAGAGCTTGTTAGCGAACTTGGGAACTAAATCTGCAAGTGAGAAGGTGGGACCTGGTGGTCTCTGGCAAGCAGGAGCTCATCAACTTTAGCATGTAAATCAGCGTGGTATAGGCCCTATCTGGAGGCCCCGTCTGGAGTCCTGTGTCCAGTTCTGGGCTCCCCAGTTCAAGAAAGATGAGGAACTACTGGAGAGAGCCCAGCGGAGGGCTACAAAGATGATGAGGGGACTGGAGCATCTCTCCTCTGGGGAAAGGCTGAGGGAGCTGGGGCTGTTCAGCCTGAGGAAGAGAAGACTGAGAGGGGACCTCATCAATGCTTATAAATATCTCAAGGGCGGGTGTCAAGAGGATGGGGCCAGACTCTTTTCAGTGGTGCCCAGCGACAGGACAAGGGGCAACAGGCACAAACTGGAACATAGGAAGTTCTGCCTGAACATGAGGAAAAACTTCTTTGCTGTGAGGGTGACAGAGCCCTGGCACAGGCTGCCCAGGGAGGGTGTGGAGGCTCCTCTGGAAATATTCAAAACCCGCCTGGACGCAGTCCTGTGCAGCCTGCTCTAGGTGACCCTGCTCTGGCAGGGGGGTTGGACTAGGTGATCTCCAGAGGTCCCTTCCAACCCCTACCGTTCTGTGATTCTGTGATTCTGTGATAGTTAACACTTATGAGGATCACCTCTTCTCTTGGAAGAAGAGCTCAGAATTATTGCAAAATGGGGTTACAGTACAGTATTTAAAGTCACCTATCTAAATCACGTTGATAGGTATTCTTCTATCCTGGAGCAGCAAAACATATTTAGACGGAAGGGAAGGAAAGCCGAAGGCCATGTTTAGCCTACCATCGCTCTGCTGTGATTTCCCACATCCTGGGACCAGAGGGTAGCCTGTATCCTGCTCTCCTTTCTATCCCTTAACGCGGAAAAGGAAAAAAAGGAACATTTCTCTGGTGTTTCTTCCCCTCACTTCTAGGAGGAAGGAATAACTTCAGCCCATGGAAGAAGGATACAGCTGAATTTGAGGCAAAAGTCAGGTGTTGGCTTAAAGAGCATGAAATGATGTGATGTAGGCTGAGAAAAAGCAGGGGGTTACACCCCAGGGCACTACCTTATCTGACATAAGGGTTGGTAACCAAAAATGTATTTGTAACTGGAATATAGCAATACTGCGTGGTCTGAAAACACAGTAAGGGCTGGCAGGTAGGAAAATCTGACCAGAAATGTTCATTAATATCTCAGGCATTAGTCTAAATCCAGTCACGATTTTTGATAGCTGTGACCAGGTTAGCTTGTTGTCTTACTTCAACCTCAGATTGCCAGAGAAGGGAAGTGCTGAAGAAAAAGCACGGTCAAACAGCTAATGGTTTCTGGCCTGGGAGATCTGGGGAACTGAGTTATTTTCTCTTCCAGGTTTGGAGAAATGTTGCATTCCCAGCCGACATCCCATCATTTTATTTCATATGGTCATTTCTTGCTGTGCAGCAAGGCTGAATTAAATTGTGCTAGAAACTGCAACCAGCTCGGGAATCAGGGAAGCTAAGAGTGCTCCCACTCAGGCTATTTACTTCATCTGTTCCTCTGATTTATGGATGTAGTGGGGGATTGACCTTATCATGTTTGAAAACCTGTAGAGTAACCTGAAATCCCATAAAAAATGTCAGGATACTGAGTTACAAACAGGCCAGTGTGAAGTCAAAGTTTAGATACTGTAGATTTCTGTGCATGTGCAGGTAGGACCCGTCCTGGAAAGAAATTAGCTCCTCCAATTACATTAGATAAAGGAATAGACATAACGTATGTGCTAGGGCTTTTAACTTACACAGATCAGAATTAGATCAACTTGATATCGCAATTGTGAATATAGAAATCTTTCAAAATTCACAATATAGTGTCCTAGGTGATTTGTGGAAGTAAAATACCTAGAAATCTTGCACATAAACCATGTATACATTTTTATATGCTTTCATTTCAGGTCTGATAAACTGATTTGTGTATGATCTGAATGCACTCGTTGTTTTAGAGTAATCAAGCCTGATTATAATTTTCCCTTTTTAGTCTCCTTAAAAACAACCCTAAACCCAAACAAAAATAACAATTTTCTCATCTTCTGGGGTAACATGCAAATGAACTGCTGACTCATAAGTGCTTGTGTTTTGCACAGATTGCCAGCCTGGGAGAAAATGATGGGAGACTGTAACATTCTGTAGATTTTGAATTTTGTGGCTGCCACTTGCTAATACATATGTGGGGTTTATGTCAGTGAAGGAGTCAGTATTTTATCCTCTAGGCCTTCCATTTAAAAAATTAACTTGTGATTAATTGCTGCATGCTTCCATTACTGCAATGTAGATGGATTTTAAAAGCCTTTTGACAAAAAGAATCACCTTGGGGTATTTTAAATGCAGTAGCTGTAGAGCACTCTGTAGTTTTATTTTGTATTTTTTATATTCATAGTGATTGAAAAATCAACTTCAGTTCGGGTCACAGAATAATAACATCAGTTCTGATCTTCTCCGAAGCTTGATTTTCTGTTTGTGTTTAAGAAGCTGACAACCATATCTGAAACTCATTGATTATCTGCTTATAACAGCTCATCGTCTCGATGGAACAGATCAACAAACCTTTTCCACTTTGTCGAATGTATTCCAAATAGCAACAAAATGGGGCCAAAGATATTTGAAATTCAATTAGAATAATGATACTCTGGTTTGTTTATTCTGTAAAAAAGAAGTATTTAAAGAGTAACTTGTGATCCATTTAAATGGATCCTGATTTTAGATTAAATTAATTGTTCTTTTCACTGGTCTAAAGAGTATATTTATCTGGGGGTTCTAGCACTGCCTTATAGTTTTATCTGCTTTTTCACATAAATGAGAGGAACATCTTAAAACAGTGCATGCATTCAATTAACTTTATTTAATCTACTGAGTCTAAGGTTTTCTCTCCTAGGTTTTTTTGAAATCTTGTAAAATCCATTGCCCCACACCAATCTTTCACAGTCATCTACGTAACTTGAAATTTGCTACTTCCTCATTAAATCTCATCAGATTGACAGCGTTATTCAAGGAGTGGGGTTGGATGGCTTTCTTTTTTAATTTGTATTTAAAATTCAAATAACCTGCTATGTATTCTTGTTCCAGTTCCTTGGCTTTCTAGTCTGTCCAAACATATCAGAAAACAGAAATGTATCCTCTCTATGGTGAAACCAAGGCAACACAGAGAATGTCTCTGCTGAAGAACACAACTGACTGCCACAAATCAAAACACATTGATAAATTACAGTTTGCAAATCACTGCAATAGGAAATAAATGTGGTGGCTTGGAATAAAGCAGATTTCAGCATTTTTGGACAATTGCTTACCATCATCTGCAAAAGCAAATTTTGTTTCTTTGTCATTGAATATACAGAGATTTTTATATAAACAGAATCAAATCCTTTCAAGAATCTGCATTTGATCACAAAAGAGTGAAAAGATACTTGACAATGGATCTGATAAATGAGATATTTATATATGAACAGGCCCACTGATTTACCTCTGATTTTTGAAGAACTTTTTTGAAGAAAAGCAAAGTAGAAAGAAATTTGATGCTCTGCTGTTTATTTTGGGAAGCGAGTGTTTGAGCCATTGCTGTAAGTGACTCCGATCTGGATGTTTGAATTTCTTATCAATATTTTGATAGAATGGATGTAATACACAGCGTTAAAAACAGTTAAAATGATGGGCCAGGATGCCTGTGAATATAGCTCAAAGATGTGTCTCATCCTAGGATATTGCCATTTGGTTTTGGTACTTGATCACAGCAAAAAGCAGCAGTGAAGTTCGGATCTATCAGAAAAAGATTTTGTCTGAAGAAGTAACAATTTTTGTGCTCAATCCTCTAATGTTAGTAATGTGTAAAAACCTAGAGAAATTTTGACATCAGTATGTCTACCGTGCATTAGTCCGTATAAACACTTGGAACGGGAAACTATGGCTGAAATGAAAGCAGTCGGTGTTGTGACATTGATCCCAGAGGAGGTACACGTTACGGCTGTTCCTGTCCTGTACCCCTCTCGGTGTGGCTGGGCAACTTAGCTACCCTTAGCTACCTCTGAGTTTGTGTGACAGGGAGAATGCACTAAGCAGAGCTCCGCTGTGATGGGGCACCATTGCAGCATCGTGCTCTGAGAGTGCTACCAAGAAAATGCATGTGAGCTCATCTTTCGCTTTTAAATGAGTCAGGTTTCCCTTGGAGCCTTTCGGTTAGAAGATAGAAATAAATACTTACCAAAGGCTACTGATAAAATCTACACTTTTTCTTCTTTTTTTTTTTCTTTTTTTTAATAGGAGAACATGCAACCTCCCTTCTGGCCAAAAGATGTAAATTGTGAATTTTAAGAAACAAATCCTCCTGCACAGCAGGTTTAGACAGGCTGCTACAGTTGGAGCCTTAAGGCGTTCTGTGGCTTCCCTGTGGTAAGCCATGGTTCGCATTTGTAAAGCCAGGAGAATTCCCACTGTTGCTATAATCATATGCATGATCCTTCTTCCATCTCAGTGCTCCCAGCATCAGTTAAAAAAGAAAAATAGGCCAAATGTTGGTTGTTATGTAGTCAGCTATCCAAAAGCTTAGGAACTTGGTGTATTTTGCAGGATTTAATTTTGTCCTCAGGAAAAGAATTAAGCTTTTTAGTGGAAATCTTAAAAAAAAAAAAAAAAAGGGAAAAAGAAAAAAAAAAGAAGTGATGAGCCACTGAGCTGGTGAATGATTTCCTGAGTTGGACATGGCTGTAAAGGCATCAGAATTTATTTTTGTTGAGATTTTTTTAGGTAAAACAGTCTCATCCTCCCATGAACTCTAGTTTTCCAAATATGGAAAATCCTTTCCGAAAAGGCATGAGTACCGACCGTGATCCTTGCCGTGGTACACTCTCTCATGTTCTGTCAGCTCGGCGCTTGGTCACTTCCTGTCCAGAGCTCGATTCTGCATCTCTTCTATTAACAGCCCTTGATGGACTCATTTCAGCATGTCCTTTTGATTCCCTTTATTCTTTTGATACTCAGAAAATACAAGTCAGTATGTTTCACAGGTCAGTTATGTTTTGTTGCTAAAACTACTTTGGTTTCTTTCAAGTCTTCCCTTTGAAAATTTCATTTTATATCGCCTCCTTCCTGCATTGTGAAAAAGATTGAATATCTGTTCCATACTTACCTTCTCTGGGTCTTTCATGATGCTGTAAACCTCTGTCTTCCCCCTTTCTGTCCTCTGTCATTTCTTTTTCACTATTAAAGAGTGTTAGTCTGCTGGTTCTTGCCCACTGTGGAAACTGTTTCAGAAATTTCATTGTGCCTGCTGCCCTCCCATGTAGAAGCAAGGAAAAGCCTAGATTGGAAGGGACCTGTGGAGATCATCTGAGCCCACCTACAGTTGACAGCAGGGGTTTGGATTAAGTTACCAATTGGCCCAACAAGATAAGTCCTGAATTACTTCCAGCAAGGGAGATTCCACCACGTCTCTGGACAACCTGTTCTAATGTTTGGTTGTTCTCACAGTGAAGAATTTTTTCATATAGACTGATGAAATTTCCTTTTGAAGCAACTGATGCCCGCTGCTTCTTGTCCTGTCACTGTGTCCTTGTGAAAAGAATACCTCCATCTTCTCTATAACTACCTTTTAGGTATTGAGAGAATGTGATTAGACTCCCCTCTGCCCCTTCTCTTCTTTAGGTTGAGCAAACTGAATTCCTTCGACCTTTCAACATGCATCAGGGTCTCCAACCCTCTAATCAACTTGGTGGCCCTTCACTGGACCATCTCCAATATTTCAATGTCTCTTCTGAAGGGAGGGTCCAAAACTGGACACCTTATTCCAAGTGTGACCTAACAAATCCCAAATGAAACAGTGACAATCTTTCGTCTGTTGGTTTTACTTTGGCTGATGCAGGTCAAGGCCCCAGGTTGGTTTCATTGCTGCAAGGATGGACACCCAATGCAGTCAGTCCCTGGCCTGCACTGCTGCTTGGGGTTATGCCATCCCAGATGCAGGATCTTACGATTATCTTTGTTAAAACTTTTTCAATTCGTGTCGGCCCAGTCTTCCAGCCTGTTGAGATCTCTATATGGTGTAGTGTATAATGCATACCTTGTTGTGGTTTACTCTGTTCTTTCTCACAGAGCGTGGAGCAAAACTCTGTGCATCAGTGAAGGTATGGACCCATGCTAGTTTTGCACAATAGCATAATAATAACAACAAATAATAAGAAATAATAATAATAATAATAGTAATAGTAATAATAATGATGTTCAATTGTGCTAATACTTATTATTTGTTATTATTTGTTTATTATTATTTGTTATTATTTGTTTTCTGTTTTGCTCTCTGTTCCGTTAATGATTATCAATAATGTTATATTTGCCTTTTTGACTACCACTGGATGTTTCCACAAAACTGTCTGTGGTGATTCTGAGATCTGTTTCCTCAACAGCAATAGCTAATTCAGACCCAGCAGTGTATTTGAATAGTAAGAGCGCGTTTTCTTCTCCATACATATTCCTTTGAATTTATCAACACTGTATGTCATCTATTATTTTATTGCCTAGTTTTTCAGCTTCAAAAAGAGACAACTGAGATGGGATATGGTTAAATATGAAATGGTAATGTTAAACAAAAACAAGCGTTCAGTGTTTCTCACAATGCAAGAAACAAAAGACATCAAAACAAGTTGCAGAATTTTTAAAACATAAGTAAATACTTTTCTTTCTACACTATTTTAGATGCTGAAAGTATGTATGATTTCAATATAAATTTGAAAAATATATTTTAAAGTGATATCTCAAGACTAATTAAGGAAAAAACAGTCCAGGCTCAGAAAGTCCCAAATACAATGGTTACTAAAATTTCTTTACTTCACTGATTCTTAGGGGTTTTTTTCACCATGACTATCTGTTGTTAACTATTGTCAAAGGTAGAGTACCAGACAATATGTTGTGATCTAGTGCAGTCATTTCATGTTACGCTTCTGAAGAAAACCTTCATCAACTGCTCAGTCTGTCTTCAATTGAAATTTCCTGAGTAATTCTTTAACGTCTACTTCCTTTTGTTTCTAAAGGCCCTCAGGGAACCAAGTGCTGTTCTTAACTGTAAAACATAGCCCTAGAAAAATGACGAATAGCATGTAATCCATTTTGAAGGAAATCCTGGTGAGAAAGTTCGTTGCAAATCGCCAAATGAATGCGCACAGAACTGTGTTGGAAAGATTCGTAAGCAACTGCTCCTATGCAAGTGCTTGTAAGCGTAGTAGTGATCAGGATATGCATAAGGAGCAAGTTTTTCCAAACTCACTGAAGTTTGAGATGAAGACTAGGTACTGGCATAATTTTTTAAATAAACGCTGGGGAGAGTCCATAGACTGTATTCCCAGCTAGTTCTGGGATGTAAAGTGAAGAGTCCTTCTGGTTTGGGGTTGAGATATTCCCTCCCTCCTGCGTCCTTTTCTGCTTCTAGGCAAGAGGGTGGAGATGAGATCAAGCACTTTAAACTTGTACTGCCGCTGAAGGAAGAGATCTCGTCCTCCTTCCACTCCACTGCTTTATTCCCTTGCCTGTGTTCTTTCTGATGTTGCCACAAGTGTTTCTGGAAAGAACTGGCCCGGGTTAAACCCACAAAGGCAGCAGCATTAACAGAGAGATCCAGGACTACATTTGGTAGCAGCATCTATTCATGCCAGCTTAAAGTGTTAACACTATAGCTTAAACAGGCTTTATTTGCTAATATTTGCAGCTTCCATGAGCAGCTTTTACACTTCCAAATGGCTGTATAACATGGTAATCACACGTACCTGCTCCAGAACTAGTTCCTTGAATTGGTACTGAACATCTAAGCTTGTTAATTTTTGGTTTTCTTTTCCAATCTTTGATAGAGAAATTAAAAAATGTAGCTTTAACAATAGAGCCTGGAAGACCTCAAAAAGTAGTACATAAGAGGTTAATTTCTGATTTTTTCCCCCATGAAGTTGCTTGAATGTTCCCCATTGAGCTACTTGTTAGTGTAAAGTCAGCTTCTTACTAAATAAAATGGTATCAGTAAGTGCTTGTTAGCTGAAGAGATGGCCTGTAACTGCACATTTAAGTTAATTTTAGCAACTATTCAGGCAAATTCTCACCTCCTTCCCTTCACAGATATGTTCTAATTCCCTAGGAAAAAGGCAGAAAAAAGCCTGAAAAGGATGTTTCCAATTAGTGTGGCTTTCACATATTTAAATTCTGTCTCTCTCTGCCAGATAATTGAATAAAATGTGATACATTCTTTTGATCTTTGTCGAGATAATGTAGGCTGTAGATATTGTTTCGTTATACAGTTCATGTTGACATAGATAGCATTATGCCACTTACAGCTTCTTTGGCACAGCTCTGGAATCAAGTGTTCAGCAGTGATTAATGACCAAGAATACACAGACCTACTGTTGAGTCTAGGATCTCAGTAATCTCTGCTCCTGTTCTTTCTCTCAATTCCAGCATTAGTTAATGTGGCTTCTGTGAACACAGCGTTTCTGGTGATTTGTCATACAGCTTGTAGTGCCAGCAGTAAGCATAGTGGTAGCGTAGAGCTAATAATCATTAAAATCTCAGTTCTCTTAATTCTTGTTTATTATTGTATCTTTGATGCCCTTTCTCTGCCTTGCAATTTTTTGCTTAGTGTTTAATACAGAAAAGACTTTTAAACCTGTGCTAGACTTTTTTTTTTTTAGTACTTACACACTGTACAGTCAACTAATACCCTTTGATACGTTATACCAATTAAGTGATATGTGTGTTAACATAAATATTTAATTGTTAAAGTAGAGATCACTTTGTCCTAAAGCTTTAATTAAATTAGATGCTTTTCAGATGATTGCCAAGATGAAAGAGTGCATTATGAACGTTTGCCACTGCAGGACATTTCTGCTTATTGAAAGACAAAAGGGTAATTTCATCTAGGATTGTTGCAAACTGTACGAGTCCCTCATACTGATAAGGGAATTCTCTCTCTTTTAACCTTGATATGTACTGTAGTAATGAATTTATGAATCTTTAAAGTCAGTCACATCATTAAAGTGGGGATATGATGTTAGCACTGTCAAGTAAATGATAAGGATGAAAATTTATCTACATAACAGTTAAAGAGATCAGAGTCAATACCAATTTATCAATAATTACCATTGCTTTAAAAAACAAAACTAACATGATAAAAGTAGGCAGTTATGGGTCTTTATTGTATACCAACTGGAGTTTGAATATTTCCGACAACATAGTCTTCACATGGCAAACTGCAGTTTTAGGAAAACTAAATATCCTTGACACGGGGCTGCTGAGGCACCTAAACTATAACTCCCATGAGATACCTCTATGGTAATATGGAATCCAAGTGTTTCATTATCAATCCAAAATATTTCTGTTTTGGGGCAAAGTGTTCTTGTATTGCAGTTTTGCCTAATTATCTGAACATCTTCCAGAGATCAGAATTCTGTTTTTTGATATGCTGTAGACGCTGTAGTCATGCATATATCTCCTACTGAAAACACGTCACAGCAGTTTCCTTCAAAATATAGTACAGCTATGCATAATGTATGATAAGACTGGAGAGATGTGCTATGTGAATCAAAGTTTTAATGTCCTAGTTTTCCAGATATTATTATCTATTCACTGTGTTTTTAAAGGAGCTCTGATTAAGAATCATGTCAGCTGTGACAAGCCATAAAGCCAAGCAAGACTTTCAGTAAGAACCTGAAAAAGACTCTCTCTGAACATGTTTTAATATTAAAATCAGTATTGGGGAACCTGGTTCTTATTTTGCCAGGGGGAAAAGGATTACATCAATAGAATCCTACTTGCTGACAACATGTTGTCACCGAAGATCTCAGGGCAAGGAAATTCAAAGCACCATAGGTTTTCTCTTTGTGTCTGACATGGCAGTTCTCGCTCAGATGATTGGTCTGTATTTGCTTCTTTGTATTTGTTGACCAGGTCTCCAAAAGAGAGGATGCAAAAAATTCAACCCTCCTTGTCACCTTGGGACATACTGCTAAGTAGCCGAATGCCTGGCTTGACTTGAAGTCTTATCTGCCTCCTTGCTCTGCAGAGAATACAAATGTCAGCAGGGCTGTTTAAATATAAAATAAACAGCTCAGCTTCACGTCTGAGTGCAGTCCTGTTGTGGGACTGGACCCTCTCAGGTTACCTGAAATATTTCCCTTCCCCAATATCAGACTACTGGAATCTACTTGAAATTTTAGGCTAAATGCAATTCTTACATAGGCTGCAGCCTTGTGGACATTTCAGCCATAGCCTTAGTCGCTTACTGTCTGGGGTAGACACCTTGAAATAGTCAACAGTGTGTCTGATGCTAAGGTTATGTCTACACAGTGAAGGAAGTAGTATCTAGATTAAAATAGAAGTGAAAATCAAACACCTTGCTATTTCTGCAGGAATATTGGGAAGGTTTCTCTCAATAATGTGAGGTGCTCTTCTGTTTTGCTGTAGGGCAAGGTGTGACTGCTTAAGCAGGGATGAGGGATTTGTGTTGTTCCTGGGGTCGTGTCCAAGGAGATACTGAAGGAACAGATTTGTGGAAGTGCTTTTAGGGTCCCAGGCATGGAAGAAGTCTGAAATGAATTATTTTAGATACGTGGACAATTCTGTTGTCATGTTGTCTTCTTTAATGAAAACTATTTACTGAGCATTATATTATTGAGTGTATTTATTGAGCATTAAACAAAATTTATTTGATAATTTCTTTATTTTTATAGTTGATGGTAACTGCAAAAATAAGAGAGCCGTGCAAAACTGGTTTACATACTTTGAATGAATGAGAATTGATTCTGTTTTATTTAAGAATTTTAAGTATCATTAAAGTAGTAAGCTAGAGAAGGCGCTGTTTGGCTGAATGCTTTACTACCCACCAGCAAGGCAGCTGATAAATCTCTATTGAAAAATAATTTGAAAACCTAATACATGGGATGAGTGCTTACTGGGTTATGGATTTTCATTGTTCACTTTTCTACCTGTGATTTTTTTCTCTACTGGGGACAGTAAAAGGAGAAAAGGACTGGTGGGAGTGCAGGAGCATGAGGGTCAGCACGAGAGTCAGGTTGAGAAAGTGGGAAGAAATCAGACCAGCGAGGGGAAATGCGTAGGTTTTCTTATAGATGTGAGCACAGAGTCAGTGTGGTGTCTGAATAAACACCAAAGGAAACATGTACATTTTAAATGCATTCAAGGCTGACTGTTTAGTGTGAAGTTATTGCAGTTTTGCATACACTGGCTGAAGGGAGGGAAGTTAACAAGTCACAAGACAGACTAAAATAACACATTGTTTTTTTTTTTTTTTCTGGAAAACCATGCTGATTTTGAGTGGGGTTGACTTTATGCTTTTGGATCTACTGAAGTTGAGAGTACTGGGTATCTAAGTCCTTTGCCCGGCCCAGAAAGGATGAGTGGACAGACCAGTTACTCCTCTGGCTGCACTGGATCTCAGTGGCTGCCACGACCCAGCTGCAGCCTGGGCAGAAGGGGTTGGCAGCCAGAGGGCTGGGAAGAGCTCTGCGGGCGCTCCTGTTTGGGCAAGGGGAAGGGAGCCCTCGGGGGAGACAGGAGAGAGAGTCCTGGAGGACACTGCGGTGGGAGGTGCCTACAAAATAAAGGAGAAGACCCATGCAGTGAGGAGGGATCAGGAAAAGCAGGCACTGCTTAATGCCCAGTTTCCCATTGGAAAGGGTGGGCCTTGCTGCCCCATATCTGCCCTTGCCAAGTGGCAGTGCTGGAGCTGAGGCAGAACTGACAAGAGCAAGACAGTCAAGGAAAACCTGCCCTTCATCTCCCGCCATCTTCCCTTCTCCTGCTGCCCTTGCCCATGCCTGCCCTCGCTAACAGGAGTAAGGCTGGAGGGCAAGGCATGTCCATTCACTCGAGGAGGTGAACCTCACATATCAACAGCACTGTGCAGCTCTTTTTGTCGGGGAAATTGTGTGCAGTGGGACCTGAGCTGGTCAAGGGCAACCTAGAGTAGTCTCTGAATCTGAGTGTGGACAGAACCGCGTGTGACAGGCTGTAGAGAAGATTCTCTGAGGCCACTAAAAATGCCATCAGCTTGGACATCTGCTTGACAGCTGACTTCAACTGTTAACTGAGATACCCATCTTCAAAGGGCTTGCCTGCCCATATCATGTGACAGGCTGCATGGGAGCTGCAGTGGGGTTGCTTTTGATGCCTTCTGCCAACAGAGGTGAAGGCACAGTGCACTCTGTTGTGTGTCCCTTTGCCTTCCCTCTGCCCGTGTCCTCATGCCTCTCCTTGCTGATGATGCTCAGCGAAGCATCATCAGGGTTAGAAAAAGTTGATGTGGATTCAGTGAGCTGTCCTTACTGGCTCCAGACTGACTGGAAATGCTGCTGCCCAGGGAAAATTCTGCAGAGGAATGGCTCGTATCCTTCTTCCTCATACCGCATTGTCCTGAGGCTGCATAAAAACAGCCCAAGAGTGCATACACTGCATTTAGCTGGTTGCAGAATCTAATGCCAACCATCCTGCACTGTATAGTTGTGAAATGCAGGAAAAGCAGAGTATTTGCCCTGTTTTAAGAAAAACACCCTTTACATTGAAACCTGCTAAAACAAGTGACTTCTGTGAGAATGGGCTTGTGATCCTAAAGCAGTCATGCATACCCACCTAGTGAACTGGAGTAACCCCAATAAAATCAGGAATATGACTCTGAGGGGAGAGGATATTCAGTTTGTATAAACATTCTTGCACATGCAGATTGGTGCCAACTTACGACATTGACGGGGGTTTGTGCATACAGTCTTAGCTTGCAAATAACTTCACATACAAACTCTTTGTTTGCAAATGTGGAAGTCAGCTGAAAATTAAGCCTTAAGAAAATTTCTTCATAGCTATGTACTAAAAAATGTCTGATGCCCTGTATAATGCAATGAAGAAGCTCAGGCAGAACATTGATCTGCACTGACAGCATTTGTATTTTTTTATAGTTACCTCTATGCTGGCCCTGTGATTCAGTATGATGTGGGTGAGATGTTTGTACTAGTACACAGGAAACCCTTGAACAAGGAAAATAGTACTTACTAAAATAGATCACGTTCTCAGGGGGGAAACAGCAAAATGACATGAGATTCGTAGAATAAGGAATAACTAAAATTGCCCAATTATTTAAACTGAGGTATTTTTCTATCAATATAAGATCTTGCTGAGGTTCCGGAGCATAATTTACGATAGGCATTTTGCCTGCAGTTCACGATATAAATATTTTATATGATCTCCCGCACTATTAGAATATTAGAGGTAGTGTTATTTAATCCACTCCTGGCAAAGCAGATGCTTGCCAGAATGCATAAAGCACTCAAGGAGCTGTTTTTGTTGTAGTTGAAACTAGTTGGTAGAATGATTTATCTGACGTTAGATTCCTCGTTGTGGAAGCAGATTTGATGATGCTTGTGAGACACAATTTAAGGTTGTGTTGAAGGCTCATAAAAAAAAAAATGTAGCTGATGGAAATGTTGTTAACAATAGAAGAATGAAAAAAGCCTCCCTAAAAGGTAAGCAGGTAAAGCAAGAGTCTTGGCTGGGTAGGAGGGCAGGCAGAGGGCTGGGAGAGACTTCGCGTCTGTGAATTCTTTGAGTTGGACTTAGTAGAAATTGTGGCCACAGATAAGTGGAGATGAGTATGCCTTTCCAAAAGCAGTTGTAAGAATAGGAACTACAAGCCTTAGCAGAGAGCGTGCAAGTGCTGTGATTTCTGTGTAGTGGCCTCAGAAAGCGTGTTGCAACCCAGCAGGCATGGATAAGTTCGAAGTTTAATAAAGCTTTTCCGAAAAATACAGCCTTTGGAGTGTATTTCAATGCCTCTCATGTGACAGTCAATGTCTCTCTCATACTTTACCTGCAGCATACGTTTCAGTTACCTATAGCTGATACACTCTGACTACAGTCCTGGGTGTGAGGTGGGTATTTGGTGTCATAGGAGTTAGGGTAGGTGGTCCAAATACTCCTTCTCTAGCTTCCATTTCTACAAAGTGGAGGGGAGTTGAATATTGATTGCTGAGCACCATCATTTTGCACACTTGAGCCAGGGTTTAGTAATCAGAATGGCATTGTTGCTAAAATGCTGTGGAAAACATTTGATGCTATGCCCTGTTCCTCTGAGGTGATTGCATCTAAAGCTGTTATGCATAGGGAATAATAAAAAGATGACCATTTGTTGTGTGCATTTGTTGTGTGATATACTATGTCGTTCAGCATTCTTCTATTTATTTACACCTTGTTTTTCATGCTTTTTGTAGCTTTTATTAATGTGTTTGATAATATGGCATCAGCTACAAGGCAGAAATATTTACTCTTTTGGGGTTATATTAAACTTTTCAGTATAGATTAAAAAACTTTAGCAGCCCCTGGATGGATAGGCGTGAGTTGGAAATCTACATGTGAGTAACAAATATTATAATGCAGATGAGCCCGACAGGAGAAAGGGAAATTTATAATAAGGGACTGCTCTGGCAGTATTAATCTGCCTCATGTAGACTGCGTGATGAATCATCCCGCGTCGCCACAAGGACTGCTGCTGCTGAGCTCTGCCAGCAAGTGGGACAATAAAAAGTGTGCATGGAAGGGTGGAGGGGAGGGCACATGCGAGGGATTAGGAAAGGGACAAAGAAAGAACAACTGTTTAAAACTGGACATCTCAAGCCTGGCCAGTAGTTCATGTTATATATAATTCAGGCAATTCATTGGGTAAATCATTTCATATGCTCCATGAAATGCAATTTGCTTCCATGGCCAAGCATGACAAAGGTTTCGCAGAATTGCAGTTGGCAAAGAGCTCTTCTAGGATAGTTAATTCAGGGCCTGTGAGATTGCTGAGGCATCTTGTCAGAACGTTAAATAATCACACAATGTCACGAGGGAATATCTAATTAAGAGTCCAATTTCTCAAGGGTCTGAGTACCTGTTACAATGTGCCGAGAACCCTTAATTCCCACCGACAAGGGAGGCAGCTTAGGGTGTTCCCAGCAGGCGTTTAATAGGATTGTGCCCTTACTTCATTTGGCTGGGGTAAGTCCAGGCCAGTCAGGTGAAGCAGCAGTAATCAAACAAGACAAGATAATGACAAATAGGGTTACATCCCAGCAGGAACGTTATTACTTGTGGATGACAGAACATACCCCAGTGTGAAGTCCCTGTAAAAGTTAGGGCCGGATTTAAGGGTGCACTCTTAGGGGTTAAATTTGTACCTTTGAGAAAGATCCGTCTGTACTCACCTCATGCAAAAGATCTGTAAAAGGCAACATGAATCCTTTATCAGCCCAGACTGTTGTCCTGTGGGAACAAGTAACAGAGTTCCCATCTACGGTTCGGTCCCGAGGACTTCAGTGATTTAGATGACCTCATGAGGGTTGTCTGCCTTACAAAGGCAGGTGGCATTTCATCCAGAACAAAATTTGAGGTGGACACATGGAGACTTATCAGTAAGGCTTTTTTCCCTTCGTATACACCTGCAGCTATATAAAGGAGAAGAATGTTAGATGCAATCAGAAGAGAATAGACATTGTATTTTGGCTTATGATATTTCTCTTAGGCAGAGATGAGGGTAGAAATGGTGTACTTTTTTTGGTATGAAGAAGCATTACAAAAGGAGTAAACGAGAAAGGAGCACGGCATTATGTTAAGCACTTTTGGGAGAGTGAAAAGTTAAAATCAATCGCTGTGTTGTCAGGCTCTTAAGTGAGGAATGATGCATTAGACTACCTGATTTTATTTGATTTGTTGGGAAACCAGAGCTGCTGTGCTGCTTCTTGAACAGAATTACAGGCTTCATTTAAAGGGAGATGCAAAGCGCACACATCATTCTGGAAGAGATCAACATAAGCGTTTTCTATATCATGAGTAATGTTTACTGGAAGAAATCAAATTACTGTTACACAGACCATCTGTTTTCTTTGCATGCAATCATGTAAGTGTTTTAGGACAAGCCATCCTATTTAATCAATTGTAAATCTCTTATGGGAAGGCACTGTTTTCTGTAATAAAATCTATTTTTATGATAAATGTAAGAGTTTTAAATACTGGTTTCTTCTGCATAAATATAGTGTGCATATTGTTCATAACATAAAGAGTAGGGGTGTACAGCATTAGTTATTATCTGTCAAGAACTTAATTCTAGTGCTTTTTGGGTAGCCATTTTTGGATATTTGTTGGATCTGCAACTCATTGGTGTTCAACTATTATAGCAAATAACGTAATGAGTAATATGGTCCATTTATAGCCTGGGAAGTTGCTTCCTACTTACATTTAATAAATGCAGTATATAGGATCTCTATTTTGTAGCATGCCAGCTGTGATAAAAGTGAATACTGGGGAAGATGATTGTCCTTGTCTAAATGTTTACACTTGGGAAGACCGAAGAAAAAAAGGCATGGCTTGTTGGAAAATGACCCTGTGGAATGACATTAGAAAAACTTGAATTTATGGTTTAAGAAGAAGACAACGACAAAATGTGAGATTTACTTCATGTTTAAGGGTGGCACATTCATAGATGCACACAGTCCACTTCATTTTAGTTGATGCTTAACTGAGCCTGCCATTTTGGTTTTTTATCATTTCTGTCAGCTTCCCTGGTTCGTATATTGTCTTCGAGTGCACATAGGTTGCTCTTGAATTCAGAGGAAGCTGAAGGTCTGCATCTTAAGCAAAGTCCCCTCTGATTTCGAAAGAAGCGGTGTGCGCGCAATACCAGAAGTTGTGCTGTGTTGTATCAAATGCCCCTGAAATAAAAGAAAGGAACAAGAAGTGTAAGTAACACGATTGGAAATTCCCTGAGAAGGTTGGCTGTCCTTCTCAATGAGGTCAACAAGCCTGAATTTCATTTGTTCAGGCACTTTTAAATCAATGGCATTTTGTCTGAATAATTAAGCCACTTACAAAGCCTTGAAGAGTGTATGGTGCTAAATTCTTGCTTTTTCTTGGGTAAACGTGAAGAGGCAAAGAGGGAGAAACAGATGGAGCGTGCACCTGGAAAAATGGTAGTGCCTACACTCTGGTGCCATCCCATAGTACAGAGGAAGCTTTCTGCCCAGGGAAACATCTGGTGAAATGAAAGGCCCCTGTCAGTCCTTTTGTGAAGGCTAGACTCAAGATCTCCATGTCCCATCTATTCCCGTTTATTATAATGTCACTTGTGAACTGCCGGTATGTGTCACAGGGAAAGCTGCCTACCAAACTGAGCTAATCAATCCTAGCACCTACCTAGGCTTGGAGCTTACCTAGATCAGTCAAGAATCTGATGAGAACTAGGTCATCAGTTAATCTTTTTTACTGGTCTGCACTAATTCAGTAAAAGGAGAAAAGCAGAACAAGGTGAATGGCTTACAAAATCATATAGGTAATAGAGAGTGAAAGATAAAATAAAAAATAAGAATGCAATTAGTAGTGGTCTAAAAGTTTTACCCCATTCACAATATTTTCTATTCAAATTCAGCACCTCTTCTTTCAGAAAAGTATTAAACACGAGATAAATTGTTACTTTTTTTTTCCTGGTTTTTCTTTTTACTTCCACTCTTCTTTTATTCAGAGGGAAGAAAACTGCAGGCCAATTAAGTATGTCACAGAATCACAGAATCGTATTGGTTAGAACAGTCCTCTGGAGGGCATCAACAATGTCCTAGTCTGAGTGACACAAACTTAGATAACGTTGCTCAGGGCCTTGTTCTTTTGAGTTTGGAGTATCTGTCTACAAGGGTGGAATTCATCAGCCTCTCCCAGCTACCTGTTCCTCAGTCTTCCTTTTGCTGTCAGTGTTCCTCTCAAAGCTCGTTTGGTTGCTCCTCACATCCCTTACCAGTTTCAGGTCCAACGGAGGTCTGGCTTCCCTAATTTCATCCAAGCAGACCAGAACAAGGAAATTCTTTCAGGAGACACATTTCAGTTTGAGCTGTCAAAAAAATTGATGCAAATGTTGGGTTTAGATTTTTCAGGTCATCCTTCTTACTTCCCACCCTTCCATCTTCACATCCTCAAGTCTTTTTCAGTAAGATATAGCAGTGTAATCTGAAGGGTATCAAAACATTGTATTTCCACAAGATTTTCTTTTTTAGCGTGATTTTTCATTTGTATGTGAGCAAACTTGCTACAGATTTTTTTTTAAATGTTTGTTTGGAAGTTGTCAAGTATTTTGACTTTTTTTTCTGGATTTTTTTTTTTCTTTTAGCCAGAACTTTGGAACAGTCACCATGAGTTCTCTAACAGCTTCAGTAGAATAGGCACTACATTTTCCAGTTGTATGGTCTGATTTTATCCAAGAAAGATGTATTGATGTATTTACAATTGTCATAGAAGATATTGGACTAGTTCTACGAACAGTAAATGCTGACACTGCTGCTTGGAAATTATCATATTTTTATTACTAAGAAATAATTCAGCAAAATGATTTAATTTGCTTAGTGGTAAAGAGAGTGGTAAACTATGAGTTACTGTTGTCATAGTTACACTGTATTTTGATATAGTAGTTGTGTTCATCTAAACAGTAGTGAAATAATTTGCTCCATGAGCAATTACAATGAATATCTTAAAATAAAAGTACAGAACTCCTGACTCCATTTTAAGTGCAGTAAGTAGAGAATACTGCTGTTTATTTTAAGAATTTCCTGTGTCTGCAGTGCTGATGACACTGAAGTGGGAATTAATGACAAGGTGCCATATAGGAGACTTTATTTATAGTAGCTTTATAACTGATCTAAAGTGAGACAATAGATTTTGATACCCATGACCTTTAATAGAAAAATCTCTGAAGAGAAGTTTGTAATTTCACCTCCAAAGTTACCCCTAGTGAAAGTCCTTTGTATTTTAGGCTTTGTGAGGCAATTAAATTAATTACCTATTCTTGGTTGGTTTCTTTTTTTCTGAATTATTCCAGTCTCTTGGCTATTCAGTTGACAATTCAGAAAAATTATTCAGAGGATCTCTGAAATCCTCAAAGCTAGACAGTTGGCTGTTTCTGCTTTTAATAATGTTCTTATGTGCAGCATGTTTGGGGGTTTGCGTGTTTGCTTTTCTCCACTCAACCCATGGCAGTGCAGTGGCTGTAGAGAATGTGATTCGTGTGTACATTCCAAATTCTCCTCTTCCGCTTCTCTATCATCAGATGCACCAATTTTCTGAAGGAAATGGAGCAGAAAAGTGCCATAGATGATTATCATGCTTGACTTTGAACTGGTCTCCCATAGCTCCCTTGCTGGTACAGGGAGGACAAGAGGGAAACAGAAGTGCTCAGTCACCACACTGAAATCTATTTAGGTCTGACCAGCTTATCCCTAAAGAGGAAAAGTTTATGTGTTCAAAAAAACACAAAACCAATGAATAATCTTTAAGGAAGACATTCTGGAGTGAAAAGCAAGTAGAAAAGATAGTGTAGAGAAGGTACAGGGAAGCGACCGTGTAGAATGACGGGATTGAATTAATATTTCAGAAAGGATCGTGGTTATTGCTGTAGTGCCTGAACAGTGGGATAGAAACTTTAAAAGTACATGCATTTAACACTGATGAAAGAAAAACATATTTGAAATGTGCAGAATTAACTAGTAGAATTGATTACTATAAGATACTATTGAGTAAACCACTGGAAACTCTCCTTACACATATTATCTCAACTAAATAGGGCAGTATAAAAGATTCTGGCACTTACTAAGCAATGATCCCCCCAGACTGCTTATTTGGAACCGTCTCTTGGGGTTTTTATTCCTCAATATTGGCTACTGTTGAAGGCAGGAGGTAGGAACTACTTGAATTATAGTATGGTTGGAAATGATTGTTCCAGTGCCTTCATATGCCACGTTTGGTCTCTACGTCCTCTCTCACAGGAAACCATCTTACACCCAGAGCAAGATACGTAAATTCACTTGATTGTCCCTTATCTCTAAGGGACCTGATGCATGAGTGGACTAGAGAAAGGAAAGACAGAAAAACTCCGAAGACCTACCAATCATCTTGCTGGCAGGGTGAGTAAATGTCCCGGCATCTCAGTCTTGCGTTGTCAGGTACACAACGAGTGATCCTGCTTTAAGCATTGCCTCAGGAATTTCCTCTCCAGTAATTTTCGAGAAAAAGGTGATAAAAATGCCTCCCGTTTCCAGGTCTCTGACGCTGGTGCCCTACCTGTGTTCAGAAGTACCAAGGCAGACATCTCCTATATTTTCAGTTTAAGCCTTGAACATGCATTTAATAAAATAGACAGTTCTGTGTCATGGGGAGGGTGGGAGGGTGGGGTGGTGGTGTATGTGGAGCTGTTAAGACCCTTTTTAAACTGTGTGGGTAAAACAGAAATACCTAACTTTTACCAAATCAGTCTAAACTCCTCATGATGCAAAAAGAGATCCAAAAGAGGAAAGAAAGGAAGAAAACTCATTTTTCCAGTGCTGACTGTACTTAGACTCCTACAGATCTGGGCCTGTGTTCCCTGCTTTCCCTAGGCAATTTTTTCTTGCTTACAAAATGCAATGGAAAAAATTACCTAGCTCAGAAACAAATGTGTAGTCGACTTATGTGATAGCCAGAACCTAATTATATGATCCCCTTTTCTTTCTGGGTTTGCCTGTTCCAAAAAGTGGTAGAGGCAGAGATGGTGGCAGAGTCTGGAGCATTTCCTCCAGTTCATAGCAGTGAGCCAGAAGGTCTGTGAAGTACCAACAAGCCAATCCAACCGATTCAAGGGTCCCATGTACAGAGGGTAACTTGTTTTTCAAAAATATGATCTAAATCAAAACAGATGACTACTAACATGTCAGAAAATCCAAACAAAACCTGAAGATGACCTTGGAGTCCTCTGTCTGGTGTCTCTACAAAAGACATGATGAAAATGTTACCCTCCTCCATTGGGATGGCTGAAAGTCCCTCTAAGTGTGTGCTTCCCCACTGTATTTGGTCCTGCCCCTTTCTGCACCCTAAACATTGGCAAGGTCCCGTCTGCTTCTGTCTTCTGTGCCGGGGCAAAAAGCATGAGCTGAATGAGTAGAGTAGACCCATCTTACCTGCAACCCAGGCCCAGCGGACGCTTTTTTTTAAAGAAAATGTAGAGCAGCTGAATTATGGTTTTAGCTGTGTGACAGCCCACACCTGCTAGGAACCTCAAGGCAATTTGCCAGAGCCTGCAACACGATAGAGCAAAATGAAGGGTGCTCCAGAGGACAGGTACTTTCCTGCCAACAGCTCTCTGATATGCAATGCAATATCTAGCAGTATAATAGTGCCTTTACAATTGCTACTAGATGATGTGTTTAGTATAATATTAGGCTGTTTTTCTTAGTGTACAAGCAATGTTTCGACTTTGATGAAAGTCTGCTTTTTCCTGCTGCATGTTCTTTGAGAGGATCTGTGTAAACATAATTATTCTCCAGTTAGAAGAAGGGGAATTTTGCTCTTTTTGCTTTTTGTTTTGTTTTTTTGTTTGTTTGTTTTCAGTAAGTACTGCTCTGAGTGTGCTGAAAGATTGTGCTGGTGCACACAATTTTTACAGAAATCAGGTTATTCCCTTGCTCACTCTGAACCCGATGGCAACAGCAACAACAGCCCTGCTCTCTGTTGTTGGACTCTAGGATCCCTAGGAAAAGGTGTTCGGGGCTGGGGAGTCACTTTTCTGCTCTAGCAGCTGTTTCTTGCCTCCTTGTGGAAAAGGCAGTGGAGCAGATACAGCCTGTGGGCACAGGCTTGTCCGTACTTCATAAATAACACAGTGTCTTCTTCAACAATGCAATTACATTCTCTTGTTTTAATACAGTAGTGTACTTTCTGAACCACCACTTATTTCCCCCTTAGTTCTACTTTATTTTGTGTAATATCTGTGCAATGGAGATGGGCTTGACGTGCATTGACACAGTGATGCCATTAAGTGAGGGCCAGTATGACCGAGAGCAATAAAGGTGTTCAGTAAAAGTGTCAACATAGTTCAAGATTAAAGTTAATATTATTTTTATTCTTAAAACCATTTCTATGTGTATTGCTCTTGCAATTCACATGTAAAATAAAATCGTCCTCAAACTCAAATCTTATTGAAGCTTCATGAACATTACTACAGAGAAAATAAGAAGTTGGTAAATGATTAAATGTATAATTAAAGGTTTCACATTTAATCCTGTCACTGCAGTGATTTATGGTTTCCATTATTTTGCCTAAGTAATGCACTTCTTTTTTCCTAGTGTTTTTTCTTTCCTTCATTGTTGTTAGTGTCTGTAATCTTATGGTAGGGAAATTTATCACAAGGACAACATTTTTGTCCTCAGCTGCAAGGTACAGAGGAGAGTTAAATCAAAATATAGAAGATGCAATACACTTCCCACTGCAGTTGGTGGGAGAATTGTGAAGTGTTTACAATGTTGGGCCAGAAATGCTTTATGTGTAAGAACAAAGGGCAGGATGTAGTCTCTGTGCTTCTCTGCTGTCATATTTAGGGCTGAAACAGGTGTCTTCAGTAGCCAGCCACAGGAAGGCTCAATAAAGACATAGGGCTGGGACACACAATCTCCCTCTGTAGTGCATGCCAGGATTGGGTGGAAACCTGCAAACGCAGCAGAAACTGCCTTGAAATAGCCCATAGCAAAGGCTGAGCAGAGCCCAGTGCCTACAGGCTGCAGAGCCCGGGCTCTTCTCCAGAGGTAGGTCCTCACAGCAGGATTTTTTAAAAGGATTCATCAGGCTTCGCGGTTGTCCTTGCAGCCCGCCAGATATGCGGGAACTCATTGCTTGTGTGATACCAAGGGCTCTTCCCTTCCTCACCAAGTTGCCCAGCTGCTGGGCTGTGCTATCCTCTCGTGAGGCTTTCTGCCAGCTGCATGACATTTGCAACTTACTTCGCTCTGGCAGGGCTGTAGTGGGACCAGTGGACCACTCCTCACTCTTGTTTTCCAGACCAGCTTATAGTTCTGCTGGAAAGTGGGTGTCCACACCACCTCAGGGTGGGGAGAGCCTGGAAATGAGATCCCTCGCACACGAGTGCGTGCTCCAGCTGTGTGCTTGTGTAATATGGGATACTACCTCTTCCAGCTGCACCCTAGAAAATAAGGGTATTATTTTCCAAAAAGTGCAAATTTGCCTGTGTCTGTTAGGTGTACACTGAGCAGATCTGGGATTTTGGGGCTTAGGTGTTGTTGCAGGTGCTCCTGAATTTGAGACGAGCACTTTGTTGCTGAGGTGGAGATGTTTGTGGGACTTGAGTAAGACTGAGTAAGAAATGAGCTTCAGCAGCCACTGAAGGAGTGTTTTCTGGTGGCAGTTCTCATATTCAGACACATAAATTTGTACATGGTCCAAACTTCCTCTTGATCAAGAACCCACCTAAAGAAATAAGATTTCTTCTTCTGCCAACATATGGTACTAAGATTCTTCTCTTAGAGTCATTTCACATGAGAATTGCTATTCTTTTCCAGAGGACTGCAGGATGGAATAGCTTGGGTTTTATTTCTGGTTGGGAGTTTTAAGCTAAATATGGCTTATAGATGCACTTATTGACAGTTCACAGCAATATTTAATACAGTATAATTATGCACTGTAGAAGGTATTGTAATTTACATTCTCCATACTATTCTATAATGTTATTGTGTTTCTTCTTTTTCTTTGTCTCACTGAAAATATTGCAGCCATTTTGTTTTAATCCTCTGCAACAATTACAGTAGAAACTTCTGAGAAGAAATCTTTACAGAATTGTAGCAGAATAAAAGAGCATAAAAGTGAGGTTTCTTGAGAAATGGTTATGTAGAAAAGGACTTCTGTTTTCTCTTTGTCTTTTGGGCAAGTTTTTCATTGCCCTAATATTTTTCAGCTATTGTTTCTTTTTTGTCGTTTCTTTCTTTCTTTCTTTCTTTTTTTTTTTTTTTCTGACACGTGTTTTAAGATAGGTAACTAACAAGAACATGCTGTTCCAGGAAGTTATAAGAAGTCATAACTCCAGTACTGCCTTTCTTAATATTTTGGGGGGATGATATTGCTGGGTTTTGAGCAAATACATATTTGGTTTAGGGAAGGACTTGGTCACATGAAACTTTGTGATTTTTTTCTGGAGTGACAATAGCTAGTTTAAAATCTAGCAATCTGCATGAGAAGTTTCTGTTACTCTACTCGATCACCAGACCTTTAATTGGCAGCCTGACATTTTTCCTGCCATTGCAGTCCCCATTTGGATCAGAGGTCCCTCAAAATTTCCTAACAGCTTTCTTCAGATCTGACTAACCTAAGTACTGGTTGGTCATTACCACTCCTTCAGAATAATAATTAAATATGTGTAACAAATCCAGGCCTACAGCAGTATTGTGTTGTACCCTCTTATTCACCTCTTGCTATTGTAGGAAGTCTCTTGGTGTAACTCATTTTACGGGTACAAAAAGTAAGTGTAGTATCAGCTACCCTCTAGGATGGGTTGGGGTTGGCTGTATTTCTAGTCTTGCACTGGGAAGCGCGGGTGTAGGTCACCTCACAGCGAGGTGAATGGTCCCAGGGATTTCAGCGGGCTTCCTTGTGCGAGTCGGAGTTTAGAGTGCAGCATTTGCCTTCCTCATGAGAAGCTTCCAGAAGATCATTGCTGTGTCCTGCCATCCATAACATTTAGCCTTGTCTGTGCTTAGGAGTGAATAATTTGTATCTTGGAACCGTCATATACACGCTTATTTTGACAACGCTCTGGATTTTTTTTTCTTTTATCAGAGAAATGCCTTCTTTTCACAGTAGACTGAACAGCTCTTGCTTCTACTGAGCCATAGAAACCTAGTGTGTTAATTCATTTGAGCTTGAGGATTACTGCCCTTTTAGTGTTTATGATCAAAAGTGTTAGCAAGACCCTTGGGGCAAACTCTTTGCTGGAATGAAATGGCACGGGTTATTCGAAGTCAACTGGTTGCGCCATTCCAATATATAGCAGAGAGGAATTTGGCCTCTGATCCACAAGCCGATGGACTATACTGGAGTTTTTACCTACACTACTGGCAGATAAAAGAGTACAAGTTTACAGGCAGAGTATTTTTTCTGTCATCTGTCTGACTCAGTATTGATTGTACTCTGTAGATGCTACGGCATTACATATGCCATATTTAAAATTAAGAGATAGAATAGACATTTTTGTGGACTGGGAAATCATGTGCAAAGTTTGAGGCCTGTAGTATAGGATACAAAAATTATGGTCGAGATCCCTGAGAACGCAAGTTCAAAACAGAAGCCTTGCTGCTCAGATGGCAGTCCTGTTGAGATAGAAAAGGTCCTTTTTTCATATCTCATAGTACATTTTTTTTGCCTTTTTAGCATGCAGTTCTTATGTGACATTACAGCTGTTTCTTCGGAAAGCATGGGCAAAAACTGCTTTTGGTAGATCACAAGGAAGGACAGACACAAGGGAAATGGTACTTGTTTTCTAAAATGCATATATTCTGTTATGCATTGCTGAATAGTGGGGGCAAGCATCTAGGAAGAGTTGGTTCAATGAGAAGTTTATGCAGAGGAGAGTTAGCATTGTGATGTGAATGCACGTGCAGATTTTTATTGCTTACTTGATTTCAGGCTAAACTTTTCCACCACAAGAACCTCAAGCCATGAGAGGCATCAGGACCCTCACGAGGACAGTTTTTCTGAGAGGGGATTGTCACTTTTTTGATCACTGAGTTCTTTAAGAACTTGATAGGCATCACATGAAGTTTCTGGCTGAAGCAACGCATCTGCAATTTGACTCGATAAGCAGAGATATACCAAGAGCTGGGCTGCTGCCCAACGCTTCTGATATTGCGTCAGGCGGACCTGGTCCCAAGGTGCAATGCCCGCAGCTGGTTTCTGCCATTTCAAACACAAGACAACGTTGTGCAAAAACCAGGCACTGAAGCTGTTCCTTTAATTCTCTCCTGTTCTGCTGTGCTGAACCTAGATGATATAATTCACCTGCTCCCCTCATATATTAGCTACAAAGGCATAAGGTGCCATTCCCAAGACCTGCTGGAGTCAGACTGTCCTGGAATTTGTGGCAGGGACCCTACTTTCCTGTAGCACTATAACGTACTGGGATGAAGATTTGTAGCAGAATGCACTCAGAGAAAGAAATAAATGATGTTAAACTTAATAATTGTGTAGTATACCCTGATTCTCACTTTCCAGATTTTCAGTAAAAACCCTATAAAAATTATTATAAATACTTTGCAAATATTATTGGGTTAACCTGGACTGTTAGTATTCAGGAAAGCAACACAAGTCGCCTGGAACTTCATAGCCAGACCTGTTGATGTAACAGAAAGGCAACATTTCTCTTTCTAACCGCCTAATCCATACAAGAAAAAATGACTGAGAGACTCAATTTATTTCGCACAAACCAGTAACAGCTACCTCTCCTTGCTTACCTCCCACTGCATCTGCTTTGATGAAATAATTGCATTCATTCTTGCTGAAATATTAGCATGAAGTAATTAATATTTGCATTTAAAGCAACGTGTATTTGAGCATCATAGTTAATACTATGTTAAAGTGGAAGATGTTATTTTATTCACTGTTTCTGGCAGCCCAAGTTTGTACATAGAAATGAAGTTTATTAAGTTGCTCTTCCAATTGTAAGCAATAAAAATTGCTTCTGTTTTACAAGACAAATAGTGAACTTGAGGTACCATTATTAAGCAGCTTTTAAAGATTGACAGCAAGGTAGCAATTGCTTTGTGGTATTATCGAGTTTTACAGGCTAGCCTAATACATAATCATGTTTTTTGATGGATACAAAATAAGGCTGAAAAGTATAGCAGCTTTTTTAGTGAGGCTTCTTCCTTTTTTTCTTGATATACAGTTGGGGGGGGGGGGGGGGGGGAGTGGGGCAGAAAGTAGAGTGAATGGGAATCCCTGGGGAATTTTTGAGGCTGAATGGCAGGACAACAATTCTGATGGGTTTGATAGGAGAAGGAATGGCTTCCTCACTTGCGTGATTGCCTCTGGCTTTTCTATTTAAGAGGCAGTAAAACTTCATCGATGGGCAAGAAAGATTGAAGGTTAATGAAAATGAGAGGTATCTTAAGTAAATGCCTGTGGCAAAGGCCAGAGTGGCTGAAGCAATATTCAAGTGAACAAAATAAATCTGGGAGATGGGGAGAAAGAGAATTGTGAGAACAAATATTTTTGTTCCCACAATCTTTGGGATTTATTCAGTTTTGTCTTTATGCATATAAACATACCTCCCACCAACCTGGATTTGAGCATATCTGACTCCACTTACTACATTAAATTTTTCTCCATACTCACCAAAACTTTTTGAGAAAAATACTCTAAATTACAACTTAAGGCAACTTAAATGGGTTTCTGTTAAAATGGAGAGATCCTTAAGTAAGCAAATTGAATATTAAATCCATATCCACACAGCTCTCTAGCCTTTTGGCTTTCTTTTTCCTCAGGCAACCCTGGACTAGCCTGGGAAATTTTACTGACTTCAAATGCATTAAATATATTGATCTGCAGAAAGCTTTGGCGTCAGGCTGTCTGTAGCCTGTGTCATGCTGTTGGAAAGGAAATGCTTTTGCCTCCGTCTACAGAAGAAACAAAACGGGAAACATTATCAGGGTTTCAAATCACTGTGGAAGCTGGAGAGGCCAGGGGAATTGGCTAATAGCAGCTGTATTGCAATTAGTGGGGAAGAGCTTGGCTAAGAGCAGCAATGATTCTTTTTAGCATCTCCGAAAACTTTAAACAGTGTATTTTTGGAAAAATTATTTGTTCAGAAATAACCTATATAGTCAGTATATACCTTCTCACCAGGGCCAGAAGCATTTTGGAGGGGATACTTTACTTGTCCTTTCCCATTTATAACATCATGTTCTTTCTTCATAATGGGGTTCCCTTGATGTCAGCACAGTCTTCATTGAGCTCTGGACTAGCTTCAAGCTGTGAGGGGATCACATAAAGCCACTTAATTTTGCCTCCTATTTTTCTTTAGTTTCTCAATATGTTGCTTAGGTTCAGTGATTTGCCCCCATGAGTCTCTTAGTGCTTAATCAGGTGAAAGGTTAGTTATGCTAATACTGCTCCCCTTGCAATAACAACTCTTGCGAATTGTCCTCCATCATCTTCTCACAAAAGCGCTAAGTCCAGGCTCCAGCTACAACAGGGATTGAATGGTTGTAGTTTTTCCGTCATAGAGTTTAACTGAAAAAAATGTGACTTTGGTCATTGAAACCAATCTGCATTCACCAAAAATAGTTAGAGGATATGACTGCTGTCCTGAATCACTTCCTACTCCATTGAATAGTAACTTTTTTCCCCTCAGTAATTGCCTGAAGAAACTTTTCCTTTCATCAGGCCCAAACAGGACTTTCAAACACCTTTTTACTGTACCGCATAAACACATCCCCTTGCAGTATCCATCACCTTAACACCACACAGGACACAACTCCCCTGCCCCCACCAGCACCAACCCACATTTCCCTGGACCCATCACACTCTTCTCTTCCCTGCCAGACAGTGCTGAGCTACTTACTGCACTTTGCTGTACGGGACATCTTCTCCTACCACTGTTACCAGCAGCCCTTGCACATGCGTCTCCCTAACATACAGGTTTCGTGCAGCCACAGGTGCCTCAAGTCCCTGTTTCTTCCCTCCTGAATGTAGCGTAAAGCGGTGCGACGGGGAGTGCAAAAAGAGTGGCCGTGGCACGGCACCCCTCTCCCGAGCTAGCCACGTTGGATTTGGGAATTAGGCGTGCTTCTGGGTGCTGCCCGCTCTTCAGAGAGGGAAGTTGGTCTGAGTTTTGGTTTTAAAATGTTGTTTATGAATGTTCATCCATTTTTTTTTCTAAAACATTTCTGTAAGTATTTCCACTCTTATGGTAGTTCACACCTCAGTGCAGACATTGCAGCTGGTTTTTATGCTTTTTGTTTTACTTAGGTAGCATAGACTCTCATCAAGTGCTTGCAGGATTCCCTAGAAAATGTCTTTAGGCATCCATTTTCGGAGTGTCAGTGCCACCTCCACAGGTGCTGCTGTTTTGCTTTCTTAATTTTGATCTACAGTTGTCCTCCGAAGGAGGAGGAGAGCCTTCCTGTAAGGCCCAGGTGAAAGCTGTCTTCTCATTACAGTCAGGTCTTAGCTGGTGCCTGCCAGCCAGCCCTGGAGTTTGTCTTGTTGTGGAGCTGTGCTAGAGTGAGAAAAGTCAGCTCTTTTGGTGAGCTAAACCTGCGTTGAAAATGGAGGTAAGATGTGTTTCCTAGCTTGTATCTTGTAGTTAGTTATCACAAATACATAAAATAATCTTTGGTTTCCTAGAGGAAGTGTTTTACCAGAGTAATTTATTTGTGTTATTTTTCAGCTTTGAAATGTGATTTTGTATAGTGTGTAAATAAGGGTGCTGCTGTAGTGAATTCAAGTTATTTTCTGTTGTGTAGCTATTTGGTATCCTCTCTGTGGTAATGAAGGAAGAAGGATTGGAAGTTGATTTTTTTCTTTCTTCAGTATGAGGGTGGAGGTAACTTACTGGAAGAAACCAACAGGGCTGCTTAGTCTCCCTGGCACTAATGGCTTAGGGTCAGATGAAGGCAGAGGGGGCTGGGATGTGGGTGAGATGGGGGATGAAGAGGAGGGATTTGAAGTTGTATCTTAAATTACATGAACACTGGTGCTATTTGCTCTTTGATCAGTGTGACCTCTGCTATTAAGTAGAAACTTAAATTAGGAGTAAAGGATTGGAAGGGACCTCCTGAGTCATCCTGTCTTTCCTCTTGCCGTCACAGCTGCTGTAGTATATAAATCCCTTTGAGAAGGCTGTCGTAGTCCATCTTCAATTTAGCAGGGCTCATTGCCCTGTTATAGGCTGGCTGTTCCTCAGCTGAGCTCCTGTGAAAATTAGAAGCCTTCTAGTTTTTGGTTAAGGCAAGTTCAAAGCCAATTTATTAACACTTGTTTTACTGTCAATATTGTCCTTTAGCTTAAATGGTTTTGCCTTTCTCAGGCTTTATTTTTGTGAAAGTTAACACAGGCCTCTGAAATGCATCTTTTCAGGTCATTGGGGTAGGGAGGTGGGTTTTGTTGTTTTGCTATTTTGATTAGGTGTTCTGTCTATTTTCTCCATTTTTTTAAAAAAAAATTGTTTTAGGATGTGTAAAAACTATGATCACTCAGCATTTGAAATGCTTTTTCTACAGGATTGATGCCTCCTTATGTAAACACATTTCTTGATATATCTTAGGCTCTTCTACAGAGAGAGAGTTCATAGGTAGCTTGTAGGTATCTTGAGTAAGATGGATCTCCCCTAGCTTTGTATATCTGTGTCTGAACTAGTCACCTTGGGCTGTCTGTATAGTCAATGGAGAGAAATAGGTAGAGCTAGGGTGAGATTAATCTGACCTATTTTAGGGACCTAATTTGGGATGAAAGGAATCGCACCCTAATTCTCTGAGAATCATGGAAGCCTGAGGTGGCTTGTGTTGATGAGAATTTCTGCATTTAATTGGGATAATCCTACTGCTTCTGACTGGCAGACCAGCTCCTGGTTTATAGGGGTAATTCTTGTTACTGTCTGAGTGCATGTCCTTGTGTATGTAATGGGAACACACTAGAATAGAATGGTACTGCTTCTCAGTTCTTAATGTACGTTATCAAACGATGAAGACAACAGCTAAGACCTGCTGTAGACATGCTTGTACAAAATGGACCTGTTTTCTATATGTTTCTGGAATAATAGTCATGGAGGGCTGATTCTGCACTTAGTTTTGCAAAATGCATGGATTCTTGAACTGTCTCCAAGACTTGAAGGCAGAAGTTCATTGTTGGCAAAGCAGGAGTCTCTCAGACAAAGATGCTTTCCTTGGCTACTTAAAGCTGTTTGATGTCAGACAGGGCAGTGGGGCTTTTTGGCTGCTGCCAAGGAATAGGAAGGCAGACAGAGGACCTCAGACAGCATAAAACTTTCTTGTTAATGGCCTACTAGTTAGTATTTAAGTAATATCATTGAGGACCTAGAGTAGATCAAGAATTTTCAAGGTTGGTCAGTGCTACACAGACCTTGAAGGAAGTACAAAAGCATTCAAAACGCTTGAAGGCCAATTTTCAATCTCGCGCTAAAGCCAAGGATCAGCTTGGGCTTGTATCGATTTAATGTTCTCAGTCAATCCCTTTTCTAAGGAGGCAACAATATCTGTAAAGGCTTACTGAATGACAGTTATTCAGAATTATTTGTAGCAGCCTATTTGGGAATGCTTCATGGTTGTCTGCAAGCCTTGTAAGCAGTATATTGGGAAACATACTCAAAGCTAGTACAAGGCTGTTGAAAAGTGGCTCCTCCAATGCATGTACTAGTGTCTACTTGTACTTAAAAATGTGTCTAGCTCCTCCCCCCCCCCCCCCCCCCCCCCCCCCCCCCCGCCCCAAGTGGAATTCCTCACCCCGAATGACAGGTCCTCAAACCAAGGAACATTAGTCCTTCTGGGCTGGAGGGCAGTGCAGGCTGGGGAAACCCTTTCCACTTTGCTGGGGAAAGGGGAAGCACGTCCCTTCATTTGCAGACAGTGTCTGTTCAGAGCTGCTCAGATAAGAGCAGCAAATGCAGCCAGGACAGTCCAAAGCCTTTGGATGAGCTGGTGCTCTGTGTGGGCCAGGGTGGGATAGATGCTTGCATTCTTTGCTATGTGCATCTGAAATGAATGGAGAGGCTGTTATTGCTGTGAAATGTAAAGGGAATGAAATTCTGTGTATGATATCGAAAGAGGTTTGGATTAGGTATTATGTCTTGCTCACACCATCCCATCTAAATGGAAGTCCCACTTGTAGATTCATCTGCCAAGGCAGAAAATGAAGTGTGTAGCTTTTGTGTGTTGTTACTCTATAGATTTTGAAATATTGATTTGTTTACTTTCATGGTAGAGTTGCACTTTCTGAAATGATGATAACGTTCATCAGTCTACATCTGCCGATATGATGGCTATGCATAACATTGATGGTTTATGAATGGACAAAACCAATTTTATTACCGAGTCATCCTTACTCACAAGTCGCTCTCTGCTGTTTGACTAGGCATGCGTGGACTTCACTGTACGGTTGTACTTTTGTGGGGGCAGAGCTAATGGATGCTGCCCAGAGTCTGTGTTCCCATTGAGAAGCAGCTGCCAGAGCCTTTGATGTCGCTGCATAATTTCTCTACTTCTTTATCCTTGCAGTTGCTCCTATGGTTGTAGGACAGAGGAATTAATTTTAGGGCAGTGTGGCTCATCTAATACTATGTTCCTGCTCAATTTGTAGACCTTGTGTAAGATCTACTTCTTAATTAACAGCACCACCGTATGTAGTCTGATGATGCTGTTCCAAATTCTTATCACTCTTCACTATCATTCATATTGCACTTCATTATCACGTCGTATCACACTTTTCACTACCATTCCATTGCCAGCTTACTTGAAGACTTTTTTGTAAGCCAACTATAAACGATGAGAGCTCATTTTCTTTCTCATTTGGCTGTACCTGCTGTCATGGCAGGAAAGCTTTATGGGTTTCCTGGAGAGCAACTGTTTAGGGATTCCACAGTGCTATTGTATGTATTTTTTTTGTTTTGTGTTTTTTACCTTTGGAGTAATAACTGTTGTAATTACGAGTATTGTAAGGGTTGGAGTTTCACAGGAATGTAACACTGATACTATGCATCTCTTCTCCAGTATCATCTGCTGTTGCAGTCTGAGGATCACCATTAGCCTTTAGACTACCTTTTGGGTTTGTACTTGGCGATAAGGGGTT
The DNA here is from genome assembly GCA_009819775.1 of Phoenicopterus ruber ruber. NCBI lineage: Eukaryota > Metazoa > Chordata > Aves > Phoenicopteriformes > Phoenicopteridae > Phoenicopterus > Phoenicopterus ruber. The sequence goes on from CM020216.1 coordinate 98,678,960, forward strand.
GACCTTGATGCCCTTTCCAGACCTAGAATATTATGTTTGGAACATACTGGCTTTGTTTTGCTGGCTTTTAAAGCACTTAATTCTTGAAAGGAAACAGGGTTTATTAGTGAAGTTGTGGGGTGTGTTTCAAAACTAGGTCTGATCTAAGGGTCATCCTACTCATTGTGAGTCCAACTTACAATCACTGGTTTGTGTGACACTCTTAAACAGCAAAGGTGAAATACTTTCCTTGCTTTATGTAGACCAAGCCTCATCAGTAACCCCTTCTCCTGTGGTATGACAAATGGGACTTCCCCCCTGCCCCTGTGAACAAGTACAGCTAATAACTTCAGCTTCTTGCTGTATTGGAATTACTACAAATCCTACTAATTTATGTAAAATTAACTAAAAAAATAAAAAATATTCCAGACAGCCTGTATCTGGAAAAGGAAATTGGATGCTCTCAAATCTGAAATACCTCAGGATGTACTCATCTAGGTGCTATAGTACTGCTTCATTTCAAAATGTGTTTTAGCATTTTAAAAATTTAAAATCTTCTCAACAGGTTGTGTGTGTAGTAAGTGTTAGTTCAGAATGGTGTGTCTGCATACACATATGCAAAAATACAGGCTGAATATGCAGACTGATACATCTGTAGTTACTTAAAGCTCTCTTAAGACATCGAGTCTGACAATGTGAGCTGCTTTCTTTGGTCCTCTAGCAGTTTCCCCCCCAATTACATGTTCTGCTTCTCTCTTGTGGACTGATTTTTCTCAGTTCTTGTGTTGCTGGAGAGCTGCTGATCCTTCTCAGGCAGTACTTGGGACAACATGAAAAGTAACGCAACTAGGGAAGGGAAAGGAGGCCAATCAACACAGTCATTCCTTTAAAAAATACAGGTAATAATGTCTTACTGAAGGACATGAGGATCAGGAGCAAAGATGCTTGCTTCAGCTGTAAAATCTTTTGACTCCTGAAGTATTTAAGTTATGAGTTTAAGGAGATACAACCTACTTGAAATCAGGTCTTTTCTCATCTGTAAGATATTTGAAATGTGGATGATTCTAGTTCAGCTTTATGAACCTTTAGAGGTTTTGAAATTTGTCATTTTGTGCTTGAAGAAAAACACACCTTTGGAAAATGCAAAATCGGTTAATGTCGAAAGGTCTATTTTCAGTATTGAGCCCAATTGATTAAATAGGGTTTTGGAGCCATGAAAGCTGTTGGACAAAATATTATCATGTTACTGAAGGATTTCAGCTTTTAGAAAACAGTATGTTTGACAGAATATTTATTCCAAAATTTCTACCCAGAACTCTGTGGTTATAAGACCAAATAACTGTCTACTATTAGACAACTATTGTGGACAGTAATATAGTCTGATTAGACTATGATGGTAAAATTCTAACAACATGCTAATCAGATTTATTTTTTAATTGGTTTACAAATGTAAACAAGTGTTAATCTCCCTCTTTTTTTCTTTTTGTTGTTCCCCAAGTATGCTGGAAACAAAAATTTTATAAAAGAAAGCACTCTTGCTCTTCGATATCCAGGCTGACACTTTAAAGGTGATGTAACTTTTTTTAAAACATGGAATTATTAGTAGTAAACTTCACATCAGCTGAGAACAATATGAGTCCCTTGTTAAAAGGTTCATTAGATAATTAGTAGTAAGAAAAAAATATCAGAACACTAATATGAAAGCAGAATATAAGTTTTGGTTTAATTGTAGTACATGAAACTATGTGTACTGTCTTATGTTTCTGAGGGATCACCATATGAAAGACTGTTTATAAATTGTGATATGACTATGGATAAACTTGAACACCTAAAACTTGACAATATGTAGGAAGAATAATCTCAAGATGGATTGGAGTATGGGACCTATTTGTGAAAACTTCATAGCAAGCATAGTACTTTCTCATGAAAATTTACATGCTACTTGCTTGCTGTAATCAAGGTAATCCCATGTTTGAAAATGTTAAATGCAGATTTTGTTGGAGTAAAAATGCAAGATATTTGTTAGAATGTGTATACTTTGAGGGAAAAGATTTAAATACAATATATTAGATAAACTCTTCTGTAAGAGTGTGGGAGGTGTCATATAAAAGCCTTTAAAATGAGGCTCTTCAGGAGCAAGTAAAAGGACCGCATCCATATTGCAAGATTGATCCATATGATCCATTGGACTTCCATCTCTTTTTTTTTTCCATGCCCCAAACAACACTTTACTGTGAAGTCCCAATGAGTTTAGTGGCAGAGGGCCGTCAACCTAGGATGATCATGATTAGATTGGGCTGGGGAAGAAAAAAAAAAGATGGAGAGTCATATGTTTCTGTTTCATTTCCTCCACTGTTTTCCTTCCACAAATCTCCCTGTCGCCACCAGCACCTTGGACCTCCTGCAGTGTCTTGCTTTGGTTCCTCTGCATGGTGTCTGCAGTAACTGATGCAAGACCCAATACAGGAGGAGCTTTGGTGTAGGATTCCGGTAAAGGAGGTCTTGTACCACGTACCCACTCCCTTTCTTCCAGCTGTGCTGGATTACAGGGGTGCTCTCACTGGCCGCGATAGGCGGAATCTCTGACGTGGCTAATGTGAGACTCCTATGGTAGGAGTAAGGGAAGGATGGAGAAAGCAGGAAAAAAGCTGAAGCAGAGTACTCCAGCTTCTTGGCTCTTTTACTTGATAAGTGGACTGGGATACTGCATGTAGTGGGAGCAGGGATGTAAAGGAAGCGGAGATCAAAGTGGCAAACGTGGAGGTGTATTGAGCCAGGGCACGAGGAATGAACTTGTGAACTTCTCTGTTATCAGACTAGTACATCTCATTTGCTTTATCTGATCCTTCAGACTGTAATCTCTCTGGATCTGCTTTTTTAATAACTTTCTACAACTCTATTTGGAGTCCTTTTTCTTAGTCCTACATACACTATCATAGTATCCAAGAACAGCAATTTTTGCATTCTTTAGAGCTAAAATATTTTCTCTTCTTTTTGAACCTTAAGGTGTATTTTGGATAGACTCAGGCAATCAGTTGGACTCTTTTTTTGCTGATTAAAATAAAAAATTGTCTGAGTGCAGAGAAAAGCTAGTCACATACTAAATTTTTTTCAAGGTTTTTTACAATTTCTTAATTTTCCAGCCTTCTCCTTCTGTTTCCCATTACCATGCAAGACTACACTTTGCAGCTATTCTGTAGCTTTCTGTGAAGAATTTGTTCAGTTCTGTGTGACACAGGATATAGTAGACTGACGATTGCTGGAGTGCTCATATAAATTCAAAATATTCTTCTAAGACAATAAAAAACTCACTTCAAACTTCTGAAGGCCAATGCAGCATAATGTGTATATGTGGATTTCTGAGCCATGGAAACCCTTAGCTGGTGTGTGTGTTGGTACAGGTCAAATGTGTTTTCTGGACGTTCACAGCCTGCATGTGTTCTCGCCTGCATCAGCCAAAACTGTACCTCCACAAACAAACTGTGATGCTTCCCTGTTCCTTTGGAAGCTCTGTGACCATCACCACAGGAATCATAGTTCTCCTTTTTTGTCAGTGCACAAGAAAAAGTGATACATACCAGGCAGGGGAACGTTAGCACCAGGCTTCTGCTGCATTAAACACAGCATGCTGTTCTTTGTGTAAAAGAAATATTTTCTATCAATACCAGGTCTTGGTGACCCTGGTGACCTTGAGATTTTTAGTTCATAAATGTCGTTGTATGAAAAGTCCCTTTAAGTTGTATGGTCTGGGCCCATATCAGTTTTTAATTTCAAAACTTGATTTTTGGGAATGATACTTGAAGGACAGTCTGTGCTGAACAGAAACAGATTAGCGTGGCTTTGCTAGGAGGAAGGCAAGGGTTGATACCTCCGTTGCTCTGATATAGCACGAAGAGCCACCTTTTGCTTTTTAAAATTAGAAGTGTAAAGCTCTTTCAGCTACAAAAGATGACTCTGAAGTTTTGGCATCTTTTTGTTTCATGTTTGTACAGTGTCAAATAGGATGGGGTCCTGGCTTGTGACTAGGATTTCTAAATGCTGTGGTGTATCAACAAAAATGGTTCTAAGTGGAAATTTCAAAACTGGCTGTGACTTGGTCTCATTCCTAATGGCACAGCTTATTGAAAGTGTTTATCCTGTGTTTCTGAAAGATATCCATGTGATTCTAATATTTCTCAGATCATTGCTATTAATGACTAGCTCAGTGCCAGTCAGCAGACCTAAAGCAAGGGAGACCTTGTATGAGAGTGGGCTTTCTGTTCATTTAGTCCAAAGACGGCCTTGGGTCTTTTCTCAAAGTAGCCGTTGCCAGTTTTCCTCCACTGAGGCAATGAGAGCCTTCAACATTCTGTGTTTTATAATAAATAAGTATGAAATGATTTTTTGAAGATGTAAATTGCATCCACGCTGCCACAATCTTTGCCTTTTCAATAAGCAGCTTAGGTAGATGAGAGAACCTGTTAAATTTTGCTACAGATTTCCCAAAAGACCCTGGAACAAAAGACATAAGGACAAACAAGTAGATCTGTTACAATCTTAGCTAACGGAGTAATTCTTACAAAGTATATGGACAGGTTGCATTTGGGGATGAGGGGGTAGGTGTTTTGGGGTGTGTTTGTTTTTTAACAGATGCTACATAGTATACTTCAGGGCCCCAATAGACAGTTTACATCTCTCTTTGTGTTCCCATTCTGCAGCACCAGGAAAACAACTTTATTCTTTTCTCACTTCCCTTCTGGCATTATTACAATGTATTTCCTGGGCATCTTCTGAGATAAATGTAACAAGTATTAGCACACAGCTATTAAATCTTCTAAGACTGCGAAATAGCTGTTCCTGTCTGTCCATTCCCAGCCTTGTAATAAAGCACCTTTTAACTACAAAATCCATCAAAGGTATATGAAAGTCCTCACATTCTGTGTTTTCCCATTCTGCTCCCTGTTAAGCCTCGAATGTACAAAATAACATCAAGGTTAACTGTTAGTCTAGATTCATAGATGCAGAACTGAGAGTGTAATAGAATTGGTTTTTTTTATGGTTTCATCATGGGACTCAATTAATACAACCTTTGCTGTTCAATACTAATTTTGATACTTGTCCGGGATGAGATCTAGAATCCAGATGCTGTTTCAATCATGTCTTGCACTTGGTAGTATAAATTATTATTGACTTTAGTTTAAGCTTAGAATTTGCTCCACCCTGCACTGTTTAAAACCTGTCACCCCTGCCCCCGCAAGATCTGTTCTGCACTTGTGCACAGCGCATCATTTTTTCTATCACATGCACACAGTAATTTATTCTTTTTAGCCCATTAATCTGTATAATGCAATGCATGTGAGATTTCTTGAGTGAAGTCACCTTTCTATAAATTATGGCATTTTGGGGACAGGAAACATTCTAATGTTAGTTTGAAGCTTTCTTTAGTGGTGGCTTTTTTCCCTTTCTATTAATTCTACTACAGAGATTTTAAGGCAGTAGGGATGAGGGACGTAGTCCTGCTACATCCTCAAACATATGCATATCCTTCTTTCACTTCATTTAAACATCTTCCTAAAAAAATAGTCCACTAAAGTCTCTGGTAGATGTGAAAGTGTCTGCTGGCTTTTTAAAATTAAAGATCAGAACACTCTTTCTTTTTTTTTTTTTTCCTTTCTTTCATTCTGCACCTTCAGATCCACAGATGACATTTTATTACAATGCTTTGGTTCTTACGGGCAAGCTAAACAGTTGTCCTCAAAGTTATCTCCAAATTGTCCTGCTTACCTGTTCTCTTCTGCCTTTATAATCAAGAAACAAGATGCACACTGAAATTCTCCAAGGAGAATTTTTATTTTACTAATAATCCCCATTCCAGGAAGCTTTAAAGCCATCTTCCCTTATTGTTTTGTAAGGGAATAATGTGAGTACTACTGAAACCAAATACAAGGTTAATCTGAACTGAATTTCTCAAGTCAGTGTTCCAATAGTGAATTGAATAATTCCACAGTACATCTTTGCCTTTTCCTAACGCCTTGTTTAAGGCCAGATGTTGTGTGGAGCGGGGTGCTGTTGTTCACAAAGCAAGTGATTTTATTCATAGCTTACTTTATTTGGGGAATTTGTAGAGCCATATCACTGCACAGACTCTTCCCTCCTCTCCCTGGTAGTAGCTGTATCTGCTCTAGTCAGATGTGCAGCACTGCTGCACCTGCAGAGATCAGAGCCATCTGCTCTACCTCAGTTGGACATACCATCATGTCTAAAAAATTAGGTGGGCTTAACACAGTTTTAAGATATAGTATTTAGCATAGGCTGCAGGGAAAATAGGTTTCATACTGTGATTTCTGCATACATTTTGACTCCTTTATAACCTTAGCAGTCAATTACTTCTCTAGTAAACTTGGTATAAAGTGTGGAGTGAAAGAACAAGTGTGTGTTCCTTGCACAAACAGAAAAGAAAGAAAAAGCCTGGCTTTTACCCCCTCCCTTTCCTTCCTCATTCTTCCTGAAGTGCTTAGCCCTAGAGTAACAGTCTGATATCTGCCCTCAGCTCTGAGCACAAGGCCTGGGTTGGGGTTCAGTGGGATTACAAGTCACAGTAGGGACGTATCTTCCTCTCCTTACCTCCCCTCTAGCAGGTATGTGGTGTCAGGTGTTTTATGGCCCCACAATAACATTCTCACTGATGAACAGAGTATTTGTTTCCATCTCAAATGGGGAGAAAAATATCAGTTTCTTAACACTGCAAAAGCACAATTTCCAGAAAACGTAATTTCAGATCACTTTAGGGAGTATAACAATGTATTAGTACAAACTTTTTGATGAATTGCAGCTTGGGTACTTGCATAATACAGGACAAACCAACATTAAGTTATGAAGAAAATGAATAGTGCTGATGCTGCAGTACTTTACTGTTGTTGGAAATAAATTATTTGGAAATATTTCTGGGAAGGGATATATCAGTCTTGAATCTGCTCCTATGGTGATTTGCTCCAGTGATTAAACATTCAATATTTGCTCTTGGTTATTCCAGAACTGAGCAATGAATTAGCATCAATGTGATCTGAACTGTGGCATTCATTGGAGGTAACTCCTGTGACTTGCTTCTAGCTTTGATGCATTTAATGTGGCTAACAAGGTGGTCATGGAGTTCTCTTATTTGCCCAGTCTGGCCCTAATCCCTGAATGAAACCTCTAAGTCTTTCTTATGGTATTGTTTAAAGTAATTTAGCAAACTTATGCTGATACTAGTTAGACCTCCACTCACACAGAACCTCACAGAACAGTTGAGGCTGGAAGAAACCTCTTGATCGTCTGGTGCAACCCCCCTGCTCAAGCAAGGTCAGCTAGAGCAGGTTGCCCAGGACCTGCTGACAATGCTCTTAAAGCAGGCCCAGATGCTGTTGGACTTCTTTGCTTTGAGGGTACACTGCTGGCTCATTGTCGGCTTGTGGTCCACTGGGATCCCAAGGTCGTCCTCTGCAAAGCCGCTTTCCAGCCACTTGGTCCCCAGCACATACTGGTGTTCAGTTATTCCTCCCCAGATGCAGGACTTCATACCTCCCACTGTTGAAGTTAATGAGATCCCCCTCTGTCCATTTCTCCAGCCTGTCCAGGTCCTGCTGAACAGCAGCCCACCCATCTGGTGTATCAGTCATTCCTCCCAGTTTCGTATCATCTACAAACTTGGTGAGAGTGCATTCGGTTTTGTCATCCAGGTTATTATAGAATTAGAATCATGGAATTGTTCTGGTTGGAAGAGACCTCCGAGATCATCGGGTCCAAAAATTAATGAAGGTGTTAACAGTATTGGCCCCTGTATAAACCCCTGGGGTACACCACTAGTGAATTACCTCCAGCTGGACTTTGTGCTACTCATTGTAACCTTGTGGGCCTGGCAGCTCAGCCAGTTTCCAGTCTACCTCACTGACTACTTATCTAACCTACACTTTGCCAGCTTGTACAAGGATGTTATTGGAGGCAGTGTCAAAAGCCTTACTAAGGTCAAGGTAAACAATGTCCCCTGGTCCAACAAAATCCACAGAGCTGATCACCTCATTGTAGAAGGTGATGAGATTGGTTAAGTATGACTTCCCCTTTATAAATCCATGCTGACCACTCCTGACCACCTTCTTGCCCTTCATGTGTTTGGAAATGGTTTCCAAGATAAGTTGCTCTATCACCTTCCCAGGGACTAAGGTGAAGCTGACTAGCCTGAGTCTAAGTCCACTCCCAAGTGTGTTAAATAATTCCTTCTGTATATAAAGCACAGATTACACCAAATACTTTGTTTTAAAATAATAGTAATAACTGTCACATACTTAAGTGTAGTGACTCGTTTTTCAGGCTGGATTGTTCTGCTCTGGGATGCAGCACTGCGGGCTGATCTAGTTTGACAGCAGGGAGGCACCCCACCAAAGGGAATTTTGGTGGTTCTTAACATTTGCAAGTATATATGAGAAGTAGGCAGACTTCATCTATAATAAAAGGCATTTCTGTCTTATGGCGTATTCTTCCTCCGAGGGGGGGGAGGGGGGGGGCGGGGACAGCAACAGGTTGTCCTGACCCTCCTGCCCTATCTGTTATTACCCCTAAGTGTGCATGCTACCTCTGCTGCAGAGGTGGCAATGGGTCAATGAGGTCTTCTCGTTCCCTCTTTGTTCCAGGCTCTCGCACATCTCAGTCTTGAATGTTTTCTGCAACTGGAATTGGCAGGTTGATGTACCTGAAGGCAGCTACCCTTCAAGTGGAGCACTGTGCCTCATTATAATTCATTTCTAGCCCATTGTAGCTGTTCCTCATCTTAAAAGTATGGAATTGAGGTCTTCTTCCGGTGAATTGTGCTCCTTATACAATGAGAGAGGGGGAGAGAAGCTTTTTAAGGAAGCTATTTCATTTGTGCTCACAGTTTTACCACAGCAGCATGTTGTAATATAAAATTTAAGAGGTCAGTAAACAACTCGGTAGTAATTGAGCAATTTGAACAAAAGCTTCTCCTCAATATTTGATGCTTGGGAGGGGGAGAGGAGGAAAAAGCCAGGGATTCATTGTTCAATGTGTTACCACAGTTGCCCCGTTTTTAAAGAACCGTGTTTAATAAAGATAGTAACTATAGAGGGACAATGGCAGGCTCTTTTCCCAGATCATCTTTGAATTAGTTTTTTTGAAATTGATTGTTGAAATATTGCCACTAATGAGTCCTGTGTCCTCCAGTGAATGCAAAAAGTGCGTGTGTGCTTTGGGGGTTTACAAATCTGAGTTGGTTACCTCCCACAGTATGAGGCTTTTTGACAATTTGGATCAGCAAGTCATACTGTAAGCAGCTAATAAAAAAAAAAAAAAAAAATCAGTACCTTTAAGGCCTTTATGCACTCTTTTCCTGACCTGAAAGTCTTTTAAAATACTCAGCCTATGCTAAAACTTGCTTCCATTAGGGGAACTGCACTAATCTAGTGATGTGACTTACTTTATGCAAAAAAAGCCTGCATGCTAATTATTAAAAATCTGATTGTTTTGTTTGTACTACCTGATCAAGGTTTGTTTTTATAGGCTATTGGATCATGCTATAATCATCTAACAGATGGATGGTAGATTAACGAAATACATGAATCCAAATTCTTCATCTATTTGCATCTCATATCCTGTGGTGATGAATTTCTAGAGTTATTGTTTAATCATTTTCAAGGAAAACTTAAAGATCACTTTCAAATTCTGATTAGTGTTCTGTTAGTTGAATAACACGTCTATAATAAGTGAATTTACACCAATAACAGATGTGAACATGGGCACAGTATGTCATATTTGCTCTCATTATTTGGATGGAAAGACTAGAAAGCATCATAGACTAAAGTAAACATCGCAGGTTTTGGAAACAGCCATACAAACTGTTCTCAATTAAGTCAGAAATTCAGTAGTGTTTTGACTCTAAGGATTTTGGTCTGACCCTTACCAGCTGTTTCATAGACTTGCAGCGCGAGTTTAGCATCATTCACGTTGGTGTGCGTGTGTAGGTGTGCGCCCGTGGGGACGTGGGGCAGCAGCTGCTGGAGCAGGGCTGAGCAGGGAGGCAGCACCGGATAGAAGAGACGAGGGGGCTGTCAGCCAGGGCAGGCACTGCAGTGGTGCCAAACCCAGCCAGTGGCCACGCACAGCCCTCCTAATATCCTACAAGAACACCAGGCCCTCATCTTCTCCACCCTGAGAGCCCCATGGGACCCTGTGCAGAAGGACCAGTCAGTGACATGGGGGAAGTCCAGAGCCATTGCTTTCTAATTGCTTTTTAAGCTCTAGATTTTGAGAGAGCAAGTTTGATGCAAAGTGCTGCTCAGGAAAGCAGTTAGTGCTGTTGCTTTATTCCATATATGCATACACACACATATACACTTTTTTAAAATTTCATACCTACTGTTGTCTCTAGTGACTTTTGTTATATGATTAGAAAAGACTGACATGCTGCTTTTTCAGGATGAGAGTGGGTTTTTAAAGATATCTTTAGCGGTGGAACTTGTCAATCCTTAACATGTACCATTTACAGTCTTTGTGCTTCTAGTTTACATAGTGATATAGGTGTGGTGGGTTGACATTGGTCAACAGTCACCCAGCCACTTACTTCCTCACTCTCCACTCCTGCAGAATGGGAAGTAAATAGAGGGGAGGCAAGGAGACTTCTGGATTGAGACAATGACAGTTTAATAGGGAAAGCAAAAGCTGTGTGTACAAGCAAAACAAGAGGAGGAATTCATCCACTACTTCCCATCGCCAGGCAGGTGTTCAGCCACTTCATGGGAAGCAGGGCCTCAGCATGCATAATAGCTGCTTGGGAGGACAATTACTATAACTATGAACGTGTCCCCCATTCCTCCTCCTTTCCATGAGCTTTTACTGCTGGGAACAATGTCATACAATATGGAAAATCTCATTGATCAATTTGGGTCAGGTGTCCTGGCTGTGTCTCCTCCCAACCTTTTGCCCGCTCCAGCCTACTCGCTGGGAGACAGGGATGCATAGAGCAGGAAAGAAAGAAAGCCTTGCTGCTATGCAAGCACTGTTTAGCGACAGCCAGAACGTTGGTCTATTACTAACACTGTTTTAGCCACAAATACAAAACAGCACAATATGGGCTGCTATGAAGAAAGTTAACTCCATCCCAGTCAGACACAGTACAATCCCCACACCTTATTCCATGCCATTTGCATCATGCTCCAGTTCTATGTTATTTGATACATCTAAGTATCCTCTGATTGTCTTATTCATACATGGTTTCATTTCTGTAGCCTGCTCGTGCTTTTCCACTTACTTACCTAACCCCCACACTGCATTACAACATTTGATCCTTCTAGCTCATACCTTTTTCCTTCTTTCTATTCTTTTTATTTCTTATGCCTGAAGTTCCCTCTCGCCAACACTTACAGCTTATACTACATGCTAAAACCATCTTTACATCCAACAGTCAGGTTTATATATATATATCCTCATTAACCACTATCCTCCGTTCCTTGACACATACACGGATATGACTTCCACATTCCATAGGGCCCTGTCAAACGTCCATAAGAACAGTTGATGACTTGGGCTCCATCTGTCAAGGTGGTCGCTCAAGACAGGAGAGGCAGCATGTTGGGTTGTTGGCTGCCAAGACTGGCTTGTGTTGGGTCATTGCCATGCTTGCCCTGATCGTTGTGAGGCTCATCCTCTGGTGTTTCAAGTGGTTCCTACTGTAGTACTTCCTATAACATTCAACTCAAATTATGGGTTATTTTCCCCCAAGCTTAAATCTCCTTGAGGTACACACTGGATTTCTCCATCCTTCTGTGTTTTCCACCACGTGCACCTGGGTCATTGACAGAAGGAAATCCCAGGAATGGGTTTGGCTTTTCCCAAGGGAGGAGCAACCCACACTGCTTTTCCCAGCCACTTCCCTACATGGGCTATGGGATCTTCATCTGTTCCCACAGTATGTAAGCACTTTGTCTGGACAGCTGCCTAGGATGAATATAACCTCCAGTAGCCTGAGGTTTTACACCTGAACAGCACTTAAACCTATGATTTGTTGAGTTGAAGCTGAAGAGAGAAGGCGTAATAATTCCTTTTTCAGGCATCTGTCTCTGAAAGAAAGATAGCGGTGGTCCAGAAAGGCAACATCCAGTAGCACCGCCTCTCGGCTGTCACTTGGCAGGGTTTGTGGGTTCCCAACCCGGACTAACTGTTAGGGGAACTTGGGCTCCCCCAAAATATATTTAAATACGGTTGTAGGGGCTGAGACTGCTTTTTTGGGTATTTTGTTTAGAGCTGCAGTGCAATTTTGAACTGAACCCCCTTCTTGTCCCCACCTGTACAGCTTATTGATTTGGTTCACAAAGTGGTTTTGGTGTGTACAAACAAGATTCCTTGAAGGAGAGCTGTACAGGAAGCTTCTTTCCAAGTGTGGTTCAGCCTCTAATGGGGACAGAAGGCATTGGTGGTCCCTTTCAACAGCTTGGTACCACTTCTGCGTTGGGAACGCCTGTCCAAGGAACCAGGCACAATGTAGTTTCAAGTAAAATACCCTAGCTACAGATAGATGTAGTGTCTTCGGTGCCAATTGCTTTGATGTGCTACTCTATTCAGGTTGCACTAACTTCCTTGTTGCTTTAAATGGAGCTAGTGAGCACTGCAGAGATTGCCAGGAGGCTTAGCTGTTGGCAGGGTCTACAAGCTGGAGCTTTTGCATGACGCCTGTGGAAGCAGCTTACTTCATGTAGATGAGCCCTCGGAGCTGTGTTCAACTTTCTTGTGAAACACTCCAACCTGAGACACACAGAGAAGTGAATGGGTGCTGCATTGACAATTCTTACCTGTTAATTTCTGTGTGCTGATAATGCGCTCACTGCTGTGTGCCTTGGATGCTAATTGCATGAATGTTGGACCCACTTGAACTAAGTAATCACAATAAATTCAGGAGTAATGATGGTTATGCCATGGTTGGGCCTGATACATATTTACGTACTGTTTTTTCACGTGGGGAAGGTAAGTCATGTTGAAATATACTTACAGATTTGCTCTACCCAGTTCCTGGAGAGGGGAGAGAATGCGTAAGCAATGCAAAAAGGGTTTTACTGGGGCGAGAGACTGACGGGGTGTGGTGCAGCTCAGAAGGTCTCCTGGCATGAAGCAGTGGTTAAAGCTAACTCCTTTGAAAGTCAAAAATGTTTGTAGGCCTGGAGGAGGGCCTAGCTGAGCACACAGGAGTTGTGCGTGGGGCAGCCGTGACCTGCCAAGGCACACAGAGCTTCTTACAGAGAAGGTGTTTACCTGGAGGAAAACCTACTTAACATTCCCTTGGGTTAGTTCGAACGCAGGGGTGAGGAGTAGCATTAAGAAAAGTAACTCCGCAGCCGGTGGCGAACAAATCTGTACAGTACCTTTCTTCTGAAGGCTTGCTTTTGCCCGAGCGTGGGGCGCAGCGCTGGGTGGCTGCAACGTGATCGCTGCGGCTCTGTCCCGGTGGCCGACTCGCTGCTGCGTGCCGCGCTAACCGCGAGAGGCAGGAAAGCCCTGCGGGAAACTCAATACGGGGAGAATTACAATGGCTGGTCTTTGTGGCTGCAGGGGCATGTGTTTTGCTGTTGTGAGGCTGTACGGGGATAAATAAGGGGACAACCTGTTTAAGCAACGCAGCTGCATGTACTCTTATCATGCTGTGTCTGATGCCGTGCTTTGCAGTGCAACGGCCAAGGTCGGAAACATTGCAAGGGTTCCTGAAGTGCCACGTTGCTTTTGCACACCAGAGCGACGGGCATGCTGCTTCATGTCACGTTTCCAGGGGCAGCGTGTCCCTCCACTGAGGATAGCTGCCTCTTGTTTTACGGATGTGTTTTGGCCAAACAACTGTGTGGAAGTGGATCCAAGTCAAGCAGGTGGTTCAGGATAAGTAATATCTAATTTTTATGCTGATATGCTGAAGATAATCTGAAAATGAGGATAGGTACAGGCCTTCTGCGATACAAAGGTGTATGAAATATTGTTTCTAATGGGAGGCGGGTATGTCTCTCCAGTGCCGTGCACTCTCATTTTGTGGAAGGGACTCTCACAAACATCACCAAAACAATCTAGTGCTTCAAAAAAAGATCCGTCATAACTGCGGTAGCCAATTTGATTGTGGTTTGTTTTGTTTTGTTTTTTTTAAAATTTGAAATTGAAAAAAAAAAAATACAGTTTCAGCTTTAAAAGAATCCAATTTCAGCTCGAAATCGTTACTGAAATGAAAGAAACGCTGGGATTTTCCACTGGTGTTCCCTTCTGTTCTGTCCAACTAAGCATCTCCTTCCTTCCCAAGCAGGGTATACACAGCACATAGCAAGCAGGTAACTACTGCTGAGAGACCCAGATTATTCATGAGCTGAAAGTGAACAAAGCCTAAAAGGGTGGATGGTGCTACAGAATTGCTCCCATTTACTGTCAAGCACAGTGTTATCATTAGTTTTGATTGACTTTGCTTTTTCTCAGATCCTCTGGGATTTTTTCCACATCTGACTGCTGTTGAGCAGAGAGCTGAACATACTTTTCCTGATCACTGCCATGCTGACTCTGACCACTGACAGTATAACCCCTTTTGCAACTCATTAAGTCCTTTCATTTTTTTTCCTCTCAATATCTTACATTTCATAAGCTACTTGTACATCTGTGTTGGCCCTTCTCAGGACAGCCTCCCCTGTTCCAGTATTTCTCATATATTCTGTGAAGGGGCAGGAGAAATTAAACAAAATCAAAGCCTAGAACAGTATAATGAACAGTTCTCTCCATCTTTCCAAAACCTGTTTTTTAGGTTTCATGATATTCTGTGATGGTTAGGAGGGCCTGAGGCCCACAGCCTCACCTCAAATACATGAAAACTTTTCACTGTTCAGACAGCTTCCTATTAGACCATGTCCCTTTCATTCTCACTGGGGGTGGGATTTGAGGAGGGAGGACTTACTAGTACGGTGCTCCAGAGAACAAATTGAGTGCATGAGGTCAAATATGGGTATCTGAAGAGGAGATAAATCATTCAATGCAGACACAATTTCCTATTTTTGCCCCATGTAGAGCACAATGCTCACTCTAGCATGGCCTGGTGATGCCGAGCAGTTAATATAGCCTGCTTTTACACTTCTGTGTCTTGTACAAGCAATGGTGGTACCTGTAATATATGGAGGATTTACAGCTTTTGTATAAAGACGAATTTTATAACTTGCTTTCCTCTGTGATGATAGAAGCTCTTGGTATTGGTCATACTAATTATCCTTCAGTTCCTCAGGGCAGTTTGGAAGAACTAAAGGGCATAAATATCACAAGTGGATTCAGTTTTAATTATACAAAAATTGGTTCTCATTGAGTTATATCCTAGTACTTGAATAATTGTAGACTAGGGATTGAATAGGAAAATACAACTGACTGTTGTATTGCGAGTGTAACTGGTCATCTGGGACTGAGTTGTTTTTTTTTTCCATGTGAAGAGTAAAAGATGCTGAGTAGATGTGTAGAAGCTTCAGCACTGAAATAGTCATTTGCTGAGGACAGAATAGGAAGTGAACGTAGGAAAAGTACCATATCTCTGTAAAGCTATTAAAGACTAACCTTTACTCTCTTCTGTGCCTTACCACTTGGCATAATCATTGACAGATGGAAATTGGTTTGCTCAGTTTTGCCTCTAAGTTGCTTCTTTAGTCCCTGTGCGGAAACTCCAGTATCAAACTTGGCATTCTCAATATAAAATCCATTTTATAGCCACTTGCTGATGCCTCTGCTCTTACAAATCTCCTTCCAGTTTCATTGGCTTTCTGTGAATGAACATTCAAAATGCAGTTTTGGTGTTGTGGAGTTTGTAGATCTGTAATTTCCCATCTTCATTTTTGACCCTCAAGACTTACTTTAAAATTATAGTAAGTATATTATAGTAAGTTGCAGTGGAATATTCTGCTGTCTCTTCTCCAACTGCTGAGAAGAAAGTGGGTGGAGGGGAAGATACTGCCTCTGTTTGACTAGACAAGTGCAAAGTAAATTCAGATGGAATATTTAGGTGTTACTTGTAAATCTGTACTGAATTGACTTAAGTGTTGGCTCAGAAAAATTCCAGGTAATTGAATCATAATTTTGGGGGGTGGGGGGCAGGGGAGGTGTTTGGTTTGTGGGTTTGTGTTGGTTATTGTCTGTCCCATCCCCCTGCCCCTTATTGGGATGATGAGAACATTTCCCTCTTCTGAGGTATAAAGACATTAGCTGAAATGCCTCTCTTACCTGAAAGGTCTGAATCCATGTCTGTCTTCTGACTTCTGCTACTGCAAGGATGGGAAATCTGAGCTGGGGGTATCTTTCCTGCTTTGCAGCTCTGTTATGCTGAAAACTGAGATATTTATCAGGCAAGACAGCAAGTGTTTATGCTGTCTGAGAGAATGAAGATTTTGATTCACACATCTGCTCCAGTGCATGTATAATGGCAAAATTAGGAACTCCATCTTAAGTTTTATGTCATCCTAGAAAAGCTGATATGCCAGCAGTGAGCCATTCTCCTGGGAAGTAATGGGTTTGCCTTACTTTGGACTAAGGAAATGCTCTGTGCAGTAGGATATTGGGTAAAAGGGAATGACTGCTGCTTTCTACTTTTGTATTTATGTGCATGCTTCATTTCTAAGTGCTCAAACCTGTATATTTAATTTTGGATTTGGTAGAACCTTTCACTTGATCTGAATACAAACAAAAGTGTTGTGTAGTTTTGTGCATTCGTGTTTGCTTTTGTTCAATGGCCAAGCCAAGAAATACGTTATCTATGCTGCCTTACGTTTGACTTTCTTTGCAGCAGCAATGGTGGAAAACTATGTGGGAAATACAAGAACTCTCTCACTGCTGTCTTTCGCAGCCAGTCAGTGGTACAGGAGATCTTAAGCTGCTATAATGTGTCTGTTGTTGGTTTTTTTGCCAGAGTGGATCCAGCTGGGGCAAAAGGTGGTGAGATCCATGTTATATTAAGCACAAGGGCATGAACTTTAGGGTAACAATGATTTCATTACATCTTAAAAGAGACCTCATTGGACAGCTTGTCTAAGATATACTTTACTTACAAGGACATGAAAATTATTGCATGATAAACTGAAGATGAATATTAGAGGTTTACATTTTGAAATATACTGTTGTAGGGAAAATGCTTGGAGTAACTATTTGTGAATGAAAACTTGCATTAGCCCTCAATTCTAAAGTGTAATCGTCAAATTGCTAGTGAAATGTTTTGCTGTCAAGGCTGCTTGCATAGAATCTGTCAATTTGCCAAAGAGCCTTTAATAACTCTCTTGCTTTTAGAACTCTTTGCTTCCAAACTGTGCATGCTCAGAGAGAATGTGAAATAGGGACTTGTAAAGCAAAGTCATTTCTCAGTCAGAGGCACCCAGAACAAAAGGACTCTTGTTTTATTTTTCTGGCAAGATGCTGAATGGTAACTCTGAAGCAGCTTGGGCTACTCTTTGGAAGCCTGAAGTATCTTTTGAACTGGCTTCTGTGCATTGGGAATATGAGAACAGACTTACAAAAGAGAATACAGCAATGCTGACGTGAATATCAGAGCAAAGAACTACTTGAAGTTCACATTATGCTCACTGAATGGTTCTCAACTTCAATGAAGTATTTTTGTTTCATGGAGATGTTAGAGCTTTCTTCAACCCCACCCCCACCACTTTGCAGATGTCACTTCATTTATGCAAGGGACTCCTGGTTATTTGTGGTGGCAGGAGACAGAGCAGAGACGCTGGATGGCTGTGAAAAACAAATGCAGATGATACAAAAACATATGCAAATCAGATTATAAAAATGCACAGTAAAAGTGTAATGGAGATGAGATGTCGGTGAGCTAATACTCACCTGAGCCAGTTGGACACTTGCCATGTGAGCTTGGTTATTGGGGTGCGGAGTCCAAGCTGGCTCTGCCTGGAGCCAGCACAGATGCCTCTGTGCCTGTAGCCTGCGGAGTCCGGCGCCTGGGTACTCTGCCCATGGGTGGTGGTAAGTTGGCTGGGTTTGATGTGAATTTATTTTCCAAATCTTTACTGGGTCTTTCAACACTATACTTTGTCTAGCTGAGTGTGTTTAACCCACTCTTAAGGCTATACAACCCTTTCTCTTCGGTAGAGGATTCCCCGTCTTTGGGATGAAATTTACGGCTTTTTTAGAAATGTCATGACACTGCTTTCTACAGGATGGGCGATATCCTAAGATTTCAGTTTTGAATAGACATGATTGTATATAAGTACCATTTGGAGGAAACTGAGAAAACGAACCCCTAAACAATGTTTTCAGGGTAAGTAGGAAAGCTAGCAAGATGGGATAAATTGGAGAGGTGCCAGGAGATTAAATGACAAGTAAGAAGTGGTTGCTTTCTCTTAAATGTCTGAATTTCCCATTTTAGTTGCACGTGAACATGCTTGTTCATCAAATTTTCGTTAATAATATGTAGATCCTCATAGTAGGTTTTTGTAGAATAGGACAGGTCTTACAAATTCAGAAAATAAAAGCAAGTCTTTTAACGATAAACTAAGGCCAAGCAAGAACTTGCTGTGAGCATGCGCACATCTTCTTGTAGCGTGGGTGAAATGCTGAGTGTAAGTTCGTGACCAGAGTGAACTGAAACATTGGATGGAGGGATGTATCCCTGCTCCCCAGCATCTGCTGTGGACAGCCGGATTGCTGCTGGGTGTAGGCATCCTCTGACCACATATGGTTGCCTTTCACTGTGTTTCTTCATCCTAGTAAGGTGACTTTCAATGCAGTTTCAGAGCAGATGGATGGTGGCTTGCACAAGGCGCTCTCGGTAGCCTGTCCTCCGCTTCTAGAAGTAGTGGTCTTTCCATAATTATATAAGCTGGGATAAGATTTTAACATAAAGCACAAGCTATGTCTCGTGCCTTTGAACTGCAGCGAACATCCATCTGTTGTTTGAATGCCACTTGCAACGCTTAACCCCTGCCAAATCCTCCTCCCTTTGAAGTCCATGGGAGTCCTGCCACCGACTCCAGTTGGGACAGGATTTAGCTGACAAAATTTTTGTTTGCCTTTGTTTCACATAATTTGTATGTGGGCTCTAACAGACAACAACATCTACTTACGATTAGGGCTGAGTGAGGGAAGAGGGGATTTATAAGCACTATGTATGTCTGGCCTCGTGATGGAGAATTTTATAGTTCACTGTGGTTTTTTAAGTCTATAATGCCAGTTAAGTTTTGATGTTAATATCTGTCTTTTCTCATTCCCTTTTAGGAATCACTTACAGGCGGTATGTCTTGACAAAGGGAAATCTAATTACATGAACTTGGACATCATACCAATTGTTTAAACAAAATCAATTATTCATACAGTTCTGCTTTTCCTGAACAGTGAGGAAATATTTACCCTTGTTAGGAAAGACAGAAGAATGACTCCAGACACTCCTTGTAGTGGGTGATTGTATGAAATATTTAATCGATCCTTCAGTAACATACAGTTCTACACTTGTGGAATGTATAGTCTTTTATTTTTGGATCACTTGCATGCTTGTTATGCATAGTACACCTTTAAAGCATCTGCTTAGGTATTGCCTGCACTTATTACTTTCAGGATCTGTGATTACACCATATGCTGCCATGGAGAGGCTTATGCTGTCAATGTTGTGTCAGAGTAGCATGGAATTGCAGTCTGGTGCATAATTAGGAGGATATATTCAGGAACATTTCTTAGGTGACTGAATTTATATTGATTATTCAGAATAAGTGCACATCAAATTACAGACTTTGCACATATGTAAGAAGCATACATACACTTAAAATGTCATAGGCTGATAGGGTACTGAAAAAAATACGGAAGGATGAGCAGAAATAGTCTGTGGACCAGATCAAGCGCTCAGAACAGATTAGGGAGAGGTGTTTTGTGGAAAGTGATTTTTGTGCTTAGTGGCTCCTCATCTTTCTTAGTGCCAGGCTGTTCCTGTCACACAGATTAGAGATGGCTGGAGGGTGGATTCGGAGAGCTCTGAAGGGCCTTTGTGGCAGCCGGCACCTGTGAGACACAGCAGCGTGTCTCTTTGGTGCTGGATTAGCAAGGAGAGGCTGGTTTCATGTAGAGTATTTTGTAGATGGGAAGAGACTATGCTTTTCTGGTACGTGCTAGATTTATCCGTGGCTGGATAAATCAAAGCTGCCCTAGAGCTTCCAGAAGGTGGGCCCTATCAGCTGCTGCAGCTCGGGCGCTGGACAAAGAAGAAGAAAGGGTCTAAATCACCCAAGATAAAGGCTATTCTGCTTTCTGCTGGCAGATAAAAATAATGGTTGAAGAAATTCTCCTTTTAGCCTTTGCTTGTTCTCAATCCAGAAATGCAAATCATAATAAACGATGTGGTTTTGATCCAGAATTTCCATCTGTTGTTTTAAGGACACCTTGCATATATGGGCTCATATTGACTACAACAAAGACATTGAAGTGCTGCAGCGTGTCCAAAGAAGGGTGACAAAGCTGGTTAGGGGTCTAGAGCACAAGGAGCGGCTGAGGGAACTGGGGATGTTTAGTCTGGAGAAAAGGAGGCTGAGGGGAGAGACCTTATTGCTCTCTACAACTACCTGAAAGGAGGTTGTAGGGAGGTGGGTGTTGGTCTCTTCTCCCTAGTAACAAACAATAGGACAAGAGGGAAATGGCCTCAAGTTGTGCCAGGGGAGGTTCGACTGGATAGTAGGAAAAACTTCTTCACCGAAAGGGTTGTCAGGCACTGGAACAGGCTGCCCAGGGAAGTGGTTGAGTCACCATCCCTGGAGGTATTCAAAAGATGTAGGTGTGGTGCTTAGGGATACGATTTAGTGGTGGACTTGGTAGTGATAGGTTAATGGTTGGACTCGATCTTGCAGGTCTCTTCCAACCTAAATGATTCTATGATTCTGTGATAATATAAAATAGGTTGTTCCAGATTGTTGTTTAGGGTGCTGCAGAACTTAACATGAGGCTTCAGTGTGCTTCCAAATGCCTTGGTGGCTGTCCCTCACTGATGAGATGCAAAGCCATATAACTGAAAAGCTTGTTCTTGTATTTCTTCTCCTACCAGATGCTAGATGGGAGTTTCAGGTACTTATCAATGTACAACTTGACCTAAAAGGAAACACATGTTTTGAGGAGGAATCATTGTAAATGTAGGAAGAATAATTATTCCTAATTCACATGGGATTGGTTATACCAGATGCGTTGTCTGAATCTCACCTGATTTTTGTATCGCTATGAAGCTGTTGAACTCACTGGAGTTTCTGACTTACAAACCTGAAAATAAGAGGAGAATCATGTCTTCTGTTTGTAGAGTCATATGTAAGACTGAACACAGCACTTGTCGTGGCTGCCCTGTGCAACTACTAAATATTTCATATGAAGTGCTATTTTGAGTATCTGATTAATTATTTAAAGCTAAACATGGTTTCTCTTTATGACATATGAGAGGTTTGTGAGTGGCAAAGGCTAAATTGTATAGAGTATTGTTGCCAAAAACACTTCTTGTTTGCAGTAATTTGCTAAAGCCAGATGTATGTGAGCAGAGATGAAGGTAAAATTAATCTCTTAGATAAAACTCGTCACTGTAACAGGGATTTATGAATGACCATTTAGACCAGCTTTGTGGTCTGTTAGGTTCAGTGTCCTGTCTGCTGCTAGCCACTCCCAGTTGTTTCTGAGAAAAGTGAAGGAAATCATCTATAGAACTGATGAGATTTTTTTTTTTAGGTTGTAGTTAAAATTAATTCATCAGAAAAATCTCATTGGTTCTCCTTTATCTCCAAACGTACCTTGCTGATTTATTTTCAGCTGTGTTATATGTTGCTGAAGTCATAAATAAATAACACTATTTATTGAAAATGTAGCCTTGATAAGCTAGAACACAAACTATTACTAAACATATAAACTATCGAAGTACCAAGTATGAGACATCTATGTGAAAGAAACCCTGGTATTTTATGTTTCAATCCTAGTAGTGCAGCCTTACAGGCTTTTTTTTAGTTGTCTTTTACTGACAGCCTCATTTATTGACAAAATCACACCACAGGATATGTTATATTGCTGCTTTTTAAGGT
Organism: Phoenicopterus ruber ruber; assembly: GCA_009819775.1. NCBI lineage: Eukaryota > Metazoa > Chordata > Aves > Phoenicopteriformes > Phoenicopteridae > Phoenicopterus > Phoenicopterus ruber. The sequence goes on from CM020216.1 coordinate 98,700,991, forward strand.
TTCTGGTAGCAAACTTTTCAGATGGGTACCCCACCTAATTTTTTGTGTGATGGAAAATATCAAGATTTTTCATTCAATTGATCATTACACTTTGTAGTACATACTTTTCCTGTTCTAAGAGATGTGGGGATTTTCTTGACCAAAAAAAAGTGGCAGTGTAGAAGTATACCTAATGATGCTTAGGATTCTGTTCAATTCAAGGAATTAGACATTCATAATCTGATCTAGGGTTCACGTAAACAAATCAGATTTGGGATGCTGCGGTTAAATGCATGCTTAAGACTTATGGGAGAGCGTGGCTCTGGTTTTAATATGTTATACTAAAGCTTCTAAAACTCATTCCTTACTGCCATAGTCAATGATACTTGGACGTAAATTTAAACTGAGAGGCATTGTTGTATTCATGCATTTGTATCCCGTTAGTGGGGTCTTACATTTATCTCCCTGCCGTATCGCGTGATTATGGGTAGGTCTAGTCCCACAGTGCTGTGTATCAGTTTCTCATTAGATCTGTAACCTTGCCATGACGTATTGCAAGACTGCACAGGGATGCAGTGCTGAATGAAGGACCTTCTGTGGGTCTGTCACCCCGGTTCTGAGCGGTGCTTAACAGCTTGTGGCAGTGGGTGACTAGCCTCCTGGGTTCTCGTCTTGTCCTGCCCACCTTCGTGGCAGGTGCTTTCCATCCTTCAGCTCCGGGAGGCAGGCAGATGTGCCGGCGGGGAGCAGCACTGGTCCCTTTCTTCCCCCATAAAACCAGCACCCTATATTTCTTTTTGAGTTAGCCCACATCGTCTTTGATTTACTTTTCCAAGCAATTGTATATATGCGTTTGTATCCTTAAAATTAATCTCGTACCTTTTACATTTTTTGAGTTGTAACGCAGGTTTTGCAGCTAAGCAGCAGTAGCTGAAAGACTATGCAGAGTTTAACTGAAGCATAAAGTGGTTTTGACCGCTTCATGAATGTTTCCTAAGCTTGAAAGTGAGCATATGTGGACCACACAAGATTCTCTTATACGTAATTTGTGCCATTACAGAAAAATAACTGGTAATATATATTTGTTCATTAGTGTAAAAATATATTACTTTGGTTGTCTGTGGATGTCCTTTTTCTCTGAAAATATTTGGAGACAGTTGAGGTTTAATGGTTGTGTTTGATATAATATGCTTAAGAGGGACTTAGAAGAAAAATGCTGACTTGGATTATAAATTGATTTTTCTTTTTTCTTTTTTTCTTATGGCTAGAGGAGCATGTGATTTTTCTTTCTAAGTAGCAGTGGTGCATGCTGCTCTCAGGGCTGCTGCTGCTGGATGATGGGGAGTTTCCTCTCTAACAGTTTGAGTGGGGTTATTAATAATATTTTGTAGAGAAGCTGTTGAAATCTGCGAATAAGCGCTATTTAAAGTCTCAACAGCTTCTCTCCTGTGCCGCTTTTGAAGAGTGTGACAATCAAAGTCATGCTTGCGTACTGTTCTTGAAATTGAATGGTACCGTCTTTCACTTGGCTTGTTTCTTCTGGAGGGTGGAAGTCTTTCTGTGAGCAAGGAATTCTTCGCTGAGCTATGCTTCATCAGTGTCATTGAACACATTTGGAAGTGGTTTTAATTGTAGGCTGCTGGGGGCGGCGGGGGGAAGGGTGTGTTTGAAAACACAGGTTGCTGCCAGATCTGTCGGTGTTTTATCTGAAGGCTTTCTATGAGAGGAGGGTGCAAGTCTTCTGAAGCTTTCATATGCTGTAGTAACAACCATTGGTTGGCAGTATCAAAGGAAAGTGAGCTTTTTGCAAAAGTTTGGTTTCATATGTCAAAGTGAACGTATCTGAGGGCCTTTAAACCCTTATTTCATGTAGAAACTATCCATGTGGTGCTTGCAGCACTTGCACAGACTGATTAAAAAAAGGATGTTTTCCACATCTTTATGCTCTCTGCCTGTTCTACTTTTTTTTTCTTTTTTGCTTTCCCTTCTAGTCTTTTTCTGCCTTTGCCTGTGATATTTTTTTTTTCCCTTTCATTTAAGCTGCATCACTTCTCCCACTGGTTGCCTGCCAGCTGGCTATCTGCTTTTGAGGATGGGGCATCTGTAGGTGAGACAGGTCAAGCTGGCAGGTGTTCCCACATTAAATTGAATGTCATGGAAGCAAACAAGCAAGGCTTTTCTTATTTGTCTTGGCCTCATAAGTGGCTCTTTCAGGATCAGGGACACGAAAAGTTTTGGTTTCTTCTGGTTTAGGCTATAGGACAGGGCACACTGTAAAAGCAGATTTAGACTTGGGTTGGGTACAACTTCCTGCCCACACAACTCCTTGCAGTAATCCCTGTCCCCAGGACCTGCAGTTATTCTCACCTTGCCACCTTCTCTTCCCTGCTCCTGCTCTGGAAGGACTTGGGTACAGCAGCAGCTACCCGCATGGGAAGCGATGCTGGCAGAAACCCAACAGGTGCTTCCTTCATAGGAAGCAGGCAACTCGTGGAAAAAGAGGGGTCGTGCAGTGGGGATGGGGTCTAACACAACTAGCCAGCTTTCTGTTACCTCCGATGTTCTGAATTCATGAAGCCTTTCCCCAGCAGCACCAGCTGCAGCGGGTGTTGCTAGCTGTGGAACGCAGCATGCGTCGAGTCTGCTTCGCCTGGTTGCACTTAAGGCTTCCTCTGCTCTTTACAGATAGCTGCAAATGGATACTTTCAAAGGTGAATGTAGTAAATATGTCTTACACCTAATGTTGTCTGTGCTTTGTGCTGTCAGTGTGGGTGGATTTGGGGGGGGTAGGTATTGGTTGTTTTGGGTTTTTTTTCGTAATCTGAGTTATCCTGTTCTATTACCCCAGATAATTGAGTTGGCTGAGTGCTGCCTTTTGTGGAGAATTGTGCTAGGATTTACTAATAGCAGTAGGGCGTTCCCCGTTGGGTGCTAGGCCTTGCACAAACACATCTAAAGCATCAGCGACGCTAATAGGAGTTTTGTCGCTGACTTCTGCCAAGTTCAGGATTTTCCATGTGGCTCTAAAGAGAGATCTGGCTTTGCAGTTGTTGTTCTTTGTCTTTGTACTTAGCTTGTACACGACCCGTGTTTAACCTGAGCGCTCTTGATGTAAAGTTTTCTATATAAGCCCTCTGGTTTCCTATGTTTCAGCTTGGCTGCCTAATCAGGAAGAGGATTTTGAAACAATTCTTTAGTAGGCGTAAGAAACAAGTGTGCTTAACATAACTGCAAGTGTGAAATAAGCAACCTTCTGCTGAAAGTTCATGTGCCAAACACCGCTAATCCACCATATGTGTGACCTAAAAAGTACAGGCACGTGGATATTCTTCCCTCCCCCAGTTTCTTAGCCTTTTTGTGGCTGCTGCAATTGTAAGTAGCCCAGTAACACTATATCCTTGATCAATGTATGGGATCTGTGATGGTATTTAGCAGTTAGGGTTGCTGCATTGCATAGCATGCCTCTAAGTGAAATGAAAGGAATACCATAAGCTTTTCAGCTGTGACATGCCACCTCAGCAGCGGTATGCCTTCTGGAGAAACAGAGGAGTGTGACGGCCTTTCAGTAGCCCAGGAAGCATGTTGCATACCAGCAAATAGTCTGATCCTGACTCTTATTTAAGCGTTTTGTACGTTCCTGATGAGTTTTCCATACGAAGGAGATGCAATTGGAGAACAAGGACAGATTCATCTCCTGCGGCCCCTGGAGGTACCCTGGTTCCAGCGTGAACAAGAGAATAAGACTCATGGTGTCCTGGACTATAGGAAAAATAAGAATACATATTTTTAGAAAAGGATGCATTTCTTGGGCAAAGCCTAGAGGATATATGGCTGTCATACTCTTGGGATTTGTTTCCTTGCCTCCACAGACCAGTTACAGAAGATTAAGCAGTGGCCAGCCCTGCAGCCCTTGAAATCATTTGAGGTCTGATCCTGCACAGATGATGTTACAAAAATGACAGAACTTTTACTCATTTGCAAGTAGGTTGGTGCCCATCATGGGTCCAGTTTTGTGATACACAATTTGTCACTTATTACGTTGCTGCAGGATGTAATATATTACCCACTTATGTCAAGATTGGAAAAAAACAAGCACGGTATGTACTGTGTCATAGCCAAAGTGTAAGCATGTGCTCCACGACTCTGTTGTAGACCAAATAGAGTTTGGCCAAAGTGAGTATAATCTGCTCATTTGTATGCACAGCTAAAATTACTGAAGAGTAGCTTCCAGATAAGGATTCATTTAGGAAACTGTGGCAACTGCCTAATTAGCTATAGGTATGGTTTTAATTGCAGTCTGTAGCCAATAAAGAATGTTTGGTCTATAGGAAGAGGCAAAGGAATAGAAATACGTACATGAGGCAGTTTAAACTTTAAAGTACTGTTTGCAAATAAAGCTATTAAAAAAAGCGAATCATGCTGGAAAATGGTCCCAAGTCATTGAATATTAATTGATCATTAAGTCGTTGTAAGAGGCACTAATATATACTCTGTATTTAAATGTGTCCCCTTTAACTTCCATCTGCTGTTTGTGTACACCAGTGATGAAATTTTTATTTTTTTCTTAAGAAGCAGAATGTAACAAAATGCTTACACTTTATGGAGGGTGTGATGCACAAAGGCTGACCAATATTTTGCCAATAAGAAAGTTTGTATTAATGAAATGATTGCATTAATGTTTAAGGTTTTTTAAAGCTACTTAGAGAACTTCCATCACCTGTAAGACAAGACAGGCAACCACGTCTCTTAGGGTGCTTTAACAGTCTCCATTCAAAGTCATAATGTCTGGGGATATGGCGGGTGTGGAACATGGTATTACTAATTTTATATCAAAGGTCTAACTACGCTTGTAGTATAAAAGAATATACATACCACATGGATATGGAAGTTGGGAGATGACTTGAATCTTTAGCCCAAAGGTGGACAAGCTGGCGAAACTTTTTAGCTTGCAGGCAGAGCTGGAGTAATGATCGCTGCAAGGTCTGGGTTGAGGAGAGCTCTTCAAGAGACAGCACAATCTGGGGTGCTTTTTGTGCCTGTACAGGGGAAGAGCCCCAACTGATGGAGTGTATCTGACGGACGTAGCAGCAGACAGAAGACCTGAGAATTATTTAGCAATGCAGTGATGATTCTTCACATGAAAATCGGATCTCCCAATTGAAAATGGCATGATGTCCTGTTGTTCAAGCCCCCCAGGGGACAAGTTAAGTAGGAGACAAGGGAAGGAGTGGTCCTGAGCTGATGCACATAGCTGTGCGTCTGTAATATGCATTGATAGTATCAGCTTCATAGCAGGTAAATGGCTGTATTGATCTGCAATATGTACGTAAGTCAAGAGAAACAGCAGAGCACATGCTGAAGTCTGCTGGACTCTTTCTTGTGCTGCTTATTGTTGTTTTCTGTGTGTGTACTTGACAACTGTCTTTTTCTGCGAAAATCTGAGTTTGATAACAAACAATCTGCTGTGAAAGCATACACAAAACAGAATGATGCCTATGTTACTTAAATATTTAACATGCTAGAGTGGCACTAAAATACTACCCGCCTGTACTATATGTACTGTATTACTGCTTATTTTCCAAAACTGAAGTCTGATGGCCATGTGTTAAAATAAAGGAACGTGGTTTTCCCCAGAAGGTAACAAATTTTCTCCTCTTACCACAGGTGCATTTAGTGCTGCTCTGCCAGTGAGAGGAAATGTCACAGTTGGGAGACGGATTGGAGCTAGGACATATTTGCCCACTCAGAGGACTAGACTTCTCTCTAATTTTTTTTTTCATTTGTGGTTTCTAGCCTTTCTGAATACAGACTAATAATTTCTGATGCATTCTAGCTCTAGTGGGACTTTTTGGTAGTGTTGATCCTCCCATTAAGGAGGGAAACTGGACAAGCTATTCTAACGTAAGCAACTGACCCAAGGAATATGAAAGTGTGTAATCCAAAATTAATACCTTAATTTTTTGAAATGCAGGAATGTGTACCCACTGTTTCAAAATATTCTGTCAGGGGAAAAAACAAAAACCATTTTTTCCTTCCTAACTTTTTTTTTAAAAAAGCTAGTCCACAAATTAAGGATTGGATGAAAATTAAGGAGGAAATGTCTGCTTGACCTACAAGTGCTAGATGCTGCTTCTTTGAATTTACATTTGTATGTGCTCTGACCTGGTGACTACCAGATATTTATATTTATGTTCTTCTCATGGATATTTTGGGTTCTTTCAAACTATTCCCCCTTAGAAGGTGAATTTATAGCAAGTAAAAAGCATGGCCAAACAACAGTATTATAAAAGATGATGTCTGCCTTTAAATGGTGCACTACGGGTACCAGTTTCATTGTGTATTTGGAATTTTTGTAAGATGTTCTGTAGAACTACTAACAGAAGTTTTGTACTTACCAAAGTAGTCATATTTTATTCGCTGTGGATTGTTACTGGGTAGTAGTCATGGAAGTGCATCCCTCAGTTTCCAATGTTTTAAATGTTTCATTTTGAAAACTTCGGCTTTGTTCCATTTCCCTCTACCAGAATGTCTTGGTCTCTGCTTGTACCTTGCTGGAAAAGGGAATGCCTGGAAGGAAGCTTTTACCCTTGCCCTTTTAGCAGGGCAAGCTGATGTATCATACCTACCTTGGAGAGACCAGTACTTTTCCTTCTCGATCTTGGACCTGAGGAGCGCAGCAAAGCAGGTACAAGTGCGCCCATGGTACTCCTGTGTAGGTCTCGCTTGCCTTTCATAGATACATCAGCTACTGTCCATGCTCTCAGCTGCTCTAGTTCTTCACTATCAAACTCGGCCAAGTCCTAACTAATCCTAACCACATATGGATTACAAACTAAAATGAATCCACGTGTTTTACAAGTTTTTCTTTTGCTTGTTTACACCAATAGTCATATGAATGTAGTGATGAAAGGGACTGCTTATCAGTCCCCATCCGGTCCTCTGCAATCACAGGAACTGTGCAACTGCTGTTGCATGTGGGCAATGTGCAAGGAGCCATAAAGTGTTTCTTTTGTGACAAATTTATCTTTACTGTAGATTGAAAAACCCCCAAGTGTTACTGTTTCCCTCCCCACAACCTGCTTGTTGCCCAGAGAAGCTGGGAGGAATCGCGTGCATGATCCACACTCAAAGTCCTGCTACAGCACAAGACTTGGTTGTAGCAAAACTCGTTGTTTTGGACCATATTTGAACTTTGTGTTCATATGCTGCGTTATGTGGAGCACATTTAGAGCTCCTATCGAGTCCTAAAAGAAACATGGAAGGGTCCTGAGGAAGTTTACAGGATGCTAAAATTAAGGGTTAGATGTCTGAGGACTTTATGTTGTTGTTTAGTACCCTGTGTTGGAAGGGGAGAGTAGGACTTTGTTTCTCTGGAAGCTGGAAATAGCCTGTAATTGTCTTCCAAGCTCAAGTAGGGATGGTTGTTAAATGTCTTGGACTGGCCAAGTAGCTGGAAGGATCTGATGCAGTGGGGGCTGGAAGTCAGCTGGATGTTGGAAGGCTGGCAGTAGAGGATTAGCTCCTTTCTCCACGGACTCTCTCCTGTGTGAGAATTACTGGTGTTTTGGTATTCTTACTGAGAGCAGAGTTTTAGAACTGCAAAATGCATAACAGTGACTGAGACTGTCATCAGTTTAGTGACATACAGAGAAAGAAGGATGATTTATGCCATGAAGCATTGACAATTACAGGCAGAAAAGATTGACAGAGGTCAGCTTTGTAAATTTTTATGCATCTCCCCATCACTTAACTAAATTACTCACCTGAAGCAGGGATAAAAAGTTGAAACAACATTTTGAAATGAAGATTTTTCTCCCAGATTGGTCCCAGTTAAATAAAGCACGTTGTCTTGATTTTTTTTTTTACACTGTATTTCTTTTTTGAGCCAAATGCTTACTTGCCCTTCAAAAGGTTTAGTATTTTTTTGATTGGAGGCAGCCACCTTAAACTTTTTAAAATATTCATAATTTATTTTTACTAAAAAAACCCAACACAAAACCCCCAAACCCCTAAAAAACTCTTATGAGAAGAAATAAACTATAAAAAGTCAGTGATAGTTTCCAAGCTGATCAATTGTATTCTAGCTCTGTAACTTTACTTCTGAGACTCTAGCAGGACCCATTACGCTCTTCTCTCTAATCAGAGAGAGATGTCATAACGAAAGACTATGGAAATTACCAAGGTAGTTTGGGTACTGGCATCACTGTTGCCATATTAAAATGGTGCTGCAACATGTTTAATTTACGCACTTGTAACCTCTTGGCCAAGTAGCATTAGCTGTAGGTCAAATAAGTTTCTCTAACTTGACAGAATTCCTATTCTCTGTTGAAGGAGAGTGCTTTTCTGCTCTCTATTCTATGTTCAGGCTCTTGTTCTGAAACGTGAAGGTGCACAGGAGTCCCTGGTGCAAATTAATCTTCTGTGGTCATCTTTCAAGTGAAACTAACTTCCATGCTAATCTGTTCTGTGTGGCTGTCAAGCCGTTTGGAAGACTTATTGATCCTCACCACAATAGAAAAGTGACACTTGAGCAACAGCAAACCGCTTTTGAATGTTTTCTGATGTATTGCTGGCACTAATGCTATTCAGCTTAGCACTTGGGCAGATGTGGTGTTTTGTTTCACCTGTTGTTGCTCTGTTCTTTGTATATTGTCTTCAAATATGGAGGTGCTTACAATCTAATTTACAGCACCTTGGAAATAGACCTCCATTTCTTTAAAGTAGATTGCTGTGTACTACCGTGTTTTTTACAAACAGAGAAGCAAATAAACCCTAGCATTGCAGTTTGTTCCAGTGCTGAAAAAGGAGACAAAGAATTACTGGAATCTCTGTTATACATGATGCCAAGACTGGGAAAGTTCATGGGTCGCTGAGGTGCTCTAGCATGACTGGGCATATGGGAGTGGGGCAGGTACGTGTGTATATACACACCTTTTTGAGTGTATAGGTAATGAAAACCATATGGCTGCACTAGTCTCTGGCCTTAAATTAGTTGAAAGGAAGATTTTGTAATGACTAAGACCTTGGAGCATCTTACGGCAATTTAGAGAAGCAGAAACTGGCAGAGTCTGTTTCACACTGTCTGGGCAGGGATGACACCTATTCAGAGATGTTTTTATTGAGCTGCACCGAAAGATGCATGAGAGGCTTAGGAAGGCCTGATGGTAAAGGGGGAGGTACGTATGGCAGCGACAGCAAGAATGCATATGACAGAGGAAACAATGGGACAGTTGTCATACTTCTTTGTTGGTGTCAATCCTTTTCAGAAAAACGTCAACTTTTTTGGAAGCTGAATTATGATTTAATTGTCAAACTACAGAAAGAAATGAATAAAAATGCAATGTGTAAAAATAGGATGCACCTTGAAAACACTCCAGTTGAAGACAGTCTAAACTTCAGTATATTAGACACTATAATAAAGTTTTTATGGACAGCCCTGCAACTTCTCTGGCATTTCAAGACAAAATGTCGTGCTTTTGGGTGAGATTGTTTGTTTGCTCGAGGGCATTCGGGTGGATCTTCAGGTCACAAACAAATAGCTAGGTGTAGATTGTGCCTACTCTCAGGAACTTATTATATGAGAGACCTAAAACTGGGGGTTTATTTTCTAAAAGAAAGCATTGATAAAATACTATTTGAGAAGCCATTTGCAAGAAGCAGATCTCAAGATAGCATTCACACAAGTCAAGTGTTTGATGCAGCTATCTTTATACAGCGTGTGGTAAAGGTACTGAGTACATAAATGTGCTCTTGTTAACCGGTCTACTGTCCCTCCAGACCTACAAGAAATATGTCTCTTGTTTTATGTCTGGGGCTGGGAACAGTCTCGCAGATGCAATTTGGCAGACAGGAGGAGAGGAATGAGACTCTCGGCACCTTCTCCAGTGACCACTCAGAAATGCTGTCTGCTGTCTCCTCTGGCCACAAAGCAAGGAGGAAGGACTGGAAGCCCCTGTGAATAGCAGCAGTTTAATAACAGCTTTTTTCTCGAGAAATGGTTGTGGGGGGAAGAGGTAAGGAAGGGAAAAGGTACAAGCTCTGCTGCATGACAGGGGAGCACAGGTTAGAGGATAAATTAAAGATTTTTCTTGAGGCCAAGGCGAGGCACCTGTATGTAAAGGGAGGAGGGAAGAGGATGAGGCGTTGTCAAGGGGAGCAGAAGCAGGTGGAGACAAAGAAATGAAGGGACCTGAAGATGGGTGCTCTGGAAAAATAAAATTATGGAGGAAAAAGAGATGGCCTATTCCCTCCTGTATTTTTGTGTGTGTGTCTTTGTCAATACATGACCAAAAAGAGGAAGAGCATGGGTATATTGTACCTGGGCTGTGACAAAGCAGATTACTTAGTTTTCTGATGAAGATGTAATACAGGGTTGTTATTTCCCTTTCTATTGTGCTGAGAAACTCTTCAGAGTGAAAATCCTAGGGAATTGCTTGTGTCAAAGGAAAATTTCAGGCTTGCATTTTTCAGCCTACCGCAGCCAGGTGTGTATTCTGTACTGGTGTGTGATAGACTGCCAGAGAATGAGTACTTTGTTAAGTACTAGTTAATTTGTTGTGACGTTCATCTGTTTGGAGTGATTAGCTTTTTGACAGATTTTTTTTTTTTTCTTCCTTTTCATTTAGTGCCTCAAGAATTAAGGGCTTCATGTGGAACAATGAGCAAAAGCAGCAGCTGCAGGAATGCAGGAAAAAAACCCTAATCTTGGCAGGTTATTTGAACTATCCTAGGTTTGGTCTCAACCGTAGGTGCAAGAATACCTACGGTTCATCTGCTAAGTGAGCTTCACCCCTGAGTCGAGGAAGTGAATGTCCTTCTTTCTAAAGCTAAAGCAATCTTCCTCTGTTGCCTGCTTGAATCTTTACTTCTGGCTGCTTTATCGATAGCTCTGCCACTGGCTTCCCTCTCCTGAGCGGCGCTGCCCACAAAGTAGTGCCGTGCTCCCTGTCCCTGCAGCATTGGCTGACCGAGTCTCCTGCTGCAGGAACTAAAGCTTGTTTGGTATTGCTCTAAGTAGCTTTAAAAATAAAAGATTATAATGGGTTCAAAAGTGTTTTCTGCAAATATATTTAAAGATAAAAATCAAAATTTTTTCAACGGTTCTAATAGCTGTTTTATGGGATACTCAAATCTAAAAGCTCTGTTGGTGCCTGATCATTTATTTGTTTGATTACTTATTTAAGGAAATTAAGTCTTTGGTTCTTCAGTCTTAGACTGAGCACCTGGGTTTATGGAAGCCCATTAACCTCTCTTCTCTTCGAAACTAAAGTTCGACAAGATGACTAAATGTTGGGTTGAAAATGATTTCTTATGTCCAGCAAAATGGCCAAGTGATCAGAAAGCTTTGAGTATCTTATACAGATTTATTATCTTTATACAGGTTTATGAATTGAGTTCACTAGTTAAGTCTTGAGTCACCCATGTCATAGTAATAAAGTGGTGAAAAAAAGAAAACCTGAATATGTAGGACTGTAATGCATGAGAGGTGACAATCATTTATAGGGTTGGGGTAGCTGTCTACCAAACGCTGTGTTCAGCTGTCCTGGTAAGGCTGCACCCGCCAGGACGTACTTGCAAGGAAAGGGCAGCACAGCTGTCCCCTGCCAGGGCCAGAGGGGAGCTACATCTGTCCCGTGTCCTGTTGCCGATGGGGAGCCGGCGCAGTGTGGTCCTCGGTCCCTTCCAGGAGCGTGGGGGTCAGACCATGCTTGGGGCAGGCCTCCCTGGTGACATGAAGCAGCAAGAGCTGTGCTGAAGGGGCGAGGAGGTTGAGAGGTGCTCTGTCTCCCATAGCCTGAATAAAGAATCCCCTTTACGCTCCTTGTGACTCTAATACTGTTTTCACTCTGCTAGGAAGGATCCTGCAGGCACCAAGCACAGGAAAGGTGCTTAACAAGTAATAAAGAATAGCAATAACAACTGATTAGGTCTGGGCAGGTAAGAAGAGGGGGAATACTTTGCAAATATTTAAAATATTAAATGTATTGCAAGCAAGTCCCTCTGTGCAATATTGTTAATTACCTAGACAACAGAAGCTATGCAATAGCCTTCAATCACAGGCTTCTATTTAATAAGCTTATTGTAATGTATTGCTATTAAAGCTCTTCTAACGTTTGTGCAAATTTCTAGCTCTTTCTCCCAGGGCAGCGTTGCAAATCAAGCTATAAAATTCCCTGGTAAAGCTACTTTCCCCCTATTAAAGTAAGCGGATGAAAATACCTAGTGGCAGAGCTGAGAGTGGCATCCTCTTGGCAGAGCGAAGGGCAGCACGGGACAGCCGCAGCTGTGCTGCCCAGCGTGGTGCGGCTTAGCCAACTAATTGCTAAAACTCTTGGGGAGATCTCGCAAATCCAGCAGAAACACTTGCACATTCACAGTATTAAAAATGCTTTCAGTGGCAGGAACTGAATCTTATTTGTTGCTCATCCATAGTTAAGTCAACCAAATTCCTGCTCTGTTGTTCCAGCCCTGCTCAGAGCACCCCCTGTTATGGGAAGGAAGTTGCTCCAGTTGACACCAAAAAACTGAGAGCGAAGTTTATCCTAATGAAGTTCCTTCTGAGATTAATTTGCCTGTTTCTACTGATTTGGCTGAACTTGTTTCTTAGATGTATCTGCAATACAACATCCACTTATGAGATTCTGCTTGCAGACAGCTTTTGTGTGTGTGGTGTTAGTAGTCACAAAAAATAAGTAATGAGAGGGAACACTTGAGAGTGACTCTGTGAGGATGATACTGCCCAGGAAGCAATTCTTTATAGACACGGTAGTGCTGTTTAGGATATTATTCCTCGGCTATTTATGATCATAAATTTCCTATCTGACATTGTTTTGTTCCAGGTTAGATTTAGACAGTGCACTAGAGTGCTGAAATAAAAGCAGCAGTGTAGTGTTTTTTGACCCCCAGCGATAAGCAATAAATTCTGTGAGACGTTCCTTCTGTCCTACTAGTTTGGTCAGACTATTTACAGGTTTTGCAAAATATTTATGGAGGTGAAATATCTGCAACAGGTGAGACACTTTACCATTTTAAAAAAGTGTATGTTTGGGACCTGAAGATACCACCCTATGTAGAATCAGACAACATAAATACCATATGCAGTGTTTGTACGTGTTTGTGTCTGACTCTTCAAGCTGGAGGTTGGGTAGAGGAAGAGAGGAAATTCTTGAAAGAAAACAAAAGCAATCAGAGGCAATTATCACTGTTGCCTCTTCTTTCTTTTCTTGGCATTCTCTAAGCACAGAGCTATTCATTTTGGGGAAGACTGGACCTTTATGAAGACCTTATACAAGGGATGGTGCGGAAGCTGCCATCACTGGCTCTTGCAACAGGTCCTGGTGCCACAGAATAAGGGCTGACGCTTGGGATGCCTCTCTGTCCTGCTTGCCTGGCCACATCGGGGATCCCACAGGGGTGGGGAGTGCTGCAGCTCCTTCTGGGGCCTCTGCCCAGGTCGTCCTCCTGGGGGTGCGGGGGTCAAGGAGGCTGGGGCGTGCGTAGGGGGGAGGGAGGGAGGGAGGGAGGGAGGGAGCAGGACCAGAGCTCAGGCCTGAGCTGGAGGGAGGGTGGTAAGAGGAGCACAGCCAGCTCCTGCAACAGGTGCGAGTGCCCATCCCTTCTGGACACATGGCCAGAACACAGCTGCTGGGGAAAAAATTGCCTCTTCCAGGAGAAATTGGAAAGCTTCCAAATTAAAACATTTTTATTTGGTTTTAATAGCTTTCTTCATCTCCAGGTAACCATGCTTTCAAATGCACTTATTTGGTGGGGAGTTTTTTGTTTGTAAGTTATTAGCCTCTCACCTGTGAAAGTCCTGAGTCAGTTCTGTTTAAACAGTTTCTTTTCCGCTCTGGATATGGATGGGAGGTAGAAGCTTAAAGTTTTTAGAGTGACCAGCTTCCTCTCCATTGAGTTTAGCTGTAGCTTTAATCTCATTCCTGTTCCTTTTTTTTTTTTTTTGGCTCGTTTGTTTTTATATTCTTTCCTTCTGCACTTGTGCATTGGTGAGAAACAGGCAGAGAATAGCTTCTGTTCTCTAGGGAGTGCTTGTATCTACAGTCTGAATGTGGGATGCTCAGAGGGAGATACTCGGAGTCGGATCCTGATCCCCTCTCGGTGACATTAGAGCAGCAATGTTTTGATGCAAGCAGTCGTGGCATCTGAAAGACCTGTTGTTTGACCTGACCTACAAGAGCTGCTCTCTGTAAAGTTGAGTTGTTACACATCTACAGAATATTTTAGTTAGTTATAGGACATCTAATGCATGCTTACCGCGTTCTCAGCTAGCACTAGTGATGCTGTGTTGGTGTTACAGATGTGTTGTCACCTTGATTAGAGGACTTAAGGGGCTCAGCTACATTCTACTTCCTCTAATGTATACTCCTGTAACAAATGTTATCTCAGGTTTCCAGCAGAAGCCAGGAAAGTTTTTAAATGCACAGCCCCCAAGGGATGTGAGAACATGGCAAGGTGTGGGTAGTTTTGCAGGACTTACTGGACAATCATCTTAGAGTTCAGAAACCACTACAAGCTGTCTATTGAAGCCAATTCCCCAAGTTAGAGAGAAAAATAAATACTGTACAGATTAATTTTCAGTCTTCATCCAAGATAGATCTGATTTGCCTTAATGCCATCTATTTGTGGAATTTAAAGGCAGAAAATAAACTAATTGACATAACTACTACAAGTGTCCACTAAATGCAGCCACGAATAAACTCTGTATTTGGCTTTCCTTGAGGCAAGGAAAAATGTTTCAAAACATTAGGGTGTATGGGTTTTTTTAATTAAACTTCTGGGAGAGAACAAAAATCTAAGGGAAGAAATAACATCTGGGGGAAAAAAAGTCAGTGAAAAGACTGTTAGAAATAGTAACATTAAAAAAAAAACAGACTCAAACCAGAGAAATGTCTCCTGTAAATCACAATTCTGTGGCTCATTTTTTTTCATCATTTTTTTCTATGCTCATATCATGTTGTTTGATCATGGAGCTCTTTTAGCATGCCCTTCATAATGCACGTAGTTTGAAGAATAGCTGAATAATTATTCGCTTTTCTTGTTTTACTTAAGTTTTTTTTATTTTTTCCTACAAAAAAATGCCTTAGTGCAAACAGCAACAGTGATGGAAGCTAAACCATTTCATCGTAATATAAAAAGGAAATAGGATAGGATACACATAAATTAGGAAGTCTTATTTCTGCTTCGTGGTAAGTTTTGTTTAGCGTTTTGATTGCAATGTGCCTGTTCCCCAACACAACCCCTGAGATAGTTTAACACAACTTCATTCAGCAATATTTGTTTAGAGGCTTGAAGGAAAACTAATTAAAGGAGGTTATCAAAGCTTAGAAGGTATCACTTCCAAGGCATCCGATTAATTCTCTAAGGATTTTTGTTGGTGACCTCTGCATTGAGTTTCATCTCAATGTCAGCAGTTCTTAATCATGACCTTCTTTATGTTATACATAACAGTCTGAGTCTCTAATATCCATTCTGTCAGAAGTGTGGGAGGTTTTGGGGGGGTTTTGTTGTTGTTTGGGTTTTTTCTGAGTCGGAAGGTGCTTTCAGCTATATTCCAAAGGGTGCTGAGCTGTCGCAGGTGGCTGCCAGACTGTCACAGGGGAATCCGCAACCCGGTGCCGGTCGCCCGGCTTCTCCGGCTGAGCTGTTGGGGCACTGCGCCGCCCCTTGCCAAGGCACAGCTTCGCAGCACAGCATGATGCCCCTGCCCAACGCCAACCGCACAAGGCTGCGGAGGGTCTGTCCAGAGAGCGTGCACATCTGTGCAGATGTGATGGCTAGAGTCAGCCTTCACCTCTGCAGAACAAAACTCTTCCTCAATCCCTTCTTTTTTTTTTCAGAGAGTAGCAAAGGCAAGAGACCTCTTATGTAGGTGTATGAAACTAGGCATGGTTCAAACGCCCTATAGATTTGGGAAGGGGAGGGATGACTAACACCTATTACTGCCCTGTCCTTGGTCGTTGATTAAGCTTGTTTCCGTTGCAAGCTTTGTTATTTTTGAAGTAGAGTTACAGTAAATATGCCTTTTCTCTTACATGTTTTTCCTCTAATTACTTATACAGAGAAGTCGTACATAAGGTGGTACGAGTTCTGTAAGAGACGAGAAAGATCTGGTAGAAAGAAAACATCTATGAGGGAGTCATGAGGATCCTGAGATTTCTATGCCAAATCTTTCAAGGAGTTCTTTCATCTTCCAGTTTCTGATTCAGTTGAGAAACGGTGGTCTTGAAGTACAGGTTCTGTGTCCGTAACCAAGAACGGTGACAATTGAATTGTACTAAAATTAGTGTCCTAAAATGGGGGAAAAAATGTTCATAAATCTTGTATGCCAGTAATCAACTCCTATACTTCCAACCCTGGCAATGTTTAACAGATGAATGTTCAGCTTATGTATATATGAAGTCCTTGGCATCCTGATGCACATAAATATAGAATGCTTTGCTGCTTAATAGAAAAATAAAATTTAGCATTATGTAGGTTTTTAGGACATCTCTCTTGGTACATAACAGATGTTCTGATTTCAGAGAAATGCTGAAATAGTTTTCATTGTGCATCCTTGCTAAAACCAAATAAATACACAAAGATATCTTGCAGCTTCCTGGCTGGGAAGTGTATGGAAATGTGTGTATTGCTACCGTGTTTCTTTTTACTGGTGCAGAACTGTCCTTGAAGTCAAGCCGTTCAGTGAAGGTATGATGCCCACATTGACTCCTTGGATATTGTTCCTCATAAGCTTATTTGCAGCTGGAAAGAGAGAAGGATATTGAGATACACATGGAACAGTGATGCTTGTGTGGCCTGTGGGATGTCATGATTCTTTATACGCAATACTGATTAAAGGATCTTGCACAAGCAACTCCATGTGAAACAGTGCTTTGATATCGGAATCATTTTTGAAACTATCTTTTAGATTAAGCCTCCGAGTACCAACACAAAGAGGTTGTACTTGAAAAAAGCTTTCTATCATCAGGAAAAAGCAAGATCCAGTGTCTGGGAATCGAGGAAAGTTCA
Organism: Phoenicopterus ruber ruber; assembly: GCA_009819775.1. Lineage (NCBI taxonomy): Eukaryota > Metazoa > Chordata > Aves > Phoenicopteriformes > Phoenicopteridae > Phoenicopterus > Phoenicopterus ruber. Next base: position 98,717,995 of record CM020216.1, read on the forward strand.
GACTGGGAAGGCAGCGCAGTTTAACATCAGTGAGGGTAGGCAACAATTAGAACAGTGAAGTATGTCGGTAATCTTCGGCATTTCGAGGCCTTTGGTCAATATCAGATGTCTTTGGGAAAGATACTTTTTGTTCAAGCGCACCCTTTTATGAGGAAGACACTCTTGTAAGCGTATTAAGACTGAACACAAGAATTAGGAAATGAAATTCTCTGAAGTGATATAAAGAAAGGCTGACTAATAATTTCAGCGATACAAAAACTTCTTATTCCATAGAAAGGTATTGGTAAGGGTGGGGGGTTTTGTTGTTTTACAGTTCTGTGGTAGTTTTCCATAATATATGGTTGTGCCTACTTTAAATTATGTACTTTATTTCATAATTGTACATGTATGAGTTATATATATGAGTTGGAGGCATGGCTTTTTCACACAAAGCCAGCTGTCCTGATAACATCTTCACCTTTTGGATGCTAGCTACTGTTTTATGAAGGCTTTGACAGAGATTCTAGGTTTTCCTTCAGCCCTTAAGATGCCTGTTTCCTGCCAAGGTTAACACCAACACCAGAATCCAAGTGTCCTCGCTACAGAACAGAGGAACATGTTGATGAGTGAGTTTCTGTACTTTTGCTATTGCTCAAAGTAGAACAGCATTCACGAGAAAAGCTTTTTTGTATTGTTCTTTCTAAGGCAAAGGTATCCACTCCACATGCTGAAACCTCTTATACTTCTTGAATATGATTGGAGATAGTTGATGTTTTAATTTCAAGAAGTCCATGCAAGATCCAGCTCTTGAGGAAAGAGCCCAAATTATAGGTAGTTTGGTACAGAGAAAGGCTAGAAGTCCTTGTTGTTTCTTGCTTCTAACAAATATCCTCTTACTTTGCTGTCCTTTTGAGAAAGGAGAGGGGCTAAATCTGCTCTCCTGGGTAAAAGCAGGGTCTTTTGTTTTTGAGGATGGTTGGTTCCCCGCCCCCCCATTCAATTCCCACTGACTCCCCACTTTGGAACTCAGGTGATAAGAACTGGATCAGGGTAAGACAACTTCTGTAAACATAATTACTCCTCCTCAAGTCTTGTATGTGTTTTTGAAGTATCTGTTTGACTACAGAAATCTGAAAGAGACAAAAATGATTGTGATGCTGTGCGGACAGTCATGCAGTCTAACAGGCTATTTGTGTGTATTCCCACCTACTGGAGTGTATTTAAAAACAAAACAAAACACCAATGCAAGCTTTCATATGCATAAGATAATACTATAGTTTATGTCAACACTTCTACTATAATGCATAGTTCCAGTATGAAGTAAACCTCATTTCAGATTTACTATTGCCTGAAATTTGGTCTAGAATGTATGTTTTCAGTCAAACTTGACTAAGCAGCACAGGAAATACAGGACAAAAGCTTAATTTCTGTTGCCAGGAATTAGCTGAATATGCTGGGACACCTTGGAAAAAATAAGTGGAAGAGAAATAGAAATTTCATATGTAAACCAAGCATTAAGTCTGTATTTCCCTAAGGTATGTATCTTGAATGCTACTGAAAATGCTTGCTATCATTATATAATGAGGTTTCAACAGGTTTGGGGGTTTTATTACACTTGAGAAACTATGCTGTATGGAATGAATTGTTGGTAACGTTGAAACACTATGGTTTGAGTTTCTAGGCGCTCCTGAACAGACTGGCTCATCTCTGGGCTTGCTGAGATAAGTCCAGCTTAAATTTTGTGGAAGGAAGATGCAGATGCTCATAGGGAAGCTGAGAGATGCAGTTACAGATCTCATCAGAAATCAGTTTGTAGCAATATCAGAGCGCCCAATAACTGAAGAGTCCTCGCTGTGGTGACAAGAGTGGGAGTGCAGAGATTCATATTAGAGCTTTTACTGAACATTCATGCTGACTTGATTGAATACATGCGCTTGCACCAGATCATTTAGCTGAAAGGAGATTTTTCCCTGACTCCGGACTGGGAGCAGGGGAAGGTTCAAATGCTGAAGTTGTAGAAAAGCGAGAAGGAAATGTAAAATAGCTGTGTGTTTTTGTTATTGATCTCGGGTATTTCAGTTAACCCAAAATAACCCCTATCCTTATTTTAATATCTATTAAAAGAAAATGGGAGGTTTTTTTGTTCTTATTGCCTGAGAATTGGGTCATGTTTTATGAAATAGTGCAGAACTGCTTAAAAATTGCATTTTCATTTAAACTAGTGGATTGGGGGGGGGAAGTAATCTTTGGAGTAGAAGGCTTTATAGACCTACTTGTCTTCATGGGGGCTTTTGGGGGAGGTTTGGGGTTTTTTTAAGCTCTTCAAAATAACATGTATCTGATATTGTACAACTTTATGCCCTAGGGCCAATTTCAGGATGTTGTTTAGTTTTGTATCTAGCAGGCTACACATAGGCATCACAGAGGCAACAAAGTTCTTGTAAAAAACTGAAAATGAAGATCCATCTTCATCTGTCATGTTTGCTTCTGTTTCGAAAGGGAAGTGCTCTTTAAAAATTGAATATGTATCTAGAAAACAGCCTAAAGCTCACTTAAATAGCGTGGAATTAATCTAGATACCTTTATGAAAAGAAAGGTATTTATTGCTGTACACTGAACACAGCTATACATATCATACAACGTGAATAAAATATGATTGCATTGGAAAACTCATTTGCATTTTTTGTAATGATTTACTTCAGATATTAGTTAATCTACTTTAAGTGCAAGGATGTATTTACACAATCCATATACTAATGAATTATTCATTAATCCCTTTGTTTTAAATGTATCATAGTAATTTCATTTTTTAAATTACCATATTTTAAAAAAAGATGTAACTGCAGTAATTAACAGGAGGAACAATGGCTATGGTATCTCAAATTCCTCTCCCAATCCCACAGCATCCTTGGCCTTGGACTACAAAATGTTTTCCTAGAGAACAGGCAGGTTGCAACCAAGATGTGCTCACTGGCCTCACAGTTCTGGAACGGGTCAGTGACTCCCGGCTGTCACGGCTTCTTCAGGTAGTGACTCCTCACGTGGGGCTGGGGCCAGGAGACATCCTGGAGCTCCAGTGGTGGTAAAATAAATAAAAGAATACTTGGCAGAAGTTCCATTAAGGATTTTTGCTTTCCTAAGGATGTTGAATCTCACCTTTTGCTTGCTACAGTCAATTTTAAGTATTTTAGAACCTTGATCTCTTAAGCTCTTGTGCAACTTAGGTAAGTACTGGCTTACAGTAGTGAGAAGATCAGACTTAGCCTCTTCAGGGTGGTATTGCAAGACATTTGGGTAGCGAAGCTCTACAGAGCCAGCCAAATTAAAAGCTTAGCCTTCCCAGAATGGGACTCCTACACTTCTTACTGCCTTTGGATGTGACAGAGAAAAACAGAGTTTTGCTTGTGTCTGGTCAGTTCTAAGTTCAAGCTAGAATGAGCATGACTGAAAAGTGGGACAATGGACTTTTTTTAAGGAAAAAACCAAACAAACCAACCCCTGCAGACTGTGATGCCCTCAATTTTAGCAGGAAGCTTACAAAAGGAATCTTACCTTAGCTTGTTTATTCATCAAATCCATTCAAATTTATTTTCGCCTTCCTGCCCAGCCCTGCCCCCCCCCCCTCCCCCCCCCCATACAATTGTCATGGAAGCATGATTGATGAGATCCTTGACCTTAAAAAATACTCACAAGCTATTTCGGTTAAAATTAGCTATTCTGCATTCTGGGACAGAGCACAGCAGCTTGGATGCTTGACTGGGGAGGGGAGGAAATACCAGTATTCTGACTTTATGGGTTGTTGGGCTTGTGTAGTGGATTGTTTGGGGGGGTGGGGAGAGATGGGGGCTTTTTTTTTAATTTAAGGTCAATGAAAACACAAAAAAAGTTTGAGATGCTTGTCTTTTTAAAACAATAGTTTCTGATGTCTCTGATAGGGTCAATTGGAAATATATAAATATGAGGAGGCAACTCTACTGGAATGAATGGACAGCTTGTTCCAGCTCAAAATTCACTCTAGTATTTTGTTTTTAAAATTCTGTAAGCCTGCATGAAAATATGCTTATTTTTACACCCCAAAATAAACCTTTTTGCAGATGCCCTGCAGGCTCATAAACAGCTTAAAAGCAATTCTGAGAGCTGATGTTATTAACAGCTGGAACTGTTTTGATTGATTGGTAGTGTGAAATCAAGAGCCCTCCACTGAACCTCATAGAGTTACATCAGTAACTCCAAGTAAAAATGAGATCATGCCATCGTCCTTCTGCAGTCTTAGCTTTGCATGTACCTACTGCACACGCACAGACATTTTCTGGGCTGGCCAGTACTGCCATCCCTTTAGTTTCATGGGAACTGATTTCATTAACAAGCTTAAAATACAGTAACGCTGCAGGCTTTGTTTTCCATTGCCTTGTGGTTTTTATTTGCCACCTACGCTATGCAACATGAAGGTAAGACTCTCATATAGTGAAGAGTGAACAGGGAGCGAAGAATGAACATGCTTCTGATTTTATTTTATTTTAAAAAAATCCAACTCTCCTTTGATCCTCTCAGCATTCAGGCTTGTTAAGGAGAGAGTGGGATGATTCAGTAATCATGACACAACAGGCTGACTTAAAATCAGGGTTCGTTTCCTACTTCTGCCATCAGTGTTATTTTGAGACTCCTAATCCTTATGCTCTCAGTTTCCTTATGTGTAAAATGTGAATAACAAGAGTTTCTTGTCTGGGGTGATTTTAGGATAAGTTGATTTGTTTCCGTAATGTTTTGTTTGCGGCATTGAGCTTCACAGTTGAAACTGTAATAGGAACTTAAAGGAAAGAAGTATGTAACAGGCTATGAAGGGTAAAAGGTGACAAACAATCATGTAGTTGTCACCTGTAAAAAATAATACCTTTTTTTTCTCTTTTACATATTCTCAACATCTCCCTTTCCCATGCACAGTCCCCTTCACTCCCTGGAGTTGTTCTATTGTAATGCCTGTCCACAAAAAGAGTAGAGTATTTGCCATGACACATTTAGCTGAGACCATGCTCTTACACCTTTGGCTTGGTGATGTGCCTAAGTCTCCCACGGATGCAGCTACTTTCATATTTAGAGTATTTCACACTGTAGCAGCTCTGAGCAGTCAGTAAAGAAGTGAAAATAGAGGGCAAAAATTCTGGCATAATTATTTTTGCCTTTATTTCTACCTGTTGAGAGGAGGGGGAGTCATGACTAGAGTATCATGTATTCAATGGTAGTGTCTTCGGTTGGAAGTAGTTGAGATTTATATTGAGAAGACTTGTAGTAGAGGAGAGACGGAGCTAAGCTGCAGAGATTTTATCTGGGGTTGGTTTTTACTTTCCTAGTAATTAGGAGTGTTTGTGATCCTCTAAAGAATGCAGTTTTAGCATAAGTAGCAAACTTGATGGGTGATTATAATGTTGAAAAGGCATTTACTTTTGCTCACAGATGAGCAAGGATCAGTGAAAACAGAGTTTGCAATTCATACAAAGCTTGACAAACAGACCTCCTATCTTTAAAATTATTTGTAGCCTGTGGTAATTTTTCCTGTGGCTTTCAAACAGGCTTTGGATCTTGAAGCTTTACACTGTGGCTTTTGGATAATTTTGAGACAATGTATACTTTTTGATTTGTGAAAGGAAGCATTGTTTTTCCAACTCCTTGCAGTTTTGAAGCTGAAATCTTTCTGAGTGTAAGACATGTGTTTGGCCCTGAGAGACCTTAGGGAGGATTAGGTAAAGCTCAAAGGCTCTGCGTGAGCCAAAGAACGTGCCTAGAAAAAGCTGGTTTGGGAGGTAGCCTTCTCTAGCAGCTCAGGAATGGTGCAAGCAGAGGAACCTGAGATCCAACAGATGGTTACGTGTCTGTGATTCACTGTCACAGCTCAGCTTGGAGCCGCCTGAGGGCTGGCTTAATTTTTGTTCGCTGGGTATGATGACTAAGGGATCATAAGCAGTGGGAAAGACAGCAGGAAAACGGCGCGTTTGAATCGGCTCCTGTTTTCACTTTCAATGGGACTTCAGAGGCAACATCTAAGACCTGTAGGAACGTACGTGTGTGTTCGTGGCGTGACTTCCATTGCTGCTTTCTTTTTAAGCTACAAAGCATTATAAAAGACTTTTACCTCAAAGTATCCATTTTTTTCAATGGTTTTCCGTGTGTTCAGCCCTCAGGTAAATACATGAGACACCACACTTTCAGCTTACCAAAAGGAGCGGGGGGGGGGGGGGGGGGGGCGGAAATCTTGTTTGGTGCTGAAAAAATACCTAAGGCTTCTAACTGTCCTAGTAGTTCATTTTCATTCCAAGTATATACTTTGGAATTTTGGCAAATGTAAGTTTGTCATTGAGTTTGGCAGTGAACTGAAATTCATGCATAAGGCTAGAGAGCAGATAGTTGTCTTTAACACTAAGGAGTATTCATTAACATTATGTATTTGGTGGCCCTCCCTGGTACAATTGGAGAAAACTGACGACGGGGACATGCAAGGAGGGGTAAAGTTTTCCCACGGAAGTGGCAGTATTAGGGTAAAGCGCTTTTGCCTTTTTTTTTTTTTAAAAACCACTTCCAAAATGTTCCCTATTCAAACTTTTGTCTTTTTGTTCCCTGTTTGGACAAAGAAGAAATCATTCCTATAACACTGCCTTTTTTATTCTCAGGAGCTCCGATTAATTTGTTTTCTTCTTTCAGAGAGTAACATAAAGGTCTTTGGCCAAGATTCTTACATGCATGCAGTGCAGCACCATGCTCAGTAAAGCAGAGACTCCCAACTGGTGCCTGTAGCTGCTGTCCTAACAGAAATATGAATATTGTCTAAAGCTTTCATTCTGAGGTTTCAAACAGTGCTCTTACTCAAGAGTTGGTTTCTCCTAATGATGAGTCTCTAATTAATGGTCAGTCTCTCACTGAGAGGCTGGTTTTGATTAGCATATTGCAGGGGTTCTGGCAAATGCCTGTGATCTTCCCCTGCAAAACAACATATCACTTCCATAAACACGCTAGGTATGCAGCTTCTGCTCTGTTGGAAACGCGTGGCATTTTTATATGGAGAGAAGAGCCATAAATCAACGTTCACTTTTAGGAGTATGGCTCTCTTCCAGATAGATACTTTTTGTGTGTGCCTAGTTTGACATGTAACAGGTTATACTCCACACTCCACATATGAAAAGTTTCTTACCAGAACGTGGCATTAGACCAAAACTGCTATCTTTTGAATGCCAGCAGGAGACCCATTAGACTGCGTGGATGGTCTGCTCTAAGAGGAAAGGAAGGATGCCTGGATTGCATTTCTGAACAAACAGAAGTTAACCCTTTGTGTCAATGACTCGAGCCTTATTCTTTTTTTTAACCTGACTCTTCTTTTTTTTTTAACCTGACTTTTTTTTTTTTAATCAGAGCAAACTAGAGAAGAATAATGGCTCTCGGAAATGGATATAAGAATCAGCAGCAGAACAGTAGCTATTGTAATGTGCGCAACTATAATTAACTTCAAAGGGAACAAAGTCTATGCATCAGTTGGCAGCAGGACAGGGACTTTACCTCTTAGAATAAAATAACACTGAAGGTGGCCTTTCTAGTCACATTTCTAACATGGCTAGAGCCCCTTCCGTTCCTCTGTGTTCCGTAATCCTTGCTCATCTCCATATACTACTTCTTTTTAGTGCCATTAAGCACATCCTAGGAAGCTTTATTTTTCATGAAACTGCCACATATACTTTCTTTTCCTCTTGCCCTCTTTATTTTCTAGCCTCAGTGCTAGGAATTTTTGCCACTTGGCTTTTGTCAGTTGATTGCTGATTTATTGTGTACGTGTAATCAGGCACAATAAAACTGGTAATTTCATCACCAGTAACCCCTTTCTTCCATTCTGAGATGCTTCTATCATAAGTACTCAGACCTATTTACGCTAGTTCATCACACGCTAAAGTAACTACTGTGCCTTGTAGGTTTTCTAGAAGCGTGTGTGTATACATATGTACACATTTTGTTACAGTATTAAAATAAAAGATGGTCACCCATATGTGAAATTGATATATTGCAAGTTGTACTTGTAAAGAATCTAAGAAAAATAAAGTTGTTTTTCTAGTTGTTACTTTAGTGAGTCTGGCTATTTTTGTCTAGTGAGATCTATAGATAATTTTTTTTATATTTTTTCTTTACACTTGATTCAAAACTTCGGGTTAGTTGAAGGTTGCAGTTAAAGCTTCTGAATTGCTCTCATACCTTTTCATGTGATACAAATCGACATTTCTTGAATGTCTCTCTTACATGAGAAGTACTATGTGTGTTTTCTTCTTTATTCTGAGTTTAATCCCTTTGACTATATAGACAGTTTGTTGAATTTTAACTTATATCACTGTTCTATTCAACTTTCTGAATACCAAAATGACTTCTTCATTAACTTCGCTGTGTTTCCAACCTATCTGTATTAGAGGCCATAATGAAAATTCTGCATAAAAACTTCCACTGACTTCAGCAAGTGTAGAGTCATAGAATATCTCAAGTTGGAAGGGACCCATAAAGATCATCAAATCCAACTCCCTGCTCCTCACAGGACTACATAAAACTAAACTGTATGACTAAGAGCATTGTCCAGACGCTCCTTGAACTCTGCCAGGCTTGGTGGCATCACCACTTCCCTGGGGAGCCTCTTCCAGTGACTGACCACCCTCTCGGTGAAGAACCTTTTCCTAATGTCCCATATGAACTTCTGCTGATGCAACTTAATTCCATTAGGATGTACCTAGATATCTGAGGGACTATGCTGTTAACTCCAAACCTTCCCTCACTTTCCACTTGCCTTTTTCCATTTTCCTTATGCATGGCTAAACTTTGCAGGTCTTTTTCCTGTAAAAAAAAATCTCCATTTTAAAATTACTGTTTAAATACAGTTTTTGGACTGTTTCAATCAGTCCAAATTCTTAAAGATCTAAAATTACTTATGTGCCTCATCCCTGTGAAAATTAATTACATAGAAAAGCTCTCAGCTTGAGGGACGTGGCTTTTGATGTATTTAGATGTCTTGTGAGACTGTATGGGCAGGCTTGACATCTCTCTTCCATTTATGTACAGGTGTATTCCATATGGATATGAGAATAAGTCTGTCTTTTACAGACTAGTAAGAAGGTATCCTTTATTTTTTTCCCATTTTGGTCTGTGTTGTATTGAAGTGTGCTTAATCTGAAATTAATTTTATGCCTTAAACTTATTCTATGTCTATCTTTAAAGAGAAGGAAATTATTTAAATTAAGGACATTATTTAAAAGGATATTATTTTTTTTTCCTACACCTTTATCAAGGGAAAGACAAATCAGCAGAAAACATGCTCTGTAAAAGTGCACTGAGGGGACAAGAGATCATCATGTCTTTGCTTGTCCTGCAGAGGATAAACCAGCTTCCTAACCTTTTTTGGGTGACTTTTCAACAGTGTCACTCAGAAGCAGACCCCACTGTTTGAAGTAACTTCTCGGGTTGCAAAACCTTACTGACCTAATCCAACAGCTGGCTGTCGCCTAAGATGGCAATCCTGTTCCCTCTTCCAGCCAAAACTGTGGCTATGTGGTCTTGCCTTCCCCCTTGCTTTGACCCTGCTGCTTACTGGTCAGCCAGCGCACGTTGCCAACAAAATAGACAATGATGGGTTCCCCCTCCCACATTGGTTTAATTTTGTGTCATAGCAGATGGAGGTGGTTTATTCTGTTGTCAGTCAAGCACTTGGAGCCAATTCAAGGTGGAGAGGAGGGATGCTTGTGAAGAGGTGAGCTGAGGAAAGGGAGCAGCAATGCCTCCTCTGTCTGCATCGGGGTCTGTCTTGTGCCACCCAGCCCTTGTGCTGCAAACCCACGGTTGCCTGTGGGATCTATCCGCTAGGTGCTGTGGTACCATCCTTTCACAGGTATTGTAGACCTCTAAGGCAGCATAAATCCACAGTAACCAAAAATTGTTTCTTGCCAGCTTATTGAAGTAAAAAGGTCGGGCACTGGCTCAGACAAATGCCCGTGTCAGTGCTGGGGAGGCAGGGCAACAGCTGGCAGGTGGGTCGGTCCAGCGCCCTTAGGACTGCAGCTTCTCCTAGGACTTGAAGTCAGAAGATCCTGTCCTACTTGGAAAGGGCTGATCTTTCCCAAAAGAGAGCTTTAATGTTTGTGAAGTTCTCCTCTACCTACTATTTGTCCTCCTGTTAGCTTGATCTACCCAACCTTACATTCTGATTTGCAACATATCATTGAGATGGGTACTGGTAATACTTCTGAACAAGCTACCATAATCCAAAAGAGCCCATCTCTAGCCAGATTTCTTCAGATGCAATTCCAGAGCCCCTTTCTTTGTGCTTTAATTATGCAGAATTCCCTGGGGCTTTAGCAGGAGTTTTGAGTGTGCAAGTGATGCTGAATAAGGTCTCTAGTTTACAGGACTAATTACCCTGTACTTTGGTTTGGTTCAAATACTCAAGCAAAATTTTGCTGTTGAATACATATGTGTAATTACTGCTGGAGATGGTAGTACTAGAAGAAGCCATCTCAAGGCAAAATTGATTTTATTAATATCTTTATAAATTAAAGCTAGTGATTCTTTACTCTGTTTCTTACTATACTTTAACACTTTTTCCAAGACATAATTTGTATCCAAATTGGTGTGAAAAAGATAATAAATTAAGGAAAAGTCTGTACTTTATACTACTGCATTTGCATCTGTGCAGTTTTTGTTCCTGAATGCTATCTGTAGCTGCAAATGACTGTTGTCATGAGGTGCTCTTCTTTTTTTTTTCTTCCCCCTCCTCCCCTTCTGTTATGTGTTGGCTTTCCCAGTAGACTTTTACTCTTGGTTTTCCCAGAAGGTTTCAGTGTCTTTCCCAGCATCAGTAGCAATTAAAATATCGCCCAGAAGGAGATATTTTACTTCCAGCTGTGTTCTACAAGTGACTTGGAAAGACTTAACTCACGCAGAAAGTGGCTTATATTCCCATGGAATTACTTAAAATGACTTAATTTCTTACTTCAACTCTGAGTTCAAAGGGGATTCACGTGGCCCTCCAACCCCAAATTCTGTCTTTAATTCAGAGGTCAAAATGACATCAAACAGGAAGGAAAAGCCCCTCTGCTGTCCTCGCCAGCAGCACAAGGAGCTTTCAGCTCAGGGGAACTGTGATACCCCAAAAACTTCTTAGAGGCCACTTGTTCAGCAGCTCTTCCAGCTGCCTGCAAGAGCAGCCCACACAGCAGCGCTGCTGCACGCTGGAGAAGTCCCATTATGTTAAATTATATATGATAGCAGTACCTGCTGCTCCCCTATCTCACGCACTTTGAGTTTAGCTAGAGTGTATTTGAGGGACTCGGTCCCTCTTGCAAACTCCTCTTTCATAAATTATTACTAATTGGAAATAGCTTAATGTTCAGTGGTGCTTAGAGCCACAATTCCCCTTGAAGTCAGTGAGTGTATGTACAGCGTTAAGTAGGTCTCCCAGCAATGCTTGTGGATCAGGTACCCGGTTCTGGTTTAGTTCCTGTATTTTTTTTTTCCTTTGTGAGTAGGCACGTTATTGGAAAACAAAACATTTTTCTTACACTCTTTTGCAACTTTGCCTTTTAAAAAGTACTGCGTGTGCTATCTTTTCACATGGTTAGTGAATGTTCTTTTCCTCCTCATTTCAAGTGTAAATGAAAGATGATCCAAGTTAATCCTGTACAGGACTCATGTTGGAGTGAACGTTGGAAAAGTGTCCCTATCCCACTACTTCATCAGATAAATGTTGTAAACTGAAGATGCTAATAAAGCTAGTGATCTTTGTTTAACGTTTTCAAGAATGGGATCTTTTCCAAATGCTTATTTTGCTCTTTTTCCTTCTTAAAAACAAACAAACAAAAAAAAGGCAAGCTGTAAATTCCAATCCATTTCCTTACCCTTGTGTATTGCTCCTTCCAATCCTCCCTCTAGATATCAATGATAGATCTTAGTAGCTTTAAAAAATGCAAAACTGATTTTTGTCTTTGTTTTGTTTTTTTCCCCTCAAAACAGAGTGGGAGGAGATTCATTGTAGGTCATGATTTCCTTTTTTATCTTAGCCGACTGGCCTTTCATACCATGTTTGATACAGACCTCTTACAGCAGAAAAAATTATGATTTTGATACATAGAGTAGCCAGATACCTATTAAGTTATAATGATTTTGCTGGTTTGAATTAGTTTAGATAAAAAACTATGTTCCCTGAAGAAAATAAAATGTGACGTTGCCTAGTGCAACTGACTGCTGCAGAATTAGAGGGGGGGGAACCCACAATTTCAATTTTCTCTTGTGTGGGTTTTTTTTTTTTCCCCTCTTTCTCTCTGTCTAACCTGTTGCTGTTGGACAGTGGATGAAATAGAAGTGATGGCTGTGTTGTGTCAGTGGTTGATGAAGTGAAGTGCTATTTTGCTATTCAAGGGCCATTCAACTCCACATTGTTTTTCTGGTCAGTTGTTCCTGTCATTCAAATTATTATTACAGTAAATGTTAAAACAATGCCACCTGATACTGCAGCTCACTTGGTATATTTAACTTGATTTATTGTGGTTCATTGTCAGGATGCTTTGAGGGACAATTACAGCTACCCTTAGCAATTTAAACAATGTAAAAATGTATTAATTAGCATCAATGAATTTCTCCCTAACTCTAATTTACAGATCAACTACAGCTATTTCTTGAGGAATACCCTGGCAATTCGTTTTGAATGCTCTTTTCTCTTGAGCCCAATGAAAAGGTAGCGGAGCTTCACGGGCAGGACCAACCCAAGGATTTGGCTGCTCTTTGCCGCGCCCCCCCCCCCCGCCCCGTTTATGTGTTTTGGCATTCTGTGATTCTGTGATAACATGGGACAAGCAAAGCAGCAGGATGAAAGAGCATCTCTAAGCATCTGCCATTGCCTACAATGCAAGGGCAGGCTCTGGTCGGCTGGGGGATGCTGATGCCGTTTTACCTCATACCCTAAGGCAACTAAATGCTGTTTCTCTCATGTACCATAAGGAAAACTAAACACTTCTAAGGTTTTTGCATTGATCTGGTCTCTGAATGTCAATGCGTTTCCCTTTTCAAATAGAAAGCATGTGAGCCTCAGTTCAGGAAGAAGTAGCTTGGTCTGTGGCGAGGGGCTGCCTGGTAGGATATGGGGTACCCCACCTCAGGTTTTCTCTCTGCCCAGTTCAAAATAGTTTTACATCTTGTATCACTGAGGCAGAGCTCAAGCACTTGAACCTGGGCTTCTAGCATCCTAGCTTATGATATTCATCTTTGCTTGCTTTTCTTGCTCCTAAAAAATAATTTCACTGAAAGAGTTGTTGAAAGGGAAGTGTCTGCATGAAATATGTCGAGTTTGATGAGTTAGCGTATATTTAACAGACTGTACAGCTCAATCTTAGTGCATAAAGTTGGTCGGGGAGAGGAACTGCATAAACAAAGTGGCAAACAGACTGCAATGGAGTTAATGCTGAATAGGGATTTTTGCAGCCAGTGAGGGAGATGCTGTTTATTTTGAGCTAACTTATACTTTGTTAATTCGGTTACTGGTAACTGGTCTGGGATTTGAGTCTCTCCATTTTGACTCATGAAAACTTAATTTTGCATGACACAAATGCAGAGTGATGAGTATGTGTTTCAAATTTTGAGAAAGCTGCTAAGAAGGACCCCATCCTGTGCTAATGGAAGTCCTACTGCTACTCTTGTGTAGCGGGAAAAGCAAGGCTTGAGGAAGGGGTGCACAGGTAAGTGCTCCCATTAGCATGACGTAGGGGATAGCGTTTCAGCTAATGTGCCAGGCTCATTTCCTGACAATGCCCTCTTCTGCTCGTGGTTTGTTCTCCCCCTTCCCCTCGTGGTGTAAGAGGGAAGGCTGCAGAGACTTGTATTGCTCATTACTATGATCTACACCCACTCCTTGCCCTTTGTTGCACTTGTTGGTTATCTTGTGCTGGCATGCACAAACTAGAAAATAGGCTTATTCTATTAGCTTACAAAGATTACTCTGGAGTTCTTATGCCTTAAGTGACAGGGGACAACAGAGATATTGCAGCATTCTCATAATTCTAGTATTTTTAATGTAAGTCTTGCATCTGCTGCTGAAACAGTGTGGTTTATCTTCTTCTGTAATATACTCAAACCATATTATGGGGTGATGTACATTTGAGAACCTTTTCTAAGCTTAGTTTTGAATTTTTGGCTACTGTGCCAACTTTTACAAAATTGAGAGATTCAAAATCGGGTAATGAATTTAGAAGTTAAGGGCCCAAATAAACACATACAGTGCTTCTCTACAATGTGTAAAGAGCAGATTGCAAAAGGTTTCCCTTTCTTCTACATGTGTACCCTTTACAACAGAGACACATTTCATGGCATTTTCATATTAATTTGAACCGCGTGCAGAAAAATCTTGTAAAAATCCCAGCAATGGCAAGGTCGGATGCTAAATTGTGGGAGGACAGCTTGAGGGATGCCACTTTCCTGAGGGTCATTTTGCAATTTCAGTTTTGAATGTCACTGTTTTGTGTTTAATGTTGGGACTCTCTGTGGAACATCAGAGAACTTTGCCTTTTTCCTTTTCAGCTACCCTCATTGTTTTCCTGGGTTTGTTTATCTTTTTGGTGGCATTGGCTAGCCTGCTCACTGCTACAAAGCAAACCAAAATAGGGCAAACGCTCTGCTGAGCAAACTCTGCTGTGTTGGTTCCTTCAATGTGGATTTGCTCCTCTGAACTTGCCAGTGTGCTGTGGATGGCTACCAAGCCATTCCCTTCTGCGGCTGGTTCTGTGGTTATACCCACCTTGGGCTTCCTTCATTTTTTGCCACAAATGATGCTACAACTTCTGTGAAATGGTTAGAAACTTGTCATAAGAATGTAAGAAACAGAAAATCATCAATCTTGATACTGCTGTCTGCTGGCTTCTGTTGCGCTTGCTGTTCTGGTTTCCCTGGCCATTGTTGTTCCTATTTTACTTGCATAAGTTCCAAGGTTTTGGTTTTTGTCTAGTTCCCAATTTTCTCAAGTACTTCTTACAATAACAGCCCTAAACATATACACCACCCAAATGTGATCATGCATGTGCCCACTGGTCCCTAGTGGACACTAGCTTAGTGAATCGTTTCAGGCACTCTGTTATAATAAAAATATGTAATGCAACCTTCTGCCCTTCAAGATCCTTAACAAGAGTCATACCTTGGTCTTATTTGTGTTGGTGTAAATCCAGAATCCCTTTATGTCCATTAGTGGCTTTAACATAGATTAACTCTGTTTTTAAATGGAATCCGAATTGGGCCAGTTGAATATTGGCTTTGCATCTTAAATGGTGTTACTAGACTAATAGGGTTTTCACAAATGCTAAGTTTTCTCAGGTGGGAGCACTCTGGCCATATTTGCCTTTTGAAGTTCAAAACTGACAGTGTGCAGCATTCCTTTAGGTTACAGCTGGCTGATCCTGTCTTTGGAAACATGATCCTGGCTTTACATACCTTGTGAAGTTGTGTTTTTAGCACATTCATTAAATTTTGTTCCTAGTTACGTTCAGATAGCATTGCAGAGGAGTAACTTGAAGCAGTATTGGACTCTGTTCTTGAGAGATGACAGTGGGTATAATTCAGAGCAGAATTATAGATGTACTGTCCTATTACTAAGAGAAATTTGTCTTAATAATTGTCATTTGAAATATTTAACAGACTATCTGTGAACTCCTATAGGATGCCTCCTAACATCTCATGATTTTTATTTTGCATGTGTAAACGATAAAAGAACCACAACTGGAAAAGCTGTTCTATATCGGCAATTAACAACAGAGGGGATTATTAAAATCTCACCTCTTAATGAGAGACCGCGTGATATGAAGAAGCTAATGTTTCTAGTGCCTCTCCTCCTATTTGCTATCAGGGAACCAAACAAATACAAAAAAAAAAAAAAAGGATGCTTATCTGTTTCTGCTCATGGTATAAGGCCCTCTGAAGAGCACAGTTTTGCTGCTGTGAAATCAGGATAAACGAGAACGGAGACTTGGCTGGCAGTGCTTGGGGTGTCAGGTCTTCGGGAAGGCATGCTTGTGAGTTGTTTCCCTGTTGCTTACAGGAAAGGGCCTGAGTCTAGCTGGGGACAAGGGAAGAAAGGTCTTCCTGGGAGATACGGCTGCTTCTTTCTATGAGTAGATTAACAGGATAGGTAATTAAAATTACGGAGTATTGCTTAACTTAAAGTAAGAACAGTGCATCTTTTCAGTCAGGTATGCATGATTCTGAATATACGCTTATGTGGCTTTGACCCTGTATAGTCATTTCTATTAAAAACTTCTGTGTTAGCTTTTGATGTAAGGCTTGTGAAGCTTCTAGAGAGGGATGTGTGTGACAGACGGCATTCATCCAACATGCAAGAACTATATACGTATTCTTGAGCTCCACCTACAGGCAAATTAATGCTATGTCTAAGAACGGGTAGGTTTATGTGGGCACCATGCCCACGGCTAACGTTGCTTGCATATTTTCACAGCGTGGTTATGTTAGAGTGGTGCTCTGGGGGCTGCTATTCCCTGTTTCTCAGCATAGCCTTGAGCATTGTGCTGATAACTTTATACTGCTGGCAGTGTTGCTGCTAGCACGTCCAAGGCTAGCTTGGGTATCTGTGTCTGACTTTCTGTTGCACATAGATGTGCCCAGCCTTGACTGGTTTGCAGTGACAGCAGGTGCAGGTTGCGAAGCTGCCTTGGACAGATCACTTAATTTTTTTCCTGCCTTTCTTGCGCGTGAGTTGAAAATAATGCTTTTCAAATTGTTTTGAAAATGAAAGCCTCAACACGTTTAAATGAAATAACCTACCTGGTGATGGGGGTGGACATAGATGTCCAGCTGGACTGGGTCCACCTAGGATGATGAGCCCCTAAATTTAGAGGAACTGCCTTTTGGGAGGAGCACTGCTGCTCTTTCTAAATTGTATGGTGGTTCTTAGACGTAGTCTTAAAGGCTCAAAACGTGATCAGACTGTAACTGTCCAACTTTCTGTAAATTGTCTCCCCTCTACATCCTTTTGAACAAGTTCCCTTCCTCTTCCCCATTTCCAGCATGTACGTGTATACCTAGCAGTAGTCAGACAAGACAGGAAGGAAGGGAAAGTTCAAGCTTTTACCCCTGTTGTCTTCTCAGGCTGGTATAAACAACCCCCAGGACATATTTTATGTCTTCTGCTACTGAGTCCCCTACTGAGGAGGTTAGTAAGAGTGATTCCCCTGCCATGGGCACCCCCAGACTACTGGAGAAAGGATGGGTTAGTGATTCCTGCTTCTCAAAGTCACTAGAAGGTGTTGCTGCTCAAGGTGATGGAGGAAGGGTAAGAGAAAAGAGGGGTAATCCCTGGGGTTGTGTGCTCACTAACAGCATCAGCTGCTGTGCCATCATCTGCTTCATCTGAGCTGATGTTGAGTTACTATTCTAGGACTTCTGAAGATTATAATCTTTCTTTTTCCTCCTCTCCCCTCTTCTCCCTCTCCCCCTCCCCCCAGATGGTACTTTACACCTTGCCTTTGTCTTTTGCCCTGGTGCTTTAAGGATTAAGCTGAGTGACATGACTCCAGACCTGAGAATTTGAAGGAAGATTCAACTTGCATTGTTGGGATCTTCTGTTATAGATGCTGGAAATACCATAGTTTTGACTTTTTTTTTTTTTTAATTGCCTCAAATTTGTTTAGTTGCTCTAAAACATATGCTTAATATAGACTGCTATACCCAAAGCTTGTTCTCTGTTAATCAGCAGCAAACACAGTAAGCCAACGTGGACCATGTGTGTAGAGAAAAATCAAATAGATGAAGACATAATCAGAGCTATTCTTCTGCTCAGAGTGAATATTAACAACAGTGTTTTGTGATAAACTGTAATTGAGGACATTAACTTACTGGAGAAAATCATCTACCTTGACAAATAGGCGCATGTTGCTGTTGCATCAGGTGCTGAGAGAAGCAATATTAGCTAGTTTTCAGTAAGCCTGCCTGCTTGCATGTGTGTCTATAAAAGAGTGTCTTATGATCCAGAAGAATATTTTTATGAAAGTGTTCCAGATTCCAATTTGATTTCCCCACTTACTTTCTCTTCTTAGAGAGTTAAACAGGTTTCATCTCTTTCTCTGTTAGCATTTTTGCACCTACAAGTAAAGCCTATATACATATTTATCTGTATCCATACATATTAAGCTAAATGTGCTTTGCCAATTGCAATATTACCAGAAGCTTTTTTATGCAAAGGTAAGCCTGATTTTTGGTCCAGATTCATATTTAGATTATTCTTCTTTTTTTTGTTCTTGTATTTCTGAATCTGGGTAATACTGCTGACATCAGTGGCAATGCATCTCAGTTTCACAGTTGAAATAGAGAGGACCAGAGTATGATTGTTAATCTGTTTTATTGTTCTGTTGCATTTTTGGTAGAGCAAAGAACTTCAGTCCAGACTGCGGCAACAAAAATAGAAATGTTAATTTAAAAACAAACAAACAAAAACACCACAAAAAAAACCCCAAACACCCTACAGCCCCAAACCAAAAAAACCTCCACACCTTTCATTATCAGGAAAGGAGGTAACGCAGCATAAGAAAACATTGGTTCCACTTAGGATTATACAGAAGAAAAATTGTCTGTGTGATTTTGGGTTGGTGGGGTTTTTTGATTTTTCCAGTGGAATGTACTCTGTGCATGGAAATGCAATAGTTTGATATAGCAGCAACAAAAGCAGGAACTGACCGCTATGAATTCATGTAGTATCAGAAAGAAAAACACAAACACATGCAGTAGATGAATGCAAAGATAGAGATGGGCGAAATCTTTGTTCTATAGAAGAAATCCTAGTAATGTGCAATTTTATTTAGGCTATGATGATTCATCTCTCTTCAGAAGTTTCTCAACAAGGGCAACTGTTGTATGCTGTCTTTGAAACCCACATGCTCCCACTGAAGCAGGGTTTGAATCAGCATGGAATTTGGCTTATCAGACTGCGTCTGGGGAGCCAGCAGTTTTTGCCCTGCCAGACTGCATCTGGATTAAAAACTGAAGAAAAATGTAGTGACACGTTGTGAAAAGAAAAAGACAAGCTTTATTGGCTTCAGTGAAATCTCATAATCAGATAAATGTTTCATACTTTGGTTATTATAGTTATTTAAGCGGTAATTATATTCATTAAATGTGTGCTTTAAAGTTAATGTTGTCAGAGATTTCAAGTATTAGAGATGTGCACGTAAGTCACTTTTCATATTGAGGCATCTTCTGATCCTTATAAGAATTTATCACGCTTTTTGATGTGTTTTTATGAAAATCAGGGTGGAAGAACAGAATATTTTGTCCAGGAGCCACAAACACAAAACAGTGTTATTTGGAGTATGTCTCAGGAGGACATTGATGCAGTGTCCTAAACCAGTATGGCTGGACTCGATCTTAAAGGTCTGTTCCAACCTAAACAATTCTATGATTCTGTTCTATGGTGTTAACCAAGCGGTGGCTTATTTATCTCACTCTTAAGAAAAACTGAATGCTCTTTAAGTGTACGTTAGTAGTCTGGACAGAAAATGAGTAAGTAAAAGTTCATATCTTTATTTACAGGAGATTAAACTGGCTGAAATTTATTCCCTTTCCTGAAAGGGGTCTGACCAGCAGTCCTGTACCTCTTTCTCCACAAGGACAGAGAGCACTTCAGTGGCTGCAGATTGAATGCTAACCTGGGAGAAACTGGATGATTGCAAACATCCTCTCCCGAACATTTGTCAAAAGCATAGCTATGGAAATTAGCTATTTCTTGCTAATCATAGCTAGATTATAAAGAATGTCATTTTGATGGGGGTGAGGGAAGAAAGGGGCAGGAATGGACCTGTCAGAGTTACTTCTGAGAATGACATCTGGCAAAAAAAACCAGTTAGGGTTATTTGGACAGCTTGCCCAGAACAGCATATTTCTAGCCTTTATCATTAATGGAAGGAGTAGCTGCCTGTGCTCATGTGGTTTTGCGTGAGGCTATCAGGATTGTGCTGCAAAAAATATAGGCCACATTTAAGCAGGCTGTTGTAAAGTTTAAAACTGAATGTATAATCCTAGCCTAAGTAAGTGGGTTAATCATTACTGAAGTATTTATTAAACAAAAAAAAAAGTACCCCATCAATCTACATCTTGTGTTAAATCACAGCACAAGACCAGTGAAATCTGACTTTACCACTGCCGGCGCTATGTGTACTGGTGGGCTGAAGGCAGAGATGTTTCGACTGTAAGAAAACAGCGTGAGAGTTGCAAGGGTCTTGCAGATACGAGAAAAGACAGAGAAGGCAAAATGAAAACTCGGAGTGTTCTGAAGTCTGAGGTTTGCAGTTTTGTGGAAAAACAAAGCAGTGTGAGATGGCTAAGTCCCACCACCAGAGTTAAGTTAATTTGTTGCTGACTGATGACAGTGACGCTGATGTTAAGGAATGCCTGTGTAAGGCACTCCCAGGATCAATTTGCAGATGAAATGATGGAAATTCATTTCTGTGAATATTGCTGGGAAGAGCAGATGAAATGATTGGCTTATCCTAGCACTTTTGAAAAGGACTGATCGATGGAGATGGAACAATAGCTCATATAATGTAGAATGATCTGGGACACTGGAGGAAGCAGATCTTCACAAGCTTCCTCATCACCGACTGATTCTGGAGCACAGCCAGCCAGCCTATGTACATGTAGATGCCTCCCCAAATTAAATGATTTGCTGTGCTACTTTCCTGTAGTTCTGAAGCCTTTCTGAGGCTTTCTGTGAATGGCAGTAGGGTTCCTCAGGCTCTTACTCAATTCTTCAGCAAAATGGTGACTACTGGGATGCATGAAGATCTGGGCTCTTCTCCCACTAAGACAGCACTTTGCTGTAATGAGAGCCACGGCAAGCACAGACCATCATCTAACACCAGCACCGTTACAGGGCTTAGGGATTTTGTTGTTCTTGGCGTTTTTCAGGTGAATTTAACACACCCTATCCTTTTTTCCTTTGCAGTCAGGGTAGATTTTCCTGCCACTATGCCAGTAAGCAGATGGTACTGCAGTCACGGAGTGTGCAGGCTCACCTTGGGTTAAACAGCTTCCTCCATTTCAGATTTTGTGCAGACCAGATTTAAATTCAACAGTGTTTGTTTAGGATTCTGTGCTCAGCACTTTGTATTAGATGAGGAGAAGCCCTGCATTTAAATTATTCAGTCTTTAGGACTGATGAAAATTGTCATTCACCTTCTAGCATATTTAACTTATCCTAAAGGATGCTTACAGGTGCAAAAATTCACATCCAGTTGCATTTATAGATTGCTGGGTTTATTTTGTCACAGAGTGACTCTCCGTCCTTCTCCTTGCCTTCTGATGTGTTTTTGTGTTGCCCTGCAGACGGTGGGCAGAAATCAGGTTTTGGGTATTGAAATAACAAATTCCATTCTCTTCAAATTGACCAGACTGACAATGAAACAAATAGCACGGAAACGCGCGTTGAGATAACAGCCAGAGCCTCCCCGTGTTTGATTAAAATAAGTAAATAAGCAAAAAAAAAAAAAAAAAATAGCAGGATCCTTCCAGGACCAACTTTTTCAGGAGCCAGCCTGGGCTGCAGGGCCTGGGCCTCCTTGGAGTGGGAGAAGGGTGTGAGGGTGGCTGCCTTTTCAGGAGCCACCCTGGGCTGCAGGGCCTGGGCCTCCTTGGAGTGGGAGAAGGGCGTGAGGGTGGCTGCCTGCGGCAGCGTGGCCTGGGTGTCCAGCCAGCAGGGTGTCCGGGGCGGAGGCCGGCACGGGGATGGCCGGGGGACAAGGCCCTGCGGGGCCCCGGGTTGGCACCTCAAGGGCGCCAGGACGAGGAGCAGCAGGGAAGGGGTAGGCTGCCCGCTGAAATGTCTCTCCGCATGCCAGAGGAGGCACGGCCCCTGAAAAAGTGGGAGGAGGTTTTGCTCTTGTATTTGCTCTGTGTTTGCTGCTACTTCAGCCAAAAGAGACAGTCCCAGAGAAGTGGCTGGTAGGCCGAAAGTCACGTTCAATTGTGACACGTTTACCCTTCTGCAGGTGAAGGTCATCAACCAAGAGAAAAAAAAAGTTGTCTTCGTGTTATGTCCCAGTCCTGAAACCAGACTGACAAAAGCCAATAGGTGATCTCCATATGGTAACAGCCTGTAATAAAAAGATGCTTGGAAGAAGAGTGACAGTTGAAGTATCACCATTGAGCAGTGATTTCCTGAGCCAACCCTTTGAAATTCTTTAAGTGAAGCCATCTAAGTGAAATGACCACCTCCCATGGCCCTCAGAGGGACAGTAGCTTCGTACAGCTTCATGCTGAAGTGCTTTTACTGAGCTAGTGGTTACTTTGGCCTTCCATGACGATATGAAGTTCTGTGAGAACCTCTTTATGGACTTCAGGGGAAAAAAATGAGGAGGTAGAAATACCAGCCTCTGACCAGACCTGTATGCCTATATTTTCAGAAGGACAGTACAGAGAATACATTTTATTTCTTCATATCTAGTAGAAGCTTTCCCTAGTGCTACTGAGCGAGGGACTGAAATTCCAGGCTATGCGTTTTTTTCCTATATCCTGCAGGTCTCTGTACTTTTTTTTTTTCTTTTTTTCCTTCTTGTGAATCTGGATCATTTTGTTTTGAAATATCATCTCCTGCCTGACTCAGCAGTTATCTGTATGGTAAATCTGAGGGACAGGGGAGGGGACTGCTTTTTATCTGGCAAAAATTTAATGAGGTATGCGTTTCTCTCAGCTCTTAGTGGGAATAAAACTTTCTTTGTAAAAGCCTCTGAGAAATTTATCCAACTGAGAGTTGTCGGATTTATGCAGACTTTTTTTACTCATTTGCTGGTTTAAAAAAAAAAATTCAGGCCGAGCAGTCAGGTATAATGTGTAGATGTGTGATGTACCCTAGAGGACTATGAAGCCAATGAATAGTTATCTATATATAATGCCAGGTATTTCATCCATGATACAAAATAATCCTAATTTTTTAATGCTTTCAGAAATTCACATGTAAGGGAGCTCTGCAAAATCAAAGCATCCACATTAATAATAAGTTGCCAAGCACCTTGTTTAGATCCCTGTTTTTCGTACTTTATAATAAATAGTTGGGAATAATTATTTTCTATTTTATACATCTATTTATGATGTTTCTAAATGAAGAAGGATTATAAGTATGTAACTTGAGTGTAAGATTGTGGTTTCCTCGTCAAAGTTCAGTCCTAAAATATTTTTGGACTATTTTGAAGTTTTTCAGGTAAAAATGAGGAAAGAAATACGAGATTGAATCTTTAAAATGAAATGTAGCATGATGTCTTGAGGGGAATAGCTGACTAATGAAAGTCAACGATAGTGTGTCAAATAATTATTATAGCTACAGGTGGCCAGCTGTCAGATGCGTCTACACTGAATTACTTAACCATTCCTGAAGATCTTTTGCTTTTGTTGTTGTTTTAATCATTTGTGGTGAGAGGATCATGCTGTCGTTTTCATCACCAAAATCTGTACTTCCATGTAAATTTGGAGAGTGCTTTGGATATGTAAAAGGAATAAATTCGTGCTGTTTGCTAAGAACGTGAAACAGTCGTTTCAAGGGGTATGCCCTCACTTCTGATAATCTACCTGTCGTTTGTAACTAGGGAGGGGTCAATATGAAAGGCAATTCTTTTTAAAGGGCTTGGGAAAGAGAATAAATTCCCCAGTCTCTTGTCCAGCTGTTGCATGCAGGCACCAAATAATTTTGAAGATAGCTACATTGTTTAAAATCTGTTTACGACTTTTCTGTGTGCTCTAGAGGAGGCTGCCCGAACCAAATGGATGGGTAAGCTGGTTTGGTGTTAAAGCTGGTGCGTCAGGATGATGGGCTGTGTGACTAGAATGGTCCTAACGCTTGTCGATTTGGGATCCTTGCAGCGGTCCGCTGAGATCACTTCGGTAAGGCGTAGCGCTTTATCCCTCGTTAGCCCTGATGAGTGGGTGAATAGAGAGATGCAAGTTTCTTTCCATCCCTGGATTTATCAGCTTCATCATCACCAGAAGGCAGAAACTGGCCTTTTTATTTTTAAGAAGGTCCAAAACCAAATCTTCAGTTTCACTGACACGTGATCAAACTGCAGACCTGGATCGGAGTGAACAAACAACTTTTCTATGTCCCCGATTGTCTTGCAGTCAGTTTTACTGGGAAATAGGAATGGGACGCTTGGTCTGCATGAGGACTGAGAAACGACATATACCTGCTACGGGCATTTGTCAGCACATACTTACCTTACTGCTCAGCTGCAGGGAAAAAAGGTCTTGGTGAAAAGGTGTGTGTGGAAAGATATTCCAGCTGTCTCCGCACGATCCAGCTCCAGGAGCATTAGTGTGGAACGGTGCCAGCTAGGGCAGTCTGGGGCCCTAGTCTGGTGACAGCAGCGTCGTTCCCCATCAGGTAGCTGGGGTTTGCTGGCAGGGCTCTGCAGCTCACGCGGGGCTCTGCTGCGGTGGCTGTGTGGTTACCAGTACCTGAGTTAGCGTAGGTATGCCCACAGAGGGCTTCAGTCACACTGTTGGGGTACAGTCAAACCACTTAGACATTTGTGAAGGTGTGTGTGCCTCTGCATATGTGTGCAAGCAATTTGCTGCAGATGAATTACAGGTTAACTAATAATGAAAGTTACCAGCATCTCAGGATACAGTCAAACTTTTCTAAATTTGTCTCGGAGGTATGTTCACCATCTCTGTTCAGGGGTTTATTAATGACTATTAGAAATGTTTCTGGCTCCTTGATTCTCCATTGTCGCGCACGGGAGTGAGGGATATTTGCAGGACTAAAGCATTAAGTTGTATTGAACATTGCTATTTGTAAGAATGTTAATCTCCTGCAACTCAGTTGTGCTGTGATGATTCACACTTTATACTCTGGTTGTTGCTGCTTAGCTGACTTCAAAGTGATAGAGTAATACCACGTAATTAACTACTAATACCATAATTCAGGACGTACGCAGCTAAAAACCTTAATTCTTGCTATTTCCTGCTTTCTTACCTCAGAAGAATGGTATATCACAATGCATCTAGGAACAATTTAAGCCCACTGTTTTACAGGGGTTGGTTTGGTTTGATTGGCCTAAACACCTCAGTTTTCTTGTTGTAGGTGAATTTTTTTGAACTAGGGTAACTTACAAATAGATGTCCTATTTTCATTTTCTTTTGTTAAGCCAGTAGAAAACCTCTGACAAAAGATGTGGCTTTTGTGGGAAATGTACTTGGTGCCTTGTGTACATTCAGAGAGACTTGAAACTTTTTGGCTTCTACAATACAAACGTAGTAACGAAACAACAAAATAATTGTCTCCCTATTTTTGTCTGCCTGAAGTATTTGTAATTCCGCACTGAGAGCAAAAATACATGTAACTGAAGAGTAGCAGAGTCTAAAGTATATAAAAGCATCTTTTTCCTTCAGAAAAAAATTGGCCTGTTTACAGTTTTGTGTATCCTTGGATATTTTGGAATTTCATCAAAGAATTTATTATCTGCTTGAGGGAATTAACTAGGGCTAGTTAAGACTACATTTTGATGTTGTTTTTCTCAGACAGTTGGGTTTTCAATGAATTCACCCCACCCTCGCACTCCCTAAAAAGCATATTACTTCAGGATATTTTAGGGAAAAAAACAAAAAAAAATCAGATGGCCAAAGATATAATCCTCTTTTTTTTATCCCCCCCCCCCGCCCCGACACAAATTAAAATGCCTGTTTCACAGTGCTACTGCCATGTCCCCTGTGAATTACAGCTTGAGTCTTTTTGTTGGCTTCTATACTCCACTACAGACTCTGCTCTGTAAGTGGGCTAGCCCTCCCCAGGCTATATGATAGCAAGGTACTTCTATGTTTTGCTCCTGTGCTGGTTTTGGCTGGGATAGAGTTAATTTTCTTCAGAGTAGCTGGTATGGGGCTCTGGTTTGGATCTGTGCTGAAAACAGTGTTGATGATAACACAGGGATGTTTTCGTTACTGCTGAGCAGGGCTCACACAGAGTCAAGGCCTCTTCTGCTTCTCACCCCACCCCACCAGCGAGTGGGCTGGGGGGGCACAAGGAGTTGGGAGGGGACACAGCTGGGACAGCTGACCCCAACTGACCCAAGGGATGTTCCACACCATATGACATCATGTTCAACATATAAAGCTGGGGGAAGAAGAAGGAAGGGGGGGGTGTTCGGAGTGATGGCGTTTGTCTTCCCAAGTAACCGTTACACATGATGGAGCCCTGCTTTCCTGGAGGTGGCTGAACACCTGCCTGCCCATGGGAAGTAGTGAGTGAATTCCTTGTTTTGCTTTGCTTGCGGGTGCGGCTTTTGCTTTCCCTCTTAAACTGTCTTTGTCTCAACCCATGAGTTTTCTCACTTTTAACCTTCTGATTCTCTCCTCCATCCCACCAGGGTAGAGTGAGCGAGCGGCTGTGTGGGGCTTGGTTGCTGGCTGGGGTTAAACCATGACAGTTCCCTTCCTGCCTTTACATAGTCAGGGCTACAAAGCAAGGCTGACAAAGACAAGTGTGAGTGTAAAACAGGTGAAGCACTACATGAAGTGTGGCAGGGCGATTTCTCTGGAAATGTTCTACTTTGCTTGGAGAAAAAAAAAAAAAAAAATTGCCCAGTCAAACCTAGTGTTGGTGATGAATGTGACTGCAGTGCAGTGGCAAGCTCTTCCACCAGAATGCATTATTTTTCACTTTGTTGCTATATTTAATTTTACCTTTCAGTTCTATCACATGGAATAATCAATGGGACAACTTAGTATTGAAGCGTGCAAATGGTTTAAAAGGTTTGGGGCTGAAGTCATTTGGAATAGTATCCTATCTTTTGCTTGACATGTCTTGAAGAATTTTTTAAGTAGGCATAGTGGGGTTTTTTCCTGATTTAATAGGAATCACTAGGAAAAATAAACTAGTCGGAACTTAAGCTTCTCAGAACAGTGATTTGAATTCACATGAGATCAGGGAAAACTTTGTGTGCCTTTTTTTTTTTTTTTTGAAGTACAAGTTATTTAAATCAAACTCAGGCAAAATAAGCAAATTTCAGATTAACCTGAAAACATGGGAAAACAATAATATTTTTTCCCCAAGACCAGTAAAGTTACATAATCAAAGGACAATATTTATTGACTTGAGGTAGAACTATTCAGATTCGCAATGGTTATTTTTGAATGCCTAAACGAGAACGCTTGCAACAGATTTACCTGTTTCAGATTTTACTATGTATGTTTCACACGATGTTCATTCTGATGACTCCTGTTCCAATTAACATCTTCATTGTTTTGTTTAATGAATAATCTATTACTCTAGAGTTCTATTTAGCAAGACACAGGACATAAGCTGTGGCTTGTTGAGTGATCCTTGCGAACTCGGACCTATCCCAGTAGTATCAGCCATGTTATTTGGTTCACCTTCAGCTATACGTGTCTTTGAAGTTTTAATGGAAACCTGCCAGAAACTGTTGACTAGGAAAAGAACCACATTTCTTCAACATCTCCCATCTCTGTGCTTTATTTATAGTTAGATCTTCGTGTTTGTGCTGACAGAGGCTGTCTTGAGGTTTATGGAATGCGATTTGACAATGACAACAAAAAAATACAACTCAGTAACCCAAAGTGTACTATTGTGAGGTTAAATAAAATCTTGAAATCCCCTTAGGGGTGCTGTCAGCAAGTTCAGTGGCTTGGTGTTCCAAACCCGGGTGTTACCGCAGTGCCCTTGTTGCTCTGCAGCGATGGTGGGTTATGACCTTACTAGTAGCTAATGTGAGATTTATTCACCAGCAAAAAACATGCAAGTATGAAGTGCACACGGTTTTTGCAAACCACTAATTAAAATCAAATGCTTTTAGCTGTCTAAAATTGCATGAAAAAGACTAGTATTTTTTGTCACTGAGACGGTTATAACTGAGGTTTTGACCTACAATTTTCAAAACGAATAAGGATCAAAATCCACCTAACTTTCAGAAGTATGTCTGCGATGCCTGAAAATTAGTTGTGAAACTTTCTGTTCTAGGACATATTGTATTGGCTTTATAACTTGCTGGTGCAATTGTGTAGTTCTTCTGAGAGACAACTATTGAGTTGTAGTCCTTAGACTTGAAAAGCTTCCTCATTTTCTTTTGTTTTATCATAGTAACCAATGCAAATAGAGGCTAGAGGATAGACAGGACAGAAGAAGGGACAGAACTCGCTGTAAATGAAGTTAATATTTTTATGGCACCATAAGGACTAACAGTAATCATGTTACTAATGACGTCATAAATCAGATTAGGAAAAAAGTGAATAAGAGCCCTCAGGATATGAAGAATTTGCTTTTGTAAACTGAGGAGAGAAATATCCTTGGATTGTGTTTAAAGTCCCCTTTCACATAAAAAAGGTGTCACACCTATAACATAGTAGAGACTCTTTTAAAATCTTTGCATTGTTTTTGCTCTTGAAGTGTAAGGTAGAAAGATCTTTATTATGTATTATTAACATTTTACGAGGAATTACCTTCCCCATTTGATGTCGCAGGCTTGCTTTCAAGGAAAATGTGTACTGAAGTATCCTGATAGATGTTTTCTTTCCCTCTTGCCTTTTCAGAAGCGCAGTGCAGGTTTTAGAGCCAAATGAAATGAGAAGTAAGAATGCTTTCAGCCATCTTTGTGTTTTCCTGATGCAGAGATGCTTTGGAGGCAGAAAGGGACCCTAGGGTAAACTGTCCCGCTCTGGTCACCTCTGTAAATTGTAGTAGTCCCTCTGGAACCATCCTTTATGGCTTCGAGCAAGCTGCAGTCTTCGCGGTGTGGAGCGCTGTGGCTGTCTCCGTACACCAGTGCTCGGAGCAGCATCTGTGGAGGGCAGCTTGTAAGTCGTCTTCCAAATTCCTGGGAAAGGGGAAATTTTCCCCTTTAACCTAAGGCTTTGGGACTATCTTTGCACCACATGGGCTGGCTTAATTATCGTCTAGTGTCCTTGTCTCAAAGAACTTCTGCAGTAGTTATTTGGAAAACTCATTCATTAACAGCGCTGTATTTTCTGATGTCTTCAGCTCCCCGCAGTAAACACAAAATGTCTTTGATTATGGCAGAATTTGCTGCTCTTGGTTTCTCAGCTTTTGTTCTTTTCTGGGCCAATCTCAGATTAAACAAAGATCAAAACCATAATGTTTGATGATGGGATGTGGGGGGATTAGTTTGCTTTGTGGATAAAGACAAGGAAGATACCTCTTATTCTTAACAGTTTCAATATTGATCCAATAAATCACTTGTGTTTAAAAAATAAAAATTACAAAACAATCTAGCATCTACTTAATAATTAAAGACCTGCTTTTACTTTTTGAATAACATTTATGTGACTATTAGGGCAGCATACAGGTTACAGCAACTTCATTTTTAGTCCAAGATACAAGATTTTATATTAACAGTGCCAGATTTCCTTCATCTTTATTTTGTACTTCCTAGAATGCATTTCTTTTGGAAAGGACAGTAAGACATTTCGGACTTTGTAAAGATCTTGGTTCCAAATTTTATATCTTGTTAAAGGTTCTTATCTTAATTATTAGCTTCTTGAAGCAGGAGGTGTGGGAGTGACAAGAATATTCCCTCAGGAAACATCCTGATATATAAACATTTATGAGATATATGAAACCTTGTTTGTTTTAGAATTTGTGTGTTAATCTACATGTCATTGATTTATACGTTTCAAAATAGAATTAATTAGGCTGTTATATGAAGTACAGCAAAATAGCATGTTTTTAGGGGATTCAGAATCCCCTTAAGCCAAGCCATTAGAAAAAAAATCTAAACACACTTCTATTTAGAACTTCTAAGCATACTGTAGAGTGTGTTACGTTATCCTGGATCACCTTTTCCTGTGCAATAGCTCCCTTCAAGACACAGAAATTCTATCCTGTCTTGTAATAACCTAATGGAGTCTAGGACCTCATCAGATCATTGCACTTCCTATTTTCTTTCACTGAATGTTCACAGAGAAAATATCTATGCGTATATGTCAGATACCAAGGAAGAAGCTTCCTTTCCCCTTCTTCCCACTTTCCTCCTGAAGATACGGGACTTGGATCTGAAGCAACAGTGTGGGTGCAGTTGCAGTTTGAGAACGGGGAAAATGGTCTCCAGTTTCAGTTCCAGTGATTTTTGTGACGTTCGCCCACCGTTAAGGCCGAGAATAAGTGCGCATCCCTGTTCCTGCTAATGGCATGGGGTCGTGCTTCCTCAGGGTGACAGTGCTTTGGTGCAGGGTAGGAGGCAGTGCCGTCTGCGGGCACTGTTATCCATAGCGGGTAACAGGGACCCAGCTCTGTGCCGAGTCAGCTCCCTTCTGACAGATCATGTTCAAATACGCGTGGATGTGGACAGATTGCTTCCAGGGCCAGCTCTGGGGTGGAAGCGGTATAGTCCCTGTCGTGCGGTGTGAAGCCTGAAGAGAGAAATCTGCCTGGGACCCACGCCGGCTCCGTGCGCATCCATGGCAGGCGTGTCTGCGCTGCACTGGTTTTCGGAAGTCAGTATAGGCGTAATGAGGCGGCTTTGTATGGAGATAGCAGTGGTCCTCAGCAGCCCGTGTGCGTCTCAGCTGCCTGGCTGGACCCAGCCTTGTTCCTCAAGAGCTACTTCAGTACACAGGCACCGTGCTTCCTAGCTTTGCTGGTTCTTGATTTTTTTTTTTTTTTTTTTTCATTTGTGGAATGAGTTGTGCTGCAGATACATGGGACACCTCAGTTCCTATGCAAAACCAGGCTGCATCCCTTAGTAGTTGTTAGCTCAGAGGCATCACAGTAAAAAAACAAAAAAGAAACACAAAAAACCCCCACAAGTCCTATTTCATACAAGGGATACCTGCTCAAAAGTCCAACCAGAACCCGTAAGACTTCAGGCAGGGAAACATCGGTATGAGGGGACAGAGCTAAAAACTGAATCAGTACTATTAAAATAGAAAAACAAAAAAAAAAAAAAGAAAAGCTTCAGACGAATGGTTTTAGCAGACTGGTGAAGAGTAAGTATGATAATTTAAGAACTTCTGGAAAGTAACAGACAGTTAAGGCAAATGCCTCTTCTTTTTTTTTTTTTTAGATTATCTTATGCTTTTAGAGCTGGAAACTTCTCTGGTTGACAGCCCAGAGGAATATTGATAGGCCCAGAAGGAAAACTCTACCTGTCTTAACTGTGACAAAATCTTTGAAAGGAGACACAGGAATAATATCAGCATTTTCAGAAAGGAGAACAACACTCCAGAGTGCTGAAAATGTTTCAGAAACGCTTCCCAGTGGGGATTTATGAGGAGTTTAAAGAGGCCATGTGAATTCACAGAAGGCAACTAGGTTGTCCCTTCTCCTTTCTGCAAGGTAGGGAGTTACCTGTGGGAAGCTGGTCTCCCAGAGAGCTGACAAATTGCTTTAGGAGGCGAATAATTAACGTGAGGGAAGAGAGCAGCATCCAGCGATGGGGCTCAGTTCCTGCACGAAGCAAGCGCTTCCTCCGAAGAGCTGAAGACCCTTTTAGGGACAGGCCCCAGATATATGGCTGTTGGCATTTTGGGCTCTTGTATAGCTGCCAGATAACCCAAAATCTGATTGCATAGGTGAAACTCGAAATTAGTCTTAAAATGTCCTAAGAGCAATCATTGCTCTGTGAAGTAATTATCCTCGCTCAGGGCGTGAGCAGAGAGCTCAGAAAGCATGGCCAAGGCACGGCACTTGTTAGTGTTTTGGAGGCAGGAGAGAGACTTTTTTTGGTAATAGGTAATGGAAGTAAAATATGTCATTGTGGAAAATGGAGACCCTGGAATGCTGACGTTGGCAAGCTTGGAGGCTTCTTGCAGATGAATCCCATATGGAAAGCCAACTGATCCTGATATCAGTACCACACCCACGAGTTCAGGCTTTGGAATCAGCTGTGTATTTGGCATGTGAAATGGAAAAATCCATTGTTCTGTTCGGTTTCATGTTCTATAATGTTTGAAACCATCCTTGCACGACATACAAAGTCAAAATATGTGTGACCAAGGGCTGAAATGTGTATTTGTGTGTCTTATGGTATCTCTGATATCATGAATGACTGCCTGATACCCTACAGCCTTAAAAATTATGTTAATAATGTTTTCACTGAGTAATGAAACCATTTTTTCAAGGAAAGAAAGGATTGTGGGGAGAAAGCAGGGAGGGAAGTGCATTTTCAGCGGGTGCAACCATAATTTTTACATATGTCTGTGTACTTTATAAAAAAAATGAACATTTGACTTTTAAATTCATGATGTGAACTTGTAGTGGTTGATCAAGGGATATATATTGGTTACTTGCAATAGTGTATTACCTGCCAGCTGTCAGCAAGGACATGAACCTCAGTACATAGCAAAATCTAATACTGGGGAA
Organism: Phoenicopterus ruber ruber; assembly: GCA_009819775.1. NCBI lineage: Eukaryota > Metazoa > Chordata > Aves > Phoenicopteriformes > Phoenicopteridae > Phoenicopterus > Phoenicopterus ruber. The sequence continues at coordinate 98,750,339 of CM020216.1, forward strand.
GTGATTCCTCTCCTGCCTTTACTTTTTCTTTATTCATTTCTATTTCTTTCAAGAAAAGCTTTAGCAGGTTCTGTTAAAATGGATCTCATTGATTTTATTTTTTTCTTAGTTTATTTTTTTATATGCTATTATGAATTCAAATACATACTGGCATCTGCAGACTCTTGACAGAATCAAATTAAGGTATACCGTACTTGATGGACATGTAAATAGAGTTCTAATTTCACCACTGTCTCAATCAAAGAATATCCATTAAATAATGGAGGAAGAAAAAATAACACATTTTTCCTTCAGTTGTACTGGGTTGTCTGAGAGATAGGGATGGGAAAATGTGTTTGAAATCTTTTTGTCTAAAAATAAATAAATTAAAACAACCTATTGTGCAAAGATTTGGTGCAAGACTTCAAGGAAAGAAGTGAAAACTTTGTTCACATGCACTGACATGCATGGGTTTTTTTTTCTTAAACAGAGATTTTGTGATAAAGCTGTTGAAGCATGAATATTTTACCCTCTTATAATACTTCAACTTTGTGAAGGAAGCTAATCTAACGTATGTAAAATTTGGTAACAGTTGAGCACTTTTTCAAAGATTGTTTGAGCTGGAAGTCAAAGTAACATCTGTTTCTCAGCAATACTGTTACTGGGTGTGCAGCCACATATAACTGTGTGAAGTCTTTCAGTTGTGCATCTTTTTCCCACATTGTAGGAAAAAATAGTAAATTATGCAAGGCTTTTATTGCTCAGACTTCATTTAAGCTTTTGCCAATTCAGGGCTGGAAGTGTGTACAATTTGGCATCCCGAATATGTACATTTTGCTGGACTTCTGCAAATGGAAAAGGAAGAATTTTTTTTCCCCACCAGGATAACTGGAAGAGCCAACCAAAAAATTGCTGCACCTGGTAGCAGTGCCTGTGGAAGTAACAGTTAATCCATGTAGATGAGATCAGTTTGAAGTGTTTTGTATGTCTAGCATCTACAGAGTAGCAGGATTTCTATTGCTCAGCAAAAATTCTGATATCTAATGTGTATTCTTTCTCTGCTGTTTTTTTTATCTACTGTCAGTTTATACCTCTGAGTGCTGGAAAGTGGCCTTTATCGATGATTAGGACAAGAAGACTCATTCTTTCCTCTTAAATTTGACATACTTGTGTGTCTGCTTTTTGTTTCTACCTTCTGTATTTTTTCCATTTGGATTGAAACACACACTATTGTTTAATCATCTTGCTTATAAACAGTTTTTATTTTTTTTAAAGCCATGACTACTTCAGTTAATGATACCACTTCTCCAGAGAAGGATTAAAAAAAAAAAGTTATCTTCTGAAGCAGTTCCTCTGTAGCAGGAATATAATTTCTTGTATTATGTGGATATTCTGAAAGTGCAAAGCAACACAAATTCAGTAATTTCTAGAGGAGTCCAAGTATAGCAGTCAGGAAAACAACTCTTGAAGTACATGGACAAAACCCAAACCACCACAACAGTTCTGACTTTACAGAAGTGTGAAGCAGAACCAAGTACAGATAGATCTAGTGAAAAGGCTGTCAAAGGTAATGTGGTACGCATGTGAAAGAAAACTGACCCAAAACTTAAGATATAAGCTGCTTTGAGGTTTTTTTAACTTTTTTTTTCCTCAACTGGTAACAAATTTTTACCTGGTCTGTTCTGCTCCCCTGCCAGTTTTAAATTTGCCCCTGCCCTACCTTTCCCCTGCCAACCACCCAGTGCTTCCTCTCTCTGTTGCTGGGACCTAATTTTCTGCTTGAAAACAAGCCAGGTGAGAACAGTTCGTTTAAAATGCTGAAACACACGAGTGTCATCACTTCATACACCAGGCAGCTGCTTATGAACAGTGGGGCCTTACGGAGCTGCTCCCAGGTAACGTACCCGAGGTACCTGAACTCGGAACGGTCACTTCTCCTTACTGCGGATCTCGCGATGCTCACCCCTCCTTCCACTGCAGTGAAAAGGAAAGGGGATGAGAACAATTGTAATGTTGGCATTTATTTGAAAAAGCCAAAACACGTAGCCCGTATTTTTGCGGAGGAGAGCTTGTAAACATGGGAGAGCAAATCCTAGAGACTTGGGAACAAGAAGGCAAATGGAAGGACTCTGAATTTTAGAAATACCTGATTTAACAACTTTAGCAATATGAGGTATATATACTCTCATAGTTTAGCAGAAAGCATCTCTTCCATCAACGGTATTGCTCCTGTTGCTGTAACGAGCACCGGTGTCCAAGGGAAGGTGCACAGATGCTCACCTTGGAAGAGGCCGAGCACCTGGGGAGGATGCCATGAGAAGCTCTGCCGGTTATTTTAGCGAGGAAAGTACAGCAGTTGGAAATCGGGTCAGTACCTTTGGGTAGGTTTGGGATCCGCAAGCTGTGGAGGTCTCTGTGCTGGGAATGAAAACGGTGCTGTGACAGCACGTTGCTTTTCCCTGTGGCCCCACAGTCTGCCCCAGACTTCTTTGAAGTGACCAAGAGGATCCGTGGCTGCGTGACGCTGTGTGTGGGCTGCCTCTTCGCTGCGCCTTCTCCCGCCCGCCCTTGGGCGTTTCATTTAATTGGCTTTCCGCTTGGATTTTGCTTAACAAATTTGCCTGGCTATAGGAAATGATTTGCTAAAGCTAAATACAAGTTAATATTGGTGTGCTTGTCATTTGTGTGGTATTTCTTGCTGTGACAACCATTTTTTTAAAACCATGAGAGAGAGAGTGATGTTTTTCACTACCTGATACTTTTCTATTCAACACAATACAAACATTTTTGTATTAAGGTCATAGTTTGAAGAATTTTTACAAGAGATGGCATATAAAAGTAGGTTGTTTGATAAATAATGGTGAAACATTTCCTCAAGATCAAAGAAAGTGATACAGCTATTATTTTAAAATAACTTCATAATTATAATTACATGTTAATTTTTAATTTAGTCTTCAGTTCCAAAACAGCATCTAAACCTATGAGAAGTTCAGGTGCCTTGTTTTTGTACATTGACTCTAGTTAAGGGACTGTTTAGGAACCAATGTGCAATAGTGAAGTTAATTGACCTTTAAAAGGTGTTCTCAGTAATTTTATTGGCAACATTGGAAAAATTAATCATAGTTTTAAACCAACTTGTCCCAATTTGGGAAACTGTCCAAGTTGATGATAGCAGTAGATTTCAGAAGACGACTGTTTGAGTCATCAAGCACAGGGCGAGGTGTCTCGCTGTAGACATGCCTCCGAGCGCAGGAGTTCTAAAGGTGTGTAAATGCTGGGGAGGGAGGAGGACAGGCTGGGGCAGGTGAGGGGATGTGAAGCCCTGCGCCTAAAGCCCCCTCTTAAGGGCTCAACCACTAGCCACCTAGCGACACCGAAAACCTTAAAAGTGTCGTCGTTTCAGATGAAAGGCTGTCCCTATTATGTCAAAAAGGAGTTTTATGGATAACTTTGGGGCTTAAATTTCTGTGGTAGGAAATATTTCAAGTACATGCTGAGTGCCAGTGTATTAAATTGGGTTAGTCTTCAAATGATGGAATAGAGAGAAGAAATGTTGTTCTTTGGAAGTGGAGGAAGAAGAGAGGTTTGCGTAGGTGTTTAACAGCATAACGGTGTGTTTACTAATAAGATTCTTGCTAATTTTAGTGCCGTTACAGCAACTGCTGCAGTATCCCTATAGGAGTAAGAACAATGCAAAGAACGTTACCTGCTAATGTTAGCTGCTTTGCACTCCTCATGGGAATTTTGGATAGGTAATATATAAGCACGTGCCAATAACAAACACCCTAAGAAACAGAATTCACAAACGCCATGTATGATTTTTAAACTAATTCTTTTTTCTTCCCCCCCCACTTCCTTGTGTAGACAGTGCCTTCCTTTCCCCTTTCATCTTTGCGAGTTGACCACTTCCATTACTTTCTTATTTCTGCTGAGGCTGGTAAGCTGGTTTGATGCATTCAGCAGTCAAAAGTGCAGTTCCGTGTGCATTTGTGTTGGCTGAGTAAGCAGAATGAAAGAGGCTGACTGTGAAAGTGAAAAGGTGATTTACGCTGGTGTCATAGTGCTGTGCAGTAATAAAACACAGGGATTGTTGGACACACATTATATTGTACAATTATATAATTATAAACAATATAATTGGAGGCAGTTGAGCTTGAATGCAGCAGGCTGTTATTTAGCAATCATCTCTTTCAAGGCTCATTAAACGCAGATTTATACACAAAATAAAAGCTTTGCTCTATAAAGGCTAAATATGTAGTGGCATTTATTCACCAAAATGTAATACATAGATCTAAAGCTGTCAACATCTATAATGGATTTAGTCAGTGGCTGTAAATGAAGTTGTTCAGTTGGTATGACAATACCGAGCCCTTTGCCTTTATTTAAGGCATTATTTCTGTGACTGCCTTTGTATGTCCATTTTGGAAGGCTAAAGAGCCTGCATATACAGCTCTGATCTTGGATTTTGAAATCTGACAAGCAGGGACACTAAGAGTGGTCAAAGTGTTTTGAAAGGTAAAGAAGTTCTCTTAAAAATCATCAATATTTTGGGCATATGGTAACCCTTTAAAATTTTATAATTCTGAAATGATGAATGATCTTATGGAAGAGAAAAGAAAGAAACTGAAATATACTGTTGCTGCTATCTCAAGTCAGTTAAGGTTTTGGTGGGGTTTTTCTACATGTTTAATTTTCTTACCTGAAATAAAATAAGCTGTTTTTATTTTAAAAAGTTGAGAGAAGAATCTTATGAGTTAAGAGGAAAAGAAACACAAAAGTAAGAACCTCTTAGTGTGCAGAGATCTGCAACACGTATAGTGAGTGGTACAGTCTGACCCAAACTTTTAATAGTTGACGGAAGATTGGGACGTAAATGTATATATACAAATTGAGATTTAGGTACTTAAATATTTTTATTGGGTGTTTTTTGAGTATCTAGAGCTCCCACTGACTTGTAAACAGAGTTGTGAACCAACAACATAAATAACTAAGAAACATTCTTGAAAGAGAGCCTGCAGGCCTCATATCTGAGTACAGCTCTGTGAGAGTAAAGCTCAGCACTACAAAGTATCTGACCCATATGTGTTAGAGCCACTTTTGCATTTGTTTTCAATCCACACGTGAATTTTTAAATATTCCCTTTTGATGCTCTTCCTGACATGTCATTAACTCCAGTCTCATTTTGTAATTCTTTGCAGTATGTTTAATTCTCATTCCTTCTTTACGTGATTTGCGGGAGCTCCTGTGAGTTTCAGCGTGCTTCCAATCAAACCAATGGTCTGGCATGACACAGCTGCTGCGTCGCTCTCTCCAGCATTCGGTACCTGACCTTAGCAGTTCGCGGCTGTCAGCCTTTTAAGAAGTTACTGCATTTTACATCGCTAGCTTTCACTTTGCTACGTCAGAAACCTGTGTGCACAGTAATTGTGGTTTACTTGAGTTCACCACGCTGGAAAATGTTAATTAATATAGTGTGAGTTATTGTAGTGAAATGTTTTGAATGTATGTAAAGTACTGTGGTGTTGAAGTCCTTAGCAACTGTATCTTGATTTTAGCCTTCGGTAACTGCGATGCAGAGCTGTATTTAAGAGCTGCTTTCCTTCCCCCACTTTTGTCTTGTTTGCTTATTTATCTGAATGTGTTAACTCATAATATATCTCAGAGTCATGCTAGTGATTTAACAAGGTCCAGCTTCTTGTAACACCATTCTAAAACACTGCAGTCTTTTCCGAGTTTAGAGATAAAGCATTCCTAGATGCGCACCATGAAATTCAAATGTTGCTTGGTAAGGCTGTTTTTGCTTGCTTTTTATTTTTTTTTAAAAAGTGAGTATTTTCTTAGTAATGTAGGGACAGATGCTCTAGCAGTCTTCACTGGCTCCATTGTAAAGTGGGCTTACAACATTACCACCATGCTTTAGTAGAGGGGTTTTTTCCTTTCTTTCTGTCCTTCATGCAGATGTAAATTCCTACACAGCATACGAAGCAATGGAGATCACATGCTTATTAAGTTAAAGAATTTCAAGTTTAAATCTTCAGTGGTGAACTATTGTTATCCGACAAGTTGTGGAAGTGCCTCAAGAAATTTGTTTGGTTGTGTAATTTCATTTCTTCGTAAACATATATTTTGAAACTGGCAACTCATTGATGTGTTCTGCAGAATGAGTTCTGCTTAAACCAACTAGTTAATCTCTTAGGTTTGAGTAGTTAGTTTGGTTTGTGGTTTGGGGTTTTTTTTTTTCTTTTTCAGAAAACCACAGGTAGCTGGAAACGGCCTTGGAAAAGCTTGTATTGCTCATGTTCATTTTGTATCTTCTGAGTGCATAAGTAAAGAACTCGAGTCCCCAACCTTTCAACTTTTCAATTATATTAAACTCAATTTTAAAAGAAAACACTGAGTTATGTTAATCAACATTGCCTTTTTTATTTCTATCTAAAGTTTTCTCCTTTCAAATAAATTGCCAATAATCTCCTGGCATGCTGGATAAAAGACGTAATCCTTATCTAGTGCTTTACAGCATTTCATGGCTAGGAAACAGAACAAAATGAAGATTTATCTTGGTTGATCGCTGCAGTAGAGTGTGCTGGCTTGTATGATGTGCAGAAAATCAAAGTTGGACCCCAAATCAAGAACTCATCTTTCCACATGTGTTTTGGTTTTGTTTTGGCTTGAGTTACTGTCTCCCGATGCACCACTGTTATGACGCAGTAATTGCTATATGACCCTATGGGCTGTCATAAAAGAGAAGCACTGTCATGGGATTTCTCTTAAAATTCATGTTAGCAACATCTCCGCAAGGTTCCCGGTCCCTTGGAAGACACTGATGGAGGATCTCCACCAGAGATCGCAGGGTCTTTGGCTTGCTTGACTTTTGGTGTCTGTTTGTCCTTTCCGTGAGAGGAAGCAGTTTGTCCTCCAGGACAGTTTTGCTCCACTTAGCCCATCATGACTGGCTCATTGGGAAGCTCTGCACAGGGGCAGAGCGGTGGCTGAACAAGCCTGTGTCTTTAGAGGCAGTGTGATAGCTGAACTGTGGCCGTTTCCCATACTTGAAACAGAAAATTAATGTCTCTGACATCGTGGAGTAATAACTTAAAGTTGAGGGTCTTTAAATTGTTACTTGAGGGAGTATAAAACAACACATATAGTGTAAATGTAAAACAAGGTTAAGAGGAAAATGGAATAACAGTGTATGCTGAATAGTCCGTATTACTCACTGAGCAAATTACTCTTTTTGGAAGCTTTAACTCATCTAAGAAATTGGATGCTAGTTTTGGGTGACTTGCACATTTTTCTAGTTGTATTCATACCAGCTTTTGTATAGTGCATTTCCTACTCTTAAGGTCTAGTCCAAAGATGATAAAATGTTCCCGATTGTAAACAGCTTTCCTACAGACAAACAGCACTGAGCACGTCTAATAGGATTCATGCAAGGACCTTTTCCCTCATTAGTATTGCGTAGCCGCATGCTGTGCACTGAGAGGTGGTGGTCTTTTGAAGGAAAGAAGCAAAGAGAAGATTGAGTCATGAACTCCATCTTGATCTAAAAAGGAAATATTATTTCAGTTCTGTACATGAGGAAGCACAAGTTTTGAAACTAAAAGAAGAAAAATGTTGTGTATTAAACTTAGGGTGTGAATTTTCAAGGTAATTTTTTATCCAGATGAACATATGTATCAATGGTTGAATAAGTTGCTGATGTATTTCCATTATACTGAGGTTGATTCATAAACCTTCCTCTAATCAAAAATGCAAATAAAGAGAAAGGCACTATAGATTAAAAATGTAGCAAGTAATATTCCTAAAGACATTATGGATCTTAAAGCATAAAAAAAGATTTTTCCTTCAGTCTTTAGCAAAATAGATGATAAAGATGTAGTAGATGTGCCAGTGTTTATCGGGACACTCACCTTTTAAAATCTTTTGAGATCCTCATTGGAAGAAGCTGTGAAAGCCCTTCCCAGATATGGCTGTTAGTAGGGCAGAGCCTGCTCGGGTGCCTGGACCACCCACTGAAGTCCGCAGGACTTGTGCACCTTCAGGGAAAAGCAGAGAGAGACCCTTCTGGGAACGGCACGGGAGTAAAGGAGCTGGTTTCATTTCCTGCTCCTAATAATTAGAAAGATAGAGGTTTGACTGCTTCCAAGGACCGAGTGCACATATTACTTCAAAGCTATCCAAGCCACAGAACTAAGGAAATGTAAAACAAAAAGTGAAGTATAGCTCACATATTGGGGGCGGGGGGGGGCGGAAATCAGCTTTGGATTGTTTGAAAGCAGTGGATGCATTTAAGCTGAGCTGCAGAGCATTGTCCAGCTGGCTTCAAGCTCATCTGTTTTAATGATTGAAATGTTCCCTAGGAAAATGGTTGTAATAGCAAACAAGGGATGCAAATCAGCAGAAAGGGCTAACTGTGTAACTCTCCTCTCATATGAAGGTGTGAGTGTGCGACAAGGCGATTTGCTTGCAGGTAATATCAGAAACTTGATGGTCTTTAATTTGTCCATTAGAAATCTTCTTCTCCTCCGATCGTTTATTCAGTTCTGCATCTCTTTCCTCTTTATACCATGCAAGCATGCTGTGACAGCATTATTCCTGAGGGAGTTTCCTGACGCATTATAAAACCAGATTGTTGTTTTTTCCCTTGTGGCGTATGACACAGTGTTAGTTTTTACTTTCTTGTTTGCACTTGGTTATGTGTCAACATGGCTTGCCACAAAACAAACGAAGCCAAACTGTGGAAATAATCCCCTCTCTTAACTGTCCTAAATAACTGTGCTTTTCCCACCCCCCACCCCTTTTATACTCTAAAAAATTGACACCTATAATCCCTGCCCAAGGCAAGAAAAAGCGGCCTGCGGGATATCTTTTGCCATTCAGGCACTGCTATAGCTCCCTATCAAGTTAATGGAAGTTCTACCACTCACTTGAGTGGAAACGGGATTGAGCCTTCGCTTACTGACCTCATTCTGATGCAGTGGAGTTCCCTGCACCCGTACGACCAAGGGAAAAATAGAAAGGCCAGCGTTAATGTAGATTGAGTAAAAAAATCAATGTCGGGTGTCATAGGTTAAACGCTCCTGAGTTGCGTATCTTTTCCTAGCTTCCCCTGAAACCAGATCTCTTGCACTGCTTAAGTGGCGTCCGTGAAACAGTTTAAGTCAGTAATTGTGGATTCATGTTTTGTGCTTCATTTAGGAGGCAATTAATATAGCACGCTACAATTCTGTACACTAAAAGATGTAGATTGCGTACTGTATCATCTCAAACTCATAGTCAGATAATAAAGATTCATGTTGTATTGCTGTCATGCTAGTGCAGAGTTGAAACTTGACCTGTTTTCTTTTCAAGAATAATCTTAGCATTAACAATGTATTTTACATACGTTAATGAGAGTTGGACGCTTCTAACTTCTGCTTACTTTCTAGTGAACGCAGGCTGCTAGTCTTGTTAGCCTTGCTCTATAGTTCAAAATTCAGCAAAACTGTTCTCAATCTCAGGTGGCATGAATATAAGAAAACTAAATACTTGCCAGCTGTGATTTTCAGAGAGCTGATTTTAAAAAATGCAATTAAAATAATGGTACTTTTGGCAGAAAACAGCCCCCTCATCTCCTGACAGTCCTTATTATTTCTTTCCATTCTCCTTCTTTTCCATTCCCTTCTTTTGACTTTACTCAGAGAGAAGAATAATCTGTAGAAAGGAGCAAAGATGAAAAGTGGAAGTAAAGGAAGAAGGGGGGCACATTTTGCTTTCTGGTCTTTGCAGATTTGTTCAAAGGGCACCGTAAGAATTCGCGTGTACAAATTTTTTACAATCGGTAACCTTCAGGGTTTTTTTTGTAAATCTTTCTGAGATACTTCTTAGAACCAAATGCTGAACCTCAGTGAACACTGTATAAAGATTAAAATGAGATAGGCTACTGATTGGGAAATCTAAGTTATCTGTAAGTATTTGAATTGTAACAGAAAGTGAAAAGAAAGTTGTGGGATGCTAAGCTCTCTATGGTGACAAAGTGCTTTTTGTTCTTCCCCGCAAAAATCTGTGGCTTGTTAGCGTGTTGTAAAGATGGTAAGACTTCATCACGGGTGAAAATGTGTTGCTTTGCATTCAACAGGTCAAGTTTTCTTCGTATTGAGGAGGAATTGTGGCTCATGGACATCTGATGTGATAGGTAAGTTGATTTTGACATGTCTTACTACATTACTGCCACATGACAAATCTTGATCTTGATTATGCTAGGGTAAGTGCAAAATATAGACATATTATCTTACTTATTTTGCATTTACACTGGTGGAAGTGAAATGAAAATTTACTTCCTTTCCCTCTCTCCCAAATGACACTTCAAAACCAAAGTTTAAATTACTATTAATAAGCTTTTTATTCAAAAACAATATACAGCAGGAGATAAGTGAACAAAAAAGTAACTTTAATATATCTTGTTTCTTGAAATAAGGTGGTAAGATATTTCAGTGCGGAAAAGGATATTTGAGCTTATGGGGAGACAGCTCAGAAAATCTGGTATAATTGATGCATAGTCCACGTGCTCATAGAGTAATAAATAACTGTTTGGGTATAGGAACAGTCAATGATGCTAAATCACTTAGTGCGCTGTTTCTCTTTTCTCTTCTCTTCAGCTACTTAATCAGATGGGCAGTGTTGTACAGAAGGTATCCAAGCATGTCACTAGCACATAAAAGAGAGGCTAAAGTAAGGGTAGGGTTTTATATTGTGCTGTTCACTGAATTTTATTATTCATGGCAGTTGTTTAATACTTAGAGTGTAGCTCTACAGGCCTATTTGGTCTTACATTCATGAAAAGGAGTGTGACCAAGCAGGAGTTTTGCTTACCCTGGCGTATGTGAGGCTGCTCCAGTTCCAGAAAACCAGTGGAGAGAAAAGTGAAAGGATTTGATCTAAGCTTGCGTGAGGCTCTAGAAACCCTTTGTCGCAGGGACAGCCACTGTGGAAATGATAACTGGGAGGGTTGTGGCAGTCAGAAGCAGTTAGGTAATTGCGGGTGTCCTTCACTACTTGTCACATGCATTGTGGACAAGTGTATTTAATTGGATAAAGTTGATCTGACAAAGAAAGTTGATCTGAAACTTGCAGTAGAAATTTCTAAGTATGTAAAAAAAATGGAAACAACAAATAACTATTAATTTGTCATCTCTGAAATCCAGTTTAGGGGACTGCTTAATGATGTCGTTTTTCAAGTCATACGTTTTTCTGAAGTAATCTAGGCAAGATATATATTCCTAGTAGGATTTTGAGTTCTATTTACAATACACGTTGTTGTCTACATTCAGTTTTTTTATATTTAGGATTTCAAAATGAAGGTAGGAAAAAGTGTCAGTGCTTTCTCTATTAGTCTGAACATGGTGATAAATTTCTAGAACTTTGATACTTCAGACCTTTCTGTTTATGAAGCTGTGTAGGGGAGAGTTTATTCAGTCTATTTTACTTCCATCATTTCTTTGCAAGGTATCAAATATGTTTGGGGTTTTTTAACTTGCATTTTTCATTCATTTTGGTACAAACCATCAAAGGCAAACCAGTAGCACCAGTCCAAATTTGGGATGATGAAGTGACAGTAAATTTAATAATAGGGAACATAAAACATATTATTATATTTTTAGCATGAGAACAGTTTGTCATACAGACCTACGTATTGGACGTGGATTGAATAGCTGTTGTATGTATTGAGTATGTTGTGATTTATAGTTCAGACACTCATCCCTTCCTAGACAAAATGAACCTTAGTTTAACTTCGTGTGTGTAATACCTTGCCATAAATTATACAGGCAGGCACTTAGTGTGGTCTGAGGTGCCACAAATGAGAGGTGCACTCATATTGTAGGAGGGCATGAGAGAAATTGGTGGGGGGGGTGTATTGTGTGTGATTGGTAACACTGGATCAAATGGATATATTTTTTCATTGCTATGTTGCCTTTTATTATGGATTGGATAAATCAATTCTTGCTTGCTTGTGTGAAGCAGAAAAAGGAAAAATGGTGCTGCAGACATATGTGGATCTTTCCTTCCTTGCAGAAAGGGAAGGATTCATCTCAGCAGAGGACACTCCATGAGCTCGTCTTTTCAGAAGGGGTTTTCTTCTTTATGTGAGCACGAGCGCGTGTGTGTGTATCTCCTCTGTATCATAAAAGATCTAGGCATTTTATAGATAGGTCTTTCCTTAAAAGAGGGTACATTTACAGGGTTAATTTTTTCCTTACTGTGTCAGGAGCAAGTGTCCAATGTTTTGGAAGGTCTGATCCTGAGGAGATGGAATACAAATTGTGCCGCAGGCTGAAACTGGAAACACAAGGATGACAGAATAACAGTCTGTGACACACACACAATGCTGTCAAGTGTGGAACACACTTAAAATTTTTCAAAGTAACATTATTAATGTCCTAAAAAAAAAAAAAAAAAAAAAAGAAAAAAAAAATCAGTAAAATAGATGTCAGTAAGTGGATTTGATGTGTATATAGCTCATTTTGTGGGGAAAGGGATGGAGAGACTTTTATTCTTGCAAGAGGAATAGCACTTTGCTGAAAAGGGAAGGCAAGCACTGGCAGCTGCTTCAGGGAAGGAAATTCCAGTAAATTGGAAATATGGAGCTGAGAGGGAGATGAAGAACCCAAAAGTGAGAGCTCAGCGGCAGAGACTGTAGTGGAGGAGCTACAATGAGAAGCTGGAGGAGCTACAATGAGAAGCTGGTCGGGATGGGAAAGTGAAGAAATACAATTAAAAGCATCCTTCGTTATCCTTGGCTCAGTGCATTAGGCTTCTCTTGTTCCTAGTGCTTCATTACCTGTTGTGATGGTAGTTCTACTTCTTGATTCATTCTGCTTTAATTACCGGTTGCATGGCTTGAACAGAGCAAAAGGACAAAGGGGATGTAATCAGAGACATAGAGGCCGGGTTCAGACAGGTCCTCTAAGGATGGCAGAAGAGAATCTCATCTGCTGAAGGAAATTGTGAAAAGTTGCTTATCTGTTAGGGAATAATGCTGATAACTGGTGTGTTTAGAAAATGAAGGTGCACCATCCATGTGTAGTTCAAAAGTACAGGAGAGGTGCTGAATAAGGTAAATTGTGCAATGAACAAGCACTATATGTGTAAGAAGTCAGAGCAAATTCACCTTTAAAAATTAGTCATCACAAGATGATCTTCATCTTCTTTACAAATTTTCATTAAAATAAGAGGTTGCCGTAAAGCATATCCTGCTGAACCTTGGGGGTTTTTTTCTTGGTTTGGTTTTTTAACATGGTGTCTTTAACATGCTTAGCATGTGTTAACCAGAATAACTGAACACGTGAAGGGATTTAGACATATCCAGGTTTTATTCTTAATGGTACTTCTTAACGTGTTGGGTTTTTTTTCCTATATTGCTTTGCTTTTAAATTGATTATTAGAATTATTTATTACAGTGATGTCAGTATTTACAGTTCAGCAGCCATATGTTGAGTACTGTTCCTCACAGAGACAAACTGGGTGTTGAGGAAAACTAAAATAAACTTTTAGTGGAGATAAAGCTTCTGAAAATGAGGCTATTACTGTTCTGCCAGTGTTGTTTCTATTAGGGGGGCACTGCAACTTGTGGAGGCTCAGAAAGATGTCAGTAAAAATAACAACCTCGCATTATATGTGCAGTAAATACTGAAGGCTGGAGGCTGTTTTATTATTTTTTTTTATGTGTATGGTTTTGTTTTGGTGTTTTTGTTAATGTTATTCTATTTGATGTCTCATTATATTTGTCCTTTGGTTTCATGGCAGTCTACCAGTTGTCATTGGCTCTTTCTTTATCCAGTCTTATAAGGTCATCATTTGACGATGGTAACTTAGTTCAGATAAATGTTTCCATAAGTTGGTATCTCTTTTCATTTAGTATGGGCACACAGAAAAATTGGAGAGCACTTACTTTCATCAAACGGTACTGATAATCTAATGCAGTCCTTTGAGACTTATGTGCAAAATTTTCAGTCTATTAGAGTTGATATCTTATTGGAGTTCATGACAATAATATAACTATTTATGTTTAAAAAACTCACAAAAAAACAGACAAAACAAAAAATCCTGGCCAGTGAGGACTTGGCCAGTTTAAAAAAAACAAATGGCCTCCTCCATCTCAAAAATCCTCCAAAGCTAGAATTGGCACTAGTATATTCACTCCTGCAAATATCAAGTAAATAGGTATTAAAAAGCAGTATTGTAGTAAACGCTGGACTGCGTGCTTTAAAAAATGTGTGGGTGAGCGGGGAGTGGAAAAGGTTGGTGAATTACTCAGGTGACTTTAGAGTCCTTTAGGCAACTACGTGAGAAAGTGTTTGATTTGTATGATGAATGTTGACCACCTCTTGGCTGTGACCGAGGAATCCTCGCCCCACGAATGAGCCACGCGGCGCTGGCTGGGCTGCGATGGCAGGAAACTCACTGTCGGACCTTGGCTGAGGTTAGGAGCCGTAGTGTCAGCTGTCAGTCTGCTCATTGAGGGGTGTTGAAAACAGCGTTTCTGCAGTAAGACCTCACCCGTAGGTGAATCACTCTTGTGCTGTAGCATTGGAAAAGGAGGAGGGCGGAGAACAGAAAGAGAGAGGAAAGAGATAAAAGTGATTCTTGTGTGATCAGGTTCTTGCATGAAACTTTTGCTCTGTGCGCTTTCTCAGCGGTACCTGGTCCTGTGAAGCAACGTACAGAGCTAGCCGATCATCAGCCAGGAGGGAGTCCTTGCCTAGTCTTCCTATTTTGTGGCATCAAACATGCAATTGGGAGCAAGGCCAGGGCTGGATTTTAATAAACAAGTGGAATAGTCTGTATCTTCTACAATGAGGGCACTTACTGCACTTCAGTCTCTCCTTATGCTGGCAAGGAGGGCGTATTTGCCTGAGCCTCTGTTCTGATACGCTTTTCCACATGTCCCTGCACTTGGTTCTACACGTGTGACAGTGCTTGTACCATGCTGAATTAGCAAGCGATCCTCTATGAAACCTTGGTGTCTGCTCTAGCAGTTCCCTTGCACTGGATGGACCTGGAGAGAGTTATTTTAAAGGAAAGAAATAATAGGAAATGTTGTAAATGACTACATTTTCTAATAAATTCATCACAGTGTGAGAGAAATCCTCCCGAAGAGTGGAGATAACATACTTCACCTTTGCTCGATCCCCACCCTGCTGCCTCGCTACTGTGGTTATTCTGAGGATCCTCTGAGTTGGGCTGGTGAGTTGCTCGCTGATGCCATGGCTCAGCAAATCACCAGGTCCACATTCTTGACACTTTAATGAAACTTAAGCATATGCTGAAATGCTTTTTGCTGAACAATCACATAAGCATGAGCAAAAATTGTAATGTGGCCTTAACTGTTGTTATAAAACTCAATTTTATGTTCAATATTGTGTCTGAAAATTGAATACGTTTTAAAAGTTCTAGCTTTCACTTATGCGTCCGTGTCACATGTATGCCTCACAGATTGAGTTCAGAAGTTTCAAGTTGCTACCAGCACTGGGTCATTATCTTTTTTATGCTCTTTCATTAGTTCATGGTAGGAAAAAAATGTCACGTGCTATGAGATTTTGGTGTAACTTGAGAAACTGGCATATGCAAATAGATGTATTTTTTGTTTTCGGCAACTGCATTGAAATTTCCTTTCTGTAGCTGGACAATGAGAGAGAGCATCTGCGAGAGCATGTGTGTTTGAAAACATAGTCTTGCAGCATGGCAGCATTGGAATGTGACAGGAGGGTCTTTCCCGGGGTGGTAGTTCTTGTGGATAAGGCTTTCCTTGACCTGCTGCTTCTCTTTGATGCCAGCTCTCTGTGGCTGACCTCAGAGGAAGGGATGGGAGAACTGGAAGCTCAAGTCCTTCTGAGCTTGTGGCATTTATATTGTGAGACAGTTGAGATCACGTTCATTTTGCTAAGCTGCTCACCCATAATGGATCTGTCACAGTGGCTTGACAACATATTTGTATCCATTTTGGACAGCCTTTGATGCTCCACGCTTTCCCTGTGAAAGTTCCCAGCAGACCGCTTGGGTTTAAGGTTGTCGAATAGTAACCCCTCCTCTCCCCCTCAGAATACATTTATCCTTTTCATGAACTTAATAGGCAGCTGTCTGTTCCAGCCATACTTCACCTGTGAATTGGTATCAAGTAGCTGAGAGCACCTCTTAATTTGACCCCAATTTTCTCTTGTTCAGCTGGCATAAAGATGGCACAGCCAAATAATAGAGGGTATTTTGTGTCAGAAACGCTATCCTGGGGGGTTTTGTGGAATTAAAAATCTATTTGTGTTTCTGGTTTATTGGTAATTTACAATCAGGTGTTGATTTGTTTCTGATGTAAAGACACGGCAGGGGTGGTGGGACGAGAATAATGGTATCTCACAAACTGAAAATCCAAACTTCCTGCCAACTTTGGGAAACCAAGTTAGCTTTCAGATGCTGGAGCTGCTAATTAAACGGGAAGTAAATGACTGCTTTTTCATGTCCAACTACTAATGCTGTAATTATTTAAGTGTATTTAACTCCAAGTTCAGATTCAAAATTGGGTGTCTTTTATTCTGTTGCAGACTTAGTTGAATCTGAAATATAATTTTAATTTTAGTGGAGCAGGAGGATGTTCTACCCTCTCCATTTCTCTTCCCCCAACAAGAGAATTTTTTCCAGTTCAAATCACCGAATAAACCTGTGGGAAGACATCAATTTCTAAATATAGTAAGCTGGGCTACAGGCTTTACCAATGTCTGGGGAGCCAAGTGAAAATAAAACCACTGACTCTCCTCTCTACTAATTCATTATCTCCTGTGTGTCTCCTTTTTGGATTTCTTTTCCTTCCTCCCCCCCATGTTGCTTTTTCTTTAACAATAGTTGTATAATGCCGCCTCTCCTTCAGGACGCATCCTATGTACTGTAGCTTATACATCTATTAGTAGATCCTTAGGCTTTCAGCTCATATTAGAGATTCATTTCCAAGCTCAAGTTCAAAAGACCAGCGGCTTCCCCAGAGGCTGCCGGCTCCTGCAGCGGTGCCCCGGTTCCAGGTTAGTGCTGCACCATGTGTGGAGTTTAGGTTTAATAGGATGTCCTAGTATTTCCCTTGTTCATCCTACGCAGCCACGTCTCTAATAACACAGCATCTGAACTGTTCTTTTGGTGTTTGCTGAGCCAGATTGAAATAATAATACTGGTCAAAGGGTAAAGTTTTAAGGGGTATTTCTTTTAAAAACAGACAAAAGTTCAATGAATTCTGCCATCAAAGCGTGGTAATTGAAAGTTAACTACAAAGAGAGAGTGAAGCTCACTTCATTCTCAACAAGGTGCATTTAGCAAAGCTGTACTCTGGAGACTTTCTTTCTCACTGGCAAAACTCACTGCGAGAAATAAGAAATTCTGTACCTGGTGCTTCTTTGGCATGTTTGTTTGTATCGTTCTCTCCCAGAGCTGTCCATCTGTGCCTTTCCAATTTGCACAATATTGGCATGCCTGCTGTTGGTCTTCCATTACCTCCCCTTGCAAATGCATGTGGGAGAGAGGGAGAGCGCTTGACAAATCCACTGCTCTTCTGAGGCCTTTCCAGCACTTCCAGTGTGTGTATTAATTGTAAAAGCTGAAATGAAATACCTTGGGCTGCACTGACCTCGGCATCTGTTTTTCAGATAGCGTATCCATCCCATAAATCCTCTTAGAGATAAATTAAAAACGCTTGTAGAAAAGATATAGCCTGGATGTAATAATTAAGCAGGTGTTAAGCAACAGCCCATTATTCATGTATGATAACTTTTTTTGTCTTTTTATTACTGCTTGGAGAGGCTTGACCGAACACCATCTCCAGCTGCCGAAGGGCAGAGTTGAGTGACGGGAGACAAACCTTCTGAAAGGGACCCACCATCAGCAGAGCAGAAGTTTCCTCTAAAGCAAATCAGTTCTAGGAGTTGCTTCCTCCTTGCCAGGCAGTGCCATTGACATTTTTTGGCTGAATGCTGAATTAACTCTGAAGGGGCAAAAACCTTCTGTGGGTGCAAGGTATGGATGGAAATAGTACTGCTTCTGTATCACTGTCATTTAAAATCCATTTTTAGTTATGCTTTCAAGACAAAACTGGCAACTCTGTGGTTAAGCAGTGGCGTATCAGAGACTGCAATTCGTGGGTCATTCAAACTAAAGACTGTCAGGAGGTCCCAACCTTGCAGACAAGCAAGTGTGCAAAAATTCTGATTCCATTTTTGGAACGGAAAGTGGAGACAAACCCAGGGCATTTATTTAGTGTTGCAGTAAATTCAAGTATTCAGCAAGCAACGTCTGCTTACAATTTTCTACATAGAGAAAGTAGCCAGCCTGGGGTTTTTAGGGTTGGGTTTTTTTCTAAACTGCTTCTCATGAAATTATGATCACTTGCAATTTGGGAGCAGAAATACTGCACAGGGAATGCAAAGCCTCAGCTGCTTTTGCCAAATGAAATACCTGCGTCTAAAAGGGCTCTGCGCAGGGACGGCTTCCGGAGGGCTGTGGAGCAGGCTGGCTCTGCGCACGCCGCGCCGGTGACGGTGGAGCCTGGAGCCCGCGTAGCCTGTCGGTTTCCTGAGCAGCCAGTGGCTGGAGAGATTTGAAATGCTTGATTGTCTTCAGAATGAAGCCTTTCTGCACTGGATTGATAAATATTAACTTAACTCTTTGCGTGGAGGAGCGGCAATGCTACTGGAGAAGGGCCCGTTTCACAGCTGCGGTTGCGCTGTCACCCGTCGGCCGTGTGTCCCGGCCGCTGGATTATAAGCAATTTGGGGCAGATAAAACGTCTGCCGTTGCGCTTTGTGTTGCGGCTGGCACAATGAGGCCCCGCTGCTACCTGGCTCTGCTGGGAGCTATCAGTCTGGGAGAATTATAACAGCTAGGAAATTTGTAAAATGCACAGACAAGATGTTCAGATAAAAAGGGCACTGGATCAGTGTAAAACCGAAAAAGCTTTTGAGAGGTTTCCTGGTTAAACATTTGCTGCTCTTCTGTGTTGTTTCATCCTCAACAAAAATTTACTTTCTCATGAAAAAATATGCATTTCTTTCTTTCCATAGAGAATAAACATGATTGCAAAGGCAAAATTGGATCTCGTTCAAGATAAATTTTTTTCTCTCCCACTTTTCACATTGTTGAAGACATCATTTTAGTTCAATATTATGTAACGTGGAAAAAACAACAAAAAAACCATTCTTGAGCATTTTGTGATTTACAAAATATGCCCTTTTAGATATTTGGTTTTTTTCCTGAAGCAACTTGTTATTCCCTGTCTTACGAGTGGAGTGTCAAACACCCTAGGAGCCTTTGTTTTGTGAAGATCTTTTCTTTTGTATGAAAATAAGTTTGCAGGATGGAAAATTGTTTAATTGATTCTAACATTTCTTTTGAATTTTGAAATATTTAGGTTTGTCATCAATACATCAATGAGCTTCTTCCTTTCAAAAATGCTTCCTGTACTTATAAAACAAGAAGTCACAAACTTTTTTTATTGTTGGAATTCTCTTGTAGAGGGGAAAAAAAAAAAAAAAAGACAAGAACAGTGAAACTGTTTCTTTGTTATCAGGAGTTTACAGTGAGTCAGCACTTAGAAATGTTTTCAACATTTTCCTTGTAAAATGTCTAGCCCCTGACAACTGCCTTTCTCTTGGTAGGTACCACCAATGGTGCTGAACTTGTTCATGATGTTTTTCATGTACTTGCCTAAAAATATATGAAAGGTTGGGAAAGAGAGGTTGCGCCTTTATTTAAATTAACTAACAAAGCTGGAAAAAAACCCAGGAAGCTTTCAGGGATATGGGCACCTCTTCAGATGACTGAGCGTTTGAGTAAGAGCGAGGTCCTTTTACCCTCCCGTAGTGTCACCCACTGACTAGCTCGGGTGGGACCACAGCAGCAGTTTTGAAGAATCTTATTTTTCCAGCGACTGGCAATGCAGCAGCGTGGGGATTTGGAGGAGGCTGAATGCACTGACAAATTTTTTTCCAGGAGAAAAAAATGTCAGTGAAGCTCAATAAAATGGAGTGGTTGAAATCAGTTATGTGATTTCCTTAATAAAGTCTCTGACTTCTCTGGGCAAGGACAGTGCTGGAAGCACAGGTCGGAGTTGTAGCATTCACTAATTCAGCTACAAGCATTACTTGTAGCATTCACCTAAGATTAATACAGTGAGGGAAAGAGAGGACCTGCATAACTTTTTTTTTTCTTCTTTTCTTTCTTAGTGAAACAAATTAAATTAATCTAGGTCCCTCACCTCTAGGACTGAAAGCTATCAGTACCAATGAACATTCATATCTTTTGTTCTGACTTGGGTATCTGTAGGAGATCACTTGCAAAATCCCCACAGCTGGGAATGATTGGTGGTAGGGGAAAAAACCGGCTGCCTATCTGAAGAAGGGATGTGTCGCAGCCTAACTGCAGTTAAATGTACACTGTCTTTACTAGGAACATTTCTCTTAGCTGGAGTTGTCTCCCACATGCACTTCAAAGACTAGAGATACTGCAGTTTGTGGCACATTCCTTTCCCTTTGAAGGTTTCAAAATATCTATAGAACTGTTCTAAGAAAGAAGAAAGTGACATTTAAGTATATGCATGATTTCAGTATATTTCAAGTATTTTTAAAGCCTACATTTTGCAGTCAGTGTGGCTTTGTTTACTCCAAAATTGTTAGCAGAGACTGAATCTGAGCATTTTGGTTTGAAGTGATGGAAAGGTTTAATACCCTCCTTTCTTTGCCTTCCAAAAGGCTACATTGCTTTAATTAGCTGTGGTCTCTTTGCTAAGTAGAATGAAATTGCCCACCTGTGTAGGAGCTGTGGGCCAGCAGTAGGTATTGGAAGCTGGAAGCACTGAGACCCTCTTTCCAACAAAAGCGCTCATAAGCCAATCTTATGTTGGTAGTGTTAAATAAGAGTGAAGTGCTTAGATATGTTTGCAGATCTGGACCATAACCACACGTCTTTATCTGGCCAAAATGTGCTGGTTTCTGGCTTTTAAACTTCATTGTAGTACGACATTATTATTGAGAGTGTTCACGTTTCCCAGTGCGATTGCCTACTGCAATCTGAGCAGCAGTGCCATTCCCGTGTTTACCGAGAATACCGGGTAGTGTTTTAGCTTGATCCTTCCCTGGCATTTGCTTGATGGATTAATTTGCAGTTTTCTTTAGAATTGTTCGTGGCAGATCAAATGGCAAAATCAATGGGGGCCCTTCTGCAAGCTGATGGTCATAAATTAGTTTTTCTGCTCTGTTATGTTGTCCTCCTAGAGCTGCATTCAGCGCTGAGACCACAGGGTCTCCTCATGCTTACAGCTGATTTTACTGTATGTTGTAACTTATGCATAAGTGGACTGAATATTTAACTTTTCAGTTTCTTTGTGCCATCTAGGACTTCATTTGGAAACATGAGCTGGAAAAATGGGTGGAGAGTGATGTGGCTTCTAAATTTAACTCCTGAATTAAGATTAAACTTAGATTTTGTTTCCTTTTTTTGTGTGTAGTGAGTTCACCCCCTTAAAATAGTCACACACAGGATTTAGTACTTGTGCATAGAAAGAGATCTGTCTTTAGTACTAAAATCAAGTCTCTTCTAACCACCACATTCTCTCAGATGTGCAACCCCATCATGCCAGAAACAAGGTAAGTGCCAGGTTTCAGAGCACCTTGTAGGAAAAGAGTGCCAAGGAGACAGTTCTTTAATATCCTTCTTAATCCATAAAGCACATAATTTTTACATCCATTTAAGTATGTATGCATACATGATTCTACAGTAAAAGCAGGGTACAATATTCTGTTGATTTAAAGACGAAAGAGGAAAATTAGAAAGGAATCAAAAGACCAGCAAGCGGGAGTATGAGGCAACTTCCATATGTGAGAAGATGAAGGTTCACTGACACATTTCAACCTTACAATAAACATATCTGAGCAATAACCCAGAGTTTTACCTAACCTTGAACAATGTGGAAAAGAACAACACAGATTATTAATTCTTTTTCTCCTGGTGCAAGGAATCAGGGTATCAAACACAATTTTTCAACCTAAAAGCTTTCCAAAAAAATTAAAACTCTTAGAAATTCTTTTATACACACAGACTGAAATCACTTAATAAATTCTTGGCAAAAGATCCCTGAAGTGCTATCAGAGCAAAGGTAGAGACACAAACTTTGGCTTGGGAAGTCCCTACGCTGTTGAGGAAATATTGCTGCCATTCCCTTGCTCATTTATTCTTTCCCTAGGCATTAGTTGCTGATAGCAATAGTCAAAGGCGGAGTAGGGAATAGTGGCCATTGTATCTGTCTGATTTTTTTTTCCTACTAATGCCGTACACCACGCACATATAAGTCTTTTAAATAAAAATGTATTTTAAGGGTTGTTTAAAGTGCTTAAGTGCTTGATTTAATAAACGAAGGGAACAGGGTTTGTTTAAAATCATAGAATCATAGAATGGTTTGGGTTGGAAGAGACCTTAAAGGTCATCTAGTTCCAACCCCCCTGCCATGGGCAGGGAGACCTTCTGCTAGACGAGGTTGTTCAAAGTCCCATCCGACCTGGCCTTCAACACTTCCAGGGATGGGGCATCCACAACTTCTCTGGGCAACCTGTGCCAGTGTCTCACCATCCTCATGGTGAAGAATTTCTTCCTTAGATCTAATCTCAGTCTACCCTCTTTCAGTTTTAAAGTCATTACCCCTTGTCCTATCACCACATGCCCTTGTAAATAGTCCCTCTCCAGCTTTCTTGTAGGCCCCTTTTAGGGACTGGAAGGCTGCTAGAAGGTGTCCCTGGAGCCTTCTCTTCTCCAGGCTGAACAAGCCCAACTCTCTCAGCCTGTCTTCACAGGAGAGGTGTTCCAGCCCTCTCATCATCTTCGTGGCCCTCCTCTGGACCCACTCCAGCAGATCCATGTCCTTCTTGTGTTAGGAGCCTCAGAGCTGGACTCAGTACTCCAGGTGGTGTCTCACGAGAGTGGAGTCGAGGGGGAGAATCACCTCCCTCGACCTGCTGGCCACGCTTCTTTTGATGCAGCCCAGGATACGGTTGGCTTTCTGGGCTGCAAGTGCACATTGCCGGCTCATGTCCAGAGTCTCATCAACCAACACTCCCAAGTCCTTCTCCTCAGGGCTCCTCAATCCATTCTCTGCCCAGCCTGTATTTGTGCTTCGGATTGCTGTGACCCACGTGCACAGCCTTGCACTTGGCCTTGTTGAACTTCATGAGGTTCACATGGGCCCACCTCTCAAGCCTGTCAAGGTCCCTCTGGATGGCATCCCATCCCTCCAGCGTGTCGACTGCACCACACAGCTTGGTGTCATCGGCAACTTGCTGAGGATGCACTCAATCCCACTGTCCATGTTGCCGACAAAGACGTCAAACAGCACCAGTCCCAATACCAAACCATGAGGAAGGCCACTCGTCACTGGTCTCCACTTGGACATCGAGCCATTGACTGTCACTCTTTGAGTGTGACCATTCAGCCAATTCCTTATGCACTGACTGGTCCATCCATCAAATCCATGTCTCTCCAATTTAGACAAGGTTGCCATGCAAGTCAGCATCAAATGCTTTGCCTAAATCCAGGTAGATGACATCAGTTGCTCTTCCCTTATCTACCAATGCTCTAACCCTGTCACAGAAAGCCACCAAATTTGCCAGACACAATTTGCACTTAGTGAAGCCATGTTGGCTGTCACCAGTCACCTCCTTATTTTCCATGTGCTTTAGCATAGTTTCTAGGAGGATCTGCTGCACAATCTGGCCAGACACAGAGGTGAGACTGACTGGCCTTTAGTTCCCTGGGTCTTCCTTTTTTCCCTTTTTAAAAATGGGGGTTATGTTTCCCCTTTTCCAGTCAGTGGGAACTTCACTGGACTGCCACAACTTCTCAAATATGATGGATAGTGGCTTAGCAACTTCATCCAGCAGTTCCCTCAGGACCCGTGGATGCATCTCATCAGGTCCCATGGACTTGTGCACCTTCAGGTTCCTTAGATGCTCTTGGACCTGATCTTCTCTTACAGTGGGCAGTTCTTCATTCTCTCTTTCCCTGGCTTTGCCTTCTGTGACTTGGGTGGTGTGGCTAGAGCGCTTGCTGGTGAAGACTGAGGCAAAAAAGTACCTCAGCCTTCTCCATATCCTGCGTAGCCAGGTGTCCCATTTCCTTCTTGAGAGGGCCCACAATTTCCCCATGTCTTCCTTTTATCACTGATGTAAAATATAGCTTCTGTTTACATTTTATGCAAATTTTTTGAGATTGGGAATACGTTGAAAGTATATGTCCAGATAGAAGTTATTTGTCAATGGCTAGGCAATATTTATTATTGGCCTGCCAGTCTAGGTCCTGATTTTCTTTATTACCAGCTTCACTATCCTTGTTTTACTTTTTGAGCACACAGGGACTCACAGTTCTAATGAACAGGGCCGTATCATATGGGATACAGTAGGAGCTCATTCTCAGTCAGGTTGCACAAGACTGTAAGTGATTTTCTACCTGTGAGAAACAATAAGATTTTACAAGATTGATTTTTAATTGCATCTTTTAGTTGGATGCAGAGCAATCCCTGGAGGATGCCTGTTCTCTTCTTAAAACGGAAAACAGCAGTGCAAAAAAATCACGTTCAAGGTGGAAGCAATGGATGTTTGGAACTTGCTGGCTTATCCTCCTTGCTTATTTTGAACTGAAGTAATACTATGCCTGAGACAACCCTGTAAGAAAATAGGGCTTTTGAAGGTAGTTTTCACTATTAGAGGGTGACTTTTTTTAAATTTCAATTCTGCAAAGCAAATAATCATGATGATGATTTCCTAGGTTCAGAGTGAGGCAACTGAAGTTTTATTCTGTTTTAGGAGCTCTTTGATAAAGAATTTGTATGCATAATATCATTATATTTGATTTCATTAGTAGTATAACTATAGCATGCTTAGTATTAATAAAAAACAATGCATGTGACAGGGTTTGAAAGAAAAAGGCCTCTTAATTCACTGGATTGTTTTTCATTATATGGTTTGCACAGACCTGGAGATCCATGAGCTACGACTAAAGCCTAACTGAGAAAAGCAAGTTTATTGTCAATGAGCTTGAATTTACAATGCTTCCACTGAGAAATTTTTAAGGGTCTGTTAATCTCAAAACAGTTAGAAAAAAATCATTGAATTTGAGCACCGTCTGTCTTCAACTGTTCTTTACCAATAACCAGCGAAGTATGTTACATTAGACAAGAAGTAGCACGAGGGGCTCTTTGTTTTCGTGTGCATTCAGACCCACCTTGGACTCGGCAGGGTACAGCGCCAGCAAGCCACGTACAGCATCGCTGATTCTTTGCTTTGAAATAGGTTGCTGCTAATGACGGGCGTTCCCAGGGCATGACCTGCCTGGAAATGGGAGCAGCACATACATTAAATGTTTGTGTGGTGTGGGTCAACATTACACCAGGGTGTAGGTCTAGATTGACGGCTGTTAGCGAAAGATGATGGTGCAGCTGAGAGGCAGCAGAGCATGGAGCTCTGTTGTGGTTGCTGAGATCTGGTGAATCTGCTGGAGAGCTACCCAAAGTGCTTCGCTGGTAACTGGGGTTTGTTTGCTTGCATTCCTGTCGAGCACGCATACTATTCAGATATTCATGACCTCTCTTAACTATCTTCCTTTTACTGACCATTTTTAGGGAGCAGGATGGTGGGTTGGTTATATCTTTGGTTTCATCTGATCAGATTTGGTCTGCTTGGAGTTATATTCTTCTGCATAGTACAGCAGGAGGAAAAATATTTCCTTAGGTATCTGTATATGGCTTGTTGGCCTGTGGGTGTTTACTTACTTGGGAAGTTGTTGGATGGTATTCGAGTTGGAAGTTGGAGGTGGCTCCAGCATTTTTGTTCCTTTGCACTAGTAAAAACCCTAAATATTTTTTGGTTTTGAGAGAAAAAAGGAAGAAAACACGGAATTTATGAAAGTGATTATTCTTCTCTGAGATTTCAGCTTACGACTCGAAGATTATTTAGTGGTTTATGCCAAGTGGAATAACTGCAGCAGAAGACAGAAAAACAAGTAAAATATTGATCAAATCAAGGCAGCCTGGAAGGTACTTTTTTGTAAAAATTTCCCTGCTGAAAAAATGTTCAAATATTTCCCGATGGAAGGTGTTGAGGGACAGAGAGAAAGGCTGTTGTTTGTTAATGGGTTTTTCCTTTGGAAAACATCTTTGATGCGAAGTTGAAGCATATTTTGAAGGAAAAATGCCCCAGCTAAGTTTGATAACTGATGTATGAGGACAGTAGTTCAAAGCTGTGCCTCTCTCTGTCCAGGCTTTTGATGCTTTCAATTTTATGCATTTAAGTCTGTTAGCTAAAGCAGAAGTACTGGACAATACTGTATGTAATGTCCCTGTAAAACTATAGTACCAAAAATGTAAATGCTTACAACCTTTTGAAGAATACCAACTTCTAACTTTTACAGGAAAGAAAGGCCTCCTAAATAGTTTTGTCAACACTCACATATTTTTCTAGCTGTCATGTTTCAGATACGGTCACATTTGTATGTCTGGTAATGCTACAGCTTATATGGTGACATGAATTACCCATTTAGTGTTCTATGCATTTATGCAACGTAGGATAAGCACGGACATCTGATCCTGACTATGTTTTTCAATCCAAGGTGGTTCCTCTTAGTTATGTTTACGAGGACTCCTATTTGCAGGTTATAAACCGCCTATTTCTGTCTGTTGTGTGGTATGAAGAGGATGAAAGCACAGCAGTGTCTGGCTGCTAGGGAATACTGCAATGCACATTATTGATATTAAATAAGAGGTAAACGGGCAGCTAGTATTTTCCCAGTTCTGCCCTTTCATGTGTTACATGGATGAGATCAGCTCTCCCAGCTGAGGCAGGGCTCCGTGGAAAGGCAGTCAGAAAGGCTCTCCCTGAGTAAGGAAGAAAGAAGGGCAGCAGAGCTCCGCTCCTGTTGTGCAAAGTACTAACAGGGAAAACATACTATGCTCTCGTGGGAAGACTTTGCGGTCGATGCTCAGAAAATCAAAGTGGGATGAAAACTACATGGATGTAGCCTGACAGCCTCGCGTTTTAAAAGCAGGGCTGTCCAAAAGTCTGTTAGGCGTACCAGTCTTAGAAAGGGGAGCAACAAAAAAAACAAAAAACAAGCGGTCGCTATGATTTTAATAATGGCTACATTTGAGGTTTTACCTGTTATTTTAAGGAGAGAATAAATAAGTATATGGAAATTTCATTTATTTCATAGTTCCTGTTCTCAACCTGTCAAGTTCTGTGGCTGAATTTCAAAATCCATCAGTAACCTAAAAGTTGTAAGAGGCTACTAAAAATGTTAGAAGATTTTAATAGGTGCCAGACAGTATAATCTGCATTTATTGCAACTATTCCATTGTAATTAAGTTCAAAGGCATTTTTTAGATACTTGAGATAAGTGTTAGCAAAAGTACAAGTTTTGAAAGCTATTACTATTTTTTCAAGAAAATTGAGTAACATCATTCTCTCTGTTAAAATTGTATCTAACAGGAAGTACAATATGATTTAATGAAATTCCTCTGATATTTGAAACTGAAGATTGAATGCCTCTTAGGTTTATAATTCCAGTATTTCCCCGTGGTATGTAGCATCTAGCAAAGGATTTCTGCAAGCTCAGAAATAGTAGTAGTAGCCTTCTATAATTTGGTTTCCTTCCGATTGCTCTTACTGG
This sequence comes from Phoenicopterus ruber ruber, assembly GCA_009819775.1. Lineage (NCBI taxonomy): Eukaryota > Metazoa > Chordata > Aves > Phoenicopteriformes > Phoenicopteridae > Phoenicopterus > Phoenicopterus ruber. The sequence continues at coordinate 98,778,026 of CM020216.1, forward strand.
AATATCTGTACATTTTCAGGAAGGATTTAGTATGATGGAAGCAATCCTCTCCCTCCCCCCAAACTTAATTAATCAGTCCTTTAGGTGACTAATTAGACATGCTGAATTTCCAGTGAAGTGTAGTGTTTCATCCTAGTTCTTCATGCCTATGTTACCCAGGTGGTACCTGTAAACTGAAAGAGGATGTTGCTACAGTGCCTGGTTCCTAATAAAATTCAAATTAAATAATCACCTCAATTATAGATTAAAAACTCAGGTTCAACAATTATCCAAAGAGCTCTACTTCACTGAAAACCCACAGTCATGTACCTGCTCCTTTCCCTTCCTGCCTGAATTTATAGCTCACTCACACAGACATAATTTAGATTTAGCTTAAATTGTGCCCTAAATTGTTTCCATTACCTCAACCTGGAGCAACCTGTGTCTATTCCTGGAATATGATATCATTATTCTTGAACTGCATTACCTACAGTGTATGCTATCTTTTCTGCATTGAGCATTTTCAAGGAAACCCTTTTTCAGTTCCTGTTAGTGCTTAGACATTTGGGTCAGTTAAAAGTGGAAGGAGGAGAACTGTGTCTGATGTATTCATTCCAGTTATGTTAATGGTCTTTGAAGAACGTTCTTATTTATTCATAGATTATACCAAGTTTTTTGATGTCCAATCTGATGTTTATAATACAGAGTTATACTATATTTTGCAGATTAATGAGTAGTGGTGTTAGGTGGAAGAAGGAACAGCTGAAAACTTTTCTTACTCCTGAGTCACTGTCTCCACAAGAATCCCAGTTTACTGGGTTGACGTTTCTGGTGAGAAGGTTCAGATTTTCAAGACACTTGTTCAAAAACCCATGGGAATTTCTTTCTTACAAAGGTATTTCATATTTCTTGTCAAACACCCGTGTGCCTTATATGATCTCCCCTTTAGTGATCCAAGCTCATTTTGATTTACTGCCATTCTCTGGAAAGCCAGATTTCCATAAAATAATGGAAATTCTTTCTCTATGCTTACTTGAAAATACATCTTTTTAAAGGCTGTAACCCTATAGAGACTCTGGACAGAAATCTTTGGAGTCAAGGGTTAGTCTGTGTACCAGAAGAAGACAGAGTAAACAGCAGATTAGGATCACAGATTATTCACATAATAACCACCCAAAACAAGGGAGTTCTTCACTTTTAGTAAAACTTTTGATTTGTGGATTTCCTTTGTATTCTTTGTGTGATAGTGTTTTGAGGACAAATGCTTGTCGGCACTGAATTTGTGGGTGCTGCTGAAGTGTTAGATATGTGCTACTGACAACATGCCTGATGTGCGAGGTGTGTAATGGCTTTTGGGCCTTTTCAGAAGAAAATCTTGCCTTAGACTTCCACGGAGGTACGATGCTAGCAGTGCCATTAGACTGAAAAACTCAGCTTATTGATCCACAGTGCAAACGTGACCTCGCCCTCCAAGGGACTGTTAAAGCTCTGGCCCCGCCGGTCAGAGGTGGAGTGCAGAGGCTGGAGCAGCTACCGGGGCTGAGACCGAGCTCAAGAGAAAGCAAATGAAGAAAAAGCTGAAGGCCTAATTTGATTTTCTTTCTGGACCTGGTGCCTCGAGTCTCTGTAGGCATAGGCACTAGGAACAGGAGTAAGGAAAGGACGGAGCTAGTGGTAACTATCAAGGAGATAGTACAGTTAATTGGAATTTAATTTGCAGACAGTGCTAGCAGTCCATCAGAGCTGCCATCTGCATAAGTGACAAGCCAGATCATTTAAGGCAGCGAGAATCACTTGGCCTGGGGCCAGGAGAAGGAGTGCAAATGTGACCCCGGTCCCCTCTCTCTCCTAAAAGGGCAGTCCTGAAGAAGGTATAGAATTTTTCCAAGTTTCCCTGGAATTTCAGGTCTGATTACATCTATACCCAGTCGTTCCTGTCTCCTGTTCCACTTCAGAGAAAGCTGGGGGAAGAAGCGTGTGGCATCAGGAGGTGTCGAGATGCAGAGGCATGGCTTGGCACTGTAGCATTGCTGCTGCAGGGTGGTTCCACCCACGAAATGCCCAGGGGAAGGGAGCTTTGGCCATAGAGCCAGACAGGAAGATTTAAGAGCTGGTGGAGTTCACTTTGCTAATGCAGAACCTGGCAGTTTGTTGTGTGATTTTTCAACACTCCAAAGGATGTGAAACCTCTTAATTTACCCAGCATAATGTGGTGTTTGTAAAGATTTCTTAACTTTTCAAAGTTTCCATGCTTTCTCCTCCATGATTCCTTAAGGATTTTGGAAGAGCAAAATGATTGCAACCCGAGAGTGAGCAGGGAAACCTGTTTTCCCCACCAGCAAAGAAACAGAAGTGATGGTTGTGCCTAAAATAACTGAATTTGGAATTCTGTCATCTTTGAAACTTACATTTGTAGCTGCCCTTTATGTTGTTCACATCATCTTTCATGAGAACGTGGATAGACTTGCATTCAGCACCTTCTCTTAAGCTGTTCGATGTATATATTGCTCTGTGAGGCTAACCAGTAAGAAATTCCCTGTTCATAGAAAGGCAGATAGAGCCCATGTACATTGTCACGTATTGTATTTGCTTCACTGGTTGGTTTGAACCACAATGTAATAGCAGAGATCCAGTTTCAGTACATTGCTCAGGTTTGTCCTTATAACCTAATGACCACGAAGGTGATATTGAATTAATACTTAGCATGCACTTATGTACTTTGCTAAATGAGACTAATTGATTAAATGCTGTCCAGGGTGATCAGATCTATTGAAGTTGAATCACTTCTACTTCACTGTCAAGTGGCAGATTTTTTGCTGTTCACTGAAAATTATTACTTTGCTTTACCAAGGCTTCTGTTGATTACACAGATTTTTATATTTTTTTTAATTATTATTTACTTAGCTTACTAAGGAGTAGAAAGGGTTATTTTGGATTTTACACAGTTTGCAGAGAAGAAAAATAATTACTTTACTCTAAATGCAGGAAAAGATTCTCTCTTTCTGAAGCATTTGAAATGTAATTTTGTCTGGCAATTAGAGCCTATGAGAGACTGACTGGCTGGGTATATCGGGTTATGGCCATAATCAAACAGAGTCCACTTTAATTAATCTGATTATTATACATTTTGTGGTACTCTAAAATTGTTTAGCTTCCCTGACATTTATTAAGAATAAACTTCTCTCTTACAGAGGGATGATTGCATAATGCGGAATTATTAATGGTTAGTCATAAGAAACTAATCAAGTTAGAGGCAGCATGGAGTGAGGGAATGAGCACAGAACCAGGAGCTAAGTTCTTCCGTTAATTTGATACATGGTCTTGGAAAAAATCACTTACTGCTCACTGCAGTCTCTTGATTTTCCTTCAGCTAAGGAAGGAATATTAATACTTATTTCCCTACTTTGCCAGAGTATTGGGAGAATTAGCTAATGCATATGTTTATGATTAAAATGTTAGTGTTTCAAAAATGTCATTTAAAAAAAAAAAAACACGTTTGTGTGTATGTCTATGTGTTTATCTGTGTGTGCAGATAATTAATAATGAACCTGGAGAACTGATTATGCTATTTATATCTTAAATTGGCAATCCATTCGTTTGCAAGGAACATTCTCTATCTATTATCTACTTAAATTGCTCCTCTCACCAATAATACCCAAGTGAATTTATCGTCACAAAACCTTTGTGAGGAAGTGAAGTACAGATTAAGACCAAAACAGACTATTACGATAATTTAGTCTGACTCCTGTAAAAGAGAAGACAAAGAATGTTCTTCCAGTAGTTTCTGTGCCAAGGCCCTATTGCGTTTCCTGTTTTATAATGGGAGAAATAAAGCTCAAGGAGAATCAACTCTGATTCTTCAGACCTTTAGATATACGCATAATTCAAATTAGAATAAGTAAAGTTTTACTTGCTCTTAACTGCTCACTGACTTATTTGTGGTGAAAAAATTTCATGTGTATTGAAGTATCAATGGGGTTATTTTAATAGTTTGCCTAAGGTGACACAACATAGAAGGAGGCTGGGAGCAGAACTTGGTTCTTCTGGAGTCCTCATTTATTCCATTGTAATTGCAAGGCTCTATGGGTGATAAAGAACTTGGGCTCATCTGTGGTGTAAGCTTTTTTAAATTAAAGGTTCCAGCTCTGAGATAAACCTTATGTATTTGTGTAAAAACTCATTTGATTTCATTCCAGTGAAGCACTGTAATTTTTTGGCCACCAGAATTCTTTCTTCCAGCATGTGAAATGGTGTTTGAAGAAAACACTGAGCCCTGAAACAAGAGAAGGTCTCATTGGCATTATGTGCTCCTTATCAAGCAATTTTACATTTCTTGTAACAAATATTAAAAATTGTGGAGCGTAGAATAATTTAAGGTAGAAGGGACCTCTGGAGGCCATCTGGTCCAAGCCACTCTCTTCCTCAGCACCTGCCTAAAACAGGGCTAACTTCAAAGCTGGAGCTAGTTTCAGAGTTAGATCATGTTACTTGGGGTCATCTATAAAATGTCTACTATTTCCATCTTCCCAATAGTTCATTGTGGTGGGATTTCTTATCTGACATCATCTGGGGATTCTTAGCATTTAGTCCTCTCCCACTAAACCCAGTAATGGTGTGATCCAGCTGAGTCAGTCCTTGATCATCTTGTCTACATTTTCCTGGAACCCAAGCTTTCTCAATATGCTTGTGTTTTGGGAGATGAACTTTGGGCAGGCGACAAAATAATGAGGAAATATTTGCCTTGTACAGTGCCTAACCCATTTGACTGAGTTACAAATAATAACCTATGGTATTGTTTTACTACAGTGCAATCAAATGCAGAATTTGGTATCCTGTCTTGAAATAATGTTCAATGCCTATATTCTGTCCCTCAGAAAAAAAGATGTACAGTAAAAAACAGATTCCAGGACTATTTCAGACCCTTTTTCTTACTTTTTTTTTTACTTTCTACACTGTGCCAGCCTACTGTGTATGCATGGGAAATACATGTTTATCACTCACATAGGAATTCTGCAGGTTATATACATTCCCTTAGCCCGGTTAACCTTGTTTCCCCTTCTGCATTATGTATTTTACACTTGTTTTGCATGCACTCAAAATATAGGTTTGGTGAAAATTACCGCATTTGGCATCCATTTCTTACTTCACAGTTTATCACTCTACCAAATTTGAGCTTGAAGCTTCTTTCACAGTCTCTTTAATGCATTGTAGCTTTATTTAAACAATAGTTCAGTTATTAGGTGTAGAAATGGCATAAGGCTGTCTCATTTTAGCAGACTCATCCCAAGAGGAAGATGACGGGCCAAGAGAATCAGAAGAACATACTAAATAGCAGTCACAGCAGCTGTCTGTAGGTTTACCCAGGTCTTGTTCCAGTGTCATCCCTTGGACTGAACCCTCCTTAGCAGTGGGATGCATTAGATGTGCTCCTGGAGCACATCTTTTGGTTTATAGAATCATAGAATCTTTTAAGTTGGAAAAGACCTTTAAGATCATCAAGCCCAAACGTTAACCTAGCACTACCAAGTCCACCACTAAATCATGTCCCTAAGCACCACGTCTACACGTCTTCTAAATACCTCCAGGGATGGTGACTTAACCACTTCCCTGGACAGCCTGTTCCAGTGCTTGACAATCCTTTTGGTCAAGAAATTTTTCCTAAGATCCAATCTGAACCTCCCCTGGTGCAACTTGAGGCCTTTTCCTCTTGTGCTATCACTTGTTACTTCGGAAAAGAGACCGTCCCCCACCTCTCTACAACCTCCTTCCAGGTAGTTGTAGAGAGCGATAAGGTCTCTCCTCAGCCTCCTTTTCTCCAGGCTGAACAACCCCAGTTCCCTCAGCTGCTCCTCATAGGACTTGTGCTCTAGACCCTTCACCAGCTTCGTTGCTGCTCTTTGGATGTGAAGTCCAAAGTTTAGCTTCATCCAGGAGGAATCCAGTTCATTAGCTCTGAGATTCCTTTGTGATGTGAATCAAAGTGCAAAGTGAGGACATCTGGGAGATCTGCTTCAAAAGCGCACTGCCGATCCGGACTAAGACACTGTTGTAGTCACACTCTTAGTCATTTAGTGGATACACTTGAAAGGTCCTAAATACTTGCCTGTGAGATAGTGTTAGGATTGGTCACAAGGTGATGCATGGAAGGAGTCATTCCCTAGAGCTACATTAGCGTAAGTAACATCAGAAGTAGGCTGTTTAGGGTTACTGTTATGACAGATCAGAACTACTGGAAACCTGAACTTTTGTGCTAAGTAAAGCAGGTGAAGCAAATAATTCTCCATAGTAATCGTGTCAAAGTTTTAGTTAGAATTAAAGTGAAAGGAAGCTGTGCCAGAAATGCTCAGTGAAACTGTGGTATAGAAAACCTAGTTTTCAGACTTCTGCCAGACCAAGCCCACTGCAACCACATGACAAATTTTCTAAACTCACTTAGATAAGCTCACAAAACACTGACGGGAGCTTTGTTCCAGCAGGCTTCATGCCTCATTGCTTATCATCTGTTCTTCTGCAGCCAGCATAAACACATCTACAGTGTACAGTGTGCCTTGGCGAATTTCAGCGCGGTGCCGCGATGTGTCTGTGCCTGGTTTGGAACACGCTTCTACTGCTGAGTAAGCCAGCAGTGCACAGATCCAGCCCTTAGGATCATGGCACCATGACTGCAGGACGCTCACGTAAACCTACTTCGGTTCTTCGGTAATGCTGTTTATTAAGCATACAGTCCTAATTTCTCATAACAATGTTTGTTAAAGTAATTTTTAATGACACGGGGGTGGGCTTTTCTTTCCAGTTTTTCCTTCTGTGGCTTTTGCAAAATGGCTTTTTAATGAGTTCTAAGACATGCAGCTATAATCAGTATTAGTAGTTCATACTCTCCTGAAAACTCATTCTTTGCCGGAACAGAGGATATGCTGCTTTCCTCAGGTGTAAAAATGCAAGCGAATACCCTGCTTTCAAAGCGTAAAATGGTCTTCGCTCGGAAACAGAAAGAAAATAGCAGGAGATGGGCATAATAAGCAACTGTACATTGAATAGTTTATAAAGTGAATAAAATTAAAATTTAAACGCATACAGTTTTTCTGAGCTGAATTGTTTCTGAGGGTGTGGCTTTGGTCTGAATTAGTGACAAAATATTGTATATATGTATTAATCAGTCTGGATAGATTTCCTTCCTTTCTGCACACACATGCTAACTGGCTTTATCTGGTTGCATAGTTACACAAAACATATTTTAGAATCATCTGTTACTTATGTTGGAAGTAAAAGGCTTAATATTTTCTGAGGGCTCTTATGACACAATAATTCTGGTCCAGCTAATACAATGACATCTTTCAGTGACAGTGTTCTGACAAGTAACTTCCCTGAAATCAATGCAATAAGCTACTTCTTAAAAAATATTAATATATCTGTTGATTCTTTGGGCACCGACTTGTGAGCTCTTACAATAACCCTGTGCAACTGTGTTGGGATTTTTCAAAGACTTCCATGAACTATGCTATCCCTATTTACTCTTGCACTGAATTTGACATTACAGTTGCATGTGGTATAAGAAAAGATGACGTCTGTTTTCTCAGTAAAGAAAGTATTGTATGAATATTAAAAAAAAAAAAAAAGCCTAGAATATACATTTCTTCTTACTAAGCACTTAAAAATCAAGGATATTTTTTGTCCCTTCAGGGGCAGCAGGAAAAAAAAAATAAATCTGAGATTAAAATATGTTTCACCTCTGTTAAATGATACACCTGGAAAGGAATGAAACATAAGCAAAAATAAATTTTTTCTCCTCTGTTATGTAAGTTTTATCTAGTATAATATTCCCTGAGGAGCTCTGTGTAAAAAGGAAAGAAGCGATCGTAATACTGCCAATTAGATGGTGAAACGACAGCTGAAAATAGAGACAGTGAGCAATGCTGTGCAGAATCGGTAATTTCAAGAGAAAGAGCATCCTTAAACTTTGGCCAAATTTGAATCCCTTCAGAAATGAAAGACTTGTGCCCTCTAAAACATAATTAGTGTGGGTATGTATTTCACTTGCTTCTAATTTACAGCAGCGTAGCCACCTTCTGACTGTCTGGTCATTGTGTATGGTTTCATACCTGTAGTGTCTGAACAGTTTGCGATCCTTAATGGGAGTCCCTCTGAGTGTGGAAGTGTAATTTTTATGTTAAGGGAGAACCAAGGCACACATAAAGTGGGATCATTCCCTGTGAATATAGAAATAATATACAGTCAGGATTCAGAGTTAGAGACCCAGAAATCCTCTGTAGTGTTTCATTCTAACTATATCCCTCATCCTTTCTCTTTTTTTCTTGCTTTAACTTTTTTTTTTTCTTCCCCCCCCCCCCCCTAAACCTAATTCCCTAAGGAAACAAGACTCTCATGATTGCTCTCTGGATGTATCTGAGAGTCTTCTTAATAACTTTTAAACCAACTTCAGACAAACTTGATAGGAGGGTGCATTTCTAAAGCTATCAAGTTACGGTGGCTATCATGAGAATAGGCAGCCAGGCTATGTTTGTGCCCTCACTGAGTGAAAAACAACCGAAAAAGATCGGTCCATACTGAACACTAGACAATAGGCACAGTCACCTTGAGAAATCTATGCTTATTGGTTCTGATTCCCTTTTTTTTTTTAAATTTTATTTTATTATATTGCTTGCATTGGACATTTTCTTCTCGTTGCAGACAAGCTATCAGTTGTACATCAGTGTCATGTGTGTATTATACATACATGAATTTACATACGCATGCATACACATATGTGTGTGTTTCCTGACCAAAGTATAGTCAGACGACACGAGAACCCATCCTATTTCCCCTGTGACTTCAGACATACTTAAATAAATTTTCTAGTTTCCAGCCTGAAAGGAAGCTAATGAGCTTTCCATGAGCCCACTGGGTAACCCATACCAGGCCCAACTCCTTTGTGCAGAAACTGCCTATTTGCATCCCGCATGTTTAAGCATGGTTCTATGTGAAGAGCGTTAGTGTTTGAGTGTGACAGGTGTTATTACAATGACTGAGCTAACGTGTTCTTGGCAAGAAAAAATTGGGGCTAATAGCATGGAAATACACCAAAAAAGCATTGGTGGTGGTGGGACAAATAGGAAAGAAAAAAAAAAACCACCACTAAAATTTGGAGGAATCACTGTAACCTGCTTATTTGAATGCTGAAGCCTAAACAGAGTTGCTCGGGTGGCAATATTTATTGCACTTTCTTTTGTTTAAGCCATTGAAAAGCTGTTCTCATTTAGTGAAGACTTTACTGAACAGCAGAGCACTCTTGTAAGCCTTGCAAGTTTTTTGGCGCGAATAACTGTTGTGTTTCAACCTATATTGCAGTTCTGGTAGAATTAACTCCATACTGTGTGGGTGCTGGAGGTTGAAATGTAATTAATAATCCCTAAGAATATGTCAGAGCACTATTAAAACAGTCAGATGAAAACTCGTCTGTTGCACAGCCTGTCAAGAATAACGCATGTTTTGGAATAGCCTGTTGCTATCTATTATCTGTATTTGTAACAATACCCTGGACTACTCATTCTGGAAGAGGACCCTCCAGAACTGAAAAAGTGTCTCCAAGACCTTTGGTGCTGGAGTCTCTCTTAATGTCAAAGAGGAGGTTTGCATATGCCAGCACGCCAAGCTGCACTCCTGCCTGTTAGATTTCCAACTCTGGATTGAATCCCACCCTCTGAGCTGGTGAACATTTGAAAACAGTCTGTTTCTGTTTTCTACTGGCTTATTGCTGAACACAGTTGATCCTCTCACTGACACGTACCTATTCAAACTGCTCATGCTGCTCATGCACGGTGTGGATAATCTCTGAAGCTGGCTTGGTAATGGCACTCTTGGGAACTGCAGCTGCATGTCCAGCCGAGGACTGAAAAGGGTGAGAACTATGCAAGCGATTCAATGGCTGGATATCTATCAACTGTTGTGGTGTATATTAGGATGAAGAGAATTAGACATGGTTGGGTTCCTGTTCTTAACGTTCCTGGCTAGTGGAAGGGAATGGGTGCCAGGATGCATTTGCAGTATAAAGGAGAGGCACTTGAAATGGGATAGAGGCTGGCAGCCAGGCTACGTGGAAAACCCTGTGCAAGACGCACAAATACATAATGTACTGTCTAGAAATAATGAACAGGGGAAGAATCACGTACACATCCTCTGGATCTAAGAGACCCTACCTCAGACAGAGGTTGGATGCATCACTGGTGTGGTACCTGCTCACTGTATGGTCTACACTCAGGGCACAGAGCGGAGGCAGACCGAGTGGCTTGCTTTTTGGCAGCAGCGCTGTGGCAGTAGCGCTATATTGGATAATGTTCTCCAACGATTTTTCTAGAAGAACAATTATGGTTTTCATTTCCAGCTGATTATAAACTGCCATAATTTCTTTACCTCGGACCTAGTTTATTAAAAGTGGTGATGCTGCCCAGAGGTAGTAGAGTATAGTATTCTCAGGACTTCTGAAAACAGTAAGGACTTGCGTGTGCAAACTGCCAGACTAGTATGCCAAGCGTGGGAAGAAAAGAGTTCTGGAAGAAGGACAGCAGTTTAAATTTGCTCTTTTTTGTACTTGTTAGTCAAGTGACGTGTATGGAGTTAAGAAGTTGTGTTTCTGTAGAAAAAATGAGATTTGACAGACCTCCTAACTATTTCGGTGATTGGTGGGTAAAATAGTTTGAGTTACGCTGTTTTTTTACTATGTTTAACAAACCTTTTTTGTGCGTGCATGCACACAGACTATTTTTTGTTTTCATAGTAAAGTAAGGAAAGCAAAATACTAATGGTCTTGTTTATGGAAAAATCGGAAGGTTGCAACACTGCAAATGGCTTTGAAAGCCTTTCTTTTCCCACCTTTGTTGCATCCCTGATTTATAACTGATTCAAGGCAGATGTTTTCCAAGCAAGGAAAGCAAGGGTGGGATCGTGCATGTATTAAAAGATCTACGTTTTGGATATTGGTTGAGTTTTACAAGCAAATGTAAAACTCCAGTGATTTGTGTTTTCCTGAAAAGTTTCATGGCTTTATCACCTTTTAACAGCCTGTATTAAAGTAAATGTAGTACAGAAGATTGCATAAGCGGTATAAAGATGGGTAGAATTTGGCCTGGTTTAGACACTGAATTTAGTTCTCCTAACTTGCCTCATAGTTCTCCCATCTAAGTAATCACTGCAATTGGACAGTTGCTTTATATGGGGCTTAAACCACTGTCTAGATGTATCCAAAAAAGAAAAGATTATAAGCGAGGCGAAATTTTACAAGAGAGAAGAAAGACACCAAGCTTACTGGGGCAGGTCCGATTTCTGTCAAAACATGGAGCAGTTGGGATTATGTGACGTGGTTTGTTTCTTTGAAAGGCACATGTGAAAGGCATCAAAGGGCATGGCAACCTCTGTTCCAGTGAACAAAGTAGTTCTGGCATGTATCCCTCTAATTAGTAATTAATTAACAATAGAAGATTAGCTTGAGATTTTTTTAAACCACTTCTCAAGTTTCAGGCTGAACAAGAAGATGACATTTATAATGAAGTCAGTGCTCTTGCATTAATGAGTGATGGAGTTGCTTTACAAGATTTCTGAATGTGGCTTCCATTAGCACTGCTCACAGGCAGAAATGAAAGGTTTTGGGTGTACATGTTATATCTACAAAGTTGACAGGCATTGCTTCTCTGGGATTGTATCCTTGCTCAGGACGAACTAGTGTGTGTGGAGAGGGGGAGGGTATTATTTCAAATAGCTTTGGCTGAATTCCTCTTGCAGAATCAGAAATTTCAAGGTCTTCAAAAAATAACTGGTGGCTTTTAAACAAACTCATGTCCTAGTCTGGTGAAGCAAACAGTCCACATTACCAAACGCAATACAAATTCACAAACCATAACATGATCTCAGCGACACTGATTTCAAATTCATAGTTCAAATTAACATTAGACAATCACTGTTCTTCTGAATGTACTTTCATAAGAGGGGTTAGTCCTGATCTCCACGTAGAACAGTTTCTTTGATTTGTTGCACCTGAAACAAGCTCGTCCTGATCCTCTCTCTCTGGACCATTTCCTCCTTTTCTGCACACAGGAAGCAAGCGCCGTCATACTCGATGCTTGTGCTTACAACTGGAAGAGCAGGTGAAGAGAGCCCTGCAAAGCTGATGCAAATTCTGGCAGAAAAATCAATTGCCGAGGGAATGTTGAGGCGATGGCTCTATCCTCTCAACAGATCTGCCACCTTCATTTACGCAGGACAAAGGCTTGATGTTTGCTCGCCAATTAAAGTTTCCAACTTGTCAGGTAGTGTGCAGCCCCTGTGCCTTTGGGCTAACCCTCTGATAGACTGTACGCGTCAGGCTTGCGCAGCTGTTCTGACAGGAGAGGAAGTAAATCTCTTCCTAAATGTGCCACCCCGTAGGTTCTGTAATTGTGTCTCTCCCTGTTAACTGTACGTTCAATAATTCATCAGCAGGGAAGATCAAAAGGCAACAAGGTTTTGAGCTACTGTTGGAGGTATTCCTTTTTTACATAAGACTAGAGAATAGCACCAATGTATGTTTAAATAAGTTGAGGCCTAATTATCTTAGATGGTTTTAAAATGTCTGTTTTAAACTATTGCTTCCTGGGATACCAAGTTATATCATAGCCACCTGAAAATCGCCTTTCAATTCAAGATTCAAATTAGGAACCACCAAGAAGGTTTGGTAATTCTCCACTCTGTTTAAACTTTATAAGGTCTCTCCTATTTTTGTCATTATCCTGTTGTATCTTTCTGTCACTTCTAGTTTCTCCCTATACAGAGAGCAGTTGGAATGTCGCACCTCAGGTTAGCCTGGGAGCTGCCCTTTTGATGTGAGGGCAGCTGGGGAAATCTCATGCTCCTAAAAGAAGCCAACAGCGGGTGATGTTGTTCAGCCAGCTGAGCTGAGTACATTGAAAGATTTGTGGGGAACAGGAATTCCTCAGACTCTGGGGAGCAGACCTGGGAATCTGGAGTAGCGGATGGGCCTGGCTTTCCCAGAAGGATGCAGGGACAAATCTTTGGGCCGTAGAGAGGAAGGGCTGATGAAGCGGGACTGCGAGTCATGTCTCCTGTGTTCTCGAGTTACGGAGTCGTGACCGTGGTCCTAGGATGCTGCAGTGGGCTTTTTGATATAGACCTCCCCCACAAGCTTCCTTAGGATGAAGTAATTTCCAACAGACACTTTCGAAGTATGAGTTTGTGGACATACAATGTCTCTCCATCCTTAAACCTGATCCCTTACCTAACTAGCTTACTTTTGTTACTCACAGTTCTAGAAAATTTCTCAGCAAAACCATTTCCTGGGTTAGCTGGCTATTACTTCTCTTTCTTGTTGTGAGGCTCCTCACAGTGAATCTCTCATTGTAGGTACGTATTTTTTTGGATTTTTATTTCACTGAGAGTGCCCTCTCTTTTTCCTACCTCTCTGCTACACGATGCCACGCTTCTGCTGAAGCATCTAGCCCTGGCCAGAGACACGGTTCTGAGCTGGACGCGTTGCTCTGTCTGACTCAGTATTTCACTTCATGTGATAGAGCGAATGTTCAGGTTGATGCTGTGAGAAAAGCAAATGCGGTATTTCCTCCACTGCCCCTGGTTGAAGGATGAGTCGCTGTTGCTTATCCAATCTTTAGGCTGTTACATACAAAATTATGTACAGGCAGATGGCTTTCATTTCAGTAGTAGTTAGATGGGTAATTCTTGCAGCTGTTTTAGAGATTTCTGTTCAGGTTTTTGAAATATCTGCAGCGGGTTCTTTCCAAGGTTGCAATAGATTTATTCAATGTACCCCTTGTTTGCGGGCACGGCTTAAATGTGAAAACAAAGAATGACTCTGCTGAGATGAAGGGTAAGTTTCTGTGCCTTTGAGCACGGCGCTATCTCTGTCGCTTGTCCTAGGCACCTCCCAGTTTGGCCAGAAAAACAGCGACACTTCTATGAGCAGGATGAAAAGAAATGAAATGTGTAGTAAACAAGTGCTAAAGATCCTATGATCTGTATTTGGTTTTTATGTTACCATGCTGGCCTCCCTTTAAGATGACTGCAGTAGCAGCACTTCTTAATAAGGCCTGTACTGAAGTGGAAAAAAATTTACTGTTGGGTTCCTAATTTTAATGAATCAAGCCTCACTAAGATGATGAGCTCCCTTTGCAACTGTCTGTCTCTGAAAAATGACATGAGCAAGTGCTGTAGAGAAGTTGGAGGGTTTGGGGTTTGTTTTGGAAAACATTGCCACTGTTCTGAAGGATTATTTTTTTCTTTACTATCTACTTTGCTTCCTCTCCTGCTATGATTTTCTTTGAAAAGCAATATTGTGTTTACCTAGTGACAGTGAAGGATAAGTTGTTCTCAGCTGTCAAACAGGAAACTTCAATTTGGGTTTGACCTAGAAACATTTAATGGCAATGTCTTTCTCAGTGTCAGATAGGAAGGCTGGGGAAGTTGGAAGCAACCTATGAGATATTCAAAAGGGGTCTGCTTCACAATGCATGAAAAAATAAAATGATGAGAGAGGTAAAATAGATCTTTCATTACTTGTTAGAAAGCAACAGGGAAAAATAAACGAAACCTTTTTTCTTTTTTTCTTCAACTGGTAAAGAGATTGCTAAAAGCAAAGTAACATGAAGTAGATTTTTATCTTAGAGTAACAGACATTACTTTTTCTCCCAAGTGGACTACCTAGAAACTACTGTGCAGAAAACAAAAATATTTGCTGTCTGCAGAACAAGTTACGGGGATGGCAAGTTCTCTGCTAGCATTTCCAGTGAGATGACTGAGGTTACCCTACCCTCTGCCTTAGATCTGTGGGTTCAGAGATGCCGAAGTCTACTGGGCTATTGAACAAGTCTGTCAGGCCTTTGCTCAGACAAACATTGCTGGACATTAACACCCTAGATAATTGCCTATTACTATCCAGTTCTAGTTTTTGAGTAAATAGTTGGAGAAAGTTACAGATGAGGCACTTTGTGCCACATTACATGGTGACAGACTTGGTTTTGGCATAGTAATACATTTTGAACATTTGTTATTTTTTCTCTTTCCACCATCAAGTGCTGTGGCATGTGTTAATTAAAGTTGTGCCTGAACATGAAGAACACTAAGTAGTCTGCTTTTCGTGCTTTGGTTGTGAGTGCTGTTGCAGCATGCTGCACAGTGGAATTGCTAGGACCATTGACAGCGATAAAAGTGTGGATCTTGTGGACATGATGTTGCCTAGACATACTAGTTGTCTGTACTAACGTCTGCATATAAGCTTTTACAGTCTGCTGAGTGCTTATTCCTCTTTAAACAGTAACCCTAAGTAGCTGTTAGGTTCCCTTTGTTGTAGTTAATAACCTATTTTTATACTGATATCTAATTACATAGCACAAGGTGTTTGGGTTTTTTCAAAAAAATATTTTTTAATTTCCTGGCCATATAAATATCAATGTCTCTGGTTGTGTGGGTCCTGTACATTCGATTTCGAGAGTACTAGGACTCATTACACCCTGATACCTTAAGGCATCCATATATTACTCTTCTTTCTCAAGGCTAGGCACTTTATACCCTTTTCATTGTACATAATTGATGGCTTGTGCCTATAGACATGCACTTATGTTGCATAGATATAGATATCATTACAGGTTTTTATATTTCGTATTCACTGAAAGTCTTTTGTCTTAAAGTGCAGTAGCTGTTCAATTGATATTCTCAAAAGAATAGTCAGTCTCTCAGAAGAGGAATCGGATTTTTTACAACGCCATTGACTGTCCATGAATAATTTATGATTATGACAGTCCACCTCTAGTATTACATGCAGGCTGCAGTGCTTATGAAATGTATTTAATGACATTTTTAGCTAAGCAGCATTGAATGCCGTTGTGGATGAAGTAATGGTTCTTGTTAGACTTCGGCAAGTTACTGCTGTTAACTTATGTTTGTACAACTTCCAGCCAGTCTGTTTAACCCTGCTTGGTTATTTTATAGTCAGGACTTTTGGCAAACCACAACAATGACGAGGACAAGCAGGACTGCTAGATGTAGTGCAAGTAGGCTCTGATCCCACTGACACGTATTTAAGTGGAATAACTCTAGTTTTCATTAGAGTGGCTCTCCACATATCGCGTGACTGAGATCTGACTCTACTTCCCCCTGGCACTTCAGTCGAGTAAACAGCAATAATTGTAATGCAATTCAAGCTAGAATTTTACATCGGAGTGGCACAAAGTCTGAAGAAAAGGTAGTGATTAAAGGTAGTGTTTACTTTGTGGAATATTTATAGCTTTTACTAGAACTCTGAACAATAAATGATACATCTGTACCTTCAAAGCAGAGCTGACATTATGAAGGCGAAATAAATCTTTCTTTTATTAGTTTTGAATCAAGCAAATATAAATAGGACAGCTTTAAAATGTAAAAAATTAGAAAGGAATAGTGACATTCAAAATGGTAGTTGCTGACAAAGCTTGTATTGACAGTAAAATGAATACCAGAAGAGCTTTGCAGTGTCTAAAGCAGTGATAGGGACTATTATGTGAGCTTTTGAAAATAATTGAGAGATAAGTGATTATTAATGGAAATAAACTGAGTTTTCACTGCTGCTGAGGACTTAGAGGTATTTATCAGGAATGAGACAAGTCATCAAAAAAAGATGCTGTACTTGCTGTTGACAAAGATCTGTTCTGGAGCTTTGCAGAGTATGCACGGGCATAAAGAGTTCTTGGGCAGGCAGCAGCAGAGAGGACAGTTTGTTTAATAAGACTGAGGAAGAAGCAGGGGATTTGACAGTCTCCAATGTCCTGAATAAAGAATCTTCATTATGTTCGTCATAACTGAGTCTTATCCCTTCACTCTAAATAGCACTGCAGCTTGCATGCATCTAATCACACAAGGAGACAGGAGGTTTCATCCTGCTCATTTCCTCCTTTACTCAAGTGCAATTTGGCCTGAGACTATGATGATTCACAATGTACTTTATTAGAAACATTAAATAGAAAAACGACAAATTCGTGTCCCAGTCTACAAAAGCCATTAGCAACTGATTCTCCAGGAACCCATGAAAAGAAATAAACAGAAAAATAACGGAAAATTCAGGAAGGTCTCTGAAATGAGAGAAGTCTGACACACAGAACAGTAAGGTACAAATGCACTCACTTAATATATGCCACGTGCACTGAAGGTGAAAATATTTGGAATTCATTTGCCTTCACTAAAAGAATGAGATCTGAATAATTGTGACCTCCTTCTTGCAGAAGTTAATCTAATTCCGAGATTGGAGGTAACCCATGAATGGGCATGCTTTTAAGGGAGCGTGCAGAGGCCTGGGGAGAATGTGGAAGTCCCTGAAGAAACACGTGTGATCAAGTAGGTATTTTGAGTTGAGTATGAGTAAGGAGAAACACATAAGAAATTGCCTGGTTGATATGACCTTAAACAAGGACCTTTTAGATGAAAGCCCACTTTGATACCATCAACCCACTTTGGGTTTAGCTTAGCTTTAACCTAACAGAAATGGAATATGCAGCACTGGCTTTGTGAAGATCACTCAGCTTTTAGAAGTCCAGAAAGATCTAAGTAAGAATCTGTGTCTTACGATGGGATAAAATCAATGTTGAACCCTCAAGTCCTACAAAGTGTTCTTTATTACTAGCAGACAGGTATCTATGGTGATGGTCCAGACGTGAAATCCTAAAAAATATCTAATCTTATGTAGGACTGCTTGTGGCCAACCTGAACACACAGATTCTTAAAATTACATTCCTATTAAAGATGACCTGGGGCAGGGAATCAGAGATGCCTGGGCCTCTGATTCAGCAATGTTAGGTTAAACAGTTTGATTACCTTTCCCTCCTCAGTGCCTCTTGTGTATATTTAGCACTTACCGAAAAAAAGCCAACAGATCCTGGTTTCAGCAGAATAATAACCCTGGTAAGATGTGGCATGTTGAGTGAATGAGGTTTTTTTTTCCTTGTCCTGTTAGAGCAGTTGAAATATTCAACTATTATTTTCTGTAAGGTCTTAGAAGTAATTGTCAGTAGAAACAGAACATCAATAATAAAGATTAAAAATTGCCTGAGGTATAAGTAACTATTTATCTTGTTTTCCTCCTTAGTAGTTAGTATAGTTAATTTTTCTTACAGCTGGATGTAGATGTTATTTTACTTCTATTAGCATGCACTTTTTACACATCTTTTCCATCACAAATATGGATCAAATTAATTTATCATTTATGTCTGCCTTTGACCTGCCTGGCACTGAGTATGCTTTCACTGTTTAAATACAGATTTTGAATAGCTATAGTAAAGATTTATGGGTTAGTGTATTTAAGCTATTTCTGGTCCTCTTTAGGAAATCGCTTGTTTTGCTACAGTGATGCCATTCTTGACGCTGCTTTCAGAAGCACCATTCTCTTACAGACTGTATTCTTGGAAGAAATTACTACCATAGAAAGGGATAGAAGAGGCCCAAGCAGCATGTGACTGAGGAAACTTTTGGTGGAGAGGAAGCTGCTTGTGAGTCAGCAGTGTGCCCTGGCAGCAAGGAAGGCTGGCAAAATACTGGGATACATTAACAGGACTGCAGTTAGATCAAAGGAAGTGATTATTCCTCTTTATTTGGGCTTTCTAGGCCACTTCTTGAATGTTTTGTCCAGTTTTGGGCTGCTAACAGAAGAAAACTGATAAACTGGAATACGTTCAGTGAAGAGTCACCAAGATGGTTGGGGAGCTGGTGCATTTGCCCTGTGAGGAGAGGCTGGTGGAATGGGGCTTGTTCAGCTTGGGGAAGAGTGGAAAGCTAACAGTGGCCTACTGACACCTACGAGGAGGTTAGCACGAAGATGGAGCCAGGCTCTTCACTGAGGTGCATGGCAGGGGAATGAAAGGCAACTGAAAAAGGGAAGATTCAGACTGCTAGATATAGGGAGAAATTTTTTCACCTTGAGAACAGCTAAGCATAGGAACAGTGATGCTGGGCAGTCTCCATCATAGGAGGATTTCAAGACCTGCCTGGTTAAAGCCCAGAGCAACTTGGTCTGACCTCATGGCTGACCCTGCTTTGAGCAGGAGATTGGACTAGAGACCTCCTGAGGTCCCTTCCAACTTGACTGGTCCTGTAAGTCTCTAAAATAGAAGAGTTCTGCAGGAAGTTTTAAAATCTCCTGTGAGCCATTTCTTGGCAATCTATCTGAGTTCCCCATCAGTATTCCTTTATTGCCATGTTTAAGATAAACTAAAAATGTAGACAGCTAAACTGGTCTTTAAAATGTATACCTGAACAAAAACTATCTATCTCCAAGATGGCCTGTCAGACCTTGGAACTGGATGTGCTGGAGGGATCAGGCCCTGTATTTTCTGGCTGCTTCCTGAAGGCAATTTAGGCAGAAGTAGACAATGTTGGGATTTGAGTCCTTGCTTGCTGTCCAGTCCTTTTGAGTCAGAAAGGGACTAGGCACAATAATGTATATCAGTGATGTATCAGGATAGCACACTAATGTGCCAGTCCTCAGTGATCTGATTGCTTGAGATGTCACTAGACTGAGGACTTTTGAATGTGACCAGTTTTGAAATATGAAAAGTGTGATTAAACAGACCAGGTGTCAATTCTGGGACCAGACTTCTGCAGCTGGATAGCACTGGAGAAATGTATCGTAAGCCAAAATGAGAAACTTTGAGTTACGCACTAAAGTTAAATATTTGTGAAGAAGCGATTGACTGACTTCCATCCCACCTCTACAGAAAGTGCGATGCTGCCTTGGAAGGCTGTTTGTTTCAGAGAAGGTTGATGCTAATTAAAGACGACTCCATACTCCAGGCATGTACTTTTGGTAGTTCTCTGTAGTCTTGGCATCCTGCTGTGCCCACGCTTACAGCTCTGTCCTCCTCTAACATTTGCTGTCTTGCTGCCTGCATCTTCACGTTCACCTTTTTAAACTCTTTATTTTTTAGGACTGAAGTAATTTATCAGAAACAACTCACAGCATTTGCATCCTATTAAGAAACACTCTGAACTCATTCTTTATGACCGGTAACAATGGTGACAATCATATTCATTTGCACAGAAATTCATTCCAAAGCTTCTAACAAATTGGTATGCAGTGACAGGTGAAGAACTGTAATTCCATTACTAAATTGCGGTCATTTCAAAGGGTCAAAATAAGCAGCTGTTTAATAACTTTGCTCTTGCAGAAAGTGATGTGAAAAGTTTGAACATGAGAGATTGTAAGTGTTTCCTTTTTAATGCATCTTAATAGAGGAAAAATAATCTTCAACTGAATAATAGTTTTCAGCATCCTCAGGCAGTTATGATTCAGTCCTAGCAGGATATAAAAATGCAAGTGATGGGGACAGATTCCCCATCACCATACTGCGTGGGTATTTGCTGGAGGTATTAATGTATCTGTCTTGCAGTACGCTTGGAAGAGAAGCCACTCACCAACCACAGATAGCATGGCTTTTGTGTGTAGTGCCTTCAGTCACGCGTGAGTGGATTCAGAGAATCTAAGTAGCCTAACTGAGGAGACATGAAGATGACCTATTTACTCACAGTCTTCACTCAGAAAGGAATTAAACGCAGATGGTAAATCAGAAGTTTTCTTTGTCTAGTTACTGAGAAATTATGTTCAGGAGCGGTGTTTTAAAGAGGCACCTGTACTCAGAATGATGTTTCACTTCATCTGCTGAAAGGTTGATTACAAAATGAGTACAGGGATGGAAAGAAGAGACAATCATCTTAAAACAGTGAGGAATAAATCAGCTCTTCTCTCTGAGCCAGCTCAAGGCTTTGTGACAGCGTAGACAGAGCTTGCCACTCCTGATGCTGTCAGGGGCAATGTGTCAGTCGCGATTGCTTAGGGGGACCCTTTCTTCCCCACAGTACTTGCCATGTTCTCCAGCCCAGCCTCGCCCTCTGTGGCAGCAGCAGGACTGAAGGGCCACTCAAGGGAGAGAAGCTGCACGTGATACTGACATTGCTGGATCCCTTCTCTAGCCACGGCTGCCTCAGTAGTCTGCTGTCACAGGCATCTTTTACTTATACCTACGGTAAGGTCCATGTCTCCTGGCTGGCTGTTGTAAAAGAGGAAATGGCCTCAAGTTGCGCCAGAGGAGGTTCAGATTGGACATTCGTAAAAATTTCTTCACCGAAAGGGTTGTCAGGCATTGGAACAGCCTGTCCAGGGAGGTGGTGGCATCCCCATCCCTGGAGGTATTCAAAAGACATTTAGACGAGGCCCTAAGGGATATGATTTAGTGGGGGACTTGGTAATGCTAGGTTAGTGGTTGGACCCAATGATCTTGGAGGTCTCTTCCAACCAGAACAATTCTATGATTCTATGAAAACCATTGTGGGCTGTGCATCATGGCAAAATTAGAATAGATATTTCTCCCCTTGAGGATATCTGGGTTTGATGACAATTCCTGTAAAGCATTTGGGGGAAAACAAACTTTTTTTTTTTTCCTATTAGATTTCCCAGTTTTGATACCAACTGGAAATGCCTCCAGGGAGTTCCAAAGCATGAAGGGGAACAAGTGACTCAGTTTAGAAAGGAAATCATGTTGGGGCAGTCCAGCTTTCAGACACAGAGAAGCAGAGATTGTTAGTGAGGCTGGTGCTAAAGGAACGTAAATATTTCAGTGTGGAGAATGGTTTTCTTTTTAAGTCTTGATTAGGTTCCTGAAGCTTTCATAAATACAATGCACAAACTGTAAGGAAAACCCCTATCAAGCAGCAAGAAATGCTCAGAATTCTTACAAGTTGACTTGTCCCCTAATTAGTGTTATTTCACAGAGCTTTATTAATGCAGCTTGTATGTTCAAAATGACAGATAAAGAGTCAATTTTATTTCTCTCCCTGTTGTATAGAACCCTGGACATTTTTTTGCTTCTCACATCAATAGACATTGTTCCAGCAGAATCATAGATTGTTTAGTTTGATGTGAGTTCAATTTCCTAGAGAACTAGAGAAGTCCCTAGTTCTAGGGATTAACTGTCTCTAGTTAGTCAAGGTTAGATTTGTTTTGTCACAATGCTAACGGAATGCTAGCTAGCTGATTTAGCAAGCATCCTTTGTCTCAGACAATAAAAGAACACACTTGATATAATTTCAGGATAAGCAACAGTTTCTGTACATGGATGTCTGTAGTGTGTGTGTTTATACCTGTTTACATATCCATACACAATTTTGATTTATATAGTTGAAGAAATCCTCAGGGTGAACCAGCTACTTCTACATTCCCTCTCTTACTCTATTTCCTCCAAGGAAAGACTACTACTCTTTCTTTCTCCTAGCTGAACTTTATATCAAGAGCTAGAATTTAGGCTCTCATGAGGCTCTGAACCATTAATTTGGCCTTAACTGCTTATAACATCTAGATTTTCAGATGCAGTATTTTAGAGCAACGTAGTTTTGAACTACAGCAGATGATAAGAAGTTGTACATTAGGAGGAAGCAGTTGGGCAAATTCATCTGATGCTTCTTGAAGTTTTCGAAAGCAGAACACTTCACAGCTGCTCATGAATGCATCGTGTTTCTATTTCAGGGTACACCTCCTGGTTAGTAAAAGAGCTACAGAACATGCCCAACACAGAGTGTGCAAGTGCTTTGAACTTTGCTAGGTCAGAACTCTCAAGGGATGAGGAGAGCTAAGCAAGGGCCGTGTGCATGGGCAAGGTGCATCTCTCACATCCCATCTACTTTTGAAGTAGCTTTGTTGAAAGAGAGTAAAATGTGCAGTTTGGTGTTCTTCCTCTTTCATATAAAAACAGATAGTGGATTTTTTTTTAAAATGTATGTTCCCTAAAGGTGTGGGTTTTATAGCTTAAGCTGCATTAGACAGGCTCTCAGCTTAACAGAATAGCTTTTGTCTCTAATGTGTTCTTGTCAGGTGCATGCTGTACCTGACAGTGCACTGAGGGCAGAGGCAGAAACTGGGGAGACACACTGTTAATTGTGTCACTCCACTGAATTTCTGTGGCGTTGTGTCGATTTTCCTAGAGGGAGCATGTGGCGCGGCACTTTAGAAAGAATTTTGTTTTGCTATTCCCAAATTTCAATTGTAAAGAGTAGTCATAGGCCTTAAAGCCATGTTTCGCTTCAGCAGGCATGCAGCTCAGTCTCATTCTATATTTAGTCAATTCAGAAGGAAGGAACACAACTCTCCTTTAGTCTTTTAACTGACATCCATAGATGCTCCAGCACAAGGTGCAGTTACTGCTTCTGATAAGAATCTGACAGACCAGTGATTAGGCCAAGGATGAAAAATTTTGCATCCTGTGTTCCATACAACTTTGCTAGTGCTTTATTGAAATGGATTCAGAATGTGATTGGAGAAATCAATGGAAGAACATCAAGGTTTGCCAAACAGAAGATAGTTTCTTTGGCTTGGGAAGTCCTTGAGTTGCTAGGGTCGGGAAAAGTATGTTTGGCCTTTTCTTATGATTTTCTAGGCATCTACTGCTGACAGGCTCTTATGTCTTCATTTGACTTTAGTAAGATTATTTGTAAAATTGCTAGTAATATCAAGCATAGAAGAACTGAGCCTCTTGCACGTCATAAGTGTATGCTATTCAGACATACATAATGGTGGATAACTCCAGCTGTAGCTTTTGGAGAAAATAGTATGCCAGAATGAAGAAATTATGCCTTCATTGAAATAGCTTGCATGTTTTTTAGTAAGACAAAGCTAACAGGAGTAACCAGAGAAGATTTCCCCCAAATGGTCCTTGGTCACATTGGGATGTCCAGAGGACAATCAGGCACTGAGCTGTTGACATTTCTACTAGGTGCAAGAATAGCAGTTTGGGATAATGCTTCTAAGGCAAGACAGAAAACATTCATATCCTTGAGTGAATAATTGGTTATCTTCTTTCCCAAATATATAGGAAATTAAAAACAAATGGAGTGTCATTTCAATAGATTGCCAAGAAGGGAACTAGGGTAGTAGTATGTGTACTTCTAAAGAAATTGTGTAAATCTAAGAATTAAGATGGAACTGGAATTCATAACTAAATGAATACATGGATGTAATAGTGTATGTCGACATCTTACTGGAAAGAAGACAATCAAGAAGACACTAATACCAGATATACAAGAAAGATAAGGCGGAATAATAATACTATAAGTTAAAGGAGATAAGATTCAAATCACATTAGTCAACTCACCACTGCAATTTGCAACATTAGAATCAATATGGATTGAAATTTCCAGGCGTGACCAGGAAGAATATAGTACTTGGGCCACATTACTGACTGCTTGACCAGAATGGCAGAACCAGTGTAATATTCTGAGAGAAGCAGAAAGGAGAGAAAATCGGTATGGGGTAACTTAATGTTTTCCCGTGTGAATTGTGCAAATGTCGTATCAGGACATGAAGCGGAAACATCATTCTTAGGTGCTATAAATGATTGTTTCATGTAGGGCAGCTGTTCAGAGTACTCACACAGGAAAATTCAGCCCTTGAATCAGTATTTAGCAATGTAAGGAACAGCCTGGTGTGAAATCTCACAGCTGAAGCACCAATGTTGTCGCCAATACTGTATTAAGATTTGGCATCCCTTCAAGAGCAACAGGTAGCAAAAAATCTCCTGCTTCCATTCAAAAGGTGAGCTGTGTAAAAATGAGAAAGCATCATTAGTAGAACCTAAAAGAAGCAGCTGAGAGAGTTATCCTTACCTGTGGCATGAAGATTAGCAAGGAACACCGTACTGGGACATACAGCTCCTCAATGGAGGATGTTACGAACGCAAAAAGTAGGCTCAACAGGAAACTGGAAAAATACTTAGACAAGAGACCTATTGGAGATTGCTTTAGCTGAGATTTGGGTCATTACACAGGCTCCGCTGTGTCTCAGCTAGGATTATCAGCATTTTGCAGAGTACATCTTACATTATTTATATACTTCCTCGCAAGTTTGTTAATTTCACTTACACTTTATAAAATTGGAAGATGAACTCCAGCTAACATGCCGTTGGACCTATTGGTAATCAGAATGATGACTGATGTAAATGAAGCCTGCTAGTAACAAGACTTTTTCCTTTTTCCTGTGGGAAACAGAACGAAAACTCTGGGGTTTACATCTGTTCATAAATTTTTGTGTAATGAAGTAAAGCACCATTTCATTTATAATAGGGTAGGTCTGGTTCTGGTTGTTAGTGCTCTTTCAAAAGATTTTATCTTAATTTCATTGTAGTAGAAACTAGATCAAAATCTAATTTCCAAATTTTCATCGTTTATACAGTTGGAATGTGATGAAAAGTATTTATATAATTTCTGATCTGTGAAACAGTTGACATTTTGGTTTTTAAGGGCATTTTTAAACAGAATAGAGTTGTATGTGGTGCAATTAGGAAAACAAATTCATTCATTTTCAAGCAAGTATTTTAAGTATTATTATGATTCAGTACAGGCTACTCTTGCTAAGAGAGGGGGACCAAATGGATTCATTTATAAGTGAGTAAAATCAGGAAAAGCAGTAACAGCTGCTGAAAAAAAAAATGTGCAGAAACAAAAAGCAAATGTAAAATATGAGCATTTGGATGGGTGGGGGACTTGTCAAGTATCTTAGAAAAAATGACATGTTGACACTGAGTTGGGAAATTACAGCACTTTTTTATGGGTATGAGAATGGTTGAGAAAATTCTAATACCAGTAATTCATTGAAAAGAACCTTACACTAAACCAGCCATGGTGAGAGAGAAACTGTGACTGCTATGTTATAAAGAAATAGAGTCACTTGTGAGTCACCATTTAGGATTTGATTTGAGGGGGTTTTTTATCATAGCAAAGCTGTGTCTTCAGAACACCTAGAAGCTGTAGTGTACAAACAAATCCATTTAGGAAGAACATAACTTTTGTTTCTGCAAGTTCATCACACAAAGTCTTTCTTGGAGTTACAGCACTGCTTGCTTTCTTGTAGTTTTGTCTTGATTCTCCTCCGTTATTAATGTGTTTTTTACAAGGTCCTTTTCTTTTTCACAGATCTAAATTTCCATTTACTCATATCCATATCTTAGGAGGCCTGTAGTTCCCAGAAGGAGTTCTTTTTATAATGTCTCTCTCTGTGCTGTTTCGTTGACATTTTTACATCTAAGCAAAGTTTAATAATGGAAATTAGGGGAACAGAGTACTGCAGTGTGGGAGGATGAGAGAGAAAGACAGTGTCCTATTCTGAAAGGGAAAAATTTCTTTGTTGCTGTTAAAAGAGGGTGGGGAAAGGATTTTTTTAAGGCGGTCCTTATTCATATGCATCCTTCTTTCCCTGGTATCCTAAAGAAGGTGTCTGTCTACAACCCTACCATGTCATGTACCATTGACAGTCAGTTGCTTCTTAACAGTGGCTTAGGCTGTCATATGTAAAGATAAACTTGTTTTTCTCTTTAGCCAAAATTTCTGTAACCAAATGAAAAAAAAAAAAAAAGGAGGAGAGAGAGGAAGAAGAAAGGGAGTATGAAGAATCTGTCAGGATCTTTCTGGCAGGGAAGAAGTCATGACTTAAAAGAAAAATTCAGCTTCCCCTAGACATATCATATTCTGAGTAAGACCTGCTTTGCTGGTGGTTTTCACCAGCATCCTACAGCTCTGTTTCCCAGATTCCTATTGGTATGTAGTAACTTATGTGATCTTGGTCTGTCGCCCTGGTGGTTGCACGGACAAATTTTTAAAGCAATTATAGAAACTCAAAACCCAGATGCAGCTATAGAGAATTCTCAATGCATTATTTAAAAGAGGAGGAGAAGCTTAAATTATGAATTAGTTATTAGACATTAAAATACCTATTTAGAGCAAGACTCAGGTTTTGACTTCCCAATGGTGCCAACACTGGAAACTAGTGAAACTAGTCTAGAATCCCTCCCTCATGCTAAACACTTCAGCTGAAAACAAGAAACCAATGAAACAATCCTCCCGCATAAAAAAAGTTACTTTGCTTGTTAAGTCTGTGTATGTAAACATCGAACAAACAAAAGGAGTTTGAATAATTGATTTGAAGCCTAATCTTTGCAAGGGAGTTCACAAAGGTTTTAGTTGATGCAGAATTCGTCCCATTGTCTCAGAGTTTTTTCTACTTCAAAATCTCAGCCGTCTGATACTTCCTTGAAAATCTACAGCCAAAATCTCAGTCTGGTTCCCAAAAAACTCAATGTGATTATGAAATTTTAAACAAATCTTCTCAGCTGTAAGGAACCAAGTGCAAAAAAGTCCCTAACCCAAACAAATGATCAAAAAACCCTCTCATATTCTTTCTTTTACACTGGTAAGAGACTAAAGTTTTTTGTAAATGTGATCTGAATGACTTTTAGAAACATTGGCTGATTAAGGGTCCCAAGAAACCCATCAGATACATGGGGAAAATATAGCAGACTTGCTGAAATAGGGATTTCTGCTCTAAGTCAAATGTTTGTTTGTTGAAGGCCCCTTCATTTTTATCAGTGTGTGGTTTTTTTTTTTAATAAGTACTGCTCAGATAGCCAACATCCTGAAATGCATTGATTACGTATCAGAAGCCAGGTTAATGGAGAAAGTAAGATATTGCGAATCATTTCCAAATTTTCATGAGTAAATAGGTTCTCTAACGATTATTCATCCACTTTTTGTTTGAACATGCAGGAGTAGTAATACTTTCTGCTTGCCAACATTTACACAAAGCCCATTTTTTCACGCTGAAATACTGATTTTGAATGTTCAGGCTGATTCAGTTTTGCAAAATCTGATGACAAAACTGCTCTTGTCACCTGTAGTGGGAAGATTAGGGTTCATAATCTAGTGCTCCGATAACGTAATGATGCAGGAGTTACGATTAGAGCTCTTTCATAACACCAGAGAGGGAAACTTCATTCAGCCTTTTCCGAGATACTGAAATGACAAATATATCACTTATTTCAAAGTATGACTACAAAGAATCACAACTGGCATTCTTCAAAAACATGCAGTGTCTCTTTGTCTTTCACAAGGTTATCAACGTTTGTTATGCGGTACTTCCTTTCTTCCAACATTACACGTTACTATGAATGTATTTTGGTTCATTTTTTTTAATAACAGGTAATCAGTGGGTATTTGTTGCACTAAGCATCTGATTTACTGGATATGAATATTGTCTTCCAGTCCTTTCAGACCTCTAATCTTTGCACATTAGTCTGTTTCTATAGCATTGCGAAAAGTAAATCAGAAATCAGATACTCTAATACTATAATATGCTGTACTATCACCTCGTCAGTTTTCAATTCTGTTGCTTACTGTAAGCCCAAATTAAATTTCCTGCATCAGAATGGATGAACTCAAAAATGATCCTGGCACTCCAAATCTGAAAATATTGTATTAGCAGATTGAGGTCAAGGATTAGCAACATGAAGCACATTAACAGAATGCTAATAGAAGCAAACCTTTCCTCCCTTCCTATGACTTTAGTGTCTTGGTCACTCTACAGTCATTTA
Source organism: Phoenicopterus ruber ruber (assembly GCA_009819775.1). Lineage (NCBI taxonomy): Eukaryota > Metazoa > Chordata > Aves > Phoenicopteriformes > Phoenicopteridae > Phoenicopterus > Phoenicopterus ruber. The sequence continues at coordinate 98,806,426 of CM020216.1, forward strand.
GTAGGCCTGGGTCCTTGCAGTGTTATGCAGTGGAGACCCAAAAAGCACTGGTGTATAATCAATATTGGAAATAAGCTATATATAAGCTTCAGACTTGAAAAGCTTGCAGGGAACATGTGACAACGATGTCTCATGTAGTCCAGAAAGTTTTATTAGTAAGAAATAGTAACAGGAACACCAATCAAAGGATGCCACTGTGCTAGGCATCATACACAATGAACGAAAAAGACCCTGCCGTTTTCCAAGAGCCTGAGGGCCAGTTGCTGGGTCTGCCTGCTCAGGCGGCTGCTGTTTGGGCTGTGCTTCTGGCTGCTCTTCCAGTTGACACAAGGGTGCAGGAGTGGACACGTGTATGCAGTGTACTGTGAACCATGTAATTCCCATTCTCGATGTATGGAAACGTGGTTAGACCTTCAGCGCCTGACATCCACACAGTTCTCAGCGAGAGCCACGCTGATGTGGTGTTCACCGCTTCCTATTAGCAGTGCTGTTGGATCGGATGGAGGGGAGCTTGGAGCCTGGATGAAGGCGAGTGTTTTGGTGTACTTTTCTGCCATTGACACAAGGAGATTGGGCATGTCTGGGGTAGAGCACAGGCTTGAGTACGTAACATAAACCCATAGTATATGGCTTCAAACCATAATGTGAAGCCAATAGCATAAACTCTTAAACAGGCTATACTGAGACAACAGCGGAAGAAGGAAAATGTTATGTTGGGCTTAGTCTGATGATATAAAATTATTTTTGAAGAATGCTATGGTTTATTATTTAAAAATTAATAATGATATATCTGTTGTCTGTTTTCCCATAGAGATGACTCTCACCACACCTTTCATCATCTTCTCCCAGAAACATCTCTCTCTGTTTTCTGTTGCTTTGTGTTCTTAGGGCAACCTTTTAAATTCTGTTCAGTACATCTCTGCTTTCTCTTCACTTTCCAAATATTTCCTCTGTTGCATCAACCATGAATATAAAAAAAACTTTAATACTGTAGAGTTGCATTTAAATCAAAGAAAAAAGAACGGAAAAAAAAAAGAAAAGAAGACAACATTTGGAACACTAAGACAAATGAGCGCATAGCTGAACATTCCTACAATCATATTTCTTGAATGCCCTACTCTGCCTTCTCTGCACACGAAAAAAAAAAAATTACACTTTTCTGTTTTTTCAAGTGTTCTGCTTTGGGTCACAGTGAAGTGGTTTCAGCAGTGAGACCGAGCGAGGTGAGTTCATTTCTGACAAGCAAGCATGCCTTGCTGATCGCCTGTGTTCCAAGGGCTGGGAGACACCCCAAGGAATGTGGGAAGGAAATGGCCCCTAAGTGTCGTCTCCAAAATACCAGCAGATATTACAGATATGGTGCATTAGCTGCAAGGATGCAGCAACAGCAGCTGCCATGATCTCCTAGTGTCTTGGGGAATCATTGGGGAAATTTGTTCATCCGTTTTTCCCTGCTTCAACTCTTAGATGATACAATTGTAAATTGCCTCCCCTTCAGTCCTATCCCTAAGTCTTTTAAAGAAGTCTTTGATAGGCAACGTTCTGCAGGCAGTTTTTGTTTCAGAGTCCCCTGTAAGGGCAGGGACTGGGAGAATGAAGAACCACCCAGTGCAGGAGGAGATCAGGTTCAAGAGCATCTAAGGAACCTGAAGGTGCACAAGTCCATGGGACCTGATGAGATGCACCCACAGGTCCTGAGGGAACTGGTGGATGAAGTTGCTAAGCCACTATACATCATATTTGAGAAGTCGCGGCAGTCCAGTGAAGTTCCCACTGACTGGAAAAGGGGAAACATAACCCCCATTTTTAAAAAGGGAAAAAAGGAAGACCCAGGGAACTAAAGGCCAGTCAGTCTCACCTCTGTGTCTGGCAAGATCGTGCAGCAGATCCTCCTAGAAACTATGCTAAAGCACATGGAAAATAAGGAGGTGATTGGTGACAGCCAACATGGCTTCACTAAGTGCAAATTGTGCCTGGCAAATTTGGTGGCTTTCTGTGACAGGGTTAGAGCACTGGTAGATAAGGGAAGAGCAACTGATGTCATCTACCTGGATTTAGGCAAAGCATTTGATGCTGACTTGCATGGCATCCTTGTTTAAATTGGAGAGACACGGATTTGATGGATGGACCAGTCAGTGCATAAGGAATTGGCTGGATGGTCACACTCAGAGAGTGACAGTCAATGGCTCTATGTCCAAGTGGAGACCAGTGACGAGTGGCCTTCCTCATGGTTTGGTATTGGGACTGGTGCTGTTTGACGTCTTTGTCGGCAACATGGACAGTGGGATTGAATGCACCCTCAGCAAGTTGCCGATGACACCAAGCTGAGTGGTGCGGTCAACACACTGGAGGGAAGGGATGCCATCCAGAGGGACCTTGATAGGCTTGAGACCTGGGCCTGTGCGAACCTCATGAAGTTCAACAAGGCCAAGTGCAAGGCTGTGCACGTGGGTCACGGCAATCCAAAGCACAAATACAGGCTGGGCAGAGAATGGATTGAGAGCAGCCCTGAGGAGAAGGACTTGGGGGTGTTGGTTGATGAGAAGCTCCACATGACCCAGCAACGTGCATTTGCAGCCCAGAAAGCCAACCGTATCCTGGGCTGCATCAAAAGAAGCGTGGCCAGCAGGTCGAGGAAGGTGATTCTCCCCCTCTACTCCGCTCTCGTGAGACCCCACCTGGACTACTGCATCCAGCTCTGAGGCTTCCAACACAAGAAGGACATGGACCTGTTAGAGCAAGTCCAGAGGAGGGCCACGAAGATGATGAGAGGGCTGGAGCACCTCTCCTATGAAGACAGGCTGAGAGAGTTGGGGTTGCTCAGCCTGGAGAAGAGAAGGCTCCAGGGAGACCTTCTAGCAGCCTTCCAGTCCCTAAAAGGGGCCTACAAGAAAGCTGGAGAGGGACTTTCTACAAGGGCATGTAGTGATAGGACAAGGGGTAATGGCTTTAATCTGAAAGAGGGTAGATTTAGATTAGGTCTAAGGAAGAAATTATTCACCGTGAGGGCGGTGAGGCAGTAGAACAGGTTGCCCAGAGAAGCTGCGACTGCCCCCTCCCTGGAAGTGTTCAAGGCCAGGCTGGATGGGGCTTTGAGCAACCTGGTCTAGCGGAAGGTGTCCCTGTCCATGGCAGGGGGGTTGGAACTAGATGATCTTTGAGGTCCCTTCCAACCCAAACCATTCTATGATTCTACTAGGAAGTCTGCAGCCTATATGGAGGTTTTCAGAAAGACCTAAGGAATGAGTACAAAACATTCAAGAGGTTCAAACAAATAAGGTTTCATCCCCCTTTGGCCATAGCTCAGACACACACATTGCTTGCAAACCTTGGCTTGCGTATCAGCCTAGAGGCTGGTGTCACTTCTTGCTTGTGTATGGAGAAGGAATTCAGTAGGCTGAGCTAATCTGGTCTACAAAAATCAGTGTGTATCTTTTGACATATGGTAGGGCGTTAGCTGACTTTCTGGCTCTCACATAGGGTAGTGGGTATTAATCTGTCAGAAAATGGAAATGTGGTGATTAGTAAGTTTGTGTAAGTATGGGCAAGATGAGCAGAAGAATGGGAAGCATCTTCAGTTTTAAAGATTGATTTGTTCTTAGAAATTCCCCCATTCTGTTTATGAATTTCATCTCATGCAGTCGGCCTGAACAACACTTTTTTCTTTCTGAGTGATTTCATGAAAGGGGAAAAAAAGTATTGCAAGTTTTATATAAATTGGAAAAAATGGATTTGTGCATAAGTATTATTGAGCTTGTATTTCAAGAAGGTTTCTTTTTGCCCTTTTTCAAAAGATGAAGGATTTTTATAGGAGGCTTTCAGCCCCGTTTCCAGATGAAGCCAATTCATAAACAAAGGTCAAGCAAAGCATCTAAATCTTTTGGCATTTTCCTATTGCTGTGATGATGTACTCTTTTCAATCTTTCCATGAGTCAGACTTAATGAACAAATCTGGTGGGTTCACTGGCATACGTTCACCAGCAAAAATCCTCAATGATAAAGGCTGGTTATTATGCTTGTCAAATAATTCAGTAAATACACTGTGGGAGAAAAGGTTTTCCTCTCCAGGGCTGCTAAGGAAGCTAAAATGTTTCTCTCTTCATCTTTGTTTAATTTTTTATTCAACTAATGAAATAATTGAGAATCAGGCCTTAAAAGTATGATTACTTTATTAATAATGGATGGGCACCATTAGAAAGGGCTGATCAACCTGTTAGACTATTCTTTAATAATGTGTGCAACATAATTTTAGCATCGTAAAGCTCTCATTTGAAGGGATATTTTCCCCAGTGGTTGCATTTTCATTATTACTGATTCATCTAATGCAAGTAGTAATTTAAATCCACTTCTCAGCTTATCATTGCTATCAACTGAAATACATCTGACTGGATTTTCAACAGATGTAAGGTAGTATAGCTTTATTTAAGTGAGTTTAAATACACTGATTGATATTACCCGGAACCTTAAACTGCAGTTTAGGCCAGTTCTCAGCAGGACTTGGGATCATTCACCCGGCCCTGGCTGCCTTCGGCGTACTCCTCATGCCCTCTGTGCCCACCTCCTCTCCTCCACTGCCTGCCGCGCAGGGGTACTGCCTTTGTGTTGCACAAACCACTGGTATGGCTTTTCTGGTTTTGTCTCTAGCCTTCATTTCAATTTGTGTAATTAAGCTAAGCATGGCACCAGCTGAAATTTAGTTATAATAGCAGCCTGAGACTGGCTTTTCAAAATAATTTTTCCTGTGTGTTCTTGTGTTTCAGCCTCTAGCGTGCGGCAGTAGTTTCAAAATACCGCATATATTCAACAGTTTGGAGATGGAGCATTAGTCAAATTGAACGGGACTTTATGATGTGTTTACTAACTGTAGCGAGAGCCGGATGATATTCCTGAGGTCTCCACACTCTTCCCCTTAATGTCATTCGTTTCAATAAACAATGCGTGTTAGTTACACCCTGTGTAGCAACAGCATGAGCTGGGGCATGTCTCTATGTGGAAATATGTAAAATGGAAGGACAGGATGAAAGACAGTGTGGGCTGAAAGGTGCTTTGGTAATGGATGAGTGTTTTGTCAGTCTTGTTTTTAACTTGCAGCAGTAGTTGAAATAGACCTTGTCAAGCTATATACTGCAAATGTGCTAGTAATCTCCTGATTTCCTGTCATTTGTGCTCTAAAATGCACCCTACAGCTCTGACAATATATCTCTGCAATAATAAAACCTCATTTTATTTTATATAAAAATGTATATAACATAGGTGTAATTAGACATACACATATAGTAATATGTGCAATATGTATGCACACGTTTGTGTGTTTATATATATCTTTATATATATCTTTCCAATAATTACAGTAATTACAAGAAACTCTGCAAATCCAATATGTTGAGTTTTGGCACGATTTTCAGAACAATTTTCTTGATATTTGTATGTTTCTTTGCGGTATTCTTTGGCTACTGGGAAGAAACTGTTCCCTAGAGGTGTCTTTGCCAATGGACTGGTCTGTTTTCAGCTCCTCTGAGCACCCTGAGAAAGAACTGCAGGATCTCATAGCACTGTCCAGGAAAGGGAAGGAAGGACATCGTAAGGGAATGAATATTTCTTCAGCTGGAGCTAAGCCAGCAATGACATTATTATGTACACCCTTGTGTGACGTCGGCCCTCCCAAAGCCTGGGAGAATCCCAAGCGCTGGACCCCGTCCCTGTGTGCAGAGTGAACAGCAATGCAAAAATGCCGAGTGCCTCCTGTCTGGACGCCTTTTGTGTTGACACCTGCAAGAAGGGATTCCTTGTGAGCTCTTTCAGATTGCACGCTGAAATCATCCCTCCCTGAATCTCGGCCACGTCACTTCTCTGTTCTGTCCTCGGTGTCAGCCTGAAGGTTTCCTTTCCCTTCAGATCAGAGATGAAGGGAAGACCGAATACTGGAAACCTCAGATTTCCAATGCAAGGTGTATTACACAAAAATGTTATTTAGCTAACAACAGCTATAAATCCCATGAAATAATAGGCTGGATGAGCTTGTAATCTATCTGCACACTCACTCTGATGTTAGATGCTGGGAAAAACACTTGACAGGCTGCAGAGGAAATCATGAATTCACATGAAAATGTGCTTTTTACAAAGTGCTCTTAGAATAAAACAATGAAGGAAAGCTTTTCAGTTCTTTCACAAAAGAATATATTTCTGCCTCTATTAACATTCCACTTTTGCCCTTGTCTTGTGGCTTAACCTTTTCTTAGACCGTGTGAGACAGTCTTTTGTTGAAGCAGATAGTGGAAACCTTTACATCAAAAGGTAGTACCATAATAAGATATGGTGCTATATCTAGCCCTAATTTCTTCCTACTTACCTTTTCTTTCCCTCCTGTGTTTTCAGTTCTTTTTTTTACCTCTAGTGCTGCTGCTTTTCCCGTTTTTTATCATGACAATGGCTGAATGTATAAATTGTACAGGCCAAAAAACTAGCTTTTTCACAATCTTTTTAACATCTCACCTTTATTCTCCACTCCTCCAAAAAAGAAAGAAGAGGAAAAATACAAACAAAATGGCTTGTTTGCTGCATATGTAATACCACAAAATAAATCCAGTTGTGAATGCTTTGTTCTGGCTGCAAACCCCATCCTTCCCTCGCCTTCTCTCCTGTTCTACAGAGATTCTGCACTCGTGCCTTCAAACTGTAGCAGTAGCACGAAAAAAATGTTCTTTTCTCTTATTAACTGTTTTTAAGATCTTGCTTGGATACGTTTTCCCTGTAAGGTAGTGCAGAACACAATTAACACTGCTAATAACTTACGTCATTTTAGAAAAACTGAAAAGACATCATCTGAGAACGTTTGCTGCATTTCTCTCCTGTTGTGAAATCCTACCACGGAACAGTGCAAACAACAGCAGGTGTTTACAGGTGCAAGTCCTGCCTGGCCTTCCTGCAACACGCTGTAAATCTGTCTGCAGTTGGCTTTTTCCTTCTAGAGGTCTCTGCATGTCGCTCAGGTAGGAGCAGCCGACCCTACTGTAGAATGAAATGCCTCATGGACTGCTCCACTTCTCCATTGGTTCCTGTGTTTTCTGGGCAGAACATATCTCTGAGGCTTCAGCGTGAGACAAGGAGATAAGGTGGATGGTGCAAGGGAGGGTTCCCAGGGCCTGGAGGAAGACGTGTGCCTGGGGCTGGAACCAGAGCACCAGCCGGAACCACCCCTGCAACACCAGCCGCGTGAGGTGGCCTGACTCCTCCTCACTACCCCATTAGGCCCCTTGACAGGCAAAGCTAGTTGAAGAACCCTTGTAATGCTGTAGAAGAGCTGAAATAACACCCATATTGTTAGTGAAAATTAATGGGTATAACGTACATAAAGATATATTTGAATACTTTCCTGATTTTCTGTCTTTGTACAGTTTGAAAAGCAGTCCTCCAAAAAGACTCACATAATCTTACGCTGCTTAGGTTCTCTTGGCTGCTGCCCTCTCTGAGTAGACACATTTAAAATTTGGAAAATCAGCATATGGTTTTGCGTCCATTCGCTCCCCCTGCCATGGCGTCTCTGGCTTCAATGCCTCTACAAGGAGTCAAGTACAAGCAGAGAAGAGTAGCAGTAAAACATCACCTTCCCAGCTGTAGCCGAGTGGTAAATGATGCTCATCTTATTTCATACTTTTTCTTACATACCCATCCTGCACATGCACACCCCTGGCGTACACCAGCAGCCGCCAGGATCTGTCCCTCCAGGTGTCTCTGCAATGGTTTTCCCTCATTTGAAGCAAGAGTTGCTCTTCCTTTTCCAGATCTTGCTTGTCATTGATTACGTGCTCCTTCTCAACTTACCTGGTCATCACCCGCTTTTGTATTTTATATAATTTTTCTCTCTACTTACAGTAAAATATCTATTAGCTATAATTGGAAAATTGAACCTCTTCCAGCTGTGGGTAGCTTATATAGCCAAGATATGTTTTGCATGTAAATGGAGCACATTACATGTCAATTGAATTGAAAAGTGACTCTTAAAACTCTGTTTACCTTTTATTAAGTTTCATAATGATTATGCCCTATGCCTAAATTAAGTTTAGAAGCATTTCATTTTCATTTTTGTTTACCTTGTTATGTAGTCTTATTTGGCTAATTAATGTCTTTTTGGCTTATTTGGCATTCTCAACAATACTTTCTCATGCAGAATATAATTGAAAAATGAAAAAAAAAAAGGAAATTTCAATTAGAGATGATTAACCACCTTCACCTATTATTTACTACATTGAGCTACATATTTGGGAGTTTTTTACATTTAAGCAAATTAGACAATTTGTGACTATAATCATAAACTTGTGATTTTTGTTGTATTGGTTTAAATCAAGAATGACGCTATGCAAGTTATTGGTCTTATCTTTCTGGCTTTTATGCTGGAGTAGCTATATACAAAATTTATAGAGCTTTGCAGATTATCACTTAAGGGTGTGGAAATCTCTGATGACTAGTGATTTATCACAGCCTCCATGGGACTTCAAACAGGAATTAAAGCAGTCTCAGTACTGGCCCCATGTCTATGTTGTAGTCAGTGACAGCATTAGTTGATTAGAGTAATAAACTCCTCTAACAGAGACTTGAGCTCAGTTTTAGTTGTAATATTGAGATGAACCCAAGACTCCGAATTGTGAATACTTCTTGAGCTTGGTATCTGGATTTAGATTATGAAGGAAGAAGAGGCAACTGTAGTAAAGTTTAATTTCTTTTGTATCCAAACATTTCTTTTGCAGTTTCAGTTTAAATAGATTCAGCACTAGTTACAGATGCAAACTTTTAAATTTTGGCCTGTTTCTCGCCATGCAGCGTGCAGAGACACCACCTAGGATGTGAGGGAAGCTAAGGGCCAGGGCCTAGAGAGGAGATGAGATGACTTGTTATTGTTGCTATCATCATGGTAATTGCTTCCCATAGCTGAGGTTTGTAATTGCTTTTATATCTAGACTTTACCTTCTAATTAGGTTTCTATGTTTTCCTCTCTTTGTCTTAATCTAGTCTTCTCTTTTTGTCTGCAAGACTGTTTATATTAGAAAATATCATGTTACTTTATTGTTTATACTCTTCCCTATAAAAGTAAATCCACTCGATGTGAATAGTAGTTTGCACATGCATGTTTACATACTCTTCCAGTCAAAATGAGAAAGAAGGAAAATACACTGAGATGAAGAAAGGAGCCTAAGTAATTCTAAATCGGATCTCTCAAGAGATCCATTCTGCTGTCTAAATGAGTGTGAAGCTCTCAGATTTTAAAAAAAAGAAGAAAAGCAGTGTCTGAATATAGCTTAGCTTTACAGTAAAACAGGATCAAGTTTGCTCATTCTGAGAGCCTGATAGCTTAAAAGACATCAGGAATTCATTTTGATATGTTTCTGCATTATTCTTGATGTGACTTGATTCTTTTCCTTTGAAAATTTCAGTGTGCCTACCTGATAAAAAAAAAATGGGACTAGTTCCATTTAGACATCATGCGACTGGGTTCAGGATTTTAGATGAGCTGATGTGCTGAATAGCTGACAGTAAGATCTCACTAGGGACATGCTTTGAAGCCATATTGATTGAAACATTTAAATGAAGATTGAACAAAATTGTGGTAAATATCCAGTGCAGAAGATTTCTAAATTAGTTAGCTTCTCCTTCAGAGGCAGCTGTCGTTTTAACCTACTTAAGGTTATAATTTTTATATGGCTTTATTTTCTTCTAAATGAAAACTAAGTGTTTCAGGAGAATTATGTTAGTCTCCTTGAAGTTGGAATACATTTGCCAAAATGTAAAGCAGAGGGAAACACACTTTTGGAATAGAAGAGGCATCCAGTATGATATCACACATCAAAGAGGTTATCTAATATCTTAGACTCCAAAAAGAAATCTCTGTGCCATTTCTGTGAATGAAACTACTATGGTTAGCCAAGGGGTGTATGCTGTATGTATGTATTTATAATTCCTTCCATTTGGGGAGAATTTAGTTGCAAATATTTCCGTAAGTCTTCCTTCCGGGCAGTGGCAGTAACACACATGCACGTCAGTCAGAGTGCTGCACGGTTACTTTGGTTTTTTCCCCAGCTTGGGGTAATAGCCGACCACCGAAATGGTTCATCTGAAAATGGTGTAGCTGATGCAGACGCTGTACTTGACCCTAAGCGTCTGTTTACTTAAGGTGCTACAGCATTATAGTGACATTTTCATCTCACATCTTCAGGAAAGTCCTTTTAATCTTCCTAATGACTTTTAACATTGCCCATACTCTTTTGGAGTCATTTTCTGTAGCCTTCATCATCTCCTTAAATGTTAATACTTTCATTTTTCCCTTGATAGCTGATCTTCAAATCTAGTAAAGTTCACCTTATGTATTTCCTTCTTTTTCTTCCAAAACTATTTTTAAACCATGCTTTTACATCATCCTTTTGATTCCCTATTTCCATTTTTTGGATTTTGTTTAATTCCCTAAAATGTCAGCTCAGTTCACCTGCCTCCTACAACACCTCTTTTTTAAATTTAAATCTTGACTCTCCAAGTGGCTACTGTCTCTCTAGCTTTTTTTTCCTTTTTTGTATCCTGAGTTCCTTCTCTCTTGGAGCTGTGCAGTCACGTTCTCAGCTTTTCTGTCAGCTGACCTCTACACGACCATTATTTTCATTGGATTCTCTATGTATTTTTCAGATTTCTAATGTTTATGCTTATAAAACTGAAGATACTCCAAAGGAAGCATCTCCCATCCTGTAGTATGTACTGAGGCTGTAATTCTTGTTACTCTAGTACATTATTTCTTAGGCTTTATATCAATGCATGTAGTCAGAGTGGCATGCACATACAAGAGCAGCTAGAAAGCTGGGAGGGGGGAAAATATCTCATAAATGAAAGTTCTCCAGAACCTGACAGTCAGAAGGAAAGCATATATATCTACGCCAGGTCTTGCATCTGGCAAGTTTATGATCTCTGTGAATCTTTTGAGTTTGACAGAGTATATGAACCGCTGTAGTAAATTACACACTTTATAATCTCTACAAATACTTAATTTCAGGGATCACAGATTTTAAAGGATCCATGAGGAAAGCTGCTGAATTAGTATTTTACATGAGTCTCTCTTGCATCCACCACCACTGGGTCTTGTAATTTCTTTTAAAAAATAGCTGTAACTCCCGAGGTCATTTGTTCATTGGTCTTGACAGACATTGGTAAATTAAGGTTCTAACAGGAAACCAGCTTTCCTGGTACTTGCGATGTTTGCCAATTCCACCACTCAGTGCAGATAGCTTATGAGTTCTGGGTAGCCAGAAGATGTCCGATGCGACAGTCACAGAGTGCGTAACGATCACAGGCTGAGTCGTGAAATCCAAACTGGAGTCTTTCAGAGCTCTTTCAAATTGTGCTGATCAGACTTTTTTTTTTTTTTTTAAATCAATGACACTGGTAGCTAATGTTCAACTTTTACAAGTTCTGGTCGTACAAGTAAGGCATGCTGTAATCTCTGCGAAAGAAAGATGTGAAGTTCATGTGAGATAGTCAAACACTTTGATCTGACAATGTGTTGTTCACTGTGAATATGTAGGGATGGTTCTGTGTGATGCTTATCAGTGTAAGATTTGAGTGATACAAGACCATTAATACTTTTATTTTTATAATTTCCAGTAGAATAGGTAAGTGCTGCTATATTCATTTTTGAACAAAGAAGTGAACTGTGTAGATGAAATGAGATGCTCCAGGGCTCACAAGAAACCCTTTGGTGGGGCTGGGAATCAAACCTCGCTCTTTCCAAGTCGTTCTCCTCATGGGACCCTGTTAAAACTATGTGAGCAGCACACAGGCATGTGCCCAAAGGCAGTCAGCTGTAGAAACTGAGCCTGAGGAAGTAAGGAGAGGCTGTGACCACGGGCACGTTTTCTCTTTTAGTACAGCAGAGAAATTCCTCGCTGAGTTCTTCCTGACAGGTGTCAGCAACAGGAATCAGCTACCCCTTTTCAGATATTGTTTCTAAAAGAGTGTAAATGCTTTGTCCAAACTCGCTGACAAGACTGTATTCATTCCCAGGTTTTAGGAGCTTTAAAAACCTGTCAGTCACCTTGAAAGAGTTTTTTCTTCCTACTTGATGAAACTTGTTGCCTCTTGTTTTACTTAAATTGAAAATTAACGCAAGCCAAGTGGCGCGTTATGGATGGCACAGCCCTGGTTTTAGCTGCGCGGCTCTTCTGCACAGGACAGTTCTCCCCCACCGGAGTTTCCTTCCTCTGGTCCGGGCAGGCTCAAAAGTGGGCGAATCATTCCTCCTTCTCTGGACACCGAGTCCGGATGAGCAGCACTCGTATGGAGTCCATCTCCCGCATCCAACCACCCGTTTCAGTTTCACGAAACGAGCTTTGTCAGTGAAGCTGATGCCTCGTGTGGCCTACTCAGAATCTGTCGCTTCACTGCTGGTCGTGTTTGGAAGGACCAATCTTCCCAAAGAAATCAAAAGTCTCTGGAAGAAACTAGAGGCCCAGAGCAAAACATGATTGCTGACTAAATTTCTGCTTTTTCCAAGAGAGCCCCTGGGTTTTGCCCTGCCCCATGTAGTTGACCACCTAGTAGGGGATATTTGCCCATTTTTTATAGGTGTATCACTAATACAGCCATATTAAGAAATTATTTTATTCACAGAATTATAGCATATGCTCCAAATAATGCATGACAGCACATACTTCAGTAAAAAAATCATAATTAAATAAATTAGTCCTGTCTAGAGAGGAACTTTTTCTTTGTTCCATGGGGGAAAACAGAGTCAGTTGTTCTGGGGCTTATGTTTCTCCTCTTGCGTTCACAGAGGAAATCTGTTTGTATTTATCACATCTGTCTTCTTCATGTGTATCCCTTAGGAAACATTTTTTTGAAGACTAGGAAAAAATAAAACTAAATATGGCACAATAATATCCCATTTTAAGCTCAACACAGTAATTTTTATCTATTATCTAGCATATATTATTTTAAATACCAGAAAAATTATACCCTAGAATGAGCTGTGCTGCACATTGAGTTTTAATCTCTTCTCCCTAGCAACCATCAAAAGGAACAATAAGGGCAATAAATAGACAAATAGGGCATCAAAAATGAATAAAAATAGTGTCTCTGCTGGGGGAAATGGGTCTTTAATCACTTTTCCTCTGATGTCCCTAAAATTGAAGGTTAGAACAATAACCAGTATGAAAAAGCAGTTTCAAAGTAGCCTCAGAAATGGTCTTAGTCGCCAGAACAACAGGTCTTTTCTAAAATAAACATGACAATACCCAGGGGATGCTGCTGACTTCAGGAAGCTCAAAAGACGTCCATGCTCCAACACACAGAGAAGGGAGAAGCAGCAGCCTCAGGCCGTGCCTTCACTGAAAAAATGGGATGTCTTTACATTGCATTAAATACATTGAGATCGCAGCGATGTTGCTTTACTATGACAGTGGCGGCAAGAGTAAGGTAGTTTTAGCTTTGTCATAGGCCATTTGAGGTCATCCTTGAGCTGAGGTACAAAGCCAACCTTGATGAGGTTCAATAATTGTTTAAAGTTGGGGTTTTAAAGAGATTTAATGGCCATCCTGGGTTATTTATTTAAATGCAAAATGGCAGTGATTCTTCCTATATCCATGGGAAGTCAAGCCTGAATATGTTGTACACCGGCAAGCTGACTGCAACCCTATGGCCAGGAATTAAAACTGCAGCTGCTCTGGCTTTCTGTGTTTTAACACAGGTTACGTTAAAATAAAGCAAACAGTGGTCTCTCTTTCAGCGCAGGCTCAAAGCGTGAGTTTTGTATTTCCAAGGGTCAGTCTCCGGTTGAAAGGGCTGCTTGTAGTTGAAGATGTCTGCATTTGGGTAAAGGAATGGTAATCTAGATAGTTCTCTGCTGCATTGCTTTTTTAATCTCTGCGCTCTGCAAGGGAGCTGAAGCGTGTTTCAGAGGTACACTTCAACACTACAGCTGTCTGTGGTTAGGGGAATTAAATCCCATCCCCAGCAGCCCTTTTAGGTGGAAGCAGCAGAGAACCAGGATGGTGCCTGAATATATTGAATTTTAGACTTAATTTTGCTAAATGCGGAAGCATTATGAAGTAGCTACATGCTACATATCACTGTTCCTTGACTACGGAAGGAGCCTCGGAAAACTAGTTGTCTACGTTAGTTGGCTAGCATCACGCGGCCCAAACATATGCTACTCTCCAAGCACACTGTAGATTTACAGATGCCGTTTTACCACTCGGAGTAACTGACCATGGTGTTGTGCCTCCTTAACAGCTTAAGTGTTCCGTCCCTCACACTGCCGACGTATTTTTGTCAGAAGGGCTCGCAACATTTCACAGAAGTCAGTGGAAGTTTTGCCACCGACTTACAACAGGAGCTTTTCAAAACCCTGCTCCCAAGAGCTCTGACTTATACCTGAAAGTGATGCCTTGCATCAGAACGTGAAATTCAAAGACAGGAGGGTGCAGTTTATTCTTCATCAATGAGCCAAGGCTGTTGTCTGCCTAAACGCACTGTTCATTGCGCGTGGGTTTTGTCCTGGTCTATGGGTGGGAGTTGATGCCGCCGTTAACCGTGCAGGTTATTTGGGCCATCGGTCCAATCTGAATCCACTGTGTCATTGTGCTTCCACTCACACCAGGGAGGATGAAGGCTTCAAAAGCGTACAGTGGGAGCTAGCTACTAGTTGCAGCTTGAATAATCTTTTTGCTTGCTTCAATATTTTTTATCTCCTGTTTGGTTTGCTGCATTTTTTATTTTTTAAATTTAAAAACAAATGAGGCAGTGGATTAATAATAGTACAGTCAAAAATTAATGAGGATTTCATGTTTATTAAGAAATACCATGGACAGAAAATCACTGTTGTTGCTTTCAAAACAAAAAATTCTGGTTTGAAAGATTCTGCAATTCCTAAGAGATTTCTTACCCTTAAAATACTGTTGAACTAAAAATATTTTTCAAGGAGAAATGTTTCTCCAACGGCAATTTTCTGTTATTGTTGTATTCAGTCTTGGTTTTTTAAAGAGATTCGAAGCTTTCCAGTAGGAAAAAAAATATAAATAAAACTAAGAACTGTCATTTTTAGCTCATATTTTTATAGAATCTGCTCTCATTTGTTGTTCTGAACTCAAGACGTTTTTTGTTTCTTAGTTTTTAGTTTAGTCTTGCAAGTTCACAGGAGAAAGCTGGCACAGAGAGCTCTCTTAGACTCTCCCTTTGCCCATGTGGGTAACTTGATGACCTAGCATGGGCATTTACATTAAGAGGTGTGAGCCTTAATGTTTTCTGAGGAAAACCTCTGCAGTGCAGTAACATCTCTGTTGGGAGATGTTTCCATATCTATTGTTACCCTAAATTTGCTTTTTGTTATGATCATTCAATTATTACTAATTTTTGTCCATTAACTGAAAGTAATTTCTCTCCCATTTCATTGCTTATGACATTCCAATACTTCAAGCTGATTTTCATACTCCCTTTCACCATAGCCTTAATTTAACCAAACATTAATCCTTTGATCTTTACCCATAAATCACAATGTCCTGGTCTTTAATAATTTGTTCTTCTTTTCTGTAAATTCCCTGTATTTTTTGAGATACAGGCTTTTCAGAAACAGGAACACAATATTTTAGAAGTCATCTCATTGGTATATTCAATGAGATCTTTCTTACATCACGTGTTGGAGGTAAATAGTACCATGTTCCTTGTTCTGCCATAAAATGTTCTCTGTCCTGTATAGCGAAAACGCATATTGAGTTTCTTGTTTTCTTTTTAGCATTGGATGCTCATGATATAAATAGGTTCTGCTGACAGAACCCAGCATGGTCTTCAACTGGAAACCATTATAATAGGGGAACTTCTCTTGTCTCCACCATTCACTGACTGATGAAGCAGACACACTACGCTTGCTCTTAGAGAACACGCTGTCCCCTGTGCGTCATTTTGACTCACTTCTATCTGCACAAATGACTGCAAAAGAGCAAGACCAGAGCCTGTGTGTTAGCTGTATGTTGAGACAGCTGTAGACACTGTATCTTTAGATAGCTGTGCATGGAAATCATCAATATCACCTATGTTTCAACTGAACATCATTGCTGATCCAGAGGCAAAATTTTGTTACGTCTTCCTTCAAAGAAATTAATTAGAAACATAGGAGACACGTAAATGCATAATTGGTTTTACCAGTTGAAGATTGTGATCTTAGGTAGTTTTTTTGAAACAATGAAATTACTATGCACAGCGTTTGCAATCAAATCTTTACAGCTACCCTTACAAAGAGTAAGTTTGCTACAGAGATGAAAAAAAAAAAAAATGTGCCTTTCTTGTCTTTTGTGAATCATTTGCAGGCAGAACTGAGTTTCTGTAAAATTGTCTGTTGCTAAAGTTTGTGTCAGAAGCCACTTCTGTGTATGTACTATAGCTCTGTGGCAGCAATTTACGTTCAGAAAAAGTGAAATTTTAAAGATTTTAGTGTGACTACTTCACTGTGGGAATATATAAATGCTTCTAAGTACGCCAGTGACCAAGCTCTTTGATGCACACAGGGAACTTGTCACAACTGCCTTCTCTCTTGTTAGCCCTTCAGGCAATTCAGACTTCTATTTTTCTCACTAAGCACACATTTCTGGCAGAAGCTATGCTCTCTCTTGGAAATTATCCTTCAGCAGTCACATCTTCTAGTCTTCACCTGTTCTTTTCCTCTTGTCTTTTTCAAAAGTCAGCTTTACTGCTGAGGAAATGATGTCCATCTGGCTAGCTAACCCCGCCTAAAGCAGTCAGGCTTTATTCTCCTTTCCTCTCTCATAAGCATCCCTAATCTGTAGCACACGACTTCTTTGCATATGGGTTTGGAGACTTTTAAAAGCTAGGAGGGAAGAGGATTATTACAGACAGGTACTGCTGAAGAAAAACGATTTGTCTACGTGTGTCGCAGGAGAGCATCCGCGATACCAGGCAGCGAAGTCGGAGCTTTTGCGGAACCGGAGGAGTTTCCTTTCCACTAATGGATTCCTATAGTCCTGTTGTAATGGTCAGTACGATGGAGCAATCAGGGCTGACAGATGCCCAGTGACTCCCAGAGCAGTGATTTTGTTTCATCTAAAGAGATAAAAAGCAATATTGGCTGACAGAGCGAGGTCTTTGGAGCCTTTCTTAGCAGGATACGTCTTTCTACACTTTGCTCCTCAGCGCTCAGTATCCCATGGCAACCTCTTTTCTTCAGGGAGCTCTAGATTTTGACATATCATTAATACATGAGTTCAGGAAGCAAAGCTGCAAAGCTGGAGATTGGTTCATGGGTTTAGCTGAGGTAAATAGCAAGGAAATTTAAAGGCAGGCCGAAACCAATTTTATGGTCCTTCCTTTGGGATTAATGCATAAATTTGTTTGCCTGGTAATGAAGAAAAGTTATCACTTGCAGGAGGTAGCAGGTGCAGGTAGAAATTGTGGAAGAGAGGTGTTTTTAAAGCAGAAAGCTGCAAGATAACAAGGCCAAACATTTTTAAAAACGAGTGTATTTTACAGCATCAGCTGCTAATTGAAAAAGAGGGCTGGTGAAATTCATTCGGTACAGAAGTATTGCACGCTGTCTGACTGCAGAACAGATATTAATGAGAGGGCAGCGAGACCACTGGGGAAAAAACAGGCTGAAGTATAAACTTCATATATTCACGTATACTTTGGTATATAACAGACTGAAACACCGTGTGGAAATTACAAACTGCCTCAGTTCATCCCTTCGTTGTGCTGAGTCTTCAGCCGCTGGAGAGTAGTTGTTCACTTTTTTGCCTCCCAGTCGTTCTAGCAGAGGCATTTGCAAGGTATGAGACTCATCCACAAGCCGTGAAAGATGATATGGATCTTTCAGATCTGTTTTCAGGTGTTTTCACATCTGTGAAAGATGATATGGAGATGATCAGAAGCAAACACCACATATGCTGACTGTACTATTCAGGATCATATTATCATTCATTGACTAACCTCTATCTTTTATTTCTGTCAAGCTCAAAATATGATGGCTGTGCAACAAAATGCAAGCCCCTTTCCTCTGGAGTGCACGTGGCCTTGTTTAGCAAGAAAGGTACAAGTGTTTTAGCATCGCCAAGTGCTTATTGCCTGCCCATGATAAGCTCGTATCAATATTTGGATTGTTAAGGGAGGAAAGAAGTATGAATGCAAGTATGGAACCAGATTCCTCCAGTTTTATTTATGAGATGCAGGATCTTATTTCCCCAGATCTTATTTCCCCCAAGGTGTTTGCTGGTTCGACTGAAGGCAATTTCTGAAGTAAGGGCCAGATCCACAAAGGAATACAGGGAGATAAAATATGTTCATTAATTTTGTCCTCAGCTGTCTCCTGGTGCAAATTTGGCAGAACATGGCTTCAAATTTAAAAAATAGTTGTTTATGGTTGTGGGTGGAAGGAACTCTGACGGGAAGGAACTTGGGGACTTCCAAAATTAATATCTTGTGGAATAATTTCCCATGGAATTGGTAGAAGCTCATTTATTCCAGAGTAGACATGAAAAGCAACACGTATATTTTATCTGGGGAAAACAAATGATAAGTTGTGTAAATTCTCTACTCTTACGTCTTATTTTACCAGCACTGACACAGAGCAAGGTGTCTGAATGTATTTCAGAAAGATGAGTTTCTTCTGCTTATACTTTATTGCAAATAAATGTATGAAGTTGATTGTCTAGTAATTCAAGCAGAAGGTCCTGCTTCATAGTTTGAGATTAATAGTTTAAATATAAAATGATGATCATTTGTATTGACATGCTAACTTCAGTTAGAAGATGGCATTAGCAAAGACTGTTCTGTCTGAATGCAGTTTAGCTACAGAACATCTGAGAAATGGTAAAATAGCATTTTAGATACTGAACTTTCTAAATTAGATCTGACATTTTGCATTAGTTCTTCAGCCTTAGATTTTGCAAATGCATCGAGAAGATTTTGGGAGAGAAATGTCATCATGTGTTCTGATCACTTGCCCAGTGTAATTTTCCTTAGGACAAAATAATGTTTTAGATAGTAGCACAGTTAATTTGTCCATGTCCAGTCTGAAATTTCAACTTTAAGATATTAAGGGAAGATGACAGTGCTACTTGCTGGAGTGTTCAAGAAGCCTGTCAGCCAAAAAATAACAATAACAAAAAAAACTACCAAGGAAAATCTGTATGGAAATCCTTACCTTAGCTGGCATATGGTTTCATTGAGCCTGAAAAAATCACATGTCCAGTCTTAGAGAAATGTCCTGGCATATATGAGATCCCCTCTAGAGGCTGTGGAAATGCTGTGGCTCTTCGGAAAATGGCTGTAGTACTTATACTGGGAAGTGCTGGGCACTTGTGCAGATGAAGGGTTACTGATATTTTTTCTTTAATTCACCATATCTGCTTAACTGTAACTCTGAGACACTGTTTAGAACATTGAACAAATTTTCTGCACAATGTCATCTACTTGTATGGCCACAGTCACACAGTGTGCTTTGTTCATCCCTCATACCCAAACTTTTAATGATTAAATGGTGTGATACAGTGGTGTTAAATCTGACAGTTTTCCTGCAAGACATGTAGTTGTCCATTGTCCTTAAATCTATAGTTCTTGGGAGAAGCTAATAGAAGAAACTTGATAGTCTTCATGATTGCCGAGGAAAGCGTGAAAATATGGTCTTGCTGCATTTTGGAGGTTCAAACTCACGTTTAAAACTTCCAATTTTGTGATTAGCCAGCTTGTGTTTGGCTAATAGTTATTGTCCTGTTTGGAGCTGATGATAGAAATGAGATCCTCAACTGCAGGTTGGTGTTTGTAAATGCAACTTTGAGACAAGCAATAATAGCTGCAGTAAGTTGTGGTGTCCTCAGAACATTAAAAGTGAATTACCTGTGGTGGCTATCATGGTCCAACACGTATCCTTCTTCCCATGTTTTTCAAGGGGTGACTTCTCACAAGATGGAAATAGATGCTCAGGAATCCTTTTGCTCTTTGGGGAATGGAAGCTTTTCTGCGCACAAACTGAATGCCCGAGCCTGACATAACGAGATGTGGGGCACGGAGACTATGCATTGCTGAGTGTATGTGGAAGACGTAGGACTAAATGGAGGAAGATTGACTTAGGTCTTGACTTAGAAAAATGTACTCTGGTTATACTTTAATATGCCTCTAATATACATTTCTCAGATATTTTATTCAGCAGGACTTCCTGCTATTGAAAGATATTTAAATGAAAAAAGGCCCAGAAAAATTGCAACAACTGAACAAAATGAGCATAAGTATGCTAGTTTTGGTTGTCAACCCATCAGTTTGAATTGCCTGTACATGAGATGCTTTTTATAAGGGTAGTAACAAGCAGCATCCTACAGACCTTGATGGCATTAACATCAAACAATCATACAGCTACTGGGGAAAAGAGGGGGCGGCTGTGAGTGAGTAGTGCATTTCATATCATGTCTTTTTAAGAGGCAGGTTCCATGTCAGAAACAGCAGAAAAAACAACAACAAAAAAGGGCTTTCAGCCGTGACCAGGCTTAGGTGAACTGACTGGCTGCAGATGGCCTCATAAATAATAAAA